>CM019705.1:20049821-21396417 GCA_009760885.1 Achatina immaculata
ATTAGAAGAATGTTGCAAATCCCTTGGACAGCAAAAATAACTAATGAAGAGTGTATGAGAAGAGCTGGAGAGACAAAAAAACCTTATCAAAAAGATAAGAGAGAGACAATGTACTTTCATAGGACATGCAATGAGAAGAGGGGGCATTGAAAATATTATAACAACAGGAAAAATAGAAGGAAGAAGATCAAGAGGAAGACCAAGAGAAATGATACTGGACAGTCTGACGGGATGGTGTGAGAGGAGATCACCAACTGAACTGATGGCCTGCATGAAGGATCGTGTACTCTGGAGAAGCATAATAGCCAACGCCAGTCGGCACGGCATATGATGATGATGATGATACACTGAGAGCAGCACACACAAATCTAAACTCTGAATGTTGTAGTACACATTTTTCACATAGCAGATACTAAACTAACTATGAATGTTGTAGCACACATCTCTTACACAGCAGATTCTAAACTAAACTATGAATGTCGTAGCACACATCTCTCACACAGCAGATACTAAACTAACTATGAATGTTATAGCACACATCTCTCACACAGCAGATACTAAACTAAATATGAATGTTGTAGCACACATCTCTCACACAGCAGATACTAAACTAAATATGAATGTTGTAGCACACATCTCTCACACAGCAGATACTAAACTAAATATGAATGTTGTAGCACACATCTCTCACACAGCAGATACTAAACTAAATATGAATGTTGTAGCACACATCTCTCATACAACAAACTTTCGCTAACCTGTTTACGTGGCAAGCTCGATCGTCATGGATCTATTAGTACTAGGGGTAAGTTTCTCTTGTGTTCTCCTCGTTCTCTCCTGAAGAGATTTGTGGAAGTGCAGGGACAAAAGAGGATAAAGGACAACATTCCAACAAAATTATGTGCAAACAGAATCTTAGATCCAGTCGTGTTAGACCAACAGTACGCTCATCTTATATTAAGTAGCTGTAGATTCAGCTGTGCTTTCCTTTCCCAGAACTGACTCTATGTAATACCACATTTCCTATTTCTTCAGTGATAATTGATCAGTGCAGTGCAGCAATTCTCCCTCTCTCTCTCTCTCTCTCTCTGTGTCCTTCTCTCTCTCTGTCTGTGTGTGTGTGTGGGGGGGGGATGTGTGTTATTTTGAAGACAGAAATTGCCCCGGTTTTAGTGAGACAATTTTTCTTTTCCTCAACATAACTGCTAAGTCTCGTTTTTTAAGCTGGACTGACCAGAAGGAGAGGGTAGCGGAACTCAGGCCCCTAGTACCATCTACTGGATCTCAGAACCCCCACTACCATCTAGGGGATCTCAGAACCCCCACTATCATCTAGGGGATCTCAGACCCCCACTACCATCTAGGGGATCTCAGAACCCCCACTACCATCTAGGGGATCTCAGACCCCCACTATCATCTAGGGGATCTCAGACCCCCACTATCATCTAGGGGATCTCAGACCTCCACTACCATCTAGGTGATCTCAGACCCCCACTACCATCTAGGGGATCTCAGACCCCCACTACTATCTAGGCGATCTCAGACCCCCACTACCATCTAGGGGATCTCAGACCTGCACTACCATCTAGGGGATCTCAGAACTCCACTACCATCTAGGGGATCTCAGACCTCCACTATCATCTAGGGGATCTCAGACCTGCACTACCATCTAGGGGATCTCAGACCTCCACTATCATCTAGGGGATCTCAGACCTCCACTATCATCTAGGGGATCTCAGACCTCCACTATCATCTAGGGGATCTCAGACCTCCACTACCATCTAGGGATATCAGACCCCCACTACCATCTAGGGGATCTCAGACCTCCACTACCATCTAGGGGATCTCAGACCTCCACTACAAACTAGGGGATCTCAGAACCCCCACTATCATCTAGGGGATCTCAGACCTGCACTACCATCTAAGGGATCTCAGACCTCCACTACAAACTAGGGGATCTCAGAACCCCCACTATCATCTAGGGGATCTCAGACCTCCACTACCATCTAGGGGATCTCAGACCTCCACTACCATCTAGGTGATCTCAGACCTCCACTATCATCTAGGGGATCTCAGACCCCCACTACCATCTAGGGGATCTCAGATCTACACTACCATCTAGGGGATCTCAGATCTCCACTACCATCTAGAGGATCTCAGATCTCCACTACCATCTAGGGGATCTCAGACTTCCACTACCATCTTGTGAGAATGCAGTTCTATTTCGGTGTGGCTGGCAGAACATTGTCACTTACATCCAGTGATGTGTGACATCAGGCAAGCACTTACAACCAGTGATGTGTATGACATCAGGCAAGTTGATTATAACATTACTTCTGAGTGAAAATCTCCAGGTAAAACATGTCATCCTTTAAGAAAACATGTTGACGGAAGGTACAATTTGTAAAACTATGACTTTGGTTGATCACGTGACGGACAAGAAACGGAAAATGTGTAGAATTATTCATCTTAAAGGGGAGACGGGATGTAAGTGATGGAGAGCTCTTGATGGTTTACCTCTAAAAGTGGCATGAAACTTCACAGGAAGGGATTATTATTACTTTATTCGTGAAAATAGTCATTATGAACTTACTCGTGTGTGTAGACAAGGACATGACTTGCGCAGAAGCGGCCACGGGACAGGAGTAGAAAACTTGTTGGCGTATTATTTGACATGAAAACACATATAGGAAAAACGATTAATATTTCGACCCACAGTCTTAGCCCGGAGTTAAATACGCACAGCGGAACACTTTGAGAAAACGCTAAAAAATATACAAGCTGGCCTCAGGGGAAAAGATTCTTCTTTATTTTAAATGCTACAGAAAAAAAGCAAATTAATAACAGTTTTACAACCTCCCATCTCCAGAAGATACGTGCAGGACAAAAAAATGCCGAAGTCTTGGACTTAACAAACAGGATCATGAAAGTTTATTGTTTTAAACAGCAAATTGTAGGAGGAAAAAAAAAACCACTTGTCAGTAAACAGAAAAAAAAATCAAATCAGAAAACCTGCAGTTTTTTGCCAGTTACTTTGAGCACATTAGCTTTAGATATGAACTATTAACATTAACAGGCATCTTAACATTATGGAACGGAATAATGTGTGTAGATGTCAAGTAGCCTATCAGACTAGAAGAGGCGATGAGAGAATGAAGGCAAGGGTGGAAGCATTAGTGAAATCATAACAATGAAGAATGAAACAGGCCATGAGAGATTAAGTATAGGAGTTGCATTAGTGAAAACATAACAATGAAGAATTGAAGAGGCCATGACAGAGTGAAGGTAGGGGTAGAATCATTACTGAAAACATAACAATGAAGAATTAAAGAGGCCATAAGAGAATGAGGGTAGGGGTAGAATAATCAGTGAAAACATAATAATGAAGAATTTAAAAAGTCATAGGAGAATGAGGTTAGAGGTAGAAGCATGAGTGAAAACATAACACTCAAGAATTAACGAGGTCAGAAGAGAATGACGGTAGATGTAGAAGCATTAGTCTTCTTCTTCTTCTTCTTCTTCTTCTTCGTTCGCTTCTACCACCAAGATCGCCCTGTAATCCTACTGAATTTACGCCTGTGGTCTCGTTAAGTCCCGTGGTCCCCCGTGTGGTCCCCGAAAGGAGACACGAGACCCCCAAGAGGACCACAAGAGGTTCAGAGTATCTCAGGGCTTGAGCCTGTATTCTTGGTGGGTCTCTGAAGCGGATTGCGTGACACCGTGGTTTTCGTTGCACCAGTTTAGTCTAGAGTTGGACTTTCTCACCGGAAAACCTCGACGTGTTTTGGATATCAGTATATCCCCGCTGGGTGAGAGCTGGTAGCCCACCCAGGCCAGAGTTGGACTTTCTCACTGGAAAACCTCGACGTGTTTTGAGATACCCGTGTATCACCGCCGGGTGAGAGGTGATTGCCCATCCAGCCCAGCGTTGGACTTTCTCACCGGAAAACCTCAGCGTGATTAGGATACGCAAACATCCCCGCCAGGTGAGAGGTGGTTGCCTATCTAGACTGCCCTGGTCCAGTGTCTCCGACTTCAGCATTTTGTGGTCGTGGCCGCTACCCTTCCTAGTTGTGACCAGGATAGAGCTTTTGTCCAGGAGGACGAATCCTCGCCACTAGTGACTTCCACCCCTGGGTTGAGCCTGTTTAGGCATATTATCCCAGTAAGGGCGTGTTTGGGACGTGACCGACCTCTAGAGCAGAGGTACTGTGACATGCATAGCCTTCAAGATTCACCCCTGGTGTGAGCCGGTTTAGGCATAATTCACCAGTATGGGTGTATATCAGGCGTGACCGACCTCTAGAGCGGAGGTGGCATGACATGTCTAGCTATCAAGTTCTACCCCTGGTGTGTGCCGGTTTAGGCATATTTCACCAGTGTAGGTGTATTTCGGACGTGGCCGGCCTCTAGAGCAGAGGTGCCGTGGTATGTGTAGCTCTCGTAGCGATACTACTGGACATACCGATTAAACTTCACTTTATCCTTTCCACCACCTTTTCACATCGGCACTGCACAACAACCTTTATTTCTTTTCCGCATTTCTTCCTTGACTGGGAGGAGCTTCACTCCACGCGCGGCATTCGAAGAGTCTCGCCAGCAGTGTAGAAGTATGAGTGAAAACATAACAATCAAGAATTAAGGAGGTCAGAAGAGAATGACGGTAGATGTAGAAGCATTAGTGAAAACATAACAATCAAGAATTAAAGAAATCATAAGAGAATGAGGATAAGGATAGAAGCATGAGTGAAAACATAACAATGAAGAATTAAAGAGGTCTTAAGAGAATGAGGATAGGGATAGAAGCATGAGTAAAATCATCTCTCTCTCTCTCTCTCTGAACCTTAAGTGCCCAGGGCACATGGGGCTTCCACAAGGGTTTTCCACAAATGCCTGTCCTTCGCCTTTTTTTCTGCTCTTGCCCAGGTGAGCCCTCTATTGCTCAACATCCTTTCTGTTGTTCTACAGAATGAGTGAAAACATAACAATGAAGAATTATGACAAGAAAATAAAAACAATGAAAGTTTGTTTGGTTTGTCAGATTTAGGGATGTTCTGATCAGTTAGGATTATGTTTCAGTGGAATTCTGGGAATGTGATTGTAACAAGAAGAAGATTCTGAAGAAAGTCTCTCAAGGAGTGAGGGAGCCTAATAAGAAGTTAAACATGCAGTCTACCACACTCTTTAATGTTAGCCAAATCTATATTGATAATCTTCTTCCTATTGTTGGCAGTGTGACACTGCTACCAGACTAAAAAGTAGAAAATGACTAATACATACAAATATACAAAAACTTCAAAATATATAGTTTCTAAACTGTGTTTTGTATTGAAATTTTTAACAAAATAAAATATAATTTTTTTTTCAAACACATGATTCAAGATTTCAAAAGAAACTGAATTATATTTAAATTTGGAAGGTTCATTTGTTTAGAGCTGAATCTAAACGACAAATAGTGTAGATGGATCTAGAAGTCAAATTATGGACTGAACAGTCTAAAAGACCAGTTACAGCTTAAAGAATCCAGAAAATAAAATATGGTCAAGTAGTCTAGAAGATAATTTACAGTATAAACAATCTAGAAGGTAACTTACAGCCTAAATAATCTAGAAGGTAACTTACAGCCTAAACTATCTAGAAGGTAACTTACAGCCTAGACAATCTAGAAGATAACTTACAGCCTAAACAATCTAGAAGGTAACTTACAGCCTCAACAATGTAGAAGGTAACTTACAGCTTAGATAGTAAACTAGAAAGCTTAGATAGTATACTAAAGTTAAGAGAGCTTAGATAGTAAACTAAGGTTTAGAAAGCTTAGGTAGTATACTAAAGTTTAGAAAGTTTAGATAGCATACTAAAGTTTAGAAAGTTTAGATGGTAAACTAAAGTTTAGAAAGTTTAGATGGTAAACTAAATTTTATAAATCTTAAAAATAAACTAAAGTTTAGAAAGTTCAGATAGTAAACTAAAGTTTAGACAGCTTAGATAGTAAACTAAAGTTTAAAAGGCTTAGATAGTTAACTAAAGTTTAGAAAGCTTAGATGGTGATCTATAGTTTAGATATCTAATGTTTACTACTAACTAAATCTTGTCCCTATAGTTGTTTCTTCTTCTGTTCCAGTGAAGAGGACATCAAAAGGTTCTGAACGATGTCACTCTTTAGGACAAAGTGAATGCCCTTGTTCGTCTAGTCTCGGACTTATAGAAAGTCAGCATTGTGACTGGTTGTTCGTGTGTGCTTCACGAGAATTTTTAGATTTGAAAGTAGAGGTTGGGAAGCCATGCGGGAGAGCATACGTGTTAGTGATTCGTCTAGGGTGTTCGGATGTGTAGCGTTGTTAGAATATATGAATAGTTGTCTACTTGTCCTTTTCGGGACACATTTGCAGTTTTTGTGAAGTCTAGTTAGGATGTTGGAATAAATGTATGCTTGTCCTTTTTAAGACACAGATAAGAGATTGTTAGACATGTTGTTGTGTAGGGTTTTCTTTTTAGGCTTTGGTGAATTCTCCATGTGAGGTTAGTATGCCAGTGTTTTTTAGTACCTGTACATTCCTGTGGCGAAGTCAAATTCGTTGGAATGCTTTGTGTATTATTGTATTGTTGATTTCTTATTGTATTGTTGATTTCTCATGTCGTGCATCGATATTCATCTTCCCTCATTCATCAAGACTCCATTCTCATTGTTTCTCGTATTAAATTTGTTGAAAGATCTTGGTAATTGCTGACTTTGCCTGACGTGTACGTTAACGTTCTACTGTCAGTGATGTTGTTTGATCGATTAGACCTCTGTGGCTATTCAGTCATTCATGTTACCTCCTTTTTTGTTGTTGTTTCCCTTACCTGGGCTGAATGCTGTTACTAAGTGCATAACAAAGTAACGTTTTGCTGTCAAGTATTTGTTACTTGTGTTGCTGTATCACTTACAGTTAATTTGTGCTTTCACTGTAAAAGGCACGGAAAGATTCTGTATCTTGTTTCAGTAGTTGTTTCTTGTTCCTGTAATTGTTTCTCTTCTTCCTGTAGCTGTTTCTTGTTTTTGTAGTCATTTGTTCTTGTAATTGTTTCTTGTTCTTGTAGCTGTTTTTTGTTCCTGTAAATGTTTCTCTTCTTCCTGTAGCTGTTTCTTGTTCTTGTAGTCGTTTTTTGTTCTTGTAGCTGTTTCTTGTTCTTGTAGCTGTTTGTTGTTCTTAAAACTATTTCTTGTTCTTGTAGCTGTTTCTTTTTCTTGTAGCAGCTGTTTGTTGTTCCTGTACCGTTTGTTATTCTTGTAGCCGTTTCTTGTTCTTGCAGACGTTTGTTATTCCTATAGTTGTTTCTTGCTCCTGTAGTTCCTGTAGGTGTTCCTTGTTCCTATAGGTGTTCCTTGTTCCTGTAGTTATTTCTTGCTCCTGTAGTTCCTGTAGGTGTTCCTTGTTCCTATAGGTGTTCCTTGTTCCTGTAGTTGTTTCTTGCTCCTGTAGTTCCTGTAGGTGTTTCTTGCTCCTGTAGTTCCTGTAGGTGTTTCTTGCTCCTGTAGTTCCTGTAGGTGTTTCTTGTTCCTGTCGGTGTTCCTTGTCCCTGTAGGTGTTTATTGTTCCTGTATGTGTTTCTTGTTCCTGTAAGTGTTTCTTGTTCCTGTAGGTGTTCCTTGTCCCTGTAGGTGTTTATTGTTCCTGTATGTGTTTCTTGTTCCTGTAAGTGTTTCTTGTTCCTGTAGGTGTTTCTTGTTCCTGTAGGTGTTTCTTGTTCCTGTAAGTGTTTCTTGTTCCTGTAGGTGTTTCTTGTTCCTGTATGTGTTTCTTGTTACTGTAAGTGTTTCTTGTTCCTGTAAGTGTTTCTTGTTCCTGTAGGTGTTTCTTGTTCCTGTAGTTCTTTCTTGTTCCTGTGTAAAGCTCAGCTCTCCCACTAACGTTCACATTTTGTTGTGATTCGATTTTTTTTCCTTTACATCTTCTTTGATGTATCCTGTTTTTTTAAAACCTGTTTAGTGTCATTTTTCTCTATACACACACACACACACACACACACAGAGAGAGAGAGAGAGAGAGAGAGAGAGAGAGGCAGGCTCGGTAATGAAGACACAGATGTATATTCCATGCCTGGTAGTTGCTGTATGAGGAATTCAATGAAACGCTTGACTGAATTCACTGGGAAAAATGTTTTGAGTTCTCTCACCCAAAAACTCGATCTACCTGAACGAAATCGAGGCTGCCAGGAAACATAAACAAAATCTCCAAGCATGAACTCAGGTTCCTGTCCTTGGACATGTTCGCCATATCTGTCTCAGTTTGTGTATGTGTGAGAGCATATCAAGATAATATATATCTCAGTATGTTGGTGAGCATAACAAGATAATATATATCTCAGTATGTTGGTGAGCATAACAAGATAATATATATCTCAGTATGTTGGTGAGCATAACAAGATAATATATATCTCAGTATGTGGTGAGCATAACAAGATAATATATATCTCAGTATGTTGGTGAGCATAACAAGATAATATATATCTCAGTATGTTGGTGAGCATAACAAGATAATATATATCTCAGTATGTTGGTGAGCATAACAAGATAATATATATCTCAGTATGTTGGTGAGCATAACAAGATAATATATATCTCAGTATGTTGGTGAGCATAACAACGCTGAAATACCTGTTCCCATAATGTACTGAGATGATGTCCTAGGTCTTTGCTATTTCCCCGACCCTCAGCCTAAGTTTCTTGTCTGTTACTTAATTCTCAGCCTAGGTTTCTTGTCTGTTACTTAATTCTCAGCCTAAGTTTCTTGTCTGTTACTTAACTTTCAGCCTAGGTTTCTTGTCTGTTACTTAATTCTCAGCCTAGGTTTCTTGTCTGTTACTTAATTCTCAGCCTAAGTTTCTTGTCTGTTACTTAATTCTCAGCCTAGGTTTCTTGTCTGTTACTTAATTCTCAGCCTAGGTTTCTTGTCTGTTACTTAACTCTCAGCCTAGGTTTCTTGTCTGTTACTTAATTCTCAGCCTAGGTTTCTTGTCTGTTACTTAATTCTCAGCCTAGGTTTCTTGTCTGTTACTTAACTCTCAGCCTAGGTTTCTTGTCTGTTACTTAATTCTCAGCCTAGGTTTCTTGTCTGTTACTTAACTCTCAGCCTAGGTTTCTTGTCTGTTACTTAATTCTCAGCCTAGGTTTCTTGTCTGTTACTTAATTCTCAGCCTAGGTTTCTTGTCTGTTACTTAACTCTCAGCCTAAGTTTCTTGTCTGTTACTTAACTCTCAGCCTAGGTTTCTTGTCTGTTACTTAACTCTCAGCCTAGGTTTCTTGTCTGTTACTTAACTCTCAGCCTAGGTTTCTTGTCTGTTACTTAACCCTCAGCCTAAGTTTCTTGTCTGTTACTTAACTCTCAGCCTAGGTTTCTTGTCTGTTACTTAACCCTCAGCCTAAGTTTCTTGTCTGTTACTTAACTCTCAGCCTAGGTTTCTTGTCTGTTACTTAACTCTCAGCCTAAGTTTCTTGTCTGTTACTTAACTCTCAGCCTAAGTTTCTTGTCTGTTACTTAACTCTCAGCCTAAGTTTCTTGTCTGTTACTTAACTCTCAGCCTAGGTTTCTTGTCTGTTACTTAACTCTCAGCCTAAGTTTCTTGTCTGTTACTTAACTCTCAGACTAAGTTTCTTGTCTGTTACTTAACTCTCAGCCTAAATTTCTTGTCTGTTACTTAACTCTCAGACTAAGTTTCTTGTCTGTTACTTAACTCTCAGCCTAAGTTTCTTGTCTGTTACTTAACTCTCAGCCTAGGTTTCTTGTCTGCTCCTTAACTCTCAGCCTAGATTTCTTGTCTGTTACTTAACTCTCAGCCTAGGTTTCTTGTCTGTTACTTAACTCTCAGCCTAAGTTTCTTGTCTGTTACTTAACTCTCAGACTAAGTTTCTTGTCTGTTACTTAACTCTCAGCCTAAATTTCTTGTCTGTTACTTAACTCTCAGACTAAGTTTCTTGTCTGTTACTTAACTCTCAGCCTAAGTTTCTTGTCTGTTACTTAACTCTCAGCCTAGGTTTCTTGTCTGCTCCTTAACTCTCAGCCTAGATTTCTTGTCTGTTACTTAACTCTCAGACTAAGTTTCTTGTCTGTTACTTAACTCTCAGCCTAAGTTTCTTGTCTGTTACTTAACTCTCAGACTAAGTTTCTTGTCTGTTACTTAACTCTCAGCCTAGATTTCTTGTCTGTTACTTAGCTCTCAGCCTTTGTTTCTCGTCTGTTACTTAATTCTCAGCTCTCAGCCTAAGTTTCTTGTCTGTTACTTAACTCTCAGCCTAAGTTTCTTGTCTGTTACTTATCTCTCAGCCTTTGGTTCCTCACCTCTCAGCCTAAATTTCTCTTTTCTTCCTCACCTCTCAGCCTAAATCTCTCTTTTCTTCCTCACCTCTCAGCCTAAATTTCTCTTTTCTTCCTCACCTCTCAGCCTAAATCTCTCTTTTGTTCCTCGCCTCTCAGCCTAAATTTTTCTTTTGTTTCTTACTTCTCAGTCTAAATTTCTCTTCTGTTTCTCACTTCTCAGCCTAAATTTCTCTTCTGTTTCTCACTTCTCAGCCTAAATTTCTCTTATATTTCTCATCTCTCAGCCTAAGTTTCTCTTCTGTTTCTTACCTCTCAGCTTAAGTATCTGGTCTGTACAAAGTCTCCAGAAGAGCCTCTATATACCACCTATGGTACCCCCTTATTAAAATATTTATTCATCACACTTATTCTTCCCTTGCCACACCCAAAAATACCTGGGTGGAGCGGATTTGTGGAATGGGGATAGGCGAACAAGTAGTCAAGACACCAAATTCTGCTACTTTACTTCAAAGCTTTTAGATCCAGGGAAGGGAAGTAACTGTGAGAAAACGTGTGATTATTAAGATTTGTAAGAATTAAATTCTGAAATATCGTCAGCACAGTCGGTTAATGTAGTGAAGAAAACAATGAAAAACAAGAAGATATCTGGCTATAAGCCTTCAGGTAAAGATTTCATTTCTTGATGGTTACGGACGTGCAGAGAGTTAGTGGTTAGTAATGTACAGAGAGTTGGTGGTTAGTGATGTACAGAGAGCTTATGGTTAGTGATGTACAGAGAGTTGGTGGTTAGTAATGTACAGAGAGTTGGTGGTTAGTGATGTACAGAGAGTTGGTGGTTAGTGATGTACAGAGAGTTGGTGGTTAGTGATGTACAGAGAGTTGGTGGTTAGTGATGTACAGAGAGTTGGTGGTTAGTGATGTACAGAGAGTTGGTGGTTAGTGATGTACAGAGAGTTGGTGGTTAGTGATGTACAGAGAGTTGGTGGTTAGTGATGTACAGAGAGTTGGTGGTTAGTGATGTACAGAGAGTTGGTGGTTAGTGACGAACAGAGTTGGTGGTTAGTGATGTACAGAGAGTTGGTGGTTAGTGATGTACAGAGAGTTGGTGGTTAGTGACGAACAGAGTTGGTGGTTAGTGACGAACAGAGTTAGTGTTAGTGACGAACAGAGTTGGTGTTAGTGACGAACAGAGTTGGTGGTTAGTGACGAACAGAGTTGGTGTTAGTGACAAACAGAGTTGGTGGTTAGTGACAAACAGAGTTGGTGGTTAGTGACGAACAGAGTTAGTGTTAGTGACAAACAGAGTTGGTGGTTAGTGACAAACAGAGTTAGTGTTAGTGACAAACAGAGTTGGTGTTAGTGACGAACAGAGTTAGTGTTAGTGACAAACAGAGTTAGTGTTAGTGACAAACAGAGTTAGTGTTAGTGACGAACAGAGTTGGTGGTTAGTGACAAACAGAGTTAGTGTTAGTGACAAACAGAGTTGGTGTTAGTGACAAACAGAGTTGGTGGTTAGTGACAAACAGAGTTGGTGGTTAGTGACAAACAGAGTTGGTGGTTAGTGACAAACAGAGTTGGTGGTTAGTGATGTTATAGAACACAAATGTTGGTCAGAAAAAAATGAATGTTTAGTCATTGATAAAAATGAGAGATTGAAAGCAGAATCTTACCGGCGCAGCTCTAGCGCTGAGCAGTAAAACATGATAAAGAATGAAAACAATTTATGAGATGTCATTTCGTGCCGGACTTCAGACTCCCAAGCGACTTAATGTCACATACATTCTGCTACTGGGGAAACTCAAAATTGGACATAATAATTGTAGTTCGTCGTTACAATAATCACTGTATTTCATCATAACAATAAATGCAACTCATCATAAAAATAAATGCAACTCATCATAATAATAACTACAGCCTGTCATGGTGAAAAATCTTCTCCAATTGACTCTGACAAGAGAAAAAAATACTTTATGAATCTAGCACAGAATAAATCAGACAGTAAATCAATTTGGAAAGCCATAAATACCCCATCAAATAAAGGAAAAGAATTTGATTTTCAAGCCAGCAATCATGCATACACTAGCCCACATATCAGTACACATTTCAGAGAAGAAATCAACGTTCCTAAATCATCAATACCAGCTCCTGTATGCGACTTACATGAACTACAAACATTCCTGGACAGTAGATCTACTAAATTTAAACAGTTACACATTCCATTCTTAACAGTCAGTGAAGTTCACAGTTATCTCTTAACCTTAAAAAACAACAATACAACTGGGCTTGATGATATTAGTAATAAGATCTTACGTTATGCTGCACCTGTCATTTCACATACACTAACATATATTTACAACCAGTGCATTGCAAAATATTATTTCCCTGAGGCTTTTAAAACTGCTAAGGTGTATCCTCGCTTTAAATCTGGCTCATCCAGCAATCTTACCAACTATAGACCAATATCCATACTATCGTCGTTATCAAAACCACTGGAAAAACACACACAAATTACTCTACGACACATGCAAGAGAACAATTTACTCATAGACAGTCATTCAGGCTTTAGACCCAATCATTCCTGCCACACAGCTCTTACCAAAATAACAGGAAACTGGTTAGTAAACATAAATGACGACAGACTATGTGGTGCCATCTTTGTCGACTTTAAAAAGGCATTTGATATGAATGACCACGATATTCTTGTAAGAAAAATAAAGACTTATAAATTGCACCCTAACCTAATAAAATTAATTGCATTGTTTCTTTCAGTCAGACAACAGGTAGTATTCTTCAACAATTCTCTTTCAAATTCTATTAAAGTTGACACTGCTGTTCCGCAAAGTTCTATTCTAGGCCCGTTGCTATTTGCTATCTATATCAATGATCTTCCACTTCATCTTAAACACTCTTCTTGTGACCTTTTTGCCGATGATTGCACAGTCTACATCAGTGACTACGATTGTATTAATCTAGAGTCAACTCTTCAGGTCGAGTTATACAATTGAATTAGATAGAGCAAAAATAATGGCATGATTATAAACACCGATAAAACAAAATCAATGCTCATAACAATAAGACAGAAACTACAAAACGCAACAAAAACAACACTTCGGCTCTGTACAGAAACATCACAGATAGAAAACGTTAGCGAGCACAAAACACTAGGTCTTATTATTGACCAACATCTGACCTGGAACTCTCATGTGCAAGGTCTAACAAAACTCACTGCACAAAAAGTATACCAGTTAGCCAAAATTAACCACTTCATCTATTAACACACAAGGAAGACATACTACATATCACATATACAAACACATTTAGACTATTGCTCAACAGTTTGGGATGGTTGCTCAGTGTCAATTACAAAGAGGCTTTGCTCACTTCAAAAGTGAGCAGTAAAGCTTATTAGTGACAAAGATCAAGCACAAACAACTAACTAGCACAAACGTATCAAAATACTACCTCTTAAGAACAAGTTCCCATTCAACAAAGCCAAGTTAGTACATCAAAATATTTCACAGCATGAGCAGCCTTATCTATGGAACCTGTTTAAGTTTAGCCTAAAGTGCAGCCAACGCTTGAACAACATATGTCTTCCAAAATCTAGACTTGATCTTTACAAGAGCTTTAGTTATTCTGCTGCTCATCTGTAGAATACCCTCCCATCCCGTATAAAAAGTATAAATTATACTCCTTCCTACAATTACAAGCTTTCCCAATATCTATTTGATGTCGACTACATGCCTCCATGAATCATAAAATTTAAAAGTTAACTTAAACTGCTCTTACAGACACAGAATACAGTTAATTGTTTATTCTGAATAATCCTGAAATTTTTGTTTAATAGATAGTCATTTATATACGTATGTAGTTACTTCTGTACTGAGTGAATGTTTAAGAGCGAAACGTAAATGTTAAATTTTATTTTATGTCTCTCAGTTTCAATGTTAGTTATGTTTGTTACAAGAACAGCATATTTGTAGAATGTCTGGAACAGAGTGAAAGATGTATGATGAAGGGCAGGATGTCAGACGGGCCTGCTAGCCCAATTCTTAACCCTTTTGAAATAGAGAGCAATCAATGAATCTGTTGTAACTGTTGTATCATTTTTGTCTGATGAAGACACTTGGAGTAAATATGACTGTACTATTGATGCGACATAGGTATCGAAACCACAGCCAGCCAACGCTTTCGTCGGTGCTCATAGTAACATTCTTAGCCTAGCTAAAGTTGATGCTCATAGTAACAGTCCTAGCCTGGCTAAAGTTGATGCTCATAGTAACAGTTCTAGCCTGCCTAAAGTTGATGCTCATAGTAACAGTCTTAGCTTGGCTAAAGTTGATGCTAATAGTAACAGTTCTAGCCTAGCTAAAGTTGATGCTCATAGTAACAGTTCTAGCCTTGCTAAAGTTGATGCTCATAGTAACAGTTCTAGCCTAGCTAAAGTTGATGCTCATAGTAACAGTTCTAGCCTAGCTAAAGTTGATGCTCATAGTAACAGTCTTAGCTTGGCTAAAGTTGATGCTCATAGTAACAGTTCTAGCCTAGCTAAAGTTGATGCTAATAGTAACAGTCCTAGCCTGGCTAAAGTTGATGCTCATAGTAACAGTCTTAGCTTGGCTAAAGTTGATGCTCATAGTAACAGTCTTAGCTTGGCTAAAGTTGATGCTCATAGTAACAGTTCTAGCCTGTCTAAAGTTGATGCTCATAGTAACAGTCTTAGCTTGGCTAAAGTTGATGCTCATAGTAACAGTCTTAGCTTGGCTAAAGTTGATGCTCATAGTAACAGTTCTAGCCTGTCTAAAGTTGATGCTCATAGTAACAGTCCTAGCCTGGCTAAAGTTGATGCTCATAGTAAAAGTTCTAGCCTGGCTAAAGTTGATGCTCATAGTAACAGTCTTAGCTTGGCTAAAGTTGATGCTCATAGTAACAGTCTTAGCTTGGCTAAAGTTGATGCTCATAGTAACAGTCTTAGCCTGGCTAAAGTTGATGCTCATAGTAACAGTCTTAGCTTGGCTAAAGTTGATGCTCATAGTAACAGTTCTAGCCTGGCTAAAGTTGATGCTCATAGTAACAGTCTTAGCTTGGCTAAAGTTGATGCTCATAGTAACAGTTCTAGCCTGTCTAAAGTTGATGCTCATAGTAACAGTTCTAGCCTAGCTAAAGTTGATGCTCATAGTAACAGTCTTAGCCTGGCTAAAGTTGATGCTCATAGTAACAGTTCTAGCCTGGCTAAAGTTGATGCTCATAGTAACAGTCTTAGCTTGGCTAAAGTTGATGCTCATAGTAACAGTTCTAGCCTGGCTAAAGTTGATGCTCATAGTAACAGTCTTAGCTTGGCTAAAGTTGATGCTCATAGTAACAGTTCTAGCCTGGCTAAAGTTGATGCTCATAGTAACAGTTCTAGCCTAGCTAAAGTTGATGCTCATAGTAACAGTTCTAGCCTGGCTAAAGTTGATGCTCATAGTAACAGTTCTAGCCTAGCTAAAGTTGATGCTCATAGTAACAGTTCTAGCCTTGCTAAAGTTGATGCTCATAGTAACAGTCTTAGCCTGGCTAAAGTTGATGCTCATAGTAACAGTTCTAGCCTGGCTAAAGTTGATGCTCATAGTAACAGTTCTAGCCTGGCTAAAGTTGATGCTCATAGTAACAGTCCTAGCCTGGCTAAAGTTGATGCTAATAGTAACAGTCCTAAACTGGCTAAAGTTGATGCTCATAGTAACAGTCCTAAACTGGCTAAAGTTGATGCTCGTTAGTAACTGTCCTAGCCTGGCTAAAGTTGATGGTCATAGTAACAGTCCTAAGCTGCCGAAAGTTGATGTTCCTAGTAACACTCCTACCTGGCTAAGTTGATGCTCATAGTAACAGACCTAACCTGGCTAAAGTTGATGCTCATAATAACAGACCTAACCTGGCTAAAGCCCATACTCTTAGTAGCAGTCCTAACCTGGCTAATGTTGATGCTCATTGTAACAGTCCTACGGTAGCTAAAGTTGATGCTCATAGTAACAGTCTTAACCTAGCTAACGTTGATGCTCCTAGTAGCAGTTCTGACCTGGCTAAAGTTGATGCTCATAGTAACAGTCCTAACCTGGCTAAAGTTGATGCTCATAGTAACAGTCCTAGCCTGGCTAAAGTTGATGCTTCTAGTAACAGTCCTAACCTGGCTAAAGTTGATGCTCATAGTAACAGTCCTAACCTGGCTAAAGTTGATGCTTCTAGTAACAGTCCTAACCTTGCTAAAGTTGATGTTCATAGTAACAGTCTGAACATGGCTAAAGTTGATGCTCATAGTTACAGTCCTAGCCAGGCTAACGTTGATGCTCCTATAACAGTCCTAGCCAGGCTAAAGTTGATGCTCATAGTAACAGTCCTAGCCTGGCTAAAGTTGATGCTCATAGTAACAGTCCTAACCTGGCTAAAGTTGATGATCCTAGTAATAGCCATAATCTGGTTAAAGTTGATGCTCCTAGCAACAGTCCAAGCCTGGCTAAAGTTGATGCTCATAGTTATAGTTCTGACCTGGCTAAAGTTGATGCTCATAGTAACAGTCCTAACCTGGCTAAAGTTGATGCTCATAGTAACAGTCCTAGCCTGGCTAAAGTTGATGCTTCTAGTAACAGTCCTAACCTGGCTAAAGTTGATGCTCATAGTAACAGTCCTAACCTGGCTAAAGTTGATGCTTCTAGTAACAGTCCTAACCTTGCTAAAGTTGATGTTCATAGTAACAGTCTGAACATGGCTAAAGTTGATGCTCATAGTTACAGTCCTAGCCAGGCTAACGTTGATGCTCCTATAACAGTCCTAGCCAGGCTAAAGTTGATGCTCATAGTAACAGTCCTAGCCTGGCTAAAGTTGATGCTCATAGTAACAGTCCTAACCTGGCTAAAGTTGATGATCCTAGTAATAGCCATAATCTGGTTAAAGTTGATGCTCCTAGCAACAGTCCAAGCCTGGCTAAAGTTGATGCTCATAGTTATAGTCCTAACCTGGCTAAAGTTGATGGTAATAGTAATAGTCCTAACCTAGCTGAAGTTGATGCTCATAGTTATAGTCCTAGCCTGGCTAAAGTTGATGGTAATAGTAATAGTCCTAACCTGGCTAAAGTTGATGCTCATAGTTATAGTCCTAACCTGGCTAAAGTTGATGCTCATAGTTATAGTCCTAACCTGGCTAAAGTTGATGATCCTAATAATAGCCATAATCTGGTTAAAGTTGATGCTCCTAGTAACAGTCCTAGCCTGGCTAAAGTTGATGTTCATAGTTATAGTCCTAGCCTGGCGAAAGTTGATGCTCCTAATAACAGTCATAGCTTAATTAAAGACGGTTCAAGTATCAGGTAGACTGTCTGATGTTGGTGGTCCTAGTATCAGGTAGACTGTCTGATGTTGGTGGTCCTAGTATCAGGTAGACTGTCTGATGTTGGTGGTCCTAGTATCAGGTAGCCTGTCTGATGTTGGTGGTCCTAGTATCAGATAGACTGTCTGATGTTGGTGGTCCTAGTATCAGGTAGACTGTCTGATGTTGGTGGTCCTAGTATCAGGTAGACTGTCTGATGTTGGTGGCCCTAGTATCAGGTAGACTGTCTGATGTTGGTGGTCCTAGTATCAGGTAGACTGTCTGATGTTGGTGGTTTTAGTATCAGGTAGACTGTCTGATGTTGGTGGTCCTAGTATCAGGTAGACTGTCTGATGTTGGTGGTCCTAGTATCAGGTAGACTGTCTGACGTTGGTGGCCCCAGTATCAGGTAGACTGTCTGATGTTGGTGGCCCTAGTATCATGTAGACTGTCTGATGTTGGTGGTCCTAGTATCAAGTAGACTGTCTGATGTTGGTGGTCCTAGTATCAGATAGACTGTCTGATGTTGGTGGTCCTAGTATCAGATAGACTGTCTGATGTTGGTGGTCCTAGTATCAGATAGACTGTCTGATGTTGGTGGTCCTAGAATCAGGTAGACTGTCTGATGTTGGTGGTCCTAGAATCAGGTAGACTGTCTGATGTTGGTGGTCCTAGTATCAGGTAGACTGTCTGATGTTGTTGGTCCTAGAATCAGGTAGACTGTCTGATGTTGGTGGTCCTAGTATCAGGTAGACTGTCTGATGTTGGTGGTCCTAGTATCAGGTAGACTGTCTGATGTTGGTGGTCCTAGTATCAGATAGACTGTCTGATGTTGGTGGTCCTAGTATCAGATAGACTGTCTGATGTTGGTGGTCCTAGTATCAGATAGACTGTCTGATGTTGGTGGTCCTAGAATCAGGTAGACTGTCTGATGTTGGTGGTCCTAGTATCAGGTAGACTGTCTGATGTTGGTGGTCCTAGTATCAGGTAGACTGTCTGATGTTGGTGGTCCTAGTATCAGATAGACTGTCTGATGTTGGTGGTCTTAGTACCAGGTAGACTGTCTGACAAGTAAGACTGAGCTACCGTCATCTACATCAAGCAGCCACGGACAAGTAGAGTCAACCATGTGCCAGTCAGTTCAACAGTTTGTGTGTGAGTAATTATCTACTATATTATGTAGGTGATGCCAAGGTCAGCGTGACATGAGCGGAAAGCAGGGCTAAAGATTTAAGTGTGTGTGTGTGTCTGTGTGTGTGACTGACAGGTCTGAACCTGTCGTATGGCCAGGTACCGCATGGATGATCTGGTTCCACGCCATACAACAAACTGATAGGTCACGTGATTGCCATGGCCGTTAGTCTGTCGAAGAGGCAACCCTTTGTGGGCTGAGAAATGTAAAATGTCATTTATTTTGTGAAGTCGTTTATCTGTAGTAGTAGTAGTAGTAGTAGTAGTAGTAGTAGTAGTAGTAGTAGTAGTAGTAGTAGTAGTAGTAGTGGCTGTGTTAAAGTAGTGGAGGTGGGTGTTTTGTGGTGAACTAGTCTGCGTAAGATCGGAAATCTGTTGACGCATAACATAACGAAGTGGACAAAAATAAGAACATAACGAAGTGGACAAACATAAGAACATAACGAAGTGGACAAACATAAGAACATCACGAAGTGGACAAACATAAGAACATAACGAAGTGGACAAACATAAGAACATCACGAAGTGGACAAACATAAGAACATAACGAAGTGGACAAACATAAGAACATCACGAAGTGGACAAACATAAGAACATAACGAAGTGGACAAACATAAGAACATCACGAAGTGGACAAACATAAGAACATCACGAAGTGGACAAACATAAGAACATCACGAAGTGGACAAGCATAAGAACATCACGAAGTGGACAAACATAAGAACATAACGAAGTGGACAAACATAACAACATCACGAAGTAGACAAATATACCAACATCGCGAACTGGACAAACATAAGAACATCGCGAAGTAGACAAATATAAGAACATCACGATGTAGACAATTATAAGAACATCACGAAGTGGACAAAAAAAGAACATCATGATGTAGACAAACATAAGAACATCACGAAGTAGACAAACGTAGCAACATCAGGAAACAGACATACATAACAACATCACGAAGTAGACAAACATAAGAACATCACGGAGTAGACAAACATACCAACATCACGAAGTAGACAAATATAAGAACATCAGGAAACAGACATACATAACAACATCACGAAGTAAACAAACATAAGAACATCACGAAGTAGACAAACATAACATCACGAAGTAGACAAACATAACAACATCATGAAGTAGACAAACATAACAACATCATGAAGTAGACAAACATAACAACATCACGAAGTAGACAAACATAACAACATCACGAAGTAGACAAACATAACAACATCACGAAGTAGACAAACATAACAACATCACGAAGAAGACAAACATAACAACATCACGAAGTAGACAAACATAACAACATCACGAAGTAGACAAACATAACAACATCACGAAGAAGACAAACATAACAACATCACGAAGTAGACAAACATAACAACATCACGAATAAGACAAACATAACCACCGCAATGACACGGTTACAGACATGGGAGTGTCGAGAGACGCGCACACGAAGAACTATACAAGAATTAATGTCGATTTATCTACATATGATGACATAAGCAGTTTGGTTGTAGTCTGTGGTTGACCTACTTTCTGTGCCTGTCGATTATCCTGTGGCTGATTTATTGTATTGCAAGCTGGTTGTCGTCGCACGCAGGTAGACAGCAGCCAGGTTGTGCTGCTACGATAGGTAGCATGTTAACAGTGAGCTAAGTGCAGGCAGGTTGTGCTGCTACGACAGGTAGCATGTTAATAGTGAGTTAAGTTATCAGAAGTTTGTGCTTCAGCGGCCTGTAAACTGCAGGTCTCTCGTGACTTGGGGGTAGAAATCTGTTCTTGAGATAAAGAGTGCTGAGATATGTGTCACTTAAAAAAAAAAATCAGAATATCTACCCGCAGGGCGAGGATAACTGCATCGCACGGAACACAGTGCTGTCAGTGGATTAAAAAAAACAGGATAACACATAAAATCAAGAAGTAAACTTAGAAAACGTTATCTGTTATCAGAACCGTGCAAACTATACGAACATCAGACATAACATGGACATGAGCTCAATACCAGAATCTACATTTGTCTGCCATCAGGAAAACATGGACATCAGCTCAATACCAGAATCTACACTTATCTAGAGATCAGACATAAAATGGACAATCATATGGACAACAATTTCTAGTCCTACTTGTTGCCGATGTGATGTAATGTGAACATTATTTCTAAGTCTACACTTGGCAATCAGACGAATCAGTCACAATCAGACAATCGTATCAAATGGCACACAGAATGAAAACTGTGTGATGTCACAACAATTTCCAGTTCATGTTAACAAGTTACACTTCTGTAAATTCACTTTCAGCTCTAATAGCTAATTTCCCTTCTTGTAAAGCGCATAACTCGGACTGATCTATCGCGTTCGCTAGTTCACTTACCTGCTTTCATCCGAGCAGTTAGACTAACAGTCTCACTTACCTGCTTTCTTCCAAGCAGCTAGGCCGTCCTTGACCTCAGACAATAGGCATTCTTGAAGTGGGCGGAGAGAAGAGACGTGGAAATAATGAAAATCCGGTTAAACTGGGTCATGTGAGCAGGGCCGTAGCGGGCCAGCTCGGACCTGGACCTGCGGTGAGAGCGAAGAGAAGATATGCTCGCCCAATTCTTAGTCCAGATGTACTGAATTAATTGTTAGCTTTTGTTATGTCATTTCTGTGCTTGTGAATATATTTTGTTTCGTTTAGTATCGGGTATTAGGAAAGCGAAACGAAACATTAGTTCCAGATACAGTTTTGAATTGTTAGTGGCGGGTGGATTCTCATTCATAGGACATGGCCACCTTTGTAGGTAGCTTTCGCTTGTTCGCGTGGGTGTGATTTCTGTTTAGTAACTGAGTATTTATGTACTGTGGTAAGAAAGATTTCTATGCAATGATCTCCTCCATATCCCCTCATATATATGAATTATTTTTATTTATGCAAGTTTTTTTTCCCCCACGAGTTGAGAGTAAATTTGTTGTAGGCATTTCAGTTCATTAAGTTTCAGTGAAGCATTTGAATCTTTCCTCATTAAATCATATTTCATGAATTGTTATATTGATGTTTATTGATAAAGATCATATTAATTTGTAACTTTGTCTAGAACAGCCTGTAACGATTGTCTGTGTACCCCTGGAAAATAAGTGAGTTCTGGTCAAGCTCCAGCGGACCGACCATATGGTTTATTTTGTAAGTTTAAAGATCTGTAAGGAAGAATTCGATGATCGCTGACATATAAGAGACCCAAGTTAGAAATGTGTATGTATGTACGGCCTGAAGATGGGTTTCGGGCCAATAACGAATATGATTATGTCTACATTGTTTTGTTCATAAATGTTGCTAGCCAGTTCTGTGTCATATTATAAGTGTTCCTATCTATTTCTGTGTCATATGTGCGTAGTCCTAGAACATTAAGACACTTGACATAAATCTTGCTAGCCAGTTCTGTGTCATATTATAAGTGTTCCTATCTATTTCTGTGTCATATGTGTGTAGTCACATAACACTAGAACACTTGGTATAAGCGCTGCTAGCTATTTCTGTGTTATATGTGTGTAGTCACATAAGACTAGAACACTTGGTATAAGCGCTGCTAGCTATTTCTGTGTTATATGTGTGTAGTCACATAAGACTAGAACACTTGGTATAAGCGCTGCTAGCTATTTCTGTGTTATATGTGTGTAGTCACATAACACTAGAACACTTGGTATAAGCGCTGCTAGCTATTTCTGTGTTATATGTGTGTAGTCACATAACACTAGAACACTTGGTATAAGCGCTGCTAGCTATTTCTGTGTTATATGTGTGTAGTCACATAACACTAGAACACTTGGTATAAGCGCTGCTAGCTATTTCTGTGTTATATGTGTGTAGTCACATAAGACTAGAACACTTGGTATAAGCGCTGCTAGCTAGTTCTGTGTTATATGTGTGTAGTCACATAAGACTAGAACACTTGGTATAAGCGCTGCTAGCTAGTTCTGTGTTATATGGGTGTAGTCCTGGAACACTATGACAGATGAAATATTGATCATTAACATTTTCTTTAAATTCATATGCCCTTCAGTATTTCATGTTGATATCTTATTTATACACGTGCGTGCGTGCGTGCGCGCGCGCTTTATGGTGGTCTTGATGCTTGGTTATCTCCACGTGTTTTCACAATAATTGTTATCCTTGTCTGTTTTCACAATAATTGTTATCCTTGTCTGTTTTCACAATAATTGTTATCCTTGTCTGTTTTCACAATAATTGTTATCCTTGTCTGTTTTCACAATAATTGTTATCCTTGTCTGTTTTCACAATAATTGTTATCCTTGTCTGTTTTCACAATAATTGTTATCCTTGTCTGTTTTCACAATAATTGTTATCCTTGTCTGTTTTCACAATAATTGTTATCCTTGTCTGTTTTCACAATAATTGTTATCCTTGTCTGTTTTCTGTCTGTTATTTGTTGTTGTTGGTGGTTAGTGGAATTAAATTACATATAAATGTTGAGGCTGAATATTATGAATTCTTTTTTTTTTTGTTTTGACTTGGTGTCTCTGAGGTAAAAATGTGTGTTGTTCATTTAGGCAACAATACCTTAATTACCTTAATTAAGCAACAATAGCTTAAGCAACAACTGATCATTGAACCAGGAGAAGTTTATTGAGGCAGCCCAAGATTGGGAGAGATATATAAGTAAGAAATCCTAGGATATCATGATTAAACATCAACGATATAAGATTCTAACCAGTACAGCGGTATATAAATTAGAGGATCCCTTTTTGTATTATAGATATTCCCAACCAAACTTGGCGAACTACCATGCGAGCCCTATGTGACGTATAATGGCTCGGGAAGGATATAAGATGTCATATATTCCCAACCAGTGATATCAAGTAGTATTCATCAACTCTTACATGCGTGCTTCACTAGACTACACATAAAATAGCAAGGGAGAGATTAGATGTTCAATGTTCTGTGGAACAAATATTCACATTTATTGTTTCTCTTCGATAAATATTTGAATGAGTCTGATAAAAATATGGGACATAAAACTGGTGAGAGATAAGAGAGATGACGACTGCAGTAAAACTGGTTCTAGTGATGACGATAGGCGCAAGTGTAGGGTTCAGTTTTACGAAAAGGTAGAAAGAATGAAGAAAGCGGGAAGGAACAAGAATGTCAGAAAGTGAAATGAGCACATACAAACAAAGAACATACAATAATCCAATATTTCGGCAAAAGCCTTTATCGAGGATCACATACAAAACAAGACAACAGATAAAAACACGAAAAATAGAAGAAAAATTCAATATTTACCCTTTTGGCCTCGTTCTTGTAAGTAACATGGGCACATAATGGCATGTGTATGTTCCTTATTTCTACAAGCTGATAGATTCAAGTACTTAGGAACGATTATAACAATTGATGGGAAATGTCACAACGAAATAAAAAGCAGACATGCTCAGGCCAAGTCAGCATTCCAGACAATGAGAAACATCTTGTGCAACAGATCCATAACAATGGAAACAAGATTCCGAGTACTTAAATGTTACATCGAGCCAATTTTGTTTTATGGATGTGAAGCATAGTCTATGAATAAGAGAGTGCAGCGAGAAATGGAGGCCATGGAGATGTGGTTTATAAGAAGGATGTTGAAGGTACCATGGACAGCCAAGAAAACCAACGAAGAAGTCTTAAGAGAGGCTGGAGTTAAAAAGCAAATTATAGCAAAGATCAGAGGCAGACAAGTGAGATTTGTAGGACATTTCCTGAGAAGAGGAAAACTGAAACACACTGTGACAACTGGAAAAATTGAAGGAAGAAGAGACAGAGGAAGACATAGAGAGAGAGAGAGAGAGAGAGAGAGAGAGAGAGAGAGAAGTTACTGGATGGGATGTCAGTGTGGCGGATCTCATAATCAAATCTAAAGACAGGGAATTGTGGAGAGAAATGATCGCCTACGCCACGCGGCACGGCACTTGAATTGAACTGAATTATTTATACATGCTCATCTTACTTTTTGTAGCTCTGTCTAGTTCAGAAGTAAGGCATGTAACAAGTAACACGAGTTACATTACAATCATTTTGTGACTTGTGGAAGTGGGGTGGGGTGGAGAGAGGGGGTGAGAGAGAGAAAGATAGAGGGGGAGGGAGTGTTGTATACGCTGTAGGCAGGGCCTTCAAAGATGAATGTAATTACTGTCTCCATCGTGTAGTTTACATTTTGTGAATGCTGTTAGTGTGATTAATGTGATTACTTTCACCCCGGTACCACAGATAATTACACACTTGCAATGTTCTGTAATATAACACACAATCAGTTGCCTGGCAACTGTAATATGTACTTCTGATGATCTAGTGAGCTTTGTGGTTGCTTCTTTCTGATGAGCTTTGTGTGTGCTTCTTTCTGGTGAGCTTTGTGGTTGTTTCTTTCTTGTGAGCTGTGTGGTTGCTTCTCTCTGGTGAGCTGTTCAGTTGCTTCTCTCTGGTAAGCTGTGTGGTTGCTTCTTTATGGTGAGCTTTGTGGTTGCTTCTTTCTAATGAGTTTTGTGGTTGCTTCTTTCTGGTGAGCTGTGTGGTTGCTTCTCTCTGGTAAGCTGTGTGGTTGCTTCTCTCTGGTAAGCTGTGTGGTTGCTTCTCTCTGGTAAGCTGTTTAGTTGCTACTCTCTGGTAAGCTGTGTGGTTGCTTCTCTCTGGTAAGCTGTGTGGTTGCTTCTCTCTGGTAAGCTGTGTGGTTGCTTCTCTCTGGTAAGCTGTGTGGTTGCTTCTCTCTGGTAAGCTGTTTAGTTACTTCTCTCTGGTAAGCTGTTTAGTTGCTTCTCTCTGGTAAGCTGTGTGGTTGCTTCTCTCTGGTAAGCTGTGTGGTTACTTCTCTCTTGTAAGCTGTTTAGTTACTTCTCTCTGGTAAGCTGTTTAGTTGCTTCTCTCTGGTAAGCTGTTTAGTTGCTTCTCTCTGGTAAGCTGTTTAGTTACTTCTCTCTGGTAAGCTGTTTAGTTGCTTCTCTCTGGTAAGCTGTTTAGTTACTTCTCTCTGGTAAGCTGTTTAGTTACTTCTCTCTGGTAAGCTGTTTAGTTACTTCTCTCTGGTAAGCTGTTTAGTTGCTTCTCTCTGGTAAGCTGTTTGGTTGCTTCGCTCTCTTTCCCTCCTTCTCTTTCTCTCATTTTCTTTCTTTCTCTTCTCTCATTCTCTCTTTCTCTCTCGTCTCTCTCTCTTTTTCTCACTTTCTCTGTCTATCTGTCTGTCTGTCTCTCTATCTCTCTCTTTCCTTCTCTCTTTACTTAGAGTTAATTCTGTGCCTCATTATTGTTTGCAGTTCTTGGTATAGTTCGGGAGTTTGCTTCCAGTGCACAAGAGGTCAGATATATCTGTCACCTCATCTTCTCCCAGTTTGTCATGTGCACATCTGTGCACTTCTTGTTACCAGCACCGCCGAGAAACTTTCTTATCAGTTTTCCTGCTGGAATTTCTCTCTCTTTCTCTCTCTCTCTTTTTCTCTCTCTCTTTCTCTCTCTCTTTTTCTCTCTCTCTTTCTCTCTTTCCCTCTCTCTCTCTCTCTTTTTCTCTCTCTTTCTCTCTCTCTTTCCCTCTCTCTTTTTCTCTCTCTTTCTCTCTCTCTCTTTCCCTCCTCTCTCTTTCTCTCTCTCTCTTTCTCTCTCTTCTCTCTCTCTCTCTCTCTCTTTCTCTCTCTCTCTTTTTCTCTCTCTTTCTCTCTCTTTCTCTCTCTCTTTCCCTCTCTCTCTTTCTCTCTCTCTTTCCCTCTCTCTCTCTCTGGTTTTATACGCATATTTTGTCTGGTTTTCCTGTATATTTTATTTTAGACTACTACTTCTCTATGTCTATTTCTTTATGCTGGCTTATATTTCATCTCGAAGATGCCCAAACTTTCCATATGAAGATGCCCAAACTTTCCATATGAAGATGCCCAAACGTTCCACTTGAAGATGCCCAAACTTTCCATATGAAGATGCCAAAACTTTCCATATGAAGATGCCCAAACGTTCCACTTGAAGATGCCCAAACTTTCCATATGAAGATGCCCAAACTTTCCATATGAAGATGCCAAAACTTTCCATATGAAGATGCCAAAACTTTCCATATGAAGATGCCCAAACTTTCCACTTGAAGATGGCCGTATTGTCCTCTAGAAGATGCTTCTGCTAGACGCAGAGATCCATCTACACAAAAATAAAGTTCTACGTGGGTAAGGCAAAGGTCAAAGGGCAGAAGCAAACAGCACGAGACAGGTTTTATCTTTCCGGGAAAACCTCGGAGATTGGGAGCTTACACAAGCGTCCTGGCCGTCGTCTGAAGCTCGAGGTGTTGTCGTGACGTTACTGACAGCCGCGCCAGGCAGAAGAAGAAGAAGATGGACAGCAGTACAGGATGCCTGCAGGAACTGCTCGATCTGGCAACCAGCAACCCACAGCTGACATGCTAGAGTCAGGGTTGGCGAACCACAGCTGGCCAAGACCCTGTGCCAGTTGGCAGCCCCAGTAACAGGCCTAACCAGGGTAACGGGGCAGGCTTCGCCGTAGTCCCTATGGTGGCGGAGTCTGCTAAAGAAGTACTGCAGACTAGCTCCTTTCTAGCTCAATTCAGGGAATAAAAAAAAATCTGCTATGATCCGCTCCCTGTCCGACAGCTTGCCATGCCTGGACATCTCCACCACGTCGGCCGCAAAGAACGCTAGCTGTTCCGTGGAGACTGAAGAAGAAGTTTCTTTTGTCCTCAGCCTTCATGACAAGTTACTAACGGTCATGATGACCACAAGCCCAGAGCTGGGAAATGCTACGTGACCTAGAGTGCCAGACTAAGCTGGGTGTTGGTCTTCTTTGCTATATGGTTGTGGTTTAACTCTGAAATGTTTCAGTAAAATGAGCTACCTTACCAACGACCGACGGGGTGTTATACCAACAATTATCAGCTGGTTATACCAGCAACCAACAGCTTGTTAATGCCAACAATTATCAGCTTGTTATACCAACAATTATCAGCTTGTTATATAAACAATTATCACTTTGTTATACCAGCAACTGACAGCTTGTTATACCAAGAAATGACTTGTTATATCAGCAACTGACAGCTTGTTATACCAAGAAATGACGTGTTATATCAGCAACTGACAGCTTGTTATACCAAGAAATGACCTGTTATATCAGCAACTGACAGCTTGTTATACCAAGAAAAGACAACTTGTTATACCAACAGCTGACAACTTGTTATACCAAGAAATGACAACTTGTTATACCAACAGCTGACAGATTTTTGAAAGAGACAAAGTGGAGTTTCTCTTTTTGTTTAGTCATAAAGGGGTATGGATGGGCGGGGGGGGGGGAACTGTGGTGTAACAGAGATATAACTGGCCTGAGTTATTAGACTCATCATTTTGTTATTATTTGGCGCTGCTTTTATCTTCAATCTTCTCGTCTTTTGTTGACCAGCAACAGAAAACCTTTTCTTCACATCTACAGCACTGTTTATTGTTTCCCGTCTCTTCGGCCATTTTCTTCCAAGTTTTCAGTCGCTCGTCTTCTTTTTTTTTTTTTGTCTGTTGTTCATTTTTTTAAAATTTCTGAATTACGTCGCAATTTATTACAAATACTGGATATTTCTTTGTTCTGTTACTTTCTGTTGTAATGAACTTGTGTTCATTTTTGTATTTCAACAATAAAAAATGTCCAGACAAAATATTGTACAAACACATCTAATGAATAACAAGATCATTCTCTATAAACAACGTACTGAGGGTTATTTCTCCATAAACAGGGCATTGAAGGTCATTTCTCCATAAACAGGGCATTGAAGGTCATTTCTCCATAAACAGGGCATTGAAGGTCATTTCTCCATAAACAGGGCATTGAAGGTCATTTCTCCATAAACAGGGCATTGAAGGTCATTTCTCTATAAACAAGGTATTAAATGTAATTTCTCCATAAACAGGGCATTGAAGGTCATTTCTCTATAAACAAGGTATTAAATGTAATTTCTCCATAAACAGGGTATTAAATGTAATTTCTCCATAAACAGGGCATTGAAGGTCATTTCTCTATAAAGAAGGTATTAAATGTAATTTCTCCATAAACAGGGTATTGAATGTAATTTCTCCATAAACAGGGTATTGAAGGTGATTTCTCCATAAAAAGGGCATTGAAAGTTGATGTTTGGTTTAGAAAAAGAGAGGTACCTACAGCAAACTTAAAACACACACACAAAGAAACAAAAAAACAAAAATACTTTATCTCTCCTGTCTTGCCTTGTCTTGTCTTGTCTTGTCTCAGTCCTCATATACCTTACAGTGCTGAAAGGACAAATATAAATCTTGACAGTGTTCGGTAATTTGCATCATATAATGGGACTTTTATGGGTTTCTATAATTTACAGGCCAATTTCATTGGAGGCACAATATTCCCACACAAAGATATACATAAAACAACGTGGATATCTCCAGATGATAGAACTAGAAACCAGATAGACCATTTTTGTATTAGAAAGCAATACAGAACATCTCTCATAGCTGTAAGGGCAATTAGGGGTGCAGATGTCAACAGTGATCACAATCTGTGCATAGGGAAGATAAAACTAAAATTGAAAAGTCAACACAAGAAATCAGTACACAGCCCACAAGAAGAAAATACTAACATTAATTTCAATCAGGAACTTGCCAATCATTCCAAAACACCAAGTGAAGTTGAGGAGATAGGTATAGATGAGTTATGGCATTCTTACAGCACAGCCATAATCACAGCAGCAAAAGCAAGCGATGGACTGGAAAAACCAAATAGAAAAGCATGGATATCAGATAAAACATGGAAGTATATACATGAAAGACGAGCAGTCAAATTAGACATGTTGAATGCAAAAACAGATCATGAAAGAGATTTGGCAAAAGCAAAATACAAAGAAATAGACAAGAAAGTAAAAAGTTCAGCTAGAAGGGATAAAAGAGAATACATAGACAATATGGCGAAAGAGGCAGAAAAAGCAGCAAAAACAGGAGACAGCTAAACTTTATATAACATACAAAAGAGGCTAACAGGTACTATTACATCTAAAGAAAGACCAATCCTTGGCAAAACTGGAACACTATTAACATCAAATAAAGACCAAAAGCAAAGATGGGCTGAACACTTCCAAGAAATACTCAATCGACCACATCCAAAAGAATTGTTAAACCTTGAAATTGACTTACCAGCCCCACAACTAAATGTCAACCTAGATGAAATTAAATTGCATGAAATTGAAACAGCAGTAAATTTAATGGCTAACAACAAAGCTGCAGGTGAAGATGAAATAACACCCAAAATGCTAAAAGCTACCAATAGTGACAACATGAGACAACTACGGAGAATGTTTAACAAGATTTGGAAAGAAGAAAAGGTCCCTTCTAAATGGAAGAAAGGAATCATTGTTAAAATACCAAAAAAGGGCAACTTTAGTGACTGTAACATCTGGAGAGGAGTAACCTTAATATCAGTTGTGTCAAACGTATTTTGCAAGGTCATTTTGAATAGACTCAAAGATATAGTGGATACTGCAATGAGAGAAGAACAAGCAGGATTTCGAAAAGGGAGAAGCTGTCTCGACCAGACCTTTACTCTCAGAATAATACTTGAAGAACATATTGAAAAGCAGAAACCATTAATACTGAACTTCATAGATTTTAAAAAGGCATTTGATAGCATACACAGAGATTCATTATGGAGAATTTTAAGTATATATAGAATATCATATAAAATTGTCAATATCATTAAGGACTTATACAATGGATATGTTTGTGCAGTCAAGACAGAAGAAGGGATGAGTGAATGGTTCCAGATTGAAACAGGTGTGAAACAAGGATGTATACTATCTCCTTTACTTTTTGGGATTACAATAGACTTCATAATGAAAAAATGCTGCACAGGTAACACAGGTATTGACTGGGTACATGGGACCCAAATAGAAAATCTTGATTTTGCTGATGACATAACTCTTATCAGTAATAATGTGAATTTCATGCAAGAAAAAACAGATAGCCTGTCTTCACTGGCTAGCAAAATAGGACTTGAAATTAACAAGGACAAAACAAAAATAATGAAAATACCTCTCAATCAAAATGGAAAAATACACATAGAAGGGGCAGATATTGAAGAAGTCAATCAATTTGCATACCTTGACAGCTACATAGACCAGGATGGTGACACTAGAAAGGAAGTTAGAATCAGAATTACAAAAGCACCATCAATCTTCAAGAATCTTGAGAACATATGGAATTCAAAAGTTATAAGCACAAAAACCAAGTTAAGACTATTCAATTCAAATGTAATATCCACCCTCATTTATGCATGCGAAAGCTGGAAAACAACTAAAGAAATAGACAAGAAATTAGACTCTTTTGAAAACAAATGCCTAAGGAAAATAGTCGGCATCAAGTGGAATGAATTCAAGAACAATGCAGAGATAAGACAGATGACTGAACAACAACCAGTCTCATGGGTGATCAGGAAAAGGAGATGGACATATGTTGGTGACTTGATGAGAAGAAATGATCAGAGAATTCCAAAACAAGCTATCAAGTGGAACACAACAAGCCGAAAAAAAATAGGCAGACCGCGTGAAACTCTGAAGAGGACATTATTAAGAGAGGCCAAGTTAACAGGCATAAAATCCTTTGATGAGGCTGAAAGACTCGCCGAAGACAGGAAAAATTGGCGAACTACTTTGCGAGCCCTATGTGACGTTTAACGGCACGGGAAGGATATAAGATATAAGATAATTTATCCTATCCACCCCCTAAAAACACTTTATAACAATCTTTAGAAAAAAAAACACCAATACTAAAAAAGCATTGTACAACACGCTAAATGACACCAGCACAAAAAAAAAACGTAACAAAGGAAGCACGAAACACTCAAATCAAGAAGATTCATGCTTGGATGCTCTCTGGCACTAGAGAAATAAAACCAGTTTATTTTTTGTGAAAGTCTGGGTGCTGTACGTGAGCTGTAAACAGAATGGACAACGCTGCTCCATCGAGCGCGTTCATAAAAAACAGACAATGATCAATAATTGAAGTGAGCCTGGTAGTGGAATGACTGAACCAAACTTGAGACTGGGTGAAGTTTAGAACTGTATCAGGCCAGAGACAGGTGGTCAAGCATGGTTATATTTCTTTACGAACACAAATGGTCTAGAGTTCACAACCTGGTCAACTGTGCTGCGCCGGTAATGGCTGAAATAGAAGGGGAGAATCAAAAGTAAAGGCAATATGAAAATTGCCCGGTAAGCACACCGGGTACAAGCTGGCCCAGTATAACATGTTAACAATGACCGATGGGTAGTTCAAACACGCACAGCGCAGCGCTCTGCTCTAGTCTTAACTTAAGCCAAGGCCAAATAAGCATGGGAGCTCCGCTGTAGGATTCAAGCATTGTTGAATGATGCGCCGTAGTCAGAGTTCTTTTGGCAGAGGGAGTGAAACCTGATGAATTTTACTGTAGAATGTTGGCTCATTACGGAGCTGGAAGCAGTACACCCTATGATGTACACTGTGGTAGGTTTAGAGCAGAACTGAAGCCTGCATACTGCATCAAGAGAAGATGAATTTAGTAAAAAACCAGTCTTGCTGTAGCAGAACATTGCACGCTCCCTGATATACTTCTGCTATGTCTGAATAAGATGGTGTCTGATATCATATTGCCACAGATGATGTCTGATATCATATAGCCACCACGATGTCTGATATCATAATGTCACAGCTCAGTAAGATGATGCCTGATATCATCCTGCCAGACTTAGTAAGATATGATATCATCTTCTGTAATAATAACTGACAGAGTGCTAAAGTGCTACCATACACACTACATTCACTTTCAAATCTCCAACAGTTTTACTGAAATTAGCTACCAGTTCACATACACACACAAAAACATGCAATGACTTTCTTCTGTTCCAGACATTTGGATTTGCTTCCAGCCATCTTGTTTTCTGGGGTTTATGTTAATTTAATGTAATGTTAGTTACTGTTAGATAGGTCAATTTTTAAAAGAGCATGTGTGTTCTGAACGTTAAAATAATTAACCTTAGTTAAAACATCTTGTCGTGACCGAGAGTCGCTGATCACTACCACGTGTGTTTTAATATCTGCTCCAGTCACAGCAAACTTCCAGCCATCTTGTCTCACGCGTTTCCGCCGCTTACATTCTCTCTCACAGCAAGGAACCCTCCCAGCTGTCCACCGTCCTGTCTCCTCTTACATGTTCCACCTCATATCTCTTCTCACAATGTTCCACCTCATATCTCTTCTCACAATGTTCCACCTCATATCTCTTCTCACAATGTTCCACATAATATCTCTTCTCACAATTTTCCACATAATATCTCTTCTCACAATTTTCCACATAATATCTCTTCTCACAATTTTCCACATAATATCTCTTCTCACAATTTTCCACATAATATCTCTTCTCACAATGTTCCACCTCATATCTCTTCTCCCAAATTTTCCACCTCATATCTCTTCTCACAATGTTCCACCTCATATCTCTTCTAACAGTGTTCCATCTCATATCTCTTCTCACAATGTTCCACCTCATATCTCTTCTAACAGTGTTCCATCTCATATCTCTTCTCACAATTTTCCACCTCATATCTCTTCTCACAATCTTCCACCTCGTATCTCTTCTCACAATTTTCCACCTCGTATCTCTTCTCACAATGTTCCACCTCATATCTCTTCTCACAATTTTCCACCTCGTATCTCTTCTCACAATCTTCCACCTCATATCTCTTCTCACAATTTTCCACCTCGTATCTCTTCTCACAATCTTCCACCTCATATCTCTTCTCACAATTTTCCACCTCATATCTCTTCTCACAATCTTCCACCTCGTATCTCTTCTCACAATTTTCCACCTCGTATCTCTTCTCACTGTGTTCCACCTCATATCTCTTCTCAGAAAAAACACCTAACAAAGGAAGCACGAAACACTCAACAAAGAGGACTCATGCTTGGATGCTCGCTGGCACTAGAGAAATAAAACCGGTTTGTTTTTGTGAAATTCTTGGCGCTGTACGTGAGCTGTAAACAGGATGGACAACGCTGCTCCATCGCATCTCTCCTCAGTGTTCCACCTCGTGTCTCCTCTCACAATGTTCCACCTGCTATCCCCTCTTACAGCGCTGTAAACAAAGCGGCTGCTAAGTCTACATTTATACTGATAATGTTATAAGAATTTGATCAACCCATCTGTCCCAGGCATTCCCTTGGCATGTATTACCGCACTGAGCGGCCGAGATCTCTCGACCCCCATGACCGCCGACCCAGATTCGCTCCTCCAAGGATTCTGCGTGCCAGTTAATTCAGCATCTCACATACATTCATACATAACACCAATATGAAATACATTTCACCTAGTTAGCAATCATTTTACATCCATTTTTAACACTCTTTACATACCAAGGTGACGCCACCACAGACATCACATACACAGGATATCAACATGTATCATCATGATAATCAAGGCATAACATAAATACAACTTATTATCTATAACTAAATAACAACTAAATCAGTGGACCAGAGTGGCCTGGGATCCCCTGACCCTCATAAGCAAGTATACATATATCTCAATATTGTGCCAGTGCACTGAATAACATATTTACATTTGTGCCAATGCACCGAATAATATATTTCCATTTGTGCTGAAATAAAACATGATGAGCCTTGGTGTGTGCATAAAATATGACAAGACTCAACAGAATCAGCGAAATCTTCACGTACGATGATAATGGCGATAATCCAACAACACATTGTGGTTCCACGATACATCATATAGTTCACCGTACATTAGAATCAAACGTTGTGAGGGCAGATGGGTCTAACACAGACGAGACGAATTTATCTCCCCGCCATGTCCTCTGGTTTTCTCCTCTCCTCCTTCCCGTCACGCATTCCTCGGTATTTATAGGTCCTATACTTTCGGATCACGTGAATAAGTGACTCTTCTCCCCAACGCCGTACACTCGTGGGAACCTCGAGTGACTCTTCACAGTGCTGTACGTCTTATCTCTCCTTACATTGTTCTACCTCGAATCTCTTCTCACAATGTTGTATCTCAGTAACGTGGCTGTAACGACCTCAGTGATTGGTCTCTCAGTCGCGTGACACTGACAAGGTCAATCATTGGTCTCTGAGTCACGTGACACTAACGAGCTCAATGATTGGTATATGAGTCATGTGACACCACCGAGCTCAATGATTGGACGGAATGACACTGGGTCTAAATTTCAGTAAAAATGAACTAAGCAAAAATATTTTGCCCGTAGAGTGAAAGATCATGGAGGACCGCGGAGGAAAGTGAATGACAACGGAGGACCGCAGAGGACAGTGGACTTGCTTGACCAGAACAAAAAAAAATACTCTAGATAAAATGATCATCTCGACTATTAAAGTTGTCAGTTTCTCTAAGCTCTGTCCTTGTTTTACTTCTACACATCGCAGAGATATCAAGGTCATATTTTACACTAGGACACTCCCGACAGCTTTACCACAGCTACGACAGCTTTACCACAGCTACGACAGCTTTACAACAGCCGTCGTTTATGCCTGTCTGCACTTTATTCAACATTTATTCAACATTTGTTTTCCACGATGTTTGCTTTAAGTTGATTACTCGCAGTCCGGGACTTGTTCTCCAAGGTCCGAGATTTACTTATCTCCAGTCAGTTTGTCTGTTTCTTGTTTAAATGTCTGCGATGAGCTACACTGGCACAAGTAGTCTTGCAACTGTTCTAGGATACTGTTAACATTCTTCTTTTAGAAACCCCAGCTGCCAGCTTCTACAAAGGCAAAGAATACAGTTTACCTGAACTTTCTCATCAACAAAACCTCACTGGATTCTGTTACAAGGAAAACTTTCCTCGCAATGCAATAACAAATTCTTTAAAGTACAAACTATATATTTTTTTTTTCTGCAAGTTGACATCAAATGTCGTGTCTGCTTTATCATAAATAGTGACTACTTTGAAAACTCAATAATCTTGTTTTATGGTAATCAAATAGTTCAAGATTGTACGACACTTGGACTGGTTTTTATCAGATATATTGTACATTAGTTGGGGGTGGTTCTTGTCAAATATTGTACAACACTTGACTAGTTGTTATCAAATATTGTACATTAGTTGGGAGTGGTTCTTGTCAAATATTGTACAACACTTGACTCGTTGTTATCAAATATTGTACATTAGTTGGGGGTGGTTCTTGTCAAATATTGTACAACACTTGACTCGTTGTTATCAAATATTGTACATTAGTTGGGGGTGGTTCTTGTCAAATATTGTACAACACTTGACTGGTTGTTATCAAATATTGTACATTAGTTGGGAGTGGTTCTTGTCAAATATTGTACAACACTTGACTGGTTGTTATCAAATATTGTACATTAGTTGGGGGTGGTTCTTGTCAGATATTGTACATACTTACATTTGTAAAATGGTTTGCGTCAGTTGTATTGATATGAGAAGAAGCGTCGTTTTATTAAATTTTGAGACTCATCTTGTCAGAATTTGAGCATGAAATCTTCTGTGTTCCTCACTGCCACAGTCAAGTTTACCTAAAACAGTCAAGTTTATGTACACCTACGTGTTGCAGCAATCCTCACTGCCACAGTCAAGTTAAGCTAGAAACAGTAAAGTTTGTGTACAAACTCTCTCTCTCTCTCTCTGTCTTCACGGAGAGAGTCCAGGGTCCAGATCTCTGTGAGTCTCTTACATTGTTTGCCCCCTCTAATACACAACAACCTTGTTTATATCATTTAAAAAACATAATCAAGACCACGCGACGTCCCCACAACTGATCATAACTTGGGAGACACCACACATTCTCTTTCCACGTAAAATATGTGTCACACACTTTCTCTTCCATATGAAATAAGTGTCACACACTTTCTCTTTCTTATGAAATAAGTGTCACACACTTTCTCTTTCTTATGAAACAAGTGTCACACACTTTCTCTTCCACATGAAATAAGTGTCACACGCTTTCTCTTCCACATGAAATAAGTGTCACAAACTTTCTCTTCCACATGAAATAAGTGTCACACACTTTCTCTTTCTTATGAAATAAGTGTCACACACTTTCTCTTCCACATGAAATAAGTGTCACACACTTTCTCTTCCACATGAAATAAGTGTCACACACTTTCTCTTCCATACAAAACAATTACCGAACACTCTGTCTAGAATATTTCTTCGTCTACGAATATATTTCCACATCTTCAGATTTATGTCTGCTTTTGTTAGTCTTCCTTTGTGTTGCAGATTTCTCCCTATCTTGTCTGCTCTCTCTCTCTCTCTCTTCCTTAGACAGAAGAAATGACTTTTTCGTTTCCCAGGTTTGTCTCTCTCCCCCCCCCCCCCCAATCTTTGTAGAAGATCTTAGATCCTGAGAAGCAATAAGTCATATGACTTTTCTGTAGATCACATGACTTGGATTTAGGTCAGGGTACATGTATTTCAGTCACATGACATACAGTTAGGTCACATGACTTGTTCTGGTCACATGACTTTATCACGTCATATAACTTATATTTAGATCACATACTTTTTATTAAGGTCACGTAAAGTTTCATTTCAGGTCAGGTAATTTGTATTTAGGTCACGTAATTGTATTTAGGTCAGATAAGGCGTAAGTAGGTCACGTAACGTATTTTCCTTCTCACACGGGAAATCTCACAAGTGCTGAGAGTCTGTCTTTCTGTAGACAGAGATATCTGGTTTTTAAATTTGTCTGGTATAAGATTCCCTGATTTAGAAGGAATATTTCTGCGAATATTACCAATTTACTTCTCCTTTCTACCCCCCCCCCCCCCAAAACCCGTATTTTAGAAAAAAGAACGAATTAATTTGATACACTCGAGTATTTCAAGAGTGGAGTTTCTGTAAAGTGATTGATCTGTGTCTCTTTAATTTATTATCATATTTAAAAAGTGGCTGTATGATAAATTTTGTTATAAAGTGGACGTTTATGCAAATTCTGTAGGTTAATTGTTCGTGGTTACTTCCCTTCCCCTGACCCAGTTTTCTGTGTGATTAAAATTCACATTTTATATTCCATGTAAAGGCCAGCGGTTCATGTCTGCTCTCTCCGTTTGTTTTCTTTATCTCACAAGACCAGGAGTTAGATTCTTCCTTATCCTTCACACACACACATAAAATACACACACACACACACCACACGTACACCCTCAAAGCTGGCGAATGTTTGACCTTGACCCTAATTACCTGGTGTACTCTGCTTTCATGTGTCCAGGTTTTCAACCCGCTGTCAGTCTCTGGGATGGTTGCTGCAGAAAAGGAGGCTTCAGTTTCTTTAAAACAACATTCAGTTTGTGGATTTTGGTGACTCACCACGCAGGCAGACAAGGGATTTGTTGTCTCTGGGGAATAGGGCTGTCTGAGATTGTGCCTCTCTCACTCATACGCACACTCTCACTCCCTTCACTTTCATTGTCTCTCCTTCTCTCTCTCTCTTCTCTACATACACTCTCCGCCGCATATTTAAGGCAATTTATCGTAAGATTACATATATGGTCATAAGAATTATTGTTGTGTAAACTTTCATCCACTCATTCAGGAGGGACTTACACGATCTGCGAAGTTACTTTTTGATAACTTCAGCGAAAACATAACATGAGTTATCATTCCACAGTAGGACAAAGTTCTCATCCTACCCGAGACGAGTTAATAATACCAGACTTGATGATAATGTAAGAATACCAGACTTGATGATAATCTAATAATACCAGACTTGATGATAATCTAATAATACCAGACTTGATGGTAATGTAAGAATACCAGACTTGATGATAATGTAAGAATACCAGACTTGATGGTAATGTAAGAATACCAGACTTGATGGTAATCTAAGAATACCAGACTTGATGGTAATCTAAGAATACCAGACTTGATGGTAATGTAAGAATACCAGACTTGATGATAATGTAAGAATACCAGACTTGATGATAATCTAATAATACCAGACTTGATGATAATCTAATAATACCAGACTTGATGGTAATGTAAGAATACCAGACTTGATGATAATGTAAGAATACCAGACTTGATGGTAATGTAAGAATACCAGACTTGATGGTAATCTAAGAATACCAGACTTGATGGTAATCTAAGAATACCAGACTTGATGGTAATGTAAGAATACCAGACTTGATGGTAATCTAAGAATACCAGACTTGATGGTAATCTAATAATACCAGACTTGATGATAATCTAATAATACCAGACTTGATGGTAATGTAAGAATACCAGACTTGATGATAATGTAAGAATACCAGACTTGATGGTAATGTAAGAATACCAGACTTGATGGTAATCTAAGAATACCAGACTTGATGGTAATCTAAGAATACCAGACTTGATGGTAATGTAAGAATACCAGACTTGATGGTAATCTAAGAATACCAGACTTGATGGTAATCTAAGAATACCAGACTTGATGGTAATCTAAGAATACCAGACTTGATGGTAATGTAAGAATACCAGACTTGATGGTAATGTAAGAATACCAGACTTGATGATAATGTAAGAATACCAGACTTGATGGTAATGTAAGAATACCAGACTTGATGGTAGTGTAAGAATACCAGACTTGATGGTAATGTAAGAATACCAGACTTGATGGTAATGTAAGAATACCAGACTTGATGGTAGTGTAAGAATACCAGACTTGATGGTAATGTAAGAATACCAGACTTGATGGTAGTGTAAGAATACCAGACTTGATGGTAATGTAAGAATACTAGACTTGATGGTAATGTAAAAATACCAGACTTGATGGTAGTGTAAGAATACCAGACTTGATGGTAATCTAAGAATACCAGACTTGATGGTAATCTAAGAATAACAGACTTGATGGTAATCTAAGATTAACAGACTTGATGGTAGTGTAAGAATACCAGACTTGATGGTAATGTTGAAAATATACTGGATTCACAGATCCTGCTGAAAGGATGCTAGAACCCATGGTAGCGTTGAAAGGGCACTAGAACTCATGGTAAAGTTGTTAAGGGCACTAGAACCCATGATACTGTTGTAAGGGCACTAGAACCCATGGCAGTGTTGTTAAGGGCACTGGAACCCATGGTCATGTTGTTAATGGCACTGGAAACCATGGTAATGTTGTTAAGGGCACTAGAACCCATCGGAGTGTTATTAAAGGAGCAAGAACCCATGGTAGTGTTGTTAAAGGCACTAGAACCCACAGTAGTGTTGTTAAGGGCACTATAAACCAAGAGAGCACAGTTTTGTAGGATTAGACCTGGAAAAAATCGTAGACAAAGCACTTTAGTGAGACGTGAGAGAAAGAAAAATCACAAGAGAATTACCTGGGATTCGAACCACGGACTCTGGTAGGACGAGCAGCCGTCTAGCCACGAGAGTACAGCGTACTAACCAACTGAGCTGTCTCACACTTCCAAGAAAAGGTGTTTTGAAAGCGAAGTCATTAGTGCTGTTCAGCCGACACGAGGGATCGTGACACCAGGAAAGAAACGAGGTCGTGACACAGAAATTTCGTAGCTTAAATTCAGTCTCTCTAGCAGGCACCAACTTTTAGACAAACAATCACACGGTCTCCTGCCATATCTGGTGCATACTTGAACAATAACAACAACAACAACAACAACAAACGAATGAATACTTTTTACATGAAGTTAATTTCAGGTATATTCTCAGAAACAATATTTTATAAATAGTAAACGACGAGGCTTTCCTAAGGTAAAGTAAGAGAAGACAATTTTGTAGGATTAGACCTCGAGAACATCACGACCACATTTCTTTCCGGGTGTCACGATCCTTTGTGTCGGTTGGACAGTACTCATGATGTCGCTTTCATAATACCTTTTTTTTTAACAGGTGTGAGTAAGCTCAATTCGTTAGTACGCTTTTCTCAGGTGGCTAGACGGCTGCTCATCCTACCAGCGTCCGTGTTCGAATCCCAGGTAATTCTCTTGTGATTTTTCTTTCTCTCACGTCTCACTAAAGTGCTTTGTCTACGATTTTTTTTTAGGTCTTATTCTACAAAACTGTGTTCTCTTACCTTACTGTACGAAAGTCTCGTTGTTTCCTATTTATAAAAAAATGTTTTAGAAACCATGATAGTGTTGTTAAGAGCACTAGAATCCATTGTAGTGTTGTTAAGGGCACTAGAACCCATGGTAATGTTGTTAAAGGCACTAAAATCTATGGTAATGCTGTTAAGGGCACTAGAAACAATGGTAATATTGTTAAGGGCACTAGAACCCATGGTAATGTTGTTAAAGGCACTAGAACCTATGGTAATGTTGTTAAAGGCACTATAAAGCATGGTAATATTGTTAAGGGCACTAGAACCCATGGTAATGTTGTTAAGAGCGCTAGAATCTATGGTAATTTTGGTAATGGCACTAGAATCTATTGGTAATGTTGTTAAGGGCACCAGAATCTATTGGTAATGTTGTTAAGGGCACTAGAAACCATGGTAATGTTGTTAATGGCACTAGAATCTATGATAATGTTGTTAAGGGCACTAGAATCTATTGGTAATGTTGTTAAGGGCACTAGAACCCATAATAGTGTTGTAAGGACACTTAAGCCCCGTGATGGAGCTGAAAGATATAGACTTGTCTTATAATCTGAAGAAGATGTTACTGCCAGTGTTTGTGTATGACAGACAATAAATTAGTACTATGTTATTTTCTGATATAATACAAGCATACGTAGCGCATATAGACATCATTTATGTGACATACGAACGGTTGTATATCTGTTCTGTGAAGACAGTTTAATCAACAAATGATTAATCATCAATTCAGGTTATTTCCTGGTCCAGTAGTTCCTGTACTTGTGGCTTCTCGTCTTACTAGTAGTTCTTGTACTTGTAGCTTCTTGTCTTACTAGTAGTTCCTGTACTTGTGGTTTATCGTCTTACTAGTAGTTCCTGTACTTGTAGTTTCTTGTCTTACTAGTAGTTCCTGTATTTGTAGCTTCTTGTCTTACTAGTAGTTCCTGTACTTGTAGCTTCTCGTCTTACTAGTAGTTCCTGTACTTGTAGCTTCTTGTCTTACTAGTAGTTCCTGTACTTGTGGTTTATCGTCTTACTAGTAGTTCCTGTACTTGTAGCTTCTTGTCTTACTAGTAGTTTCTGTACTTGTAGCTTCTCGTCTTACTAGTAGTTCCTGTACTTGTAGCTTCTCGTCTTACTAGTAGTTCCTGTACTTGTGGCTTCTTGTCTTACTAGTAGTTCCTGTACTTGTGGCTTCTCGTCTTACTAGTAGTTCCTGTACTTGTGGCTTCTCGTCTTACTAGTAGTTCCTGTACTTGTGGCTTCTCGTCTTACTAGTAGTTCCTGTACTTGTAGCTTCTCGTCTTAATAGTAGTTCCTGTACTTGTATTTTCTCGTCTTACTATTAGTTCCTGTACTTGTGGCTTCTCGTCTTACTAGTAGTTCCTGTAATTGCAGATTCTTGTTTTACTAGTAGTTCCTGTACTTGTGGCTTCCAATCCTACCAGAACAGCAAGTGGTACCTTGTCTTTTGATGAAAGTGGAGGATTAGTTCTACAAGAAAAATTAAGAGACGATTAAAATCTGTAGATATTAAGTGTACACATTAGGTTTTACATACTCTTTGTGGTTCTAAGGACTGCAAACGCGCCACAAACAGCCTCTGGCAGTCAAGTCCAGCTCCTGGCCTTCCCGTGGCAGAACTGTTTAAACTGACAGGAGAAGGGGCGAGGGCGAATATCTGGCGCCTGAAAACCAGTTACTTAGGGTAGATGAGTGTCACGTTTGGTAGCACATCTGCCGCTGTTGGCGAGATCTTCAGCTGCCGTGCGTGGAGCGGTGCTCTTCCCGGCCAATGAAGAAATTTGCAAATGAGGTTGCCGCGCAGCATCACTGCGGAAAAGGTGGTTGAAAGAATAAAGCGAAGCAAACAGTCAAATCACGGCACCTCTGGTCTGGAGGTCGGCCACGTCCTGAGTGCAGTCATATCGTGTGAAATGCATGAACCGGTTTGTCCCAGAGGTTAAGTCACTGCTGGCTTGACTTTTCAAATGCCGCGCGTGGAGTGAAGCTCCTCCCGGTTAAGGAAGTAAATGCGGAAATAAAGGTTGCTGTGCGGCGCCGATGGGAAAAGGTGGTGGAAAGTGAAGTTTAACCTGGTATGTCCAGTAGTATCGCTACGAGAGCTATACCACGGCACCTCTGCTCTAGAGGCCGCCTACGTCCGAAATACACCTACACTGGTGAAATATGCCTAAACCGGCACACACCAGGGGTGGAACTCGATGGCTAGACATGTCATGCCACCTCCGCTCTAGAGGTCGGTAACGCCTGATAAACACCCATACTGGTGAATTTTGCCTAAACCGGCTCATACCAGGGGTGAATCTTGAAGGCTATGAATGTCACAGTACCTCTGCCCTAGAGGTCGGTCCCGTCCCAAACATGCCCATACTGGGAAATGCCTAAACCGGCTCAACCCAGGGGTAGAAGTCACTAGTGGCGAGGATTCGTCCTCCTGGACAAAAGCTCCATCCTGGTCACAACTAGGAAGGGTAGCGGCCACGACCGCAAAATGCTGAAGTCGGAGACACTGGACCAGGGAAGTCTAGATAGGCAACCACCTCTCACCCGGCGGGGATGTCTGCGTATCCTAATCACGCTGAGGTTTTCCGGTGAGAAAGTCCAACCCTGGACTGGATGGGCAACCACCTCTCACCCGGCGGTGATACACGGGTATCTCATAACACGTCGAGGTTTTCCGGTGAGAAAGTCCAACTCTGTCCTGGGTGGGCTAACGCCTCTCACCCAGCGGGGATGCACTGATATTCCAAACACGTCGAGGTCTTCCGGTGAGAAAGTCCAACCCTAGACCAAACTGGTGCAATGAAAACCACGGTGTCACGCAATCCCGCTTCCGAGACCCACCAAGAATACAGGCTAAAGCACTGTGATACTCTGAACCCCTTGTGGTCCTTCGTGGAACTCATGTGGTCTATTTTGGACCACACAGGGGACCACCGGACCTAACGAGGACCACATGTGTGAATTCAGTAGGTTCACAGTGCGGTTTTTGGTGGTAGAAGTGAACGAAGAAGAAGAAGAAGACATACTCTTTGTGTACATATTAAGTTTTACTTAACTCTTTGTGCAGGTATGATGTACGGGTTAAGGCAGTGTCAGATCTGTCACCTGTAAGTGATTCGCATTCTTTAACTCTTGCATTTAGGTTCGGCGAATCATGGTTAACCAAGATTCTGTCCCACTTCTCCGTTGGTACCCCCAGTAAAAGGCCTAGTCTGGCTAATACGGCAGGGATCGACACAGTATCCACGGTGGTGGAGCCTCCTAAGATGCACTGCACGCTCCGTGCTTGTTAGCTCCACCCACCGACGGAATAAATGACCCGCTCCCAAACCGACACCAAGCTGTGCCTCAACATCTTCACCGCATCAGCTGCAAGCAGCACCAGCTCGCAGATCCAACGAGAAGAAGAAGAAGAAGAAGAAGATATCGTGTATCTGCTGGTTGTAGGGAAAATACTGTCCTTCACCAAGTGGTTAGGAAAAGCTTTTGTTGTGCAAGTGTGTTTAAAGCACATGCTGATAATATCTTCAACTAACATCATATTGATGACATAGCAACAAGCATCATATTGATAATATAGCAACTAACATGACATTGATGATATAGCAACAGACATCATATTTATGATATAGCAACAAGCATCATATTTATGATATAGCAACAATCATCATATTGATGATATAGCAGCAAACATCATATTAAAGATATAGCAGCAGACATTATATTAAAGATATAGCAGCAGACATCATATTGATGATATAGCAGCAAACATCATATTAAAGATATAGCAGCAGACATCATATTGATGATATAGCAGCGGACATCATATTGATGATATAGCAGCAGACATCATATTGATGATATAGCAGCAGACATCATATTGATGATATAGCAGCAGACATCATATTGATGATATAGCAGCAGACATCATCATGATAATGTCTGAACTCGGTGTCCATGCAGTTAGAAGCTGAAGCAGTCAGTGCAGATAGTAGAGCTCTCACGTTGTCTGCTACATGGTTGCCTGTTTAATTTCTGGCTGGTTTACCTGGACCATGATAGCAAACATGATAATACGATTGTTATTTATCTTTCTGCCTGCTTACCTGGCTCCACCGTGCTTCTACAAATGTCCGCGATTGTTATTAAAAAAACATTCTTCCAAGTATTTATGTGTGTGTGTGTGTATTTCAGAGAGAGAGAGAGAGAGAGTGTGTGTGTGTGTGTGTGTGTGAGTGAGTGAGTGAGTGAGTGAGTGAGTGAGTGAGTGAGTGAGTGAGTGAGTGAACAAACAATCAAACAAACGTTATTTAAAAAAGAAGATTTGGTTGAGCAAGTCTGTCTAACATTCTGCCATCCATCTCTCAACATTCATTCTTACAGTCATTCATTCTTACTATCTCTCAACATTCATTCTTACAATCTCTCAACATTCATTCTTACAATCTCTTAACAGCCATTCTTACAATCTGCCGACATTCATTCTTACACTCTGTCATCGTTAATTCTAACACAATCTGTCAACGTTAATTCTAACACAATCTTATCTTCTTCTTATATCCTTCCAGTGCCGTTTAACGTGACATAGGGCTCGCAAAGTAGTTCGCCAATTTTTCCTGTCTTCGGCGAGTCTTTCAACCTCATCAAGGGATTTTATGCCTGTTAATTTGCCCTCTCTTAACAATGTCCTCTTCAGAGTTCCACGCGGTCTGCCTCTTTTTCTTTGACCTGTTGTGTTCCACTTGATAGCTTGTTTTGGGATTCTCTGATCATTTCTTCTCATCAAGTGACCAACATATGTCCATCTCCTTTTCCTGATCACCCATGAAACTGGTTGTTGTTCAGTCATCTGTCTTATCTCTGCATTGTTCTTGAATTCGTTCCACTTGATGCCGAGTATTTTCCTTAGGCATTTGTTTTCAGAAGAGTCTAATCTCTTCTCTATTTCCTTAGTTATTTTCCAGCTTTCTCATGCATAAATGAGGGTGGCTATTACATTTGAATTGAATAGTCTTAACTTGGTTTTTGTGCTTATAACTTTTGAATTCCATATGTTCTCAAAATTCTTGAAGATCGATGGTGCTTTTGCAATTCTGATTCTAACTTCCTTTCTAGTGTCGCCATCCTGGTCTATGTAGCTGCTAAGGTATGCAAATTGATTGACTTCTTCAATATCTGTCCCTTCTATGTGTATTTTTCCATTTTGATTAATGGGAATTTTCATTATTTTTGTTTTGTCCTTGTTAATTTCAAGTCCTATTTTGCTAGCCAGTGAAGACAGGCTATCTGTTTTTTCTTGCATGGAATTCACACTGTTACTGATAAGAGTTATGTCATCAGCAAAATCAAGATCTTCTAGTTGGGTCCCATGTACCCAGTCAATACCTGTGTTACCTGTGCAGCATTTGTTCATTATGAAGTCTATTGTAATCCCAAAAAGTAAGGGAGATAGTATACATCCTTGTTTCACACCTGTTTCAATCTGGAACCATTCACTCATCCCTTCTTCTGTCTTAACACAATCGTTCACCGTTAATTCTAACACAATCATTCATTCACTTCCAATGTTTTGTACGTATAAACATCAATATTAAACATAAAATGATCAACGAAACTAATATGTATAAAGTCTCATTCATACATTCAACGAATTCTCATTCATACATTGAACAATCTCCCATTCATACATTCAACAAAATCTCATTCGTACATTCAACAACTTCTCATTCATACATTCAACAAACTCTCATTATACATTCAACAAACTCTCATTATACACTCAACAAACTCTCATTCATACATTCAACAAACACTCATTCATACATTCACTAAGCTCTCATTCATACATTCAACAAACTTTCATTCATACATTCAACAATCTCTCATTCATACATTCAACAATCTCTCATTCATACACTGAACAAGCTTTCATTCATATATTCAACAATCATATTTTATAGAAATACAGCACAGAATGAGCTGTTTTTCATTCTCTCACAAGCATTACAGTCAAACAGATAGAGTAACAGTCAGTCAAACTAACAATCAGACAGACAGTCTAACAGTCAGACAGGCTATAAAACTGTCACAATATTTTAAAAAAATGAATAAAAGTGATAAACAGCAAAAATAACGAACAGTCTAACAACAAACATACAGTCAGTGTGACAAATAATCAAAATAACAAACAAAACAGTCAGAATAACAAATAGTCAAAATAGCAAACAAAACAGTCATAATAACAGTCAGTCAAAATAACAAACAAAACAGTCAGAATAACAAACAGTCAAAATAAGAAGCAAAGCAGCTAGAATAACAAACAGTCAAAATAACAAACAAAAGAGCTAGAATAACAAACAGTCAAAATAACAAACAAAAGAGCTAGAATAACAAACAGTCAAAATAACAAACAAAACAGCTAGAATAACAAACAGTCAAAATAACAAACTGATTAGAACAAAAGAGCTATTTCAGGAGTACTGTCACCTGATGTTTGCTAGGGGTGATGCTATGAGAGAGAGATCGAGAGATAGAGAGGGGGGAAGAGAGAGAGAGGGAGGGAGAGAGAAAGGGAGAGGGAGAGAGAGGTAGGAAGAGAGAGAGAGAGGGAGGGAGAGAGAGGAAGAGGGAGGGAGAGAGAGGGAAGGAGAGAGAGAGGGAAGGAGGGAGGGAGAGAGAGAGGGGTTGGGGACACAGGAAGAACAGAGGAAGAAAGAGTATAAAGAAAAGTGAACAGATTATTTTTAAATTTCTAACCCTGCACGGTCAGCCTGACCTGTCTTACCACTCCGCCCCCGCCATTTCTTTAAATCTAGGTCACATGAACAAACGAATAATAGATGATCTTTTTTCTAGTCTACATTCTTATATACTTAGATTGTCTTTGTTCGAGTCCCCGTTCTTATCTACTTAGATTGTCTTTGTCCTAGTCTATGTTCTCATCTATTTAGATTATGTTTGTTTTTAGCCAACGTTATCTACTTAGATAATCTTTGTTCCAGTCCACGTTATCTGCTTACATTGTCTTTGTTCTAGTCCACGTTTTCTACTTAGATTGTCATTGTTCTAGTTCATATTCTTATCTACTTACATTGTCTTTGTTCTAGTCCACGTTTTCTACTTAGATTGTCATTGTTCTAGTCCATATTCCTATCTACTTAGATTGTCTTTGTTCTAGTCCACGTTTTCTACTTAGATTGTCTGTTTTCTTGTCCACGTTCTTATCTACTTAGATTGTCTGTTTTCTTGTCCACGTTCTTATCTACTTTCTTTTTTATCTGAACATTCCAATTCCCAGTTTTTTGTTTGGATCAGTAGATATAACTTTAGTAATCATTTCTTGTCTCTCGCAATCGTTCTTTTAACTATTTCAATCATTCAGTAACTGTCGAAATCATTCTTTAACTCTGGCAGATGTATGTATTCCCTCCTCCCCCCCCCCACTCTCTTTCTGTGTATGTCTCTGTCTCTCTCTCTATTTCCCTTTATGTGTCCTTCTCTCTCTTTCTGTGTATATGGGCCTCTCTCTTTTTTTCTGTGTATGTGTCCCTGTTTCTTTCTGTGTATGTCTTTCTTCCTCTTTCCGTGTATATGTCCAACTTTCCAACTCTTTTTTCTTTCTGTGTATGTCCCTCAATGTGTATGTCTCTCTCTCTCATTCTGTGTATGTCCCTCTCTCTCTCTCTCTGTATGTCCCTCTCTCACTCTCTATGTATGTCTCTCTCTGTGTATATCCCTCACTCTCTTTCTATGTATGTCCCTCTCTCTCCCTTTCTGTGTATATGTCCCTCATTCTCGCTCTCTCTTTCTGTGCGTGAGTTCATGTCTCTGTGTCTTCCTGGTGTGTACTGTACTCAGCTTTCATCATACACTTTCTTGTAGCTTTTATATTTTCTGTAGCTACCGACTGTTGTTATTGTTTGTGTTACGTCATCAAGAGGGTCTGAGCATTGTTATTCTTATAACTGTTACGTCATCAAGAGGGTCTGAGCATTGTTATTATTATAATTGTTACATCATGAACGGGGTATTTAGTTAGTGTTGTAATTGTTACGCCGTCAACATGGTATTTAGTTACTGTTGCCAGTGTTACGTCATCAACAGGGTCTGAATACAGTTACTGTTATCAGTGTTACATTATCAACAGGGTCTGAGTATAGTTACTGTTATCAGTGTTACATTATCAATACGGTCTGAGTACAGTTACTGTTATCAGTGTTACATTATCAACAGGGTCTGAGTACAGTTACTGTTATCAGTGTTACATTATCAATACGGTCTGAGTATAGTTACTGCTATCATTGTTATGTCTTGAGGTGCTACTCATGTATGAAATGGGACCTACGATATATTCTCACATGAGAGATATATTTTGGATACTACTATCTGATAAGCCTCCACAACTTGCATGAGCACATAAAGACAGCCTTAAGACTAGATACTAAAGCTTGGAGCAGGTAAAGAAACACATAGATTATATCTTAATTTTAAATACAAAACTTTGGAGCAGGTAAAGAAACACATAGATTATATCTTAATTTTAAATACAAAACTTTGGAGCAGGTAAAGAAACATATCCATTCTATCTTAACGTTACATACAAAACCCTGAAAAAAAAATCAAAACTAAAATTCGGACAGAGAAAAGTTTTGGATCTTTCTGGGACTAACTGAACACACCGGGCATCTTCTATCTATCCAATGATCCTCTTAGTTCGAGCCATCGAGTTCTCTCCCTCGGTAACCCTGACAACTCAACCGACGCCTGAGCTCTGTTGCCATGGTGAGCTTTCCTGAGCCTTTTCCCTCTTATAGTAAGGTCTGCTGCGCATTTTCGTGTGAGCAGCTTCCGGTTCTAAAATATTCATGAAACAGAAGTCAGATAATGAATCAAGAAAAGACTGAAAGATTGCCCTGTATGCTGAACTCTTGTCTGCTGTTATTTCATGTTTTTTTTTTCCTACGTACGCGTGGGACTTCCGGTTCTTATTTCGTTCTTGAAGTCAAGTCCAATAGTTGTGTTTAATTTTGTGTGAAGGTGCCAGACTAGTCGTAGAAGAACAAGTGGTGCTACAGGATACACGGGCAGTGAGCCATGCTTGGAGATAATGAGGCGTCTAGTAGCACCAGCGCCACAGTTCCCATTCTTGTCAGTCACTTAAGATATTCAGTCTTCACTCAACACAAGTCATTCAGTCATCACTCAACACAAGTCATTCAGTCTTCACTCAACACAAGTCATTCAGTCTTCACTCAACACAAGTCATTCAGTCATCACTCAACACAAGTAATACAGTCATCCATCAACACAAGTCATACAGTCATCACTCAACATAAGTCATTCAGTCATCACTCAACACAAATAATACAGTCATCCAGCAACATAAGTCATCCAGTCATCACTCAACATAAGTTATTCAGTTATCACTCAACAAATAATACAGTCATCCAGCAACATAAGTCATCCAGTCATCACTCAACATAAGTTATTCAGTTATCACTCAACACAAATCTTTCAGTCATTCCTTTTATCCGGATCCTTCATCCCAAAATCTTTTTTTTATTTTTACGAGATTACTTTTGGTTTCGAAAAATCAAATAACAGTGCTCTCTCTCTCTCTTTCTCTCTCTCTCTTTCTCTCTCTCTAACTCTATCTTTCTTTCTCTCACTCTAACTCTCTCTTTCTTCGTCTCTTTCTAATTCTCTTTCTCTCTTTCTAATTCTCTTTCTCCCTGTCTCTCGCCCTCTCTCTCTCTCTCTCTCTCTCTTAAAGTTATCTTAAGCTGCTCTTACAGACACCGAATACAATTAATTGTTTTCTGAATAGTCCCGAAAATTTTGTTTAGTAGATAGTCATTTATAATGTATGTAGTTACTTCTGTACTGAGTGAATGTTTAAGAGCGAAACGTAAATGTTATATTTTATTTTATGTCTCTCAGCTTCAATGTTAATTATGTTTGTTATATGAACAGCATACTTGTAGAATGTCTGGAATAGAGTGAAAGATGTGTGTCAGACGGGCCTGCGTGCCCAATTCTTAACCCTTTTGAAATAAAGATCAATCAATCAATCAATCACTCACTCTCTCTCTCTCTCTCTCTCTCTCTCTCTCTCTCTCTCTTGTATTTCTGTGTAAGCGTACACAAGTCTTTGTAGATTTTGTGTTATTATACTTTGAGGTTCTGGCGGTTTCCATCTTGTGTACACAAGATTAACACACATGATTATCACACGATATTAACACACGAGATTATCACACAAGATTAACACAAGGGATTAACACACGACATTAACACAAAAGATTAACACACGGGATTAACACACAAGGTAACCATGCAAAAATTAACACACGAGATAAACACAAGTTTAGCTCGCGAGATTAACACACAAATTAAACTATACGATATTGCTATAATCCGAAACTAAAAGGTAAAACACGGATTGTAGGAGTACATTGATAAACAACCCAGGGAACAACCCAGGAAACAACCCAGGAAACTGATTAACAAGATAAACCCCAAAAATGCGATTAACTGGAGTGAAAACTCTGCAAGTTTGAAGAAATGGCCCAAAATGACGCACCCGTAGCTGATAATCTCTTCAACTTAGGAGAAAAAATGGGAAAATCTTTAAATTGAACAGATTATGGGGAATAAGAAGATTATTTCCTGTCTTCATTTTATGAAAGTCCAAAAGACAAAGAGGATTAAAGAAATTCTCAGTCGTAGGGAATCTAGACAAAATTAGGACTTGATGCTGGGGAAATGGGGGAGGGGGAAACTTGTCAAGGACTTGGTGATGACGAAAGAGGGGAGGGGGTGGAAATTGTTGAGGACATGGTGTTGGGGAGAGGAGGGGAGGGGAACATGTTAAGGACTTGGGAGAGAAGGGAGGACATGTTAAGGACTTGATGTTGGGGAGAGAAGGGAGGACATGTTAAGGACTTGATGTTGGGGAGAGGAGGGTGGACATGTTAAGGACTTGGGGAGAGGAGGGAGGACATGTTAAGGACTTGATGTTGGGGAGAGGAGGGAGGACATGTTAAGGACTTGGGGAGAGGAGGGAGGACATGTTAAGGACTTGGGAGAGAAGGGAGGACGTGTTAAGGACTTGATGTTGGGGAGAGGAGGGAGGACATGTTAAGGACTTGATGTTGGGGAGAGGAGGGAGGACATGTTAAGGACTTGATGTTGGGGAGAGGAGGGAGGACATGTTAAGGACTTGATGTTGGGGAGAGAAGGGAGGACATGTTAAGGACTTGATGTTGGGGAGAGAAGGGAGGACATGTTAAGGACTTGGTGTTAGGGAGAGAAGGGAGGACATGTTAAGGACTTGATGTTGGGGACAGGAGGGAGGACATGTTAAGGACTTGATGTTGGGGACAGGAGGGAGGACATGTTAAAGACTTGGTGTTAGGGAGAGGAGAGGGGACATGTTAAGGACTTGGTGTTGGAGAGAGGAGGGGGAACATATTAAGGACTTGGTGTTGGAGAGAGGAGGGGGAACATATTAAGGACTTGGTGTTGGAGAGAGGAGGGGGAACATATTAAGGACTTGGTGTTAGAGAGAGGAGGGGGAACATATTAAGGACTTGGTGTTAGAGAGAGGAGGGGGAACATATTAAGGACTTGGTGTTAGAGAGAGGAGGGGAACATATTAAGGACTTGGTGTTAGAGAGAGGAGGGGGAACATATTAAGGACTTGGTGTTGGGGCGGGGGAAATTGTTGAGGGCTTGCTTTGAAAAAAAGGGCGGGGAGGGTTGAGTGGAAAATTGTGGAGGTTTCGGTGTTGGGGATGTGGGATGGAACATGTCAAGTTTGTGGTGTCGCGGGAGAGGGGTGTGATGGAACATGTCAAGTTTGTGGTGTCGGGGGGGGGGGGGGAGGGAGGGGTGTGATGTAACTTACCAAGGTGTTAATTGGGGAAATGTGACACCGCCAAGAACAAAATGATCAATATTTTAGAATACAATGGAGAAGAAAGAAGAGACACAGTGTGTGTGTGTGGTGTGTGTGTGTGTGTGTGAGAGAGAGAGAGAGGGAATGAATGATTCTTATTTTAAAAGAGTAAAGAGTTGAGCACGCAGGCCCGTGTATCATTCTGCGTGAAAAATCGTGGGAAAGGAAGAGGAGAGACAGACAGACAAACAGACAGACAGACAGACAGACAAACAAACAGACAAACAGACAGACAGGTAGACAGATAGACAGATAGACAGACAGGCAGATAGACAGACAGACAGACAGGCAGACAGATAAGCAGACAGATAGACAGACAGACAGATAAACAGACAGACAGACAGACAGACAGACAGACAGGCAGACAGATAGACAGACAGGCAGACAGATAGACAGACAGGCAGACAGATCATGTGTACTATCTGGGGGGGGGGACCTGCCCACATTTTCAACTTCCTCATTACTATCTATCTATCTATCTATCTATCTATCTATCTATCTATCTATCTATCTATCTATCTATCTATCTATCTATCTATCTATCTATCTATCTATCTATCTATCTATCACACAAACACACACACACGCGCGCACACAAGAATCAAACTTTCTCCTCCAACAAAAAAATAATTTCTCTCACTTTTGCTTCTGTTATCTCATCTCAGCCACCTTTTGTTTATCTCTCACCTCAGTGTCCTTGCTTATCCACGTCCTGGTTATTGGTTACAACACTAATCTCTTACCTCAGTGTCCTTGCTTATCCACGTCCTGGTTATTGGTTACAACACTAATCTCTTACCTCAGTGTCCTTGCTTATCCACGTCCTGGTTATTGGTTACAACACTAATCTCTTACCTCAGTGTCCTTGCTTATCCACGTCCTGGTTATTGGTTACAACACTAATCTCTTACCTCAGGTGTTGGGGAGAGGAGGGGGAACATATTAAGGACTTGGTGTTGGGGAGAGGAGGGGGAACATATTAAGGACTTGGTGGTGGAGAGAGGAGGGGGAACATATTAAGGACTTGGTGTTGGAGAGAGGGGGAACATATTAAGGACTTGGTGGTGGAGAGAGGAGGGGGAACATATTAAGGACTTGGTGTTGGAGAGAGGAGGGGGAACATATTAAGGACTTGGTGTTGGAGAGAGGAGGGGGAACATATTAAGGACTTGGTGTTGGAGAGAGGAGGGGGAACATATTAAGGACTTGGTGTTGGAGAGAGGAGGGGGAACATATTAAGGACTTGGTGTTGGAGAGAGGAGGGGAACATATTAAGGACTTGGTGTTAGAGAGAGGAGGGGGAACATATTAAGGACTTGGTGTTAGAGAGAGGAGGGGGAACATATTAAGGACTTGGTGTTAGAGAGAGGAGGGGAACATATTAAGGACTTGGTGTTAGAGAGAGGAGGGGAACATATTAAGGACTTGGTGTTGGGGCGGGGGAAATTGTTGAGGGCTTGCTTTGAAAAAAAGGGCGGGGAGGGTTGAGTGGAAAATTGTGGAGGTTTCGGTGTTGGGGATGTGGGATGGAACATGTCAAGTTTGTGGTGTCGCGGGAGAGGGGTGTGATGGAACATGTCAAGTTTGTGGTGTCGGGGGGGGGGGGGGAGGGAGGGGTGTGATGTAACTTACCAAGGTGTTAATTGGGGAAATGTGACACCGCCAAGAACAAAATGATCAATATTTTAGAATACAATGGAGAAGAAAGAAGAGACACAGTGTGTGTGTGGTGTGTGTGTGTGTGTGTGAGAGAGAGAGAGAGGGAATGAATGATTCTTATTTTAAAAGAGTAAAGAGTTGAGCACGCAGGCCCGTGTATCATTCTGCGTGAAAAATCGTGGGAAAGGAAGAGGAGAGACAGACAGACAAACAGACAGACAGACAGACAGACAAACAAACAGACAAACAGACAGACAGGTAGACAGATAGACAGATAGACAGACAGGCAGATAGACAGACAGACAGACAGGCAGACAGATAAGCAGACAGATAGACAGACAGACAGATAAACAGACAGACAGACAGACAGACAGACAGACAGGCAGACAGATAGACAGACAGGCAGACAGATAGACAGACAGGCAGACAGATCATGTGTACTATCTGGGGGGGGGGACCTGCCCACATTTTCAACTTCCTCATTACTATCTATCTATCTATCTATCTATCTATCTATCTATCTATCTATCTATCTATCTATCTATCTATCTATCTATCTATCTATCTATCTATCTATCTATCTATCTATCACACAAACACACACACACGCGCGCACACAAGAATCAAACTTTCTCCTCCAACAAAAAAATAATTTCTCTCACTTTTGCTTCTGTTATCTCATCTCAGCCACCTTTTGTTTATCTCTCACCTCAGTGTCCTTGCTTATCCACGTCCTGGTTATTGGTTACAACACTAATCTCTTACCTCAGTGTCCTTCCTTGTCCACGTCCTGGTTATTGGTTACAACACTAATCTCTTACCTCAGTGTCATTGCTTGTCCACGTCCTGGTTATTGGTTACAACACTAATCTCTTACCTCAGTGTCCTTGCTTGTCCACGCTGGTTACTGGTTACAACACTAATCTCTTACCTCAGTACTCACGCTTGTCCACGCTTTGGTTACTGATTACAACACTAATCTCTTACCTCAGTGTCCTTGCTTGTCCACGTCTTGGTTACTGATTACAACACTAATCTCTTACCTCAGTGTCCTTGCTTGTCCACGCTGGTTACTGATTACAACACTAATCTCTTACCTCAGTACTCACGCTTGTCCACGCTTTGGTTACTGATTACAACACTAATTTCTTACCTCAGTGTCCTCGCTTGTCCACGCCTTGGTTACTGATTACAACACTAATCTCCTACCTCAGTGTCCTCGCTTGTCCACGCTTTGGGAACATATTAAGGACTTGGTGTTGGGGAGAGGAGGGGGAACATATTAAGGACTTGGTGTTAGAGAGAGGAGGGGGAACATATTAAGGACTTGGTGTTAGAGAGAGGAGGGGGAACATATTAAGGACTTGGTGTTAGAGAGAGGAGGGGGAACATATTAAGGACTTGGTGTTAGAGAGAGGAGGGGGAACATATTAAGGACTTGGTGTTGGGGCGGGGGAAATTGTTGAGGGCTTGCTTTGAAAAAAAGGGCGGGGAGGGTTGAGTGGAAAATTGTGGAGGTTTCGGTGTTGGGGATGTGGGATGGAACATGTCAAGTTTGTGGTGTCGCGGGAGAGGGGTGTGATGGAACATGTCAAGTTTGTGGTGTCGGGGGGGGGGGGGAGGGAGGGGTGTGATGTAACTTACCAAGGTGTTATTGGGGAAATGTGACACCGCCAAGAACAAAATGATCAATATTTTAGAATACAATGGAGAAGAAAGAAGAGACACAGTGTGTGTGTGTGGTGTGTGTGTGTGTGTGTGAGAGAGAGAGAGAGGGAATGAATGATTCTTATTTTAAAAGAGTAAAGAGTTGAGCACGCAGGCCCGTGTATCATTCTGCGTGAAAAATCGTGGGAAAGGAAGAGGAGAGACAGACAGACAAACAGACAGACAGACAGACAGACAAACAAACAGACAAACAGACAGACAGGTAGACAGATAGACAGATAGACAGACAGGCAGATAGACAGACAGACAGACAGGCAGACAGATAAGCAGACAGATAGACAGACAGACAGATAAACAGACAGACAGACAGACAGACAGACAGACAGGCAGACAGATAGACAGACAGGCAGACAGATAGACAGACAGGCAGACAGATCATGTGTACTATCTGGGGGGGGGGACCTGCCCACATTTTCAACTTCCTCATTACTATCTATCTATATCTATCTATCTATCTATCTATCTATCTATCTATCTATCTATCTATCTATCTATCTATCTATCTATCTATATCTATCTATCTATCTATCTATCACACAAACACACACACACGCGCGCACACAAGAATCAAACTTTCTCCTCCAACAAAAAAATAATTTCTCTCACTTTTGCTTCTGTTATCTCATCTCAGCCACCTTTTGTTTATCTCTCACCTCAGTGTCCTTGCTTATCCACGTCCTGGTTATTGGTTACAACACTAATCTCTTACCTCAGTGTCCTTCCTTGTCCACGTCCTGGTTATTGGTTACAACACTAATCTCTTACCTCAGTGTCATTGCTTGTCCACGTCCTGGTTATTGGTTACAACACTAATCTCTTACCTCAGTGTCCTTGCTTGTCCACGCTGGTTACTGGTTACAACACTAATCTCTTACCTCAGTACTCACGCTTGTCCACGCTTTGGTTACTGATTACAACACTAATCTCTTACCTCAGTGTCCTTGCTTGTCCACGTCTTGGTTACTGATTACAACACTAATCTCTTACCTCAGTGTCCTTGCTTGTCCACGCTGGTTACTGATTACAACACTAATCTCTTACCTCAGTACTCACGCTTGTCCACGCTTTGGTTACTGATTACAACACTAATTTCTTACCTCAGTGTCCTCGCTTGTCCACGCCTTGGTTACTGATTACAACACTAATCTCCTACCTCAGTGTCCTCGCTTGTCCACGCTTTGGTTACTGATTACAACACTAATCTCTTACCTCAGTACCCACGCTTGTCCACGCTTTGGTTACTGATTACAACACTAATCTCTTACCTCAGTGTCCTCGCTTGTCCACGTCTTCGTTACTGATTACAACATTAATCTCTTACCTCAGTGTCCTTGCTTGTCCACGTCCTGGTTATTGGTTACAACACTAATCTCTTACCTCAGTGTCCTCGCTTGTCCACGTCTTCGTTACTGATTACAACATTAATCTCTTACCTCAGTGTCCTTGCTCGTCCACGTCCTGGTTATTGGTTACAACACTAATCTCTTACCTCAGTGTCCTAGCTTGTCCACGCTGGTTACTGATTACAACACTAATCTCTTACCTCAGTGTCCTCGCTTGTCCACGTCTTCGTTACTGATTACAACATTAATCTCTTACCTCAGTGTCCTTGCTTGTCCACGTCCTGGTTATTGGTTACAACACTAATCTCTTACCTCAGTGTCCTAGCTTGTCCACGCTGGTTACTGGTTACAACACTAATCTCTTACCTCAGTGTCCTTGCTTGTCCACGCTTTGGTTACTGATTACAACACTAATCTCTTACCTCAGTGTCCTTGCTTGTCAACGCCGTGGTTACTGATTACAACACTAATCTCTTACCTCGGTGTCCTCGCTTGTCCACGCTGGTTACTGATTACAACACTAATCTCTTACCTCAGTGTCATAGCTTGTCCACGCTGGTTACTGATTACAACACTAATCTCTTACCTCAGTGTCCTCGCTTGTCCACGCTTTGGTTACTGATTACAACACTAATCTCTTACCTCAGTGTCATAGCTTGTCCACGCTGTGGTTACTGATTACAACACTAATCTCTTACCTCAGTGTCCTTGCTTGTCCACGTCTTGGTTACTAATTACAACACTAATCTCTTACCTCAGTATCCTTGCTTGTCCACGCTTTGGTTACTGATTACAACACTAATCTCTTACCTCAGTGTCCTTGCTTGTCCACGTCTTGGTTACTAATTACAACACTAATCTCTTACCTCAGTATCCTTGCTTGTCCACGCTTTGGTTACTGATTACAACACTAATCTCTTACCTCAGTACTCACGCTTGTCCACGCTTTGGTTACTGATTACAACACTAATCTCTTACCTCAGTACTCACGCTTGTCCACGCTTTGGTTACTGATTACAACTAATCTCTTACCTCAGTACTCACGCTTGTCCACGCTTTGGTTACTGATTACAACACTAATCTCTTACCTCAGTGTCCTTGCTTGTCCACGCTTTGGTTACTGATTACAACACTAATCTCTTACCTCAGTACCCACGCTTGTCCACGCTTTGGTTACTGATTACAACACTAATCTCTTACCTCAGTGTCCTTGCTTGTCCACGGTTTGGTTACTGATTACAACACTAATCTCTTATCTCAGTACCCACGCTTGTCCACTCTTTGGTTACTGATTACAACACTAATCTCTTATCTCAGTGTCCTTGCTTGTCCACGCTTTGGTTACTAATTACAACACTAATCTCTTACCTCAGTATCCTTGCTTGTCCACGCTTTGGTTACTGATTACAACACTAATCTCTTACCTCAGTACTCACGCTTGTCCACGCTTTGGTTACTGATTACAACACTAATCTCTTACCTCAGTACTCACGCTTGTCCACGCTTTGGTTACTGATTACAACACTAATCTCTTACCTCAGTACTCACGCTTGTCCACGCTTTGGTTACTGATTACAACACTAATCTCTTACCTCAGTGTCCTTGCTTGTCCACGCTTTGGTTACTGATTACAACACTAATCTCTTACCTCAGTACCCACGCTTGTCCACGCTTTGGTTACTGATTACAACACTAATCTCTTACCTCAGTGTCCTTGCTTGTCCACGGTTTGGTTACTGATTACAACACTAATCTCTTATCTCAGTACCCACGCTTGTCCACTCTTTGGTTACTGATTACAACACTAATCTCTTATCTCAGTGTCCTTGCTTGTCCACGCTTTGGTTACTGATTACAACACTAATCTCTTATCTCAGTACCCACGCTTGTCCACTCTTTGGTTACTGATTACAACACTAATCTCTTACCTCAGTACCCACGCTAGTCCACGCTTTGGTTACTGATTACAGCACTAATCTCTTACCTCAATGTCCTTGCTTGTCCACGTCTTGGTTACTGATTACAACATTAATCTCTTACCTCAGTGTCCTTGCTTGTCCACGCCTTGGTTACTGATTACAACACTAATCTCTTACTTCAGTGTCCTCGCTTGTCCACGCCTTGGTTACTGATTACAACACTCATCTCTCAAATTATTCCATGATCTGTCTGTTTTAATGTTTCGAGTCTGTTTTCTCCTGTTTCTGGTGTCTTCTTCAGTTATGTTTGTGTGTGTGTGGATATGCGGTGGGGTTACGTGACGGTCCACATTTGTTTCATTTTTTCCCAGAAAAGAAAACAATGTTTTTCTGCCTCTTCTCGCTGCACACCCACCCACGCACAAACACACACACCTACACAAACACAACCACACACCCACCCACCCACATACACACCCACACACACAAACACACCCACACACACACGCACACCCACAGACAAACACACTCACACACAAACATACCTACACACACACCCACACACTCACCCACACACAAACACACCCACAAACACACCCACACAGACACCCACACACACAAACACACCCACCCACACACCCACCCACCCACACACCTACACACACCCAGCCACACACAAACACACTCACACACACATCCACACACAAACACACCCACACACAAACACACCCACGCACAAACACACCCACACACACTTACCCGCCCACACAAATACACCCACACACACACCCACACTCCCACCCACCCACACACACACACACCCACCTACACACACCCACCTACACATAAACACACCCACACACACTATCTTGTTTTGACCAGGCCCTCGTATGATTTTTTAAAAATGCATTTATCTTGTCTTGTGGTCGCTGCCTGTTGTTTGTGAATAATTTAATTACCCGAGTGTTTTCCCTGTTTGACGGAAAATTCTGGAAAGTGATGTTAAGTTTGTTTACAGCTACGTATATTTATGTGTGTTTGTTTACGTATGTGCGTATGTTTGAGTGTGCGTGTACAAATATCCTTATGTCAATGAGTGCATGTTTCTCAGAGTGTAAATGTCGGTTTATATATCCACACCTGCCCATGTATTTATGTAATTGTAAACATTACTACATACATTCTATACATAAACAGTGTACAAAGCAGAACAAACAATATAAGAATGTACATGTACATTACCATCATTTGTGTACAGTCATGTGTGTACGCTGTTTGTGTAGGGAGCTAAAAAAGGGGGGGGGGGAACAATGTTACCTAAGAGTGGAATTAAAAATGTAGGGATACTGTCTACTTTGGTAGTATCTACTTTGTTTGTATCTCCTTCGTTGTCTACTTTGTTAGTATCTCCTTCATTGTCTACTTTGTTTGTATCTCCTCCGTTGTCTACTTTGTTAGTATCTCCTTCATTGTCTACTTTGTTAGTATCTCCTTCATTGTCTACTTTGTTTGTATCTCTTTCATTGTCTACTTTGTTAGTATCTCCTTCATTGTCTACTTTGTTAGTATCTCCTTCATTGCCTACTGTGTTAGTATCTCCTTCATTGTCTACTTTGTTAGTATCTCCTTCATTGTCTACTTCGTTTGTATCTCCTTCATTGTCTAGGTTGTTTGTATCTCCTTCATTGTCTAGGTTGTTTGTATCTCTTTCATTGTCTACTTTGTTAGTATCTCTTTCTTTGTCTACTTTGTTAGTATCTCCTTCATTCTCTACTTTGTTAGTATCTCCTTCATTGTCTACTTTGTTAGTATCTCCTTCATTGTCTACTTTGTTAGTATCTCTTTCATTGTCTACTTTGTTAGTATCTCCTTCATTGTCTAATTTGTTTGTATCTCCTTCATTATCTACTTTGATTGTATCTCCTTCATTGTCTACTTTTTTGTATCTCTCTTTCATTGTCTACGTTGTTTGCATCTCCTTCATTGTCTACTTGATTAGTATCTCCTTCATTGTCTACTTTGTTAGTATCTCCTTCATTGTCTACTTGATTAGTATCTTCTTCTTGTCGTATACAAAGCTGCTCTTGTCTTTACTTTTTATGATTTGACCGCAGGCTTGCTCTAACCACTAGCCATCACAGATGGTGACGCTATTCCTCGACCATTTTCAATATGTGGGTTTAAGCTCTGTTGCAGGTAGCTACATATTGTGACTTAGGTAGGGAGCTGGATGGTGAGAAAGCTATTTTGGTTCATTTGAACGAACAAGATGGTCAGGACAGATTCCTGTCATAGAATATGTAGAGTTCTCTCTAACAGTCTAGATAGACTATTGATTCCTGTCATGGAATATGTAGAGTTCTCTAGATCGACTATTGATTCCTGTCATGGAATATGTAGAGTTCTCTAGATAGACTATTGATTCCTGTCATGGAATATGTTGAGTTCTCTAGATAGACTATTGATTCCTGTCATGGAATATGTTGAGTTCTCTCTAACAGTCTAGATAGACTATTGATTCCTGTCATGGAATATGTTGAGTTCTCTCTAACAGTCTAGATAGACTATTGATTCCTGTCATGGAATATGTAGAGTTCTCTAGATCGACTATTGATTCCTGTCATGGAATATGTAGAGTTCTCTAGATAGACTATTGATTCCTGTCATGGAATATGTTGAGTTCTCTAGATAGACTATTGATTCCTGTCATGGAATATGTTGAGTTCTCTCTAACAGTCTAGATAGACTATTGATTCCTGTCATGGAATATGTTGAGTTCTCTCTAACAGTCTAGATAGACTATTGATTCCTGTCATAGAATATGTTGAGTTCTCTCTAACAGTCTAGATAGACTATTGATTCCTGTCATGGAATATGTTGAGTTCTCTCTAACAGTCTAGATAGACTATTGATTCCTGTCATGGAATATGTTGAGTTCTCTCTAACAGTCTAGATAGACTATTGATTCCTGTCATGGAATATGTTGAGTTCTCTCTAACAGTCTAGATAGACTATTGATTCCTGTCATGGAATATGTAGAGTTCTCTAGATCGACTATTGATTCCTGTCATGGAATATGTAGAGTTCTCTAGATAGACTATTGATTCCTGTCATGGAATATGTTGAGTTCTCTAGATAGACTATTGATTCCTGTCATGGAATATGTTGAGTTCTCTCTAACAGTCTAGATAGACTATTGATTCCTGTCATGGAATATGTTGAGTTCTCTCTAACAGTCTAGATAGACTATTGATTCCTGTCATAGAATATGTTGAGTTCTCTCTAACAGTCTAGATAGACTATTGATTCCTGTCATGGAATATGTTGAGTTCTCTCTAACAGTCTAGATAGACTATTGATTCCTGTCATGGAATATGTTGAGTTCTCTCTAACAGTCTAGAGAGACTATTGATTCCTGTCATGGAATATGTTGAGTTCTCTCTAACAGTCTAGATAGACTATTGATTCCTGTCATGGAATATGTTGAGTTCTCTAGATAGACTATTGATTCCTGTCATGGAATATGTTGAGTTCTCTCTAACAGTCTAGATAGACTATTGATTCCTGTCATGGAATATGTTGAGTTCTCTAGATAGACTATTGATTCCTGTCATGGAATATGTTGAGTTCTCTCTAACAGTCTAGATAGACTATTGATTCCTGTCATGGAATATGTTGAGTTCTCTAGATAGACTATTGATTCCTGTCATGGAATATGTTGAGTTCTCTAGATAGACTATTGATTCCTGTCATGGAATATGTTGAGTTCTCTAGATAGACTATTGATTCCTGTCATGGAATATGTTGAGTTCTCTAGATAGACTATTGATTCCTGTCATAGAATATGTTGAGTTCTCTAGATAGACTATTGATTCCTGTCATGGAATATGTTGAGTTCTCTAGATAGACTATTGATTCCTGTCATAGAATATGTTGAGTTCTCTAGATAGACTATTGATTCCTGTCATGGAATATGTTGAGTTCTCTAGATAGACTATTGATTCCTGTCATAGAATATGTGTGACTTGCAAAAGTTGGTAATGTCGCCCCACCCTGATCCAGGAGAGGAGGAGGGCGCAGGTGAAAACAGCAATTATGATAATAAATTGAGCGAAAAAAAAAGCTTCCCGTGAAAGCTACAGATGTTGTTTGTTAGGAATGAGGGCAGTAGGTCGCACAAGTTTGAAAACCACTGGCCCAGATGATAAAGCACGCAGCCCCCTCTAAGAACAATATGGCTCTCCAATTAATTAACATCGTCTCAGACAGTCAGATCCGGTCATTAAGTTTCAACATTTTCCAAACTCTTTGACATGGGTTTATGAATATCTACATACAAACACTTTCCATATCAACAGCCTGTCCTGTGGTTTGGTCTTTTAAATCGACATTTTTGCCATTTTATACCACAAAAACCTGTTTCATGCAATTTGGATTTCATCCCCTTAAATATCCTGTAATCGATCGTCGTGATTTCCCGCCTAAGCTTGATCTCACCTGGGACCCGTGTCCAATGTAGGAGGCTAAGTCCAGGCAATGCTTGTCTATTGATTTCTCGGCCCATTTAGAAGATATATGAGTTTTAATGAGTTGGCTGTTTTCTCTTTGTAAGTTTTCTACTTGTAAGTTTTCTACTTGTAAAGTTTTCTACTTGTAGTTTTCCACTTGTAAAGTTTTCTACTTGTAAGTTTTCTAACTGTAAGTTTTCTACTTGTAATGTTTTCAAGATTTTAACACTAATTCATCTCTCAGATAAATGTTAAAAAAACATCCGAAGGATTCTGTGGGAGGAAACATTTGGACACAGGAAGAAACAGTTGAGAACAGGAAGAAAATCTTGCATGCGGCCAGAAACTTTCTTTGGATACAGAAAGGAATCTGTTTAGCACTGTAGTCGGACATGAAAGTATAGCTGAGTACAGAAATCATCATCATGTGCCCTTTCCACATGGAAGAAATTGCTGTAATCAGAAAGAAAATTTTGTACTTAGCGAAATGTTGTACACAGAAATAAACTGTTGTACTCATATAAAGAAATAGCTGGATGCAGAAAGTTTTGTTTAGAAAGAAACACAGAAACAAAACCAAAATGAAAGAAAAGAAAGCAGAAGAAACAGCCTTCATGGACAGGTTTTCTCCAACAAAACTCTGGACCAAAGCTAACATTCTCTTGGTGCTTATGACTACCGTCATAAAAGTGTCCAAAATCAGAGAGCTTGCAACATTCAGATTTAAAACCAACAGTACAATGGAACTAAAGTTTGAAATCATATACCGGTAAAACGCTTACAGCCTTCCCAGGCGGACATCATGCATAAATTAACTGCTTCAAATAAACATATGACACCAATGTCCTATAAATTAACGTCTTCCAAAGAAACACCACCTACTGGGGGTATTTGTGGGGTCGTTAATTTGTTTCCTAAAGTGACAAGTCATATTTGTAAAAAAAAAAAAAAATCGCGAATATCCGTGGTTACCGTTTTGTGTAGCTTGTGCGAGAAATATCCCAACCTTCAGACACTAAACCCCCAAACCTTTGCTATGTCTCTCCTGGTAAGTAAACAAGGTTATCTGTGACAAGACTATTTATATCTCACACAAGTCTGAAATTAGCACAGATCGAACAGATGTTACGAACATGTTTCAAGTATAGCCTTGCTGATGGACTCGTTTGTCTTATGAAGGCTTTCCGTCAAGAATTGATTGACGGGTAACACCAGCACTGGTCTCCGTCTGTCAGACAGTCTCCTGTTGTCTGAATGAAAGAAAGTAGAAGAGATATATTTTTAGTATAGATCGGATCTGAGTTGTGAAAAGTTAAGATAATAATGGTAAAATTATGGAGTCTACATGAAATTCTCTTAGCAAGCAAGACACGATATTTCAGTTTTTAAAATGATGACATTTTCTGTGTAGAATTTCATTTTCTTTTTTTATTTTTATTTATGTGAAAATATTTTATTATGTGAAGCTTTACATATGTGATACATGTAATATTCCTTATGGGTATTCACACTTGAGTATTCAGAATGGTTGAAAAAAAAATGCAGTAAAATGAACTTGACTGGATGAAGTTTGTTGATGATGAGGTTGGGCGGGCGAGTTTAACAAGTTCTGTACAATGTTGGGCTACGGCACTGAGAGCAAGAGTAGCAAAGAGGTTTAGGCTCATGACAGTGTGCACTGTTGGGCTGAGAGTAACAAAGAGGTTTAGGTTGATGATTGAGTGCGCACTGCTGGGCTGGGAGTAACAAATAGGTTTAGGTTAATGAGCGAGTGTGCAATGTTAGGCTAAGAGTGACAAAGAGTTTTAGGTTGATGACACTGTGCACTGTTGGGCTGAGAGTGACAAAGAGGTTTAGATTGATGACTGTGTGTGCACTGTTGGGCTGAGAGTGACAAAGAGGTTTAGGTTGATGATTAAGTGTGCACAGTTGGGCTGAGAATAAGAGTGACAAAGAATTTTAGGTTGATGACTAAGTGTGCACTGTTGGGCTGAGAACAAGAGTGACAAAGAATTTTAGGTTGATGACTAAGTGTGCACTGTTGGGCTGAGAATAAGAGTGACAAAGAGTTTTAGGTTGATGACTAAGTGTGCACTGTTGGGCTGAGAACAAGAGTGACAAAGAGGTTTAGGTTGATGACTAAGTGTGTACTGTTGGGCTGAGAACAAGAGTGACAAAGAATTTTAGGTTGATGATTAAGTGTACACTGTTGGGCTGAGAACAAGAGTGATAAAGAGTTTTAGGTTGATGACTAAGTGTGCACTGTTGGGCTGAGAACAAGAGTGATAAAGAGGTTTAGGTTGATGACTAAGTGTGCACTGTTGGGCTGAGAACAAGAGTGATAAAGAGGTTTAGGTTGATGACTAAGTGTGCACTGTTGGGCGGAGAACAAGAGTGACAAAGAATTTTAGGTTGATGACTAAATGTGCACTGTTGGGCTGAGAACAAGAGTGATAAAGAGGTTTAGGTTGATGACTAAGTGTGCACTGTTGGGCTGAGAACAAGAGTGACAAAGAGGTTTAGGTTGATGACTAAGTGTGTACTGTTGGGCTGAGAACAAGAGTGACAAAGAATTTTAGGTTGATGATTAAGTGTGCACTGTTGGGCTGAGAATAAGAGTGACAAAGAGGTTTAGGTTGATGACTAAGTGTGCACTGTTGGGCTGAGAATAAGAGTGACAAAGAGGTTTAGGTTGATGACTAAGTGTGCACTGTTGGGCTGAGAACAAGAGTGATAAAGAGGTTTAGGTTGATGACTAAGTGTGCACTCTTGGGCTGAGAACAAGAGTGATAAAGAGGTTTTGTTAGGGGAAGCTGGAACATGTATTCATAGATTTTGGTGTTTTTATTTTCTGTGTGCTGGTAAGAATAATTTGGATCATCATCATCATCATCATCATAATCATCATCATCATCATTATTGTCGTCGTCGTCGAGATCATCATCATTATCATCACCTGATGCAAAATGATACAGTTTTTTTAAAGATTGGCTTCATTTATTTCTTTATTTTCTGCATTCCTTCTGTTGACTGTATGTGACTATATGTGACTTATGTGATTGAGTGTGAAGAGCTGCTAGACAGGTTTATCACTCTTATTTTTCAGTACCTTTAGATTAAATAATTTCTTGAATGTTTGTTTTTTATTATCATATCTCGCCTGCAGGTCTTTTGTTATCATACGTCACCTACAGGGTTTATGTTGTCATACCTCGCCTGCAGGTTGTATATTATCATGTCTCGCCTGCACGTTTTATGTAATCATATCTCGCCAGCAGGTTTTATGTAATCATATCTCGCCTGCACGTTTTATGTTATCATATCTCGCCTGCAAGTTTTATGTTATCATATCTCGTCTGCAAGTTTTATGTTATCATATCTCGCCTGCAGGTTTTATGTTATCATATCTCGCCTGCACGTTTTATGTTATCATATCTCGCCTGCAAGTTTTATCTTATCATATCTCGCCTGCACGTTTTATGTTATCATATCTCGCCTGCACGTTTTATGTTATCATATCTCGCCTGCAAGTTTTATGTTATCATATCTCGCTTGCAGGTTTTATGTTATCATGTCTCGCCGGCAAGTTTTGTACTGTTATACCACGCCTGCAGTTTTTTGTTATCATACCTCGCCTGTCGGGTACATGTTATCATACCCCTGCAGGTTTTATGATATCATTCCTCGCGTGCTGTTTTCATACTATCATACATCGGCTGCAAGTTTTATGTTATAATACCACACCTGTAGGTTTTATATTATCATACTTCGCCTGCAGGTTTTATGTTATCATACATCTTCGAAAGTTTTCTACATAACCCGCCAGCAGGTTTTTTTATTGTCATAACCGCCTGCAGGTTTTGTATTGTCATAACCTGCCAGCAGGTTTTGTATTGTCATAACCCGCCTGTAGGTTTTGTATTGTCATAACCCGCCTGCAGGTTTTGTATTGTCATAACCCGCGTGCAGGTTTTGTATTGTCATAACCCGCCAGCAAGTTTTTTTATTGTCATAACCCGCCTTCAAGTTTTGTATTGTCATAACCCCCCTGCAGGTTTTGTATTGTCATAACCCGCCTGCAGGTTTTGTATTGTCATAACCCGCGTGCAGGTTTTGAAACCTTGTGGACTGTTTTCTTTTTCATTAAAAACCCCATGCTGCTGAACTTGTGAACGTTCTAGAAAACCAGTTTAAGTTCACCGACCAAACGATGAAGTCGGTAGCTTTAACAGAACTTTTATATAGTATACTATCAGTAACATAAGCTCTTTTGTTTCAATAAAGTCCTCTGACATACTGTCAGTAACATAATAAAGGTATATAGAGGTCTATGGTGGTGGTTTTACAAAGTGGCAGAGGGAGTGAGTGAAGTGAGAAAAAACGAATAGAAAGTATGAGAATGTATACATGAAAAACATACAACATCCAATATTTCGGCGTGGGCCTTTTTTCGAGGATTACATGCACAAACGAGACAAAAAACAAATAACTAAACGAAGAAATTATCTTAATATGGCCTCTTCCAGAAGTAGGAAATGCATGTCCACTAGAAGATGCATAGGGAACACGCGGGCCACACAAAGGATAAGCTGATAGAGTCAATCATAAAGAAGAGGTGGAGAGAGAGGAGGAAAACAGGTGGTTGAAGAGAGGAGTATGGCAACAGAAACATGATACCCGCTAGAAGAGAAGGTGTCGGGGGGGGGGGGGGAGGGAGCGGAGAGATAATGAATGGAGAACATAAACACCTGCAGGGAGAAAATGTGAAACTGGTGAATAGGACAAAACCCTATAAACACCAATATGTTGCCAGAGAAGATGAGAGGGTGTGGCGATAGGAGGGGTATCTAGAAGAAATAAAGTAGAGTAAAAAAAAAAAGGGGGGGGGGGGTTGGAAAACTAAAGAAGTTACAGAAAGATGAAGACATTGTTAATTCTAGCTGGGTGGAGACAGCCAGCTTGGAAATAAAGGCGCTGTTTGGCTATTGGTATCAACATTGGCCCCAGCTACGCATGTCTGTTCATGGGCCACTTCGAACACAAGGTTCTGAGAGTCTTTAGAGGCCCCTTTCCCGCCTTCTATAGACCCTACATAGATGACGGCATTGGGATCACGTCAATGCCAGAGGATCTTGACAACTTTATCTGTTTTGTTAAGGAGTACAATCTTGTAATTTCTTTCACCAGCCATGTCTCTACTACTTCTGCTAACTTTCTCGACATTGCTGTTACTATCGGCCCTACCGGGCTTACTACTTCTATCCACTATAAACCTACAGACTCTCACAGCTACCTCCTGTACTTTTCCTCCCATCCCAGATCGTGTAAGGACTCTATTCCTTTTTCCCAGCTGCTAAGGTTGCGACGTTTGTGTAATGAGGATTTGGATTTCCAGGATCAAGGCCATAAAATGCTAGATTTCTTCCGTCACCGCGGCTATCCAGAACATGTTCTCTCTTCATCTTGGAACCGCATCAGCCATATATCGCAGCAACAAGCCCTCACCCCTAAACTGCACTGTAGCTCAGACAGAATTAAACTGGTACTCACGTACCACCCTCATAGCTTGGCTGGTAAAAACATACTGTTTCGCCATCTCCATCTCCTCCAGACCGAGCCTAATACAAGTGATCTCTTTGGGGAACCCCCTATGGTGACCTACAGACGGGACAAGAAACTCAGGGACCTTTTATTTTCAAGTCGCCTTACGACAGATGACACTTTTTATGGTACCAGACGTTGCGGACGCCGTAGATGTAACACTTGTCCGTTTGTCGTCGAGGCTAGCCAGATCTCCTTCCCTAAGTCCACGTTATCAGTTCAGGAGGGTTTCACATGTACTTCACGCAATGTTATTTATGCTATTATGTGCAAACGTTGTGATATGAAGTACACAGGGGAGACCAGTTTACGCTTAAGAGATCTCACTGCTGGCGAGACTCTTCGAACGCCGCGCGTGGAGTGAAGCTCCTCCCGGTCAAGGAAGTAAACACGGAAAAGAAATAAAGGTTGCTGTGTGGCGCTGATGTGAAAAGGTGAAGGAAAGGATAAAGTGAAGTCTAATCGGTATGTCCAGTAGTATCACTGCGAGAGCTATACATACCACAGCGCCTCTGCTCTAGAGACCGGCCACGTCCGAAATACACCTACACTGGTGAAATATACCTAAACCGGCACACACCAGGGGTGGAACTTGATGGCTAGACATGTCATGCCACCTCCGCTCTAGAGGTCGGTCACGCCTGATATACACCCATACTGGTGAATTTTGCCTAAACCGGCTCACACCAGGGGTGAATCTTGAAGGCTATGCATGTCACAGTACCTCTGCTCTAGAGGTCGGTCACGTCCCAAACACGCCCATACTGGGATAATATGCCTAAACCGGCTCAACCCAGGGGTAGAAGTCACTAGTGGCGAGGATTCGTCCTCCTGGACAAAAGCTCCATCCTGGTCACAACTAGGAAGGGTAGTGGCCACGACCGCAAAATGCTGAAGTCGGAGACACTGGACCAGGGCAGTCTAGATAGGCAACCACCTCTCACCCGGCGGGGATGTTTGCGTATCCTAATCACGCGGAGGTTTTCCGGTGAGAAAGTCCAACACTGGACTGGATGGGCAACCACTTCTCACCCAGCGGTGATACACGGGTATCTCAAAACACGTCGAGGTTTTCCGGTGAAAAGGTCCAACTCCGGCCTGGGTGGGCTACCGCCTCTCACCCAGCGGGGATGCACTGATATCCTAAGCACGTCGAGGTTTTCCGGTGAGAAAGTCCACCTCTAGACTAAACTGGTGCAACGAAAACCACGGTGTCATGCAATCCGCTTCAGAGACCCACCAAGAATACAGGCTCAAGCCCTGAGATACTCTGAACCTCTTGTGGTCCTCTCGGGGATCTCATGTGGTCCTTTCGGGGACCACACAGGGGACCACGGGACGTAACGAGGACCACAGGCGTAAATTCAGCAGGATCACAGGGCGGTCTTGGTGGTAGAAGCGAACGAAGAAGAAGAAGAAGAAGAAGCTTAAGAGATCGTTTTCGCCAACATCTTAATGATATTTCTAAGAGGGCCTGGACACCTGTGGCTAAACATTTTTGCCTTAGCAACTACAGGGGAAAACAGGACATTTCTGTTAGTGCGATCCGCTCTTGTTCTGCTGATGTACGATCTCGGAGGGTCCTAGAACAGCGCTGTATTTTCCAGACTGGCTGTCTCCACCCAGCTGGAATTAACAATGTCTTCATCTTTCTGTAACTTCTTTAGTTTTCCACCCCCACCCTTTTTTTTTTACTCTGATTTATTTCTCCTAGCTACCCCACTATCGCCACCCTCTTTTCTTCTCTGACAACATATTGGTGTTTATAGGGTCTTGTCCTATTCACCAGTTTCACATTTTCTCCCTGCAGGTGTTTATGTTCTTCATTCATTATCTCTCTGCTCCCCCCCCCCCCCGACACCTTCTTCTCTAGCGGCTATCATGTGTCTTTTGCCCTTCCCACCCCCACCCCTTTCAACCATGTGTTTTCCTCCTCTCTCTCCATCTCTTCTTTATGATTGACTCTATCGGCTTATCCTTTGTGTGGCCCGCGTGGTCTTTATGCATCTTCTAGTGGACACGCATTTCTCTGTTTCCTGCTTCTGGAGCAGGCCATATTAAGATAAGTTCTTCTTTTAGTTATTTGTTTTTTGTCTTGTTTGTGCATGTAATCCTCGAAAAGGGCCCACGCCGAAATATCGGATGTTATATGGTTTTCATGTATACATTATCATACTTTCTATCCTTTTTTCTCACTTTATTCACGCCCTCTGCCATTTTGTAAAACTACACCATACACATCTATGTATTTTTATTATTTAAACCAGTTTTACTGCAGTCGTCATCCCTTTTACCTGTCAGTAACATAATCTCCTTTGTTTCAACAAAGTCCTCTGACGACATACAATCAGTAACATAATCTGTGTTTCAACACAGTCCTCTGACATACTATCAGTAACATAATCTGTGTTTCAACACAGTCCTCTGACATACTATCAGTAACATAATCTGTGTTTCATCAAAGTCCTCTGACATACAATCAGTAACATAATCTGTATTTCAACACAGTCCTCTGACATACTATCAGTAACATAATCTGTGTTTCATCAAAGTCCTCTGACATACTATCAGTAACATAATCTGTGTTTCAACACAGTCCTCTGACATACTATCAGTAACATAATCTGTGTTTCAACAAAGTCCTCTGACGACGTACAATCAGTAACATAATCTGTGTTTCAACACAGTCCTCTGACATACTATCAGTAACATAATCTGTGTTTCAACAAAGTCCTCTGACGACGTACAATCAGTAACATAATCTGTGTTTCATCAAAGTCCTCTGACATACAATCAGTAACATAATCTGTGTTTCAACACAGTCCTCTGACATACTATCAGTAACATAATCTGTGTTTCATCAAAGTCCTCTGACATACAATTAGTAACATAATCTGTATTTCAACACAGTCCTCTGACATACTATCAGTAACATAATCTCCTTTGTTTCAACAAAGTCCTCTGATAAGAACAATCATGCTAGTGGAAAAACTTCATCTACATGGAACTTAATCATTAGATGAACACAAAACATGATCTCATAGTAGACGTAGATAACTGACGCAGCACTGAGAAGCGATGATCTCATCAAAATGTCTAAGGAGGAAGGAGGGGATGATGATTTAGGAGGAGGATGTCATCCTTACTCTCTACCTCAGGACATGCACGAAAATGTAAAAAAAAAAACAAACCCACAAACTACCACCTCCAGGACAAGAGTTACATCTTACATCTTACATCATTCCCGTGCTGTAAAACGTCACATATGGTCTATATGCTAGTTCGCCAAGTTTCGGTGTTAGTACGAAAGTTATTTTGTTATAAAACATCTAGAGAGAAAGTTTACTTTTGCAATAAAACTTCTTCCGAAAGTTGACTTTACAATAAAACATCTAGATAAAGCTGACTTTTGTAATAATACATCAAGAGAGAAAGCTGACTATTTTTAATGAAACATCTCAACAAATGAAAAAAAAAATTTTTTTTACTCATGAAACATCTCAACAAATAAAAACTGTTTTTTACTCATGAAACATCTCAACAAATAAAAACTGTTTTTTACTCATGAAACATCTCAACAAATAAAAACTGTTTTTTACTCATGAAACATCTCAACAAATAAAAACTGTTTTTTACTCATGAAACATCTCAACAAATAAAAACTGTTTTTTACTCATGAAACATCTCAACAAATAAAAACTGTTTTTTACTCATGAAACATCTCAACAAATAAAAACTGTTTTTTACTCATGAAACATCTGACGGTCTATACATGAAAATGTCATGGAAAGTGATTAGAAGAAAGGGAATCTGATGTGAGACTGGCATGTTGCTGATGACCAGATTCAAGCACCACAAGTGGCACATATGGCTGGCGCCATGAAACATTGACAACGCAGACTGTGCTGGAGCACGGCAGGGCAGACTACCTAGATCTAAATTGTTTCTTACTTTGTCCTGGGTTGAGCAGATGTTTTCAAAGATCGCTAGTGCCACGCCTTTTCTCATCACTGTAAGTGAATCTAGCTTTCAAGATTCTGTGACATCTACCTGCAAGGCGGGGCCCACTAAAGAAACCGCCCACACTGTAACTGTCAGTGCATAAAGTGGTAGAAACAATATTCAATCACAGAACGTTGTCTTTTATACGCAAAGATCTATGTCTTATGCACAAAGATCTATGTCTTATGCACAAAGATCTATGTCTTATACACAAAGATCTATGTCTTATACACAAAGATCTCTGTCTTATAAACAAAGATCTATGTCTTATACACAAAGATCTCTGTCTTATATACACAAAGGTCTATGTCGGATTTGAGTTCCGTCAACAGTTACTCCTTGTCTTTTGTTTCTTTCTTGATTTGTAATCTCTCATCTTCTTCTCTTTCTTCCTCCTCTTCTCCCATGATGACACGTCAGTCTTGAGCATATCTGAAGAAAAAAATCTGTCCCTCGTGTCCCCCTGACATCATCACAAGCTTCTGGACATAGTCACGTGACCTGCAAAATAATCATCTCCGCCTATTACACATAGTCACGTGACCTGCAGTGTCTGCTTCTCCGGCATGGTACATAACTCCACATATATCAAGTTTTCATTTCCTGCCGGGGTAGATTAAAATGATTCAATTATTTGTTCCCTTATTAAACATTTGGTTCTCCTGTCTCGTGTTGCTTGTGCAGTGTCTAAAATTACATTCATAATTCTTCTTCTTCTTCTTCTTCTTCTTCTTCTTCATCCGCCTTCAAGAGAGTGTTGTTTGTGTCGACGCTATACGCCTTGGAAGTCCCACCACATCGGACTTGCCCACGTAGCCAGACAGTCCTTTGTCCAGGGTCTCCACTGAAAGGTAGGATAGGGTCTCCACTGAGAGGTAGGATAGGGTCTCCACTGAGAGGTAGGATAGGGTCTCCACTGAGAGGTAGGATAGGTTCTCCACTGAGAGATAGGATAGGTTATCCACTGACAGGTAGGATAGGTTCTCCACTGAGAGATATGATAGGTTCTACACTGAGAGATAGGATATGTTCTCTACTGACAGATAGGATAGGTTCTCCACTGAGAGATAGGATAGGTTCTCCACTGAGAGATAGGATAGGTTCACCACTGAGAGGTAGGATAGGTTCTCCACCGAGAGGTAGGATAGGTTCTCCACTGAGAGATAGTATAGGTTCTCCACTGAGAGGTAGGATAGGGTCTCCACTGAGAGATAGAATAAGTTCTCCACTGAGAGGTTGGATAAGTTCTCCACTGAGAGGTAGGATAGGGTCTCCACTGAGAGATAGGATAGGTTCTCCAATGAGAGGTAGGACAAGGTCTCCACTGAGAGGTAGGACAGGTTGTCCAATGAGAGGTAGGACAGGTTCTCCACTGAGAGGTAGGATAGGTTCTCCACTGAGAGGTAGGATAGGGTCTTGTCCGGCTATTCTTCGTCAACTCTGAACTGGTTACTGGAAGTCAGTGGGAGCATCGTGCTGTCCTAACATAATCCTCTCTGCTGATCATTTTTCTGACAGTCAAGATGCTCTTTTCCAAATTTCCCGTTATCACCAGACTTTGTTCATGTCCTTCCCCTTCCTGGGAGCCACCTGGTTGGAACAACAGATGTGACACTGTGTACCCCAGCCACCCTGTCTAAACATAAAACCAAAGACTTGAACTTATCCAATCTATTATATTTGCTAAGCGGCAGTTAAATATACAAGAAAGTAAATAATAAACCATGGATCTATAAGACCTTTACTACTGCCACTAGTAAAACCTATAAGACCTTTACCACTGCCACTAGTAAAACCTATAAGACCTTTACCACTGCCACTAGTAAAACCTATAAGACCTTTACCACTGCCACTAGTAAAACCTATAAGACCTTTGCCATTGACACTAGTAAAACCTATAAGACCTTTGCCATTGACACTAGTAAAACCTATAAGACCTTTGCCATTGACACTAGTAAAACCTATAAGACCTTTACCATTGCCACTAGTAAAACCTATAAGACCTTTGCCATTGACACTAGTAAAACCTATAAGACCTTTGCCATTGACACTAGTAAAACCTATAAGACCTTTGCCATTGACACTAGTAAAACCTATAAGACCTTTGCCATTGACACTAGTAAAACCTATAAGACCTTTGCCATTGACACTAGTAAAACCTATAAGACCTTTGCCATTGACACTAGTAAAACCTATAAGACCTTTGCCATTGACACTAGTAAAACCTATAGGACTTTTGACATTAGGACTAGTATTGTATGTTTGGAAAGATCTGTTCATGAAGTGACAATTTCTTTTTTATTTCTGTACATTCTATAAAATTAGAGATTTTATCGGCTTTCTAAATCTCGCTGCAGTAAATCTCCTTTATACACGCTACTGAATTTTTTAAAATTTAGTGTTCATGTGTATACGCCTCTCAATGTATTGAATGTATGTTTACGCTACTCAATGTACTGGATGTATGTATACAATAATCAATGTACTGGATGTATGTATACAATACTCAAAGTATTGGATGTATGTATACAATAATCAATGTACTGGATGTATGTATACAATACTCAAAGTATTGGATGTATGTATAAACTACTCAATGTATTGGATGAATGTATACGCCTCTCAATGTATTGAATGTATGTATACAATAATCAATGTACTGGATGTATGTATACAATACTCAAAGTATTGGATGTATGTATAAACTACTCAATGTATTGGATGTATGTATACAATACTCAAAGTATTGGATGTATGTATAAACTACTCAATGTATTGGATGTATGTATACAATACTCAAAGTATTGGATGTATGTATAAACTACTCAATGTATTGGATGTATGTATACAATACTCAAAGTATTGGATGTATGTATAAACTACTCAATGTATTGGATGTATGTATACAATAATCAATGTACTGGATGTATGTATACAATACTCAAAGTATTGGATGTATGTATAAACTACTCAATGTATTGGATGTATGTATACAATAATCAATGTACTGGATGTATGTATACAATACTCAAAGTATTGGATGTATGTATAAACTACTCAATGTACTGGATGTATGTATAAACTACTCAAAGTATTGGATGTATGTATAAACTACTCAAAGTATTGGATATATGTATACAATACTCAAAGTATTGGATGTATGTATAAACTACTCAATGTATTGGATGTATGTATACAATACTCAAAGTATTGGATGTATGTATACAATACTCAATGTACTGGATGTATGTATAAACTACTCAAAGTATTGGATGTATGTATAAACTACTCAAAGTATTGGATGTATGTATACAATACTCAAAGTATTGGATGTATGTATAAACTACTCAAAGTATTGGATATATGTATACAATACTCAAAGTATTGGATGTATGTATAAACTACTCAATGTACTGGATGTATGTATACAATACTCAAAGTATTGGATGTATGTATAAACTATTCAATGTATTGGATGTATGTATAAACTACTCAATATATTGGATGTAAGTACACCTTAGTGAATATAGTGGATGTAACTGTAAGCTAACGAACGTAGTGGATGTAAATATACGCTACTGAATCTACTGGGTTTTTTTTCTATTTGAAGTGACCAACTTTTGGCTCATAATTTAAAATAACACACATGTTATACTTATCGTTTAGGGTAGCATCTTAATATCTTAATGTCTTAATATCTTAATGTCTTAATATCTTAATGTCTTAATATCTTAATATCTTAATGTCTTAATGATTACAGACATTTTGTTTTTACAGATGAGTTTCATTAATGTTAGTGTATTTTACAGTTGTAAGATCTGAGACGGTCAGAAGGTGGTAGCAGAGATATATTGTTACCAGGATTCCAATTAGATTAGAGAAAACTGGGTCATTACCCGGGCTGAGTCGTTGTCTTCTTCAACATTATCATGTGCCACATCCTTCTGTGTGAGAACGTCATGGCTAGTGAAGACTGTATGTGTGTGCTAGTGGCCACGTGACCAGCAGCAAGAAGTGATAGCCATCATGATATAACAAACCGCCCGCTCTCTCCCTAATGTAATGTTCTTACATGCTGCTTGGTTTATTACTTTAACCTGGCTAATGATCGAGCCACATGGCAGAGTGGAATTGTCTTATAGATGTATTTTATTGCAGTTAATGAAAAACCATTTTGCTCACTCCCTATCCCATACAGTTCCTGCGATATAAAATCTTCACCACAGCACCGTCTTCATGGCGGAAAAAGCAACTATTATTTAGTGTCACAGCAAATAAAACTAAAAATGTCATGAGGTTTTCGGTAGCCCGTGTGCTAGCCAAGTCACTAAAGCGCTATCTCTGTTCATCAGAGCCAAGTCGATCTACACTTGGCGGAGTGTCTTTTAGCCGCAGGAAAGCCAGAATTATTCCTCGTCTTCGCTTTCATCTGTACATGTAATCGCGTTAAGTATTCACAGAAATACCAGGAACTGTGGAAGGTGGCTAGAGCCAATTGAGATTACTGGCGGGCAGTATGCTGTATTATCTGATTAGAGTCCTGGGCCATTGTCAAGCAAATTAAATTCCAATCGATTGAGCGAGCTGAAGAGGACGTGTAAACAGCTTTTCTCTTCAGCTTTCTTTCTTTTTTTTTTGACTTCCTTGATCTGCGTGTTAGAGTCTTACCTGCCTGCCTGTCTGTCTGCCTACCTGTCTGTCTGTCTGTCTGCCTGCCTGCCTGCCTGTCTGCCTGTCTGTCTCTCTGGACAAACATCTTGATATTCTACCGCTCAAGAAGAGATTTCTTTTCAACAAGGCCAAGTTAATTCATAAAATTCTATCACACAATGCTCCACCCTATCTGTGGTCGTTGTTCAAATCCAACCCAAAACACAGTCAACGATTAAGCAATTGTATTCTCACAAAACCAAGGCTTGACATGTTAAAAAAAAGCTTATTTTACTCAGCTGCCCACCTTTGGAATGCCCCACCAATTCACGTAAAACTTATAAGTAATATTCGTTCTTATAACTTTAAACTTTGTCAACATCTGTTTGATATGGACTATATGCCTCTCTAAGCATAGTCTAAAGTAGTTTAAAGTATGGCTTGAGTGTTGTAATTTTTTAAAATACGGCTTTTCTATAAATTTGTTAGTTTTGAATAAATGTAACAATGAAAATTTATTTCATGTTGTTGCATAAATCAGAATGTAGAGTGTATGAACATGAGATAAGTTTATTATTTATTTATGTATTCATTTAATTGTGTCTTCATGATTACTATGCTCATTAACAAATGCTGATCGAGACGGAGTGAAAGCTGTATGATGAAGGGCAGAATGTTAGACGGGCCTGCGTGCCCAATTCTGAACCCTTTGAAAATAAAGTATGTTCGTTCGTTCGTTCGTTCTGTCTGTCTGTCTGTCTGCCTGCCTGTCTGTCTGCCTGTCTGTCTGCTTGACAGCCTGCTTGTATGTCTGCTTGTCTGCCTGTCTGTCTCTCTGCAGGCATGTCTGTCCGCCTGTCTGTTTATTTGTCGTCCTATCAACTTGTTTTTATGGGCGTCTGTACATCCGTTTAATAACTTTCTTCTGTCAGTTATCAGACAGTCTGTATTGTCTGTCTGCAATTGTAAATCTGTTTTTAAACCTACAGCAATCTTGCTTATAGAGCTAAGAAAATGCAAGGATAAATTCACAAATTAAGAGATTAATGTTGAATGTTTCAGTACAGTCAGGCAATAACTCACACACAAGCCCACACACACACACACACAAGCAAGTGCATAAACTTACTCATATACATACATCATGCATACAAACACGTATGTACACTTGCTGCTAGAATTAAGATAGCAGACAGGTGTTCAACATTTCAGAATGCAATTTTAAATTCATAAGACGGTTCTAAGTTGCAGGCACATCGACTTGAGATTACAACAGATAATCAATAAGGAGATCTTCAGAAAATTTCAATCATGCTGACAGAAGGTCTTACCAGTGATGTGTGGCTGAAGTGAAATTACTGTACAAATACACGAGAGAATAGAAACAATACTGACGAGCTCTTTATGAGAGGGTTGTGTCACTTTCAGAAATTCCATATGACAATGTGACGTTTTGGGAGGCCGTCTCTCTTACTGTCTGTCTACATCTGGCATTAACTTGGAATCTCTGATAAATTTAATCTCTTTAAAGAAGATGGCGTCAGAATATAAGAAAAATCGCCGGTGGCTTGTATGTCAGCTTTTGACCAAGTCCTCAGTGGCTTGTATGTCAGCTTTTGACTAAGTCCTCAGTGGCTTGTATGTCAGCTTTTGACCAAGTCCTCAGTGGCTTGTATGTCAGCTTTTGACTAAGTCCTCAGTGGCTTGTATGTCAGTTTTTGACTAAGTCCTCGGTGGCTTGTATGTCAGTTTTTGACTAAGTCCTCAGTGGCTTGTATGTCAGTTTTTGACTAAGTCCTCAGTGGCTTGTATGTCAGTTTTTTGACTGAGTTCTCGGTGGCTGCTGGATACATTTTGTAACGTTTGCAAAAATATTTCTGTCTTCCAAAACCACGTCATGACCTTGACCGACATTTAAGAATTGTTTCTGGAGGCAAACTGTCCCTACAGCTTCGTTTGCCAGTGAGTTTTGTTGTGCAGCAAGGCTGAGTCTTGCACAGACTTATCTGTCTGGTTTTGGTTCTGATGGTGTAGACGCTTCTTTGTGAAGGAGATTACATTTATCTCAGGGTCTGATGTTGTAGACGCTTCTTTGTGAAGGAGATTACATTTATCTCAGGGTCTGATGGTGTAGACGCCTCTTTGTGAAGGAGATTACATTTATCTCAGGGTCTGATGTTGTAGACGCTTCTTTGTGAAGGAGATTACATTTATCTCAGGGTCTGATGTTGTAGACGCTTCTTTGTGAAGGAGATTACATTTATCTCAGGATCTGATGTTGTAGACGCCTCTTTGTGAAGGAGATTACATTTATCTCAAGGTCTGATGTTGTAGACGCCTCTGTGTGAAGGAGATTACATTTATCTCAGGATCTGATTTAGTGCAAAACATGGGGCCAGCGGTGTGGGTATAAATCTCCATGTAATGGTGGAGCTAAGGATGAAGTAATCTGTTAAAACTGAGAAAAACAGAAGACACTGTGAAGAGCTGAGCACGATAAGACAATAAAAAGTCACAATCTGAACTGATGGAAAATATCAAGGACTGGTATATGTGGAGAAGGACGACGGCCAAAACCAACCGCCACGGCACATGATGATGATGACGACGGTGATGATGATGATGATGATGATGATTTTGCACAGAGCAAAATGTTGCTTAAAATGAAAGAAGATATAGTGGTGTAGCTATGAAAATGCATCTAATGACGATAGTGATGGCGAGGATAACGATAATTAGTTATCTGTAGCCAGATAAGTGGTAGACGGACGAAACTTTACTAGGTTATGTCAGCAGAAATCTACGTGTGTCAGAAAACCATCAAATTCTGGTGGGTCAGTGATGTTTGGACTCGGGTGTTCTGAAGGCTGCGCGCTAAGTACCCAATATTTACCCAAGCAAATGACGTGGTCTTGTCAAGGAGGCGGGCCTGCATCGATCCAGATCTTCGTGGCCTCGTCTCCCATCTTCACCGTCTCGGTTAGTTCATGGTGGTGGACTTACAGAGATGGGCGGTCCTGACACACCAGAGCTTGTCGCTTTATTTAGTGAGCCACAGAAAGTAATTTATGATTTCTCATTGAGGAAACTCTTCTCTTTGTTCTGCCCTTTATTTATCTCCTCGTAACAAATGCTTCATCAGCGGCTTTGTTTCAGAATAAATAAAATACTTATTTATTTTTGCTGATGCAGATTTATGAAAACGAAAACTGAGACCAGTCAAAAGACGGATATAAGAAAAATGTGACACATTTTACTGGACATAAAACAAAGGAAGACAAACAAGGACTGTAAGAATTAAAAGTGGAAACAGGCATTGATAAAAACAAGAGAGTCGACTAGCTTAGACTTTGACATTTTATGAGTTATAATAAGTTCCTTCAAGCTGTACTCTAAGATCAGTACATGATAGGTGGACAGCAACGAACAACAACAGTAATAGATGGGTGGACAGCAACAGGACAACAACAGTAATACATGAGTGGATAGGAAATGGACAACATCAGTAGCAGATGGGTGAACAGCAACGAGACAACAGCAGTAGTAGATGGGTGGATAGCAGAGGAACAATAGCAGTAGTAGATGTGCGGATAGCAACGGGACAACAACAGTAATATATGGGTGGACAGCAATGGGACAACAGTAATAGATTGGTGGATAAAAACGGTACAACAGCAGTAGTAGATGGGGGACAGCAATGGAACAACAATAGTAGTAGATGGGTGGACAGCAATGGAACAACAATAGTAGTAGATAGGTGGACAGCAATGTAACAACATTAGTAGTAGATGGGTGGACAGCAATGCGACAACAACAGTAGTAGATGGGTGGAAAGCAATGCGACAACAATAGTAGTAGATGGGTGGATATCATCGGGATAACAGGAGTAATACATGGGTGGACAGCAACTGGAGAAAAGCAGTAATAGATGGATGGATAACAACGGGGCAACAGCAGTAGTAGATGGGTGGACAGCAATGGGATAATGGCAGTAGTATATGAGTGGATAGCAACAGGATATCAACAATAGTAAATGGGTGGATATCATCGGGACAACAACAGTAATAGATGAATGGATATCAACGGGACAAAAGCAGCAGTTGATGAATGGATAGAAACGAGACAACAGTAATAGTAGATAGGTGGACAACAGTTGGACAATGACAGTAATATATGGGTGGATAGCAACGGGACAACAGTACTAAGAGATGGGTGGATAGCAACAGGACAACAGCACTAATAGATGGGTGGATAGCAACGGGACAACAACACTAATAGATGGATAGATAGCAACGGGACAACAGTGGTAGTAGATGTGTGGACAACAACGGGACAACGGCAGTAGTAGATGTGTGGACAACAGCGGAACGACAACTATAATAGATGGGTGAACAGCATTGGGATGACAACTATAATAGATGGTTGGACAGCAAAAATGATAATGACAGTAATAGATGGGTGGACAGCAGCGGGACAACAGCAGTAGTAGATTGGTGGACAGCAACGGGACGACAACTGCAATAGGGACAAAAAGTTACAGAAACGGTAGTAGATGGATGGAGAACAAGGGGATGATAACTGTAGTAGATATGCAACAACAAAGGGACAGAAACATTAGTATATATATATGAACACCAAGGGACGATAACTGTGGTAGATATGGGACAACAAAGGACAACAACAGCACCAAATCAGAGGACATCAATCAAATTGGCCACCTCTTCGCGAGTTAGAGAAAAGTAGATGGAATACAGCTAACTTTCTCTGGCAAGACAACACATGATGATGATGGCTAACTTTCTCTGGCAAGACAACACATGATCATGATGGCTAACTTTCTCTGACAAGACACATGATCACGACGGCTAACTTTCTCTAGCAAGACAACACATGATGATGGCTAACTTTCTCTAGCAAGACAACACATGATGATGATGATAACGGTCGCTTTCTCTAAAGAGCTCATATTAAGAGACTGTGTCGTTCCTAACATAAAGTGAAATTTACCAGTGTACTCCTGCAATTTGCGTGTCATTAACAAGGCTAACTTGGGACGTTGAAGTCTGATTCTAATGGTACGCTATTTGCCTTTCTGATTGTTAGTCATTTGTCTCATGGATCTGTCCCAACCAGTGTCCCAGTTATTTTCCCAACCAGTGCCCTATTCGTCTATATATTTTTACATGCATAATTTGGATCAATGATGCTTACTTCAAAAAAATGGTACTTTAACCAGTAAAGTAAATGATGTCTTGTCGATGGAGCAGGCTGTCTTGTCGGTGGAGCAGGCTGTCTTGTCAGTGGAGCAGGCTGTCTTGTCGGTGGAGCAGGCTGTCTTGTCGGTGGAGCAGGCTGTCTTGTCGGTGGAGCACGCTGTCTTGTCGGTGGAGCAGGCTGCCGTGTCGGTGGAGCAGGCTGTCTTGTCGGTGGAGCAGGCTGCCGTGTCGGTGGAGCAGGCTGTCTTGTCGGTGGAGCAGGCTGTCTTGTCGGTGGAGCAGGCTGTCTTGTCGGTGGAGCAGGCTGTCTTGTCAGTGGAGCAGGCTGTCTTGTCGGTGGAGCAGGCTGTCTTGTCAGTGGAGCAGGCTGTCTTGTCGGTGGAGCAGGCTGTCTTGTCGGTGGAGCAGGCTGTCTTGTCAGTGGAGCAGGCTGTCTTGTCGGTGGAGCAGGCTGTCTTGTCAGTGGAGCAGGCTGTCTTGTCGGTGGAGCAGGCTGTCTTGTCGGTGGAGCAGGCTGTCTTGTCGGTGGAGCAGGCTGTCCTACAAAGGCGGAGAACAGAAAAGTGAAAAAAGACATTAAAAACAGACAAGAACGAGGGGGGGAGGGGGGGAGGGGGTATTGTGTAATACAGATAAGAGAGAAAAGGAAATCTGAACAAATGATGACGGATAAGGACAGAAACAGAGTGAATCGATTGAAAAGATAAAACAAGCAATGAAGGCAAAAAAAAAAAGAAGAATTAAGACTCACCACAAAATACGAACGAGCTGAAAACTTGCAGGACAAGATGGAACTTTTTACAAATTAAAAACAAAAAAAATCAGGATGAAGAATAACAGAAGAAGAAGAAGAAGAAGAGTTACAAAAAAGGATGATTAAAAAGTACAAACTGATCTCTCTCAGTTATTTCTCCTTCATTCAGTATTCAAGATCACCAACTGCAGCAAAGACCTGCCACAGGATCTACAAAACCTAACCAGTTCTGTAGCGTCCATTCATTTCTAATGAATCTCATGAAAATGTCAGACGACATTCAGCCAGGAGTTGATTATAAACTGAAATTTCTCTTGAAACAAACCCAAGTCTCTGACTGAAATCTCACACTTCTCCCAATATCAATGCGCTCTGGGGTGCTAGAACTCTGGCATTTATTGGATGAGCAGTCCCTAGAGAAGAACTACTTTTTTTTTACGCGGAACAGGAAGAGGCGAACAGGCGAAACACAGAAGTACGGAAAGCGGTTGAAGCATAATTGACAGTTTTCGTTTGCTTTAACCAGATGAATGTGTCTGATCTTACCAGAGAGTGCTCTAAAACCAAGACATTCTTCTTGTTCTGTTCTGTTTTGTTTTGTTTTTGTTTGTTCAGCATTCGTCTTTTTCAAGTTTTATTTTTCTTTCCTAATCGATTAGAATCACCATCTCTACCACCACTATCATATAACCACAACCATGACGACCATCACTACCATCATATCATAATTACTACCATCATATCGCAACCACAGCCATCACTACTACTGACATCATTGCCACCATCATCACTATCATCATCACTACCATCATCATATCACCACCACTACCACCACAGTCATATAACCACTACTATCACCATCACTAACATCACGTAACCACTACCACATCACCACCACCGTATCAACACCATCACATCACCACTACCACCATCACTATCACCACATAACTACCACCATCGTCGCTACCATCATCACGTCACCACCACCACCATCACCATCACCATCATCATCGTCATCATCATCATCATCATCATCATCATCATCATCATCATCATCGTCCATTTGAAACTTTCTGATCTTCTGTTCGAGAGAATGATCTTAAGCTGATGTCAGGTACCTCCGCAACGAGACCCAGTGAAAGGACAAGAATATGTTGTAATGATAACTAATATCTCCAGGCAAGTTTTGGTCACAGTGCAGCAACATGTCTGCCACCGCTCCACCTACAAACTTCTCTCTGACCAGTTCAGTGACGGCGCGGTAACTGTGTGGGTTTTTGTGTTTGAAAATGTAACAAAACAGAAGCCACACAAGACATCTCCCTGCACCACATTGACGTCAGATCTAGCACGGCAAGCAGACAGTGCAGACAGTCAAAGCAGACAGTGCATGCAGACAGTCAAATAAAAGCAAACATTTGACAGTGTTTTCACGAAACTGAAGTTGTTGACGATCGTTTCTGTCTCTGTTGATGAAGTTCTAGGAACTTTTTCAGAATAAACATAGTAGAACATTTATTACAGGGCACCATGCGCATGGCATATTCTTGTGAGACATTGTTACTCTCTGTTTGTTCTTGTGAGACATTGTTACTCTCTGTTTGTTCTTGTGAGACATTGTTACTCTCTGTTTGTTCTTGTGAGACATTGTTACTCTCTGTTTGTTCTTGTGAGACATTGTTATTCTCTGTTTGTTCTTGTGAGACATTGTTACTCTTTGTTTATTCTTGTGAGAGATTGTTGCTATATATTTGTTCTTGTGAGAGATTGTTACTATATGTTTGTTCTTGTGCAGCTTTGTAAAGCTAAAAAAAAATAAGGTGTTTTTGTTGTAGCACATGAACTTTCTACATAGGGAGTACGCAACCTGAGGTTTTGTCTTTCGTCATTAGAAAATGCTTACACTTTATTCACCTACATTACATCTTAGCACATTACATTTGTAGTCATTGTACACCACAAACACTTTCTATAGCTTGCACTGTTTTAGCTGAATCTTTGACTGTACTTAAACACTGTACTGGAACTCTGTTTCTCAGAAATTTAGTGTTTTCACGAATGACTATAAGGCAGTGATTCACTTCACTGTTCACTCCACTGTTCACTTCGGTTACAAAACACGTGCTTCACGTTACTGTAAACATTCTCCGGATGCATGGAGCGATGCACGCCTTACCTTCTTTTCCTGTGAAGCTTAAATGTTGCCACACCCAGCCGCCCCTTTAACCCAGGAATTTATGGTTGTAACCTCCCTCCATCACCATGACAACACCACCGTCATAGACAGCACAGTCAGCTTCAACAGTAGACAGGGAATGCCGTAATATTTTAACAGCACACAGTCAACCAACTTGACTTTCTTTTAGCGGGGACATCTACCTCTAACAGTCAACTAGACACAGGGTCTTGACACTTTACTCACTGCAAACATTGACATCTTTTCACTTTACGTGAGTAAAGTTCATGGTTAGTAAAAAGAACATAAAACATATTCCAAATAAATTCTACATAAAAAAAAAATTAAACTTGGGAAAAACTAGAAGCGAAGCTACCATGTTCTAAACAGAGCAAGAAACATGTACACACATGTACACACATGTACACACATGTACACACATGTACACACAAAACAATGTGATACACTGATCACGCGGATGCCAAAAACCTCACAAACAAGACTTACAAAACACGCTCGTGGGCAACTCTGAAAACAGTTTCAGCATAACAAAAGTAGTGAATTCATTTTACATGGCGGTACAGTGCTGTGAATTCTCCGCACTGAAACTTCACGTAATTTTCACAGCGTACAGAATCATGAAAATAAGAGACAAGACTTAACTCGTTCCACAAGCAAGTCTCACCAGTGTTCAAGTGAGGCAGACAAACTCAGTCACATGCAACAAAACAACATCCATCAAACAGTGTTTATCACATGCTACAAAACAACATCCATCAAACAGTGTTTATCACATGCTACAAATATCCATCAAACAGTGTTTATCACATGCTACAAATATCCATCAAACAGTGACTATCACATACAACAAATATCCATTAAACAGTGAGTATCACATAAAACGAATATCCATCAAACAAATACTTAAACGCAAAATAACTTCTGTATTTTATGATGGACTGCACCATCATGACATCTTGTATATACACGAACCTATACCTAAAGGACATCTCACCAACAACTCTACCTTGCCCACACGTTCGAGACTCACATTTCGCACACACAAACGCACACACATTTTGCCAAGGAACAATTTTTTTATAAATAGGAAACTACGAGGCTTTGGTACAGTAAAGTAAGAGAACAAAGTTTGTAGGATTAGACCTGGAAAAAAAATCGTAGACAAAGCACTTTAGTGAGACGTGAGAGAAAGAAAAATCACAAGAGAGTTACCTGGGATTCGAACACGGACTCCGTCTAGCCATGAGAGAACAGCGTACTATCGACCTAGCCAACTAGCACCCCCCAAAAAAGGTGTTTTGTTGACATAGTCTTTAGTAACTGTTCCGCAGACATGAGGAATCGTGACACCCGGAAAGAAACGAGGTCGTGACACAGAAATTCCGTAGCTTAGATTTAGTCTCTCTACCAGGTACCAACTTTTTTTTAGACAAACATATACACGGTCTCCTGCCATGTCTGGTGCAAACTTGAACAGCAATAACAAACGAACGAACACATTTAGCCAGAACATCTGTTGCCTTTCCAACCTTTCCCTTCCAGCCAGTGGAAGAATTTCACATGAACTCTTCCAAGGTCATGCTACGCCATCTTTACATACGCACACACACACACACACACTTACCTGGGTGTAGGATCCACAAACGTCTGTGTTCACTTGACTTACACACTCCTACCTGGGTGAAGGATCCACTAGTGTCTTTATTCACTTGACTTACACACACACCTACCTACCTACCTGAGTGTAGGATCCACAAGATCATTGTCCTTGTTCCCTTGACTTACACACACCTACCTGGATGTAGGATCCACTAGCGTCTGTGTTCACTTGACTTACACACACCTACCTGGATGTAGGATCCACACGATCATTGTAATTGTTCCCTTGATTTACACAATCAAGTTACCTGTATTCTGTCACTCATCATCATCAGGTGCCGTGCCGACTGGCGTTGGCTATTATGCTTCTCAAGAGTACCCGATCCTTCATGCAGGCCATCAGCTCAGCTGGTGATCTCCTCTCACACCATCCCGTCAGACTGTCCAGTATCATTTCTCTTGGTCTTCCTCTTGTTCTTCTTCCTTCTATTTTTCCTGTTGTTATAATATTTTCAATGCCCCTTCTTCTCATTGCATGTCCTATGAAAGTACATTGTCTCTCTCTTATCTTTTTGACAAGGTTTTTTTGTCTCTCCAGCTCTTCTCATACATTCTTCATTAGTTATTTTTGCTGTCCAGGGGATTCGCAACATTCTTCTAATAAACCACATTTCTGCTGCTTCCAATGATTTTTGTGCAGACTTGCCTATTGTCCATGATTCACATCCATATAACAAGATAGCTTCAATATAGCATTTTAGGACTCGTTTTCTAACATTCATTGATAAGGATGTGTTGGATAATATGTTTCTCATTCTCTGAAATGCAATCTTTGCCTGCCCTATTCTGTTCCTAATTTCTATTCTGCATTTGCCATCTGAGGTTATTACTGCTCCAAGGTAATTTAATTTCTGCACCTGCTTTAGAATAGTTCCGTTTAATTTTATATTGCATAGTGGTAGATTTTGTTTCTTAGATATAACCATAGTCTCTGTCTTTATCTGCGACTTTATCCAAGAGATTTTGCAGGTTTTGTTGGTTCTCAACTATCAGTACTGTGTCGTCAGCATACCGAAGGTTGTTAATATTGTATCCTCCAATTTTTATGCCTGGTTCTGTGATGATCGTTCTTAGAATATTCTCGGTGTACAGATAAAAAAAAATCAGGAAATAGTATACATTCTTGTCGCACCCCTTGTTTTATAGGTTGATATTTTCCAGTTCTATTTTCAACTCGAATTGCTACTTTTTGCTGCCAGTATAGATGTTTTACAATTCTCAGGTCTTTGCCGTCTTCAAGCATTTTAATAATTTCATTATGTTTTACCTTGTCGAATGTCTTGGTGTAATCAATGAAGTTCGTAAAGCATAAATGTCATTGTGTGTTCCCTTTCCTTCAACAAATCCAAACTGTTCATCTGCTATTTACATTTTTATCTTTTTCCTTGCTCTTCTCATAATGATTCTCAGAAGTAGCTCTGTCGCTACACTATCAATTCTGAACTTCACTGTCAATATTTCTGTACAACTATAGACACTACCTGCACGCTTGGAAACACTACAGAAAAACACCTGTTTGAAACATTACAGAAAAACACCTGTTTGAAACAGTACAGAAAAACACCTGTTTGAAACACTACAGAAAAACACCTGTTTGAAACACTACAGAAAAACACCTGTTTGAAACAGTACAGAAAAACACCTGTTTGAAACAGTACAGAAAAACACCTGTTTGAAACACTACAGAAAAACACCTGTTTGAAGGCTTTTGACAGTCACTTCAGCAAATCTGAACATCACGAGGTTCTAGCAGAGTCTAGAAAGTAGGCTTTTGGATAATGGTCAGGGATAGATAAAAAGGTTTAGGTCAGAGAGAGAGAGAGAGAGAGAGAGAGAGAGAGAGAGAGAGTGAGAAAGAGAGAGAAAGAGTTCCTTTGCTTCACTCATAATGGGCTAGAGTTATGATGCTACTGTAGAAGTTTGTGTGTGTTTAACCTTTTCTTCAGGACAATATACAGTTACAGAGGTTCTCAAAATGTAGGTGTTTGTTTTATGTTATTTTTAGGGCAAGTGCAGTTTTTTTGAACAGTGATTTTGGTGAGCTTGTGAGAGAAGTTAGTTTCTTCCATTGAGGTACTTATGTACCTCATGTATTGAAGTATTTGAAATAGCTTATTGTAATCACTGGTATTGTAACATGGAACTTACAAAATCCCGTGGCAGATCTTTGTATTGTAACATGGAACTTACAAAATCCCGTGGCAGATCTTTGTATTGTAACATGGAACTTACAAAATCCCGTGGCAGATCTTTGTATTGTAACATGGAACTGACAAAATCCCGTGGCAGATCTTTGTGTCGCCGGAAGATTTTGTGTTCTGGCTTGTGACATTTTCTTGTCGTGTGGCAGAACTAATTTTTCCTCACATCTCCTGTAACATCACCTTCATCTTCCTCATCTCATGTAACATCAACCTCATCTTCCTCATCTCATGTAACATCACCCTCATCTTCCTCATCTCATATAACATCACCCTCATCTTCCTCATCTCATGTAACAGCATCCTCATCTTTCTCATCTCATATAACATCAACCTCATTTTCCTCATATTAAACTTTTGCCTGTATGACATATATTTTTTAGACTCTGTTGGTTCTTCCACAAACGTTAATTGTTAAGTCATGTGGATTGCCAGACTCAGTTTTGTGGCCTTATTGTCCTGGTGTTGGATTGCCTGGGTTTTTTTTTGTTTGTTTGGCGTTCTTAATATGTAGCTAAGAATGCAAACTATGAGAGATTTAAAAAGATAGTTCAATCTGAACTTCACAATGATAACACCAGACAACTCGTCAGCCGCGCCGAGCTGCACAACGGGGGCTACTGTTGCGCAGGCCGACCGTTCTTTTGGCGAAAAAGCGCTCTCGAGTTCCGTGCGTGGGGAGACAGGCTTTCGCTCCCTTCCCGGACGGCGAGAGTTAAGGTGTTTCGATACAGAAGCCAGTGGTTTGTCCGTCGAGCGAAGCATATAAACGGCTAGCCGTCGTTCTGTCGGCAGATATCCGACAAAGGTTCGGTGAAGAAAGCTATCTGGTTGATCCTGCCAGTAGTCATATGCTTGTTTCAAAGATTAAGCCATGTATGTCTAAGTTCACACTGTCTCACGGTGAAACCGCGAATGGCTCATTAAATCAGTCGAGGTTCCTTAGATGACACGATCCTACTTGGATAACTGTGGCAATTCTAGAGCTAATACACGCTTACCAAGCTCCGACCCTTGTGGAAAGAGCGCTTTTATTAGTTCAACCGCTCCTAGCGAGATTCTTCAGCTGCCATGCGTGGAGTGGGGCTCTTCCTTACCAATGAAGAAAGGTGCAAATAGGGTTGCCGTGCAGCACCACTGTGGAAAAAGTGAAAAAAAAATAAGCGAAGTAAACAGTAGTCAAATCACGGCACCTCTGGTCTGGGGGTCGGCCACTCATATCGGGCGAAATGCCTGAACATAAGACACACTGGTGGCGAGATTCTTCGGATGCCGCGCGTGGAGCGAAGCTCTTCCCTGCCAAAGAAGAAAATGCGGAAAAGCAATCAGGGTTGCTGTGCGGCGCCGATGTGAAAAGATGATGGAAAGGATAAAGTGAAGCTTAATCGGTATGTCCAGTAGCATTGCGGCGAGAGCTACTCATACCACGGTGCCTCTGCTCTAGAGGCCAGCCACGTCCGAAATACACCCACACTGGTGAAATATGCCTAAACTGGCTTACACCAGGAGTGAAACATGATGGCTACGCATGTCACGGTACCTCTGCTCTAGAGGTCGATCACGTCCTAAACACGCCCATACTGGGATAATATGCCTAAACCGGCTCAACCCAGGGGTGGAAGTCACTAGTGGCGAGGATTCGTTCTCCTGGATAAAAGCTCCATCCTGGTCACAACTAGGAAGGGTAGTGGCCACGACCACAAAATGCTGAAGTCTGAGACACTGGACCAGGGCAGTCTAGATAGGCAACCACCTCTCACCCGACGGGGATGTATACGTATCCTAATCACGCTGAGGTTTTCCGGTGAGAAAGTCCAACGCTGGACTGGATGGGCAACCACCTCTCACCCGGCGGGGATATACTCATATCCAAAACACGTTGAGGTTTTCCGGTGGGAAAGTCCAACTCTAGATTAAACTGGTGCAACGGAAACCACGGGTCACGGAATCCCGCTTCTGAGACCCACCAAGAATACAGGCTTAAGCCCTGTGATACTCTGAACCTCTTGTGGTCCTCTCAGGGATCTTGTATGGTCTTTTTGGGGACCACACGGGGGACCACGGGACCTATTGAGGACCACAGGAGTAAATTCAGTAGGATCACGGGGCGGTCTTGGTGATAGAAGCGAACGAAGAAGAAAATGAGGAAGACTAGACAACTTTTCCTGATAGCATCGCTTATAAAAAGGGGTATCTTTCTACTAGTGACACGCTTACCCCTGTGGTAAAATATATCATATCTGGCCACCTCCTCCTCCTCCTCTTCTTCTTCTTCTTCTTGTAAAGTAGAAGGAGGGGGCAGCAACGCGTAAAAGATCTTTGCCTCCAGGCCATTAAACTTAACAACGTCGACCTCCAGACATTTAAACAAATATTCACAGTTAATTGAAACGAGAAAATATTCACAGTTAACAGACAGGAGAAAATATTCACAGTTAAGAGAAGAAAATATTCACAATTTACAGATAAAAGAAAATATTCACAGTTAACAGATAAAAGAAAATATTCACAGTTAACAGATAAAAGAAAATATTCACAGTTAACAGATAAAAGAAAATATTCACAGTTAACAGATAAAAGAAAATATTCACAGTTAACAGGTAAAAGAAAATATTCACAGTTAAGAGAGGAAAATATTCACAATTTACAGATACAAGAAAATATTCACAGTTAACAGATAGAAGAAAATATTCGCAGTTAACAGATAAGAGAAAATATTGACAGTCTACAGACAGAAATATTCACATTTAAGAGGGAGAAGAAAATATTCACAGTTAACAGGTAGAAGAATATATTCACAGTTAAGAGATAGAAGAAAATATTCGCAGTTAACAGACAGAAGAAAATATTTACAGCTAACAGATATAGGAAAATATTCACAGTTAACAGATTGAAGAAAATATTCACAGTTAACAGGTAGAAGAAAATATTGTTAAAGATACAAAATTTGACTGCCGTATCTTGATGGCAGAAAGTTCAATAAACCAAAATGGCAATGACGTTAGAGATCCTGGCGTACAGGATAGACCTGTGATATTTACCTGTTATCACCATCAATCTATCCCCGTGTTTAGATTTAATGGGCTTGCGTGTAATCACTTTCTTTCCGTACTCAGATTGGGAGGTCTGTCACAGTCTTCTGTCACAGTCTTCTGTCGCAGTCTTCTGTCACAGTCTAAGAAATTGATTTGTAGGTGTTTAACATACTAACATGAGTGAGATCGATGTGTGCTTTGATGTGCCAGTTCTATATGGTTAGAGTTTATAATTTCATGAGTGTTTTGATATATCATCATCATCATCATCATCATCATCATCATCATCATCATCATCATGTGCTGTGCCGACTGGCGTTGGCTATTATGGTTCTCCAGAGTACACGATCATTCATGCAGCGTTTTGGTATGCAAGTTCTATATGATTAGAGTTTATGATTTGATGTGTGTTTTGGTAATCAAGTTCTATATGATTAGAGGTTATGATTTGATGTGTGTTTTGGTATGCAAGTTCTATATGATTAGAGTTTATGATTTGATGTGTGTTTTGGTAATCAAGTTCTATATGATTAGAGTTTATGATTTGATGTGTGTTTTGGTAATCAAGTTCTATATGATTAGAGGTTATGATTTGATGTGTGTTTTGGTATGCAAGTTCTATATGATTAGAGTTTATGATTTGATGTGTGTTTTGGTAATCAAGTTCTATATGATTAGAGGTTATGATTTGATGAGTTTTTTTATGTGACAGTTCTATATGGTTAGAGTTTATGATTTGATGTGTGCTTTGATGTGACATTCTATATAGTTAGAGTTTGTGATTTGATGTGTGTTTTCAGCAAAGCTAAAACTGCAGTAAAGATATAAATAAGACATTTCTGTCTCCTCTGATCTCAAACTACATAAAATAGAGATCAGATTGTCGTTTAGCTCACTCTCTCTCTCTCTCTCTCTGTGTCTCTCTCTCTGTCTCTCTCTCTGTCTCACTTTCATTCATCTGTACATCCATCTACCCATCCACACAGACATGCACTAACCTGTCTGTCGCTCTGTCTGTTGTATTTGCTCTTGATATGTATTCTCTTCTTTTGTATATCAGAAAGAAAGAAAGAAAGAGAGCAAGAAAGGAAAGAAGAAAAGAAAAGAAGGCAGAACACACAAAAAAACAAAACAAAAGAAAAAAAAGAAAAAAAACGAAGCTAAAGTCGTTGCTGTGAGGGTCACGATAGGAGGCATTAGTGACAGAGAGATATATAGAAGAGAGGTAATAGTGACAGATATACATATAGAAGAGAGGCAATAGTGACGGACAGACATAAAGAAGAGAGGTAATAGTGAGAGACAGACAAATAGAAGATAGGTCATAGTGACAGACGAACATATAGAAGAGAGGTAATAGTGACAGATAGACATAGAGAAGAGAGTTAATAGTGACAGACAGACATATAGAAGAGACGTACTAGTGACAAACAGATATAAAGAAGAGAGGTAACAGTGGTAGACAGACAGACATATAGAAAAGAGGTAATAGTGACAGACAGACATATAGAAGAGAGTTAATAGTGACAGATAAACATATAGAAGAGAGGTAATAGTGACAGACAAACATATAGAAGAGAGTTAATAGTGACAGACAGACATATAGAAGAGAGGTAATAGTGACAGACAGATATAAAGAAGAGAGGTAATAGTGACAGACAGATATAAAGAAGAGAGGTAATAGTGACAGTAGACATACAGAAGAGAATGAATGAATAAATAATCTATATTTTTAAATGGTAAAGAATTGGGCACGCAGGCCCGTCTTACATTCTGTCCGTCATCACTCCATCTTTCATTCTTCCCACACACTCGATTTAATACAAGTATACAAATTACATTAGGAAAAAAAAACATATCAAAAGAGTGTAAGATTAAACTATTACATTCAAAGTAAAAGTGAAGTAGTAATTAACCTGATAACATAACACTCACACACTCATACACACTCATACACACTCACACACAGATATATGCTTAAACAAAAGTACATTGTCAGTACAGATCTTCTAACATATGTTTAAAAAACATTAAAATAATTTCTAACAATATCTAACAAGTTACTTTTCGAACTATGTCATTTTAGTACTTAATGGCTTGCGAGTCATGGGTTGAGAGAGTGCTGGTTATTATATGGAGGCATATAATTACAAACAAGTAAATAATGAAACAGGCTTGAGTTAAAGAAGAAATATTACTAACGGATTTTAAATGGTAGGAGAGGGAGTTCCAGAGCTGTACTGCAGAGTAAGCAGGGCTTTTCTTGTACAAATCATTTCTGGGTTTAGGAAGAAGACAGTTTTTTAAACGCTGGCTATGTTTAGTGTTATACGTAAACAGCGACCACAAGTAAGGCGGAACATTGTGCGACAGAATTCTGTGAACAAATTTAACTTTGTTAAAAATTACTCTATATTTGAAGGGTAGAATTTTGAGTTGTTTGTGCTGATCTGCAGTCTGTACTGGGTGTTTGTCACAAATCAGATTTAATGCTTTTTTATGAAGTGAGTGGAGCCTTTTTATGTTTGAGACTGAGCATCCATCCCAGACTGTGGAACAGTAATCTAAGTGTGTTTGTATGTGTGGTATGTAGTATATCTTTCTTGTGTCTTTGTCGATAACTGTTTAATTTTGTCTAGTTGGTAAACTTTCTATGCAATCAAGTTTGTTAGGTTATGTACGTGAGAATTCCAAGTTATGTGCTGATCAATGATGAGTCCTAGAGTTTTATGTTCATGAACATTTTCTATTCCTTTAGTCCCAGCACAAAGCTGTAGTGAAGTTTTTGTTGCATTCTGCAATTTCTGTCTTGTTGTGATGAGCATGGATTTCGTTTTGTTGGTGTTTATCAACATACCATTTTTATTATTCCATTTAATCAAACTGTTTATATCATTTTGGAGCTTTGTCTGTAGGTTATTATATAATATTCACTATTGTAAACAGTACAGTCATCAGCAAAAAGATAACATGAAGAGTGCTTTAAATGTGGTGGTAAGTCGTTAATATAGGTAGCAAAGAGAAGAGGACCAAGAATGGAGCCTTGAGGTATACCAGTATCAACCACAGAAGAGCCGGATATTTTGTTTTAAAGCAGACTACTTGTTTTCTACCTGAGAGAAAAAATGTAATAACTTTTTTTTAGATCAGGTTCTAATCTATAATCTTCCAGCTTTTTGCAAGAATTTCATGATCAATCATATCGAAGACTTTCTTGAAATCAATAGGCAATACTGACAGAAAGACATAAAGAAGAGATGCAATAATGACAGACGGACATATAGAAGAGAGGCAATAATAACAGATATACATATAGAGGAGAGGTAAATGTGGCAGACATAAATATAAAAGAGAGATAACAGTGACAAACAAACATAAATACAGGCAAACACTTACAGTGAGACAGGCATAAGTACAAGCAGACAGGTACAGACAGGCAGACACAGGTACACGCAGACAGGAAAAACTTAGAGACAGACAGTTATAAGTACAGGCAGACAGGTACAGCAGACCAACATATAGGTAGAAGTACAGGCAGACAGGTACAGCAGACCAACATGTAGGTAGAAGTACAGGCAGACAGGTACAGCAGACCAAAAGATAGGTAGAAGTACAGGCAGACAGGTACAGCAGACCAACATATAGGTAGAAGTACAGGCAGACAGGTACAGCAGACCAAAAGATAGGTAGAAGTACAGGCAGACAGGTACAGCAGACCAACATATAGGTAGAAGTACAGGCAGACAGGTACAGCAGACCAACATATAGGTAGAAGTACAGGCAAGCAGGTTCAGCAGACCAACAGATAGGTAGAAGTACAGGCAAGCAGGTACAGCAGACCAACATATAGGTAGAAGTACAGGCAAGCAGGTACAGCAGACCAACAGATAGGTAGAAGTACATGAAGACAGGTACAGCAGACCAACAGATAGGTAGAAGTACATGCAGACAGGTACAGCAGACCAACAGATAGGTAGAAGTACATGCAGACAGGTACAGCAGACCAACAGATAGGTAGAAGTACATGCAGACAGGTACAGCAGACCAACAGATAGGTAGAAGTACATGCAGACAGGTACAGCAGATCAACATATAGGTAGAAGTACATGCAGACAGGTACAGCAGACCAACATATAGGTAGAAGTACAGGCAGACAGGTACAGCAGACCAACATATAGATAGAAGTACAGGCAAGCAGGTACAGCAGACCAACATATAGATAGAAGTACAGGCAAGCAGGTTCAGCAGACCAACAGATAGGTAGAAGTACAGGCAAGCAGGTACACAGACCAAGAGATAGGTAGAAGTACAGGCAAGCAGGTACACAGACCAACAGATAGGTAGAAGTACAGGCAAGCAGGTTCAGCAGACCAACAGATAGGTAGAAGTACAGGGAAACATGTACAGACAGATAGATAGAAGTACATGCAGACAGGTACACAGACCAACAGATAGGTAGAAGTACAGGCAAGCAGGTACAGCAGACCAAGAGATATGAGTGGTGATTGATAAGTTCTCAGCATTAGGTACAGCGGATTATTTGTGGAGAACATCTTTGGGTTATTTCTCAACATAGTCCCCTTGCAAGTTTATGCACTTAGTCCAGCGATCCTGGAGCATACGGATCCCTTCTTTGTAAAAGTCAGCATCTTATGCCAGTAGAAAGTGGTCTACAGCATGAATGACGTCATCATCTGAAGCAAATTTGAGACCACTGAGCTCTTTTTGAGTTTGGTAAACAGGTAATAGTCTGAAGAGGCCAAATCTTGGGAATAAGGAGGATGTTCAGAAGCTGGAAGCCGCATTCATGAATGGCAGCCATTGCCACTGCCGACTTGTGAACTGGAGCATTATCTTGATGAAAGATGACTCCTCTCATCAATTTCCCTCAACGCTTTTCCCTCAATTTGACCCACAGTTGCTTCACAAGATTAGCGTAATAGGCCCCGGTGACTGTTCTGCCCTTTTGAAGATAGTCTACCAATAACACACCTGAATCCCAAGAGATGGGAGCCATCACTTTGCCTGCAGACAGAACCACCCTTGCTTTCTTTGGAGGTGGGGATCCAGGATGTTCAATTGTTCTGACTATTCTTTGGTTTCTGGTTGAAAATGATGAACCCAAGTCTCATCCATAGTCACAAATTGCTGAAGAAACTTTTCAGGATCTGCAGAAAACTGGCCAAGATTGTCTCTTGACATGTCAAGACGCTGTCGTTTGTGGTCAGCTCCAAGAAGTTTCGGGACTCATCGAGCAGATACCTTTGTCAATTGAAGATCATTGTGGATAATGGCATGAACACATTCCTGGGAGATCCCAACTCAGTAGCTCAGTTAGTCATCGATCCTCCATTATCATGTCATGGATTCTTCCGGTGGTTTCATCGGTGGTTACCGTTCTTGGTCTTCCTGGACAGGGATCATCTTCCAGACTCTCCCTTCCATGTTTGAATTGAGCTGCCCATTTCTTCACTGTGCTGTAAGAAGGGGCACTCTTCCCTAGAGTCTCCACCATATCCTCATGGATCTCCTTCGATGATAAGCCCTTGATACAGAGGTAGCGAATGACTAATCGGTGAGAAATTTTATCCATTTTCTCAATTTCTGCCACCCCTTACCATTTCAGTAGCCTGTACAAAAATTAGCTGCAGTTAGTTTCTTGAAACGTTGTGTTTAATCTTACATTAACTTGATCTACAAATGCACCAAATATCAGCTGTGTGTTTCAAGTATTTGTACCATGCCTAGAACTTACCAATTACCCCTCGTAGTTGAAAGTACAGGCAAACAGGAACGACAGACCAACAGACAGGTAGATAGAAATACGGGCAAGCAGGAACGACAGACCAACAGACAGGTAGATGGAAATACGGGCAAGCAGGAACGACAGACCAACAGACAGATAGATAGAAATACAGGCAAGCAAATACTTCTCCCACAACTATGTCCGCCTTACTGACTAGTAAACATCTCCCACAACTCTTTCTTTTGCTCTTTTAGCTTGTACACATCTCCTACAACTCTGTGTCCCATATCTTAGCCTGTGCACATCTCCCACAACTCTGTGTCCCATCTCCTAGTCTGTACACATCTCTCACAACTCTGTGTCTCATCTCCTAGCCTGTACACATCTCTCACAACTCTGTGTCCCATCTACTAGCCTGTACACATCTCCCACAACTCTGTGTCCCATCTCCTAGCCTGTACACTTCTCTCACAACTCTGTGTCTCATCTCCAAGCCTGTACACATCTCCCACAACTCTGTGTCCCATCTACTAGTCTGTACACATCTCTCACAACTCTGTGTCTCATCTCCTAGCCTGTACACATCTCTCACAACTCTGTGTCCCATCTACTAGCCTGTACACATCTCCCACAACTCTGTGTCCCATCTCCTAGCCTGTACACTTCTCTCACAACTCTGTGTCTCATCTCCAAGCCTGTACACATCTCCCACAACTCTGTGTCCCATCTACTAGTCTGTACACATCTCTCACAACTCTGTGTCTCATCTCCTAGCCTGTACACATCTCTCACAACTCTGTGTCCCATCTACTAGCCTGTACACATCTCCCACAACTCTGTGTCCCATCTCCTAGCCTATACACATCTCCCACAACTCTGTGTCTCATCTCCTAGCCTGTACACATCTCTTACAACTCTGTGTCCCATCTACTAGCCTGTACACATCTCCCACAACTCTGTGTCCCATCTCCTAGCCTGTACACATCTCCCACAACTCTGTGTCCCATCTCCTAGCCTGTACACATCTCCCACAACTCTGTGTCCCATCTCCTAGCCTGTACACATCTCCCACAACTCTGTGTCCCATCTCCTAGCCTGTACACATCTCCCACAACCCTTATCTCTCACCTCTTACCCCACACAGCTCTGAAACATCCCCTGTTTGGACCCACTTGTGTCTTGCATGAGAACAGCATAATTGCTTGTCCATATCTGGAGGTAGACAGATGTAAACTTCTCTAATGTCACCCGTCTATCCTGGTACTTAGCCAGGTCTTAGGGTCGTCTCAGTTTGCATGATTATCTTTCTACTTTTAGTTCCAAATGTTTCCAGTTTTAGAGAGAAATTCTACGAAAAGAATTAGTAAATGTAAATGTCAGAAGCTCAGATAAAACTTCTAATTCTCTGACTAACTCAGGCCTGGGGATTTTCTGTTTGAAGAACGGACCCAGATATCATACTTGCTTATCATGGACTAACCGAGATATTATACTTGCTTATCATGGACTAACCGAGATATTATACTTGCTTATCATGGACTAACCGAGATATTATACTTGCTTATCATGGACTAACCGAGATATTATACTTGCTTATCATGGACTAACCGAGATATTATACTTGCTTATCATGGACTAACCGAGATATTATACTTGCTTATCATGGACTAACCGAGATATTATACTTGCTTATCATGGACTAACCGAGATATTATACTTGCTTATCATGGACTAACCGAGATATCATACTTGCTTACCATGGACTAACTGAAATATCATACTTGCTTACCATGGACTAACTGAAATATCATACTTGCTTACCATGGACTAACTGAAATATCATACTTGCTTACCATGGACTAACTGAAATATCATACTTGCTTACCATGGACTAACCGAGATATTATACTGCTTATCATGGACTAACCGAGATATTATACTTGCTTATCATGGACTAACCGAGATATATACTTGCTTATCATGGACTAACCGAAACATATACACACACACACAGAGATGTCGTGACTAGTGAGTTATCTTCCCCTGATTTTGAATTAATTTCAAATCAAGATTCAAAATGTTTGAAAAGTAATCCAAAGCTGTTCTATTGTGATGTTTCATGAAGGTAAAAATATTCTTTTTGAGGATACAATACTAGGAGAGAGAGAGAGAGAGAGAGAGAGAGAGAGAGAGAGAAGGAGAGAGAGATAAAAAGAGAGAGAGAGAGAGAAAGAGTGAGTGAGAGAGAGAGAGAGAAAAAATGTGTCTCAAAGCCAGAAACTGTAGAAATGGTATTTTGTTAAACTGGTTAGAAAGTGGTCTCAATAAAAATGCAGACAAAAGTCTGCTCTAATCTGACAAATAAATAATTAGAAGTATATAAAAAAAAGCTGACTATACACTATGATATGTCAGTTATGAGTACACAAATATTTAAATGTAAGAATTTACTATTCCGAAATATTTTCCTCTAAACCGAATCTCAAATAACTGAAGACTTTTAACTGTTTCAGTAAGAGTTTCTTTGGCGTTACATTTATTTGCTGTGTTACATTTGTTTTGTTGTGTTACATTTATTTGCTGTGTTACATTTGTTTTGTTGTGTTACATTTATTTGTTGTGTTACATTTGTTCTGATGAATTACATTTATTTTGTTGTGTTACATTTATTTTGTAGTGATGCATGTTTACTATGTAGTATATGTCTATGTTGTGTTACTTGTTTAAGACATATTGCATGTTTATGTTGTGTTGCATCTTTATGCTGTTTTGCATCTTTAAGCTGTGTTGCATGTTTATCTTGTGGGACATTTATTTTGTTGCAATGCATGTTTATGTTAAATGCATGTTTATGTTACAATGCATGTTTATGTTACAATGCATGTTTATGTTACAATGCATGTTTATGTTGTTTTCCAAGGCAACAGAGAAAATGAGATTAACTTTAGTGACAAGACCACAGAACTGTCCTGGACATGTTGACAGATATGACACTATTATGTCCTGGACATGTTGACAGATATGACACCATTATGTCCTGGATATGTTGACAGATATGACACCATTATGTCCTGGACATGTTGACAGATATGACACCATTATGTCCTGGATATGTTGACAGATATGACACCATTATGTCCTGGATATGTTGACAGATATGACACTATTATGTCCTGGATATGTTGACAGATATGACACTATTATGTCCTGGATATGTTGACAGATATGAAATTTAGTTCGTTTAGTTTTTTTGTCTTGTTTGTGTATGTAATCCTCGACAATGGCTCCCGCCGAAATATCGAATGTTGTATGTTTTTCATTTATACATTCTCAACTCACTCTCATACTTTCTATTTGCTTTTTCTCACTTGCCTCACTCCCTCTGCCACTTTGTAAAACTGTACCATACACCTCTATCTACCTTTATTATTAGAGCAAGTTTTACTGCAGTCGCCTCCCTTTTATCTGACAGATATGAAACCATTATGTCCTGAAAATATTAACAGATATGAAACCATTGTATCCTAGAAATGTTAACAGATATGAAACCATTGTGTCCTGAAAATGTTGACAGATATGAAACCATTGTATCCTGAAAATATTAACACATATGAAACCATTGTATCCTAGAAATGTAACAGATATGAAACCATATGTATCTTAGAAATATTAACACATATGAAACCATTGTGTCCTAGAAATGTTAACAGATATGAAACCATTATATCCTAGAAATATTAACAGATATGAAACCATTATATCCTAGAAATATTAACAGATATGAACCATTATGTCCTGGACATGTTGACAGATATGACACCATTATGTCCTGGATATGTTGACAGATATGACACCATTATGTCCTGGATATGTTGACAGATATGACACTATTATGTCCTGGATATGTTGACAGATATGACACTATTATGTCCTGGATATGTTGACAGATATGAAATTTAGTTCGTTTAGTTTTTTTGTCTTGTTTGTGTATGTAATCCTCGACAATGGCTCCCGCCGAAATATCGAATGTTGTATGTTTTTCATTTATACATTCTCAACTCACTCTCATACTTTCTATTTGCTTTTTCTCACTTGCCTCACTCCCTCTGCCACTTTGTAAAACTGTACCATACACCTCTATCTACCTTTATTATTAGAGCAAGTTTTACTGCAGTCGCCTCCCTTTTATCTGACAGATATGAAACCATTATGTCCTGAAAATATTAACAGATATGAAACCATTGTATCCTAGAAATGTTAACAGATATGAAACCATTGTGTCCTGAAAATGTTGACAGATATGAAACCATTGTATCCTGAAAATATTAACACATATGAAACCATTGTATCCTAGAAATGTAACAGATATGAAACCATATGTATCTTAGAAATATTAACACATATGAAACCATTGTGTCCTAGAAATGTTAACAGATATGAAACCATTATATCCTAGAAATATTAACAGATATGAAACCATTATATCCTAGAAATATTAACAGATATGAACCATTGTATCCTAGAAATGTTAACAGATATGAAACCATTGTATCCTAGAAATGTTAACAGAAATGAAACCATTGTATCCTAGAAATGTTAACAGATATGAAACCATTGTATCCTAGAAATGTTAACAGATATGAAACCATTGTGTCCTAGAAATATTAACAGATATGAAACCATTGTGTCCTAGAAATGTTAACAGAAATGAAACCATTGTATCCTAGAAATATTAACAGATATGAAACCATTGTATCCTAGAAATGTTAACAGATATGAAACCATTGTATCCTAGAAATATTAACAGATATGAAACCATTGTGTCCTAGAAATGTTAACAGAAATGAAACCATTGTATCCTAGAAATGTTAACAGATATGAAACTATTGTGTCCTAGAAATGTTGACAGATGTGAAACCATTGTGTCCTAAAATGTTAAAAGATATGAAACCATTGTGTCCTAAAATGTTAAAAGATTTGAAACCATTTTGTCCTAAAACGTTGAAAGATATGAAACCATTGTGTCCTAGGAATGTTGACAGATATGAAACCATTGTGTCATAAAATGTTGAAAGATATGAAACCATATGTGTCCTAAAATATTGAAATATGTGAAACCATTGTGTCCTAAAATGTTGACAGATATGAAACCAATGTGTCCTAAAATGTTGAAATATATGAAACCATTGTGTCCTAAAATGTTGAAATATATGAAACCATTGTGTCCTAGAAATGTTAACAGATATGAAACCATTGTGTCCTAAAATGTTAAAAGATATGAAACCATTGTGTCCTAAAATATTGAAATATGTGAAACCATTGTGTCCTAAAATGTTGACAGATATGAAACCATTGTGTCCTAGGAATGTTGACAGATATGAAACCATTGTGTCCTAGACATGTTGCTGTAATCATGGCCGGCCGCAGATATTGTAATAGTTAAGAATCTAACCTGTTTTGGGGATGCACTATAAAACTAAGTGACACATTAGCCTGGCTGGTATGGTATAATTGGGTATGAACTTTCAATCAATCAAGTGCCGTGCCGTGTGGCGTAGGCGATCATTTCTCTCCACAATTCCCTGTCTTTAGACTTAATTATGAGATCTGCCGGTGACTTTCTTCCTAGCCACACTGACAACCCATCCAGTAATTTCTCTCTTTGTCTTCCTCTGTCTCTTCTTCCTTCAATTTTCCTCTTCTCAGAAAATGTCCTACAAATCTTGCTTGTCTGCCTCTGATCTTTGCTATAATTTGCTTTTTAACTCCATCCTCTTTTAAGACTTCTTCGTTGGTTTTCTTAGCTGTCCATGGTACCTTCAACATTCTTCTTATAAACCACATTTCCATGGCCTCCATTTCTCACTGTACTCTCTTATTCATGGACCATGCTTCACATCCATAAAACAAAATTGTAACATTTAAGTACTCAGAATCTTGTTTCCATTGATATGGATCTGTTGCACAAGATGTTTCTCACTGTCTGGAATGCTGACTTGGCCTGAGCACGTCTGCTTTTTATTTCGTTGTGACATTTCACATCAGCTGTTATAATTGTTCATTAGTACTTGAATCTATCAACTTGTTTCAGTTCTGTGCCATCGATGGTAATGCTACATTGTGGTGTTATTCTTTTCTTTGAGATGACCATCACTTCAGTCTTCTTTGTATTCAGGCTGAGACCTTTATTTTTACTTTCACGAACCACGATGTCCAGAAGAGCCTGTAGCTCCCCTTCACTTTTAACAATTAGAACTATGTCGTCTGCATATCTTAAGTTGTTAAGATTGTACCCGCCAACTGATATTCCTGGCAAGCTCTCTATATTTCTTATTATGTTTTCACTGTACAAGTAGATGAGGTCAGGAGATAGAACACATCCTTGTCTCACTCCCAATTGTATGTCTTGAAATGCTCCTATTTGGTTCTCAACCTTCATTGCTGCTGATTGCTGCCAGTATATGTTTTTGATGAGTTTCAGATTTTTCCCATCTATGTTGATGTCTTCCAGCATTCTTATAATTTCTGTGTGTCTCACTTTATCAAATGCTTTACAGTAGTCTATGAAGCATAAGTATAGGTCTATCTTTACTTTTATTGATCTCTCCATCAATGTTCTCAATATATGTATGGCATTACTTCTTCCACTTCTGCTTTTAATAGGCGAGGCCCTTCATTATTATTTCGTATATCTATTTCGCTTCTGTTGTCCTCATAGAGTTATCTAATGTATTCGCTCCATCTTGTCATTATTTCATCTCTGTCCATTATTGTATGCCCCTCCTTTGACTTCAGGCAACCGGTCTTGTGGTATGTCCTTTTCTTTGTTAACTCCTTTATTTGTTTGTACATATCTCTTGCGTTTCCATGATGGTGTGTCTATTTCATTACATTTCTTATTTAGAAACTCTTCTTTAGCTTTATTGCATTTGTATCTTATTTCTTTATTTATTATTTTGGCTTTTCCATGTCCAAAGTCGCCTTGGGTGTTGTTGAAACCAAGTATTTCCTGTTGTCATTTTATTCTTTTCTGCCCACTCAATCAATATCTCTCCTCTTTTGTTTCTGATACCTAGTCCATACTTGCCAGTAGCTTCATTGTCTTGTTCAGTCCCTACTTTCACATTTAAATCACCCAGCACAAAGTTTACTTCCCATGGTTTGCACTGTTTCATTGATTGTTGTAAAATTCTTTTATCTCATCAACAGAGCTTTCTGAAGTTGGTGCCTATACTTGGATGAGATTTGTGTCTATTGGGTGGCCCTGTAATTTAACCACTAACACTCTGTCCGATATGCACCAGAAACCTTTCATGGTTCTTGCTGTCTTCTTATCCAATATTATTCCAACTCCATTTTTACACTGGTTTCTTCTGGAATATATTATTCTGAAGTCTTTATGATCTCTGCTTCCTGCTCCAGTCCATCTCATTTCACATAAACCAAGGATGTTAATTTCCATTCTTTTCATTTCTTATTTGATGTTTTCCAGTTTTCCATGTCCTGTTAATGTTCAAATGTTCCATGTTGCAATTACTGTGGCGTTGCTTGTGTTTTCTTTGCGTACAGTAGTTGGATGGCGATCTGGTATCACCTGTTGCATGTGATAGTCCCTACAGGACGAGGTGGTTCCACTGGAGCCCCCATTATCGTCGTTATGAATCAAAGAATGGTGGACTGTCATGAATGTTCTTGGGAATGTACAGTGTTGGATTCCCTTTGCCTTCCACCGGTTTGTTTATGGTTTACTCCACTAGCCTTTGACTCTGGCCAGAGCCTACCCTACAAGGCAGCAGGGGGTTTGAAATCAGAGTTTTCCTTCTCCTAGATGAGCTACCAACCAAGACTAATGAGTCTCATCCACCAGAAGCGTCTGGTTTTCAAGCGCCAGATACTCGCCTTTCGCCCCTCCCTTCTCTTGTCTGTTTAAACAGTTCCAACACGAGAAGGCCAGGAGCTGGACTTGGACTGTCAGAGGCTATTTGAGAGGCACGCCTTGGAGACATTTAATTCAAGTGGAGAGCTTATCCTCCACCCCCACCTCCAGTTATTACAGTCCTTAGAACATTAGGTTGGTGAAAACTTACTGCTGTACATGCTTCTTCACTCCACTCTGACAAGTAAGTAAAGCAACAGCAACACACTCCCCATCCGACTTGAATCCTTTGCTTCAAGATCTCTTGCTGTCGTCACCTAGAATGTTCCGTTTTCATTCTTCTCAGAAATACAACTAATACACAACAGATAGTTGCATTTCTGTGAAACTTCACTTTCGTGTTCATTGATTGATGTGTTTATTTAGCAACCGTAGCTCAGGATCAACCTAGACTTGATGATTTACAGGCTGTTTACTCCTCTTGATGTCATTATATTTTGATGAAGAAGGCATCAGTGAATTGATATCGATCTGATTACTTTCTTGAATTAAGATATGGAATCTTTCTTTAATGTAAACAAAAAAGATGTATTTTAATACTTTTACAAAATATTTTCTGGATTCCATTTTGCCAACTTTAATAACTGTTTATTTTGTCATGTTCGATACGTGTTTATTTTGGTGGTTTTGAATATTCTCAGACTGTTAGAAAATCCACTCTGCAGAAACAGTCACACAACATTCTATGGGACGCGAAGAGTGCCTCCAGCACAACACGTCACACAACATTCTATGGGACGCGAAGAGTGCCTCCACCACAACACGTCACTTTTCTTGTGTGTCACTTTTTCTCTTCTTCCTTGTTGATGCTCTCTTTATCCGAATCGATCCAGCTGTGTTTCACAAACAAAATATCGACATTATCAGGCAATAATACAGCACACGACATTCCATGTTGCTAGAACATAAAGTCATCATCATCTGTAACAGCCCAGATGAAAACAAACACAAACTTCATGGCGTCTGCAAACACACAGCAACAGGTTATTCGCAGACTGTGCTCTTGATCGTTACTGATACATCAGACATTTCTCGCGTATCTGTTCAGAGAATCAGCAGCTGAAATGTGTAATCATCAGAGAATCAGGAGCTGAGATTTGTAATCATCAGAGAGACGTTATATCGCCACAGTCATTCGCAAAAAGCAGAGGGCAATTAATGGCAGACAAGATCTCTTGGAGTCATAATAATGATCGCTTGAGAGAAGTTTTTCCTTGCTTGTTATAGCTTTGTTAGTGCCTTCAGGGAGACGGGCAGTGGAGCTACATATGCAGGTATGATTACAATGTTCACCAATCTATGACAATGGTTACAGTATTCACACATGTATAGATCATGTATAGATCCAGTGTTTAATCACAATCATATAGTCCTATAGTCTCTTCTGTGACTATAGTTAAAGTGTTCACTGATCAATATGGTTACAGTGTTCACTGATCTATGACTATGGTTACAGTGTTCACTGATCTATGACTATGGTTATAGTGTTCACTGATATATGACTATGGTTACAGTTTTCACTGATCTATGACTATGGTTACAGTGTTCACTGATATATGACTATGGTTACAGTGTTCACCGATCTATGACTATGGTTATAGTGTTCACTGATCTATGACTATGGTTACAGTGTTCACTGATCTCTGTAACTATGGTTACAGTGTTCACTGATCTCTGTAACTATGGTTACAGTGTTCACTGATCTATGACTATGGTTATAGTGTTCACTGATCTATGACTATGGTTATAGTGTTCACTGATCTATGACTATGGTTACAGTGTTCACTGATCTATGACCATGGTTACAGTGTTCAGTGATCTATGACTGTGGTTAGAAACTAACTGTGGTTAAGTGTTCTTGTTTTTCTGAAGTTCAGTTCTTCTAGAAAGACTTACTTCTGGGCACATTTCTTTATATCCAGGCCTCTTTGTATCCAGGCATATTTAGTTCTGCATTTTGATATGTTTAGGTCTGTACCTAGGGATGTTTAGCCATGTTTAGCTCTATAGTCTGGTATGTTTATCTCTGTACCACGGGATGCTTAGAGGCCTGTACCATATGGACTTTAGCACTGTACCACGGGATGTTTAGGTCTGTACTATCTGACCGTAGGATGTTTAACTCTGTACCATGGATGCAGGAAACTGTCTACTGTAGAGAGCGGAACAACAACACAACTCCTTCAGATCATCAGAGGAAGTACCCCCCCCCCAGACAAGTGTTTCGGCCCTATTAAACTCCTGACACTCTAAAGGGAATGGGCCCCTCTCGGTCATGACTCCCAGAGGTCTTGTGAGTTGTTGCTTTTTTTCCCCGTCCCGGGATTGAACCCATGATCTTCCAGTTGGCACTGCACTTTGAAGCGTGTCTTTAGCAATTTAGCTACGGAGGACTGGTATTGGTTGTGGCAAACTAAATTATTTATATTCCCAATGCTTGTTTCGCATACTCCACAGCCAGCATGAGGACTTTTCTGCTGTTTCTGAAAGGCTTTTCAATGCTCTTGCTCTTGCTTGCCCCTTTATGCCCAGCTGCTTACATAGGTCATATGCTGATGTTGCTACGAATCCTCTTGCTCCCACTTCTACAGCTATCACTTTTGCCCTGACTCCTGCCTCCTGCTTCAGTTGCTTGACCAGATCATTGTACTTCTCACATTTGAATAGATGCTGCTCCTCTATTCTTGTTTCGTACGGAACCGTAAGCATCTGACATTTAGCTCAGTACCGTAATATGTTTAACTCTGTACCATGATATGTTTAGCTCTGTATCATGGGATGTTTAGCTCTGTATATTGAGGTGTTGAACTCAGTATCCTGGTATCTAACTCCGTATCCTTGTATCTTGATATTTTTCCTGCCATCAAGTATTACATTAGATACATTCGATTTTTCATGAAGGATTTATGCTCGTATATTATCATATTTTCTCATTTTTTAAACAAAAAATATCATGCAGTTGTTTTTAACTATTTCTGTTTTTTATCGATTTGTTTTATATTTTCTACTTTCGTCGGTGAAAATTTTAAATAATCAAGTCTCTTGATCAAAATCATGGCGAGAGATTTAAACTTTTGTTTGATGTCACAACTCTGTACAGACAGTATCACATATGTCAGTGGGACATATCTGTATCTTGTCTGGGACGTATCTGTATCTTGTCTGGGACATATCTGTATCTTGTCTGGGACATATCTGTATCTTAATCTTGCACATATCTGTATCTTGTGTCTTATCTGGAACATATCTGTATACTGTCTGGGACATATCTGTATCTTAATCTTGCACATATCTGTATTTTTGTATCTTGTCTGGGACATATCTGTATCTTAATCTTGCACATATCTGTATTTTTGTATCTTGTCTGGGACATATCTGTATCTTGTGTGGAACATATCGTGTATCTTGTCTGGGACATATCTTGAATCTTGTCTGGGACATATCTAATCTGGGATATATCTTGAATCTTGTCTGGGACATATCTAATCTGGGATATATCTTGAATCTTGTCTGGGACATATCTGTATCTTGTCTGGAACATATCTTGTATCTTGTGTGGGACATATCTTGTATATTGTCTGGGACATATCTTGAATCTTGTCTGGGACATATCTAATCTGGGATATATCTTGTATCTTGCTTGGGACATATCTGCATCTTGTATCTTGTCTGGGATATAGCACTTTCACATTTCTTTTGAGATTCTCACTGTATACGTGAGTAAAGTTAAAAACCTAACTTCGCTGGTGAACTTCCAAACAAGAAACGGAACAATGGCAGAAATAAATGTTGGCTTTAGTAAAAGATGGTACGTAAATATGTGTGGATATGGAGTGTCTCTACTGTAAATACTTTGTTTTCATCTTGATGTGTCATATTACAAGTTTTCTATATCAACACTAAGGTTCATTTTGTTTCTCCATACTTTTGTCATTTTATCACACACGATTTTTATCATTGTCCTCTCCATGACTTTTATCATTGTTTTCTCCATGAATGTTATCATTTTCTTCTCCATGAATGTTATCAGTTTCTTCTCCGTGACTTATATCATTTTCTTTTCCATGACTTTTATCAATGTCTTCTCCATGATGTAGATCATTATCTCCTCCAAGATTTTTATCATTTTCTTCTACACGACATTTATGACTTTCTCCTCCACGACATTTATCGTTTTCTTCTCCATGAATTTTGTCTTCTACATAGCTTTTACTATTTTCTTCTCCATGAATTTTGTCTTCTACATAACTTTTACTATTTTATTCTCTGTGAATTTTATTATTTTCTTCTCTATGACTTTTATCATTTTCTTCACTATGACTTTTGTCTTCTATATATTACTATTTTCTTCTCTATGACTTTTATCATTCTCTTCTCCATAACTTTATTATTGTCTTCTCCATGACTCTTATCATTGTTTTCTCCATGACTTTTATCATTGTCTTCTCCATGATTTTTTCATTGTTTTCTCCATGACTTTTATTATTGTCTTCTTCATGACTTTTATCATTGTCTTCTCCATGAATCTTTATCATTGTCTTCTCCATGATTTTCATCATTGTTTTCTCCATGAATTTTATTATTGTCTTCTCCATGATTTTCATCATTGTTTTCTCCATGAATTTTATTATTGTCTTCTCCATGATTTCATCCTTGTCTTCTCCATGACTCTTATCATTGCCTTCTTCATGACTTTTAATATTTTCTTCTCCATGACTCTTATCATTGTCCTCTTCATGACTTTTATCACTGTCTTCTCCATGACTTTTAATATTTTCTTCTCCATGACTCTTATCATTGTCCTCTTCATGACTTTTATCACTGTCTTCTCCATGACGTTTTTCATGTTCTTCTGCATGACTTTTATTATTGTCTTCTCCACGACTTATGTCATTTTCTTCTCTATGCCTTCTATTATTTTCTTTCCTATATCATTTATCACTGTCTTCTCCATGACATTTATCATTGTCTTCTCCTTGACTCGTGTCATTGTCTTCTCCATGACTTTTATTATTGTCTTATCCACGACTTTTATCATTGTCTTCTCCATGACTTTTATCATGATCTTCTCCATGGCTTTTATCATTGTCTTCTCCTTGACTTTTAGCATTATCTTCTCCTTGACTTTTATCATTGTCATCTCCATGAATTTTATCATTGTCGTCTCCATGACTTTTATCATTGTCTTCTCCATGACTTTTATTATTGTCTTCTCCATGACTTTTATTACTCATAATAATGACCCTTAGCAGAAGTAAAGACGGCGTAATTATAGCAACAACAATATTGATGAAGAATATCGTGGCACTGGGTGTAAGAAGAAGAAGAAGATGACGATAAGATGAAAATAATGAAATAACAAAAATAAGATAGCAGCATGAGGACAAGGAAAGCTCTTAGTTATTTTCTTGTTATCTCAACGAAAGTTTAGAGACTGGATAAAAGTGCCAGCACAACACATGTTGGTCTTTCACATGCGGCCAGAAACCATCGTTGTGGAAGAACTGAGGCTACCAGCACTCCAAAAATATAAACGTTCCATATTTGGTTCCGTCAGCCATGGACAATGCATCAATTTGCTGGCAGTCTTAAGCTCTGCATCAGTGGCAGGTCCTCCCTGGTCTTCAGCGCTGTAATCTCCACACAAAATTAGCCTGTTTCTAGCAAACAAACAAGAGATTTTAAGAAAATCCTTTCTCAAAATTCAGGACACTTTGATTATCCTCGAGAAAAAAAAAGATGGAGAGGAGAGTATAGAAATAGCAATAATGAGGAGAAGTGCAGTAACATGGAGAGGAAAGTTTAGAAATAGCAATAGTGAGGAGAAGTGCAGTAACATGGAGAGGAGAGTATAGAAATAGCAATAGTGAGGAGAAGTGCAGTAACATGGAGAGGAGAGTATAGAAATAGCAATAGTGAGGAGAAGTGCAGTAACATGGAGAGGAGAGTATAGAAATAGCAATAGTGAGGAGAAGTGCAGTAACATGGAGAGAAGAGTATAGAAATAGTAATAGTGAGGAGAAGTGCAGTAACATGGAGAGGAGAGTATAGAAATAGCAATAGTGAGGAGAAGTGCAGTAACATGGAGAGGAGAGTATAGAAATAGCAATAGTGAGGAGAAGTGCAGTAACATGGAGAGGAGAGTATAGAAATAGCAATAGTGAGGAGAAGTGCAGAAACATGGAGAGGAGAGTATAGAAATAGCAATAGTGAGGAGAAGTGCAGTAACATGGAGAGGATAGTATAGAAATAGCAATAGTGAGGAGAAGTGCAGTAACATGGAGAGGATAGTATAGAAATAGCAATAGTGAGGAGAAGTGCAGTAACATGGAGAGAAGAGTATAGAAATAGTAATAGTGAGGAGAAGTGCAGTAACATGGAGAGGAGAGTATAGAAATAGCAATAGTGAGGAGAAGTGCAGTAACATGGAGAGGAGAGTATAGAAATAGCAATAGTGAGGAGAAGTGCAGTAACATGGAGAGGAGAGTATAGAAATAGCAATAGTGAGGAGAAGTGCAGAAACATGCTAGAAGAGGCAAAGAATACTAAGAATTTTGGCGATTTGTAGCACTTTATTGTTTCCTACATTTTCCTGCACTTTAATTTCAGCGTTAAACTTTATTTGTTGTCGTTATATCTCGGTGTATTGTTGACATTTTATCTTTATCTCTTGATGTAGTGCTATTATTTTCTCTTTATCTCTTGTTGTTGTGTTCTATTTTCCCTTTATCTCTTGATGTAGTGTTACTTCCTATATATCTCTTGATGTACTGTTGTTATTTTCTCTTTTCTCTATATGTATTGTTAGTTTCTCTTTACCTCTTGATGTATTGTTGTTATTTCTCTTTATCTCTTGATGTCTTGTTGTTATTTTCTATTTATCTTTTGATGTAGTGATGTTTTCTCTTTATCTCTTGATGTATTCTTGTTATTTTATCTGTACCTCTTGGTGTATTGTGTTTTTTTATCTTTATATATTGATGTGTTGGTGTTATTTTTTTCCTTATATATTGATGTATTGTTATTTTGTTTTTATATATTGATACATTCTTACTATTTTGCCTTTATATATTGATGTATTGTTGTTATTTTGTCTTTATATATTGATATTGTTGTTATTTTGTCTTTATATATTGTTGTATTGGTGTTATTTTGTCTTGAAATATTAATGTATTATTGTTATTTTGTCTTTATATACTGATATATTGTTGTTATTTTGTCTTTATATATAGATGTATTGTCCCTGCTTTGTCTTTATCGCGCACTGCAGTTTACTTATTGTTGTTTAATATTGTAGCTTTTTTACATTTATGCAGGTCTCTCTTGTAACTACATTGGTCTCTATTCTCTCTTGTAACTACACTGGTCTCTGTTCTCTCTTGTATCTACACTGGTCTCTGTTCTCTCTTGTATCTACACTGGTCTCTGTTCTCTCTTATATCTACACTGGTCTCTATTCTCTCCTCTAACTACACTGGCCTCTGTTCTCTCTTGTATCTACACTGGTCTCTGTTCTCTCTTCTAACTACACTGGTCTCTGTTCTCTCTTCTAACTACACTGGCCTCTATTCTCTCTTGTATCTACACTGGTCTCTGTTCTCTCTTCTAACTACACTGGTCTCTGTTCTCTCCTCTAACTACACTGGCCTCTGTTCTCTCCTCTAACTACACTGGCCTCTGTTCTTCCTTGTATTTTTGCACGTTTTATCTTCATCTCCAAGTCTAATGTTGTTTTTGCTTGTTTCGTACTCTTCTTTATTGTTATTTTTGCCATTATCCAAAATCTCTACTGTTTATATACTGGTCTTCATAATTATATGTACTGTTGCTGTCTTTATAACCAAGTGACATTTGTGTTATTGTTATTTTTATCCATTACTTTATTGGTGTTGTATTGTTGCTTTCGTTATTTTGTTGTTGTCGGCGTCGTTGTTGTTATGATGTGGAACTTACACATACTTCTGGAACATCTCTCCTAAAGTTTTATTCCAGCCTGCTGTAATGTTGCTATTTTTGCCTTATCCAGAACATGTTCTCTCTTCATCTTGGAACCGCATCAGCCATATATCGCGGCAACAAATCCTCACTTCTAAATCGCACTGTAGCTCAGACAGAGTGAAACAAGTACTCACGCACCACCCTCATAGTTTGACAGTTAAAAACATATTGTTTCTCCATCTCCTCCAGACCGAGCCTGATACACCTGAACATTTTGGAGAATCCTCACTGGTGGCCCACAGACGGGATCAGAACCTCAGTGACCTTTTAGTTCGAAGTCGCCTTAAGACATATAACACTTTTTATGGTACCAGACGTTGCGGACGCCGTAGATGCAACACTTGTCCGTTTGTTGTCGAGGCTAGCCAGATATCCTTCCCTAAGTCCACGTTATCAGTTCAGAAGGGTTTCATCTGCATGTCACGCAATGTTATTCATGCTATTATGTGCAAACGTTGTAGTATGAAGTACATAGGGGAGACCGGTTTACGCTTAGGAGATCGTTTTCGCCAACTTCTTAACGACATTTCTAAGAGGGCCTGGACACCTGTGGCTAAATATTTTTGCCTTAGCAACCACAGGGGAAAACAGGACATTTCTGTTAGTGCGATCCGCTCTTGTTCTGCTGATGTACGATCTCGGAGGGTCCTAGAATAGCGCCTTATTTTCCAGACTGGCTGTCTCCACCCAGCTGGAATTAGCAATGTCTTTAGCTTTCTGTAACTTCTTTAATTTTCCCACTTTTTATATGATTTATACTATATTTTCTTGTTTCTTTCTCATAGCCCCCCTCCCCATCGCCACCTTCTCTTCTTCTCTGACGGCTTTCATGTGTCTATTGCCCTCCCCTCGTTTCCCTCTCTCTCTCTCCGCTTCTTTTTTACGATTGACTCTATTGGTTTATTCTTTGTGTGGTCCCGTGTGGTCTCTATGTCTCTTCTAGTGAACACTCATTTCTGTGTTCCCTTCTGTCGGAGAATGCCACATTGATATACCGTTTAGTTATTCGTTTTTTTTTTGGTTCCGTTTGTTATGTAATCCTTGAAAAAGGCTCACGCCGAAATTTCAAATTTGTATATTTTTCATTTATATATTTTCATACTTTCTATTTGTATTTTTTTTCTCACTTTGGTCACTCCCTTTTCCACTTTGTAAAACTACACTATACACCTCTATATACTTATTTTTTTTCACGTTTAGTCTGTTCATCTGTAGAACTGAAACAATATACTTCTGGGGCATCTCTGCTAAACTTTTCTCCAAGCTTTCGTATTTTACATCTATGATGTTCCTAAACTTTTCTCCAAGCTTTCGTATTTTACATCTATGATGTTCCTAAACTTTTCTCCAAGCTTTCGTATTTTACATCTATGATGTTCCTAAACTTTTCTCCAAGCTTTCATGTTTTACATCTGTGACGTTCCTAAACTTTTCTCCAAGCTTTCATGTTTTACATCTGTGACGTTCCTAAACTTTTCTCCAAGCTTTCATGTTTTACATCTGTGACGTTTCGAAACTTTTCTCCAAGCTTTCATGTTTTACATCTGTGATGTTCCTAAACTTTTCTCCAAGCTTTCATGTTTTACATCTGTGATGTTCCTAAACTTTTCTCCAAGCTTTTATGTTTTACATCTGTGATGTTCCTAAACTTTTCTCCAAGCTTTTATGTTTTACATCTGTGATGTTCCTAAACTTTTCTCCAAGCTTTCATGTTTTACATCTGTGACGTTCCTAAACTTTTCTCCAAGCTTTCATGTTTTACATCTGTGATGTTCCTAAACTTTTCTCCAAGCTTTCATGTTTTACATCTGTGATGTTCCTAAACTTTTCTCCAAGCTTTCATGTTTTACATCTGTGACGTTCCTAAACTTTTCTCCAAGCTTTCATGTTTTACATCTGTGACGTTCCTAAACTTTTCTCCAAGCTTTCATGTTTTACATCTGTGACGTTCCTAAACTTTTCTCCAAGCTTTCATGCTTTACATCTGTGATGTTCCTAAACTTTTCTCCAAGCTTTTATGTTTTACATCTGTGACGTTCCTAAACTTTTCTCCAAGCTTTCATGCTTTACATCTGTGACGTTCCTAAACTTTTCTCCAAGCTTTCATGCTTTACATCTGTGACGTTCCTAAACTTTTCTCCAAGCTTTCATGCTTTACATCTGTGACGTTCCTAAACTTTTCTCCAAGCTTTCATGCTTTACATCTGTGACGTTCCTAAACTTTTCTCCAAGCTTTCATGCTTTACATCTGCGATGTTGCTGTTGTTGATGATGGTCCGGTGTTTGTGATGAGGATATTTCCGTCTGTGAATGTGAGATCGGGCTCATGAGACTACTGAAAGAATCCCTTCCTTCATGAGCTCATCCAGGACATACAGACTGCTTCAGTGGCTCTGATAACTTCCGGTGTTTCACTGAAAGAGACTTCTTGTCAAGCTCCACCAGGACTTCCAGCGTTACCAGGCTGACCAGAGTATAGATCTTTGCAAAACTGTCCAGGTTGTAGATGTTTGCAAAACTGTCCAGGTTGTAGATCTTTGCAATGTGTGTAAAGGTGTAGATCTTTGCCATGTTTGTGAAGATTTAGATATTTGCCATGTTTGTAGAGTTGTAGATCTTTGCACTGTTCTTAAGGTGGAGATGTTTTTGCCATGTTTATGATGGTTTAGATCTTTGCTTTACTGGTAAAGTTTCAGATCTTTGCGAGGTTGGTAAAGCTGTAGATTTTTGCCTTACTGGTAAAGTTGTAGATCTTTGCCTTACTGGTAAAGTTGTAGATCTTTGCCTTACTGGTGAAGTTGTAGATCTTTGCCTTACTGGTAAAGCTGTAGATCTTTGCCTTACTGGTGAAGTTGTAGATCTTTGCCTTAATGGTAAAGCTGTAGATCTTTGCCTTACTGGTAAAGTTGTAGATCTTTGCCTTACTGGTGAAGTTGTAAATCTTTGCCTTACTGGTAAAGTTGTAGATCTTTGCCTTACTGGTAAAGTCGTAGATCTTTGCATTATCGGTAAACCTGCAGATTTTTGCGAGGCTGGTAAAGCTGTAGATCTTTGTAATGTTGGTAAAGCTGTGGCAGTCTGTCATAGAGAAAGTAATGGAAAGATTTGGTAGTCTCATGACCTACACGTCACAACTTCGGCTCTGTTCAAACCTGCACTGTCAGGCGTTGACATTTACAAGAAAAATAAACAGACGCTGAGACGCCGACTTTTACATCTCAACATGATGTAGTAGATGTTGTGATGGTGATCCCCTCATCACAACGTGAGGCACTAGATGTGAAGGCAATCCTCTCATCACAACATGAGACAGTAGATGTGAAAGGAAACTCTCTCATCACAACATGAGGCAGTAGATGTGAAAGGAAACTCTCTCATCACAACATGAGGCAGTAGATGTGAAAGGAAACTCTCTCATCACAACATGAGGCAGTAGATGTGAAAGGAAACTCTCTCATCACAACATGAGGCAGTAGATGTGAAAGGAAACTCTCTCATCACAACATGAGGCAGTAGATTTGAAAGGCAACCCTCTCGTCACAACATGAGACAAGAAATGCTAAACATCACCGACAAAGTACCCACAGTATTATAATAGCTACACCGACATTTTCTGTCAGATCAGGTCAGTGCCATAATGGTAGGTGTTGGAGGCCATCTCTCTCCATCTAGCTCGATCCTCCGTGTCTCGAATAAATTCACTTGTTTCCACACAAACCTTACAGTCAAGCCATCTAGGTATGTCTGTCTTCTTCTTCTCACAGCAAACTATACAGTCAGGCCATATAAGTATGTCTGTCTTATTCTTCTCACATCAAACCATGCAGTCAGGCCATCTAGGTATGTCTGTCTTCTTCTTCTCACAGCAAACCATGCAGTCAGGCCATCTAGGTATGTCTGTCTTCTTCTTCTCACATCAAACCATGCAGTCAGGCCATCTAGGTATGTCTGTCTTCTTCTTCTCACATCAAACCATGCAGTCAGGCCATCTAGGTATGTCTGTCTTCTTCTTCTCACAGCAAACCATGCAGTCAGGCCATCTAGGTATGTCTGTCTTCTTCTTCTCACATCAAACTATACAGTCAGGCCATCCAAGTATGTCTGTCTTCTTCTTCTCACATCAAACCATGCAGTCAGGCCATCCAAGTATGTCTGTCTTCTTCTTCTCACATCAAACTATACAGTCAGGCCATCCAAGTATGTCTGTCTTCTTCTTCTCACAGCAAACTATACAGTCAGGCCATCCAAGTATGTCTGTCTTATTTGCCCTCTCTGTCTTTTACCATTTATCTTTCCAGTCATTACCAAGTTTTCGAGGCCTTCACTTCTGCTGATGTGTCCAAGAAACATTGAATGTCTTTTTCTTATGTATGGACTAGTCTGGGATATACTTTAGCTTGACGTAAATCTTCTTGATCTGTCTTTCTGGCCTTCCATGGTGTGCGAACCATCCTTCTTTGGGAACACATTTCGGTAATCTTGATTCTTTGATCTAACTGTTTGTTCATGATCCATGGTTCACTAGCATAAAATAGCATAAGTTCTATATAGCTTCTTAGAAGTCTATTTCTTATTGTCGATGACAGTTCTTTGATGTGTTAAAATGTTTTTCCCCTAAAAGCTGTCTTTACCTTTGCTATCCTGGTTCTGACACCTGCCCTCACATGTTCTGACACCTGCCCTCACATGTTCTGATACCTGCTCTCACATGTTCTGACGCCTGCCCTCACATGTTCTGACACCTGCCCTCATATGTTCTGATACCTGCTCTCACATGTTCTGATACCTGCTCTCACATGTTCTGACACCTGCCCTCACATGTTCTGACACCTGCCCTCACATGTTCTGACACCTGCCCTCACATGTTCTGATACCTGCCTTCACATGTTCTGACACCTGCCCTCACATGTTCTGATATCTGCCCTCACATGTTCTGATACCTGCCCTCAGATGTTCTGATACCTGCCCTCAGATGTTCTGACACATGCCCTCAAATATTCTGCCACCTGACCTCACATGTTCTGACACCTGACCTCACATGTTCTGACACCTGCCCTCACATGTTCTGATACCTGCCCTCAGATGTTCTGACACATGCCCTCAAATATTCTGACACCTGCCCTCACATGTTCTGACACCTGACCTGACATGTTCTGACACCTGCCCTCACATGTTCTGACTGAGCTAAATATTTCTACCTACTGATCTCTGTCTTAATATCTTCCCCTGCACTATATTTCTGCACTCTGGACGTTTCTCTTTTTTGCATATCATGATGTTTTGCTGTGGTTGCTCATAGAAACATTACCTCTGTTTTACTCGTGTTAACCCTAATCCCGTTTTTTCACTTTCTTCTGTAACTTTTTCTAGGAGATTTTGTAAGGTTTTCCTACTCTCTGCTGTCATTACTGTGTCATCTGCATATCTGATGTTGTTTACTTTCTATCCTTCAATCTTTACTCCACCTATTTTATTGATTTCTCTCATTATTATTTCACTGAATAAAGAGAAGAGGTCTGGAGACAGAACACATCCTTGTCTCACATCTCTTTTTTATTTGTTGGAACTCTTTGATGATATTGTTCACTCTCACTGCTGTCGTTTGTTGCCATTATCTGTACTCTCCTAAAATTTCCCAGACTAAGCTATTGATAAAAACAACGAAAAGAAAATGTATTCTGAGAGTAAATTTCTGTGCCGATAACGGAACTCAAGAAACTGATGAAGACGCACACAGATATTTTATTGATCAGCCATAGATTTCTTCAACTTAAACATCCATTTGGATAAAATTCGGTTCAGCCGTTTCCAAATTTTCCAGGCGGATTAACTCAGCCCCCGAGAAATCTCGGGCTAAATAGCTCGTTCTGCCACGTGGTTCGCTTCACATTATCTCCTTTCTCACGTCATTTTGGAAAATTAAAACGCTGTTGAGATCATTTTAGACCTGGGGATAATTCAAATTTTAAAATTTCCAGTCCAAAAATATCCCCGGACGATTCCCAGATGAGAGAATTTTGAAGACAAACGAGGATATGACATCCCCCAGAATATTCCCGCTCGATTCCCAGATGAGAGAATTTTGAAGACAAACGAGGATGGGACATCCCTCAAAATATCCCCGGACGTATCCTAGATGAGATAATTTTGAAGAGCAAGGATGTGAATACCTCTAAATATCCCTGGATGATTCCCATATTAGAAAGTTTTGCAGACAAGCGATGACGAAACACTCCTCCCCCCTCCCCAAAAAATATCCCCGGACGTATCCCAGATTAGAGAATTTTGAAGAGTAAGGATGTGACATCCCCTAAATATCCCCGGATATATCACAGATTAGAGGACTTTGAAGAGCAAGGATGTGACATCCCCTAAATATCCCTGGACGTATCACAGATTAGAGGACTTTGAAGAGCAAGGATGTGACATCCCCTAAATATCCCCGGACGTATCACAGATTAGAGGACTTTGAAGAGCAAGGATGTGACATCCCCTAAATATCCCTGGACGTATCAAAGATTAGAGGACTTTGAAGAGCAAGGATGTGACATCCCCTAAATATTCCCGGGCGTATATCAGATTAGAGAATTTTGCAGACAAGCGATGACGTGATATCCCTGGTTGCAGAATAACAGGCTGAAATGTCTTTAAGCTCCAAGTTAGGAACATCTGAACTATGGCAGTCCAAGTCCTGATGGTTTGTGATTTTGTTGATAATTTTTCAAATAATCTTATATTGCATATAATGTCATATTTTGTGATTGTCTAATTATTAATAACATCTAGATTTATCTTTCCCATATTGTATGTTCAGAAAAATACGTCATCACTTTTATTCATATAAATTTTTCAAACATCAGTTTTTATTCTCGCAGAATATGCTTAATTTCCTCTTTATTCTCAAGGAATATGTTCTTCTTCTTCTTCGTTCGCTTCTAGCATCAAGATTGCCCCGTGATCCTAGTGAATTTACTTTTGTGGTTCTCGCGATACTCTCATTTAGGATGGAGGCTCAGAGCATCGTGGGGCTTGGGCCTGTATGTCACAGAAGCGGGATTGCGTTACACTATGGTTTTCGTTGCACCAGTTTAGTCTAGAGTTGGACTTTCTCACCAGAAAACCTCGATGTGGTTTGGATATAATATATCCCCATCTGGTAAGAGGTGGTTGCCTATCTAGACTGCCCTGATCCAGTGTCTCCGACTTCAGCAATTTGTGGTCGTGGCCGTTACCCTTCCTGGTGGTGACCAGAACGGAGTTTTTGTCCAGGAGGACGAATCCTCGCCACTAGCGAGTTTCACTCCTGGGTTAAGCTGGTTTAGGCGTATTATCCCAGTATGGGTGTATATAGGACGTGACCGACCTCTAGAGCAGAGGTACCGTTATATGCGTAGCCATCAAGTTTCACTTCTGGGTTAAACCGGTTTAGGCATATTGCCCAGTATAGGTGTATATAGGATGTGGCTGGCCTCTAGAGCAGAGGTGCCATGGTATGAGTAGCCCTGACTCCAAGACTACTGGCTACTTCACTTAATCTTTTCCATCATATTTTCCACGGCGGCGCCATGCGACAACCCTAATCGCATTTTTCTTCATTAGCCGGGAGGAGTTTCACCCCACGCACGGCAGCTGAATAATCTTGCCAGCAGCGGGTTTGAAATCAGAGTTTTCCTTCTCCTAGATGAGCTACCAATCAAGACTAACGGGTCTTATCTACCAGAAAACGTCTGGTTTTCAGGCTCCAGATATTCGCCTTCGCCCCTTCTCCTGTCAGTTTAAATAGTTCCGCCACGAGAAGGCCAGAAGCTGGACTTGGACTGTATGAGGCTATTTGAGACGCACGCCATGGAGGCATTTAATTGGAGTGGACAGCGTATTCACCACCCCATCTCCGGCTATCACATTCCTTAGAACCACGGAATATGTTAAATTTCCTTTTGAGTCTCACAGAATATGATAAATTTCCTCTTTATTCTCACAAAATGTTCAGATACATTTATTCTTGCGCATCAAGATTCAGCACCATGTTTTCTGTCACATCCAGCTACTTCTCTTATTCCTCTTCTCTTCATTAATGTCCTACCTCTTTATCAAACTTCGTGTCTTATTTCCTCATCAAACCTATGTCTTATTTCTTCATCAAATAAAATAGAATTTGTTGTCTGTATTGGTGCCGCTATGTTGCGTGTGTGCCTAGCTTACCACAACCACAGCAAGATAGTTATCTGCCGAGAACAACGCGCAAGAACCTTACAACAAATCTGTGGTGGGTAACAGAACAGGTTGAGAACCTCTGTCGTTTTAGTTTTCTAGTGTTAATGTTCAATTATTAGAACTTTGTGACTTTTAGTTATAGAATCATTAAGTTCTAGTTAACCACATATGAGCGTGTACACCCAGGTTCACCGACGCTAGGATCGCTGGGACAGCTTGGACAGCACTGCCAGACATCCGGACAGCACTGCTGACATTTAGAAGTCAACAGACACATTGGTGTAATGACAAATTGAAAAGATTTATTTATGGAGGAAATGGGGATGACGTATACGAGGAAGAGATTGATTGATTGATTGATTGATCCTTATTTCAAAAGGGTTAAGAATTGGGCACGCAGGCCCGTCTGACATTCTGCCCTTTATCATACATCTTTCACTCTATTCCAGACATTCTACAAATATGCTGTTCATATAACAAACATAACTAACATTGAAACTGAGAGACATAAAATAAAATATAACATTTACGTTTCGCTCTTAAACATTCACTCAGTACTGAAGTAACTACATACATTATAAATGACTATCTACTAAACAAAATTTTCGGGACTATTCAGAAAACAATTAATTGTATTCGGTGTCTGTAAGAGCAGCTTAAGATAACTTTTAAATTTTATAATTCATGGAGGCATGTAGTCGACATCAAATAGATATTGGGAAAGCTTGTAGTTGTAGGAGGGAGTATAATTTATATTTTTTATATAGGATGGGAGGGTATTCCAAAGATGAGCAGCAGAATAACTAAAGCTTTTCTTGTAAAGATCACGTCTAGGTTTTGGAAGACATATGTTGTTCAAGCGTTGGCTGCACTTTGGGTTAAATTTAAACAGGTTCCATAGATAAGGCGGGGCATGCCGTGAAAGAATTTGATGTACTAACTTGACTTTGTTGAAGAGGAACCTGTTCTTAAGAGGTAGTATTTTGATACGTTTGTGATGATTAGTTGTTTGTGCTTGATCTTTGTCACTAATAAGCTTTACTGCTTGCTTTTGGAGTGAGCAAAGCCTCTTTGTATTTGACACTGAGCAACCATCCCAAACTGTTGAGCAATAGTCTAAATGTGTTTGTATATAGGCTATGTAGTATGTCTTCCTAGTGTTTGTATATGGGCTATGTAGTATGTCTTCCTAGTGTTTGTATATGGGCTATGTAGTATGTCTTCCTAGTGTTTGTATATGGGCTATGTAGTATGTCTTGCTAGTGTTTGTATATGAGATATGTAGTATGTCTTCCTAGTGTTTGTATATGGGCTATGTAGTATGTCTTGCTAGTGTTTGTATATGGGCTATGTAGTATGTCTTCCTAGTGTTTGTATATGGGCTATGTAGTATGTCTTGCTAGTGTTTGTATATGAGATATGTAGTATGTCTTCCTAGAGAAAGAAAATTACTGCCGCACGGAAGTGGTAAACTGACATAAGAGGACATCTTCCCAGGCAACAGCTTCTTTGCCATGGGCAAGTGCATAAACAAAAGAATAACAAACAAAAATTCATCCTTACAATTAGAGAAACCCCAACTAGAAAAAAAAATCTTCACACTAAAACAATACACAAACTCCTAAAAGTTGAAAACTTCTGAGAAATATTTGTCCTGAAAAGGACACATAACTACGAACACTCTACATCTCAAAACACTGTTTATCTCTAACAAAAAACACAGAGAAACGAACAACAGCTGTCTACTACACTCTACCCAGCAACATCTTCTAGCCTGTTTCGTTCTATATTCTAACTAGACTGAAGTGAACTCAAAACCGAAACTGTCTCTACTGTAAAACCTCCCACTCTCTCACCGCTCTTTCCTAAAATTAGTTTTATAAAACTCCCACAGTCCTTCGAATCTCCAGAAACTTTTTTTTCCTTCAGCCATGCCGCACGAGAAAGGTTTTTTTTTTTTTTTACTTTCTCTACAATTTACGTGCGACAGTGAACTTCTCTCTGATTTACTCTCAGTTATCTAAACTTTTAAGTCTGAGTTCCTCATTTTTTTTCATTGACTTTCTGACCTAAGGTCAAAATGTGAAAGGCTAACGTCAAGAGGATCACTCTTCCATTCCTTAAATTGCATAAATTACTTCCCTTTGACCGACATTAAACTTTCCTAAGACTTATTCTTTCACATAATTAAACAAAATACTGTTACACAAACCTATGTTTTATCCCCGTATGAAATCCCATGAGTCATCTCTTTTAAAAAAAAAGTCACCTCTCTATACGTGTCATCTCTCTACAAAAATGAATGTGTGATCTCTCAATCAAGCCTCATGTGTCATCTCTTTATCAAACCTCATGTATTAGCTCTGTGTCAAACCACGTGTGTCATCTCCTTATCAAACCTCATATATTAGCTCTGTGTCAAACCTCATGTGTCATCTCCTTATCAAACCTCATATATTAGTTCTGTGTCAAACATCATGTGTCATCTCCGATCAAACCCCGTGTTAATATTAGCTTTGTATAAAACCTTATGTGCCATTTTCTTATCAAACCTCGTGTATTACCTTTCTATCAAACCTCATGCGTCATCTCCTCACGTCATATTTTCATATTTAACAACCAGTTAAACAAGATCCGTCTCTCATCTCTCATTAAGAGATGTCTTGGAAGGGTACGTAATGGGAAAAAGAAAGAGAGGAAGACCAAGGCGAAGATGGCTGCAAGACATCGTTGATGATCTGCAAATGGATGCATCAGCAGCAGGCTATCTTGCTCACAACCGATAGGCCTACAGGAGTGCTGTTAGGGAGGCAAAGTTCCGCAAGGGACATGCAAATGAATGAATGAACCTCTCATTAAATCTGACCTCTCATGATTAAATCTTACTTCTCATAATTAAATCTGACCTCTCATGATTAAATCTTACTTCTCATAATTAAATCTTACCTCTCGTGATTAAATCTGACCTCTCATGATTTATCTCTCCACCGTTGTCATCTCCGACGTGGTCCCGGAAATACGGGACTGACTTGTGCGTGGATGTCACGTTTACCTGTAAAGAACAGACACAGGTTCGTGCTTACACTGTGGACAGATACGTATACTGAAGTTTCACCTGAGACCCGCTTCATATCCGACTTCTACAACTGTCTGAACAAGCTGGCCACGAAGTGTTGGTACAGCATACTCAAATATCCTTTGAGAAGGTCACTTCCCTATCCGCCGCGCTGCTTTGGGCAAATGTAATTTATTGATGATGTTAGTAATCATCAACTATTGTTTTCACAAGTAAAATTTCCTGATGATGCCAAAGCCAAGTTCAAGGTCAGTCACACGACTCGTCAAGGTCAGGAGCAGCAGACTGTAACCAGAAATTACATGGCACAGATATTGCACTGTAGACAATTTCTGTAACAGAAGAAGAAGAAGAAAAAACTAGGTTATGAAAACTGAAATTGAAAACTCGGCTTATACTGAATAGCTGGGATGATGAGCGACATGTTGTGAGCACTTTTGTGTGTGAGGGATAATTGATATCAAGTGAGTTTTTGATTACATCATTCTTGATTCAACAAACAGGCGGAAATCAATACAGGCTGTCAGACAGGCTGCTAATAGCAGGGTTTTAATATTTGATGCGGGGTTGATGAGATGTTGGTCAGAGCTCTATCAGAGTGGAGAGTGTTCAGCCCACTCCATCAGATAAAAAATGGGGGGGGGGGGGAGTGGGTGACGACACTTCCGGGTCACTGAACATTGTCTTATTACAAGCTCGATGTCAAGATCTTTCTTTCAGACACGGTACATACTCCCTCGATGTCAAGATCTTTCTTTCAGACACGGTACATACTCCCTCGATGTCAAGATCTTTCTTTCAGACACGGTACATACTCCCTTGATGTCAAGATCTTTCTTTCAGACATGGTACATGCTCCCTTGATGTCAAGATCTTTCTTTCAGACACGGTACATACTCCCTTGATGTAAAGATCGCTCTTTCAGACACAGTACATACTCCTTTGATGTAAAGATCGCTCTTTCAGACACGGTACATACTCCCTTGATATCAAGATCGCTCTTTTAGACACGGTACATACTCCCTTGATATCAAGATCGCTCTTTCAGACACGGTACATGCTCCCTTGATGTCAAAATCCCTCTTTCAGACACTGTACATGCTCCTTTGATGTAAAGATCGCTCTTTCAGACACGGTACATGCTCCCTTGATGTCAAGATCGCTCTTTCAGACACGGTACATGCTCCCTTGATGTCAAGATCGCTCTTTCAGACACGGTACATGCTCCCTTGATGTAAAGATCGCTCTTTCAGACACGGTACATACTCCCTTGATGTAAAGATCGCTCTTTCAGACACGGTACATACTCCCTTGATATAAAGATCGCTCTTTCAGACACGGTACATATTCCCTTGATGTAATTATCTTTAGTTTTTAATGTACCATACAAATTTTTAAGGGCATGCATCTTTCCCATCGCAACATATGCCTGTGAGACCTGGACACTTAACAAAACAGCTGAGAAACATATAAATGCCTTTGAATGTAAATGCTACAGAAGAGTTCTCCAAATATCATGGACACAAAAAAGAACAAATATATCTATACTACAAGAGCTTACTATTGAAGAAGGCTGGCTAGTAAAGAGGATTAAAGAGAGAAAACTTAAATATTTTGGACACATTAAACGTCATGATAATTTAGAGAAGACCGTATTGGAAGGATACATAATGGGAAAAAGAAAACGAGGAAGACCAAAACAAAGATGGCTGCAAGACATCGTTGACGATCTGGAAATGGATGCAGCATCAGCAGCAGGCCATCTTGCTCACAACCGAGAGGCCTACAGGAGTGCTGTTAGGGAGGCAAAGTTCCGCAAGGGACATGCAAATAAATGAATGAATGAACAGTGATGGTACATGCTCCTCTGATGTAATTATCTTTAGTTTTTAATGTACCATACAGTGATGGTACATGCTCCCTTGATGTAATTATCTTTAGTTTTTAATGTACCATACAGTGATGGTACATGCTCCCTTGATGTAATTATCTTTAGTTTTTAATGTACCATACAGTGATGGTACATGCTCCCTTTATGTAATTATCTTTAGTTTTTAATATACCATACAGTGATGGTACATGCTCCCTTTATGTAATTATCTTTAGTTTTTAATATACCATACAGTGATGGTACATGCTCCCTTTATGTAATTATCTTTAGTTTTTAATATACCATACAGTGATGGTACATGCTCCCTTCATGTAATTATCTTTAGCTTTTAGACTTGAGAAAGTGATGGTAATTGCTCCCTTGATTTAATAATCTTTATCTTTTGGACTTGACATAATGATGGTACATGCTCCCTTGATTTAATAATCTTTAGCTTTTAGACCTGACATAATGATGGTACATGCTCCCTTGATTTAATAATCTTTAGCTTTTAGACCTGACATAATGATGGTACATGCTCCCTTGATTTAATAATCTTTAGCTTTTAGACCTGACATAATGATGGTACATGCTCCCTTGATGTAATAATCTTTAGCTTTTAGACTTGACATAATGATGGTACATGCTCCCTTGATTTAATAATCTTTAGCTTTTAGACCTGACATAATGATGGTACATGCTCCCTTGATGTAATAATCTTTAGCTTTTAGACCTGACATAATGATGGTACATGCTCCCTTGATGTAATAATCTTTAGCTTTTAGACCTGACATAATGATGGTACATGCTCCCTTGATGTAATAATCTTTAGCTTTTAGACCTGACATAATGATGGTACATGCTCCCTTGATGTAATAATCTTTAGCTTTTAGACCTGACATAATGATGGTACATGCTCCCTTGATTTAATAATCTTTAGCTTTTAGACCTGACATAATGATGGTACATGCTCCCTTGATTTAATAATCTTTAGCTTTTAGACCTGACATAATGATGGTACATGCTCCCTTGATGTAATAATCTTTAGCTTTTAGACCTGACATAATGATGGTACATGCTCCCTTGATTTAATAATCTTTAGCTTTTAGACCTGACATAATGATGGTACATGCTCCCTTGATGTAATAATCTTTAGCTTTTAGACCTGACATAATGATGGTACATGCTCCCTTGATTTAATAATCTTTAGCTTTTAGACCTGACATAATGATGGTACATGCTCCCTTGATTTAATAATCTTTAGCTTCCAGGCTTGACATAATGACAGGCCGGGATAAGACGCTCAAACTGAATAAAACTTTGATCAACAGCACACAGCCGATATGTGTCACATGCGATATGTGACATGTGTCAAGACTGGCAAACTATAGCTGAAACTACTTGTGTCAAGACTGGCAAACTATAGTTGTTACTACTTGTGTCAAGACTGGCAAACTATAGTTGTTACTACCTGTATCAAGATATGTAAACTATAGCTGAAACTACTTGTGTCAAGACTGGCAAACTATAGTTGTTACTACTTGTGTCAAGACTGCCAAGCTATAGTTGTTACTACTTGTGTCAAGACTGGCAAACTATAGTTGTTACTACTTGTGTCAAGACTGCCAAGCTATAGTTGTTACTACTTGTGTCAAGACTGCCAAGCTATAGTTGTTACTACTTGTGTCAAGACTGCCAAGCTATAGTTGTTACTACTTGTGTCAAGACTGCCAAGCTATAGTTGTTACTACTTGTGTCAAGACTGCCAAGCTATAGTTGTTACTACTTGTGTCAAGACTGCCAAGCTATAGTTGTTACTACTTGTGTCAAGACTGCCAAGCTATAGTTGTTACTACTTGTGTCAAGACTGCCAAGCTATAGTTGTTACTACTTGTGTCAAGATATGTAAACTATAGTTGTTACTACTTGTGTCAAGACTGGCAAGCTATAGTTGTTACTACCTGTATCAAGATATGTAAACTATAGCTGAAACTACTTGCGTCAAGACTGGCAAACTACAGCTGATACTACTTGTCTCAAGATATGCAAACTATAGCTGATACTACTATTCCAAAGACTGGCAAACTATAACTGATACTACTTGTGTCAAATATTGGCAAACTATAGGTGATATTACTTGTGTCAAGACTGGCAAAATATAGCTGATATTACTTGTGTCAAGATTGGCAAACTATAGGTGATATTACTTGTATCAAGATTGGCAAACTATAGCTGATACTACTTGTGTCAAGATTGGCAAACTATAGCTGATATTACTTGTGTCAAGACTGACAGGGATTGATTACTCTTGTTAAGATCGACAGACTATAGTTGACTAGTTGTGTCAATATTAACACAGGTGAATACTTATATGAAACCATAACTGACTAAGACCCTATTTTTCTGCCAATGGTACTCCACGAAAACAGTCTTAGTTCTGACTGAATCAACTAAGCTGAATCCACTGAGCTGAGTCCACTGAGCTGAATCCACTGAGCTGAGTCCACTGAGCTGAATCCACTGAGCTGAGTCCACTGAGCTGAATCCACTGAGCTGAGTCCACTGAGCTGAGTCCACTGAGCTGAGTCCACTGAGCTGAATCCACTGAGCTGAGTCCACTGAGCTGAATCCACTGAGCTGAGTCCACTGAGCTGAGTCCACTGAGCTGAGTCCACTGAGCTGAATCCAAACGTAAATCAAATTCCCCAAAAATAAGCCCAACCGAGTAGGGATGTTTCAGGAGTGAAAGATGTTGATGTCGTGGCCTAGATGCAAATCGTGACATAACACAACCACGGTCATATTCTGAAAGAAAGAAACAAAAAAAAAAGAAAGAAAGACAGAAAGAAGGCCAGAAAGAAAGAAAAGAAGGAAGAAAGAAAGAAAGAAAGAAACTTTGAAAGTCTTGGTCTGACGCTTAGAACGCAACCATTTTGTTTGACAGAAAAGCTCAGTACAAGTCCGGGAACTCATCTACAACAGTCTTTGTATAAATGAGGTCTCATCTTGTGTTGCGTAATTCAGCGCAGTTTGGAGCAGGAGCAACTCACTCTTCTATTATCTCCCTTTCTAAAACATTTCATCTGACAGAATATTTCAGAAATGTTTTGTTTTGTTTTTTTTTTATTTTCATTCTTCAAAAGAAGAAGCAAAATCGCATTAAAATAAACCCCACCATTGGCCCACAATGGAAAAATTCTTGCTAAAAAAAATAATTTTGTGAGATTGTGTTTAATGTCTGAAAAAAGCCCCCCCCCCCCCAAAAAAAAAAAACAACACACACACACCAGACACACCAGGGTCTTCCTCTTGTAGAAAGGATTGGAAGAAGAAACAGAATTCTCAGGACAAAACAAAATAAAAAAATCATCTCCGGCCGCTGTTTGTACAACGAAATGAACATTTCTAATTTGATTTTTTTTTTGTTTTTGAAAATGATAATTTTGAGGAAACAAATATAAGGCACAGTAACAAATAAACAACACGCCACAATTATTTCATGCTCCAGATATCAAAGTAACAGGTCACGAACAGTTGTTTGTCAAGATATGTAAACTATAGTTGTTACTACTTGTGTCAAGACTGGCAAGCTATAGTTGTTACTACCTGTATCAAGATATGTAAACTATAGCTGAAACTACTTGCGTCAAGACTGGCAAACTACAGCTGATACTACTTGTCTCAAGATATGCAAACTATAGCTGATACTACTATTCCAAAGACTGGCAAACTATAACTGATACTACTTGTGTCAAATATTGGCAAACTATAGGTGATATTACTTGTGTCAAGACTGGCAAAATATAGCTGATATTACTTGTGTCAAGATTGGCAAACTATAGGTGATATTACTTGTATCAAGATTGGCAAACTATAGCTGATACTACTTGTGTCAAGATTGGCAAACTATAGCTGATATTACTTGTGTCAAGACTGACAGGGATTGATTACTCTTGTTAAGATCGACAGACTATAGTTGACTAGTTGTGTCAATATTAACACAGGTGAATACTTATATGAAACCATAACTGACTAAGACCCTATTTTTCTGCCAATGGTACTCCACGAAAACAGTCTTAGTTCTGACTGAATCAACTAAGCTGAATCCACTGAGCTGAGTCCACTGAGCTGAATCCACTGAGCTGAGTCCACTGAGCTGAATCCACTGAGCTGAGTCCACTGAGCTGAATCCACTGAGCTGAGTCCACTGAGCTGAGTCCACTGAGCTGAGTCCACTGAGCTGAATCCACTGAGCTGAGTCCACTGAGCTGAATCCACTGAGCTGAGTCCACTGAGCTGAGTCCACTGAGCTGAGTCCACTGAGCTGAATCCAAACGTAAATCAAATTCCCCAAAAATAAGCCCAACCGAGTAGGGATGTTTCAGGAGTGAAAGATGTTGATGTCGTGGCCTAGATGCAAATCGTGACATAACACAACCACGGTCATATTCTGAAAGAAAGAAACAAAAAAAAAAGAAAGAAAGACAGAAAGAAGGCCAGAAAGAAAGAAAAGAAGGAAGAAAGAAAGAAAGAAAGAAACTTTGAAAGTCTTGGTCTGACGCTTAGAACGCAACCATTTTGTTTGACAGAAAAGCTCAGTACAAGTCCGGGAACTCATCTACAACAGTCTTTGTATAAATGAGGTCTCATCTTGTGTTGCGTAATTCAGCGCAGTTTGGAGCAGGAGCAACTCACTCTTCTATTATCTCCCTTTCTAAAACATTTCATCTGACAGAATATTTCAGAAATGTTTTGTTTTGTTTTTTTTTTTTATTTTCATTCTTCAAAAGAAGAAGCAAAATCGCATTAAAATAAACCCCACCATTGGCCCACAATGGAAAAATTCTTGCTAAAAAAAATAATTTTGTGAGATTGTGTTTAATGTCTGAAAAAAGCCCCCCCCCCCCCAAAAAAAAAAAACAACACACACACCAGACACACCAGGGTCTTCCTCTTGTAGAAAGGATTGGAAGAAGAAACAGAATTCTCAGGACAAAACAAAATAAAAAAATCATCTCCGGCCGCTGTTTGTACAACGAAATGAACATTTCTAATTTGATTTTTTTTTTGTTTTTGAAAATGATAATTTTGAGGAAACAAATATAAGGCACAGTAACAAATAAACAACACGCCACAATTATTTCATGCTCCAGATATCAAAGTAACAGGTCACGAACAGTTGTTTGTCCAGATATCAAAGTAACAGGTCACAAACAGTTGTTTGTCCAGATATCAAAGTAACAGGTCACAAACAGTTGTTTGTCCAGATATCAAAGTAACAGGTCACAAACAGTTGTTTGTCCAGATATCAAAGTAACAGGTCACAAACAGTTGTTTGTCCAGATATCAAAGTAACAGGTCACAAACAGTTGTTTGTCCAGATATCAAAGTAACAGGTCACAAACAGTTGTTTGTCCAGATATCAAAGTAACAGGTCACAAACAGTTGTTTGTCCAGATATCAAAGTAACAGGTCACAAACAGTTGTTTGTCCAGATATCAAAGTAACAGGTCACAAACAGTTGTTTGTCCAGATATCAAAGTAACAGGTCACAAACAGCTGTTTGTCCAGATATCAAAGTAACAGATCACAAACAGTTGTTTGTCCAGATATCAAAGTAACAGGTCACAAACAGTTGTTTGTCCAGATATCAAAGTAACAGGTCACAAACAGTTGTTTGTCCAGATATCAAAGTAGCAGGTCACAAACAGTTGTTTGTCCAGATATCAAAGTAACAGGTCACAAACAGTTGTTTGTCCAGATATCAAAGTAACAGGTCACAAACAGTTGTTTGTCTAGAAGTCACAGTAAATGTTCAAAGACCCGGATTTTTTGTTGGGAAATTGGAAGAATTTTGTGCCAGAGATATTTTCCAGTGATTGTAACAGCTTGGAAGAGCTGGCTAATGACCGTGTCAAAGAGAGCGTCATTTTGAGTGGGAACGGGAGAAAGAGAAAGAGCGAAAGATTGAGAGAGATAAAGAGAAAGAGAGAGTGAGGTGGAAAGAGAGACAGGGAGAATTTTTACATTTACCTGCTTTATGTACAGCAGAGTACACACAAGAAACCAACATTTACCTGCTTTGTGTACAGCAGAGTACACACAAGAAACCAACATTTACCTGCTTTGTGTACAGCAGAGTACACACAAGAAACCAACATTTACCTGCTTTGTGTACAGCAGAGTACACACAAGAAACCAACATTTACCTGCTTTATGTACAGCAGAGTACACACAAGAAACCAACATTTACCTGCTTTATGTACAGCAGAGTACACACAAGAAACCAACATTTACCTGCTTTATGTACAGCAGAGTACACACAAGAAACCAACATTTACCTGCTTTGTGTACAGCAGAGTACACACAAGAAACCAACATTTACCTGCTTTGTGTACAGCAGAGTACACACAAGAAACCAACATTTACCTGCTTTGTGTACAGCAGAGTACACACAAGAAACCAACATTTACCTGCTTTATGTACAGCAGAGTACACACAAGAAACCAACATTTACCTGCTTTATGTACAGCAGAGTACACACAAGAAACCAACATTTACCTGCTTTGTGTACAGCAGAGTACACACAATAAACCAACATTTACCTGCTTTATGTACAACAGAGTACACACAAGAAACCAACATTTACCTGCTTTGTGTACAGCAGAGTACACACAATAAACCAACATTTACCTGCTTTATGTACAGCAGAGTACACACAAGAAACCAACATTTACCTGCTTTATGTACAGCAGAGTACACACAAGAAACCAACAATTACCTGCTTTATGTACAGGAATGTACACAAACAACCATCATTTACCTTCTTTATGTTCAGCAGAGTACACAAACAACCATCATTTACCTTCTTTATATTTCAGCAGAGTACACAAACAACCATCATTTACCTTCTTTATGTTCAGCAGAGTAGACAAGCAACCAACATTTTCCTGCTTTATGTTCAGTAGAGTATACAAACAACCAACATTTACCTGCTTTATGTTCAGCAGAGTACACAGACAACCAACATTTACCTTCTTTATGTTCAGTAGAGTAGACAAGCAACCAACATTTTCCTGCTTTATGTTCAGTAGAGTATACAAACAACCAACATTTACCTGCTTTATGTTCAGCAGAGTACACAGACAACCAACATTTACCTTCTTTATGTTCAGTAGAGTACACAAACAACCAACATTTACCTTCTTTATGTTCAGCAGAGTACACAAACAACCAACATTTACCCGCCTCAGAAATTTGTCTTCACAGATAAAAAGTTTTTTTTTTAAAGTTAAAACTGTGATAAAGATGACGTTACTAAGTCCACCGACCTCACAATATCAACATAGGAAAAAAAGATCCGATTTGTCCTCTCTCTCTCTCTTTCTCTCTCTCTCTCTCTCTCTCTTATTATGCTCATTAACAAATGCTGAATGACTGTGACTGAGTGAAAGCAGACGAGCCTGCGTGCCCAATTATTAACCCTTGAAAATAAGTATTTTCTTTCGTTCTCTCTCTCTCCTTGATTATTTCTCTGTTTCATTCATCTGTTCGTTCAGCTATCCTTACATCAGTCAGTCTGTCTCATTGCCTGTAGGACTGTCTGTCGGCATGTCTGTAGGTCTGACTCACTGTCTGCTGGCCTGTTTGTAATCATGTCTATCTCTCTCTCTCTCTCTGTTGGCCTGTTTGTAATCGTGTCTATCTCACTGTCTGTTGGCCTGTTTGTAATCGTGTCTATCTCTCTCTCTCTCTGTTGGCCTGTTTGTAATCGTGTCTATCTCACTGTCTGCTGGCCTGTTTGTAATCATGTCTATCTCTCTCTCTCTCTGTTGGCCTGTTTGTAATCGTGTCTATCTCACTGTCTGTTGGCCTGTTTGTAATCGTGTCTATCTCGCTGTCTGTTGGCCTGTTTGTAATCGTGTCTATCTCACTGTCTGTCGGCTTGTCTGTCTCACTGCCTGTAGATCTGTCTGTTGGCACGTCTGTAGGTCTGTCTCATTATCTGTTGGCCTGTGTATTAGCCTCTTTGTAATCTTGTCTATCTCACTATCTGTAGGCCTGTCTGTCGGACTGTTTGTAATCATGTCTATCTCTCTCTCTCTCTCTCTCTGTTGGCCTATTTGTAATAGTGTCTATCTCACTGTCTGTTGGCCTGTTTGTAATCCTGTCTATCTCACTGTCTGTTGGCCTGTTTGTAATCCTGTATGTCTCACTATCTGTAGTCTTGTCTGTCTCATTGTCTGTCGACCTGCCTGTGCTTCTTATGTGACTTTGCGTCTGTCCTCAAGAAAGACAGGAAAAAAAAAAAGGCAGAGAAGGAAGGAGAAAGAAAGATAAAAGAGTAGGACAGTTCCGGCCTGTGATTTGACGTCAAATCTTGCCAGTGATACAACTATCATAGGAACCAGGTATCAGTGATATCACCTGCTATGGTAACGTGATATCAGTGATATCACCTGTCATGGTAACGTGACATCAGTGATACTAGCTGTTACAGTAATATGACAAAAAGATAGCTCTGTTTTATTCTGGAAAACACTCTTTAGGATAAATCACTGGCTGTCCAACAGCAGATAACAGTATTGGTTTCAATTTGTTTGACGTTGGCTCCACACATTCTGCTGATGTTTGATGTTGGCTCCACACATTCTGCTGATGTTTGATGTTGGCTCCACACATTCTGGTGATGTTTGATGTTGGCTCCGCACATTCTGCTGTTGTTTGATGTTGGCTCCACACATTCTGCTGATGTTTGATGTTGGCTCCACACATTCTGCTGATGTCTGATGTTGGCTCCACACATTCTGATAATGTTTGATGTTGATCTGTTCTACATATTTTAAATTTTACATCCACACAGTTTGTCACATTTGATGAGGAAAAAGAAAAATTGACATTCGAAACAGAATATACATATATAAGTTCTGTTTCTAGTGTCAAGTTTTCTTTTTCGAGTGTCAAGGTTTCTAGGATATTGAATGTTGTCGAAATTACAGCACGGTTTAGAATGATACAAGGACTGTATTTTATCTTTGTTTTGTGCCCATTAAGTGTGAATGATTGCTTTGTTTATGCTGAAGTTCTGTTTACAGTTCTCTTGGGATAATGATTACTGAATGCATTGATTTCTGGAAGTTACCAGGGTGTATTGCTTTATGGTAGTTACCTGGGTGTATTGCTTTCTGGAAGTAACCTGGATGTATTGCTTTCTGGAAGTAACCTGGATGTATTGCTTTCTTGAAGTAACCTGGATGTATTACTTTCTGGAAATAACCTGGATGTATTGTTTTGTGGAAGTAACCTGGATGTATTACTTTTTGGAAGTAACCTGGATGTATTGCTTTGTGGAAGTAACCTGGATGTATTGCTTTCTGGAAGTTACCTGAATGTATTGCTTTCTGGAAGTAACCTGGATGTATTGCTTTCTGAAAGTAACCTGGATGTATTGCTTTGTGGAAGTAACCTGGATGTATTGCTTTGTGGAAGTTACCTGGATGTATTGATTTTTGGAAGTAACCTGGATGTATTGCTTTGTGGAAGTAACCTGGATGTATTGCTTTCTGGAAGTAACCCGGATGTTTTGCTTTGTGGAAGTAACTTGGATGTTTTGCTTTCTGGAAGTAACCTGGATGTTTTGCTTTCTTGAAGTAACCTGGATGTATTGCTTTGTGGAAGTAACCTGGGTGTTTTGCTTTCTGGAAGTAACCTGGAAGTTTTGCTTTCAGGAAGTTACCTGGATGTATTACTTTCTGGAAGTTACCTGGATGTATTGCTTTGTGGAAGTAACCTGGATGTTTTGCTTTCTGGAAGTTACCTGGATGTTTTGCTTTCTGGAAGTAACCTGGATGTTTTGCTTTCTGGAAGTTACCTGGATGTATTGCTTTGTGGAAGTTACCTGGATGTATTGCCTTGTGGAAGTAACCTGGATGTTTTGCTTTGTGGAAGTAACCTGGATGTATTGCTTTCTGGAAGTAACCTGGATGTATTGCTTTCTTGAAGTTACCTGGATGTATTGCTTTGTGGAAGTAAACTGGATGTATTGCTTTCTGGAAGTAACCTGAATGTATTGCATTGTGGAAGTAACCTGGATGTTTTGCTTTCTGGAAGTTACCTGGATGTATTACTTTCTGGAAGTAACCTGGATGTTTTGCTTTCTGGAAGTAACCTGGATGTATTGCTTTCTTGAAGTAACCTGGATGTATTACTTTCTGGAAGTAACCTGGATGTATTACCTTCTGGAAGTAACCTGGATGTATTGCTTTGTGGAATTTACCTGGATGTATTACTTTCTGGAAGTTACCTTAATGTATTGCTTTCTGGAAGTTACCTGGATGTATTGCTTTCTGGAAGTAACCTGGATGTATTACTTTTTGGAAGTAACCTGGATGTATTGCTTTCTGGAAGTAACCTGGATGTATTGCTTTCTGGAAGTTACCTGGATGTATTGCTTTCTGGAAGTAACCTGGATGTATTGCTTTTTGAAAGTAACCTGGATGTATTGCTTTGTGGAAGTAACCTGGATGTATTGCTTTCTGGAAGTTACCTGGATGTATTGGTTTTTGGAAGTAACCTGGATGTATTGCTTTGTGGAAGTTACCTGGATGTATTGATTTTTGGAAGTAACCTGGATGTATTGCTTTGTGGAAGTAACCTGGATGTATTGCTTTCTGGAAGTAACCCGGATGTTTTGCTTTGTGGAAGTAACTTGGATGTTTTGCTTTCTGGAAGTAACCTGGATGTTTTGCTTTCTTGAAGTAACCTGGATGTATTGCTTTGTGGAAGTAACCTGGGTGTTTTGCTTTCTGGAAGTAACCTGGAAGTTTTGCTTTCAGGAAGTTACCTGGATGTATTACTTTCTGGAAGTTACCTGGATGTATTGCTTTGTGGAAGTAACCTGGATGTTTTGCTTTCTGGAAGTTACCTGGATGTTTTGCTTTCTGGAAGTAACCTGGATGTTTTGCTTTCTGGAAGTTACCTGGATGTATGCTTTGTGGAAGTTACCTGGATGTATTGCCTTGTGGAAGTAACCTGGATGTTTTGCTTTGTGGAAGTAACCTGGATGTATGCTTTCTGGAAGTAACTGGATGTATTGCTTTCTTGAAGTTACCTGGATGTATTGCTTTGTGGAAGTAAACTGGATGTATTGCTTTCTGGAAGTAACCTGAATGTATTGCATTGTGGAAGTAACCTGGATGTTTTGCTTTCTGGAAGTTACCTGGATGTATTACTTTCTGGAAGTAACCTGGATGTTTTGCTTTCTGGAAGTAACCTGGATGTATTGCTTTCTTGAAGTAACCTGGATGTATTACTTTCTGGAAGTAACCTGGATGTATTACCTTCTGGAAGTAACCTGGATGTATTGCTTTGTGGAATTTACCTGGATGTATTACTTTCTGGAAGTTACCTTAATGTATTGCTTTCTGGAAGTTACCTGGATGTATTGCTTTCTGGAAGTAACCTGGATGTATTACTTTTTGGAAGTAACCTGGATGTATTGCTTTCTGGAAGTAACCTGGATGTATTGCTTTCTGGAAGTTACCTGGATGTATTGCTTTCTGGAAGTAACCTGGATGTATTGCTTTTTGAAAGTAACCTGGATGTATTGCTTTCTGGAAGTTACCTGGATGTATTGGTTTTTGGAAGTAACCTGGATGTATTGCTTTGTGGAAGTAACCTGGATGTATTGCTTTCTGGAAGTAACCTGGATGTATTGCTTTCTGGAAGTAACCTGGATGTTTTGCTTTCTGGAAGTAACTTGGATGTTTTGCTTTGTGGAAGTAACCTGGATGTTTTGCTTTGTGGAAGTTACCTGGATGTATTGCTTTGTGGAAGTAACCTGGATGTACTGGTTTCTGGAAGTTACCTGGATGTATTGCTTTGTGGAAGTAACCTGGATGTTTTGCTTTCTGGAAGTAACCTGGATGTATTGCTTTGTGGAAGTAACCTGGATGTTTTGCTTTCTGGAAGTAACCTGGAAGTTTTGCTTTCAGGAAGTTACCTGGATGTATTACTTTCTGGAAGTAACCTGGATGTATTGCTTTGTGGAAGTAACCTGGATGTTTTGCTTTCTGGAAGTTACCTGGATGTATTGCCTTGTGGAAGTAACCTGGATGTATTGCTTTGTGGAAGTAACCTGGATGTATTGCTTTGTGGATGTAACCTGGATGTATTGCTTTCTGGAAGTAACCTGGATGTTTTGCTTTCTGGAAGTAACCTGGATGTTTTGCTTTCTGGAAGTTACCTGGATGTATTGCTTTGTGGAAGTTACCTGGATGTATTGCCTTGTGGAAGTAACCTGGATGTATTGCTTTCTGGAAGTAACCTGGATGTTTTGCTTTCTGGAAGTAACATGGATGTTTTGCTTTCTGGAAGTAACCTGGATGTATTGCTTTGTGGAAGTAACCTGGATGTATTGCTTTCTGGAAGTAACCTCAATGTATTGCATTGTGGAAGTAACCTGGATGTTTTGCTTTTTGGAAGTTACCTGGATGTATTACTTTCTGGAAGTAACCTGGATGTTTTGCTTTCTGGAATTTACCTGGATGTATTGCTTTCTGGAAGTAACCTGGATGTATTACTTTCTGGAAGTAACCTGGATGTATTACCTTCTGGAAGTAACCTGGATGTATTGCTTTGTGGAAGTTACCTGGATGTATTACTTTCTGGAAGTTACCTTAATGTATTGCTTTCTGGAAGTAACCTGGATGTATTACTTTCTGGAAGTAACCTGGATGTATTGCTTTGTGGAAGTTACCTGGATGTATTACTTTCTGGAAGTTACCTTAATGTATTGCTTTCTGGAAGTTACCTGGATGTATTACTTTCTGGAAGTTACCTTTATGTATTGTTTTCTGGAAGTTACCTGGATGTATTGCTTTCTGGAAGTTACCTAGATGTATTGCTTTTTGGAAGTAACCTGAATGTATTGCATTGTGGAAGTAACCTGGATGTTTTGCTTTCTGGAATTTACCTGGATGTATTGTTTTCTGGAAGTTACCTGGATGTATTGCTTTCTGGAAGTTACCTGGATGTATTGCTTTCTGGAAGTTACCTGGATGTATTGTTTTCTGGAAGTTACCTGACGTTAGAGATAAATTCACATGCGTAAAATTTATCGTGTTAATACATGCAGCAGTCTTTGTTGTATAACATGCCACATTAAACAGAGTGAATATAAGAGATTACAGAGTAGATATAAGAGATTACATAGTAGATATAAGAAATTACTGATTAGATATGAGAGATTATAGAGTAGATGTAAGAGATTACAGAGTAGATGTAACGGACGTGATAGTAGACTTAGTAGATTGCAGCACATATAATAAATTACTGAGTAGATATATCAAATTACAGAGTAATACGTATCAGATTAGATGTAACAGATTACAGAGTAGATGCAACAGAAGTTATAGTAAACATACCAGATTGCAGCGCAGATATAGCAGATTACAGAGTGCATATAAGAGATTACAGAGCAAGAGATTACAGAGTAGATGCATTATGACTATGTATTAGACATGGCAGACTACAGCGCAGATATAATAGATTACTGAGTAGATATATCAAAATACAGAGTACATATAACAAACTACAGAGCAACTATAATTGATTACAGAATAGATATGGCATATGAAGTAGTACAAATGCAGTCTAGTTCCCTACTACAGAATTACGCACCTTCTGCTACAGATATTAAAAATATTCTTCCTGACATACAGCACAGATGACATCTGCATCATATCTGTAGGTAATGTGTAAATGAATGCGACTAAACTATTGCGCAATCTGTTTTAAAACTTGGAAATATTTTGGACATTTGGCTACAACGCAAGGTCTGAAATTACAAGTCAGGAATCAGACAGTACATCACAGGACAGCACTTACACAGATGAAGGGCGATGTTACAATCATTTCAGAGAAAACCTGTGACTTGACAACATAACTGGCCAGGTGATATCATCCATTCACTGCAGCAATAGAAACATTTTTTTTTATTTGTGCTCACACACATTTCAAGAAAGCAAAATCGCTCGACTCGTTATAAAAGTTTTTTTCCTTGGATCTTCTCGCATTTTTGACGGACGTTGATGAGGGGAAATGTTTTAAGAAGAAAACCTGCAAGTATGAGCAGTGAAGAAATGTTGCTAGGAGACACATCAGTCTGTGAATCTCTGTTCTGTGCACGAGGCGAACTTGGGTCATGATCGTCGGACTGGAAGATCTATGCTCTGTACCCCAAGGCTTGCAGAAAATATTTCATTTTCTTGTACAAAAATCACGAGATAACAATGCTACTCTGAGATAACAATGCTACTCGGAGATAACACTGCTACTCAGAGATAACAATGCTACTCGGAGATAACAGTGCTACTCAGAGATAACAATGCTACTCGGAAATAACAATGCTACTTGGAGATAACATTGCTACTCAGAGATAACAATGCTACTTGGAGATAATATTGCTACTCAGAGATAACAATGCTACTCAGAGATAACAATGCTACTCGGAGATAACAATGCTACTCAGAGATAACAGTGCTACTCAGAGATAACAGTGCTACTCAGAGATAACAGTGCCACTCAGAGATAACAATGCTACTCGGAGATAACAATGCTACTCGGAGATAACAATGCTATTCAGAGATAACAGTGCTACTCAGAGAAATATTAAACTCTTGCTGGATATTGATTTGTATAAAATGAGAAAAAAATAGTGCAGCAAATTGTTGTTGTTTGTTGTTTGATAGAGTCCGTGTAGTACTTCTTGCATGCTCCCCTCACCCCCCCCCCCCCACCACCACCCACCCCAGGCCACGGAGCACAACTTAAATCTTGTGAAAACTCATTCATGTTACATGTAGCTTTATTAATAATAACTATTTCCGTCGTTATCAAAGAATAACAAAATAAACACCATAGGAAGGACGAAAGATTGATTGATTGATTGATTGATCTTTATTTCAAAAGGGTTAAGAACTGGGCACGCAGGCCCGTCTGACATTCTGCCCTTTATCATACATCTTTCACTCTATTCCAGACATTCTACAAATATGCTATTCATATAACAAACATAACTAACATTGAAGCTGAGAGACATCAAATATACCATTTACGTTTCGCTCTTAAACATTCACTCAGTACAGAAGTAACTCCATATGAATGTCTATGAAGATGATGTTGTAGACGATCAAAAATGGATAAGAACAGATTTCTCTAACAACGAAGACAGAAATGAGAAGAAAAGAAGAGCAACATCAAAAAAAGGAAGAAAGATTACAGAAAATGTGTCCAAAAAAACTCAGAAAAGATCTACAACTCAAGCATCAATGTGACAGGTGTGGCACACAAGCACACCACGTGAGAGCAGTGAAGTGATCTGTGGGGCATTATGGTACTGGTGAGGAAAGTGTGTAGAATAATGAGGAGACACTGTCTAAGTGTCCATAATGGAATAAAACTCACAGGTAAAAGAGAAATGAGGAAGAAACGCATGCAAGGTGAAGATGCCACTTCAGTCAAGCTGTGTCCACCAGACGAGCATATTCTAAAATATGCTATCCCAGTCTGAGGTCAGTCTATGTTCTATAACATACTATCCTAGTCTAAGGTCAGTCAATGTTCTATAACATACTATCCCAGTGTGAGGTCAGTCTATGTTCTATGACATACTATACCAGTGTGAGGTCAGTCTATGCTCTATGACATACTATACCAGTGTGAGGTCAGTCAATGTTCTATAACATACTATACCAGTGTGAGGTCAGTCTATGTTCTATAACATACTATACCAGTGTGAGGTCAGTCTATGTTCTATAACATACTATACCAGTGTGAGGTCAGTCTATGTTCTATAACATACTATACCAGTGTGAGGTCAGTCTATGTTCTATAACATACTATACCAGTGTGAGGTCAGTCTATGTTCTATAACATACTATACCAGTGTGAGGTCAGTCTATGTTCTATAACATACTATACCAATGTGAGGTCAGTCTATGTTCTATAACATACTATACAAGTGTGAGGTCAGTCTATGTTCTATAACATACTATACCAGTGTGAGGTCAGTCTATGTTCTATAACATACTATACCACTGTGAGGCCGGGCTATGTTCTATAATATACTATCTCAATCTGAGGCCAGTCATATGTTCTATAATATACTATCTCAGTCTGAGGCCAGTCATATGTTCTATAATATACTATCTCAATCTGAGGCCAGTCATATGTTCTATAATATACTATCTCAGGCCAGTCTTTTTTTCTATAATATACTATCTCAGTCCGAGGCCAGTCTACGTTCTATATATACTATCTCAGTCCGAGCCTAGTCTTTTGTTCTATAATATACTATCTCAGTCCGAGGCCAGTCTTTTGTTCTATAATATACTATCTCAGGCCAGTCTTTTGTTCTATAATATACTATCTCAGTCCGAGGCCAGTCTTTTGTTCTATAATATACTATCTAAGGCCAGTCTTTTGTTCTATAATATACTATCTCAGTCCGAGGCCAGTCTACGTTCTATATATACTATCTCAATCTGAGGCCATTCTTATATTATATAATTTACTATCTCTGTCCGAGGCCAGTGTTTTATTCTATAATATACTATCTCAGAATGAGGCGAGTCATATGTTCTATAATATACTCTCCCAATCTGAGCCCAGTCATATGTTCTGTAATATACTATCTCAGTCTGAGGCCAGTCATATGTTCTATAATATACTCTCCTAGTCTGAGGCCAGTCATATGTTCTATAATATACTATCTCAGTCTGAGGCCATTCATATGTTCTATAATATACTCTCCTAGTCTGAGGCCAGACATATGTTCTATAATATACTATCTCAGTCTGAGGCCATTCATATGTTCTATAATATACTCTCCCAGTCTGAAGACAGCCATATGTTCTATAATATACTATCTCAGTCTGAAGACAGTCATATGTTCTATAATATACTATCTCAGTCTGAAGACAGTCATATGTTCTATAATATACTATCCGAGTCTGGGGCGTTTTTTAACTCATACAGGAAACTCCAGAGAAGTAAAAGTTACATGTTCCTGGCTTTCTTGTTTCTACCATTCTTGTTTCTATCAGTCTTGTTTCTACCATTCTTGTTTCTACCATTCTTGTTTCTACCCTTCTTGTTTCTACCATTCTTGTTTCTATTATTCTTGTTTCTATCATTCTTGTTTCTACCATTCTTGTTTCTACCATTCTTATTTCTATCATTCTTATTTCTACCATTCTTATTTCTATCATTCTTGTTTCTACCATTCTTATTTCTACCATTCTTATTTCTACCATTCTTGTTTCTACCATTCTTGTTTTTACCATTCTTGTTTCTACCATTCTTGTTTCTACCATTCTTGTTCTGCTCACTTTCATCGCTTTTTCTATCTTCCTTGAAGCAGACCCATCTTTCTGCTTACTCACAAAATACGAGGGTCATGGGTGGGGGTGTTAAACGTTGAGTAACAACCCACTTGGACTAAAACATAACAGCACAAGTTATACAATGTGGTCATCTACATGTTCGGTGTCCAAGCCCCGATCAACTACATGGCCCAATGTTCAACCCCAGGTCAGTTACATAGTCCAGTGTCCAACCCCAGGTCAGCTACATGGTCCAGTGTCCAACCCCAGGTCAGCTACATGGTCCAGTGTCCAACCCCAGCTCAACCGCATGGTCCAGTGTTTAACCCCAGGTCAGCTACTTTGTCCAATGTCCACCCCTAGGTGAGCTATATAGTCCAATGTCCAACCCCAGGTCAAATACATGGTCCAGTGTCCAACCCCAGGTCAACTACATGGTCCGGTGTTCAACCCCTTGAAGTTACTTTCTGCAGGGCCAGTGCATTGACCATCATATGCGTCCATTCTCTGTTACCTTTAGAAAGTTGTTGGGAAAGCTAAGCATAATCCAGACATGCAATAAGAGAGAGAGAGAGAAGTAGAGAGGGAGGGAGAGAGACAGGGAGAGAGGGGGGAGAGAGGAGAAGAGAGAGAGAGGCGAGAAAGGGAAGAGAGGGAGGGAGAGAGAGGGAGAAAGATAGAGGGAGAGAGAGAGTGAAAGAGAGAGAGAGATGTGAGGACTGTACATTAAAACTGTTTGTGGTAGTTACAAATGACTTTTCCTATAAGAATATTTAAAATACATTTATTTCTTTCATACACTTTGAAACCAAATGTTATCTTTCTTACATTTTTGTGAGGTCAAAACAAAATGTTATCTTTCTTACATTTTTGTGAGGTCAAAACAAAATGTTATCTTTCTTACATTTTTGTGAAGTCAAAACAAAATGTTATCTTTCTTACATTTTTGTGAGGTCAAAACAAAATGTTATCTTTCATACATTTTTGTGAAGTCAAAACAAATTGTTATCTTTCTTACATTTTTGTGAGGTCAAAGCAAAATGTTATCTTTATTATATTTCGTGATGTCAAAATTAGGCCATAAAAATAGAAATCTTCAGTTGAAAACTTCTAGCGGTACCAGGACACTAGGGCCTCTGTTGTTGTCACATCAGGAACATAACAGGCAGTGTCTCCTGCTCCTTTATTGTTGTCACAACAGGCAATCACTTCTGGCCCTTAACTGTTGTAACACCAGGATCACAGTTGTAGTTGTAGTAGTAATAGTAGTAGTAGTAGTAGTAGTAGTAATAGTATTAGTAGTAGTAGTAGTAGTAGTAGAAGTAGTAGTAGTAGTAGTAGTAGTAGTAGTAGTAGTAGTAGTAGTAGTAGTAGTAGTTATAGTAATAGTAGTAGTAGTAGTAGTAGTAGTAGTAATAGCAGAGGTAGTAGAAGTAGTAGCAGTAGCAGCACTAATAGTAGTAGTAGTAGAAGCAGTAGTAGTAGTAGTAGTAGTAGTAGAAGTAGTAGTTATAGTAATAGTAGTAGTAATAGTAGTAGTAGTAGTAGTAGTAGAAGTAGTAGAAGCAGTAGTAGTAGTAGTAGTAGTAGAAGTAGTAGTTATAGTAATAGTAGTAGTAGTAGTAGTAGTAGAAGTAGTAGTAGCAGTAGCATTAGTAGGTTTCATATTTACTCCCTTTTCGCCCTTTATTCCAGCCTATGTAACCAACGAGTGGGTACTGTGCCGGGAGAGTGTAGGAAAACATCACAGATGGTCAGAAGTGAACTCATAAGTTCAAATAACCTTTTCCAGGCCAAGAAAAGCACTGGTGAGGTGGGAGGGGGGGGGGGGGATGAAGTCTCTGCAATAGTAATTGTATTACTACCACTCCCGCCGCTGAGTGGTCCGCTGGGAGCTTTGTCTTAGTGATGTTTTGGGGTAAGAAAGGAATGTGAAATATTACATTTTGCGTTAACGCTCATCTCCAAGCTTTCAGCCATTCTCTCTGGTTATATTGGTTACACTGGTTAATTCGGTAATGGAAGTAATTTAACTTTACAAAAAGGTTTTTAGAGTTTTAGGTGTTTTTATTGTTGTCACACCAGGAACACAACAGACAGTCTATCCTACCACTTTATTGTTTTAACACAAGGAACACAACAGACAGTCTATCCTACCACTTTATTGTTTTAACACCAGGAACACAACAGACAGTCTATCCTACCACTTTATTGTTTTAACACCAGGAACACAACAGGCTTTCTATCCTGCCTCTCTCTCCCTCCCTCTCTCTCTCTCTCTCTGTGTCTCTCTCTCTCTTTCTCTCTCTCTCTCTCTCTCTCTCTCTCTCTTTCTGTGTCTCTATCTTTCTCACTCAGGTTTTAGGCCAGAACATTCCTGCCACACAGCTCTCACAAAAATGACAGAATATTGGTTATGTAACATAAACGAAGAAACATTATGTGTGGCTGTCTTTGTTGACTTTAAAAAAGCATTTGACATGATTGATCATGAAATCATAGTTAGAAAGCTTGAGATTTATAAATTACACCCTGACTTGACAAAATTTATTATATCATTTCTTTCCAACAGACAACAGGTAGTTTCGCTCAAATACTCAGGTCAAGTTCATCTGTGGTTGTTGATAATGGTATTCCACAATGGTCTATTCTTGGTCCTCTCTTTTTCACCATCTACATCAATGATCTTCCACTTCATATCAAAAAAACATCTTGTGACCTCTTTGCTGATGACTGCACAGTTTTCACTAGTGACAATGACTGTATTAATCTTGAGTCAACTCTTCAAATTGAAATAAACAGTCTAATTAACTGGAGCAACAACAACAGAATGCTCATAAACACCAACAAAACAAAATCCATGCTCATTACAACAAGACAGAAATTAACAAATTCACCAACAACAACACTACAGCTCCATGCTGAAACTTCACAGATAGAGAATGTTAGTGAACATAAAACTCTAGGTCTCAGCTAGAATCATCATGTAGACAATCTAACCAAACTAACTACACAAAAAGTTTACCAAATTACTAAAATTGAAAGGTTCTAAGGACTGCAAACTCGCCTCAAACAGCCTCTGTCAGTCAAGTCCAGCTTCTGGCCTTCCCGTGGCAGAACTGTTTAAACTGACAGGAGAAGGGGCGAGGGCGAATATCTGGCGCCTGAAAACCAGTTACTTAGGGTAGGTGAGTGGCACGTTTGATAGCTCATCTGCCGCTGTTGGCGAGATCTTCAGCTGCCGTGCGTGGAGCGGTGCACCTCCCGGCCAATGAAGAAATTTGCAAATGAGGTTGCCGCGCAGCATCACTGCGGAAAAGGTGGTAGAAAGGACAAACCGAAACAAACAGTCAAATCACGGCACCTCTGGTCTGGAGGTTGGCCACGTCCTGAGTGCAGTCATATCGGGTGAAATGCATGAACCGGCTTGTCCCAGAGGTTAAGACACTGCTGGCGAGATTCTTCAAATGCCGCGCGTGGAGTGAAGCTCCTCCCGGTCAAGGAAGAAAATGCGGAAAAGAAATAAAGGTTGCTGTGCGACGCCGATGTGAAAAGGTGGTGGAAAATGAAGTTTAACTGGTATGTCCAGTAGTATCGCTACGAGAGCTATACCACGGCACCTCTGCTCTAGAGGCCGCCCACGTCCGAAATACACCTACACTGGTGAAATATGCCTAAACCGGCACACACCAGGGGTGGAACTTGATGGCTAGACATGTCATGCCACCTCCGCTCTAGAGGTCGGTAACGCCTGATATACATCCATACTGGTGAATTTTGCCTAAACCTTCTCACACCAGGGGTGAATCTTGAAGGCTATGCATGTCACAGTACCTCTGCTCTAGAGGTCGGTCTCGTCCCAAACACGCCCATACTGGGATAATGCCTAAACCGGCTCAACCCAGGGGTAGAAGTCACTAGTGGCGAGGATTCGTCCTCCTGGACAAAAGCTCCATCCTGGTCACAACTAGGAAGGGTAGCGGCCACGACCGCTGAGGTTTTCTGGTGAGAAAGTCCAACTCTGGACTGGATGGGCAACCACCTCTCACCCGGCGGTGATACACGGGTATCTCAAAACACGTCGAGGTTTTCCGGTGAGAAAGTCCAACTCTAGACTAAACTGGTGCAATGAAAACCACGGTGTCACGCAATCCCGCTTCCGAAACCCACCAAGAATACAGGCTAAAGCCCTGTGATACTCTGAACCCCTTGTGGTCCTCTCGTGGATCTCGTGTGGTCTTTTCAGGGACCACACAGGGGACCACGGGACCTAACGAGGACCACAGGCGTGAATTCAGTAGGATCACAGTGCGGTTTTTGGTGGTAGAAGCGAACGAAGAAGAAGAAGAAGAGACTAAAATTAAACATTTTCTTGACATAGACACCAGAAAAATATACTACATATCACAGATACAAACACACTTGGACAACTGTTCCACAGTCTGGGATGGTTGCTCCATGTCAAACATGAAAAGACTTTACTCACTTGAAAAACGAGCAGTAAAGCTTATAGATGACAAACATGCAGCACGTATTACAAATAAGGACAAACATCTTGATATTCTACTCCTCAAGAAGAGGTTTCGTTTCAACAAGGCCAAGTTAATTCATAAAATTCTATCACACAATGCTCCACCCTATCTGTGGTCGTTGTTCAAATCCAACCCAAAACACAGTCAACGATTAAGCAATTGTATTCTCCCAAAACCAAGTCTTGACATATTTAAAACAAGCTTCCCTTACTCGGCTGCCCACCTTTGGAATGCCCTACCAACTTACGTAAAATTTACAAGTAATATTCGTTCTTATAACTTCAAACTTTGTCACCATCTGTTTGATATGGACTATATGCCTCCCTAAGCATAGTCTAAAGTAATTTAAAGTACGGCTTGATTGTTGTCATTTTAACAGCTTTTCATTGTCAATGAATCTAAGAGTGCAAGTTTATTTCATGCTGTTGCATAAATCAGAGGGTAGAGTGTATGGACATGAGATAAGTTTATTATTTATTTATGTAATCATTTAATTGTGTCTTCATGATTATTATGTTCATTAACAAATGCTGAATGAATGTGACTGAGTGAAAGCTGTATGATGAAGGGCAGAATGTTAGACGGGCCTGCGTGCCCAATTCTTAACCCTTTGAAAATAAAATGTTTCGTTCTTTCGTTCGTTTGTTCTCTTTCTCTCCCTCTCTATCTTTCTTTCTCTATTTCTTTCTCTCTTTGCTATCTATATTAACGACCTACCACTACATTTAAAGCACTCTTCATGTGATCTTTTCGCTGACGACTGTACTGTTTACAATAGTGACTATGACATCAATAACCTACAGACAACGCTCCAAAATGATATAAACAGTTTGATTAAATGGAGTAATAAGAATGGTATGTTGATAAACACCAACAAAACAAAATCCATGCTCATCACTACAAGACAGAAACTGCAAAATGCAACTAAAACTTCACTACAGCTTTGTGCTGGGACTAAGGCAATAGAAAATGTTCATAAACATAAAACCCTAGGACTCATCATTGATCAGCATTTAACTTGGAATTCTCACGTACATAACCTAACAAATTTGATTGCACAGAAAGTTTACCAATTAGCCAAAATTAAACACTTTATCGACAAAGACACAAGAAAAATATACTACATATCTCACATACAAACACACTTAGATTACTGTTCCACAATCTGGGATGGATGCTCAGTCTCAAACATAAAAAGGCTCCACTCACTTTACAAGCGAGCATTAAATCTTATTTGTGACAGACACCCAGTACAGACTGTAGATCAACACAAACAACTCAAAATTCTACCCCTCAAAAATAGAATCATTTTTAACAAAGTTAAGTTTGTTCACAGAATTCTGTCGCACAATGCTCCGCCTTACTTGTGGTCACTGTTTACGTATAACACTAAACATAGCCAGCGTTTAAAAAACTGTCTTCTTCCTAAACCCAGGATTGATCTGTACAAGAAAAGCCTTGCATACTCTGCAGTACAGCTCTGGAACACCCTCCCCTACAATTTAAAATCCATTGGTAATGCTTCATCCTTTAACTCAAACCTGTTTCATTATTTACTTGCTTGTAATTATATGCCTCCATAAAATAGCCAGCACTCTCTCAACACATGGCTCGTAAACCATCAAGTACTTCAGTGACATAGTTAGAAAAGCAACTTGTTAGATATTGTTAGAAATTATTTTAATGTTTGTTAAAAAAAACATATGTTAGAAGATGATTTACAATGTATTTTTATTTATGTATATGTCTGCGTGTGTATGTGTGCGTGAGTGCTATTTTATTAGGTTAATGACTTCTTCTCTTTTACCTTGAATGTAATAGTTAAATCTTACACTCTTTTGATATGTTTTTCCTAATTTAATTTGTATTTTTTGTTTACTAAATCAAGTGTGTGGGAAGAATGAAAGATGGAGTGATGAAGGGCAGAATGTAAGACGGGCCTGCGTGCCCAATTCTTTACCATTGAAAAATAAAGATTATTCATTCATTCATTCATTCTCTCTTTCTCTGTCTCTCTCACTTTCTCTCTATCTTTCTCTGTTTTATCTTTCTCTCTCTTTTTCTCTCTTTTTCTCTTTGTCTCTGTCGCTCCCTGTCTCTCTCTTTCTCTCTTTCTTTCTCTCTCTCTGTGTCTCTTTCACTTTCTCTCTCTCTTTCTCTCTTTGCCTCTCTCTTTTTCTCTCTCTGTCTCCCTCTCTGTCTCTCTCTCTGTCTCTCTCTGTCTCTCTCTTTCTCTCTGAGAAGAAGTAGAAACATTCTGATCCCTGGTCTCCGCCCATCTTTCTAATCAGAGGTCATGAAAACATGGTTAAGTAACTTGTCTACTTCTTTACCACATTCTGGATATTTTCAAAGTAAATTTCTCATCCTCTCTTTCTTCCGAAGCAAAACTAAAACCTCCAAAGCAATTAAAGTGGCGACATAATCCTCCAGAACTTATCTTCGCCTCTGTGTGTATGTGTGTGTGTTGTCTTGGTAATCATATGCTTTCCTGGGAATGTTATCTCTTAAATTTAAAAAGAAAACTCACGTCCTTCTATTTTTAACTGTTAGTTTTCTAATATTGATTAATTGTATCTCTTATTTCAAAACATCGCCAAACATGAGACAGCCATGCCTGCCTGCTCTACGCAGGTTGCTTTATCGATTATGTTTGACAATTATTACTAGTAACCAGGCAAGAGTAATCGAAAATCTTTCCACGGGTCTCTAGTGTACACAGTTGACACGAGCAGATAAATGCCCGGATGTAATGTGTTTGCTTAATATGCGTTTAATATGGCCAAGTTTAACTTGATTGAAAGATAAATAAAAAAAAAGGTTTTCAAGGAAGAAACTGTATAAACTGCTAATGCAAAAAAGGAATATAACGTTAAGTTTTGATGTGGTATTTAAGTGTAATATTTAATGAAAATGTGCTAGTTATCTTTCAGCCAGCCAAGATTATAGTGTCTGTGCACTGACACTTAAGGGAGAGAAGATCTATAGCGTATGTCTACTGACACTTAAGAGAGGGAAGATCTATAGTGTCTATCTACTGACACTTAATAGAGGGAAGATCTATAGTGTCTATCTACTAACACTTAAGAGAGGGAAGATCTATAGTGTCTGTCTTCTAACACTTAAGAGAGGGAAGATCTATAGTGTCTAACTACTAACACTTAAGAGAGGGAAGATCTATAGTGTCTATCTTCTAACACTTAAGAGAGGGAAGATCTATAGTGTCTAACTACTAACACTTAAGAGAGGGAAGATCTATAGTGTCTAACTACTAACACTTAAGAGAGGGAAGATCTATAGTGTCTATCTACTAACACTTAAGAGAGGGAAGATCTATAGTGTCTATCTTCTAACACTTAAGAGAGGGAAGATCTATAGTGTCTATCTACTAACACTTAAGAGAGGGAAGATCTATAGTGTCTGTCTACTAACACTTAAGAGAGGGAAGATCTATAGTGTCTATCTACTAACACTTAAGAGAGGGAAGATCTATAGTGTCTATCTACTAACACTTAAGAGAGGGAAGATCTATAGTGTCTGTCTACTAACACTTAAGAGAGGGAAGATCTATAGTGTCTAACTACTGACACTTAAGAGAGGGAAGATCTATAGTGTCTATCTACTAACACTTAAGAAAGGGAAGATCTATAGTGTCTATCTACTAACACTTAAGAGAGGGAAGATCTATAGTGTCTATCTACTAACACTTAAGAGAGGGAAGATCTATAGTGTCTATCTACTAACACTTAAGAGAGGGAAGATCTATAGTGTCTATCTACTAACACTTAAGAGAGGGAAGATCTATAGTGTCTATCTACTAACACTTAAGAAAGGGAAGATCTATAGTGTCTATCTACTAACACTTAAGAGAGGGAAGGTCTATAGTGTCTAACTACTGACACTTAAGAGAGGGAAGATCTATAGTGTCTGTGCACTAACACTTAAGAGAGGGAAGATCTATAGTGTCTAACTACTGACACTTAAGAGAGGGAAGGTCTATAGTGTCTAACTACTAACACTTAAGAGAGGGAAGATCTATAGTGTCTAACTACTAACACTTAAGAGAGGGAAGGTCTATAGTGTCTAACTACTGACACTTAAGAGAGGGAAGATCTATAGTGTCTGTGCACTAACACTTAAGAGAGGGAAGATCTATAGTGTCTAACTACTAACACTTAAGAGAGGGAAGGTCTATAGTGTCTAACTACTGACACTTAAGAGAGGGAAGATCTATAGTGTCTGTGCACTAACACTTAAGAGAGGGAAGATCTATAGTGTCTGTGCACTAACACTTAAGAGAGGGAAGATCTATAGTGTCTATAAAAGATCAATGCAAGTTTTCCAACCGTTTACCAAGTATTCTTATTTCTGTCACCCAGCCAAACCTGGAGAGTCTTATCATCACCAGATTAATTTCACTTTACATTTGAATCACTTCACATACTCTTACATATTTAAGCGATTACAAGCTTACAAGCTTACAAGCTTACACGTTTACACGCTTACACGCTTGCATGTAGAGATAGAGTGTATAAAAATGCGTAGAGCGGATTTCACGAAGAATTAAATTGATTTCATGAACACTCCAATAAATGGACATCATCGTGTTTCATCCAAACATCACCTACACACAAGCACAACCTACACACAAGCACAACCTACACACAAGCACAACCTACACACAAGCACAACCTACACACAAGCACAACCTACACACAAGCACAACCTACACACAAGCACAACCTACACACAAGCACCACCTACACACAAGCACAACCTACACACAAACACCATCTACACACAAGCACAACCTACACACAAACACCACCTACACACAAACATCACCTACACACAAACACCACCTACACACAAGCACAACCTACACACAAACACCACCTACACACAAATACAACCTACACACAAACACCACCTACACACAAATACAACCTACACACAAACACCACCTACACAAAAACACAACCTGCACACAAACACCAGCTACACACAAACACCACCTACACAAAAGCACAACCTACAAACAAGCACCACCTACACACAAGCACAACCTACACACAAGCAAAACCTACACACAAACACCACCTACAAACAAGCACAACCTACACACAAACACCAGCTACACACAAACACCACCTACACACAAGCACAACCTACAAACAAGCACCACCTACACACAAGCACAACCTACACACAAGCAAAACCTACACACAAACACCACCTACAAACAAGCACAACCTACACACAAACACCACCTACACACAAACATCATCTACACACAAACACCACCTACACACAAACACCACCTACACGCAAACACCACCTTCACACAAACACCACCTTCACACAAACACTACCTGTGCGCAAACCCCACCTTCACACAAACACTACCTTCACACAAACACCACTTTCATACAAACACTACCTACACACAAATACCACCTTCACAAAATCACTATCTTCACACAAACACTACCTTTACGCAAACACCACCTTCACAAAAACACTGCCTTCACACAAACACCACCTTTATACAAACACTATTTTTTCGCAAACACCATTTTCACAAAAATATCACCTTCACACAAACACCACCTTCATACAAACACTACCTATACGCAAACATCACCTATACGCAAAAACCACCTTCACACAAACACCACATTCACACAAACATCACCTCCACACAAATACTACCTACACGCAAACACCACCTTCACACAAACACCACCTTCATACAGACACTACCTATACGCAAACACCACCTTCATACAAACACTATCTTCACACAAACACCACCTTCACACAAATATCACCTTCACACAAACACTGCATTCACACAAACACTACCTACACACAAAACCACCTTCACACAAACACTACATATACGCAAACTCATCACACAAACACCACCTTCACACAAAAACTACCTTCACACAAAAATCACCTTCACACAAGCACCACCTTCACACAAAAACTACCTTCACACAAATATCACCTTCACACAAACAGCACCTTCACACAAAAACTACCTTCACACAAAAATCATCTTCACACAAACACCAGCTTTACACAACACCACCTACACACAAGCACCACCTACACACAAGCACAACCTACACAAGCACAACCTACACACAAGCACAACCTACACACAAGCACAACCTACACACAAGCACAACCTACACACAAGCACAACCTACACACAAGCACAACCTACACACAAGCACCACCTACACACAAGCACAACCTACACACAAACACCATCTACACACAAGCACAACCTACACACAAACACCACCTACACACAAACATCACCTACACACAAACACCACCTACACACAAGCACAACCTACACACAAACACCACCTACACACAAATACAACCTACACACAAACACCACCTACACACAAATACAACCTACACACAAACACCACCTACACAAAAACACAACCTGCACACAAACACCAGCTACACACAAACACCACCTACACAAAAGCACAACCTACAAACAAGCACCACCTACACACAAGCACAACCTACACACAAGCAAAACCTACACACAAACACCACCTACAAACAAGCACAACCTACACACAAACACCAGCTACACACAAACACCACCTACACACAAGCACAACCTACAAACAAGCACCACCTACACACAAGCACAACCTACACACAAGCAAAACCTACACACAAACACCACCTACAAACAAGCACAACCTACACACAAACACCACCTACACACAAACATCATCTACACACAAACACCACCTACACACAAACACCACCTACACGCAAACACCACCTTCACACAAACACCACCTTCACACAAACACTACCTGTGCGCAAACCCCACCTTCACACAAACACTACCTTCACACAAACACCACTTTCATACAAACACTACCTACACACAAATACCACCTTCACAAAATCACTATCTTCACACAAACACTACCTTTACGCAAACACCACCTTCACAAAAACACTGCCTTCACACAAACACCACCTTTATACAAACACTATTTTTTCGCAAACACCATTTTCACAAAAATATCACCTTCACACAAACACCACCTTCATACAAACACTACCTATACGCAAACATCACCTATACGCAAAAACCACCTTCACACAAACACCACATTCACACAAACATCACCTCCACACAAATACTACCTACACGCAAACACCACCTTCACACAAACACCACCTTCATACAGACACTACCTATACGCAAACACCACCTTCATACAAACACTATCTTCACACAAACACCACCTTCACACAAATATCACCTTCACACAAACACTGCATTCACACAAACACTACCTACACACAAAACCACCTTCACACAAACACTACATATACGCAAACTCATCACACAAACACCACCTTCACACAAAAACTACCTTCACACAAAAATCACCTTCACACAAGCACCACCTTCACACAAAAACTACCTTCACACAAATATCACCTTCACACAAACAGCACCTTCACACAAAAACTACCTTCACACAAAAATCATCTTCACACAAACACCAGCTTTACACAACACCACCTACACACAAACGAGTGGCACATGAGTTATAGTGTGAGGACCAGATGTATGTTACTTTCCAATAAAATTACCATCTTCTTTAAAATGCAGTTTTGCCCACAAAAAGGAATAAATCTTTGATCTCCACTGTGAGGAATTTATCTTCGATCTTCTCTCTGAGAATTTATCTTTGATGTTCTTTCTCTCTGACTGAACTAAAGAATAATCACTCTCCTATCAACAATTACAAGACTTAAATGTTGCATTTTTGCTTCTAGTGGCAAGGCGGTTGTAAATTTAATGAAAGAACATGTTCAAACTTGATTTATTCTACTGAATATTCCTTCCCTTAGACATGTGATCTGTCTGCAGTATTTTTAGTTAAACCATTCCTTGTATGCCGTGCCGGACAGCGTTGGCGAACATTCTTTGTATGCCGTGCCGGACAGCGTTGGCGAACATTCTTTGTATGCCGTGCCGGACAGCGTTGGCGAACATTCTTTGTATGCCGTGCCGGACAGCGTTGGCGAACATTCTTTGTATGCCGTGCCGGACAGCGTTGGCGAACATTCTTTGTATGCCGTGCCTGACAACTTTGGCGAACATTCTTTGTATGCCGTGCCTGACAACTTTGGCGAACATTCTTTGTATGCCGTGCCTGACAGCTTTGGCGAACATTCTTTGTATGCCGTTCCTGACAACTTTGGCGAACATTCTTTGTATGCCGTGCCTGACAACTTTGGCGAACATTCTTTGTATGCCGTGCCTGACAACTTTGGCGAACATTCTTTGTATGCCGTGCCTGACAGCTTTGGCGAACGTTCTTTGTCTGGCGTGCCGGACAGCTTTGGCGAACATTCTTTGTATGCCGTGCCTGACAGCTTTGGTGAACATTCTTTGTATGCCGTGCCTGACAACTTTGGCGAACATTCTTTGTATGCCGCGCCTGGCAACTTTGGCGAACGTTCTTTGTATGCCGCGCCTGACAACTTTGGCGAACATTCTTTGTATGTCGTGCCTGACAGCTTTGGCGAACATTCTTGTATGCCGTGCCTGACAACTTTGGCGAACATTCTTTGTATGCCGTGCCTGACAACTTTGGCGAACATTCTTTGTATGCCGTGCCTGACAGCTTTGGCGAACATTCTTTGTATGCCGTGCCTGACAGCTTTGGCGAACATTCTTTGTATGCCGTGCCTGACAACTTTGGCGAACATTCTTTGTATGCCGTGCCTGACAACTTTGGCGAACATTCTTTGTATGCCGTGCCTGACAGCTTTGGCGAACATTCTTTGTATGCCGTTCCTGACAACTTTGGCGAACATCTTTGTATGCCGTGCCTGACAACTTTGGCGAACATTCTTTGTATGCCGTGCCTGACAACTTTGGCGAACATTCTTTGTATGCCGTGCCTGACAGCTTTGGCGAACGTTCTTTGTCTGGCGTGCCGGACAGCTTTGGCGAACATTCTTTGTATGCCGTGCCTGACAGCTTTGGTGAACATTCTTTGTATGCCGTGCCTGACAACTTTGGCGAACATTCTTTGTATGCCGCGCCTGGCAACTTTGGCGAACGTTCTTTGTATGCCGCGCCTGACAACTTTGGCGAACATTCTTTGTATGTCGTGCCTGACAGCTTTGGCGAACATTCTTTGTATGCCGTGCCTGACAACTTTGGCGAACATTCTTTGTATGCCGTGCCTGACAACTTTGGCGAACATTCTTTGTATGCCGTGCCTGACAGCTTTGGCGAACGTTCTTTGTATGCCGTGCCTGACAGCTTTGGCGAACATTCTTTGTATGCCGTGCCTGACAGCTTTGGCGAACATTCTTTGTATGCCGTGCCTGACAACTTTGGCGAACATTCTTTGTATGCCGTGCCTGGCAACTTTGGCGAACATTCTTTGTATGCCGTGCCTGGCAACTTTGGCGAACATTCTTTGTATGCCGTGCCTGGCAACTTTGGCGAACGTGTTCTCCGTCTTGAGCTGTCCTCGGTGTTTTCTATTAATTCAGATTTTCTTCTCCACATCCACTCGGTCATCCACTCGGTCATCCACTCGGTCATCCACTCGGACATCCACTTGGTCATCCACTCGGTCATCCATTTGATCATCCACTCGGTCATCCACTTGATCATCCACTCGGTCATCCACTCGGTCATCCACTTGGTCATCCACTTGATCATCCACTCGATCATCCACTCGGTCATCCACTTGGTCATCCACTCGGTCATCCACTCGGTCATCCACTTGGTCATCCACTTGGTCATCCACTCGGTCATCCACTCGGTCATCCACTTGGTCATCCACTTGATCATCCACTCGGCCATCCACTCGGTCATCCACTTGGTCATCCACTTGATCACAACACTTGGTCAAACACTTGATCATCCACTTGGTCATCCACTTGATCACAACACTTGGTCATCCACTTGATCACAACACTTGGTCATCCACTTGATCACAACACTTGGTCATCCACTTGATCACAACACTTGGTCATCCACTTGATCACAACACTTGGTCATCCACTTGATCACAACACTTGGTCATCCATTTGATCACAACACTTAGTCATCCATTTGATCACAACACTTGGTCATCCACTTGATCACAACACTTCGTCATCCACTTGATCACAACACTTGGTCATCCACTTGATCACAACACTTGGTCATCCACTTGATCACAACACTTGGTCATCCACTTGATCACAACACTTGGTCATCCACTTGATCACAACACTTGGTCATCCACTTGATCACAACACTTGGTCATCCACTTGATCACAACACTTCGTCATCCACTTGATCACAACACTTAGTCATCCACTTGATCACAACACTTAGTCATCCACTTGATCACAACACTTGGTCATCCACTTGATCACAACACTTCGTCATCCACTTGATCACAACACTTCGTCATCCACTTGATCACAACACTTGGTCATCGATTTGATCACAACACTTCGTCATCCACTTGATCACAACACTCCGTCATCCACTTGATCACAACACTCCGTCATCCACTTGATCACAACACTTCGTCATCCACTTGATCACAACACTTCGTCATCCACTTGATCACAACACTTCGTCATCCACTTGATCACAACACTCCGTCATCCACTTGGTCAGTCAACTTAGTCAGTCCACTTGGTCATCCACTTGATCAGAACAATTGATCGGTCCACTTAGTCATCCACTTTCTCAGTCCATTTTATCAGTCCACTTTGTCAGTCCACTTTGCCATTCACTTTGTCAGTCCATTTTATCAGTCCACTTATTCAGTCCACTTAGTCATCCACTTTGTCAGTCCACATGGTCATCCACTTTGTCAGTCCACTTAGTCATCCACTTTGTCAGTCCAAATGGTCATCCACTTGGTCAGTCCACTTAGTCATCCTTTTTGTCAGTCCACTTGGTCAGTCCACTTCGTCAATCAACTTAGTCATCCACTTTGTCAGTTCATTTGGTCAGTGCACTCGGTCAGTCCACTTGGTTAGTCCACTTTATCAGTCCGTTTTATCAGTCCTGAGATATTTTTCTCTTGGCCTCCCTATCTTTATTTTTATCTTGAATTTTCCACTCGCTGTCACAGGTGTTCTCAAACTATGTGTGTGTGTGGGGGGGGGGGAAGGTGCACTTTATGCAAGAGAAAACAATTGGTTGGAGCTGTTGTATTAGGAAAATTTATGTTGGAGCTGTTGTAATAGGAAAATTTATGTTGGAGCTGTTGTAATAGGAAAATTTATGTTGGAGCTGTTGTATTAGGAAAATTTATGTTGGAGCTGTTGTATTAGGAAAATTTATGTTGGAGCTGTTGTATTAGGAAAATTTATGTTGGAGCTGTTGTATTAGGAAAATTTATGTTGGAGCTGTTGTATTAGGAAAATTTATGTTGGAGCTGTTGTATTAGGAAAATTTATGTTGGAGCTGTTGTATTAGGAAAATTTATGTTGGAGCTGTTGTATTAGGAAAAATTTTATGTTGGAGCTGTTGTATTAGGAAAAATTTATGTTGGAGCTGTTGTATTAGGAAAAATTTATGTTGGAGCTGTTGTACAAGAAAGGATTTATGTTGGAGCTGTTGTATTAGAAAAAAAATTATGTTGGAGCTGTTGTATTAGAAAAAAAAATATGTTGGAGCTATTGTACAAGAAAGGATTTACGTTGGAGCTGTTTTACAAGAGAGGATTTATGTTGGAGCTGTTGTACAAGGAAAATATATGTTGGAGCTGTTATACAAGGGAAATATACGTTGGAGCTATTTTACAGCAAAGGATTCATATCCGAGCTGTTGTACAATAAAGGATTTATGTTGAAGTTGTTGTACAAGAAAGGGTTTAGTTTGGAGCTGTTGTACAAAAAAGGATTTATTTTGGAGCTGTTGTACAAAAAAAATTATTCACTTTGGAGCTGTTGTAGAAGGAAAATTTCATGTTCGAGCTATTGCAGGAAGAAAAATGCATGCTACCATAGAGAAGGTTAGACTGACATTAGGAACATGCTACCATAGAGAAGGTTAGACTGAAATTAGGAACATGCTACCATAAAGCAGATTACCCTGACATTAGGAACATGCTACCATAAAGCAGGTTAGACTGACATTAGGAACATTCCACAATAAAGGTAGTACAAGCTCTGCTGTCGTGTCCCCTACCAGGCAATAACGTCATCTAACATGTATATAACAAACGAGAAACTTGACATCTTCTGACTGTGACTTTTACAAATATGAAACTTGACATCTTCTGACTGTGACTTTTACAAATATGAAACTTGACATCTTCTGACTGTGACTTTTGCAAATATGAAACTTGACATCTTCTGACCGTGACTTTTACAAATATGAAACTTGACTTCTTCTGACTGTGACTTTTACAAATATGAAGCTTGACATCTTCTGACTGTGACTTTGACAAACATCCTTTCTTCAGAGTTTGAAAGAAACATTGCAGTCCTAATTATTCTTTTATAGCATGAAAAAAAAAGTAAGAACAATCTTAAGTTTGCCTCGAGGAAACTAAGATAGCAATGGCGGACCAAAAGGGCTCCACGGAGCACAGCTTGAAAACCTCTACACTACCAAGATCTTTACTTCCTTTCGTTTTTTTTTTCCTACTTTCTGAGATTTAAGAAACGTTTAGCTACACTTTCAAGTTTTTGTTTTCATTTTCATCGTGCGCACGCGCGTCAGTGTGTATGTATGTATGTAGGAGTATATATAGAGCTGTGAGATCATTCTCATCTGAAAAGTATGTATGTAAGAGTATATATAGAGCTGTGAGATCATTCTCATCTGGAAAGTATGTATGTAAGAGTATATATAGAGCTGTGAGATCATCTCATCTGGAAAGTATGTATGTAAGAGTATATATAGAGCTGTGAGATCATTCTCATCTGGAAAGTATGTATGTAAGAGTATATATAGAGCTGTGAGATCATTCTCATCTGGAAAGTATGTATGTAAGAGTATATATAGAGCTGTGAGATCATCTCATCTGGAAAGTATGTATGTAAGAGTATATATAGAGCTGTGAGATCATCTCATCTGGAAAGTATGTATGTAAGAGTAATATAGAGCTGTGAGATCATTCTCATCTGGAAAGTATGTATGTAAGAGTATATATAGAGCTGTGAGATCATCTCATCTGGAAAGTATGTATGTAAGAGTATATATAGAGCTGTGAGATCATCTCATCTGGAAAGTATGTATGTAAGAGTATATATAGAGCTGTGAGATCATCTCATCTGGAAAGTATGTATGTAAGAGTATATATAGAGCTGTGAGATCATCTCATCTGGAAAGTATGTATGTAAGAGTATATATAGAGCTGTGAGATCATCTCATCTGGAAAGTATGTATGTAAGAGTATATATAGAGCTGTGAGATCATTCTCATCTGGAAAGTATGTATGTAAGAGTATATATAGAGCTGTGAGATCATCTCATCTGGAAAGTATGTATGTAAGAGTATATATAGAGCTGTGAGATCATCTCATCTGGAAAGTATGTATGTAAGAGTATATATAGAGCTGTGAGATCATCTCATCTGGAAAGTATGTATGTAAGAGTATATATAGAGCTGTGAGATCATCTCATCTGGAAAGTATGTATGTAGGAGTATATATAGAGCTGTGAGATCATCTCATCTGGAAAGTATGTATGTAAGAGTATATATAGAGCTGTGAGATCATCTCATCTGGAAAGTATGTATGTAAGAGTATATATAGAGCTGTGAGATCATCTCATCTGGAAAGTATGTATGTAGGAGTATATATAGAGCTGTGAGATCATCTCATCTGGAAAGTGGTTACCATTTAACTTTCTTCTCCCCGAAGAACAACAACAAAATGGCCTTGGGTAAACATTGCCATGAAGAAAACGTCCAACAGCTGAGCACAGCATGTCGTCATCTACCGCAGGAGCAACATCGCTCCAGGCTTAAACAGCAATCAAACTGTTGACAGCAGGAAGGAAGGAGGCTGGGAGAAAGGGAGGGGAATGTAGAAAAAAGGGGAGAGATGAAATTTAAGATATTTGTTATTAGCGCCGAAATAACGGCTAAACAGCAGTAAAGTTAAACACCAAACAGCAGTAAAGTTAAACACCAAACAGCAGTAAAGTTAAACACCAAACAGCAGTAAAGTTAAACACCAAACAGCAGTAAAGTTAAACACCAAACAGCAGTAAAGTTAAACACCAAACAGCAGTGAAAGTAAAGTGTGGTACAGGCAAGCTTCAGAAATGTTACACGAAACAGAAATCGTAACAGGAGTAAAGAACGGGGCAGATAAAAGTAGACAGAAGTAAAGACTTGAACAGATAAAAGTAGACAGAAGTAAAGACTTGAACAGATAAAAGTAGACAGAAGTAAAGACTTGAACAGATAAAAGTAGACAGAAGTAAAGACTTGAACAGATAAAAGTAGACAGAAGTAAAGACTTGAACAGATAAAAGTAGACAGAAGTAAAGACTTGAACAGATAAAAGTAGACAGAAGTAAAGACTTGAACAGATAAAAGTAGACAGAAGTAAAGACTTGAACAGATAAATGTAGACAGAAATAAATAAACAGGTAGAAACACTCAAGCTAAACACCACTAAATGTAGACGTACTAAAGATATCACATAAGTTTAGACAGCACCAAAGATAGATACCACTAAAGCCAGGCAACAATAAAGACAGACTTCACTAAAGACAGACAACATAAAGTAATAAATCATTAAAGAGAGGCAACATTAAAAAAAAGACAACACTACAGACAGACAGCACAAAAAACAGATAACACTAAGACAGACAACATAGAAACAGACATCACTAAAGACAGACAACATAAAGACAGACAGCTGTAAAGGTAGTCAGTAGTAAAGGCAGACGGAATTTAAGATAGACGGCAGCAAATAAGGCAGCACTATGATAGACAGATTTACAGAAGACAACAGTAAATAATGCAATACTATGATAGACAGATTTACAGAAGACAACAGTAAATAATGCAATACTATGATAGACAGATTTACAGAAGACAACAGTAAATAATGCAATACTATGATAGACAGATTTACAGAAGACAACAGTAAATAATTCAATACTATGATAGACAGATTTACAGAAGACAACAGTAAATAATGTAATACTATGATAGACAGATTTACAGAAGACAACAGTAAATAATTCAATACTATGATAGACAGATTTACAGAAGACAGCAGTAAAATAGATAACATGAAGATAGTAAAAGAGACAGCAGGAAGATAGTAAGATAGACAGCATGAAGATAATAAGATGAACAGCAGGAATATAGTAAAATAAACAGCAGGAAGATAGTAACATAGATAACAGAAAGATAGTAAAACAGACAGGAGAAAGATAGTAAGATATACAGCAGAAAGATAGTAAAACAGACAGCAGAAAGATAGTAAGATATACAGCAGAAAGATAGTAAAACAGACAGCAGAAAGATAGTAAGATAGATAACAGAAAGATAGTAAACATGAGACAAGTCCTGTCTTACCAGCCGCAGATTGTGTGACATAAATAATTCAGACCCACTCTTGACGTTTTGTCTTTGTCCTGTCTGTTTAATCAATCAGTCACACATTACACACACACACACACACTCACACACACACACACACACACGCACACACTTTTCTTTCTCCTCATTTCTTTCGTTCATACCTTTAATTATCTCACATAATCTCTCTCTCTCTCTCTCTCTCTCTCTCTCTCTCTCTCTCTCTCCCGTAAAAAAGCTTCGTTTAGTAATTTTTGCTGGAGATTTTAATGCAACAGTTTTTGTTTGTTCTTTTCTTTTTCTCCTGTACTCTAGTTCTGGTGCACCTCTTGTCACATCCTTACACTACCCTGGATGTGCTCTAGTTCTGGTGCATCTCTTGTCACATCCTTACACTACCCTGGATGTGCTCTAGTTCTGGTGCACCTCTTGTCACATCTTTACAGCACCTTCAATGTACTCTAGTTCTGGTGCATCTCTTGTCACATCCTTACACTACCCTGGATGTACTCTAGTTCTGGTGCACCTCTTGTCACATCCTTACACTACCCTGGATGTACTCTAGTTCTGGTGCATCTCTTGTCACATCCTTACACTACCCTGGATGTGCTCTAGTTCTGGTGCACCTCTTGTCACATCTTTACAGCACCTTGAATGTGCTCTAGTTCTGGTGCACCTCTTGTCACATCTTTACAGCACCTTGAATGTACTCTAGTTCTGGTGCACCTCTTGTCACATCCTTACACTACCCTGGATGTACTCTAGTTCTGGTGCTCCTCTTGTCACATCCTTACACTACCCTGGATGTACTCTAGTTCTGGTGCTCCTCTTGTCACATCCTTACAGTACCCTGGATGTACTCTAGTTCTGGTGCATCTCTTGTCACATCCTCACAGCACCCTGGAAAGAGTGCATGCCTTCTACTTGCCCTGGTTACTTCTTTATACCCCGGAATGTCTTAATGAAGCTAGGTATAGAATCAGGATTTTGTGATTTCTCTTGACCACCCGGAATGTCTTAATGAAGTTAAGTATAGAATCAGGATTTTGTGATTTCTCTTGACCACCCGGAATGTCTTAATGAAGTTAAGTATAGAATCAGGATTTTGTGATTTCTCTTGACCACCCGGAATGTCTTAATGAAGTTAAGTATAGAATCAGGATTTTGTGATTTCTCTTGACCACCCGGAATGTCTTAATGAAGTTAAGTATAGAATCAGGATTTTGTGATTTCTCTTGACCACCCGGAATGTCTTAATGAAGTTAAGTATAGAATCAGGATTTTGTGATTTCTCTTGACCACCCGGAATGTCTTAATGAAGTTAAGTATAGAATCAGGATTTTGTGATTTCTCTTGACCACCCGGAATGTCTTAATGAAGTTAAATATAGAATCAGGATTTTGTGATTTCTCTTGACCACCCGGAATGTCTTAATGAAGCTAAGTATAGAATCAGGATCTTGTGATGTCTCATGACCACTTTCCATGTCTTCTTTGGGCTCCAGGATGTACTGGTCTGATGAGGTCAGAACAAACAGGTCATCTCCATATGATACTAGTCATGTGACTGGTGTATTTGGATAGTTCAAGGTCCACGTTTTTTTTGACAATCCAAGCTATATATATATATATAAAAGATATGTATAATATGGTGTTTGTATTGTATATATATATATATATAAGATATGTATATTATGGTGTTTGTATTGTATATATATATATAAGATATGTATATTATGGTGTTTGTATTGTATATATATATAAGATATGTATATTATGGTGTTTGTATTGTATATATATATAAGATATGTATAGTATGGTGTTTGTATTGTATATATATATATATATGGGTGTCTGAGTGGCGAAGTGGTTAGTGCACTGGTCTCTCATGGCGAAGGTCGGGGGTTCGAATGCGGCCGGCGGCACCTCAGTCACCCAGCTGTAGAAATGGGTACCTGACTTCTTTTGGAGTTGGGGGAAGGAAAGGCGGCCAGGCGTGATACTGGCCATATCACCCTCTAGTGTGCTGACAAGTCAAGGAAAATATGGGCACTAACACCATATCCCTATGTGCCTCTAAGGCATGACAGGGTTACCTTTATTTTACTTTTTTAATATATATATATATAATGCAAAAAAAAATAATGTGTGTGATGTGTAGGCTCTCACACTGTTCTCTTACTACAATCCGCTCCTATTCTTCTGATGTAAGTTCTCCGAAAGCTCTAGAACAGCACCTTGTTCTCCAAGCTGCCTGTCTCCATCTAGAACTGGAATTAACAATAAATTCAGTTTCTTTTAAATTTCTTTAGATTTCAACCTACTTTCTGCTGTCTATGCTCTAACTTCTGTTGTCTGTGCTCTACTTTCTGCTGTCTATGCTCTAACTTCTGTTGTCTGTGCTCTACTTTCTGCTATCTATGCTCTAATTTCTGCTGTCTGTGCTCTACTTTCTGCTATCTTTGCTCTAATTTCTGCTGTCTATGCTCTACTTTCTGCTATCTATGCTATAATTTCTGTTATCTCTGTTCTACTTTCTGTTGTGTATTCTCTACTTTCTGCTGTCCATGCGCTACTTTCTGCTGTCTATGCTCTACTTTATGCTGTCTATGCTCTGCTTTCTGCTATCTATTCTCTACTTTCTTCTGTCTATACTCTGCTTTCTGCTATCTATGCTCTACTTTCTTCTGTCTATACTCTGCTTTCTACTATCTATGCTCGACTTTCTTCTGTCTATGCTCTAATTTCTGCTATCTATGCTCTACTTTCTTCTGTCTATGCTTTAATTTCTGTTATCTATGCTCTACTTCTTCTGTCTATACTCTGCTTTCTGCTATCTATGCTCTACTTTCTTCTGTCTATACTCTGCTTTCTACTATCTATGCTCGACTTTCTTCTGTCTATGCTCTAATTTCTGCTATCTATGCTCTACTTTCTTCTGTCTATGCTTTAATTTCTGTTATCTATGCTCTACTTTCTTCTGTCTATGCTCTAATTTCTGCTATCTATGCTCTACTTTCTTCTGTCTATGCTCTAATTTCTGCTATCTATGCTCTACTTTCTTCTGTCTATGCTCTAATTTCTGCTATCTATGCTCTACTTTCTTCTGTCTATGCTCTAATTTCTGCTATCTATGCTCTACTTTCTTCTGTCTATGCTCTAATTTCTGCTATCTATTCTCTACTTTCTTCTGTCTATGCTCTAATTTCTGCTATCTATGCTCTACTTTCTTCTGTCTATGCTCTAATTTCTGCTATCTATTCTCTACTTTCTTCTGTCTATGCTCTAATTTCTGCTATCTATGCTCTACTTTCTTCTGTCTATGCTCTAATTTCTGCTATCTATGCTATACTTTCTTCTGTCTATGCTCTAATTTCTGCTATCTATGCTCTACTTTCTTCTGTCTATGCTCTAATTTCTGCTATCTATTCTCTACTTTCTTCTGTCTATGCTCTAATTTCTGCTATCTAACCCTGTCATATTCCCGCTCATTTCGCTGCAGTTTTTATTCCCCAGGTTTGGGCTTTGTCTTCCAGCTCTCTCTCAACATCTTCTTCTGTATCAGCTAAAACTTCCAGCTCTCTCAACATCTTCTTCTGTATCAGCTAAAACTTCCAGCTCTCTCCATCTTCTTCTGTATCAGCTAAAACTTCCAGCTCTCTCTCAACATCTTCTTCTGTATCAGCTAAAACTTCCAGCTCTCTCTCAACATCTTCTTCTGTATCAGCTAAAACTTCCAGCTCTCTCCATCTTTTTCTGTATCAGCTAAAACTTCCAGCTCTCTCTCAACATCTTCTTCTGTATCAGCTAAAACTTCCAGCTCTCTCTCAACATCTTCTTCTGTATCAGCTAAAACTTCCAGCTCTCTCTCAACATCTTCTTCTGTATCAGCTAAAACTTCCAGCTCTCTCTCAACATCTTCTTCTGTATCAGCTAAAACTTCCAGCTCTCAACATCTTCTTCTGTATCAACTCAAACTTCCAGCTCTCTCCATCTTCTTGTGTAGCAGCTAAAACTTCCAGCTCTCTCCATCTTCTTGTGTAGCAGCTAAAACTTCCAGCTCTCAACATCTTATTCTGTAGCAGCTAAAACTCCCAGCTCTCTCTATCTTCTTCTGTAGCAGCTAAAACTTCCAGCTCTCTCCATCTTCTTCTGTAGCAGCTAAAACTCCCAGCTCTCTCCATCTTCTTCTGTAGCAGCTAAAGATATTTGTAGCCTTCTTGTCTCTTCTTACCCCTCCTCCCAATTCCTCTCTCGCATTTACAACCCACCCCACCCGTGTAGTCTTGGTTTTACGCTCTAATTATTCGATTGGTCCAATTTGTTATCTGTGTCATCTCTCAACCAATCACTTGTTCCCATTCCATATTTACATCTGTCTGGGGACATTCATGTCCATCTTTCGAACTAGGAGGATATAAAAAAGCGAAGTTTTTCATCTGTTTTCTGTGTTTCATTATTGTGTTGTGTTCTTCTTGTATGTAATCTTTGAAAAAAGGCTGTCGTTGAAATATTCGATGTTGTATCTTCTTGACTTCTACGTTACCATTCACCTGTATCTACCTTTATTACTAGAACCATACACCTGTGTCTACCTTTATTACTAGAACCATACACCTGTATCTACCTTTATTACTAGAACCATTCACCTGTATCTACCTTTATTACTAGAACCATACACCTGTATCTACCTTTATTACTAGAACCATACACCTGTATCTACCTTTATTACTAGAACCATTCACCTGTATCTACCTTTATTACTAGAACCATACACCTGTGTCTACCTTTATTACTAGAACCATACACCTGTATCTACCTTTATTACTAGAACCATTCACCTGTATCTACCTTTATTACTAGAACCATACACCTGTATCTACCTTTATTACTAGAACCATACACCTGTATCTACCTTTATTACTAGAACCATTCACCTGTATCTACCTTTATTACTAGAACCATACACCTGTATCTACCTTTATTACTAGAACCATTCACCTGTATCTACCTTTATTACTAGAACCATACACCTGTATCTACCTTTATTACTAGAACCATACACCTGTATCTACCTTTATTACTAGAACCATACACCTGTATCTACCTTTATTACTAGAACCATACACCAGGATCTACCTTTATTACTAGAACCATACACCTGTATCTACCTTTATTACTAGAACCATACATCAGGATCTACCTTTATTACTAGAGCCATACACCTGTGTCTACCTTTATTACTAGAGCCATACACCTGTGTCTACCTTTATTACTAAAACCATACACCTGTGTCTACCTTTATTACTAGAACCATACACCTGTGTCTACCTTTATTACTAGAACCATACACCTGTGTCTACCTTTATTACTAGAACCATACACCTGTGTCTACCTTTATTACTAGAACCATACACCTGTGTCTACCTTTATTACTAGAACCATACACCTGTGTCTACCTTTATTACTAGAACCATACACCTGTGTCTACCTTTATTACTAGAACCATACACCTGTGTCTACCTTTATTACTAGAACCATACACCTGTGTCTACCTTTATTACTAGAACCATACACCTGTGTCTACCTTTATTACTAGAACCATACACCTGTGTCTACCTTTATTACTAGAACCATACACCTGTATCTACCTTTATTACTAGAACCATACACCTGTGTCTACCTTTATTACTAGAACCATACACCTGTCTACCTTTATTACTAGAACCATACACCTGTGTCTACCTTTATTACTAGAACCATACACCTGTGTCTACCTTTATTACTAGAACCATACACCTGTATCTACCTTTATTACTAGAACCATACACCTGTATCTACCTTTATTACTAGAACCATACACCTGTATCTACCTTTATTACTAGAACCATACACCTGTATCTACCTTTATTACTAGAACCATACACCTGTATCTACCTTTATTACTAGAACCATACACCTGTATCTACCTTTATTACTAGAACCATACACCTGTATCTACCTTTATTACTAGAACCATACACCTGTATCTACCTTTATTACTAGAACCATACACCTGTATCTACCTTTATTACTAGAACCATACACCTGTGTCTACCTTTATTACTAGAACCATACACCTGTATCTACCTTTATTACTAGAACCATACACCTGTATCTACCTTTATTACTAGAACCATACACCTGTAGCGGTTAGCTGGGTAGGGTATCCCCTATCAAAGGAGAAGTAAGACGCTTTCTTACCTCCGTCAGTCTAAGGGACGCCCTTGAGCAAGGTGGAGTACCCGTATAGCCCCCCGATCAGGGTGACGTGAAGCCATGGGAGCAGGTGGTAGATGGAATGGGAGAGCAGCCAACAGATAATGTTGGTTATGGTCACCATTCTATGATGATAGGCAGATGATCTCAATGTAGGGACAATGGCTACGATCACTGACTAGTACAGTCACTGCCTGGAAGGAAAGCAATGGTAAACTACCTTCTGGAAACATACCAAGAAACCCAAACAGCAATCATGGAAAGTCAAATAGGAAAAAGATTTGGTGGTGAGGCCCCCAGGCCAGATAGATCTAATTTTAACATTGGGGAAGAGTATGAGACAGAGGTCAGTACTAGTAATTGTGATGACGGACAAAATCCTGACGGTGTTACTAAGGAAAACCCCTGCATCAATAAGAGTAGGAACATGGAATATGAGAAGTATGTATGAGGGAAAGTATCAAATAATAGGGGACGAGATGAAAAGAACGGGGATACAAATTTTGGGAATCTGCGAACATCGATGGAAAGGATCAGGACACTTCAAGAGCGAGAATGATAATATCTTTATATACTCTGGTGGAGAATTAGGAGAAAAGATTGGAGTGGGTTTTTACTTGGACAAATCAACATCAAAAGCATCACTAGGTCACAACCCAGTAAGTGATAGAATCCTCACTATAAGACTTAAGGGCACTCCTAGAAATATAACAATCATCCAGATATATGCACCTACATCAGAAGCAGAAGAGAAGGTAGTAGAAGACTTTTATAACACACTGCAAACGACAATAGACCAGGTACGGAAAAATGATGTTGTATAAATAATGAGGAATTTTAATGCAAAGATTGGTATAGAAAGAGCAGAAGACGCAGGATATGTTGTGGGGAAATTTAGCATAGGACATAGAAATGAGGCAGGTGACAATCTACAGAGCTAATGATTGCTAAGATACTTTTTAAACAAAATCCAAGAAGACTTTACACGTGAACATCACCTGATGGGAAAACAAAGAATCAAACAGATTACATTTTAGTGCAAAGAAGGTGGAGATCAAGTATAACATCAGCAAAAACTTTACCAGGTGCTGATTGTGACACGGACCATGAGTTATTAATAGCAGACATGAAGATAAAGATGAAAAAGACAGTTATGGGATCAAGACCACTCTGCTTTGATCTTACAAAAATACCAGAACAATACGGTATAGAAGTGAAGAATCGTTTCGAAATCCTGATGGCTGTACAGGAGGAGATGACAACAGATAATGTTGGTTATGGTCACCATTCTATGATGATAGGCAGATGATCTCAATGTAGGGACAATGGCTACGATCACTGACTAGTACAGTCACTGCCTGGAAGGAAAGCAATGGTAAACTACCTTCTGGAAACATACCAAGAAACCCAAACAGCAATCATGGAAAGTCAAATAGGAAAAAGATTTGGTGGTGAGGCCCCCAGGCCAGATAGATCTAATTTTAACATTGGGGAAGAGTATGAGACAGAGGTCAGTACTAGTAATTGTGATGACGGACAAAATCCTGACGGTGTTACTAAGGAAAACCCCTGCATCAATAAGAGTAGGAACATGGAATATGAGAAGTATGTATGAGGGAAAGTATCAAATAATAGGGGACGAGATGAAAAGAACGGGGATACAAATTTTGGGAATCTGCGAACATCGATGGAAAGGATCAGGACACTTCAAGAGCGAGAATGATAATATCTTTATATACTCTGGTGGAGAATTAGGAGAAAAGATTGGAGTGGGTTTTTACTTGGACAAATCAACATCAAAAGCATCACTAGGTCACAACCCAGTAAGTGATAGAATCCTCACTATAAGACTTAAGGGCACTCCTAGAAATATAACAATCATCCAGATATATGCACCTACATCAGAAGCAGAAGAGAAGGTAGTAGAAGACTTTTATAACACACTGCAAACGACAATAGACCAGGTACGGAAAAATGATGTTGTATAAATAATGAGGAATTTTAATGCAAAGATTGGTATAGAAAGAGCAGAAGACGCAGGATATGTTGTGGGGAAATTTAGCATAGGACATAGAAATGAGGCAGGTGACAATCTACAGAGCTAATGATTGCTAAGATACTTTTTAAACAAAATCCAAGAAGACTTTACACGTGAACATCACCTGATGGGAAAACAAAGAATCAAACAGATTACATTTTAGTGCAAAGAAGGTGGAGATCAAGTATAACATCAGCAAAAACTTTACCAGGTGCTGATTGTGACACGGACCATGAGTTATTAATAGCAGACATGAAGATAAAGATGAAAAAGACAGTTATGGGATCAAGACCACTCTGCTTTGATCTTACAAAAATACCAGAACAATACGGTATAGAAGTGAAGAATCGTTTCGAAATCCTGATGGCTGTACAGGAGGAGATGACACCAGATGATTTGGCTACACAAGCCAGAGATATCTTAATAACAACAGCTAAAGACATGGTTCCAGTAAAGAAAACACAGAAGAATGGATGGATTACAGCAGGCACACTAGAACTAATAAAACAATGTAGAGAAATGAAGACGCAATGGAAAGTGACAAACAACAACAAAGAGGAATATAAATCTTTAACAAAAGAAGTACGAAGAAACATAAGAAAAGACAAAAAACAATACATACAAGATTGTTGTGAAAGAACAGAAAGACATCAGAAGTGTGGAAGAGATAGCGAAATGTTTAAAGAAATGAAGACATTGATGAGAAATGTCACACCTAAGCTAAATGTAATTTGTGACGAGATAGGGGATACCTTGACAGAGACAGAGGAAATTCTAGAAAGACGGAAGGAATATTGCAGAGGAATGTATGAAACAACCGACTGTGAAAGCAGAAATCAACCGTGTTAATTATTATTGGAGGAGAAAGAACCCGAACCAACAATAGAAGAAGTTTTATGGACAATAGTCTAAAAAATGGTAAATCACCAGGATGTGACAAGATAACAGCTGAACTTATTAAAGCAGGAGGAAAAGAATGTGCAAAAATCTATCATGCACTATGTAAAAATATATGGCATTCAGGTATTTAGCCAAAAGAAGAGAAAAGAACTGTATTCATACCATTGCCAAAAAAGGGTAACCTGAAATTATGCACAAACTACAGAACTGATGCTCTGATTAGTCATACCAGTAAAATTCTGTTAAAAATCATAATGGGTAGACTTCGTAAGACAATAGAAGAAGAAGTCAATAAGATCCAAGCTGGTTTTAGGCAAAGGAGAGGATCAAGCGATCATATATTCAAAATAAGATTAATAATAGAGAAATGCAGAGAGATGAATGTGAATCTATATTTATCCTTTATAGACTACTCAAAGGCATTTGATTGTGTACAACACCAGAAACTTTTGGAAATATTGGAAAAAATGAGATTTCCAACACATTTGATACAATTAACATCACTGCTGTATCTAGACCAACAAGCAGCAGTAAGAATAAATGGTGAAACAACAACTTGGTTTGACATAAAACAAGGGGTCCGTCAGGGGTGCATATTGTCGTCTTACTTATTTAACTTGTATACTGAAAATATAATGAGGAATGTTAGAGAAGATGTAGACAAAGAATATTACGATGCCATAACAATTGGGGGGGGGGGGGGATGAAATAACAGAGATTAGATATGCTGATGACACAGCATTACTGTCCACAACACAAAAAAGGAATGGAAAAACTAATTACGTCAGTCCGTAAGAATAGTGAAGAGCAAAACCTCTATCTTAATGTGAAGAAAACTAAATTGATGACAACTGACAAAACAAATAAGACAGCTGAAATAGTATCAATGAGGAAAAACTGGAAGAAGTGGAGAGTTTTGAATATCTTGGATCACTACTAACTAATAATGGAGATACAATGAGGGAAATTAAAAGGAGGACATCTATTGCTCTTCAGAAAGTAAAACAAATAAAGAATCTGTGGAGAGGAACACACAGAACTACAAAAATAAAGATGAAGATGGCTGCAAGACATCGTTGATGATCTGCAAATGGATGCATCAGCAGCAGGCTATTTTGCTCACAACCGATAGGTCTACAGGAGAGCTGTTAGGGAGGCAAAATTTCGCAAGGGACATGCAAATGAATGAATGAATGATACACCTGTATCCACCTTTTTTACTAGAACCTTACACCTGCATCTATCTTTATTACTAGAACCATTCACCTGTATCTACCTTGATCACCCTGTCATGGGAATAGTTGAAGTCATTGACTATCCTTTATTACACAACCAACCACGGAGATTCAGTGCACAAATAAATAAATAAAGCCAGTTTGTGACTCCCGAGGCCAAAAAATAATTCAACGCTGTCTTGATTGAGGACGTAAATGTATGTTTCTGATTTGAAAAGGTCACTTGACTACACATATAATAAAATTTGTCCACATTGCTTGCACACTCCTGAGATTAAAAGGGTCACTTGACTACATTCATTCATTCATTTATTTGCATGTCCCTTGCGGAACTTTGCCTCCCTAACAGCTCTTCTGTAGGCCTCTCATTTGTGAGCAAAATGGCCTGGTGCTGATGCATCCATTTGCAGACCATCAACGATGTCTTGCAGTCATCTTCGTTTTGGTCTTCCTCTTTTTCTTTTTCCCATTATGTATCCTTCCAATACAGTCTTCTCTAAATTATCATGACGTTTAATGTGTCCAAAATATTTAAGTTTTCTCTCTTTAATCCTCTTTACTAGCCAGCCTTCTTCAATATTAAGCTCTTGTAGTATAGATATATTTGTTCTTTCTTGTGTCCATGATATTTGGCGAACTCTTCTGTAGCATTTACATTCAAAGGCATTTATGTGTTTCTCAGATGTTTTGTTAAGTGTCCAGGTCTCACAGGCATATGTTGCGATGGGAAAGATGCATGCCCTTAAAAATCTTATTTTTGTAGTTCTGTCTGCTCCTCTCCACAGATTCTTTATTTGTTTTACTTTCTGAAGAGCGATAGATGTCCTTCTTTTAATTTCCCTCATTGTATCTCTATTATTAGTTAGTAGTGATCCAAGATATTCAAAACTCTCCACTTCTTCCAATTTCTCCTCATTGATATATATTTCAGCTGCCTTGTTTGTTTTATCAGTTGTCATCAATTTAGTTTTCTTCACATTAAGATAGAGGTTCTGCTCTTCGCTGTTCTTACGGACTGACATTCCTCTTTGTGTTGTGGACAGTAATACTGTGTCATCAGCATATCTAATCTCTGGTATTTCATAACCTCCAATTTGTTATGGCATCGTAATATTCTTTGTCTACATCTTCTCTAACATTCCTCATTATATTTTCAGTATACAAGTTAAATAAGTAAGGCGACAATATTCACCCCTGACGGACCCTTGTTTTATGTCAAACCAAGTTGTTGTTTCACCATTTATTCTTACTGCTGCTTGTTGGTCTAGATACAGCAGTGATGTTAGTTGTGTCAAATGTGTTGGAAATCCCATGTTTTCCATTATTTCCCAAAGTTTCTGGTGTTGTACACAGTCAAATGCCTTTGAGTAGTCCATAAAGGCTAAATATAGATTCACATTAAACTCCCTGCATTTCTCTATTATTAATCTTAGATTGAATATATGATCTCTTGATCCTCTTCCTTGCCTGAAACCAGCTTGGACCATATTGACTTCTTCTATTTTCTTACAAAGTCTACCCATTATGATTTTTAACAGACTTTTACTGGCATGACTAATCAGGGCAACAGTTCTGTAGCACTTGACTACACATATAATTAAATTTGTCCACTTTGCTTGCACATTTCTGAGATTAAAAGGGTCACTTGACTTATCTCATATCTTATATCTTATATCCTTCCCGTGCCTTTAAACGTCACATAGGGCTCGCAAAGTAGTTTGCTAATTTTTCCTGTCTTCGGCGAGTCTTTCAACCTCATCAAATGATTTTAAGCCTGTTAATTTGGCCTCTATTAATAATGTCCTCTTCAGAGTTTCATGCAGTCTGCCTCTTTTTCTTCGGCCTGTTGTGTTCCACTTGATAGCTTGTTTTGGGATTCTCCGATCATTTCTTCTCATCACGTGACCAACATATGTCCATCTCCTTTTCCTGATCACCCATGAGACTGGTTGTTGTTCAGTCATCTGTCTTATCTCTGCATTGTTCTTGAATTCGTTCCACTTGATGCTGAGTATTTTCCTTAGGCATATGTTTTCAAAAGAGTCTAATTTCTTTTCTATTTCTTTAGTTGTTTTCCAGCTTTCGCATGCATAAATGAGGGTGGATATTACATTTGAATTGAATAGTCTTAACTTAGTTTTTGTGCTTATAACTTTTGAATTCCATATGTTCTCAAGATTCTTGAAGATTGATGCTGCTTTTGAAATTCTGACCCTAACTTCCTTTCTAGTGTCACCATCCTGGTCTATGTAGCTGCCAAGGTATGCAAATTGATTGACTTCTTCAATATCTGTCCCTTCTATGTGTATTTTTCCATTTTGATTGAGAGGAATTTTCACTATTTTTGTTTTGTCCTTGTTAATTTCAAGTCCTTTTTCGCTAGCCAGTGAAGACAGGCTATCTGTTTTTTCTTGCATGGAATTCACATTATTACTGATAAGAGTTATGACATCAGCAAAATCAAGGTCTTCTAGTTGGGTCCCATGTACCCAGTCAATACCTGTGTTACCTGTGCAGCATTTTTTTTATTATGAAGTCTATTGTAATCCCAAACAGTAAAGGAGACAGTATACATCCTTGTTTCACACCTGTTTCAGTCTGGAACCATTCACTCATCCCTTCTTCTGTCTTGACTGCACAAACATATCCATTATATAAGTCCTTAATGATGTTGACAATTTTAGATGGTATTCCATATAGACATAAAATTCTCCATAATGAATCTCTGTGTATGCTATCAAATGCCTTTTTAATATCTATGAAGTTCAGTATTAATGGTTTCTGCTTTTCAATATGTTCTTCAAGTATTATTCTGAGAGTAAAGATCTGGTCGAGACAGCTTCTCCCTTTTCAAAATCCTGCTTGTTCTTCTCTCATTGCGATATCCACTATATCTTTGAGTCTATTCAAAATGACCTTGCAAAATACTTTTGACACAACTGATATTAAGGTTACTCCTCTCCAGTTGTTACAGTCACTAAGGTTGCCTTTTTTTTTTGGTATTTTAACAATGATTCCTTTCTTCCAATTCGAAGGGACCTTTTCTTCTTTCCAAATCTTTTTAAACATTCTCTGTAGTTGTCTCATGTTGTCACTATTGATAGCTTTTAGCATTTCGGGTGTCATTTCATCTTCACCTGCAGCTTTGTTGTTAGCCATTAAATTCACTGCTGTTTCAATTTCATGCAATTTAATTTCATCTAGGCTGACATTTAGTTGTGGGGCTGGTAAGTCAGTTTCAAGGTTTAACAATTCTTTTGGGTATAGTCGATTAAGTATTTCTTGGAAGTGTTCAGCCCATCTTTGCTTTTGGTCTTTATTTGATGTTAATATGGTTCCAGTTTTGCTAAGGATTGGTCTTTCTTTAGATGTAATAGTACCTGTTAGCCTCTTTTGTATGTTATATAAAGTTTTGCTGTCTCCTGTTTTTGCTGCTTTTTCTGCCTCTTTCGCCATATTGTCTATGTATTCTCTTTTATCCCTTCTAGCTGAACTTTTTACTTTGTTGTCTATTTCTTTGTATGTTGCTTTTGCCAGATCTTTGATCTTTGATTATGATCACTTGACTACACATATAATAAAATTTGTCCACACTGCTTGCACATTTCTGAGATTAAAAGGGTCACTTGACTACACATGTAATAAAATTTGTCCACATTGCTTGCACATTTCTGAGATTAAAAGGGTCACTTGACTACACATATAATAAAATTTGTCCACATTGCTTGCACATTTCTGAGATTAAAAGGGTCACTTCACTACAGGCATAATAAAAAAATGACGAACATTTTTTCCCAATGTCCAAGGCTCTTCGCAATAAAATCTGAAACAAAACATGAGTTTAACATCAACAATAACATGGCAATCTCTACTTGGGACATCTAGAACAATATGGCAACCTATGTTTGGGACATAATATGCAACCTATGCGTGGGACATCTACAACAATATGGAAAACTATGCATGGGACATCTACAACAATATGGCAAACTATGCTTGGGACATCTACAACAATATGGCAAACTATGCTTGGGACATCTACAACAATATGGCAAACTATGCTTGGGACATCTACAACAATATGGCAAACTATGCTTGGCTCAACGGTACCAACCTAGATTGCTCGGACTTAAGTTTTCTTCACAAGAATTGAATATTTCTGTAAATCTTGTAAAGAGCAGTGTAACAATGTGAGAAATGTAAGAGTTTTAAATTTCATATTCTTTTTTTTAATATTAGAATTAATAATAACTGGCTATTTTAGAGGTGAAAATAAGTTTGATATTTGTCTGCTGTTTTAGACTTGGAAATAAGTTTGATATTTGTCTGCTGTTTTAGAGGTGGAAATAAGTTTGATATTTGTCTGGTGTTTTAGAGGTGGAAATAAGTTGTATATTTGTTAGCTGTTTTAGAGACAGAAATAAGTTTGATATTTGTCTGCTATTTGAGAGGTGGAAATAAGTTTGATATTTGTTGGCTGTTTTAGAGGTGGAAATAAGTTTGATATTTGTCTGCTATTTTAGAGGTGGAAATAAGTTTGATATTTGTTGGCTGTTTTAGAGGTGGAAATAGGTTTTATAGTTGTTGACTGTTTTAGAGGTCGATGTAAGTTTCATATTTGTTGGTGCTATTAAAAAATCAGTGTTTGTAAAAGCGTGAAAAATAAGAAAAACAAGATCAGCATAGAAAGCAAGTCACGGTGCAGTCTCTTGTGGAGTTTATCTCTTGTGGAGTTTGTCTCTTGTGGAATTTATATCTTATGGAGTTTATCTCTTGTCTCATTTATCTCTTGTGGATTTTGTCTCTTATGGAGTTTATCTCTTGTCTAATTTATCTCTTGTGGAGTTTGTCTCTTGCGGAGTTTGTCTCTTGTGGAGTTTATCTCTTGTCTAATTTATCTATTGTAGAATTTGTCTCTTGTGGAATTTATCTCTTGTGGATTTTGTCTTTTGTGGAGTTTATCTCTTGAGGAGTTTGTCTCTTGTGGAATTTATCTCTTGCTGAATTTGTCTCTTATGGAGTTTGTCTCTTGCGGAGTTTTTCTCTGTTGGAATTTGTACATTCTGGAATTTGTCTCTTGTGGAGTTTGTCTCTTATAGAATTTGTATATTCTGGAATTTGTCTCTTGTGGAATTTGTGGGGAACTGAGTGGGACACTTTCTGAAAGTCTGTAATTTTTGCTGTTGCTTCAGCCGTGATGTACGTCCCAGTTATTGTCAAGGATGTAGCGCGACTGCTGGCCAGTGGTGGGCACTGCTGTCCAAATCATGGTTAATGTCCGGCTTAACCTGATACAAACGTTTTGTTTTTAATGCGGAGTATTTATTAAATTTATTTCACCTGAAAAGCCCTTTATTCTAAACACCGACAGTTTGATAACTTGTTGTGTCTTCTAAACAGCAACATTGTGATAACTTGTTGTGTCTTCTAAACAGCAACATTTTGATAACTTGTTGTGTCTTCTAAACAGCAACATTGTGATAACTTGTTGTGTCTTCTAAACAGCAACATTTTGATAACTTTTTATGTCTTCTAAACAGCAACATTTTGATAACTTTATGTGTCTTCTAAACAGCAACATTTTGATAACTTGTTATGTCTTCTAAACAGCAACATTTTGATAACTTGTTATGTCTTCTAAACAGCAACATTTTGATAACTTGTTATGTCTTCTAAACAGCAACATTTTGATAACTTGTTATGTCTTCTAAACAGCAACATTTTGATAACTTGTTATGTCTTCTAAACAGCAACATTTTGATAACTTGTTATGTCTTCTAAACAGCAACATTTTGATAACTTGTTATGTCTTCTAAACAGCAACATTTTGATAACTTGTTGTGTCTTCAACAGACTCTTCACACGATGATGCCATGCTATGGCGGACACAGACGCCCACTCTACTGGACATCATCGCCACTGGTCAAGACTACACCAAGTTCAGTCACAAAATTGATGTTCATGTAGCCAGAGCTGTGAGCGCGTTCAGAACGTTGACCCTGATGGGGGCGGAGAACACTAAACAGCTGGAAGGCGTCAGGTATTACAAGAAAATGGGCTTACAACTTCAGGGTGTCCACAGAAATTCTTGCCCACAACCCAGAAACTGATAGATAGATATAAATGTCCACGCCAGAGTTAACCAATCCGGCATGCAAACATCACAGGCCAAAGGTCGAAATGCTGGCCTCGTCGGACGAATCGGGAAACGTAAGCCACAGCAGCGTCGACTATCAGCTCGGGAGATTGTCCGTATGCCATGCCTGCTGCCTGCCTCCATCACGGTTCTTCTTGGACTTCTAGCATTGGCTGCTGGGGCTGGTATGTCTATGGCTGGTTACATTCCCAGTCATTCAAGCAGAAATTTGACAGTACCAGTGAAAACAAATAGTTCGTTGACCAATCAGAAACTGACTCTTGATCAGGGGCATTTAACTTTGAAGATTTTCTCTTATATCGGGCCTGTTTTGATGGCTGTTGGAATATTCGCCATGATCATGGCCTGTGTTCTTTACTGCGAAATACTGGACAAATATGCAATCCTGGTTCCGGATAAGAAGGCGGCAAATTATGACAAGGAGGAGTTGTACGAGATTATTGTTGGTGAGATGAAGAAAAGTTATGCACAGATGCTGATCACGGCCTACACGAAAGCTGCAGAAAGAAGCATTTTTGTAGACAGTCAGAGCGGTAACGGAGACAATCTGACAGACTCAGTCTTTCCTTACAAGGCCAGCGAGTCTCTGACACTGGAGCAGCAGATTGATATAGAGTGTGAAGGGTATACTCCATCACCACCGATCCCGAACAAACGATACAGCGTCATACAGGCCAGGATACAGCGCTTGAAGAGCGAGGACAACTGGCTGAAGACCTCATCACTTCCAAACATTCGCCGTTCTGGCAGTATCAAACGCGCTGGTCGCCTTGCTACAAAAACCGACTCGCGGACTCTGAGCTACGATTACACAATGGACGAGGCCAGGCTGAGGAGAAAGTCAATGATGCTGAGGTCAATTCTTCACTGGAATTCAGGTTCCTCGGATCTTTTCGCCCAGAAACAGAGAAGGTTCTCCTCAGTGAAAGCGCTACCGTCCTATCAAGCTGGAAGCTTTGAAGATCTCACACAGAAAAGCTACGGTTCTTTCCCTTTGACTCGGCTTATTGAGCGACGTGGAACTTTTGCATGTGGGGACATGAGGACGAGAAGGATGAAGTTTATGCTACTTCTAGAAGCTTCGGAGAGTCAGGAAGGTTTCCATGAGTCCATGTCCATCGACGGTCGCCACACCGTGGCTGCTATTAGGCGGAACTCATTTATACCTTACACTACCTGTGATAAGTTCATCTCTGTGGAGGAGAAGAAAACCGTCCGAGACAGAAGAAGGTCCTCAGTCAACCCCTTCTCCTTGGCTGGTCGCGCTCACGTCCCCACAGTTCCACCTCCAACCACGAGAAGACACTCCTTCTTCCCGATACGCAGGGACATCAGAATCTACACCAGTGATCCACACGAACAGAGAAGACACTCTTTCAACCCAATCGGGGTCAACAACACTTTGAAACCTGAGTTCGCAGGCAAGATGGAAGGTAGGAGAGCCTCTTTTAACCCGGAAAGCCTGCAGGACAGGATGGACGAGAGGAGGCCATCTTACTTACCCCAACAAACTTCCAGGTTCCTACAGGTTCCAGGATTAGATCCCTACATGGAAGGGCGACCAACAGCCGACACTGAACAAGTGCCAGGCAAACTTGAGCATTCTCTTTCAGACAGCGGCTACCATAAACCATGGGGAGGTCAGCCTCACATTCAAGGCTTCCAGGACGACAGACGCGTTGAGAGGAGGCACTCCTTCAACCCTGTGGTCAGACTGTCCTCTAGCGGAGGAGAGGGAGGTCAGCTCAGAGTACCAAAAATTAAAATCAATGAGGACTCTCCAGAGAGATTTCTCATGGTTCCATCTCAGGACTACTACATAGAAGAGCGGGAGAGACGACACTCCTACATCACACCGCCCACGACAAAGCCGCCTGTTGTGACTGCTGCAGCACCAAAATTCAACGAAAAACCAAACCCACAGAGAATTTCCTTTAACTTAGAACCAACCGCTCCATCTGCCCACTTATCTCCACCATCTTCGTCTCAGACAGCCACAAAATCCAAGTTAAAACCTACGAAACATTCTACAGAGTCGCCGGTTCGCCCGTCAAACTTCAACCAGGAAATGGTTATGTTCAAACCACTTAAACAACCAGACTCCAGAAGCGCTAGCCCCAGCAGCAACATCTCCTGCTACGGCAGCGAGAAGGCAGGCAGCGAGAAGGCAGGCAGCGAGCGGTCTCTGAACACGTGGAGGACTGCATCTATAGCCTCGGACAAATCAGCCAAAGCCACCTTCCCCGTGTCTCCGGTGTCTGCTGGTAACGGTTTGTCGAAGGAACTTGCTAAACCAGAGAGCTCAAGTTTAAAGATCATTGGTGGGAGCACAACGATGGAAGACTCTCACATAGCAGATCCACGCACACAAATCTTTCATGGCAACGCGGAGATGGACATTTCTTTTAGTCCTAGACATTTCTCAGGAACTCGACCTTTTGTTGGCGCTGGACGGAAACATGGCTCAGGCCACCAACATCTGGACACACCTGGGAGCACGTTCTCAGGACCGGCGGCACTTCCTTCACCCGGCAGGGCCGAACCCGGGTCTGAGATCCACAGAAGCAAGTCGGCATCAGCTCTATCCGGGTCAGAGGTCACGAAACCCATGTCTCCACAGACCACCCTCTTCACACGTGTCCCCAAACCATCCTCTCCTCTGGTGACCAGACACAAACCTCGGGCAGGACAAGACCAGGACAACAGATCATCATGACGCTGGCCAGGACAACAGATCATTATGACGCTGGCCAGGACAACAGATCATCATGACGCTGACCAGGACAACAGATCATCATGACGCTGGCCAGGACAACAGATCATCAAGACGCTGGCCAGGACAACAGATCATCATGACGCTGACCAGGACAACAGATCATCATGACGCTGGCCAGGACAACAGATCATCATGACGCTGACCAGGACAACAGATCATCATGACGCTGGCCAGGACAAAGCCTGCTATGTCTGTTTCATTTACTGAACTTAAGTTGTGTCTGTCAATCTTGTTTACTGACCTTGCGCCCGGTGTGACAGTTTCATGCATTGACTTCAAGTCACGTGTTTAATTATGTCTGGCCTGGATGGGGTACCACTCGTTACAACATGAGATAGGCGGGTCCTACTCTGTGTAAGGCTGTCCTGAGCGATTTATGAATAAAGAAGTGAAGAGAAAAAAACCCAAAAACTTCACTTTTGGAGAATTTTAAATTAAGAGAGGAATAGATAATACAAATGTTATCAAGGAAACATTAGTATAAAATTATGAGCAAATTCGGAATTATAACAAGTCATTTCAAGATTCTAAACATAGATAAGATGATCTGATATTCCGCGCGGAACACACAAGACTGGATGAGCCGCATGCTGCCCGCGCGTCGCAGGTTCTGACTTCTGCACAAGGAACCTTCACCTTCAGAAATTAGCACAGACACTGCTTTATGTTCTCACAGAATTACAAGTTGTCACTAGTTCTCACAGAACTATAAGTTGTCACTAGTTCTCACACAACTGCAAGTTGTCATTAGTTCTCACAGAACTACCAGTTGTCAGTAGTTCTCAGAGAGCAATAAGTTGTCACTAGTTCTCATGGAACTACAAGTTCTCACTAGTTCTCACAGAGGAACAAGTTGTCAGTAGTTCTCACAGAGGAACAAGTTGTCACTAGTTCTCACCGAGCTACAAGTCGTCATTAGTTCTCACAGAGCAATAAGTTCTCTCTAGTTCTCACAGAGCAACAAGTTGTGACTAGTTCTCACAGGGAATCACGTTTTCACTAGTTTTCACAGAAAAACAAGTTGTTACTAGTTCTCACAGTACATGCTCAACAGTTCATACAGCACCACAAATGTTCATTATTTCTCACAGAATCTGAACATTTCATTAGTTCCTACAGAGCCATGTTCTCACTAGTTCGCCTAGAACAAAAAGTTATGATTATTTTTCATTATATCACAAATTCTCATGAGTTTTTACAGAACCATAAATTTTCATTTTTTCTCAAAGAATGACAAGATTTCATTTTTTCTCAAAGAACCGCATGTTTTCAGTAGTTATGACAAACCATATATTCTCTTTAATTGTCATAAGACCATAAGTTCTCATTAGTTCTCACTGAAGCACACATTCTCTTTTCTGTCAAACAAATAAAAGTTTAAATTAGTTCTCAAAGAACTAAAAGTTCTCGTTAGTTTTCATAGAACTATAATTTCTTTAGTTCTGACAGAAATGTAAGTTTTCATTAGTTCTCACCGAATTACAAGTTCTCGTTAATTGTTACAGAACCACAAATCTTTGTTTCTCCCCGAACTACAAGTTCTTGCTAACTGTTAAAGAACCACAAATTCTCTTCGTGTCTCATACATCTACAAGTTTTCATTAGTTCTCGCGAAAATATAGAGAGAGGCAAATCTGACGAATTCTTGGATGAAACAGTAGAGAAGTTAAGAATCTCTAAGAAAGGAAATTAGTCCGGGAAAATGAGTGTACTTAATACGAGGGAGAACCGACCCACACAAATAATGTGGGCTGATAACTTTCCAAACAACAAATACTGTAGTTCTCTGCCTTATGTCGTGAACCACGTATATATAAAATTTTTAGATTGTTATATTTGTTGTCCTGTATGCACAAGATATTTTGAGGAGACCATTATGTAAAAAAAAAGGTAAAGGTAACCCTGTCATGCCTTAGAGGCACATAGGGATATGGTGTTAGTGCCCATATTTTCCTTGACTAGAGGGTGATATGGTCAGTATCACGCCTGGCCGCCTTTCCTTCTCCAACTCCAGAAGAAGTCGAGTACCCATTTCTACAACTGGGTGACTGGGGTGCCTCCGGCCGGAAACGAACCCCCTACCTTCGCCATGAGAGACCAGTGCACTAACCACTTCGCCACTCAGACACTTTTTTGTCTGTGTAAAATTGTGTACCAGCAAGAGTCTGATTTCTACTGACATTTTGTGTGGCCTCGTTTCCGCTCCAGATGTCTGTGTTGTGTCCTCTTGTGGCTAGGTGGTACTTCGTCTTACTGAAGTCGTGGGTTCTAGTCCCAGCAGCTGTTTTTGTTTCTCTCTCGATCAGCAATCTAGATACTGTAAGCAACTATGTAGGAAAAGATCAGCCATCTAGATACTGTAAGTAACCATGTAGGAAAAGATAAGCAATCTAGATACTGTAAGTAACTATGTCTGAAAAGATCAGCAATCTAGATACTGTAAGTAACCATGTAGGAAAATATCAGCAATCTAGATACTGTAAGTAACTATGTAGGAAAAGATCAGCCATCTAGATACTATAACTAACCATGCAGAAATAGATCAGCCATCTAGATACTGTAAGTAACTATGTAGGAAAAGATCAGCCATCTAGATACTGTAAGTAACCGTGTAGGAAAAGATCAGCCATCTAGATACTGTAAGTAACCATGTAGGAAAAGATCACGAATCTTGATCCTGCAATTAACCATATAGGAAAAGATCACCAATCTTGATCCTGCAACTAACCATGCAGGAAGAAATGAGTAGTTTGTAGCCGGTTACAAATTATGTAAAAGTTTGTTACACAGAATGTAATGTAGTTTTGAGAATGTCACAATATGTTGTTATATGTCCATGACACATATGGGTATTGTTTAGTAATAACATATATCGGCTCATATATATGTACCACATATCACTCCTACGTGCAGGTCTCACATATTCATGCCAAAAACTTACATCAAATGTCATATGAATAGTATTGAAAGTGTCTGTGATTAATTGTATTTAAAATGTTACATTTATACATAAATGCCATGTAAATAGCTTGACGTGTCTTCAACTTGTTCATTTAGCACTTTAACAGTGCAAAAATGATGACTGCAAAATTGTGTCTTGTCATTTTTGTCCAGTTTTTTTATTGTTCCACTCTTGGCCGCAAGACAGCAAAAATAACTAATGAAGAATGTATGAGAAGAGCTGGAGAGACAAAAAACCTTGTCAGAAAGATAAGAGAGAGACAATTTACTTTCATAGGACATGCAATGAGAAGAGGGGGCATTGAAAATATTATAACAACAGGAAAAATAGAAGGAAGAAGATCAAGAGGAAGACCAAGAGAAATGATACTGGACAGTCTGACGGGATGGTGTGAGAGGAGATCACCAACTGAACTGATGGCCTGCATGAAGGATCGGGTACTCTGGAGAAGCATAATAGCCAACGCCAGTCGGCACGGCACCTGATGATGATGATGATGACTCTTGGCCGGCTCGGACGAAGTTTCAAAGTGTAGCGCAGTGTCTCCTCATGTTTGTTCCTGTCTGGAAACACAGGCGGGCATTTGTTGTGGTTGTGTGCCCATCATTGCTGAAAAATAAAGGGACATTTATATCGCTCACCCAGTTTTTCTCAATATCTCAGGTCCCAGTCCTCTCATGTCAACCCAGGTTGTCCCAGAATACCTCCCCCAACCATATATTAAATCATCATCCGAGAAAAGAGTTTCACCATTATACTTTCTTTTACGGTGGTTAGCCTTCGAAACTTGGGCTTAAATTACCTCCGCTTGAGAATTACTGAGGCAGAAACTGCGAGACAGGTGAGAATCACTGAAGTGAAAACAGCGAGACAGGTGAGAATCACTGAAGTGAAAACAACGAGACAGGTGAGAATCACTGAAGTGAAAACAGCGAGACAGGTGAGAATCACTGAAGTGAAAACAGCGAGACAGGTGAGAATCACTGAAGTGAAAACAGCGAGACAGGTGAGAATCACTGAAGTGAAAACAGCGAGACAGGTGAGAATCACTGAAGTGAAAACAGCGAGACAGGTGAGAATCACTGAAGTGAAAACAGCGAGACAGGTGAGAATCACTGAAGTGAAAATAGCGAGACAGGTGAGAATCACTGAAGTGAAAACAGCGAGACAGGTGAGAATCACTGAAGTGAAAATAGCGAGACAGGTGAGAATCACTGATATAAAAACAGCGTGACAGGTGAGAATCACTGGCGTGAAAACAGCATGACAGGTGAGAATCACTGAAGTGAAAACAACATGACAGGTGAGAAACACTGAAGTGAAAACAACATGACAGGTGAGAATCACTGAAGTGAAAACAACATGACAGGTGAGAATCACTGAAGTGAAAACAACATGACAGGTGAGAATCACTGAAGTGAAAACAACATGACAGGTGAGAATCACTGAAGCGAAAACAACGTAGGGAAAAACTAGCGAGGACCTAGTGCTGGACTTAGGTCTAGAGTTTTGTTTTTGTCACGCGACTATTTCAAGGCCTGTCTACTATGTCTGACTGTTTTTGTCACGCGACTGTTTCAAGACCTGTCTACTATGTCTGACTGTTTTTGTTGAGGTTTTGTTGGAGGTGGCGGTGTTAAAGTGTGAGAACCGTTAACAAACCTCCATAATTTATTAATTTTTTGTATGCAAAAAATTTTTTAACAAAGTCTATTTGCAGTTTGAGTTTAAGAATAACCCTGATAAGATTAGAACTTCTTACGTGGCCTAGAAAATCTTTGACACAAGATTGCAACGTCACACATTGTCTTAGTGATCTCTGACATACGATGCATGATCTAATGATCTTTGACACAGAACAGGGAAGTATGTGACAGAAGATGGATGGCTGGAGAGAAAGAGAGTGAAAGGAAAGAGGAAGAGACTGGAGAGAAAGTGGAAGAGACTGGAGAGAAAGAGAAAGAGACTGGAGAGAAAGAGGAAGAGACTGGAGAGAAAGAGGAAGAGACTGGAGAGAAAGAGACTGGAGAGAAAGAGGAAGAGACAGAAAGAGAAAGAGACTGGAGAGAAAGAGAAAGAGACTGGAGAGAAAGAGAAAGAGACTAGAGAGAAAGAGAAAGAGCCTGGAGAGAAAGAGAAAGAGACTGGAGAGAAAGAGAAAGAGACTGGAGAGAAAGAAGAAGAGACTGGAGAGAAAGAGAAAGAGACTGGAGAGAAAGAGAAAGAGACTGGAGAGAAAGAGACTGGAGAGAAAGAGAAAGAGACTAGAGAGAAAGAGAAAGAGCCTGGAGAGAAAGAGAAAGAGACTGGAGAGAAAGAGAAAGAGACTGGAGAGAAAGAAGAAGAGACTGGAGAGAAAGAGAAAGAGACTGGAGAGAAAGAGAAAGAGACTGGAGAGAAAGAGACTGGAGAGAAATAGGAAGAGACTGGAGAGAAAGAGAAAGAGACTGGAGAGAAAGATGAAGAGACTGGAGAGAAAGAGGAAGAGACTGGAGAGAAAGAAGAAGAGACTGGAGAGAAAGAGAAAGAGACTGGAGAGAAAGAGAAAGAGACTGGAGAGAAAGAGACTGGAGAGAAATAGGAAGAGACTGGAGAGAAAGAGAAAGAGACTGGAGAGAAAGATGAAGAGACTGGAGAGAAAGAGGAAGAGACTGGAGAGAAAGAGGAAGAGACTGGAGAGAAAGAGAAAGAGACTGGAGAGAAAGAGAAAGAGACTGGAGAGAAAGAGGAAGAGACTGGAGAGAAAGAGAAAGAGACTGGAGAGAAAGAGGATGAGACTGGAGAGAAAGAGACTGGAGAGAAAGAGACTGGAGAGAAAGAGAAAGAGACTAGAGAGAAAGAAAAAGAGACTGGAGAGAAAGAGAAAGAGACTGGAGAGAAAGAGGAAGAGACTGGAGAGAAAGAAAAAGAGACTGGAGAGAAAGAGAAAGAGACTGGAGAGAAAGAGGAAGAGACTGAAGAGAAAGATGAAGAGACCGGAGAGAAAGAGACTGGAGAGAAGAGTGGCGTATAACTGGTTCGCAGGTTGTTACTAGTGAGCTTTTATCTTTACAACGAACTACATACTTCAGCCTTCTACTTCTTTCTTCTCTCATCTCATCATCAAACATCGTCATCCTACCTTAGTGGCACAAACTCCTACTTGTGAGTTTATGTGAGTATAAATACGACAGACTTGTATATAAAATTAATATATAACTGACCGTTACAGCAAATAAAGTTTGAATAGTTGAATGCACAATATCACTCGACGTTGTTGTGTTATTTCTTGTTTGAAAGTGTGTGTGTGTGTGTTTTTTTTTCTTTTTGTATTTTAAACATGATAAAAACGGAGATCTCCAGACTGACACGGCCTTGTTCATATAGGAGAAGTCAGAGTCATAAGTAGTGCGTTACTATGAGAACAATGACTGAAAGATGAGAAGTAAGGCGAAAATATGAGCTGGAACATGAGTGAGTTCAGATTGCGTTGTCAGTTTTGTCAAATTTATGAAAGAATCCTTCACAAGAAACAGTTTTGTAGGTAAAACATCCTGTAACATGAACATTTTTAATGAATAAAACTTCTAAGGAAAAATCTTGATGATATCAAAGAGAAGAACTACCAGAATTCTGATAGATTTATTTCAGTCATCTACGGGTTTACAACTTGCGTTGTCATGGAGACTGCGTCTCGCCGGAGCTTACAGGAGCTTGTAAAGTGCTTCAAATGTGTATTTACTTGTAGGATAAGAATCACAGGAGCTTGTAAAGTGCTTCAAATGTGTATTTACTTGTAGGATAAGAATCACAGGACCTTGTAAAGTGCTTCAAATGTGTATTTACTTGTAGGATAAGAATCACAGGAGCTTGTAAAGTGCTTCAAAAGTGTATTTACTTGTAGGATAAGAATCACAGGAGCTTGTAAAGTGCTTCAAAAGTGTATTTACTTGTAGGATAAGAATCACAGGACCTTGTAAAGTCCTTCAAATGTTTCTTTACTTGTAGGGTTGGACAATATTCACTTTACTAATCACAACACTCATCACAAACAACAACAACAAAAAAACTTCCACCTTCTTCAAACAAACGACATAATTCATGAAAATAAGGAAGACAACAGAAATGTCTATTTTTGACAGAAACCAGGTACCACAAAAGATCTATATTTGACAGAAACCAGGTACCACAACAGATCTATATTTGACATAAACCAGGTACCACAAAAGATCTATATTTGACAGAAACCAGGTACCACAAAAGATCTATATTTGACAGAAACCAGATACCACAAAATATCTATATTTGACAGAAACCAGGTACCACAAAAGATCTATATTTGACAGAAACCAGGTACCACAAAAGATCTATATTTGACAGAAACCAGGTACCACAGTAATTTAAGATTCAGGTTTTATATGAGAGGTTTGCTTTTTTTTCATCCCTCTCTCTCTCTCCCTCTCTCTCCCTTCCTCCCTCTCTCTCTCTCTCCTTCTCTCTCCCTCTCTCTCTCCTTCTCTCTCTCCCTCTCTCTCCCTCCCTCCCTTTCTCTCTCTCTTTCTCTCTCTCCTCCTCTCTCTCTCCCTCCCTCTCTTTCTCTCCCTCTCTCTCCCTCTATCCCTCCCTCTCTCTCTATCTATATCAGTGATCTTCCACTTCATCTTAAACACTCTTCTTGTGACCTTTTTGCCAATGATTGCACAATCTACACCAGTGACTACGATTGTGTTAATCTAGAATCAACTCTTCAGGTCGAGTTATACAATTTAATTAGAAGGAGCAAAAATAATGGCATGATTATAAACACCGATAAAACCAAATCAATGCTCATAACAACAAGACAGAAACTACAAAACGCAACAAAAACAACACTTCGGCTCTGTACGGAAACATCACAGATAGAAAACGTTAGCGAGCACAAAACACTAGGTCTTACTATTGACCAACATCTGACCTGGAACTCTCATATGCAAGGTCTAACAAAACTCATCGCACAAAAAGTATACCAATTAGCTAAAATTAAGCACTTCATCTATTAACACACAAGGAAGACATACTACATATCACATATACAAACACATTTAGACTATTGCTCAACAGTTTGGGATGGTTTCCCAGTGTCAAATACAAAGAGGCTTTGCTCACTCCAAAAGCAAGCAGTAAAGCTTATTAGTGACAAAGATCAAGCACAAACAACTAATCATCACAAACGTATCAAAATACTACCTCTTAAGAACAGGTTCCTCTTCAACAAAGCCAAGTTAGTACATCAAATTCTTTCACGGCATGCCCCACCTTTTCTATGAAACCTGTTTAAATTCAGCCCAAAGTGCAGCCAACGCTTGAACAACATATGTCTTCCAAAACCTAGACTTGATCTTTACAAGAAAAGCTTTAGTTATTCTGCTTCTCATCTTTGGAATACCCTCCCATCCTATATAAAAAAAATATAAATTATACTCCTTCCTACAACTACAAGCTTTCCCAATATCTATTTGATGTCGACTACATGCCTTCATGAATTATAAAACTTAAAAGTTATCTTAAGCTGCTCTTACAGACACCGAATACAATTAATTGTTTTCTGAATAGTCCCGAAAATTTTGTTTAGTAGATAGTCATTTATAATGTATGTAGTTACTTCAGTACTGAGTGAATGTTTAAGAGCGAAACGTAAATGTTATATTTTATTTTATGTCTCTCAGTTTCAATGTTAGTTATGTTTGTTATATGAACAGCATATTTGTAGAATGTCTGGAACAGAGTGAAAGATGTATGATAAAGGGCAGAATGTCAGACGGGCCTGCGTGCCCAATTCTTAACCCTTTTGAAATAAAGATCAATCAATCAATCAATCAATCAATCAATCAATCAATCTCTCTCCCTCCCTTTCTCTCCCTCTCTCTCTCTCTCCCTCTCTCTCTCTATCATGGCAGAAGGCATGGTCTGACCAACATCACCTGGCGCTGAGCTCAACCTTCAGCTAATGAGAAACATGCACAAAGTACACAAACCCGGGGGAGGGGGAACAAAACAAAGAAAACAAAGACCAGAAATAGGCCACATGTTTCCCTGAATGTTGCCGAGTGTTGGCAGGACGGAGCATTAAGTAATTAATACTAGCAGATAAAAAATAAAACCATCTCTCACGGTTACTGGCCATGTCGATGAGCTGACAGTAGCAACACGAGCAGCCTGGGACAAGACATTGATTTATCTGCTGTATCACAGACAGATCTTATCTTGTAGGAATGACAGAACAGACTCTGACATTTGGATCTCAGACTTTATCAATTCTTTATCTGGCATTTGCTGCCAACTCTTCCACAGAAAAAAAACGCAATCACCACCTCTCTCTCTCTCTCTCTCTCTCTCTCTCTCTCTCTCTCTCTCTCCCCTCTTGCTGAGGTAGGAGCTAGTGTCTCTGTTATCTGTAACAAATGTTACTGTGCCTGAGACAGTAATCAGAGCAAATCTTTTGCACGGATAGAAGATAAATTGTCAATGTCAGACATAAATGATTAAATGGTGATTATACAGGGTACACAGATAATATCCTACCTTATTATTGCACAGGTATATCATAATGTAAGCACCTAGTTCTTGCTCTTATAAGGAGAAGGACTGGGTTCTGGACGGTCTCCCCATACTTTTTCTTAACAGTCAGCACACAATGAAATAGTCAATGCTCAGACGCTTGTAGCAACAGAGGCCATGTTACTGGCTCTCAGTTACTTTGACGTAGCTTCTTAAGTAGTGGTTCAGACATACATAACGTAAAGCCTGCTAGAATCTACCTTACTTAAACCTGCACCACACATATAGAATCAAATGATTAAAAGGGTTTCTCTCAGTTTTGGTAAACCAGGAGAAGCTGTCCTCCTTCTAGTTAGTTATCTTAGGTTCTTTTCTTATCTCTCTCTTCTAGTTAACTATCATGGTTCTTTTCTTATCTCTCTCTTCTAGTTAGTTATCTTATGTTATTTTCTTATCTCTCTCTTCTAGTTAGTTATCTTATGTTATTTTCTTATCTCTCTCTTCTAGTTAGTTACCTTAGGTTCTTTTCTTATCTCTCTCTTCTAGTTAGTTATCTTAGGTTCTTTTCTTATCTCTCTCTTCTAGTTAGTTATCTTAGGTTCTTTTCTTATCTCTCTCTTCTAGTTAGTTACCTTAGGTTCTTTTCTTATCTCTCTCTTCTAGTTAGTTATCTTAGGTTCTTTTCTTATCTCTCTCTTCTAGTTAGTTATCTTAGGTTCTTTTCTTATCTCTCTCTTCTAGTTAGTTATCTTAGGTTATTTTCTTACCTGTCTCTTCTAGTTAGTTATCTTATGTTATTTTCTTATCTCTCTCTTCTAATTAGTTATCTTAGATTCTTTTCTCATCTCTCTCTTCTAGCTAGCTATCTTAGGTTCTCTTATAACCTCTCTGTGACCTAAGCGAATTAAATACATTTATATGTTGTAAATATACAAATCTATAGCAACCCAGTATTCCTTTCATGTCAGTTAGTGAAGTTTATAATTATATTTTGTCTTTAAAGAACAACAACACAGCAGGACTTGATGAAAGAAGCAACAAGATATTACACTACTCAGCCCCAGTAATTACAGATGCATTAACATATATTTACAATCAGTGCACTACACGTTGTCATTTTCCTCAGTCTTTTAAAATTGCAAAAACATATCCCCTTTTTAAATCTGGTTCGGAGAAAAATCCCTCAAGCTATAGGCCATTTTCCATTCTATCGACTTTGTTAAAATCCCTAGAAAAACACATACAAAAAACAACCTTACAACACACGCAAGAAAATGATTTGATTTTTGATGGCCGAAACATTCCTGCCACACAGCTTTCACAAAGATGACAGAATGTTGGTTATCTAATATAAACGATGACAAATTATGCGGCGCTGTCTTTGTTGACTTAAAAAAACAAACATTTGACATGATTGATCATAAAATCCTAGTTAGAAAGCTTGAGACTTATAGATTACACCCTGACTTGAAAAAAATTATTACATCTTTTCTTTCCAACAGACAACAGGTAGTTTGCCTCAAAAACTCTAAGTCAAGTTCATCTGTGGTTGATAATGGTGTTCCACAGGGATCTAGTCTTGCTCCTCTCCTGTTTACCATCTACATCAATGATCTTCCACTTCATCTCAAAAAATCATCTTGTGACCTCTTTGCTGATGATTGCACAGTTTACACTAGTGACAATGACTGTATTAACATTGAGTCAGCTCTTGAAATTGAAATAAACAGTCTAATTAACTGGAGCAATAACAACAGAATGCTCATAAACACCAGCAAAACACAATCCATGCTCATTACAACAAGACAGAAATTAACAAATTCACCAACAACAACACTACAGCTCCATGCTGGAACTTCACAGATAGAGAATGTTAGTGAACATAAAACTCTAGGTCTCATGACTGACCACCACCTCAGCTGGAATCATCATGTAGACAATCTAACCAAACTCACTGCACAAAAAGTTTCCCAATTTACTAAAATTAAACATTTTCTTGACACAGACACCACATATCACAGATACAAACACATTTGGACTATTACTGTTCCACAGTCTGGGATGGTTATTCCATGTCAAATATGAAAAAACTTTACTCACTTCAAAAAACGAGCAGTAAAGCTTATAGATGACAAACATGCAGCACATATGACAAATAAGGAGAAACATCTTGATATTCTACCCCTCAAGAAGAGATTTCTTTTCAACAAGGCCAAGTTATTTCATACACTTCTATCGCACAATGCTCCACCCTATCTGTGGTCGTTGTTCAAATCCAACACAAAACACAATCAACGCAGAAACAATTGTGTTCTCCCAAAACCAATGCTAGACATGTTTTTAAAACAAGCTTCTCTTACTCAGCTGCCCACCTTTAGAATGGCCTACCAATTCATGTAAAACTTAAAAGTAATATTCGTTCTTCCAGCTTTAAACTTTGTTAACATCTGTTTGATATAGACTATATGCCTCCCTAAGCATAGTCTAAAATAGTTTAAAGAATTGCTTGATTGTTGTAATTTCTTTTAGTGCTTTTCTATAAATGTATTAGTTTTGAATGAATGTAAGAATGAACATTTATTTCATATTGTTACATAAATCAGAGTGTAGAGTGTATGGACATGAAATAAGTTTATTATTTATTTATGTAATCATTTAATTGTTTCTACATGATTATTCTGCTCATTAACAAATGCTGAATGAATGTGATTGAGTGAAAGCTGTATGATGAAGAGGAGAATGTTAGACGGGCCTGCGTGCCCAATTCTTAACCCGTTCTTTCCTTCTTCTAGCGAGCTATCTTATGTTCTTTTCATACCTCTCTCTTCTAGTTAGCTATCTTATGTTCTTTTCTTACCTCTTTCTTCTAGTTAGCTATCTTATGTTCTTTTCTTACCTCTCTCTTCTAGTTAGCTATCTTATGTTCTTTCTTACTTCTCTGTTTTAGTTAACTATCTTATGTTCTTTTCGTACCTCTCTGTTCTAGTTAACTATCTTATGTTCTTTTCTTACTTCTTTCTTCTAGTTAGCTATCTTATGTTCTTTTCTTACCTCTCTGTTCTAGTTGACTATCTTAGGTTCTTTTCTTTCCTCTCTCTTCTAGTTAGCTATCTTATGTTCTTTTCTTACCTCTCTGTTCTAGTTAACTATCTTATGTTCTTTTCATACCTCTATGTTCTAGTTAACTATCTTATGTTCTTTTCTTACCTCTCTGTTCTAGTTAACTATCTTATGTTCTTTTCTTACCCCTATGTTCCAGTTAACTATCTAATGTTCTTTTCTTTCCTCTGTTCACGAAAAAAACGCAAAGTTTCTAGTTAGGTGACCAGTAACGTGGCTAGAGCATTCCTCTTAATGATCAAAGGCTAAGATAATGTAGCGTCCTCTTACGTGAAATAAAGCTAAGATAATGTAGCGTCCTCTTACGTGAAGTAAAGCTAAGACAATGTATCGTCCTCTTACGTGAAACAAAGCTAAGATACTGTAGCATCCTCTTACGTGAAGCAAAGCTAAGATAATATAACGTCTTCTTACGTGAAGCAAAGCTAAGATAATGTAGCATCCTCTTACGTCAAGTAAAGCTAAGATAGTGTAGCATCCTCTTACGTGAAGCAAAGCATTAATGTTCTGTATTAAGTGAGCGGATGGAGATCCAAACACTTTCTCTGTTGGACGATGTTAGAGACACTCAACACTTTCTCTGTAAGGTGATGTTAGAGACACTCAACACTTTCTCTGTAAGGTGATGTTAGAGACACTCAACACTTTCTCTGTAAGGTGATGTTAGAGACACTCAACACTTTCTCTGTAAGGTAAAGTAAGAGAAAACAGTTTTGCATGACTAGACCTCGAAAATATCGTAGAGAAAGCACCTTTTTGAGACGTGAGAGAAAGAAAAATCACAAGAGAATTACCTGGGATTCGAACACGGACTCCGTTAAGACGAGCGGCCGTCCAGCCACGAGAGAACAGCGTACTATCGACCTAGCTAAGTTGATCAGAAGGGTACTCACCAGTAGAATCTCCACAGATTATCTCATTATTTCCTAGATAAAGTATTAATTAACTCTTACAGACTGGCATGATGGGAAGGCAAACTAGCAGTCCCTGATCTGACATCTGCACATTTACTACTCACTTATCCTGGGACAAGTGTGACATTTGCTGCTGGAAATGACAAGTCAAAATTACATTTTCTAGAAATGATAGTTTTGACATTTGCTGTAAAACGCACGCTAAGAGAATTGTTTTAAAAGGTTTCAGACAACTTATTAGGACAGCTGACAAGTTTTCTGCTCTGTTTTCATGCGTCACACTTTAGTCTGTGACATTTTTCATTCTGTGTGTCTAGTCTCTTCTGTCTGTTTCTTTCCCAGAAGCTTGACTGTCACCTGTGTGTCATATGTGTGTGATCTGTGTGTGACCTGTGTGTCATCTGTGTGTGATCTGTGTGTGACGTGTGTGTGATCTGTGTGTGACATGTATGTGATCTGTGTGTGACGTGTGTGTGATCTGTGTGTGACGTGTGTGTGATCTGTGTGTGACATGTGTGTGATCTGTGTGTGACATGAGTGTGATTTATGTATGAGCTGTTTATGATTTGTGTGTGATATGTTTAGATCTCTGCGTGAGTTGTGTGTGATCTATTTATGATTTGTGTGTGGCATGTGTGTTGTCTGTGTGTGAGCTGTCTATGATCTGTGAGTGACCTGTGTGTGATCTCTGTGTGATCTCCGTGTGACCCTTGTGTGATATGTGTGTGACATATGTGTGATCTCTGTGTTCTCTGTGTGACCTGCGTGTGATCTCTTTGTGGCCTGTGTGTATTATACATCTTATTTGTATGTGATCAGTCTGTGATTTATGTGTGCGATTTATATGTGTGATTTATGTGTGAGCGTGATGTGATATGTGTGTGTGATTTATGTGTGTGTTCTGTTTGTGACCTGCTTTTAGTACAGAAGTAATAGGTAAACAAATTTCTCTAAGAGTAGTACTCTTGTGTGATGAATGGACGCGCATCATGATGATACTGGAAGTAATCAATTTTTCTCTGCTGGAAGACAATTTGTTTAAACACATGGCAAAGGGACGTAATTTTAAAAATAGATTGTTAAGTGAAATATTTAGGTTGCGTCCCCTACTCCGAATCTGTAGTTCATATAAACCGACCATAGAGGGCGAAACAACCACATACTTCTCGGGTTGAGAAGATGTAACCCGCGTAGAACAAAAGTTCTTTATCCATTTTAATCTCATCTGAAAAGATATCAGATACTCTATGAGTTAAATATCAGTTATTTAAAATTAAATATTCACTCTTCACCTGCGCCTGAAAGAAACGAATATGCCCAGGTAAGATTTTGTTTAGCACATTTTTTTCCTTCTATTTCTGTTTATTTAGATCTCTGGAGGCATTATCGATTGTTGTATAGCTGCATATTTAGGTGTCTGCAGTCATTATCGATTGTTGTATAGCTGCATATTTAGGTGTCTGCAGTCATTAGCGAGTGTTGTATAGCTGCATATTTAAGTGTCTGCAAGCATTACCGAGTGTTGTACAGCTGCATATTTAAGTGTCTGCAAGCATTACCGAGTGTTGTACAGCTGCATATTTAGGTGTCTGCAGTCATTAGCGAGTGTTGTATAGCTGCATATTTAGGTGTCTGCAGTCATTATTGAGTGTTGTATAGATGCATATTTAGGTGTCTGCAGTCATTATCATTGTTAAAATACCAAAAAAGGGCAACCTTAGTGACTGTAACAACTGGAGAGGAGTAACCTTAATATCAGTTGTGTCAAAAGTATTTTGCAAGGTCATTTTGAATAGACTCAAAGATATAGTGGAGAATTTTATGTCTATATGGAATACCATCTAAAATTGTCAACATCATTAAGGACTTATACAATGGATATGGTTGTGCAGTCAAGACAGAAGAAGGGATGAGTGAATGGTTCCAGATTGAAACAGGCGTGAAACAAGGATGTATACTGTCTCCTTTACTTTTTGGGACTACAATAGACTTCATAATGACAAAATGCTGCACAGGTAACACAGGTATTGACTGGGTACATGGGACCCAACTAGAAGATCTTGATTTTGCTGATGACATAACTCTTATCAGTAATAATGTGAATTCCATGCAAGAAAAAACAGATAGCCTATCTTCACTGGCTAGCAAAATAGGACTTGAAATTAACAAGGACAAAACAAAAATAATGAAAATTCCCATCAATCAAAATGGAAAAATACACATAGAAGGGACAGATATTGAAGAAGTCAATCAATTTGCATACCTTGGCAGCTACATAGACCAGGATGGTGACACTAGAAAGGAAGTTAGGATCAGAATTGCAAAAGCAGCATCAATCTTCAAGAATCTTGAGAACATATGGAATTCAAAAGTTATAAGCACAAAAACCAAGTTAAGACTATTCAATTCAAATGTAATATCCACCCTCATTTATGCATGCGAAAGCTGGAAAACAACTAAAGAAATAGAAAAGAAATTAGACTCTTTTGAAAACAAATGCCTAAGGAAAATACTCGGCATCAAGTGGAATGAATTCAAGAACAATGCAGAGATAAGACAGATGACTGAACAACAACCGGTCTCACGGGTGATCAGGAAAAGGAGATGGACATATGTTGGTCACTTGATGAGAAGAAATGATCAGAGAATCCCAAAACAAGCTATCAAGTGGAACACAACAGGCCGAAGAAAAAGGGGCAGACCGCGTGAAACTCTGAAGAGGACATTATTAAGAGAGGCCAAGTTAACAGGCATAAAATCCTTTGTTGAGGTTGAAAGACTCACCGAAGACAGGAAAAAGTGGCGAACTACTTTGCGAGCCCTATGTGACGTCTAACGGCACGGGAAGGATATAAGATATATAAGATAAGATAAGTCATTATCGAGTGTTGTATAGCTGCATATTTAGGTGTCTGCAGTCATTATCGAGTGTTGTATAGCTGCATATTTAGGTGTCTGCAGTCATTAGCGAGTGTTGTATAGCTGCATATTTAAGTGTCTGCAATCATTACCGAGTGATGTACAGCTGCATATTTAGGTGTCTGCAGTCATTAGCGAGTGTTGTATACCTGCATATTTAGGTGTCTCCGGGCATTATCCAGTGTTGTATGGTTGTACAATTAGGTTCTCGCAGTAATTATAGAGTGTTTTATAGCTGCATATTTAGGTGTCGGCAGGCATTATCGAGTGTTGTACATATTTAGATCCCAACAGGCACTAGTGCAGGTATTAGCCAATATGATAAATGTATATATTTACGTTCTGCTTCTGTCTTCCCAGTGCTCTGATCCTCAACTGATTTCTGTGATCAAAGATTTACTTCTAGAACCAGTTCTCTTTGTTCTATATGAAAGGTTCAAGTCTTCTGTTTGTTGTACAGTAGAGGTTCAAGTATTTTGTTTATTGTACATTAAAGGTTCTGTTCTTCTGTTTGTTGTACATTAGAAGTTCATATTTTCTATTTATTGTACATTAGATGTTCTAGTTTTCTGGTTATTGTACATTAGAGGTTCTAGTTTTCTGATTGTTGTAAATTAGAGATTCTAGTCTTCTGTTTCTTGTACATTAAATGTACATTAGAGATTCTAGTCTTCTGTTTCTTGTACATTAAAAGTTCTAGTCTTCTGTTTCTTGTGCATTAGAGGTTCTAGTCTTCTGTTTATTGTATATTAGAGGTTCTAGTCTTTCGTTTGTTGTATAGAGATTCAAGTCTTCTGCTTGTTGTACATTAGAGGTTCTAGTCTTCTGGGTTTTTTGTACCATTAGAGGTTCTAGTCTTCTGTTTATTGTACATTAGACGTTGTAGTGTTCTGTTTGTCGTATATGAGAGGCTGAAGTCTTCTATTTGTCGTACATGAGAGGTTATAGTCTAATGTTTGTCGCACATGAGAAGTTCAAGTTTTCTGTTTATTATTACAACACGGATGTAGGAGAATGATGATGAAGTTGTAGGAGAATGATGATGAAGTTGTAGGAGAATGATGATGAAGTTATAGGAGAATGATGATGAAGTTATAGGAGAATGATGATGAAGTTGTAGGAGAGGTCACAAAAAGTAAAAAGTTTCAGAGAGAAGACAATAAACAGTTTCAGACAAGAGACAATAAACAGTTTTAGCTCAGACAGAAGACAATAAACATTTTCAGACAGATGACAATAAGCAGTTTCAGAGAGAAGACAATAAACAATTTCAGACAGAAGACAATAAACATTTTCAGACAGATGACAATAAGCAGTTTCAGAGAGAAGACAATAAACAATTTCAGACAGAAGACAATAAACATTTTCAGACAGATGACAATAAGCAATTTCAGACAGAAGACAATAAACAGTTGAAGTCTTGTAAATATTGTATGCTCTGTTTTTCAAATGAATTTTATATATGTTGTACTTCTGTTTACTTTAACCAACCATATATTTTAAATATGCATATCGGAATCAATTTGTACAGTTATTTTTTATATATAAACATAAATTTCCATCTCGCAGAATACACCTTTATTTGTTGCTAACATTTGTTAGCCTTTGTATTTCTGGGATTCTTCGGTAGAGACAAGATGGTACAACTACGGGGAAGTACACAAGCAAAGTTAAAAAACAGTAAACAAGTATGGTTAAAAAAAGAAGATAAACAAATGAGAGAAATCAGAAAGTAAACAAACAGAGTAAATAAGAAAGTAAAGAACAAGGTTTTAAAAAAAACCGTAAACGAGCAAAGAAAACAAAAAAGTAAATTAACAAAGCAAATAAAAAAAAGTAAATTAACAAAGTAAAAAAAAAGTAAATTAACAAAATAAAGAAAAGAGTGAACGAACGACATAAAGAAGAAAATAATGAGACATGGTCAAAGTAAACAAACAAGATCAAGAAGGAAGTAAACAGGCAAGATAAAGACACGAAAGTAAACAGAAAACAAGACATCTGATGTCTGCTTGTTTTAAGACCGCCTTCTGGCAATATTCTGAAACATTTGTTCATTCAGAAACTATATAAAGTCAGATCAGTGCACTGTGAAGTATTCACATCATCTGACTAAAGTACAGTAAGTGTATTACAGTGCATTATGTATGTCATAACAGCATATTACATTATGTACATGGCCAGAATGGTCTAAAATGTTAAACGCAAGAGTGTTTAAATAAAAGAGTAAAGAGAAAAGATCTCCGAACTCTTATAAACAAAAGATCTTATAAAGAAAGAGGTCTTATATATCCGGGAACTCAAAATAATATACAGCTTCTGATGAGAAATAGTTCAATAGAATTTATCTTAAAAATAGTTCAATAGAATTTATCTTAGAAATAGTTCAATAGAATTTATCTTAGAAATAGTTCAATAGAATTTATCTTATAAACAATAAACAGACGAGCTGATCTGAAAGGATTGTTAAATCCTGCAAGGTGAGGAGCACTTTACTTCCAGACCACACGACTGAGCAATTCTGTGACAGCATACGTTCAATTCAAGCTCTCAGTTTGACATAATTATTTGTCTCATATTGAAGTTGACACAAATATTTGTCACTTATGTAGGTTAACAGAATTAGTTGTCACAAATGTAAGTTGACAGACATGTTAGTCACTTGTGTAATTTGACAGAGCCAGTTGTCACATTGGTAAGTTGACAGACATGTTAGTCACTTGTGTAATTTGACAGAGTCAGTTGTCACATTGGTAAGTTGACAGACATGTTAGTCACTTGTGTAATTTGACAGAGCCAGTTGTCACAAATGTAAGTTGACAGATATGTGGGGTGATTGATAAGTTCTCAGCATAAGGTACAAATACTTGAAGCACACAGATGATATTAGGTGCATTAGTAGATCAGGTTAATGTAAGATTAAACACCAAGTTTCAAGAAATTAACTGCAGCCAATTTTTTACAAGCTACTGAAGTGGTAAGGGGTGGCAGAAATTGAGAAAATGGATAAAATTTCTCATCGAGCAGTCACTCGCTACCTCTGCATCAAGGATATATCATCAAAGGAGATCCATGAGGACATGGTAGAGACTCTAGGGGAGAGTGCCCCTTCTTACAGCACAGTGAAGAAATGGGCAGCTCAGTTCAAACATGGAAGGGAGAGTCTGGAAGATGATCCCCGTCCAGGAAGACCAAGAACGGTAACCACCGATGAAACCACCGGCAGAATCCATGACATGATAATGGAGGATCGACAACCAACTGAGCAGTACATTGCTACTGAGTTGGGCAGCTCCCCTAAATGAGATCAGGGACTTGCTGGAACTCCATTTACACTTTTGGGGACAGAAAGGTAAAACCTTCAAATCTCTAGAAAATGATGTCAGATGTGTGAACATGTTTCTGACTGCATGTCACTTAGACTGTGTGACAGGGCGTGGTGACATATTGTTATTTATTTACATATGTACGTAGCCAGGTCGGAACAATGTCAGGTAAGTTTAGTAGGTTCCACAGGTATTAGCTGTATTCTGGGGAATGAATGTGGGTTTGTGTATGTGGGGCTGGGGTGGGAGGGTAGATCACGTGATTTACAAGCTCCTGACACCAGGTATTGTACGTACGCGTGACGGGGAGGGGGCGTAAGTCATCTGTTCTGCAAGACCTTGAAACCAGTTATCGTGGGTAGAAATATCAGACACTGATAAAAAATCAAGTATTCTTCCTACAAAAGGAGTTTTTAGGTGTCAGGTATAAAAATAGAAGACATAACACAAAGTCTTGTATCATTATATAACACAAAGTCTTGTATCATTATATAAAACAAAGTCTTGTATCATATTTGAACATCTTACAATTGCATATATTTTAAAAAATTATTTGGTAGAAAGATGTGTGATCTCTGTTCCTTGTTCTTTGTTCTCTGTTCTTTGTTCTTTGTTCTCTGTTCTTTGTTCTTTCTTTCTCTTTATGTCATCCAGTTTTTCTCTCAGCTGTTTGCTGTGTTTCTCCTTCTCTTGTGCCACCCTGAAACGAAAGATTAAATAACAGAACTTCATTGTTATCATCATCATCATCATCATCATCATTTTCTTCTTCTTCTTCTTCTTCATCATTAATAGTTTTAATGTTAATAAATAAATATATTTTGTTTCACTCATCTGTGAATGTCTCCCAATGTGAAGGATGATTTTATGGAGAAAAAAAGAAAGAAAGACGAGGAAATGTGATTCAGTTTACTCTTTCTGGTATAAAAAGGCTGCGAGAAATACACACACACACACACAAGAGTACCACAGCTCAGGAGATGTGTGGCATACTCTCTCTCCCTCTCTCTCTCTCTCTCGCTCTCTCTCTCGCTCTCTCTCTCTCTCTCTCTATCTTTCTCACTAACCGAGATACTGTGTGATTGTTTCTCTGCCAATCACAGTTTTCCTGGCTTTAATACACCATAAACTTTCTTCCATGTCTAAGAGGAAAGTTTCTCATTGTTTAATAAATGTTTAGAGACAGCAAAATGAAAAACAACAAAATGAATGTTTATGAAGATTCTAGAAACAAGAAAGTAACAAGCATGAAATGTGTATTTTAACAAGAAGAAAAAGCATTAAGGTCAGATTATAATCAAAGAAGACCTTCTTGTCTCGCCTAGCGGAAGATATAATAAAAGAAGACCTTTCTATCTCGCCTAGTGGAAGATATAATCAAATAAGACTTTCTTGTCTCGCCTAATGGAAAATATAATCAAATAAGACCTTCTTGTCTTGCCTCATTCATTCATTCATTTGCATGTCCCTTGCGGAACTTTGCCTCCCAAACAGCACTCCTGTAGGCCTCTCGGTTGTGAGCAAGATGGCCTGCTGCTGTTGCATCCATTTCCAGATCGTCAACGATGTCTTGCAGCCATCTTCGTCTTGGTCTTCCTCTTTTTCTTTTTCCCATTATGTATCCTTCCAATACGGTCTTCTCTAAATTATCATGACGTTTAATGTGTCCAAAATATTTCACTTTTCTCTCTTTAATCCTCTTCACTAGCCAGCTTTCTTCAATATTAAGCTCTTGTAGTATAGATATATTTGTTCTTTTTTGTGTCCACGATATTTGGAGAACTCTTCTGTAGCATTTACATTCAAAGGCATTTAAGTGTTTCTCAGCTGTTTTGTTAAGTATCCAGGTCTCACAGGCATATGTTGCTATGGGAAAGATGCATGCCCTTAAAAATCTTATTTTTGTGGTTCTGTCTGCTCCTCTCCACAGATTCTTTAGTTGTTTTACTTTCTGAAGAGCAATAGATGTCTCGCCTAGTGGAAGATATAATCAAAGAAGACCTTGTCTGGCTTAATGAAAGACAAATGCTGTCTAGTGAAGACAGAAGACAGAAAAAAATGACCTCTTCTAAGTGGAGACATAGCTCATTTACTAAAGACAGGAATTATGTAGTGATTACAGGGAAGACAATCTCTTAGACAAGACATATAAGACATGTCTCATCTAGAAAAGACACACGGCCATGTTGGCCATGTCTGATCTGGCGGTCAGCAAATAACAGCCAACCATGCTAGCGTCGGGGTTGGTGGACCATTGCTGGCCAAGACCCTGACTTGACAACATTTATTAGATCTTTTTTTCCAACAGACGGCAGGTAGTTTGCCTCAAAAACTCTAAGTCAGGTTCATCTGTAGTTGATAATGGCGTTCCACAGGGATCTAGTCTTGGTCCTCCCCTGTTTACCATCTACATCAATGATCTTTATCGACAAAGACACAAGAAAGATATACTACATATCACACATACAAACACACTTAGATTACTGTTCCACAATCTGGGATGGATGCTCAGTCTCAAACATAAAAAGGCTCCACTCACTTCACAAGCGAGCATTAAATCTTATTTGTGACAAACACCCAGTACAGACTGTAGATCAACACAAACAACTCAAAATTCTACCTCTCAAAAATAGAATCATTTTTAACAAAGTTAAGTTTGTTCACAGAATTCTGTCGCACAATGCTCCGCCTTACTTGTGGTCACTGTTTACGTATAATACTAAACATAGCAAGCGTTTAAAAAACTGTCTTCTTCCTAAACCCAGGATTGATCTGTACAAGAAAAGCCTTGCATACTCTGCAGTACAGCTCTGGAACACCCTCCCCTACCATTTAAAATCCATTGATAATACTTCATCCTTTAACTCAAACATGTTTCATTATTTACTTGCTTGTAATTATATGCCTCCATAAAATAACCAGCACTCTCTCAACACGTGACTCGCCAACCATCAAGTACTAAAATGACATAGTTATAAAAGCAACTTGTTAGATATTGTTAGAAATTATTTTAATGTCTGTTAAAAAAAACATATGTTAGAAGATCTGTATTTACAATGTATTTTTGTTTATGTATATATCTGCATACATATCTGCATATATATGTGTGCGTGAGTGCTATTTTATTAGGTTAATTACTTCTTCTCTTTTACTTTGAATGTAGTAGTTAAATCTTACACTCTTTTGATATGTTTTTTCCTAATTTAATTTGTATATTTGTACTAAATCAAGTGTGTGGGAAGAATGAAAGATGGAGTGATGAAGGGCAGAATGTAAGACGGGCCTGCCTGCCCAATTCTTTACCCTTGAAAAATAAAGATTATTCATTCATTCATTCATTCATCTTCCACTTCATATCAAAAAATCATCTTGTGACCTCTTTGCTGATGACTGCACAGTTTTCATTAGTGACAATAACTGTATTAACCTTGAGTCAGCTCTTCAAATTGAAATAAACAGTCTAATTAACTGGAGCAATAACAACAGAATGCTCATAAACACCAGCAAAACACAATCCATGCTCATTACAACAAGACAGAAATTAACAAATTCACCAGCAACAACACTACAGCTCCATGCTGGAACTTCATAGATAGAGAATGTTAGTGAACATAAAACTCTATGTCTCATGATTGACCACCATCTCAGCTAGAATCATCATGTAGACAATCTAACCACACTCATTGCACAAAAAGTTTACCAATTTACTAAAATTAAACATTTTCTTGACATAGACAGCAGAAAAAAATATACTACATATCACAGATACAAACACACTTGGACTACTGTTCCACAGTCTGGGATGGTTGTTCCATGTCAAACATGAACAGACTTTACTCACTTCAAAAACGAGCAGTAAAGCTTATAGATGACAAACATGCAGCACGTATTACAAATAAGGACAAACATCTTGATATTCTACCCTTCAAGAAGAGATTTCTTTTCAACAAGGCCAAGTTAATTCATAAAATTCTATCGCACAATGCTCCACCCTATCTGTGGTCGTTGTTCAAATCCAACCCAAAACACAGTCAACATTTAAGCAATTGTATTCTCCCAAAACCAAGGTTTGACATGTTTTTTTTTAAAGCTTCTCTTACTCAGCTGCCTACCTTTGGAATGCCCTACCAATTCATGTAAAACCTATAAGTAATATTCGTTCTTATAACTTTAAACTTTGTCAACATCTGTTTGATATGGGCTATATGCCTCCCTAAGCATAGTTTAAAGTAGTTTAAAGTATGGCTTGAGTGTTGTAATTAAAAAAAAACTATTTTTAAATACTCTTCTATAAATCTGTTAGTTTTGAATGAATGTAAGAATGCAAGTTTATTTCATGTTGTTGCACAAATCAGAGTGTAGAGTGTATGGACATGAGATAAGTTTTTTATTTATTTATGTAATCATTTAATTGTTTCTTCATGATTATTATGCTCATTAACAAATGCTGAATGACTGTGACTGAGTGAAAGCTGTATGATGAAGGGCAGAATGTCAGACGGGCCTGCGTGCCCAATTCTTAACCCTTTGAAAATAAAGTTTGTTCGTTCGTTCGTTTGTCCCACCCCCCGCTGGTACCCCCAGTAACAGGCTCATGGGACAGGGATGGCCACTGTCCCCAGGGACGCTGATTCTGCCTGGTAGTTCTGCTCATGCACGGAAGAAAGCGGAGACAACTCCTTCCCGATACTACACGATGTGATGCCTCCACATCTTCACCGCACTGGCTACAAAAAACATAGCTCGCAGCTCTAGGAAGAAAAAGAATAAGAAGTCTTGCCTCATTAGTTAAAACATGTATCATTTAGTTAAGTCATGTGTCACTCACATTTTGTCCAATTCCAGTGCCTTCTCCAGGAGGTGGAGAGCCTGCTGTGTCCTGTCCTCTGCCAGAAATCTTCTTTGTCTCCTGATTCTCTCCAGCCTCTCTTGCTGTTTCTCCCTCTCTTTCTCTGCCTGGCTCTCTCTAGAGCTCATGTTCTGCAAGATAGCCAAGGTTTCCTTGGCACGGAGGAGTGTACGTTTACTAAAGTGTAGGTTACATCTAAAACACGTAAACATTAACCACCACCAGTAGTGTAGGTTATATCTAAAATATATAAACCTTAACCCCCACCAGTAGTGTAGGTTATATCTAAAATATATAAACCTTAACCCCCACCAGTAGTGTAGGTTATATCTAAAATATATAAACCTTAACCCCCACCAGTAGTGTAGGTTATATCTAAAATATATAAACCTTAACCCCCACCAGTAGTGTAGGTTATATCTAAAATATATAAACCTTAACCCCCACCAGTAGTGTAGGTTATATCTAAAACACGTAAACCTTAACCCCCACCAGTAGTGTAGGTTATATCTAAAATATAAACCTTAACCCCCACCAGTAGTGTAGGTTATATCTAAAATATATAAACCTTAACCCCCACCAGTAGTGTAGGTTATATCTAAAACACGTAAACCTTAACCCCCACCAGTAGTGTAGGTTATATCTAAAACACGTAAACCTTAACCCCCACCAGTAGTGTAGGTTATATCTAAAATATATAAACCTTAACCCCCACCAGTAGCGTAGGTTATATCTAAAACACGTAAACCTTAACCCCCACCAGTAGCGTAGGTTATATCTAAAATATATAAACCTTAACCCCCACCAGTAGTGTAGGTTATATCTAAAACACGTAAACCTTAACCCCCACCACTAGCGCAGGTTATATCTAAAACATAAAAACTGACCCACAACTGTCAGCTGAATGAAACTGCAAACAATGGACTCTTCAGTCATTCAGTTACTCACGTCAGTCAATCAGCCATTAAGTTAATCAACCAGTCGATCTGTCAATCAATCAGTCAGTAAACCAGTCAGTTAGTCATCAGTAAAGGTACACATTTCTTGCTGTAAGAGTTTTGAAGTCAGACAGTAACTTGTTTAATGACTAACGGTAGACCATACAGTCAGACTGTAGTAATGAAAACCCACGAGTCCTTCAGCTGAGAGGAGACGAAGAGAACTTTAGTTCAAAATAGAAAAAGTTATGGTAGGCAGATTTCTCACTTCTGACATTTCTGAAGATGTTAACAGAAACATATCACAGGAACATTTGTTTTCTTATCTCCAGCACTCTAGTGATAAATATGTTTTTTTTCTGAGTTACTTTTCTTTTCTTCTTTCATATATCGCACTATTTTATCTTTTCCTTTGTTCATGAACAAAGCCTTTGTATCGGAAATATTGCTTCTTGCTGTTCAGCTCTTGGAAAATTTTGTTATAAAACTGACCAGGAAATTAGAGATGAGTTTGCTAGCATATTCTCCCCTCCACGTTTCATAATACAAAGGCTAGTTTCAGTAACAGACAAGAATACTAGAAGAGAAAGATAATTTATGAAGACGAGTCAAAAATAATCTTAATATACTCTTTAAAAAAATCTAAATCGAGTAGTAGACAGTTGTAGCATGGATATGTTAGGTCCCTTCTATCACAAAAATAGCGTAAGAAGACCAAATCAAAGATGGCTGCTCTCTGGAACCATGCACGAGAGAAGAACAGCGCAGCTGCTCGTTTCTTGGGCAGTTAAGATGAGAAACCTGCACAATAAAGAAGCAGGGGCTGAAACACGCTCCGACAGGTACAAGAGTGGCACAGGAAAACTGAGAGTAGTGTGTCAGATTTAGCGGATACAGTCTCACACTGCAGATACACCTGACACTATCACTGAAGTGGAGCGAATGATACGGTAAAACCGGTGGGTAACAATCGATCAAATGGCTAGAGAACCGAAGATTAACCATGGCTCGGCGCATCATATCATTCACGAAGTGCTACAGTCCTGTTAATTCTCCGACGGAGGGGGTTCTAAAATAACTCACCCTCGATTTGAAAGAACGTTGCCAGGATGATTGTTAAACCCTTCTACGACGTTATGAAGCTGAAGGAGTTGGCCTTGTACAACCTAAAGTCACTGGAGACGAATGCTGGGTAAATTAGCTATAATCAGAGACAAAGCGAGGAAGCAAGGGATGGCCACATTCTTCCTAGCGGAAACCAAGGAAGTGTCGTACAACTCTGCCAGCTGGAAAATTGATGGTCACGCTCTTCTGGAGCGGTAAAGCCCCAATCCTGGAACAGTACATACCCAGAGACAGCACTTTAGATCGAGGAGCTTATTGTGATCTGTTTGAGAACCACTTGAAACCTATAATCAGGTCAAAACATCGCGATTTGCTGATTTCTAGTCTGTTTTTACAGCATAATAACACGCACTCTCACAAAACTGGTTACAATCTGCGTCTGAAGTGTCTTCCGCATCCTACATATTCAACCGAAATCGCACCCTATGATTACCAAGTGTTTGGACCTATCGGGGAGGCGCTATGTGGAAAGAAGTTCAGTATGAACGAAGAGATTAAAGGGCCCTGAATAGCTGTCTACAACGTCGGTCAGACTTTTATATCTCTCGAGGAATCCAGACGTCAGTGAAGCGGTGCAGACCACGTGGTGAGGACGTTGCTGAAAACTAATAAAGAGTTTTCTGTCATATTTGTACACTTTAGTCAAACTTTACAAATACGGTTGCTGTTTTACTCACCCACGTGTCCGTGATATATTTTTAAAAAATGTTTATACCTCTTCCATCCTCCTTCTTCTGTCTGCTAGCTCTTGCTCTGTTGGGACAGTGGGCGTGGCAGGTAAACTTCGGCTGGTCGAGTTCGAAATCCGAGACGCTAACGAGGGCAGGGAGGGTGTGCTAACAAACGAGACGGAGGAAGCACATCTGAAGAGAGAGAGAGATTGATTGATTGATTGATTGATTGATCTTTATTTCAAAAGCGTTAAGAATTGGGCACGCAGGCCCGTCTGACATTCTGCCCTTTATCATACATCTTTCACTCTATTCCAGACATTCTACAAATATGCTGTTCATATAACAAACATAACTAACATTGAAGCTGAGAGACATAAAATAAAATATAACATTTACGTTTCACTCTTAAACATTCACTCAGTATAGAAGTAACTACATACATTATAAATGACTATCTACTAAACAAAATTTTCTGGACTATACAGAAAACAATTAATTGTATTCGGTGTCTGTAAGAGCAGCTTAAGATAACTTTTAAGTTTTATAATTCATGGAGGCATGTAGTCGACATCAAATAGATACTGGGAAAGCTTGTAGTTGTAGGAAGGAGTATAATTTATATTTTTTATATAGGATGGGAGGGTATTCCAAAGATGAGCAGCAGAATAACTAAAGCTTTTCTTGTAAAGATCAAGTCTAGGTTTTGGAAGACATATGTTGTTCAAACGTTGGCTACACTTTGGGCTAAATTTAAACAGGTTCCATAGATAAGGCGGGGCATGCCGTGAAAGAATCTGATGTACTAACTTGGCTTTGTTGAAGAGGAACCTGTTCTTAAGAGGTAGTATTTTGATACGTTTGTGATGATTAGTTGTTTGTGCTTGATCTTTGTCACTAATGAGCTTTACTGCTCGCTTTTGGAGAGAGCAAAGCCTCTTTGTATTTGACACTGAGCAACCATCCCAAACTGTTGAGCAATAGTCTAAATGTGTTTGTATATGAGCTATGTAGTATGTCTTCCTAGTGTCTTGATCTATGAAGTGCTTAATTTTAGCTAATTGGTATACTTTTTGTGCGATGAGTTTTGTTAGACATTGCACATGAGAGTTCCAGGTCAGATGTTGGTCAATAATAAGACCTAGTGTTTTGTGCTCGCTAACGTATCTATCTGTGATGTTTCTGTACAGAGCCGAAGTGTTGTTTTTGTTGCATTTTGTAGTTTCTGTCTCGTTGTTATGAGCGTTGATTTTGTTTTATCGGTGTTTATAATCATGCCATTATTTTTGCTCCATCCAATTAAATTGTATAACTCGACCTGAAGAGTTGATTCTAGATTAACACAATCGTAGTCACTGGTGTAGACTGTGCAATCATCGGCAAAGAGGTTACAAGAAGAGTGTTTAAGATGAAGTGGAAGATCATTGATATAGATAGCAAAGAGCAACGGGCCTAGAATAGAACCTTGCGGAACACCAGTGTCAACTTTAGCAGAATTTGATAGAGAATTGTTGAAGAATACTACCTGTTGTCTGTCTGAAAGAAACGATGCAATTAATTTTATTAGGTCAGGGTGCAGTCTATAAGTCTTTATTTTTCTTACAAGAATATCGTGGTCAATCATATCAAATGCCTTTTTAAAGTCGACAAAGATGGCACCACATAGTCTGTCTTCATTTATGTTTACTAACCAGTTTTCTGTCATTTTGGTAAGAGCTGTGTGGCAGGAATGATTGGGTCTAAAGCCTGACTGACTGTCTATGAGTAAATTGTTCTCTTGCATGTGTCGTAGAGTTATTTTGTGTATGTGTTTTTCGAGTGGTTTTGATAATGACGATAATATAGATATTGGTCTATAGTTGGTAAGATTGTTGGATGAGCCAGATTTAAAGCGAGGATACACCTTAGCAGTTTTAAATGCCTCAGGGAAATAGCATTTTGCTATGCACTGGTTGTAAATATATGTTAGTGTATGTGAAATGACAGGTGCAGCATAACGTAAGATCTTATTACTAATATCATCAAGCCCAGCTGTATTGTTGAGAGAGAGAGAGAGACAGACAGACAGACAGACAGAGGAAAGGAGGGAGGGAGAGAGAGGGAGGGGGGATACAGTATAGGCAACTGTCATTAGTATGAAACAGTTTTATTTATAAATATACTTTCTGTGACATCTTATAATAAATCAATAAATCAGCAAATGAGAAAGGAAACAAGTAGTTAATGAACCACTCACAAGTAATCACAAACATACATGCCAGTCAATGTACTAGTCAGAAATAAGAATGTTAACTAACTAACCAATAGCAAATATACAGGACAATTAATATAGCAGTGAGAAATATGAATGTTAACTAGCTAACTAACCAATCAGAACAATGCATAACAGTTAATGATTCACTCACAAGTATGAAAAATAGATATTCTCCGAAATCATGAAAAAGTGTAAATGTAAAGAATTTAAAAAAGTGGAAACTTCATTGAAGGATCACTGACGGAACAATTCATGATAGTCATAAAAATAATGCTTTCATGATCGTCTTATTTTCGTTAGCATCTGCCTCATTATCTTTAAAGCGAATTCACATTTCTTTATATCTATTTTGGAACCATGAGCAGAAATAGTTTTAATGTTTCATAATCTCAAATATGTGAGAGATTATTACAGTACTATGGCTGTCCACACCAAACTCTATCATTTGTTTTTTTACAAGGTGGTATCGGAAAGTTTCCGGATTGTACTTACTTTGATTATATCGTTCAACAAATATGCGCGGGACATTGAAGGTCATTACTTCCGAGCCTATTGAGTAAGTCCGCCATTTGCCGTCATACCGTCTACACGTGTTCAGTTTGTACACGCGGTTTTACCACCTTGTGTTAGGACCGCCCTGTGATATTAAAATGGCTGACAAAGTTTGATTAAATTTTGCGTGAAGTTCTCAAAATCTGCTACCACGATCCATAAAATGCTTCTTCAGACTTTTAGCAAACAATCTTTATGTCTAACAGGGATTTCTGAGTGACAGGCGTGTTGAAAAACTTAATGAACTCATCCAGGAAGACCGTTGCTGAACGATCCATTAGCTCTCTCACGTGATTGAAATCGGTTGTCTGCCAGGAGATCCTAACAGAAAACCTATACATGCAACGCACGTAAAGGGAAGTAACTGGGTATAAAGGAAAGTAACTGACAATAACAGAAAGTAAATGACAAATAAGGAAAGTAACGGGCAATAAAGGAAAATAACGGTTAATAAAGGGAAGTAACTGGCAATAAAGGAAAGCAATTCGCAATAAAGGAAAGTAACTGACAATAAAGAAAAGTAACTGGCACTAAAAGAAAGTGACTTTCAATAAAATAAAGTAATAGGCAATAAAGGAAAGTAACAGGCAGTGAAGGAATGTAAAACAGTGATAGGAAAACATTATCCACCTGTTGCTGCTGTTTTCTGGAGTCCTGTATCCATCATCCTCAGAACCAATAATTCGCCGCCTCCTAAAACGCTGGCGACTGAGAACACTGTCGGTGGAGCCTTGTCTGTCACAGCTACTTGACAGCCGGCCACGCCCAGACACCTGCGACACTGATCTCTTCTGACAGTGATCAGGTGATTGACGTTTCTCTTCTGTCAAATATAAGATAAAACTTGTAAAATATAAAATACGACTTGTCAAATATAAGTTAAGACTTGTCAAACATAAAATAAGACTTGTCATTCTTAACCTTCAGTATGGACGAACATGAAATAAAAGAAAAAAAGCATAGACTAGAACGACAATTTTTTGTTTCCTAATTAGTTTGTGCCAGACAGCTACAGAAATATTTCATTAAAATGTTCAAAACTAAAAATAAAACGAGCATTCCAAAGATTTCGTGTCACAAGGACTCAGTGATACAAAGACTCAGTGATACAAAGATTCAATGATACAAAGACTCAGTGATACAAAGATTCAGTGATGCAAAGATTCAGTGATACAAAGATTCAGTGATACAAAGATTCGGTGATGCGATTTACTTAAGGCACCCACAGCGACAAGAGATCGATACTGGCCCTCTACTCCCCAAGGCTGAGTCTCTTTGTGATAGATTGATCGGTTATTGATCTTCGTGCGATGCCTGTGTTGTCATAGCGAACACGAGTCAGTGGAAATTATGGATTAGCGTTCACAGGAAACTGGGTTCCAGAAAACATTTCGTGCCTGACAGTCTGTCATAACTGGAAGACCTGACTCATGTTCGGGGAAGTGGACGAAGAGATATGCGAAAAACAAAAGTTCATGGATCAATAAATTCCAAGTTAAGGACACGCTTGAATGGTTCAACACCTGCTCTCCCCAGACACCTGTCTAACCAAGATCAGAGACCAGCAGAGACCTATCTCACCAAGAAAAGAGAGTAGTAGACACCTATCTCACCACAATAAGACAGAAACAGAGAACTATATCACCAAGATAAGAGAGCTGCAGAGACCTATCTCACGAAGAAAAGAGAACAACATAGACTTATTTCACCAAGATAAGAGAGCTGCAGAGATCTATCTCACAAAGATAATAGAGTAGCAGAGACTTATCTCACCAAGAAAGAGAGGAGCAGCGACATATCTCAACAAGATAAGAGAGCAGTAGACAATTATCTCACCAAAATAAGATAGCAATAGACACCTATCTCACCAGGATAAGATAGCAGCACACGATAAGAGAGTAACAGAGACCTACCTCACCAAAATAAGATAGCAGTAGACACCTATCTCACCAAGATAAGAGAGCAGCAGAGACTAACTCACCAAGATAAGAGAGCAGCAGAGACCATCTCACGAAGACAAGAGAGCAGAAGACGTCTATCTCATCAAGATAAGATATTAGCAGAACTATCTCACCACGATAAGACAGCAGCGGACACATATCTCACCAAGATAAGAGACCAGTAGTGACCTATCACACCAGAATAAGAGAGCAGTAGTCACCTGTCTCACCAAGATAAGAGAGCCGAAGACACCTATCCCGCCAAGATAAGAGACCAGAAGAGACTTATCTCACCAAGATAAAAGAGCAGAAGACACCTGTCTCACCAAGATAAGAGAGCAGCAGACACCTGTCTCACCAAGATAAGAGAGCAGTAGAGACCTATCTCACCAACATAAGAGACCAGAACAAACCTATCTCACAAAAATAAACGAGCAGCAGACACCTGTCTCAACAAGTTAAGAGAGCAGCAGGCACCTGTCTTACCAAGATAAGAGAGCAGCAGAGATTTATCTCACCAACATAAGAGACCAGAATAGAACTCTCTCACAAAGATAAGAGAACAGCAAACACCTGTCTCACCAAGAGAAGATAGCAGCAGACAACTGACTAACCAAGAGAAGAGAACAGCAGAGACCTATTTCACCAAGAAAAGAGAGTAGCAGACACCTATCCCACCAAGATAAGAGAGAAGGAGACATCTGTCTCACCAAAATAAGATAGCAGTAGACACCTATCTCACCAAGATAAGAGAGCAGCAGAGACTAACTCACCAAGATAAGAGAGCAGCAGAGACCATCTCACGAAGACAAGAGAGCAGAAGACGTCTATCTCATCAAGATAAGATATTAGCAGAACTATCTCACCACGATAAGACAGCAGCGGACACATATCTCACCAAGATAAGAGACCAGTAGTGACCTATCACACCAGAATAAGAGAGCAGTAGTCACCTGTCTCACCAAGATAAGAGAGCCGAAGACACCTATCCCGCCAAGATAAGAGACCAGAAGAGACTTATCTCACCAAGATAAAAGAGCAGAAGACACCTGTCTCACCAAGATAAGAGAGCAGCAGACACCTGTCTCACCAAGATAAGAGAGCAGTAGAGACCTATCTCACCAACATAAGAGACCAGAACAAACCTATCTCACAAAAATAAACGAGCAGCAGACACCTGTCTCAACAAGTTAAGAGAGCAGCAGGCACCTGTCTTACCAAGATAAGAGAGCAGCAGAGATTTATCTCACCAACATAAGAGACCAGAATAGAACTCTCTCACAAAGATAAGAGAACAGCAAACACCTGTCTCACCAAGAGAAGATAGCAGCAGACAACTGACTAACCAAGAGAAGAGAACAGCAGAGACCTATTTCACCAAGAAAAGAGAGTAGCAGACACCTATCCCACCAAGATAAGAGAGAAGGAGACATCTGTCTCACCAAGATAAGAGAGCAGTAGACACCTATCTCACCAAGATAATAGAGAAGTAGAGACCTATCTCACCAAGAAAGAGAGTTGCAGAGACCTATCTCATCAAGATAAGAGAGCAATAGAAAATTATCTCACCAAAATAATATAACAGTAGACACCTATCTCACCAAAATAAGACAGCAGCAACAAAATAAGAGAGCAGCAGAGACCTATCTCACCAAGATAAGAGAACAGTAGACACCTATCTCACCAAAATAAGATATCAGCAGAGACCATCTCACCACGATAAGACAGCAGCAGACGCATATCTCACCAAGATAAGAGAGCGACAGACACCTATTTCACCAAGATAAGAGAGCCGAAGACACCTGTCTCAGCCAGATAAGAGAACAGTACACACCTATCCCGCCAAGATAAGAGACCAGAAGAGACTTATCTCACCAAGATAAAAGAGCAGCAGACACCTGTCTCGCCAAGTTAAGAGAGCACCAGGCACCTGTCTCACGAAGATATTGAGCAACAGTCACCTATTTCACCAAGATAAAAGAGCAGCAGACACCTGTCTCACCAAGATAAGAGAACAGAAGACACCTGTCACGCTAAGATAAGAGACCAGAACAGACCTATCTCACAAAGATAAGAGAGCAGCAAACACATGTCTCACCAAGATATGATAACAGTAGACAACTGTCTGACCAAGATAAGAGAGCAGCAGAGACCTATTTCACCAAGATAAAAGAGCCGAAAACACCAGTCTCACCAAGTTAAGAGAGCAGCAGGCACCTGTCTCACCAAGATAAGAGAACAGCAGAAACCTATCTCACCAACATAAGAGACCAGAACAGACCTATCTCACAAAGATATGAGAGCAGCAGAGATCTGTCTCACCAAGAGAAGATAACAGTAGACAACTGTCTGACCAAGATAAGAGAGCAGCAGAGACCTGTCTCACCAAGAGAAGATAGCAGCAGACAACTGTCTCACTAAGAGAAGATAGCGGCAGACAACTGTCTCACTAAGAGAAGATAGCGGCAGACAACTGTCTCAACAAGAGAAGATAGCAGCAGACAACTGTCTCAACAAGAGAAGAGAGCAGCAGACAACTGTCTCACCAAGAGAAGATAGCAGCAGACAACTATCTCATCAAGAGAAGAGAGCAGCAGACAACTGTCTCACCAAGAGAAGATAGCAGCTGACAACTGTCTCACCAAGAGAAGAGAGCAGCGAGTAATAAAAACCTCTGACTGAAAGAACAAAGTTATGTTCTTCTGTTCTTCATGTTCTTGGGGACTTAAATCATTAAGTATGTCATTGCGTTCTGTTGTGCTGTGTTCTGTTCCTGACTTCTTTCTTTCTTTCTTTCGTTCTTTACCATTATTTATGTGGCCAACCGGGGCAAGGAATTGAATAAACTACGAGAGGTGATTGATAAGTTCTCGGCATAAGGTACAATGGGTTATTTCTGGACAACTTTTTTGGGTTATTTCTCAGCATAGTCCCCATGCAAGTGTATGCACTTAGTTCAGCGATCCTGGAACATATGGATCCCTTCTTTGTAAAAGTCAGCATCTTGTGCCAGTAGAAAGTGGTCTACAGCATGAATGAAGTCATCATCTGAAGCAAATTTGCGACCATTGAGCCCCTTTTTGAGTTTGGTAAACAGGTAATAGTCCGAAGGGGCCAAATCTTGGGAATAAGGAAGATGTTCAAGAAGCTGGAAGCCGCATTCATGAATGACAGCCATTGCCACACCGACTTGTGAACTGGAGCATTGTCTTGCTGAAAGATGACTCCTCTCGTCAATTTCCCTCGACGCTTTTCCCTCAGTCTGACCCGCAGTTGCTTCACAAGATTAGCGTAATAGGCCCCGGTGACCGTTCTGCCCTTTTGAAGATAGTCTACCAATAGCACACCTTCTGAATCCCAAAAGATGGAATCCATCACTTTGCCTGCAGACAAGACCATCCTTGCTTTCTTTGGAGGTAGGGATCCATGATGTTTCCACTGGTTGCATTGGTTGCAGTTAATTTCTTGAAACTTGGTATTTAATCTTACATTAACTTCATCTACATATGCACTTAATATCAACTGTGTGTTTCTAGTATTTGTAGCTTAGGCAGCGAATTTATCAATCAACACTAATATATCTGATGTAAGTACACAATGTTTGAGTTACAACTATTCTGTCTAATTTAAATACACTATCTGAGTTACAACTATTCTGTCTAATTTAAATACACTATCTGAGTTACAACTATTCTAATTTAAATACACTATCTGAGTTACAACTATTCTGTCTAATTTAAATACACTATCTGAGTTACAACTATTCTAATTTAAATACACTATCTGAGTTATAACTATTCTGTCTAATTTAAATACACTATCTGAGTTACAACTATTCTGTCTAATTTAAATACACTATCTGAGTTATAACTATTCTGTCTAATTTAAATACACTATCTGAGTTACAACTATTCTGTCTAATTTAAATACACTATCTGAGTTACAACTATTCTGTCTAATTTAAATACACTATCTGAGTTACAACTATTCTGTCTAATTTAAATACACTATCTGAGTTATAACTATTCTAATTTAAATACACTATCTGAGTTACAACTATTCTGTCTAATTTAAATACACTATCTGAGTTACAACTATTCTAATTTAAATACACTATCTGAGTTATAACTATTCTAATTTAAATACACTATCTGAGTTACAACTATTCTAATTTAAATACACTATCTGAGTTATAACTATTCTAATTTAAATACACTATCTGAGTTACAACTATTCTAATTTAAATACTCTATCTGAGTTATAACTATTCTAATTTAAATACACTATCTGAGTTATAACTATTCTAATTTAAATACACTATCTGAGTTATAACTATTCTGTCTAATTTAAATACACTATCTGAGTTACAACTATTCTAATTTAAATACACTATCTGAGTTACAACTATTCTAATTTAAATACACTATCTGAGTTACAGCTGTTCAGAAACAGAGCTTTCAGTTAGTCCCAGCTTGTGGGTCTTAATTGCATCTATTTCTTTCTAACAATTTTTCTAAAAGTCCCTGCCAGTTGTCAGCATTTCCTACAGTTTCTTGTCATATTCCTTCACTATTAGATCTTGTAGAGTTGCTCCTAGCTTCCTAGAATTCATTGATCTGGAAACGTTCCGTCTTCCTTCGATGGAGAAATTCAGTACATTTTTCTTTGTGTGGAAAATGATAAATCCACCTTTAAATGCATCATTTCTTTCATGTGTAAATCAATAGCTACCTGTTTGTTCTTGCCGTATCTTCCATCTTGATCTAGTGGGTCTTACGTGAATACTGATCTTTCTTACAACTTTTACGAGCTCTGACGAAATCAGCGATGGACAGAAGTATTAAATAAACAGTATACAACTTCCAAAATGTAGCACACTTACTTAGCCTTTGTGATGCTGCCCTCAGCTCCTCAGCCTCGTCAGTCAACCTGCCAGCCGTCTCCCTCATCTCTTCTCTGCAGTCCTCGATCACATCTATCACACATTCCGACTCTTGCTCGAACAAGTCGATGAGAGAGGCGACGAACCAGCGCTAGAGGATAAAAACTTTACAATGTCAGCAGCGGATGATGGAGACATTATTTTTGCCTTAACAAAATGCAAAAGTTACCAGGGATGTAACTTCCAATACGTGAGGGGAGGGGCGGGGAATATGTCACTTTGTATACAATGGCAATAAATGACATGAAAACGCATACAAGAAACAGACAGGAACCAGGGAAAACAGAGAAATGTCACCTACAAGCATGATAAAGGTTAACAGAAGCAGTGACAAGTCTAGAAACATTAACAGAAACAGTGACATGTTTAGAAACATTGAAAGAAACAGTGGCATGTCTAGAAAGATTTATTTAAAATTTGTGGAATACTTGTGACAGATTTCATGTACGAATTCTGAGTTAAAATTTAGCTCGTCATTATTCGAACACTTACCACGACTGCCATCTCATGCGAAGTGACCCTTGGGTTTTGGTGGTAACAGACTATCGCGTTTTATTTTCATTTCCGGAGTGAACTCAAGAAAGCTTCTCTCTGGGATCCACTACCACCAAAAAGTGGAAAATTGTTTGTCCAGACTGAGATAAGTCTCTTTCTATGACTGTTTTTTCCTATCTTCAATACGTCGACATCTTGCATCAGTCGTGCTTGTGTCTATCACTTGACTTTCATTATCATCTAACACTGTCTCTTCAACTTTATTATCCTCTAACTTGACTGTCTCTTCAACTTTATTATCCTCTAACTTGACTGTCTCTTCAACTTTATTATCTTCTAACTTGACTGTCTCTTCAACTTTATTATCCTGTAACTTGACTGTCTCTTCAACTTTATTATCCTCTAACTTGACTGTCTCTTCAACTTTATTATCCTCTAACTTGACTGTCTCTTCAACTTTATTATCTTCTAACTTGACTGTCTCTTCAACTTTATTATCATGTAACTTGACTGTCTCTTCAACTTTATTATCCTCTAACTTGACTGTCTCTTCAACTTTATTATCCTCTAACTTGACTGTCTCTTCAACTTTATTATCCTCTAACTTGACTGTCTCTTCAACTTTATTATCCTCTAACTTGACTGTCTCTCCAGCTTTATTATCCTCTAACTTGACTGTCTCTATAACTTGACTGTCTCTCAAACTTTATTATCCCCTAACTTGACTGTCTCTTTAAATTTACTATCCTCTAAATTGACTGTCTCGTTAACTTGACTGTCTCTTTAATTTGACTATCTGTCTAACTTAAACTGTCTAACTTGATTATTTCTCTAACTTAACTGTCTAACTAAACTATCTGTTTAACTTAACTGTCTAACTAGATTATTTCTCTAATTTAACTGTCTAACTAAACTATCTGTCTAACTTAACTGTCTAACTTGATTATTTCTCTAACTTAACTGTCTAACTAAACTATCTGTCTAACTTAACTGTCTAACTTGATTATTTCTCTAACTTAACTGTCTAACTACACTATCTGTCTAACTTAACTGTCTAACTAAACTATCTGTCTAACTTAACTGTCTAACTTGATTATTTCTCTAACTTAACTGTCTAACTACACTATCTCTCTAACTTAACTGTCTAATTACACTGTCTGTCTAACTTAACTGTCTAACTACACTGTCTGTCTAACTTAACTGTCTAACTACACTGTCTGTCTAACTTAACTGTCTAACTACACTGTCAGTCTAACTTAACTGTCTAATTACACTATCTGTCTAACTTAACTGTCTAATTACACTATCTGTCTAACATAACTGTCTAACTAGATTATCTCTCTAACTGCACTATCTCTCTCTCTCTAGTAAAATAATCTTTTTTGTCCCCCCCCCCCCGAATTCTCTCTGCGAGTTCCAATAACTGCCATTCTTTCACGTTGTGACCAAGACCCTAATGTAGTCTGTGAGATTTTAAAATGTTTCTCCACAAAGAAGTGTAACATAGTGCCGTGTAAGTTATGATTGTAGTATTATATCCTTCTAAGTTATGATTGTAGTGTTATAGTCTTCTAAGTTATGATTGTAGTGTTATAGCCTTGTAAGTTATGATTGTAGTGTTATAGACGTGTAAGTTATGATTGTAGTATTATAGCCTTGTAAGTTATGGTTGTAGTGTTATAGCCTTGTAAGTTATGATTGTAGTATTATACCCTTGTATATATATTATAGTTATATATATATATATATATATATATATATATATATATATTAATATCAGTTGTGTCAAAACTATTTTGCAAGGTCATTTTGAATAGACTCAAAGATATAGTGGATACCGCAATGAGAGAAGAACAAGCAGGATTTCGAAAAGGGAGAAGCTGTCTCGACCAGATCTTTACTCTCAGAATAATACTTGAAGAACATATTGAAAAGCAGAATCCATTAATACTGAACTTCATAGATTTTAAAAAGGCATTTGATAGCATACACAGAGATTCATTATGGAGAATTTTATGTCCATATGGAATACCATCTAAAATTGTCAACATCATTAAGGACTTATACAATGGATATGTTTGTGCAGTCAAGACAGAAGAAGGGATGAGTGAATGGTTCCAGATTGAAACAGGCGTGAAACAAGGATGTATACTGTCTCCTTTACTTTTTGGGATTACAATAGATTTCATAATGAAAAAATGCTGCACAGGTAACACAGGTATTGACTGGGTACATGGGACCCAACTAGAAGATCTTGATTTTGCTGATGACATAACTCTTATCAGTAATAATGTGAATTTCATGCAAGAAAAAACAGATAGCCTGTCTTCACTGGCTAGCAAAATAGGACTTGAAATTAACAAGGACAAAACAAAAATAATGAAAATTCCTCTCAATCAAAATGGAAAAATACACATAGAAGGGACAGATATTGAAGAAGTCATTCAATTTGCATACCTATACCTTGGCAGCTACATAGACCAGGATGGTGACACTAGAAAGGAAGTTAGGATCAGAATTGCAAAAACAGCATCAATCTTCAAGAATCTTGAGAACATATGGAATTCAAAAGTTATAAGCACAAAAACCAAGTTAAGACTATTCAATTCAAATGTAATATCCACCTTCATTTATGCATGCGAAAGCTGGAAAACAACTAAAGAAATAGAAAAGAAATTAGACTCTTTTAAAAACAAATGCCTAAGGAAAATAGTCGGCATCAAGTGGAATGAATTCAAGAATAATGCAGAGATAAGACAGATGACTGAACAACAACCAGTCTCATGGGTGATCAGGAAAAGGAGATGGACATATGTTGGTCACTTGATGAGAAGAAATGATCAGAGAATCCCAAAACAAGCTATCAAGTGGAACACAACAGGCCGAAGAAAAAGAGGCAGACCGCGTGAAACTCTGAAGAGGATGTTGTTAAGAGAGGCCAAATTAAGAGGCATAAAATCCTTTGATGAGGTTGAAAGACTCGCCGAAGACAGGAAAAATTGGCGAACTACTTTGCGAGCCCTATGTGACGTTTAACGGCACGGGAAGGATATAAGATATAAGATAAGATATTAGGATATATATATATATATATATATATATATATATATATATATATATATATATCAAAAATGCAGATGAAACCACTGACAACAATTATTGAGGAAAGACGCTGGCGATGGTTGGGACATGTGCTCCGAATGACTGACAACTCACTACCAAAAATAGCACTGGGATGGACACCACAGGGGAGCAGAAGTAAGGGTAGACCAAAAGAGACATGGAGAAGAACAACAGAAAGGATGTTGAGCAATAGAGTTCTCACCTGGGCAAGAGCAGAAAAAAAGGCAAAGGACAGGCATTTGTGGAAAACCCTTGCGGAAGCCCCATGTGCCCTGGGCACTTAAGGTTCAGATATATATATATATATATATATATATATATATATATATATATATATATTAGGATAGTATTATTGTTATTAATCTTACTATTATTAATATTATTAATATTATTGATATTTTGTCATAGTTATGATTATCATTGATAAGTAGAAAGTAGGTAAGAAACGATGGAAATTTTGAGAACCGCTGGGAGAAGAACGCTCCCACGGTATTAGCAGCAACTTTATGACAATGGCAGGGTGGACGCCGATAATATAGGACGGATTAAGGAAACACGCCTAGAATACGAGCTAGAGGGATTTACTCAGATAACAATAATACACACAGAGACAAACAGATGGACACTGTATAAACAGATAACCCCTAAGGTATCACTAACACTTGATACTGGATAAGAAGAGTTTACCCACGCCAGAAAATTGAGTAGACGGATTTGACGCTGCAGACTTACTGACAGGTGAGGCATATTTGCTTATCTTAGGACGCAGTTTGCACGCATGAGCAGTCCAGCAGACCAGTGAGATAGCCAAAGGGAGTGGACCAACTTATTTCGAAGTCCAATAAGTATGTAGCCAACCAGCTGGCTAGAAGTATGTCCTACTGTACAACTGACTTACGATACATACGCCAGGCATGCAGTTTTCAAGGGAAAAAAAGAGAGGGGAGAGAAAGGACAGAGAGAAAAGAAGAATAGAAAAATAGATTGGAGAGCAACGAGATAGAACAGATGGACAAGTAGAACAAATAGACAATTAGAACAAATAGACAAGTAGAACAAATAGATGTTCAGGAGATAGAAAAGCAGTTTAGAACCACAAGTAGCTTAGGACAGACAGAAGACAGCATTTCAAGATGAAAAGTGATTGTTAATACTGCGCGAGAAATGCACAAAAAAAAAAAAAAAATTGGATATTTTTGGAATTTTGTGTAAAATGCTTTCGGAGATGTCTCAATGTGATACTTGTCAATTCGTTTTGATCAGTATTAAAAGTGAACTGTAATCTGATTCAAGAATATTTTATAGTGATTATGTGTGTTGATATTTCTGTCTTATGGTGAATCATATGTGATCACGTGTACTTACATTCTGAAATGTTGAAATGAAAAAAAGAAGTAGTAGTAACGTGGATTCATAAACTAAAAAGTGACAATGGAGAATGACAAGGTTGTCGCAGCTACAGTGACTATTTGTCATATAAAAGATACCGACGACCAGTGATTCGTGCAAGCATTCAATCATTCAAGATCTAGAATTATAAGACAGTACCAACTCCAACTTCTTCAATCATGAATATAACAACCCTATGTAGAAACGTCGAAACGAAACGCCTATTGTTTTCTTGTTCTTGAATTTACTCTGATATAAAACAAATATTTACACAACGATGCTCACAAAAGAATATTATTTCTGCACTTGGACAAGTTATTTCAGCATTTGGACAAGTTATTTCAGCAGATGGACAAGTTATTTCAGCAGATAGACAAGTTATTTCAGCACTTGGACAAGTTATTTCAGCACTTGGACAAGTTATTTCAACACTTGGACAAGTTATTTCAGCTATTAGAAAAATCACTATACTAAGACCGTTCCACCTTCCTGCTAGAAGGCTGTGCAGTAAAACAGTTAACTGGCAGTTTTGTTTTGTTGCTGTTGTTTGTGTTGATAACTTACAAGAAGTCATGTTTTTGTTGACACCTTGCATGAAGTCATGTTTGTGATGACATATTGCATGAAGCCACGTTTGTACTAACATCTTGTATGAAGTCATGTTTGTACTGACATCTTGCATGCAGTCATGTTTGTAATGACATCTTGTATAAATTCATGTTTGTATTGACGTGCATGTTTGTCAGACATAGAAGGAAAGCCAAGATGGACAGAGGAAAAATCAGTTAGCATACACGCTAATTTGTTCAGTCAAAATACACGCTAATATGTTCAGTCAACATACAAAGAGAGATCATTGCTTGGCTGATAATTAATTGATCGCTCGGGGTGTTCTGTGCTTCCTGTTTGCCTGATGTAATATTGATTATTTTTCCTAGAAAATCTGGAGTTTTGTATAGAAAAGCTGGCAACAAAAGTTGGTTGTTTTATATATGGTTTTGTTCTGATGTGTGTGTGGTCTTTTTTCTCTTGTTGTTACTAGCGATCTTGTCTTGACTTGTCATGTGTGTCCTGATATGTTATGTGTGTCCTGATATGTCATGTGTGTCTTGTTATGTCATGTGTGACCTGACTTCTCACGCGTGACCTGATTTGCCCCTATGACCTGACTTATCATGTATGTCCTCACCTGATCTGCGTGTCCTGACCTGTCTTTATGCCTCGATCTGTCCTCCATGTCTTGACCTGTCCATTATGTCCTGACCTATCCTCTTTACCCTGATCTATCCTGTGTGTCATCTAAATCCTGACCGTTTTTGTATGTCCTGATCTTTTCTATATGTCTTGACCTATCCTCTGTATCATGACCTGTTCATTATGTCCTGACCTATCCTCTATGTTGTGTCATGAAAACCCTGATATCTTTTCTGTATGTCCTGATCTTTTCTATATGTCTTGACCTATCCTCTATGTCATGACCTGTTTATTATGTCCTGACCCCTCTTGTGTGTCATCAAAATCCTGATCTTTTCTGTATGTCCTGACCTATCCTCTATGTCTTGACTTGTTCTGTGCGTCCTGACCTATCCTCTGTCATGACATTTTCTGTATATCCTGACCTAGCCTCTATGTCATGACATTTTCTGTATGTCCTGACCTAGCCTCCGTGTCATGATGTGTTCTCTGCGTCCTGACCTATCCTCTATGTCCTAACCTTTTCTGTATCTCCTGACCTATCCTCTATGTCCTGACTTTTCTGTGTTCCTGACCTATCCTCTATGTCATGACCTGTTCTCTATGTCCTGACCTTTTCTGTATTTCCTGACTTATTCTCTATGTCATGACCTGTTCTCTATGTCCTGACCTATCCTCTATGTTCTGACCTATTTGGTGTGTCCTGACCGATCCTCTATGTCCTGACCTGTTCTATGTGTTCTGACCTATCCTCTAAACCATGACCTGTTCTATGTGTCCTGACCTGTTCTATATATAATGACCTATCATCTATACATTTACCTATCTGGTGTTTCCATACCTTCTGGTGTGTCCTAACCTGTCCTCTACGTCCTAACATGTCCTCTATGTCCTAACATGTCCTTTGTGTCCTGTCCTGTCTTGCATATCTTGACCTGACCTGATCTCCTGAACTGTTGCACATGAAAAGGTAAGAAAAAAATCTTCAGCAGGCGGTAAGAGAAAATAAACAGCAATCACAGACAACCAAATGTAGGTCAGAGGTTATCTGTAACAGACAACTGTAGGTCAGAGGTTATCTGTAACAGACAACTGTAGGTCAGAGGTTATCTGTAACAGACAACTGTAGGTCAGATGCAATCTGTAACAGACAACTGTAGGTCATGTGCAATCTGTAACAGACAACTGTAGGTCAGAGGTTATCTGTAACGGACAACTGTAGGTCAGAGGTTATCTGTAACAGACAACTGTAGGTCAGATGTTATGTGCAACAGACAAATGTAGCTCGGAGGTTATCTGTAACAGATAACTGTAGGTCAGAGTTTATCTGTAACAGACAAATGTAAATCGGAGGTTATCTGTAACAGACAACTGTAGGTCAGGTTGTATCTGTAACAGACAACTGTAGGTCAGAGGTTATCTGTAACAGACAACTGTAGGTCAGATGTTATCTGTAATAGACAACTGTAGGTCAAAGGTTATGTGTAACAGAAAACTGTAGGTCAGATGTTATGTGTAACAGACAAATGTAGGTCATATGTTATCTGTAACGGAAAACTGTAGGTCAGAGGTTATCTGTAACAGACAATTGGAGATCAAAATTTATCTGTAGCAGACAATTGTAGGTCAGATGTTATCAAAGAAAGAAGACAGCAACAAATATAACAGAGAACAACCGAAGGTATGACACAAGCAACAAACAGCAACAGTTTTATGATTTACATAAATGATGGCTGAATAATAATAAAACATAAATCGCGTATATCATTAACATAACACAAAGGACTTATATGATAAACATACAGTCCCACAGAAATATGAAGTATGCAAAGTACCGAAAGTAAATAACAGTTCATAAGACGTCACAACTGTTTTAGTGACAACAGCACCAACAATGACATCAGTGGCAACAAATACATCAGTAACAACAGTTACATCAGTGACAAGAGTCACATCAGTGACATCAGTGACAACAGTGACATCAGTGACAACAGTGATAACAAAGACATCAATGACAACAGTTACATCAGTGACAAGAGTCACATCAGTGACATAAGTGACAACAGTTACGTCAGTGACATCAGTGACAACAGTGATAGCAAAGACATCAATGACAACAGCGACACAAGCAAAGGCAACTTATACAAATTCTGAAGACACTTACTCGAGTTGTGGAAGTTAGTGAGCTCATTTTGAGCCTGAATGTTGGGTTTTTGAACAGTTGCTCCATGGCCTGTGTCTGGACCACTGGCTGTCAGTACCTGCCACACAGCAACAGGCTGTCAGTACCTGCCACACAGCAACAGGCTGTCAGTACCTGCCACACAGCAACAGGCTGTCAGTACCTGCCACACAGCAACAGACTGTTAGTACCTGCCACACAGCAACAGGCTGTTAGTACTTGCCACACAGCAACAGACTGTTAGTACCTGCCACACAGCAACAGACTGTTAGTACCTGCCACACAGCAACAGGCTGTTAGTACCTGCCACACAGCAACAGACTGTCAGTACCTGCCACACAGCAACAGGCTGTCAGTACCTGCCACACAGCAACAGGCTGTTAGTACCTGCCACACAGCAACAAGCTGTCAGTACTTGGCACACAGCAACTGGCTGTCAGTACCTGCCACACAGCGTCCCAGTGTTTAGCTTGTTCAAGTAAAACTTTAGCTACAGTTCTTGACGTAAATCATGACTGAAGCTACACGCAGTTACTTGTAGCCAGTTGCTCGGTGTTCCTGTAGTAGAAACAGTTTTTTGTATGAAGTATGAGGGTTAAGTCCGTATTTTATCAGCAGGAAAAGTACACGTGTGAAGTCTGAGTAAATCACACAAATTATCCTAGTTAGCCAAAGTATCTACGAGTAAATCACACAAATTATCCTAGTTAGCCAAAGTATCTACGAGTAAATCACACAAATTATCCTAGTTAGCCAAAGTATCTACGAGTAAATCGCACAAATTATCCTAGTTAGCCAAAGTATCTACGAGTAAATCGCACAAATTATCCTAGTTAGCCAAAGTATCTACGAGTAAATCACACAAATTATCCTAGTTAGCCAAAGTATCTACGAGTAAATCGCACAAATTATCCTAATTAGCCAAAGTATCTACGAGTAAATCACACAAATTATCCTAGTTAGCCAAAGTATCCCTCAAACTTTTGCGGGGTTATCAACACGAGCAAGTAAATCACTTCTCTGGATGAGATATTCTAGCTGGAACATGCGGTCACAACTACCGTAAGTTAGTACTGTTGTGTAGAGTATTGTTATGTAGAGTATTGTTATGTAGAGTATTGTTATGTAGAGTATTGTTATGTAGTAGACACTGATAGTTGTTTAACACTGTTATACAGTGAGTTTTCTCGTGATTTCAGCTCTGTATTTAGCACTGTTACCTATTGAACACTGTTATGTACTGAGCACTATTATGTATTGAGCACTGTTATGTACTGAGCACTGTAATGCACTGAGCACTACGAACTGAGCACTGTTATATACTGAGCACTGTTATGTACTGAGCACTATTATACTGAGCACTGTTATGTACTGAGCACTGTTGTGTACTTAGCACTGTAATGTTTCGAACTTCTCTATGTCGAGCCACTATTCTGCATATCTCAGTCATCAGTTTCGGCTTCTATTTAACGGAGTAACGCACACAAAATATTTCAGAAAGACACCATTTGTTAAATTACTTCAAATTTACTTTGGTTTAGAATCCCTCTATCTCTGAATCCCTCTGTCTCTGAATCTCCCTATCTCTGAATCTCTCTATCTCTGAATCTCTCTATCTCTGTTCCTTTTGTCACTGGATCTTGAATCTTTTCATAGGTGCATCTTTGGATCCTTGAATATCTAGAATCATGTATCACTGAACTTTTGTATCATTAGATCCATGTATTACCAGACCCTTGTATCACACATACTGGTATCGCTGGACCCTTATATTAGTAGATTCGTGTATCACTTGATCTTTGTATCACTAGATCCATGTATCACTGGATCCTTGTATCTCTGATACTCACCATCGCCTGCTGAAACAGATACCTTCTATGTGACAGAGCATCAACACCAAAACACAACCTTCAGTCAACATTCCCAGTTGCTTGTCAACAACTGATTAGCGGAAACAAACACTGCCCACTGAACGAGGAACCCTCGCTACACCCAGTGCACGAATTCGCGCTGTTGTAAATCAAATGGTGATATTCTACATCATAAAATCGTGTTCGATATATCGGCGGAGAGTAGTGATCTGGGAGCTACACAGCCAGCGAGATCTACAGCCTGTGTGGGCCTTTTGACGCTGTTTGTGACTGCTGGTGACTTCATTCATTCACATCTTCAACTGACTTCATTCATTCATTCATTCACGGGCTCAGCTGACTTCATTCATTCATTCATTCACGGGCTCAGCTGACTTCATTCATTCATTCACGGGCTCAGCTGACTTCATTCATTCATTCACGGGTTCAGAAGATTCCATTCGTTCACGGCTTCAGCTGACTTCAAGCTCAGAATATTTCTTCGTGACACATGGTGACATTTGCCATGTGACATGTGAGTAAAGACTGCCTGACATCAGCGAAAAAAATATGTCAATGTGACATCGCTGGACAAATATTCAGTGGTTCTAAATCTTTCTAATAGTCGAAGGACCCCTGAGTATAATCTCTAATTGTCTGTAACATCTGTGTATCTGTCTGTCTTCAGCGTTAAAGTCTTATCTCAGTGTTTACACATCTGCATATACCTGTGTCTATTTCTACCTAGGGTGATACAGATCTGTCAGATTCTGGCGCGAATAGAATTTATCTCCTGCCAAAGTTTGTAACTAAAAGTCTGATTTTTTTTTCATCAAACTGAGATGTTCTGCTCCTCAGAAATTTAAATACGTTGAGAAAATATGAGCATATGACATACTCTTATTTTAGTCACCAGCTAATCCTTAATCCAAGGACCAGAAATCAGATTTTCATTGAAGTGTCAGATTTTCCAATATCTTCGGGTGTCTTCCTACTTCTTTGATCATCTGAGAAGCTGTGCTGTTTCGCTCTCTGCAACAGAAGATTTCCTGTTTACTGTCTTCTGCTATCTTCTACTATCTGTTAATATCTTCTATCTTTTAATATAGTCTATTTCCTTCTATAATGTTATACCATATTCTGCTGTGTTCTGGTATCTTAACATTTCTTTTAATATCATCTTCTACTATCTTCTATTATCTTCTAATGCATTCTGTTATCTTCTATAATATTCTGCTCTCTTCTAATATCTTTAATATCTTCTTAAATCGTCTATCAACTTGGCCTCTCTTCTGGTATATTCTGCTATCTTCATATTTCTATTATCTGTTTTACTATCATTTACTATCCTGTGTTATCTTTTACAATCTACCATCTTCTGTTGTTTTCTAGTATCTTCTACTATCTTTTAATGTCTTCTAATACCTTCAACTGTCTTTCGCTGTGCTTTACTGTCTGCCACATTACCACATCTGTTTTCACAAACACACATACACATTCTGCAAAAGTGAGCTAGTATTTATAGGTCTACAGGTAACCCGCTTTGTACCCAGGCAAGGTGTGCGGCTGGGTGTAGGTGTACAGGTAACCCGCTTTGTACCCAGGCAAGGTGTGCAGCTGGGTCTTGATGTTACCTGCAGGCTTCGCTAATGATCGAGGTCTGGGACAAATCACGTTTTCTCAACATACTATCTAAAAATACCTTACACTGACATTGAGATTTCTAACAGTACCTTTGTTCTTACATCTTACAGCTTACATCTTACAGCTTACATTCTTCCCGTGCCGTTAAACGTCACAAAGACCTCGCATAGTTGTTTGCCAAGTTTTCCTGTTTTCAGCGAGTTTTTCAACTTCATCAAGGGATGTTATGCCCACTAAACTGGCTTCTCTTAACAATGTCCTCCTTAGAATTTCACGTGGTCGACCTCTTTTTCTTCGGCCTGTTGTGCTGCAGTTGATAGCTTGTTTTTGGTATTCTCTGATTGTTTCTTCTCATCACTTGACCTACAGACGTCCATCTTTTTTTTTCTGATGGCTGAGTCTATCCACAGTCCAGAGTGTGACCTACATTGAAACTGCGCATGTCCCGCGGCCCTTGACCCCATGCCACTAACATTGGATTTGTGGGGGGAAGTATTTCAAGCGAATTTCTTTAACACTTTTCTCTAATCCCCGACCCTGAGTCGAGCCAGGGCCGACAGTGGGGGCAGGGTCATAACCGAATTCTGGGTGTGACGTTTACTCCTTCCAGGACAGATAGTCCAGCCAGGGTCCTAACCGAATTCGGGGTGGAACGTTTGCTCCGTCCGGGGGGCAAACTGTCAGTGGACATGCGAAATTCCAAGTTTTTCTAAAAGTTGAAAGTAAAATTTTGTTAAGACAAACAAATAGTGTCATAATCTAGCACATAACTTTGAAACGTTTTTTTTTAATTCGCCAATTGTGAGGTTCGAACCCATATCCTGTATATTAATAGAATCATGCTCCTACTGACAGAGCTAGCCGGACAGTTAAAGTACTTTTAATTTTGTATCATATAAGCGGACTCGATGCGCAGTCAATCAATGTCACAGAGAGAGTGTGGATAGACTCTCCCTTTTCTGATCACCCATGAGGCAGGTTGTTGTTTGCTCATCTGTCTTATCTCTGCATTGTTCTTGAATTTGTTCCACTTTATAGCAAGTATTTTCCTGAGGCATTTGTTTTCAAAAGAGTCTAATTTCTTCTCTATTTCTTTAGTTGTTTTCCAGCTTTCACATGCATAAATGATTGTGGTTATTAAATTTGAATTGAATTATCTTAACTTGGGTTTTGTGCTTATAACTTGAATGCCGTATTTCTCAAGATTTTTGAAGGACAATGCTGCTTTTGCAATTCGAATTGTAACTTCCTTCCTGGTGTCACCATCCTGGTCTATGTAGCTGCCAAGGTATTGCATATTGGTTTACATCATCAACAACTGTTCCTTCTACGTATATATATCCTTCTTGAATAGTGGGAAGTTTCATTATTTTTGTTTTGTCTTTGTTAATTTCAAGACCTATTTTGCTAGCCAAGAAAGACAGGAAATCTGTTTTTTCCTACATCGATTTCACATTGTCACTGATAAGAGTTATGTCGTCTGCAAAATCAAGGTCTTCTATTTGGTCCCATGTACCCAACTAACGCCCGCTTTACCTGCACGGCATCTTTTCAGTATAAAGTCTATGGCAATTCTAAAAAGCAAGGTAGATAATATACATCCTTGTTTAACGCATGTTTCAATTTGGAACCATTCACTCATTCCTTCTTCTGTCTTGACTGCACAAACATATCCGTTGTAGAGATCTCTAATGATGTTGACAATTTTAGATGGCATTCCATATAGTCTTTAAATTCTCCACAATGAATCTCTGTGTATGCTATCAAATGCTTTTTTAAAGTCTACGAAGTTCAGGATTAATGATTTCTGCTTTTCAATATGTTCTTCAAGTATTCTTCATAAAGATCTGGTAGAGACATCTTCTCCTTTTTCGAAATCCTGCCTGTTCTTCTCTCATTGCCGTATTCACTACATCCTTAATTCTATTCAGAATCACTTTACAAAACACCTTTGACACAACTGATAGTAAGGTTACACCCCTCCAGTTACTGCAGTCACTGAGGTTGCCTTTTGGGGGTATTTTAACAATGATTCCTTTTTCTATTTAAAAGGGACTTTTTCTTCTTTCCAAATTTTATTAAACATTCTTTGTAGTTGGCTCATGTTGTCACTGTTAATAGCTTTTAACATTTCGACTGTTAATTCATCTTCACCTGCAGCTTTGTTTTTAGCCATTAGATTCACTGCTGTTTCAATTTCATTCAATGTAACTTCATTTAAGTTGACATTTAGTTGTGGGACTGATAAATCGATTTCAAGATTTATTAATTTATTTGGGTGTGGTCAATTAAGTATTTCTTGGAAGTGTTCGGCCCATCTTTGCTTTTGGTCTTTATTTGATGTTAACAGGTTGCCTGCTTTGCTAAAGACTGGTCTATCTCTGGAGGTAATAGCACCTGTTAGCTTCTTCTGTATGTTATATAGAGTTTTGCTGTCTCCTGTTTTTGCTTCATTTTCTGCTTCTTTTGCAATATTGTCCATATATTCTCTTTTGTCTCTGTAGCTGAAATTTTTACTTTATTGTCTAGTTCTTTATATGTTGCTTTTGCTAAAACTTTTCCAAGACCTGTCTTTACATTCAACATGGCTAATTTGGCTGTTCTTCTTTCATGTGCGAGGGGTGAGTGATAAGTTCTCGGCATAAGGTACAAAAACTTGAAACACACAGTTGATATTAGGTGCTTTTGTAGATCAGGTTAATGTAAGATTAAACACCAAGTTTGAGGAAATTAACTGCAACCAATTTGTTTTACAGGGATGGCAGAAATTTAGAAAATGGATATGGTAGAGACTCTAGGGGAGAGTGCCCCTTCTTACAGCACAGTGAGGAAATTGGTAGCTCAAATCAAACACGGAAGGGAGTGTCTGGAAGATGATCCTCGTCTAGGAAGACCAAGAATGGTAACCACCGATGAAACCACCGGCAGAATCCATGACATGATAATGGAGAATCGACAACTAACTGAGCGGTACATTGCTACTGAGTTGGACATTTCCCAGAAACATGTTCATGTCATTATTCACAATGATCTTCAAAAGACAAAGGTCTCTGCTCGATGGGTCCTGAAACTTCCTGGAGCTAATCACAAACGACAGCATCTCAACATGTCAAGAGACAATCTTCGCCATTTTTCTACAGATCGTGAAACGTTTCTTCACCAATTTATGACTATGGATGAGACTTGGGTTCATCATTTTCAACCAGAAACCAAAGAAAAGTCAAAGCAGTGGAAACATCATGGATCCCCACCTCCAAAGAAAGCAAAAGTGGTTCTGTCTGCAGGCAAAGTGATGGCTTTCATCTTTTGGGATTCAGGTGTGCTATTGGTAGACTAACTTCAAAAGGGCAGAACAGTCACCGGGGCCTATTACGCTGATCTTGTGTAGCAACTACGGGTCAAACTGAAGGAAAAGTGTTGAGGGAAATTGATGAGAGGAGTCATATTTCACCAAGACAATGCTCCAGTTCACAAGTTGGCGGTGGCAATGGCTGCCATTCATGAATGCGGCTTCCAGCTTCTTGAACATCCACCTTATTCCCCAGATTTGTCCCCTTCGGACTATTACCTGTTTACCAAACTCAAAAAGGAGCTCAGTGGTCGCAAATTTGCTTCATATGATGACTTCATTCATGCTGTAGACCATTTTCTACTGGCACAAGATGCTGTCTTTTACAAAGAAGGGATCCGTATGCTCCAGAATCGCTGAACTAAGTGCATAAACTTGCAAGGGGACTATGTTGAGAAATAACTCTAAAAATTGTCCACAAATAATCAGTTGTACCTTATGCCAGGAACTTATCAATCATCCGTCGTATGTATTTCCATGTTTTATCTAATACTTTTCTGCTTGTTAATTGCAGTCTAGCACTTGCTTTTGCTGCCGTGATTATGGCTGTTCTGTATGAGTTCCATAATACATCTATATCTGTCTCGTCTACCTCTTTGAGTGCTGCGAAATTTTTGATAAGTTCCATAATGAAATTACTGTTGGTATTTTCTTCTTGTAGGCTATGGCTGTTTATCTTTCTGAGTATTGATTTCTTGTGTTGACTTTTCAGTTTAAGTCTTATCCTCCCTATATACAGATTATGATCACTGTTGACATCTGCACCCCTATATGCTCTTACATCCATCAGAGATGTTCTGAATTTTTTTTTCTAATACAAAAATGATCTATCTGATGTCTGGTTCTATCATCTGGAGATATCCACGTTGTTTTATTTATCTCTTTGTGTGGAAATATTGTGCCTCCAATGACCATGCCCTCTGTTAGACACATTTCAATTTTAATCTTTCTCTGTTCTGATTTATTGTATCAATTCCTTCTTTCCCCATTACTTTTTCGACATCGGTGTTATCTTTTCTACCTTGGCGTTGATGACTCCCATGACAACTAAGATGTCGTGTTTAGGAACTTTGTTAATGAGTTGTTGTAGTTGGTAATAGAAATCGTCTTTTATTTAATCATCTGTATAGTTCGTGGGTGCATAGCATTGTATGATTGTCATTCTTCTATGCCTTATTTTGTATCGTGCTCTTATCATACGACTGTTCATTGGTTCCCACTCTGAAAGGCTATTTGCTGCCACAGATGGCATAACTATACCCACTCTTCTTGGGAGTTCCCATCATCTCTGACGGAATATATTATTAACTTACAGTTTTCTGCCGTTCTTTTCCCTGCTTCTGGCCATCGCATTTCACTGAGGCCCAGCATATCCAGGTGATATCCATCCATTTCTTTTATTACCTGAGTAGTGTCTGTTGTTGCGGCCGTCCTTCTTACATTCCAAAATCAGATTTTTGTTATGCTTTTGAGACCGATGAATTTTCGATCGTTGACGACGGCATGCAGAGTTGGTAACCTTGATGCTCGGTCATAACTGTTGCGAGATTCCATAACGGCAGGTTTTTCCCTAGAGGCGACTCTAGATGGGTCTCAGGATGAGGTTGTTGGCCTCACGCCCAACTCCCGTTTTTTGTACCTTCATCACATAGACCTTAAGATGTCTAATAGTACCTTACACTGACCTTGAGGTGTCTAACAGTACCTTACACTGATCTTGAGATGTCGAACTGTACTTTTCTTACAGTTGCCTTGAGGTGACCTCACTTATATCACAGAACAGACCCCCCCCCCTACCAAGGTGTTTCACCATATCCTCATACTCCCAAGGATTACCTAATATGCCCCTATAAACAATGTGGATTGCCCAATATGCCCCTATAAACAATGTGGATTGCCCAATAAATGCCCATAATGTTTGTGAATTGTCAAATAAGTTGACATATCTCCCTCACTGAAGTAGCGGCTTCATGAAGGCAGTGCGCACACGTATTGGAACCAGACTGTCAACATTATTATCACTACAGGTATGACACGAAAGATTTATCATCATTATCACTACAGGTATGACACGAAAGATGTATCATCATTATCACTACAGGTATGACACGAAAGATGTATCATCATTATCACTACAGGTATGACACGAAAGATGTATCATCATTATCACTACAGGTATGACACGAAAGATGTATCATCATTATCACTACAGGTATGACACGAAAGATGTATCGAATATTTTACACACAGAGAACCAGAAACAAAACAACTGAAAGAAAATTCTAATCAAACAATAATAACAACACAAAATAGTGTTCAGAGATGGAGCACCATACACCCCCAATCAGAAATTAATTTGTATCCCATATCCTAAAGGGGTACAGATACCCCTATCCAAAGAACTCCAGTATTAGGCAGGAAAACTTTAATAATGAAATCGAAAAACTATTTGAAAACTTTAACAACAACAAAAATCACAGTAGTTGTTTTTTCTACAATGGCTTTATTATCTCCCTTTAGTTGATAGACCATGTTCTTGGCATGTAAGTAGCACTATCTCCTACATTCTGTGCTACAAGTGTTCATGTTAGTGGCATGTAAGTAGCACTATCTCCTACATTCTGTGCTACAAGTGTTCATGTTAGTGGCATGTAAGTAGCACTACCTCCTACATTCTGTGCTACAAGTGTTCATGTTAGTGGCATGTAAGTAGCACTACCTCCTACATTCTGTGCTACAAGTGTTCATGTTAGTGGCATGTAAGTAGCACTACCTCCTACATTCTGTGCTACAAGTGTTCATGTTAGTGGCATGTAAGTAGCACTACCTCCTACATTCTGTGCTACAAGTGTTCATGTTAGTGGCATGTAAGTAGCACTACCTCCTACATTCTGTGCTACAAGTGTTCATGTTAGTGGCATGTAAGTAGCACTACCTCCTACATTCTGTGCTACAAGTGTTCATGTTAGTGGCACGTAAGTAGCACTACCTCCTACATTCTGTGCTACAAGTTTTCATCTCACAAGTTTTAGACAATAAAATCTCTTCATGGCAGTGATACCTGGCAGCTAAATTATTTGTATTTCGTCCATTTCACAAGTGCCCTGGGCACTTAAGGTTCAGAGAGAGAGAGAGAGATTACCAGGATGAAGGACAAAACAAAACCTTCACAAATAGTTTTTAGGACTAAACATACAGGTTGGAAAAAAATAAACTTCATGAATGAATATCCTCCAGGTTCGTTGTAGCTACACTTTCTCACGTCAGAAATAATACAATTTAAAATTGATACGTAACAGGTGTAAGCTTTACAAAGATATGATGCTGCATGAACGCATTTCACCTGAAGGGCGCTTGAAATCCTGCTGTCAGATTTATTTTATGTGCAAACTTCTTCCCTGGTACAGAAAAGAATTAGATCACAGATTAACATACTTTGATTTAACCAGTAAAACTTGATACTACCAGACTGACGTAGCGTGATTTAGCTAGTAAACTTGATACTAATAGACTGAGGTAGTGTGATTTAGCTAGTAAACTTGATACTAATAGACTGACGTAGCGTGATTTAGCTAGTAAACTTGATACTAATAGACTGAGGTAGTGTGATTTAGCTAGTAAACGTGATACTACCAGACTGACGTAACAGGATTTAGCTTTTAAACGTAATACTACCAGACTGATGTAGCATGACTTAGCTAGTAAACTTGATATTACTAGTCTGATGTAGTGTGATTTAGCTAGTAAACTTGATACTACTAGGCTGATGTAGTGTGATTTAGCTAGTAAACTTGATAATACTATGTTGATTTATTGTGATTTAGCTAGTGAACTTGATACTACTAGGCTGACGTAGTATGATTTGCTAGTAAACTTGATGCTACTAGACTGACGTACTGTGATTTAACTAAGTACGGTTGCTTCTACCAGACTGACCTACTGTGATTTAGCTAGTTAATTTGCTACTACTAGACTAACGTACTGTGATTTAGCTGGTTAAACCTGATACTACTTGAATGATGTACTGTGATTTAGCTAGTTAAACTTGATACTAGTAAAACACGAGGCTCTATACCCCAAAGTGTTCACAGATTCTACAAGACAGAGTTAGATAGTGGAAGTCATTTTGATGGCGTTAAAATAGGAGAAGTTGTCTCCTGCATTTTTGTAGATTCTCCGGTAAATCTCATCTCTAACTGGGTCGGGGTGGAACCGCTCTGACCGGTGGATGTATTGTCCAGCCTGGGGTATGACACTCTGCTGACCAAAACAAAGAGAAGGGTACTGGGGGTACATATCCCTGGCGATCTCCTCGCCTGCCAGCTTGTACGCACTGAAATCATGAATAATTTCATGTTTACATATAAATGAAACATTTTCTATTGTAATATATAGCTATAAATAATAGATTCTTCTATCTTAATGTATAGCTATAATTAATAGATTCTTCTATTTTCATGCACGGCTATAAATAATGGTTTCTTCTATTTTCATGTATAGCTATAAATCATAGTTTCTTCCATATTTATGTATAGCTATAAATCATAGGTTTTTCTATTTTCATACATAGCTATAAATAATAGGATCCTCTAATTTTATGTATAGTTATAAATAATAGATTATTCTATTTTCATGTATAGCTATAAATAATAAATTCTTCTATTTTCTTGCATAGACATAACAGGTCCTTCTATTTTCATGTATGGTTATAAATGATAGATTTTTCTATTTTATGTGTACCTGTGAATTAAATATCCTTCTATTTTGATATTTACTTGTTAAAGAAATATTCTTAAATTTTCATATATACTTCCTTCTATTTTCATGCGCGTATGAACGAACCACCCATCTATTTTCATGTATATATAAATAAAAGAACCTTCTATTTCATATATAAATATAACTTTCTACTTTCGCGCGTAAATATAAATACAACATAATTGTACTTTCGCGTGTAAATATAAAAATAAGATACTTAGAACGTTATATTTTCATGTGTACTTGTACTTAAAACATGTTTGTGTTTTCCTATGAACACTTAAAACATGTTTGTGTTTTCCTATGAACTTGTGCATAAAAGATTTCTGTGTTTTCCTTGTACTTGTACATAACAGATTCTTATGTTTACTTGTAATTGTACATAACAGATTCTTGTGTTTCCTCGTACTTGTACATAAAACAACTTCGTGTTTTCCTGTGAACTTGTACACAAAAGATTCTTGTGTTTTCCTTGTACCTGTACATAAAAGATGCTTTTGTTTTCCTTGATCTTGTACATAACAGGTAGTTCTGTCTTTGAAGCGGACAAACCTCTTAGTGATCTCCTTGACATTCTCCGCGATGCCCATGCAGTCTCCCCAATCTCTGACGCCAGTACGACGGAGATAGTGAGCGTCGATCATCAACATCTTCCTGCCCGTCATCTCCATCTTGTGGAATATCTCGCGATATCTGTAACAAGATGCTACCAATGTTGGTGTTTGCTGGGCGGTTCAGAATACACTGTAAACATGGTTATTATGACAGATTACACCGTAAACATGGTTATTATGACAGATTACAATGTAAACACGGTCATTATGACAGATTACACTGTAAACACGGTCATTATGACAAATTACACTGTAAACACGGTCATTACGACAGATTACACCGTAAACATGGTCACTGCGACAGATTACACTGTAAACATTGTCATTATGACAGATTACAATGTAAACATGGTTATTATGACAGCTAAGTACATGATATTGCAAGTTATAATAAAAAAACAGGTTTTTATCAGAAAAAAATTAGCTGTATTGTCAGCAAAAGTTACATAAACAGCACACTGCAACCACTGCAAGCAGCAAGAGAAGTAGTTGTAACAGCAGCAGTAGTTGTAACAGCAGCACTAGTTGTAACAGCAGCAGTAGTTGTAACAGCAGCAGTAGTTGTAACAGCAGCAGTAGTTGTAACAGCAGCACTAGTTGTAACAGCAGCAGTAGTTGTAACAGCAGCACTAGTTGTAACAGCAGCAGTAGTTGTAACAGCAGCAGTAGTTGTAACAGCAGCAGTAGTTGTAACAGCAGCAGTAGTTATAACAGCAGCAGTAGTTGTAACAGCAGCAGTAGTTATAACAGCAGCAGTAGTTATAACAGCAGCAGTAGTTGTAACAGCAGCAGTAGTTATAACAGCAGCAGGACTGGCGTTTATGTGTCTATATCAATAACTAAAAAGTAAACAAAAAAAATTTGACTTAAAAATAGGAAAGAGAATTCTATGAAAGTAAACAAGAAGAGGAGAAGAAGATGTTGACAAGGAAGAAGGACAGAGAAGAAGACGATGACAAAAAGAAGAAGAAGAAGAAGTAGTAGTAGTAGTAGTAGTAGTAGTAGTAGTAGTAGTAGTAGTAGTAGTAGTAGTAGTAGAAGACGAAGAAGAAAATGATAAAGAAGAAGATGACAGATAAGAAGATGATTGATTGATTGATTGATCTTTATTTCAAAAGGGTTAAGAATTGGGCACGCAGGCCCGTCTGACATTCTGCCCTTTATCATACATCTTTCACTCTATTCCAGACATTCTACAAATATGCTGTTCATGTAACAAACATAACTAACATTGAAGCTGAGAGACATAAAATAAAATATAACATTTACGTTTCGCTCTTAAACATTCACTCAGTACAGAAGTAACTACATACATTATAAATGACTATGTACTAAACAAAATTTTCGTGACTATTCAGAAAACAATTAATTGTATTCGGTGTCTGTAAGAGCAGCTTAAGATAACTTTTAAGTTTAATAATTCATGGAGGCATTAGTCGACATCAAATAGATATTGGGAAAGCTTGTAGTTGTAGGAAGGAGTATAATTTATATTTTTATACAGGATGGGATGGTATTCCAAAGATGAGAAGCAGAATAACTAAAGCTTTTCTTGTAAAGATCAAGTCTAGGTTTTGGAAGACACATGTTGTTCAAGCGTTGGCTGCACTTTGGGCTAAATTTAAACAGGTTCCATAGATAAGGCGGGGCATGCCGTGAAAGAATTTGATGTGTAACTTGGCTTTGTTGAAGAGGAACCTGTTCTTAAGAGGTAATATTTTGATACGTTTGTGATGATTAGTTGTTTGTGCTTGATCTTTGTCATTAATGAGCTTTACTGCTTGCTTTTGGAGAGAGCAAAGCCTCTTTGTATTTGACACTGAGCAACCATCCCAAACTGTTGAGCAGTAGTCTAAATGTGTTTGTATATGAGATATGTAGTGTGTCTTCCTAGTGTCTTGGTCTATGAAGTGCTTAATTTTAGCTAATTGGTATACTTTTTGTGCGATGAGTTTTGTTAGACATTGCACATGAGAGTTCCAGGTCAGATGTTGGTCAATAATAAGACCTAGTGTTTTGTGCTCGCTAACGTTTTCTATCTGTGATGTTTCTGTACAGAGCCGAAGTGTTGTTTTTGTTGCGTTTTGTAGTTTCTGTCTTATTGTTATGAGCATTGATTTTGTTTTATCGGTGTTTATAATCATGCCATTATTTTTGCTCTATCTAATTAAATTGTATAACTCGACCTGAAGTGTTGATTCTAGATTAACACAATCGTAGTCACTGGTGTAGATTGTGCAATCATCGGCAAAAAGGTCACAAGAAGAGTGTTTAAGATGAAGTGGAAGATCATTGATATAGATAGCAAAGAGCAAAGGGTCTAGAATAGAACCTTGCGGAACACCAGTGTCAACTGTAGCAGAATTTGATAGAGAATTGTTGAAGAATACTACCTGTTGTCTGTCTGAAAGAAACGATGCAATTAATTTTATTAGGTCAGGGTGCAGTCTATAAGTCTTTATTTTTCTTACAAGAATATCGTGGTCAATCATATCAAATGCCTTTTTAAAGTCGACAAAGATGGCACCACATAGTCTGTCGTCATTTATGTTTATTAACCAGTTTTCTGTCATTTTGGTAAGAGCTGTGTGGCAGGAATGATTGGGTCTAAAGCCTGACTGACTGTCTATGAGTAAATTGTTCTCTTGCATATGTCGTAGAGTTATTTTGTGTATGTGTTTTTCGAGTGGTTTTGATAATGACGATAATATGGATATTGGTCTATAGTTGGTAAGATTGTTGGATGAGCTAGATTTAAAGCGAGGATACACCTTAGCAGTTTTAAAAGCCTCAGGGAAATAACATTTTGCAATGCACTGGTTGTAAATATATGTTAGTGTATGTGAAATGACAGGTGCAGCATAACGTAAGATCTTATTACTAATATCATCAAGCCCAGTTGTATTGTTGTTTTTTAAGGTTAAGAGATAACTGTGAACTTCACTGACTGTTAAGAATGGAATGTGTAACTGTTTAAAATCAGTACATCTGCTGTCCAGGAATGTTTGTAGTTCATGTAAGTCGCATACAGGAGCTGATATTGATGATTTAAGAACGTTGATTTCTTCTCTGAAATGTGTACTGACATGTGCGCTAGTGTATGCACGATTGATGGCTTGAGAATCAAATTCTTTTCTTTTATTTGATAGGGTATTTATGGCATTCCAAACTGATTTACTGTCTGATTTATTCTGTATTCGATTCCTGAAGTAATTTTTTTCTCTTGTCTTATTAAGTATTGAACTTTATTTCTGAGTGAACGGTAGGTCATAAAGTCCTTGATTTTGTGCGCCCGGTCACGTTCTCTCATGGATTGTAATATTTCAGGTGATACAGAAGAATAAAGTGACAGAGAAGAAGAAGATGACACAGAAGAAGATGATGATAGATAAGAAGATGACAGAAAAGAAGATGATGAAAGAGAAGATGACAATGATAAAGATTTCTCTTGATCACGTGACCACCTGTTTCTTTCTGGACCGTTGTTAGAAATCTCAGTCCCTTTTATTATTGATGATGATGATGATGATGACGATGATGATGATGATGATGATGATACTGTGACAGTCTTGTAACACATGCATGGTATCGGATGTGGAGCGATCACAGTAGTTTGTTGAAGACTCAGTCTAAACCCAAGACCCGTTGACCCGGGCTAGTAACAAGAGTAAACGAGTGATGACCTCCCCTATCTACCTCTGACGTTGACCCGAGCTAGTAACAAGAGTAAACGAGTGATGACCTCCCCTATCTACCTCTGACGTTGACCCGAGCTAGTAACAAGAGTAAACGAGTGATGACCTCCCCCCCTATCTACCTCTGACGTTGACCCGAGCTAGTAACAAGAGTAAACGAGTGATGACCTCCCCCCCTATCTACCTCTGACGTTGACCCGAGCTAGTAACAAGAGCAAACGAGTGATGACCTCCCCCCCTATCTACCTCTGACGTTGACCCGAGCTAGTAACAAGAGTAAACGAGTGATGACCTCCCCCCCTATCTACCTCTGACGTTGACCCGAGCTAGTAACAAGAGTAAACGAGTGATGACCTCCCCCCCTATCTACCTCTGACGTTGACCCGGGCTAGTAACAAGAGTAAACGAGTGATGAGCCCCCCCCCCCCCCCCCCCCATCTACCTCTGACGTTGACCTGGGCTAGTAACAAGAGTAAACGAGTGATGAGCCCCCCCCCCCCCATCTACCTCTGACGTTGACCCGAGCTAGTAACAAGAGTAAACGAGTGATGACCTCCCCTATCTACCTCTGACGTTGACCCGAGCTAGTAACAAGAATAAACGAGTGATGACCCCTAACTACCTCTGACGTTGACCCGGGCTAGTAACAGGAGTACACGAGTGATGACCCCTAACTACCTCTGACGTTGACCCGGGCTAATAACAAGAGTAAACGAGTGATGACCCCTCCCCCCACTATCTACCTCTGACGTTGACCCGAGCTAGTAACAAGAGTAAACGAGTGATGACCCCCACTATCTACCTCTGACGTTGACCCGAGCTAGTAACAAGAGTAAACGAGTGATGACCCCCACTATCTACCTCTGACGTTGACCCGGGCTAGTAACAAGAGTAAACGAGTGATGACCCCTATCTACCTCTGACGTTAACCCGAGCTAGTAACAAGAGTAAACGAGTGATGACCCCCACTATCTACCTCTGACGTTGACCCGGGCTAGTAACAAGAGTAAACGAGTGATGACCCCCCCCCCCATCTACCTCTGACGTTGACCTGGGCTAGTAACAAGAGTAAACGAGTGATGACCCCCCCCCCTATCTACCTCTGACGTTGACCCGAGCTAGTAACAAGAGTAACGAGTGATGATCCCCCCCCCCTATCTACCTCTGACGTTGACCCGAGCTAGTAACAAGAGTAAACGAGTGATGACCCCCCCCCCCATCTACCTCTGACGTTGACCCGGGCTAGTAACAAGAGTAAACGAGTGATGACCCCCCCCCACTATCTACCTCTGACGTTGACCCGGGCTAGTAACAAGAGTAAACGAGTGATGACCTCCCCTATCTACCTCTGACGTTGACCTGGGCTAGTAACAAGAGTAAACGAGTGATGACCTCCACTATCTACCTCTGACGTTGACCCGAGCTAGTAACAAGAGTAAACGAGTGATGACCTCCCCCCCCCATCTACCTCTGACGTTGACCTGGGCTAGTAACAAGAGTAAACGAGTGATGAGCTCCCCCCCCCCCCCCATCTACCTCTGACGTTGACCTGGGCTAGTAACAAGAGTAAACGAGTGATGAGCCCCCCCCCCCCATCTACCTCTGACGTTGACCCGGGCTAGTAACAAGAGTAAACGAGTGATGACCCCCCCCCCATCTACCTCTGACGTTGACCCGAGCTAGTAACAAGAGTAAACGAGTGATGACCTCCCCTATCTACCTCTGACGTTGACCTGGGCTAGTAACAAGAGTAAACGAGTGATGACCTCCACTATCTACCTCTGACGTTGACCCGAGCTAGTAACAAGAGTAAACGAGTGACGACTTCCCCCCCCCCCCCCCATCTACCTCTGACGTTGACCTGGGCTAGTAACAAGAGTAAACGAGTGATGAGCCCCCCCCCCCCATCTACCTCTGACGTTGACCTGGGCTAGTAACAAGAGTAAACGAGTGATGACCCCTATCTACCTCTGACGTTGACCCGGGCTAGTAACAAGAGTAAACGAGTGATGACCTCCCCTATCTACCTCTGACGTTGACCCGGGCTAGTAACAAGAGTAAACGAGTGATGACCCCCCCCCCCCACTATCTACCTCTGACGTTGACCTGGACTAGTAACAAGAGTAAACGAGTGATGAGCCCCCCCCCCCCCCACTATCTACCTCTGACGTTGACCCGGGCTAGTAACAAGAGTAAACGAGTGATGATCCCCCCCCCCCCACTATCTACCTCTGACGTTGACCCGGGCTAGTAACAAGAGTAAACGAGTGATGACCTCCCCTATCTACCTCTGACGTTGACCCGGGCTAGTAACAAGAGTAAACGAGTGATGACCCCCCCCCCCCCACTATCTACCTCTGACGTTGACCCGGGCTAGTAACAAGAGTAAACGAGTGATGACCCCCCCCCATCTACCTCTGACGTTGACTCGGGCTAGTAACAAGAGTAAACGAGTGATGACCCCCCCCCCCACTATCTACCTCTGACGTTGACCCGGGCTAGTAACAAGAGTAAACGAGTGATGACCTCCCCTATCTACCTCTGACGTTGACCTGGGCTAGTAACAAGAGTAAACGAGTGATGACCTCCACTATCTACCTCTGACGTTGACCCGGGCTAGTAACAAGAGTAAACGAGTGATGACCTCCCCTATCTACCTCTGACGTTGACCTGGGCTAGTAACAAGAGTAAACGAGTGATGACCTCCCCCATCTACCTCTGTGAACGTGTGGAACAGTCTTAGCAAAGCTAAGGTTTACCAGATTTTACATCATGTAACTAAACTAACACAAAATATGAAGTAACTAAACTAACACAAAATATGAAGTAACTAAACTAACACAAAATATGAAGTAACTAAACTAACACAAAATATGAAGTAACTAAACTAACACAAAATATGAAGTAGCTAAACTAACACAAAATTTGAAGCTGCCATAATTTTATGATTTGTATTTACTTATATGGACTTCTAATAGCACAGCCATAATCACAGCAGCAAAAGCAAGCGCTGGACTGAAAAAAAAAAAAAATTGAAAAGCATGGATATCAGATAAAACATGGAAGTATATACATGAAAGACGAGCAGTCAAATTAGACATGTTGAATGTAAAGACAGGTCTTGGAAAAGATCTGGCGAAAGCAACATATAAAGAAATAGACAAGAAAGTAAAAAAGTTCAGCTAGAAGGGATAAATGAGAATACATAGACAATATGGCGAAAGAAGCAGAGAAAGCAGCAAAAACAGGAGATAACAAAACTTTATACAACATACAAAAGAGGCTAACAGATACTATTACATCTAAAGAAAGACCAATCCTTGGCAAAACTGGAACTCTATTAACATCAAATAAAGACCAAAAGCAAAGATGGACTGAACATTTCCAAGAAATACTTAATTGACCACACCCAAAAGAATTGATAAACTTTGAAGCCGACTTACCAACCCCACAACTAAATGTCAACCTAGATGAAATTACATTGCATGAAATTGACAAAGCAGTGAATCTAATGGCTAACAGTAAACTGCAGGTGAATATGAAATAACAGCCGAAATGTTAAAAGCTATTATTAGTGACAACATGAGACAACTACAGAGAATGTTTAATAAGATTTGGAAAGAAGAATAGGTCCCTTCTAAATGGAAAAAAGGAATCATTGTTAAAATACAAAAAAGGCAACCTCAGTGACTGTAACAATTGGAGAGGAGTAACCTTAATATCAGTTGTGTCAAAAGTATTTTGCAAGGTCATTTTGAATAGACTCAAAGATATAGTGGATACTGCAATGAGAGAAGAACAAGCAGGATTTTGAAAAGGGAGAAGCTGTCTCGACCAGATCTTTACTCTAAGAATAATACTTGAAGAACACATTGAAAAGCAAATGTCATTAATTCTCAACTTCATAGACTTTAAAAAGGCATTTGATAGCATACACAGAGATTATTGTGAAGAATTTTAAGACCATATGGAATGCGATCTAAAATTGTCAACATCATTAAGGACTTCTACAACGGATATGTTTGTGCAGTCAAGAAGACAGAAGAAGGGATGAGCGAATGGTTCCAGATTGAAACAGGTGTGAAACAAGGATGTATACTGTCTCCTTTGCTTTTTGGAATTACAATAGATTTCATAATGAAAAAATGCTGCACAGGTAACACAGGTATTGACTGGGTACATGGGACCCAACTAGAAGATCTTGATTTTGCTGATGACATAACTCTTATCAGTAATAATGTGAATTCCATGCATGAAAAAGCAGATAGCCTGTCTTTAATGGCTAGCAAAATAGGACTTGAAATTAACTTACACAATACAAAAATAATAAAACTTCCCATTAATCAAAATGAAAAAATACACGTAGAAGGGACAGATGTTGAAGAAGTCAATCAATTTGCATACCTTGGCAGCTACATAGACCAGGATGGTGACACCAGAAAGGAAGTTAGAATTAAAATTGCAAAAGCAGCATTGTCCTTCAAGAATCTTGTGAACATATGGAATTCAAAAGTTATAAGCACAAAAACCAAGTTAAGACTATTCAATTCAAATGTAATAGATTGATGCTGCTTTTGCAATTCTGATCCTAACTTCCTTCTAGTGTCACCATCCTGGTCTATGTAGCTGCCAAGATATGCAAACTGATTGACTTCTTCAATATCTGTCCCTTCTATGTGTATTTTTCCATTTTGATTGAGAGGAATTTTCATTATTTTTGTTTTGTCCTTGTTAATTTCAAGTCCTATTTTGCTAGTCAGTGAAGACAGGCTATCTGTTTTTTCTTGCATGAAATTCACATTATTACTGATAAGAGTTATGTCATCAGCAAAATCAAGATCTTCTAGTTGGGTCCCATGTACCCAGTCAATACCTGTGTTACCTGTGCAGCATTTTTTCATTATGAAGTCTATATAATCTCAAAATGTAAAGGAGACAGTATACATCCTTGTTTCACGCCTGTTTCAATCTGGAACCATTCACTCATCCCTTCTTCTGTCTTCTGGACTGCACAAACATATCCATTGTATAAGTCCTTAATGATGTTGACAATTTTAGATGGTATTGTCAACATCATTAAGGACTTATACAATGGATATATATACAATGGACTTATACAATGGATATATACAATGGAGATGGTAAGAATATAACATTTACTTATTTATACTAGACGAAGGGACGTTACTGTACATAACACCCTACTCTAGACTTTTATGGATTAGTTAGTTCCCTTCATTGTTAAAGATCGGGTGTTTGTCGGACATTTTCTTTTCTTCCACGTGATAGTAAGGCTAGTACACGTGTACTGAATAGTTGATACATGCAACCAGATTAAAGGCAAGTGGCAAAAGTAAAGCTCTGTTTATATTTCACACGCGTGTAAGATTATTAGGAGACTAACGAAAAACAAACATATTTCCAAGAGATTTTTCTTCTTCTTCTTCAGCTTTCCGAGCCATTAAGACTCACTGCTGCAGATCAAGTTCGCCTCTATTCCTCTCTGTTCCAAATCTTGTCTCTTCAGTTGATAACATCAGTTTCTTGTATATCCTCTTCTATGCTGTCTTTCCATCTCTGTCTTGGTCTACCTTTGTTTCCCTCATCTTTTGTGCATACATCATTTTTTTTGTCTGTTCTCTTCCATTCTTTCTACATGCCCCAGCCAGCGTAGTCTGCTCAGTTTCAAGACATTTATAATTCGTTGGGATTTAAATAAACTCTTCAGTTCAGTGTTCTTTCTAGCTCTCCATTCTCCACTGTTGGTATCCTTTATCAGCCCAAAGATTCTTCTTACGATCTTGTTCTCAAAGATCTGCAAGTGTTCCTCATCTTTCTTTATTGTACTCCACGTTTCTGAACCGTACATGCCCGCTGATCTTATTATCGTTTTGTAGATCATTATTTTGATCATTTTGGACAAGATTTTGGATTTTAACAGGTGTTGCAAGGCAAAGTATATTTTATTCCCTATTTATACTCCTTAATTCTTTCCAGACTAAATGTTTGTGAAGAATTAGAAGAATATTTTGGCTAAACACCATAAGAAATAACATCTTGCCGGCAGAAATGCAGATGAAGCCACTGACAGCAATTATTGAGGAAAGACGCTGGCGATGGTTGGGACATGTGCTCCGAATGACTGACAACTCACTACCAAAAATAGCACTAAGATGGACACCACAGGGGAGCAGAAGTAAAGGTAGACCAAAAGAGACATGGAGAAGAACAACAGAAAGGATGTTGAGCAATAGAGGGCTCACCTGGGCAAGAGCAGAAAAAAGGCAAAGGACAGGCATTTGTGGAAAACCCTTGCTGAAGTCCCATGTGCCTTGGGCACTTAAGGCTCTGGGAGAGAGAGAGAGAGAGAGAGAGAGAGAGAGAGAGAGAGAGAGAGAGATGTGTACTCCGCTTTCAACTTCCTCGCTTACTATGTTGCCTCTGTTGAAGGTTGTTTGTATGTTTCTGCTTTCCTAATGATCACACATCTCCAACATTTATATAATCTGGATCATTCTGCCTCTGGTCTCTTGATATCTTCTTATGCTCTGTCTTATCTTGGTTCATGGCCAAGCCCAGTTTTAGCGCCACACTTCTCAGGTCTATGCAGGTGTTGGTGACTTCTTGCAGTTTCCCACGCTAGGTCAGTGCCATCAGCTTTTCCTAGTATTTTCACTTGTTCTTCTTTTACTTTTCTGATTATCTTTTCTAGTACTCGGTTGAATCATTACCATCATCATCAGTCCTCTGTACTCCCAAAGGAGCATAAGGCATCAACAAAGGTTCCCAAGCCAAACACGTCAAGAGCAAGTCGGGATACATCAAACCACGTCTTCCCCGCTTCCTTCAGTTCTTCATGTGTTGTGTGTCTCTATGTTCCCTGCTTCCTTCAGTTCTTTCTGTGTTGTGTGTCTCTATGTCCCCGCTTCCTTCAGTTCTTCCTGTGTTGTGTGTCTCTATGTTCCCCGCTTCCTTCAGTTCTTCTTGTGTTGTGTGTCTCTATGTTCCCCCTTCCTTCAGTTCTTCCTGTGTTGTGCGTCTCTATGTTCCCTGCTTCCTTCAGTTCTTCCTGTGTTGTGCGTCTCTATGTTCCCTGCTTCCTTCAGTTCTTCCTGTGTTGTGCGTCTCTATGTTCCCTGCTTCCTTCAGTTCTTCCTGTGTTGTGCGTCTCTATGTTCCCCGTGGCCTGCCCCTCTTTCCTTTCCCTTGAGTGTCCAAGTCAAGGAGGAATAGGGGTTGAATAGTAATGGAGATAATGTATCACCAAGTCAAGGAAGAATAGGGGTTGAATAGTAATGGAGATAATGTATCAGCAAGTCAAGGAAGAATAGGGGTTGAATAGTAATGGAGATAATGTATCACCAAGTCAAGGAAGAATAGGGGTTGAATAGTAATGGAGATAATGTATCAGCAAGTCAAGGAGGAATATGGGGTTGAATAGTAATGGAGATAATGTATCACCAAGTCAAGGAAGAATAGGGGTTGAATAGTAATGGAGATAATGTATCAGCAAGTCAAGGAGGAATATGGGGTTGAATAGTAATGGAGATAATGTATCAGCAAGTCAAGGAAGAATAGGGGTTGAATAGTAATGGAGATAATGTATCACCAAGTCAAGGAAGAATAGGGGTTGAATAGTAATGGAGATAATGTATCAGCAAGTCAAGGAGGAATATGGGGTTGAATAGTAATGGAGATAATGTATCACCAAGTCAAGGAGGAATAGGGGTTGAATAGTAATGGAGATAATGTATCACCAAGTCAAGGAGGAATAGGGGTTGAATAGTAATAGAGATAATGTATCACCAAGTCAAGGAGGAACAGGGGTCGAATAGTAATGGAGATAATGTATCACAAAGTCAAGGAGGAATAGGGGTCGAATAGTAATGGAGATAATGTATCACCAAGTCAAGGAGGAACAGGGGTCGAATAGTAATGGAGATAATGTATCACAAAGTCAAGGAGGAACAGGGGTCGAATAGTAATGGAGATAATGTATCACCAAGTCAAGGAGGAATATGGGGTTGAATAGTAATGGAGATAATGTATCACAAAGTCAAGGAGGAATAGGGGTCGAATAGTAATGGAGATAATGTATCACAAAGTCAAGGAGGAACAGGGGTCGAATAGTAATGGAGATAATGTATCACAAAGTCAAGGAGGAACAGGGGTCGAATAGTAATGGAGATAATGTATCAGCAAGTCAAGGAGGAATATGGGGTTGAATAGTAATGGAGATAATGTATCACCAAGTCAAGGAGGAATAGGAGCTGAATAGTAATGGAGATAATGTATCACCAAATCAAGGAGGAATAGGGATGAATAGTAATGGAGATAATGTGTCACCAAGTCAAGGAGGAATAGGGGTCGAATAGTAATGGAGATAATGTATCATCAAGTCAAGACGGAATAGGGGTTGAATAGTAATGGAGATAATGTATCACCAAGTCAAGGAGGAATAGGGGTTGAATAGTAATGGAGATAATATATCATCAAGTCAAGACGGAATAGGGGTTGAATAGTAATGGAGATAATGTATCACCTTGTTTTAAACCAGTTCTTATAATGAAATGTTCTTCCTCTTTACACTACTATATTTTGTTTATCCTCCATAAGCATTCGGTCAAATTGATCAGTTCATTAGGTATCTCAAATTCTTTCATAATTTTCCATAAGAAACATTTTAGTTCAACAAAATTTACAAAGTTTTAAATAAAATTCATATTTTCATTTCTTCTCTCGTCATTTCTGACGTTGATATCATATACATGAACTAAAATAGGATAACAGTGAGAGATTATCTGTGTACAAGCGCGGTTATTGGGGCTAGGGTGATGGTGTTATCTTGGCAATTAGAACAGGTCAAGACCTTGTTCTGGTGCGTGTAAAGCTACAGTCGGGCTGTAAAACTTGTTGCTGTTATCAATATTGGCAGGAATATTTTATGAAAATGGTCCAGAGACAAACAATTTCCTTGTTATGTACTACAGTACAAGAGAACATAATCTAACAATCTCCTTTTTATGTACTATAGTACTAGAGAACAGAATCTAACAATCTCCTTGTTATGTACTATAGTACTAGAGAACAGAATCTAACAATCTCCTTGTTATGTACTATAGTACTAGAGAACATAATCTAACAATCTTCTTGTTATGTACTACAGTGCTAGAGAACATAATCTAACAATCTCCTTGTTATGTACTACAGTGCTAGAGAACATAATCTAACAATCTTCTTGTTATGTACTACAGTACTAGAGGACATAATCTAACAATCTTCTTGTTATGTACTACAGTACTAGAGGACATAATGTAACAATCTTCTTGTTATGTACTACAGTACTAGAGAACAGATTCTATCTCCTGTGTTACACCACCAACCCAGCGGCCCCCCCCCTTCCTTGTATGCCGGGTGTGAGTACATCTGCTCAAGCATCTGACATTCAGTACAACAATACACATGACATGCAGTACAAATCACCAAGTCTGACACATGACATGCAGTACAAATCATCAATTCTGACACATGACATGCAGTACAAGTCACCAAGTCTGACACATGACATACAGTACAAATCGATAAGTCTGAAATCAGTAATACATTAAATTTAATCTCACAATTAACCACAACAACGTACAAACTGTCACTGACAATCAACATGAGGCATTATTAATAAATAATGGAAGAGCAATGGATGAACAAAGCAATGCAAATACAAAATAATTCAAGAATAATAACATATGATACTGAACTTTCACAGCCCTGCAATATTAATATAATGAACTCTATGGACCTAATGTCCTGGAACTCTCTTGGTCCTTACATGTGGCCCCCATACTAATATGAGTGCAACTGCACTTTAATCTACGCAGCCATAGCTGCCTATGACATTCATTAATATAATCTATATTGATGCAAACACATAGTCGAAATGCATTAATAACATATATAAAATCATGCATGTTACCAGTCCAATATGCATAATATTCACATTTAAATCATAACATATTAATTAACATTCACTTTATAACAAAATCATATATCATTACAAACGTAACTATTAACAGAACTTAACCTTCACACAAATTACATCACTCGAAACCTACATCACAACTTAGTTCACACTACACAATCTACACACAATCACAATGAGGTGGGCATGGGCAGAATATAACTAAACATTCAATCGTCCTCATAAAAAACAATATGAAATTACAGCAGAATCCATAAGCACAACAAAAACACGACATCACCCGGCCGTGCTTCCAATAGTGTGATGCAAGACAATGTTCAATCGCAAACTAACCCTGGAACCACTACCAAGTCTCGTGGACGATTGCGTTTCGGTCAAGGTCGTACGCCCCTCGACCCAAGCGTAAATCGTACACAGGACACTGAAGCTGGGGGTGTCCCTGAATAGAAGCAACTATTATGTCTGTTTCGAGAAGTCAGAAAGACCACTGTAATCTACCAGTATCCAGTATCGAAATAGGAAAGAGCGTCAGTTCATAAACAGATCATCATCATCATCATCTACTTTCACTTTTGTACCTCGACTCTAAGAATGCACAGAAAAGAAGGAAAAAAAAGTATTTTATCACAAATGTACTACTCATTCATTCATTCATTCATTTGCATGTCCCTTGCGGAACTTTTCCTCCCTAACAGAACTCATGTAGACCTCTCGGTTGTAAGCTAGATGCCCTGCCACTGATGCATCCATTTGCAGATCATCGACGATGTCTTGCAGCCATCTTCGCTTTGGTCTTCCTCTCTTTCTTTTTCCCATGATGTACCCTTCCAAGACGGTCTTCTCTAGATTATCATGACGCTACTTACACATATAAATATGTGCACCTGCATAAGCATATATTCATACTAAACAGCCTCACCTTCCAAATCCGGTGTCCACCAACCAGTCATCAATGTCCTGGGTTGTCCAGTTCCAGCAAACAGGGACCGGATACGAGGGTGTATATCCTCGGTACTCATTTATGGGGCTTCTCATGTACGTCACGTGACGCTTCATCCTCCGGGAGCTGTCACCGTACACATCACCTGCAACGCGGACCAGATCGGGGCTGGCCAGGGTGAGAAGAAAGCAAACACGATGTACCTGTCTGTCACCTGTTGACCCAGGGCTTCAAGAGAAACTGTCTTGTCTTGTTTTGTCTTGTTGTGTCTCCTTCCTCATATACCTTTCGGTGTTGAGGGGACAAATAGGCGCCTTGATATTGCTCGACGGTTTGCTTCATATAACGGGATATTTAACGCTTCTCAGTATCTTGTTAGTGGTTTGTCACCTACAAATCTTAGCGTGAATGTTGTCTGTGGGGGAAACCATGTAACATGGCCAAACCATCTGACTTGCTGTTTCTAGAGAACTTGTCGAGTGATTATATTGTGCTTGTCTGTGAAGGGAGAGAACTTGTCAAGTGATTATATTGTGCTTGTCTGTGAAGGGAGAGAACATGTCAAGTGATTATATTGTGCTTGTCTGTGAAGGGAGAGAACTTGTCAAGTGATTATATTGTGCTTGTCTGTGAAGGGAGAGAACTTGTCATGTGATTATATTGTGCTTGTCTGTGAAGGGAGAGAACCTGTTAAGTGATTATATTGTGCTTGTCTGTGAAGGGAGAGAACCTGTTAAGTGATTATATTGTGCTTGTCTGTGAAGGGAGAGAACCTGTTAAGTGATTATATTGTGCTTGTCTGTGAAGGGAGAGAACCTGTTAAGTGATTATATTGTGCTTGTCTGTGAAGGGAGAGAACTTGTCAAGTGATGATATTGTGCTTGTCTGAGAAAATAGTCAGCTGTTTCCACTGGCGTGGCAGATGGTAGCAGAACATGGCAGAAGATGGATTAACGTGATGTACTAGCAAGAAACTGTAAATCATGACATTGCTGACGGCTGACTGAGTTTTTAGTTGAATGGGTCGTGGCTTTACTCTGTGTCTGACTTTCTCAAGCATGACCCAGGAAATGTTCCAGGCTGATCCCACCTTGAAAGTTGTTACTTCCCTTCTCAGTAAGGGCCCTGCCTCAGTCACAAACTTCTTATGACATATGTTAGTCCAAATGAGTAATTTGAGGTAGTGAAAACGGGTCTTGACCACATGTAATTCATTCCCCTCGATAAAGCATGTAGGGAAGTAAGTCCTTGAGGACTTCGGCTGATTAACATTTATGGATAAAATCTATTTTTTTTACTAGTTCACGTCTGTATTTTGCTAATTCAAGCCTATCTTGTGCTAGTTCAACCCTATCTTGTGCTAGTTCAACCCTATCTTTTTCTATTTCAACCCTATCTTTTGCTAGTTCAAGCTTATCTTTTGCTAGTTCACGCCTATCTTTTGCTAGTTCAAGCCTATCTTTTGCTAGTTCACGCTTATCTTTTGCTAGTTCAAGCCTATCTTTGGCTAATCAGTATCTGTCACGGGTTGGTCAACGTTTAGTTTCGACTGGTTAATGTATGTCTTCGACCAATTATTGGCTACCTTTGACTGGTTAATGTCTGCTTTCGACCAATGATTGGCTACCTTTGACTGGTTAATGTCTGCCTTCGACCAATTATTGGCTACCTTTGACTGGTTAATGTCTGCCTTCGACCAATGATTGGCTACCTTTGACTGGTTAATGTCTGCCTTCGACCAATTATTGGCTACCTTTGACTGGTTAATGTCTGCCTTCGACCAATTATTGGCTACCTTTGACTGGTTAATATTTTCTGTAACTTGCAAGTTGATGATTCTCGCAGTGAAAATCTTGAAGTCGGACTGAAAGTGGGCAACTCCAAAAGCGGGGGCTGAATGTCCTGTAGTTGCCCCAGTCCACTGCCTCTTCACTTTGCCAGTATTCCGCGGCACACATCCTCTGTGCACACAGGAAGATCAGGAGCACTTTTTTACTTCTCCAAGGTGTCTTGACCATGCTCTCACGAAGCTCCACTGCAGACTGGAACAAGTGGATTACTACCACCCTGGCCAGGTGCCGGTGACACAACAGCCAGTTTTTAGGAGCACCCCTGAAAGATGGATGGCGAAGTGATCTATTCTCTCTCAGCAGTCTTGGTCACTGTCTTCTGTTACAGAACTGTTTCGCCAAGGAGAAGCTGTGAAATCAACAGATCATGTCAGTTATACCGAGGTTGTACAGCCAAGGAGAAGCTGAGAAATCAACAGATCATGTCAGTTATACCGAGGTTGTACAGCCAAGGAGAAGCTGAGAAATCAACAGATCATGTCAGTTATACCGAGGTTGTACAGCCAAGGAGAAGCTGAGAAATCAACAGATCATGTCAGTTATACCGAGGTTGTACAGCCAAGGAGAAGCTGTGAAATCAACAGATCATGTCAGTTATACCGAGGTTGTACAGCCAAGGAGAAGCTGAGAAATCAACAGATCATGTCAGTTATACCGAGGTTGTACAGCCAAGGAGAAGCTGTGAAATCAACAGATCATGTCAGTTATACCGAGGTTGTACAGCCAAGGAGAAGCTGTGAAATCAACAGATCATGTCAGTTATACCGAGGTTGTACAGCCAAGGAGAAGCTGTGAAATCAACAGATCATGTCAGTTATACCGAGGTTGTACAGCCAAGGAGAAGCTGTGAAATCAACAGATCATGTCAGTTATACCGAGGTTGTACAGCCAAGGAGAAGCTGAGAAATCAACAGATCATGTCAGTTATACCGAGGCTGTACAGCCAAGGAGAAGCTGTGAAATCAACAGATCATGTCAGTTATACCGAGGTTGTACAGCCAAGGAGAAGTTGTGAAATCAACAAATCATGTCAAATACACAGAGGCTGTACACTTGCAAAGTCCACCTAAGTAAAAAGAACATGGATAAGAAACAGATGAACAACGGTTAAAAATTAATAAGTAACATATTAGTGATGAAATGGAGAATAAAAAGTGAAAGAAAGACTAGAGAAAATATGAACACATATTAAGAATGATACTGACTGCCGTTTGTGCTGAAACTCTGGTGGAAATGGCCCACATTTCTTCTCCTCCTGGAGGTCTGAGCTGGGTCTACAGAAGGACGCCATAGAGCACCTCGGTTCGGATCTTAATTTCTATCCTGGAGCAGATTCTACATGTGAAGCCTAAACATAAGGTCCTTCCTGTAACAAGACTCTTTATTTTGCTTACAACAGCGTGTCTTATAGCTAAGTTAAACCAGATGTTCCCAGTCTGGGCGCCATTTTAGAAAAATGAGCGGAAGTGACGTGTGTTTAGTTGTACCAAAGCCAGAACAATGTCACTCATATCAAAGACAGCAACAACAAAAAATCTTTGGTTAGGCTTCTCTGTTTCTGGGGAATTCTCGGCATAGAATGTTTTAACAATATGATATGATATGGACATTATCTGTGTCTCTCAAATTCTGACTTGACAGAATTATCGGCAATCTCCACGAACCATGACAGTTGGATATTCCACAGCACAGATATGATTTCCATAACATAATATAGGAATAATTTCCAGGATATGATAATGATTTCAGTGACACAATATTAATCAACAGTATGAATCGGCTGGACTGAGTATATCACGATACATGGCAGACGACCGATTCAGCCGCCATTGATTCTAAACTCTCTCTGTCCCGTGTCAGCAACCTTTCCCCTATATAGCATTCACATTATGCTTGGGCGATGACGTCACACCACTCACTCGCTCTATTCTGAGCCAAGCGTTATCGCCCAAACTGTGGGGAAATGATGTGGGGAAATGATGTGGGGAAATGATGTGGGGAAATGATGTAGGGAAATGATGTGGAGAAATGATCTGGAGAAATGATGTGGGGAAATGATGTGGAGAAATGATGTGGGGAAATGATGTGAAGAAATGATGTGAAGAAATGATGTGGGGAAATGATGTGAAGAAATGATGTGGAGAAATGATGTGGGGAAATGATGTGGAGAAATGATCTGGAGAAATGATGTGGGGAAATGATGTGGAGAAATGATGTGGGGAAATGATGTGAAGAAATGATGTGGAGAAATGATGTGGGGAAATGATGTGAAGAAATGATGTGGAGAAATGATGTGGGGAAATGATGTGGAGAAATGATCTGGAGAAATGATGTGGGGAAATGATGTACTGAAAACATACAATAAAAAAGTGGGTAAAATAACACCATTAAGGATGAATCATCTTCCTGGCACACACCGCCGGACAAGGCACACCTTACTATTTACAGCTAAGTATTCTTTTTATTTTCTTGTTAATAGTATTCATGTGAATCTATACTTTATCTCCTATCTCTATTTCTTCATCCTGTATGTTTTTGTATGATTAAGGCTCACGCCGAAACGTCACAACTTTGTAGTCGTTAAGTAATAAAGCTGCTCCTACTTTTTCCTGTTTTATACATTCTGGATCACAGCTTTACTGCAGTGCTTCGTGTATAGTTATATACTTATACACTAATTATTGTGTGTTACAATCATTTTCACGTGTACTGTGTGTTTTAATGTAGTTTATGCAGCATTTAACTCTCATTTGCAATTACTCTGTGTTTGTTTGTTTGTTTGTGTGTTTATTTGTTTGTCTGCTTTCAAGAGGCAGAACTGCCTCATGGTGTTGAGACTAAATTTTGTGGTGCTTCTTCTGTTGTCGATTGTCGTCTCTAATTTTGGAATAGGCCAAGCAAAGACTGCATTTCAGAGAATGAGAAACATATTGACCAACACATCCTTATCAATGAATGTTAGAAAACGAGTACTAAAATGCTATACTGAAACTATCTTGTTATATGGAAGTGAATCATGGACAATAGGCAAGTCTGCACAAAAATCATTGGAAGCAGCAGAAATGTGGTTTATTAGAAGAATGTTGCGAATCCCCTGGACAGCAAAAATAACTAATGAAGAATGTATGAGAAGAGCTGGAGAGACAAAAAACCTTGTCAAAAAGATAAGAGAGAGACAATGTACTTTCATAGGACATGCAATGAGAAGAGGGGGCATTGAAAATATTATAACAACAGGAAAAATAGAAGGAAGAAGATCAAGAGGAAGACCAAGAGAAATGATACTGGACAGTCTGACGGGATGGTGTGAGAGGAGATCACCAACTGAGCTGATGGCATGCATGAAGGATCGCGTACTCTGGAGAAGCATAATAGCCAACGCCAGTCGGCACGGCACATGATGATGATGTTCTGTCTTCTGCTATTATATGTGTATGGGTGTAAAGACCTGAGCACTTGTCTGAGGGGGTAATTCTGAGGAGTTATGTCTTATGTTGCTCTCTACAATAGAGAATTTCCTGGCTATAAGCAAACTGGTATTAAAAATGGACAGTAAGCATATGACATAAAGACATAATATAAATATAAGCTAAAGCATAATTACTCGGGTGATTCTATCACCTGCTCTTCTGTGTGTAGAATGTAAACTGTAGATGTATTGCTATTCATTTCTGTGTATATTTCCATTACTGTTCACTGGAATAATGTTCATTCTTACATTACTATTGTACGTTGTTTTGCGTCTGTTTTGTTAGTCACTTCACAGACTTACTTTCTCCCAGGTTCATTCTCTCTCAGTGGAAATAGTAATACAGAAGCAGCAACTTTACAGCTGAAATGACTTTAATGATGCACGGGGTGACGATGAGTTGATGAGCGATATGACGAGAACGACAAAGCATCAACAAAATACGTGGACACAAGACTGGACATCTCCACGATATATGCTCCCGGCAGACTACTGTCGCCATCAGAACAACCTAATACACTCTATTCTACATCTATTTCATAAACAACAACATTTCTAACAGCCTAATCTACGTCTATCTCAGACGATACACAAAACACAACTGTCCCTCAGTCACATGATTTCTTTCTCACCTGACCTTTTTCCTGTCATTCCCCATCCGTGACCCTCGTGTGCAATCTGAGTCAAGGAGATGGACTCTACTCACAAACAGCTGATTACTTTAGAAGATAACTCATTTTATACAAATGTTCCAATTCTCAGATGAGTTATCTATCTTATATCCTAACATTCAGTATACTGCTATAAAGCATCCTGGTAGAGAATAAATTATATATATATATATATATAGTGCTTAAACACATAGATATAAACATAGAGAAGATATTTATATAAACATGTGGACTTAAAACATAGAGAATATATATATATATATATATATATATATATATATAATAAACATATATTTATTTATATAAGCATCATTATATTGACATAAATATATTGACATAAACTTATTGACCAAAACTCACTGACATAAATAGAAAAATAAATGTGTTGATATAAATTCACTGCTCACTCACATCATCATATTGCCATCAACATCTTGACATAAACATATTGCCATCAACATCTTGACATAAACTCATTGACAATAAACAGACTGAAATAAATGTGTTGACATAAACTCATTGACACAAACTTATTGACACATACATATTGACATCAACATATTGACATGTACATACTGACATAAGCATTGCTCAGCTGCACATTCACATCCAAATCCTGCACATATTTCATTCACAAAATCCAACGTTAACCAAAACAAACAAACAAAACCGGGAAAACCAGTTCTTGAATGTTGGTGCGGTGAGAGTTTTTAGTTTTCTGTTTACTGAACATTTCCTTCACATTCAAGAAGCGATTAAGGCAGCACCACAGTAGGTACTAGTTGTATATAACCTCCTCCCTCAAGGCTGTTATCAACAGCCGATTCTCATACACGCTACAGGAACTGAGGTGAGTGACGCTTGGCAGCAAGAACCTGTAACTCTGATTTTATTTCTTTCTCTCTCTCCTAGATTTAACTTCCAGAAATAAAAACACGGTCTAGATTCTCCACACTTCACTTTACCTGCAAGGCCAGGCTCTGTGACATGAACTACACCCGGACTGAGAAAAGTTTGATGCAAAACATTCACACAAATATGGCAAAACATTCACACAAATATGGCAAAACATTCACACAAATATGGCAAGACATTCACACAAATATGGCAAAACATTCACACAAATATGGCAAAACATTCACACAAATACAGCAAAACATTCACACAAATACAGCAAAACATTCACACAAATACAGCAAAACATTCACACAAATACAGCAAAACATTCACACAAATACAGCAAAACATTCACACAAATATGGCAAAACATTCACACAAATACAGCAAAACATTCACACAAATACAGCAAAACATTCACACAAATACAGCAAAGCATTCACACAAGTACAGCAAAACACTCACACAAATACAGCAAAACATTCACACAAATACAGCAAAACATTCACACAAATACATCAAAACACTCACACAAATACATCAAAACATTCACACAAATACAGCAAAACATTCACACAAATACACCATGCTAAAACAGCGACTATAAAATTTACCACAGAATTCTATTGGATTTTGTAAGTGTTGTTCGATCAAACCTTTAATTTGTCTGGCCCACTTTTCAGCACCAGCGAACCAACCACAGTTGCCAGACAATATATCCTTCGTCCTCACTGTGGTCTCATAGAAATCTTGATTTATTGTTGCCTAACAAAAAAAAAAACAAAACGTGCAGATTGATAAGCTCAGCTGGTGGTGACCCTTAGCCAGAACTCTACGCATTAACATCCGCTTCGATAAGTGAAAAGTGTAACCGTAATCCGCCCCTTCCCCTCCCCCAAGAACAATGTCTGTGTTACAAGAACTTCTTGAGGCATCGCTACAAGAAGTAGCTGAAGTCTGTAGTTGCAGGGAGACAAATCTAGCAGTCATGTTGATGTTTCTCTTTCAAAGTTAGGTTTTATGTTTCTCTTTCAAAGTTAGGTTTTATGTTTCTCTTTCAAAGTTACGTTTTATGTTTCTCTTTCAAAGTTAAGTTTTATGTTTCTCTTTCAAAGTTAAGTTTTATGTTTCTCTTTCAAAGTTAAGTTTTATGTTTCTCTTTCAAAGTTACGTTTTATGTTTCTCTTTCAAAGTTAAGTTTTATGTTTCTCTTTCAAAGTTAAGTTTAATGTTTCTCTTTCAAAGTTAGGTTTTATGTTTCTCTTTCAAAGTTAGGTTTAATGTTTCTCTTTCAAAGTTAAGTTTTATGTTTCTCTTTCAAAGTTAGGTTTTATGTTTCTCTTTCAAAGTTAGGTTTAATGTTTCTCTTTCAAAGTTAAGTTTTATGTTTCTCTTTCAAAGTTAAGTTTTATGTTTCTCTTTCAAAGTTAGGTTTAATGTTTCTCTTTCAAAGTTAGGTTTAATGTTTCTCTTTCAAAGTTAGGTTTAATGTTTCTCTGACTGCTCTCAGCAGCGCCCCGCCCCCCGTGTCAGTCAGACAAGAATGATGCAGGTACCAAGCTGCTTCAAGCCTGTCTACCAGAGCTACTGTCAGCCTGCAGGTGGAGTCAGACTCTCCGAGCCGCCATTTTCTGTTCCCGTGTGCTGGTCATGGTGCCCCCAGGATGTAGAGCAATGGCTGGTGGACACAGGTTACGGCCGGCAAGTTCCAGTTCGTTGTCATAGTCGACGTCACACCCAGTTATTACCTCTAACACTCACATCATCATCTCGGTCATCTAACATCATCATCTCAGTCATCTGACATCATCATCTCGGTCACCTAACATCATCATCTCGGTCATCTGACATCATCATCTCAGTCACCTAACATCATCATCTCAGTCACCTAACATCATCATCTCGGTCATCTGACATCATCATCTCAGTCACCTAACATCATCATCTCGGTCATCTGACATCATCATCTCAGTCACCTAACATCATCATCTCGGTCATCTGACATCATCATCTCAGTCACCTAACATCATCATCTCAGTCATCTGACATCATCATCTCAGTCACCTAACATCATCATCTCAGTCACCTAACATCATCATCTCAGTCATCTGACATCATCATCTCAGTCACCTAACATCATCATCTCAGTCACCTAACATCATCATCTCAGTCATCTGACATCATCATCTCAGTCACCTAACATCATCATCTCAGTCATCTGACATCATCATCTCAGTCACCTAACATCATCATCTCAGTCATCTGACATCATCATCTCAGTCACCTAACATCATCATCTCAGTCATCTGACATCATCATCTCAGTCACCTAACATCATCTCAGTCATCTGACATCATCATCTCGGTCACCTAACATCATCATCTCGGTCATCTGACATCATCATCTCAGTCACCTAACATCATCATCTCAGTCACCTAACATCATCATCTCGGTCATCTGACATCATCATCTCAGTCACCTAACATCATCATCTCGGTCATCTGACATCATCTCAGTCACCTAACATCATCATCTCGGTCATCTGACATCATCATCTCAGTCACCTAACATCATCATCTCAGTCATCTGACATCATCATCTCAGTCACCTAACATCATCATCTCAGTCACCTAACATCATCATCTCAGTCATCTGACATCATCATCTCAGTCACCTAACATCATCATCTCAGTCACCTAACATCATCATCTCAGTCATCTGACATCATCATCTCAGTCACCTAACATCATCATCTCAGTCATCTGACATCATCATCTCAGTCACCTAACATCATCATCTCAGTCATCTGACATCATCATCTCAGTCACCTAACATCATCATCTCAGTCATCTGACATCATCATCTCAGTCACCTAACATCATCATCTCAGTCACCTAACATCATCATCTCGGTCATCTGACATCATCATCTCAGTCACCTAACATCATCATCTCGGTCATCTGACATCATCATCTCAGTCACCTAACATCATCATCTCAGTCATCTAACATCATCATCTCAGTCATCTAACATCATCATCTCAGTCACCTAACATCATCATCTCAGTCATCTAACATCACAACCACAAATAGTTTTTCTCAACCATTTTGTCCCCGCCGAATTATTGAAATATATTTTTTGTAATCGCCTCGAACCCCTGCCTTCAGACATTTACTGCCGCTCATTTTTTGGTTTCATATGGCCCCATCCCCCGGTTGTTAACATCCGCACCCCCCAAACCCCATACACACACACACACTCACACACACACACACCAACAAAGCCTCCAGTGTACGGCGAAGACAGGGGACCAAATCTTCTTCCTCGGAGTTCCTGCAGTAGAGACCGCCGGAGAGAAGAGGAATACATGTACAGTAAAGAAAATGTTCATCAGGTACTGCTTGTTGTATATGGTTTATGGTATATGGGTTGTGGCATATGGGTTGTGGTATATGGGTCGTGGTATATGGCATGTGTAAGAGCGGATTTTTTACTACCTTGTGTAGAACTAAAAACAACTTTTTAACCAAACTGTCTAAAAACATGCAGCTAAACTCTGTGGTTTAGATCCTGTCTAGGAGAGATTATTTTTGTTACGAACTATAACTAAACTCTAGGGTTTAGATCCAGCCTAGGAGAGATTATTTTTGTTACTAGCTATAGCTAAACTCTAGGGTTTAGATCCTGTCTAGGAGGGATTATTTTTGTTACTAGCTATAGCTAAACTCTAGGGTTTAGATCCAGCCTAGGAGAGATTATTTTTGTTACTATCTATAGCTAAACTCTAGGGTTTAGATCCTGTCTAGGAGGGATTATTTTTGTTACTAGCTATAGCTAAACTCTAGGGTTTAGATCCTGTCTAGGAGAGATTATTTTTGTTACTAGCTATAGCTAAACTCTAGGGTTTAGATCCTGTCTAGGAGAGATTATTTTTGTTACTAGCTATAGCTAAACTCTAGGGTTTAGATCCTGTCTAGGAGAGATTATTTTTGTTACTAGCTATAGCTAAACTCTAGGGTTTAGATCCTGTCTAGGAGAGATTATTTTTGTTACTAGCTATAGCTAAACTCTAGGGTTTAGATCCAGCCTAGGAGAGATTATTTTTGTTACTAGCTATAGCTAAACTCTAGGGTTTAGATCCAGCCTAGGAGAGATTATTTTTGTTACTAGCTATAGCTAAACTCTAGGGTTTAGATCCTGTCTAGGAGAGATTATTTTTGTTACGAACTATAACTAAACTCTAGGGTTTAGATCCTGTCTAGGAGAGATTATTTTTGTTACGAACTATAACTAAACTCTAGGGTTTAGATCCTGCCTAGGAGGGGTTATTTTTGTTACTATCTATAGCTAAACTCTAGGGTTCAGATCCTGTCTAGGAGGGATTAGTTCTGTCATGATCTCTAGTTAAACTCTAGGGTTTAGATCCTGCCTAGGATGGATTATTTCTGTCACGATTTCCAGCGGAACCCTAGCAGATCTGCCACGATCCCTGGTTAAACCCTGGCAGATCTGCCACTATCTCTGGTTAAACCCTGGCAGATCTGCCACTATCTCTGGTTAAACCTTGGCATATCTGGGATCCCGGTTTTAGAAACCCTGCATTAATATCACAATCATCTCTCATGAAAACTGCTAAGATCACGCTGCATTTATCTATCATCACAACAATAATACCATGACAAATACTAACACAACTATCATTTATCTATGACATCTACCATACTTTCATCTAACACAACTATCATTTATCTATGACATCTACCATACTTTCATCTAACACAACTATCATTTATCTATGACATCTACCATACTTTCATCTAACACAACTATCATTTATCTATGACATCTACCATACTTTCATCTAACACAACTATCATTTATCTATGACATCTACCATACTTTCATCTAACACAACTATCATTTATCTATGACATCTACCATACTTTCATCTAACACAACTATCATTTATCTATGACATCTACCATACTTTCATCTAACACAACTATCATTTATCTATGACATCTACTATACTTTCATCTAACACAACTATCATTTATCTATGACATCTACCATACTTTCATCTAACACAACTATCATTTATCTATGACATCTACCATACTTTCATCTAACACAACTATACAAGTTTGTCATACTGGTCTCAATCTTCATCTATTATATAATCATTATATTGTCTCCATCTTCATCTTTTATATCATCATTAGCACTTGTCTTTGTGTAGTCATAGACCACTTTACTTACTTCTATCACGGGTATCAAGGCTACTTTTACTCTGTTAACTTCCCCCATGGGTATCAAGGCTACTTTTACTCTGTTAACTTCCCCCATGGGTATCAAGGCTACTTTTACTCTGTTAACTTCCCCCATGGGTATCAAGGCTACTTTTACTCTGTTAACTTCCCCTACAAGTATCAACGCTACTTCTACTTTGTTAACTTCCCATACAAGTATCAACGCTACTTCTACTTTGTTAACTTCCCCTACAAGTATCAACGCTACTTCTACTCTGTTAACTTCCCCTACAAGTATCAACGCTACTTCTACTTTGTTAACTTCCCCTACAAGTATCAACGCTACTTCTACTCTGTTAACTTCCCCTACAAGTATCAACGCTACTTCTACTCTGTTAACTTCCCCCACAGGTATCAACGCTACTTCTACTCTGTTAACTTCCCCCACAGGTATCAACGCTACTTCTACTCTGTTAACTTCCCCTACAAGTATCAACGCTACTTCTACTTTGTTAACTTCCCCTACAAGTATCAACGCTACTTCTACTCTGTTAACTTCCCCAGAGATATCAACGCTACTTCTACTCTGTTAACTTCCCCACAGGTATCGACGTACTTCTACTCTGTTAACTTCCCCACAGGTATCGACGCTACTTCTACTCTGTTAACTTCCCCACAGGTATCGACGCTACTTTGCCCAAAACTGTATCGACGGCCAGAAGCTGTTGGCTGTACGCCCAGAAGAACTCATTTCCTTGGGAATCACAAACAGAGATGACGCCATGGCCATCTGGTGTAACGCCATGGAGCTGCAGAGACAGTACCGCCACATGTTACCCGAGGAGTTACCTAACTTACCATACACCTACTACAGGTAAATGTTGTGTACCTGGTCACCTCTACACTTACTACAGGTAAATGTTGTGTACCTGGTCACCTCTACACTTACTACAGGTAAATGTTGTGTACCTGGTCACCTCTACACTTACTACAGGTAAATGTTGTGTACCTGGTCACCTCTACACTTACTACAGGTAAATGTTGTGTACCTGGTCACCTCTACACTTACTACAGGTAAATGTTGTGTACCTGGTCACCTCTACACTTACTACAGGTAAATGTTGTGTACCTGGTCACCTCTACACTTACTACAGGTAAATGTTGTGTACCTGGTCACCTCTACACTTACTACAGGTAAATGTTGTGTACCTGGTCACCTCTACACTTACTACAGGTAAATGTTGTGTACCTGGTCACCTCTACACTTACTACAGGTAAATGTTGTGTACCTGGTCACCTCTACACTTACTACAGGTAAATGTTGTGTACCTGGTCACCTCTACACTTACTACAGGTAAATGTTGTGTACCTGGTCACCTCTACACTTACTACAGGTAAATGTTGTGTACCTGGTCACCTCTACACTTACTACAGGTAAATGTTGTGTACCTGGTCACCTCTACACTTACTACAGGTAAATGTTGTGTACCTGGTCACCTCTACACTTACTACAGGTAAATGTTGTGTACCTGGTCACCTCTACACTTACTACAGGTAAATGTTGTGTACCTGGTCACCTCTACACTTACTACAGGTAAATGTTGTGTACCTGGTCACCTCTACACTTACTACAGGTAAATGTTGTGTACCTGGTCACCTCTACACTTACTACAGGTAAATGTTGTGTACCTGGTCACCTCTACACTTACTACAGGTAAATGTTGTGTACCTGGTCACCTCTACACTTACTACAGGTAAATGTTGTGTACCTGGTCACCTCTACACTTACTACAGGTAAATGTTGTGTACCTGGTCACCTCTACACTTACTACAGGTAAATGTTGTGTACCTGGTCACCTCTACACTTACTACAGGTAAATGTTGTGTACCTGGTCACCTCTACACTTACTACAGGTAAATGTTGTGTACCTGGTCACCTCTACACTTACTACAGGTAAATGTTGTGTACCTGGTCACCTCTACACTTACTACAGGTAAATGTTGTGTACCTGGTCACCTCTACACTTACTACAGGTAAATGTTGTGTACCTGGTCACCTCTACACTTACTACAGGTAAATGTTGTGTACCTGGTCACCTCTACACTTACTACAGGTAAATGTTGTGTACCTGGTCACCTCTACACTTACTACAGGTAAATGTTGTGTACCTGGTCACCTCTACACCTACTACAGGTAAATGTTGTGTACCTGGTCACCTCTACACTTACTACAGGTAAATGTTGTGTACCTGGTCACCTCTACACTTACTACAGGTAAATGTTGTGTACCTGGTCACCTCTACACTTACTACAGGTAAATGTTGTGTACCTGGTCACCTCTACACTTACTACAGGTAAATGTTGTATACCCGGTCACTTCTACACTTACTACAGGTAAATGTTGTGTACCTGGTCACCTCTACACTTCTTATATCTTATATCCTTCCCGTACCGTTAAACGTCACATAGGGCTCTCAAAATAGTTCGCCAATTTTTCCTGTCTTCGGCGAGTCTTTCAACCTCATCAAAGGATTTTATGCCTGTTAATTTGGCCTCTCTTAATAATGTCCTCTTCAGAGTTTCACGCGGTCTGCCTCTTTTTCTTCGGCCTGTTGTGTTCCACTTGATAGCTTGTTTTGTGATTCTCTGATCATTTCTTCTCATCAAGTGACCAACATATGTCCATCTCCTTTTCCTGATCACCCATGAGACTGGTTGTTGTTCAGTCATCTGTCTTATCTCTGCATTGTTCTTGAATTCATTCCACTTGATGCCGAGTATTTTCCTTAGGCATTTGTTTTCAAAAGAGTCTAATTTCTTTTCTATTTCTTTAGTTGTTTTCCAGCTTTCACGTGCATAAATGAGGGTGGATATTACATTTGAATTGAATAATCTTAACTTGGTTTCTGTGCTTATAACTTTGAATTCCATATGTTCTCAAGATTCTTGAAGATTGATGCTGCTTTTGCAATTCTGATCCTAACTTCCTTTCTAGTGTCACCATCCTGGTCTATGTAGCTGCCAAGATATGCAAACTGATTGACTTCTTCAATATCTGTCCCTTCTATGTGTATTTTTCCATTTTGATTGAGAGGAATTTTCATTATTTTTGTTTTGTCCTTGTTAATTTCAAGTCCTATTTTGCTAGCCAGTGAAGACAGGTTATCTCTTTTTTTCTTGCATGGAATTCACATTGTTACTGATAAGAGTTATGTCATCAGCAAAATCAAGATATTCTAGTTGGGTCCCATGTACCCAGTCAATACATGTGTTACCTGTGCAGCATTTTTTCATTATGAAAAATGTTGTATACCTGGCCACCTCTACACTTACTACAGGTAAATGTTGTATACCTGGCCACCTCTACACTTACTACAGGTAAATGTTGTGTACCTGGTCACCTCTACACTTACTACAGGTAAATCCTGCATACCTGGCAACCTCTACATTTACTGCAGTGAAATTTTTCCACCTACATGCATTGTGTACACACACAAAAAGGCAAACACACACAGAGGTATACAGACACGCACACACTCACACGGATACACAGGCACACGCACACAAACAGATTAGACCACTATAGTAGAGCTATAAAAGTTACCAGTTAACATTGTTTTAAATTACAGAAGCAGATTTAGAAAGAAAGAGTGAAATACAAGAAGAGAAGGTGTAAGACTAGTGTAGACTTGTTGGGGTCTGTATAGGTATAGCAGCCAACACACAGAAGTAGGGAAAGCTCACTCCTCATCCAGCTTCATATTTTATCACAAAATCTTCGCTTGATATCAGTTGGTAAAAATTTTGCAATGGCGTAGAGGCACAACGAGAAATACAAGTATCAACGCTACTTCTACTCTGTTAACTTCCCCTACAGTATCAACGCTACTTCTACTTTGTTAACTTCCCCTACAAGTATCAACGCTACTTCTACTCTGTTAACTTCCCCAGAGATATCAACGCTACTTTACTCTGTTAACTTCCCCACAGGTATCGACGCTACTTCTACTCTGTTAACTTCCCCAGAGATATCGACGCTACTTCTACTCTTTTAACTTCCCCACAGGTATCGACGCTACTTCTACTTTGTTAACTTCCCCACAGGTATCGACGCTACTTCTACTCTGTTAACTTCCCCAGAGATATCAACGCTACTTCTACTTGTTAACTTCCCCAGAGATATCGACGCTACTTCTACTGTTAACTTCCCATACAAGTATCAACGCCACTTCTACTTTGTTAACTTCCCCAGAGATATCAACGCTACTTCTACTTGTTAACTTCCCCAGAGATATCGACGCTACTTCTACTGTTAACTTCCCATACAAGTATCAACGCTACTTCTACTGTTAACTTCCCCTACAAGTATCACGCTACTTCTACTCTTTTAACTTCCCCACAGGTATCAACGCTACTTCTACTTGTTAACTTCCCCCATAGGTATCAACGCTACTTCTACTTGTTAACTTCCCCACAGGTATCAACGCTACTTCTACTTGTTAACTTCCCCTACAAGTATCACGCTACTTCTACTCTTTTAACTTCCCCACAGGTATCAACGCTACTTCTACTTGTTAACTTCCCCTACAAGTATCACGCTACTTCTACTTGTTAACTTCCCCACAGGTATCAACGCTACTTCTACTGTTAACTTCCCCACAGGTATCGACGCTACTTCTACTGTTAACTTCCCCACAGGTATCGACGTTACTTCTACTCTGTTAACTTCCCCTACAAGTATCACGCTACTTCTACTCTTTTAACTTCCCCACAGGTATCGACGTTACTTCTACTCTGTTAACTTCCCCCATAGGTATCAACGCTACTTTACTCTGTTAACTTCCCCCATAGGTATCAACGCTACTTCTACTCTGTTAACTTCCCCACAGGTATCGACGCTACTTCTACTCTTTTAACTTCCCCACAGGTATCAACGCTACTTCTACTCTGTTAATTTCCCCTACAAGTATCACGCTACTTCTACTCTGTTAATTTCCCCTACAAGTATCACGCTACTTCTACTCTTTTAACTTCCCCACAGTATCGACGCTACTTCTACTGTTAACTTCCCCACAGTATCGACGCTACTTCTACTTTGTTAACTTCCCCTACAAGTATCAACGCTACTTTACTCTGTTAACTTCCCATACAAGTATCAACGCTACTTCTACTGTTAACTTCCCCCATAGGTATCAACGCTACTTTACTCTGTTAACTTCCCCAGAGATATCAACGCTACTTCTACTGTTAACTTCCCCACAGTATCAACGCTACTTTACTCTGTTAACTTCCCCACAGGTATCGACGCTACTTCTACTTTGTTAACTTCCCCAGAGATATCAACGCTACTTCTACTTGTTAACTTCCCCAGAGATATCAACGCTACTTCTACTTTGTTAACTTCCCCTACAAGTATCACGCTACTTCTACTTTGTTAACTTCCCCACAGTATCAACGCTACTTTACTCTGTTAACTTCCCCTACAAGTATCACGCTACTTCTACTGTTAACTTCCCCACAGGTATCGACGCTACTTCTACTTTGTTAACTTCCCTACAGATATCAACGCTACTTCTACTGTTAACTTCCCCACAGGTATCGACGCTACTTCTACTTTGTTAACTTCCCCCATAGGTATCAACGCTACTTCTACTCTGTTAACTTCCCCACAGATATCAACGCTACTTCTACTCTGTTAACTTCCCATACAAGTATCAACGCTACTTCTACTTTGTTAACTTCCCTACAGATATCAACGCTACTTCTACTGTTAACTTCCCCTACAAGTATCAACGCCACTTCTACTTTGTTAACTTCCCCTACAAGTATCACGCTACTTCTACTTTGTTAACTTCCCCAGAGATATCAACGCTACTTCTACTGTTAACTTCCCCCACAGGTATCAACGCTACTTCTACTCTGTTAACTTCCCCTACAAGTATCAACGCTACTTCTACTTTGTTAACTTCCCCTACAAGTATCAACGCTACTTCTACTCTGTTAACTTCCCCAGAGATATCAACGCTACTTCTACTCTGTTAACTTCCCCTACAAGTATCAACGCTACTTCTACTCTGTTAACTTCCCCACAGGTATCGACGCTACTTCTACTCTGTTAACTTCCCCTACAAGTATCAACGCTACTTCTACTCTGTTAACTTCCCCTACAAGTATCAACGCTACTTCTACTCTGTTAACTTCCCCTACAGGTATCAACGCTACTTCTACTCTGTTAACTTCCCCTACAAGTATCAACGCTACTTCTACTCTGTTAACTTCCCCTACAAGTATCAACGCTACTTCTACTCTGTTAACTTCCCCACAGGTATCGACGCTACTTCTACTCTGTTAACTTCCCCTACAAGTATCAACGCTACTTCTACTCTGTTAACTTCCCCTACAAGTATCAACGCTACTTCTACTTTGTTAACTTCCCCTACAAGTATCAACGCTACTTCTACTCTGTTAACTTCCCCAGAGATATCAACGCTACTTCTACTCTGTTAACTTCCCCACAGGTATCGACGCTACTTCTACTCTGTTAACTTCCCCAGAGATATCGACGCTACTTCTACTCTTTTAACTTCCCCACAGGTATCGACGCTACTTTGCCCAAAACTGTATCGACGGCCAGAAGCTGTTGGCTGTACGCCCAGAAGAACTCATTTCCTTGGGAATCACAAACAGAGATGACGCCATGGCCATCTGGTGTAACGCCATGGAGCTGCAGAGACAGTACCGCCACATGTTACCCGAGGAGTTACCTAACTTACCATACACCTACTACAGGTAAATCTTGTATACCCGGTCACCTCTACACTTACTACAGGTAAATGTTGTATACCTGGTCACCTCTACACTTACTACAGGTAAATATTGTATACCTAGTCACTTCTACACTTACTACAGGTAAATGTTGTGTACCTGGTCACCTCTACACTTACTACAGGTAAATGTTGTATACCCGGTCACTTCTACACTTACTACAGGTAAATGTTGTGTACCTGGTCACCTCTACACTTCTTATATCTTATATCCTTCCCGTACCGTTAAACGTCACATAGGGCTCTCAAAATAGTTCGCCAATTTTTCCTGTCTTCGGCGAGTCTTTCAACCTCATCAAAGGATTTTATGCCTGTTAATTTGGCCTCTCTTAATAATGTCCTCTTCAGAGTTTCACGCGGTCTGCCTCTTTTTCTTCGGCCTGTTGTGTTCCACTTGATAGCTTGTTTTGTGATTCTCTGATCATTTCTTCTCATCAAGTGACCAACATATGTCCATCTCCTTTTCCTGATCACCCATGAGACTGGTTGTTGTTCAGTCATCTGTCTTATCTCTGCATTGTTCTTGAATTCATTCCACTTGATGCCGAGTATTTTCCTTAGGCATTTGTTTTCAAAAGAGTCTAATTTCTTTTCTATTTCTTTAGTTGTTTTCCAGCTTTCACGTGCATAAATGAGGGTGGATATTACATTTGAATTGAATAATCTTAACTTGGTTTCTGTGCTTATAACTTTTGAATTCCATATGTTCTCAAGATTCTTGAAGATTGATGCTGCTTTTGCAATTCTGATCCTAACTTCCTTTCTAGTGTCACCATCCTGGTCTATGTAGCTGCCAAGATATGCAAACTGATTGACTTCTTCAATATCTGTCCCTTCTATGTGTATTTTTCCATTTTGATTGAGAGGAATTTTCATTATTTTTGTTTTGTCCTTGTTAATTTCAAGTCCTATTTTGCTAGCCAGTGAAGACAGGTTATCTCTTTTTTTCTTGCATGGAATTCACATTGTTACTGATAAGAGTTATGTCATCAGCAAAATCAAGATATTCTAGTTGGGTCCCATGTACCCAGTCAATACATGTGTTACCTGTGCAGCATTTTTTCATTATGAAAAATGTTGTATACCTGGCCACCTCTGCACTTACTACAAGTAAATCGTGTATACCTGGCCACCTCTACACTTACTATATGTACTTCTTGTATACCTGATCACCTCTACATTTACTACAGGTAAATCCTGCATACCTGGCAACCTCTACATTTACTGCAGTGAAATTTTTCCACCTACATGCATTGTGTACACACACAAAAAGGCAAACACACACAGAGGTATACAGACACGCACACACTCACACGGATACACAGGCACACGCACACAAACAGATTAGACCACTATAGTAGAGCTATAAAAGTTACCAGTTAACATTGTTTTAAATTACAGAAGCAGATTTAGAAAGAAAGAGTGAAATACAAGAAGAGAAGGTGTAAGACTAGTGTAGACTTGTTGGGGTCTGTATAGGTATAGCAGCCAACACACAGAAGTAGGGAAAGCTCACTCCTCATCCAGCTTCATATTTTATCACAAAATCTTCGCTTGATATCAGTTGGTAAAAATTTTGCAATGGCGTAGAGGCACAACGAGAAATACATGTTTGCTACAAACCTGATAGAAGAAGAAGAAGAAGCAATTTCAACAGAATCTTCTTTTCAATAAGGACCCATTTTAATTAACGGTTATTCTAAATAGCTTTATTTTGTAATCCTTTATATTCTTCCTTAGCTCCACCACCTTAGTCCATTTTCTCCACCTTAGTCCAGATACTCATATAATCAAACTCACTTGCTTATCTCTATTTCAGGGCCTTATGTTTCGGTGAAGAATCACCTATACCTCGACATAACTGGCACAAGGAGATCTGCTACAGGACCCACCTATCTCCGTGTCCGGAAACTTTAAGACGGATCTTAAACCTGGCAGGTGACCGGTACGGCTGGTTCGCTGGAAACAAACCTCACTACACCAACTAACGCTGGTTGAGTTCTAAATCCAGGCCATGCTGTGTGGTAAAATGAAAAATAAACTGCTAATAAACACGAAACGAAACACGAATCAACAAAGCGCATTACACACGTAAACAAACGAACAGACCTAGTGTGGGAAATGTGTAAACAAAAGAGATGTGCTAACTAATAACAGAGATACAATGAGGGAAAGTAAAAAGAGGTCATCTACCGCTCTTCAGAAAGTAAAACAACTAAAGAATCTGTGGAGAGGAGCAGACAGAACTACAAAAATAAGATTTTTAAGGGCATGCATCTTTCCCATAGCAACATATGCCTGTGAGACCTGGACACTTAACAAAACAGCTGAGAAACACATAAATGCCTTTGAATGTAAATGCTACAGAAGAGTTCTTCAAATATCATGGACACAAAAAAGAACAAATATATCCATACCACAAGAGCTTAATATTGAAGAAGGCTGGCTAGTAAAGAGGATTAAAGAGAGAAAACTTAAATATTTTGGACACATTAAACGTCATGATAATCTAGAGAAGACTGTCTTGGAAGGATACATAATGGGAAAAAGAAAGAGAGGAAGACCAAGGCGAAGATGGCTGAAAGATATCGTTGATGGTCTGCAAATTATTGCTCACAACCAAGAGGCCTACAGGAGTGCTGTTAGGGAGGCAAAGTTCCGCAAGGGACGTGCAGATGAATGATTGAATGTACTGAACAAATGTTTGCTTGTTTTGAAATAGGCTATGTTGTGGAATAGCACCTTATTTCCCCCCCTCCCCACTTTTTTTTTAGCATTAAATCAAACTGGAAGCAAGTAATTAAAATATTGTCTCACGGAAATAAAATAAACAACGAAGAGACATAAAGAGGATGTTTAGTTTAAATTATGCTTTTTTCCAACATTTTCTTTCCATCGGTTACAGAACGTTTAAAAAGTTGTGAAAAGTTGTACAACGATGTTCTTTAATTTCGTATCTAGCTATTTTTTGGTTGTTTACTGGCATAATTCACATACTGTAGTACCGCAGGGAATAGACACGACTTGGAAAATGTTGAATCCCTAATCAACAAGAAACAGCTTCTAGAAAGATCTTAGCACTTCCATACATAAATTTTCACACACAAAACACACACCCACAAATCCTTACAGACACTCCGAGGGTAAACGTACATACACTGATAGCTATACCTGTAGATACTATAGGATAAATGTAGTAAGCTTTATAACGTTCCCTTTTCTGATGTTTCTTTTACTGAATAATGTCTTTAATGTTTTAGTTAGATGAGACTCGTTAGTCTTGGTTGGTAGCTCATCTAGGAGAAGGAAAACTCCCTGCTGCCTTGTAGGGTAGGCTATGTCCAGAGTCAAAGGTTAGTGGAGTAAACCATAAACGAACCGGTGGAAGGCAAGGGGAAACCAACACTGTACATTCCAAAGAACAATCATGACAATTCACAATTATTTGAATCATAACCACGTTAATGGGGGTCCCAGTGGAACCACCTCGTCCGGTAGGGACTATCACGTGCAACAGGTGATACCAGATCGAGATCCAACTACTGTACGCAACGAAAACACAAGTAACACCACAGTAACTGCAACATGGAACATTAGAACATTAACAGAACTTGGAAAACTGGAGAACATCGAACAAGAAATGAAAAGAATGGAAATTAACATCCTTGGTTTATATGAAATGAGATGGACTGGAGCAGGAAGCAGAGATCATAAAGACTTCAAAATAATATATTCCGGGGTAAACCAATGTAGAAATGGAGTTGGCATAATATTGGATAAGAAGACAGCAAGAACCGTGAAAGGTTTCTTGTGCATATCAGACAGAGTGTTAGTGGTTAAATTACAGGGCCATCCAATAGACATAAATCTCATCCAAGTACATGCACCAACTTCAGAAAGCTCTGTTGATGAGATAAAAGAATTTTACAACAATCTGGACATGGCAATGAAACAGTGCAAACCATGGGAAGTAAACTTTGTGCTGAGTCATTTAAAAACAAAAGTTGGGACTGAACAAGACAATGAAGCTACGGGCAAGTATGGACTAGGTATCAGAAACAAAAGAGGAGAGATGTTGGTTGAATGGGTAGACAAGAATAAAACGACAATAGGAAATACTTGGTTTCAACAACACCCTAGGCGATTATGGACATGGAAAAGCCCAAATAATAACATACGTAACCAGATAGATTACATTATGATCAACAGAAGATTCAGGAACTCACTAATATCCATGAAAACAAGACCAAGCACAGACTGCAACAGTGATCACATCCTAGTTGTAGAGAAAGTGAGAATCAGGCTAAAGATGTTAAAAGTAGCATCTGAAAACAAAAAAACTAGATAGAGAGCTGGAAAGATAAAGCAATACAGGAACAATATAGGACCATAGTACATAATAGGTATAATGCTATAGAGAGGACTGAAATAATTGATGAACAATGGAATATGCTCGAAGACTCTATTCAGCAAACATCTATCGAAATCCTACCTCCAAATAAAAGACAAGCTAAACAAGGGTGGGTGACAGAAGAAATTTTGCAACTAATGGATCGGAGAAGAAGTCTTAAGGAAGATAAAGATGAATATGACAAAATAAATAAAGAAATAAGACACAAATGCAATAAAACTAAAGAAGAGTGGCTAAATAAGAAATGTAATGACATAGAGACACACAATCATGAAAGCGCAAGAGATATATACAGACAAATAAAGGAGTTAACAAAGAAAAGGGCATACCACAAGACTGAAGTCAAAGGCGGGAGCATATAATAAAGGACAGAGATGAAATAATGGCACGATGGTGCGAATACATTAAAAATCTCTATGAGGGCAATAGAAGCAAAATAAATACGAAATAATAATGAAGGGCATCACATATTAAAAGCAGAAGTGGAAGAAGCCATCAAACACATGAAGAACAACAAAGCACCTGGACTAGATAAAATCACAAAGGAAGAATTGGAAGCATTAGGACAGCCTGGCACAGAAATAATTACCAGATTGTTGAATGACATCTATAACAGTAACTATGTCCCATCAGACCTTTTGCAATAAGTTTTCATTGCCTTATCAAAGAAACAAGGTGCAGTTGAATGTGAAGACCATCGAACCATTAGTGTTATGAGCTATGTTACCAAAATCCTACTTCGTATTGTTATGAAAAGAGTCAAGAACAAAATAAAAGCTGAAATCGCTAAAGAACAGTGCGGCTTCGTCGAAGGAAAAGGTACAAGTAACACCATCTTTTAAAGAACATTGATGAGAGATCAGTAGAAGTAAAGACGAACCTATACTTATGCTTCATAGACTACTGTAAAACATTTAATAAAGTGAGTCACACAGAAATTATAAGAATGCTGGAAGACATCAACATAGATAGGAAAGATCTGAAACTTATCAAAAACATATACTGGCAGCAATCAGTAGCAATGAGGGTTGAGAACCAAATAGGAGCATTCTAAAACATAAAATTGGGATTGAGACAAGGATGTGTTTTATCTCCTGACCTCTTCTCCTTGTATAGCGAAAACAAAATGAGAATTATAGAGAACGTGCCAGGAATATCAGCTGGCGGGTACAACCTTAACAACTTAAGATATACCGACAACACATTCCTGATTGCTAAAGTGAAGGGGTGCTACAGGCTCTTCTGGAGGTCGTGGTTCGTGGAAGTAAAAATAAAGATCTCAGCCTGAACAAAAAGAAGACTGAAGTGATAGTTCTCTCAAAGAAAAGAATACCACCAAAATGTAGCATTACCATCGATGGCACAAATCTGAAACAAGTTGATAGATTCAAGTACTTAGGAACAACTGATGGGAAATGTCACAACGAAATAAAAAGCAGACGTGCTCAGGTCAAGTCAGTATTCCAGACAATGAGAAACATCTTGCGCAACAGATCCATATCAATGGAAACAAGATTCCGAGTACTTAAATGTTACATTGAGCCAATTTTGTTTTATGGATGTGAAGCATGGTCTATGAATAAGAGAGTACGGTGAGAAATGGAGGCCATGGAGATGTGGTTTATAATAGGGATGTTGAAGATACCATGGGCAGCCAAGAAAACCATCGAAGAAGTCTTAAGAGAAGCTGGAGTTAAAATGCAAATTATAGCAAAGATTAGAGGCAGACGAGCGAGATTTATAGGACATTTTCTGAGAAGAGGAAAACTGGAACACACTGTGGCAACTGGAAAAATTGAAGGAAGAAGAGACAGAGGAAGACAGAGAGAGAAGTTACTGGACGGGCTGTCAGTGTGGCTAGGAGGAAAGTCACCAGTGGATCTCATAATCAAGTCTAAAGACAGGGAATTGTGGAGAGAAATGATCGCCTACGCCACGCGGCATGGCACTTGAATTGAATTGTCTTTAATGTTTGAGAATAAACTAACATTTTAAACACGTAACACAGAGAGAAAGAGAGAGAAACACAGAGCGACAGAGAGAGAGAGAGAGAGACAGACAGACAGACAGACAGACATACAGACAGACAGAGATCATCAAGATAAAATCATCAAATAAATCTCACTGTGGAGAGTGAGCTCATGTAAGGGACAAAACTCTGAGTACACCACGTGATGTAAGGGAATGTAACATGTTATGACAGTGGTTATCTGCACTTGATAGCGAAAACAAAATGAGAATTATAGAGAACGTGCCAGGAATATCAGCTGGCGGGTACAACCTTAACAACTTAAGATATACCGACAACACATTCCTGATTGCTAAAGTGAAGGGGTGCTACAGGCTCTTCTGGAGGTCGTGGTTCGTGGAAGTAAAAATAAAGATCTCAGCCTGAACAAAAAGAAGACTGAAGTGATAGTTCTCTCAAAGAAAAGAATACCACCAAAATGTAGCATTACCATCGATGGCACAAATCTGAAACAAGTTGATAGATTCAAGTACTTAGGAACAACTGATGGGAAATGTCACAACGAAATAAAAAGCAGACGTGCTCAGGTCAAGTCAGTATTCCAGACAATGAGAAACATCTTGCGCAACAGATCCATATCAATGGAAACAAGATTCCGAGTACTTAAATGTTACATTGAGCCAATTTTGTTTTATGGATGTGAAGCATGGTCTATGAATAAGAGAGTACGGTGAGAAATGGAGGCCATGGAGATGTGGTTTATAATAGGGATGTTGAAGATACCATGGGCAGCCAAGAAAACCATCGAAGAAGTCTTAAGAGAAGCTGGAGTTAAAATGCAAATTATAGCAAAGATTAGAGGCAGACGAGCGAGATTTATAGGACATTTTCTGAGAAGAGGAAAACTGGAACACACTGTGGCAACTGGAAAAATTGAAGGAAGAAGAGACAGAGGAAGACAGAGAGAGAAGTTACTGGACGGGCTGTCAGTGTGGCTAGGAGGAAAGTCACCAGTGGATCTCATAATCAAGTCTAAAGACAGGGAATTGTGGAGAGAAATGATCGCCTACGCCACGCGGCATGGCACTTGAATTGAATTGTCTTTAATGTTTGAGAATAAACTAACATTTTAAACACGTAACACAGAGAGAAAGAGAGAGAAACACAGAGCGACAGAGAGAGAGAGAGAGAGACAGACAGACAGACAGACAGACATACAGACAGACAGAGATCATCAAGATAAAATCATCAAATAAATCTCACTGTGGAGAGTGAGCTCATGTAAGGGACAAAACTCTGAGTACACCACGTGATGTAAGGGAATGTAACATGTTATGACAGTGGTTATCTGCACTTGATAGAGAAAAGATGAAAACAGGGAAAGTGTTTTTTCCATTCAACGACATTTGACAAAGAATCATTATTATATTTTTCAATGACACTTTATCTTTTAGTATTAGACTTTCGTTAATCTCCAGGTCAGAACAGTGTCCGCTGACCTGAGGTGACATCTTACAGCTGGCACAGTCTGGCGAATAAGAACATCTTGTTCCATCATCTCCATTTCCTCTAGACCGAGCACAAGAACCCTCACTGATGGCATACAAAGAGAACAAGAACCCTCACTGATGGCATACAAAGAGAACAAGAACCCTCACTGATGGCATACAAAGAGAACAAGAACTCTCACTGATGGCATACAAAGAGAACAAGAACTCTCACTGATGGCATACAAAGAGAACAAGAACCCTCACTGATGGCATACAAAGAGAACAAGAACCCTCACTGATGGCATACAAAGAGAACAAGAACTCTCACTGATGGCATACAAAGAGAACAAGAACCCTCACTGATGGCATACAAAGAGAACAAGAACTCTCACTGATGGCATACAAAGAGAACAAGAACATTCACTGATGGCATACAAAGAGAACAAGAACTCTCACTGATGGCATACAAACAGAACAAGAACTCTCACTGATGGCATACAAAGAGAACAAGAACCCTCATTGATGGCATACAGAGAGAACAAGAACTCTCACTGATGGCATACAAAGAGAACAAGAACTCTCACTGATGGCATACAAACAGAACAAGAACTCTCACTGATGGCATACAGACAGAACATGAACTCTCACTGATGGCATACAGAGAGAACAAGAACTCTCACTGATAGCATACAGAGAGAACAAGAATTCTCACTGATGGCATACAGACAGAACAAGAACTCTCACTGATAGCATTCAGAGAGAACAAGAACTCTCACTGATAGCATACAAAGAGAACAAGAATTCTCACTGATAACATACAGAGAGAACAAGAATTCTCACTGATAGCATACAGAGAGAACAAGAACTCTCACTGATAGCATACAGAGAGAACAAGACCTCTCACTGATAGCATACAGAGAGAACAAGACCTCTCACTGATAGCATACAGAGAGAACAAGACCTCTCACTGATAGCATACAGAGAGAACAAGAACTCTCACTGATAGCATACAGAGAGAACAAGAACTCTCACTGATAGCATACAGAGAGAACAAGAACTCTCACTTATGGTATACAGACAGAACAAGAACTCTCACTTATGGTATACAGACAGAACAAGAACTCTCACTGATGGTATACAGAGAGAACAAGAACTCTCACTGATGGCATACAGACAGGACAAGAACTCTCACTGATGGCATAAAGACAAGACAAGAACTCTCACTGATGGCATAAAGACAGGACATGAACTCTCACTGATGGCATACAGAGAGAACAAGAACTCTCACTGATGGCATACAGAAAGAACAAGAACTCTCACTGATGGCATACAGAGAGAACAAGAACTCTCACTGATGGCATACAGAGAGAACAAGAACTCTCACTGTGGCAACTGGAAAAATTGAAGGAAGAAGAGACAGAGGAAGACAGAGAGAGAAGTTACTGGACGGGCTGTCAGTGTGGCTAGGAGGAAAGTCACCAGTGGATCTCATAATCAAGTCTAAAGACAGGGAATTGTGGAGAGAAATGATCGCCTACGCCACGCGGCATGGCACTTGAATTGAATTGTCTTTAATGTTTGAGAATAAACTAACATTTTAAACACGTAACACAGAGAGAAAGAGAGAGAAACACAGAGCGACAGAGAGAGAGAGAGAGAGACAGACAGACAGACAGACAGACATACAGACAGACAGAGATCATCAAGATAAAATCATCAAATAAATCTCACTGTGGAGAGTGAGCTCATGTAAGGGACAAAACTCTGAGTACACCACGTGATGTAAGGGAATGTAACATGTTATGACAGTGGTTATCTGCACTTGATAGAGAAAAGATGAAAACAGGGAAAGTGTTTTTTCCATTCAACGACATTTGACAAAGAATCATTATTATATTTTTCAATGACACTTTATCTTTTAGTATTAGACTTTCGTTAATCTCCAGGTCAGAACAGTGTCCGCTGACCTGAGGTGACATCTTACAGCTGGCACAGTCTGGCGAATAAGAACATCTTGTTCCATCATCTCCATTTCCTCTAGACCGAGCACAAGAACCCTCACTGATAGCATACAAAGAGAACAAGAACTCTCACTGATGGCATACAAACAGAACAAGAACTCTCACTGATGGCATACAAAGAGAACAAGAACAATCACTGATGGCATACAAAGAGAACAAGAACCCTCACTGATGGCATACAAAGAGAACAAGAACTCTCACTGATGGCATACAAAGAGAACAAGAACCCTCACTGATGGCATACAAAGAGAACAAGAACCCTCACTGATGGCATACAAAGAGAACAAGAACTCTCACTGATGGCATACAGACAGAACAAGAACTCTCACTGATGGCATACAGACAGAACAAGAACTCTCACTGATGGCATACAGACAGGACAAGAACTCTCACTGATGGCATACAGACAGAACAAGAACTCTCACTGATGACATACAGACAGGACAAGAACTCTCACTGATGACATACAGACAGGACAAGAACTCTCACTGATGACAAACAGACAGGACAAGAACTCTCACTGATGGCATACAGACAGAACAAGAACTCTCACTGATGGCATACAGACAGGACAAGAACTCTCACTGATGGCATACAGACAGAACAAGAACTCTCACTGATGGCATACAGACAGGACAAGAACTCTCACTGATGGCATACAGACAGAACAAGAACTCTCACTGATGACATACAGACAGGACAAGAACTCTCACTGATGACATACAGACAGGACAAGAACCCCAGAAGTCTCAGGTCAACATACACTTTTCCTGGCACAAAACGTTGGGTCAGTGTAGATGCAGTATTTGTCGGTTTGTTGTTGAAGCAACCCAAGTTTCCTTACCAAAGTCCACGTTACCAGTTTAAAAGAGCTTTACCTGCACTTCTCACAACATCATGTATATGCAAGCTCTGTACGCAGGATAAAACAGTGGCCTTGTATCTCGAAGGCACAGACTGACTAACTGTAATTGATACAGCAACACAAGTAACAAATACTTGACAGCAAAACTTTACTTTGTTAACAGCTTAGTAACAGCATTCAGCCCAGGTAAGGGAAACTCAAAGTTCACACAAGAGCAAAAGGGAGGTAACATGAATGACTGACAGCCACATGGGGTCCAGCAGTCCAAGCAGTCAGTCAACAGCACAAACAGAAAAGCGTTGATGTAAACAACAGGCATGTCATGTAAATGTAAAAAAAAAAAATGTTACAAAATGTAAAACGTAATTTTAGAGAACAGTCGGTGTAGATTCTGTGAGAGAGCAGGAGACAAATATAATTCTCAGCAACTGTTTTATTCCAGCCAGAAAAGGCATGCTATCTTACCGGGTAAATGAAAAGAACTTTCGTGGCCTTTTGGCTAAGATCAAACTATAAATAGTATCTACACTTCGATCTTTACTTTAGAACGAACGAGATGCTTAAGCCTGCCCTGCACATTGAATGCCAGGATATGGTCTACATCTCGTTACGGGTGGACCCGGCTTGTAGTACCACCGGGTCACGGCCTGTTGTTTTCGTCGTCTTCAAAAAAAAATATATGAATATACAGTTAAACATGCAGAGAAAATAGTACATAATACTGTATACATTTAGATTTATACCTGCAAATATAAAGCACTTTATTAGTGGGCCGCAAACATGTTTGACTTTTAAATGTGGGCCGTGCAGCGAAAGGGTCTGAGAACCGCTGTCCTATAGGCTTTCGGACAGCCAGTACAAAAACTGGATTATGTCCCGTGGCAGTTGCAGGCCGTATGGGTTTGAAGTGTTGGGATCTTCATATTTCTAGGCCACTACAGCAATGCCTCTGTCTTTGTCGTCCCAGGGTAACCCCAGGTTATACTTTTTTGAGGCTAGGGTGACCCCAGTGTCGGTCAACCCAAAAATGTTCGTCCCTGTGCCAAAATCAATCAGGGACCTGCCGGCTGCTAAGCGAACGGACTGAAAATTACGGAAACATAAACATCCTCACAGTTCTGTTGCGATTCTCATCAGAAATAAATACAAAGAGATGAGTGAGTTCGTTTGTTCCTGTATTCCAATAAACAAAAGAGTGAACAAGAAAGTTTCACTTTTGACTAGTAAGCAGCAGGGCTTGTTTAATTCATTCAAAACCTGACCAAAAAATGAATGTACAGTAAAATAACATACTGCAAGAAAACAAAACGCGTGGCCTGTCTTTAAATTACGAAAAATAACTTTGTAGCAGTGGTTAACAAAACTTTTCTAGTTTTTTTACTCCTACATGTCTCAGGTCATATCTCTAGCACCCCCACATTTTCTAGTTTTTTACTCCCACATCTCTCAGGTCATATCTCTAGCACCCCCACATTTTCTAGTTTTTTACTCCCACGTTTCTCGGGTCACATTTCTAGCACCCCCCACCCCAATTTTTTGTTTGCTCATCTGGTTCCCATGACCCCCTTCCCTCAGTGTGTCCTCAGGATCTTCCCGGGGGTGGGGGTGGGGTGGTGGTACAGTACCACTCACTCTGGGAACCACTGACTTACAGTATTTAACGTAATAGCAAGACTGGCCAAGTGACATGACTGACCAAGTGACATGACTGACCAAGTGACATGACTGACCAAGTGACATGATTGACCAAGTGACATGACTGCACAGGTGGCATTACTGACCAAATGACATGAATGACCAAGTGACCTGACTGACCAAGTGACATGACTGCACAGGTGGCATTACTGACCAAATGACATGAATGACCAAGTGACATGACTGCACAGGTGGCATTACTGACCAAATGACATGAATGACCAAGTGACCTGACTGACCAAGTGACATGACTGCACAGGTGGCATTACTGACCAAATGACATGAATGACCAAGTGACATGACTGCACAGGTGGCATTACTGACCAAATGACATGAATGACCAAGTGACATGACTGATCAAGTGACATGACTGCACAGGTGGCATTACTGACCAAATGACATGAATGACCAAGTGACATGACTGACCAAGTGACATGACTGCACAGGTGGCATTACTGACCAAATGACATGAATGACCATGTGACATGATTGGCTAAATGACATGAATGACCAAGTGGCATGGCTGATCAAGTAGCACAGAAATAGAAAAGCAAGTGAAATGATCAGAAACAGCAAGGATCACACAAGATGGAGGAGCATGATCACCAGAGCTATCTGAGATGACACATAATGAACTGAACACAACATGATGACAACCTACATCTGGACACATAATGAACTGAACACAACATGATGACAACCTACATCTGGACACATAATGAACTGAACACAACATGATGACAACCTACATCTGGACACATAATGAACTGAACACAACATGATGACAACCTACATCTGAACACATAATGAACTGAACACAACATGATGACAACCTACATCTGGACACATAATGAACTGAACACAACATGACGACAACCTACATCTGAACACATAATGAACTGAACACAGACACATAATGAACTGAACACAACATGATGACAACCTACATCTGGACACATAATGAACTGAACACAGACACATAATGAATTGAACACAAAATGATGACAACCTACATCTGGACACATAATGAACTGAACACAGACACATAATGAACTGAACACAACATGATGGCAACCTACATCTGGACACATAACGAACTGAACACAACATGATGACAACCTACATCTGGACACATAATGAACTGAACACAACATGATGGCAACCTAAATCTGCCTGTGTCTATTTCAGTCAATGACAACAACATTTCAGACATAGATTTGACTCTTCATTATTTTTCTCTACAGTCATTTTCCTGTAAAACATTTTGTAAAACCAAAGATTAGAAAACTCTAAATAAATCTACATATTCTTTGATGTCTTATAATGTAACAAATTACTGTGAGGTGGACATTGCAGTTGTCAGTAACATGTGTAAATATTTCACAATATGAAAATAACTGAAACCTGAGAATGAAATTTAAAAGTTCTTAGGTGATCCTTGAAATGTGAAAGATGTAGAGAAGAACAGTTTATAGACATCTACAGAAATGAAAGATGTTGAGAAGAAAAGTTTGTACATATCTACAGAAATGAAAGATGTAGAGAAGAAAAGTTTGTACATATCTACAGAAATGAAAGATGTAGAGAAGAAAAGTTTGTACATATCTACAGAAATGAAAGATGTAGAGAAGAAAAGTTTGTACATATCTACAGAAATGAAAGATGTAGAGAAGAAAAGTTTGTACATATCTACAGAAATGAAAGATGTAGAGAAGAAAAGTTTGTACATATCTACAGAAATGAAAGATGTAGAGCAGAGTAGTTTGTAGATATCTACAGAAATGAAAGATGTAAAGCTGAAATACAGAAGACTATCAATGTTGAAATGAGCAATGTTGGATGATCCAATGTTTGCATACAAGGAACTGTTTGTGAGATGTACATGGTGATCTACAGATGTATGAAAATTGTAGATCTGAAGCATATAAGATGCTCTAAAGATCTGAGAATTGTTGTTGGTGAGATATACAAAAATGATCTATGGATGTCAAAGTTGTAGTTGTGAGATGTAGAAAATGACCTACAGATATGAAAATTATATTTATTAGATGTAGAAAATGATCCGTAGAAATCAACAACATGACTGCTTTACTGACTTTACATTTCTCTCTTTCATTCCATGTTTTCTTACCATAGCTGTCATTTCCATGCTTTCTTACCATAGCTGTCATCTCAATGCTTTCTTACCATAGCTGTCATTTCAATGATTTCTTACCATAGCTGTCATTTCCATGCTTTCTTACCATAGTTGTCATTTCCATGCTTTCTTACCATAGCTGTCATTTCAATGCTTTCTTACTATAGCTGGCATTTCAATGCTTTCTTATCATAACTGTCATTTCCATGCTTTCTTACCATAGTTGTCATTTCAATGCTTTCTTACCATAGCTGTCATTTCAATGATTTCTTACTATAGCTGTCATTTCAATGCTTTCTTACCATAGTTGCCATTTCCATGCTTTTTTTACCATAGCTGTCATTTCAATGCTTTCTTACTATAGCTGGCATTTCAATGCTTTCTTATCATAACTGTCATTTCCAAGCTTTCTTACTATAGCTGTCATTCTAAACTTTTTCACTACGGCTGCCATTGTTCATGCTTTCTTCCAGTGGCCGTCTTTCCAAAACTTTCTCACTCTGGCGATCCTTGTAACTACGATTTCAACATCTGCACTGACGTAACAGCATGGTTACCTAGCTGGGCCCTCTAAAACTTTACTTTCAACATCTACTCTCATAATTGTTCACAACGGTCTCTATGCTGTTGGTGTTTCGTCCAGGGGATATGTTAAATACATTTACAACAGTGGTTATATTTCCAGTGACCTGATTAAATCCACGTTTATAGCACTACCAAAGAAACCAGGTGCAAAGGAATGTGACGACACCGGACTATCAGCCTCTCATGTCACATAACGAAGCTACTTCTGAGAATAATTATGAGAAGAATAAGGAAAAAGATAAAAATGGAAATAGCAGATGAACAATTTGGATTTGTTGAAGGAAAGGGAACACACAATGCCATTTATGCTTTACGAACATTAACAGAAAGAGCTTTAGAAGTACAGAAAGATCTCTACTTATGCTTCATTGATTAACACCAAGGCATTTGCATACCTTGGCAGCTACATAGACCAGGATGGTGACACTAGAAAGGAAGTTAGGATCAGAATTGCAAAAGCAGCATCAATCTTCAAGAATCTTGAGAACATATGGAATTCAAAAGTTATAAGCACAAAAACCAAGTTAAGACTATTCAATTCAAATGTAATATCCACCCTCATTTATGCATGCGAAAGCTGGAAAACAACTAAAGAAATAGAAAAGAAATTAGACTCTTTTGAAAACAAATGCCTAAGGAAAATACTCGGCATCAAGTGGAATGAATTCAAGAACAATGCAGAGATAAGACAGATGACTGAACAACAACCAGTCTCATGGGTGATCAGGAAAAGGAGATGGACATATGTTGGTCACTTGATGAGAAGAAATGATCAGAGAATCACAAAACAAGCTATCAAGTGGAACACAACAGGCCGAAGAAAAAGAGGCAGACCGCGTGAAACTCTGAAGAGGACATTATTAATAGAGGCCAAGTTAACAGGCATAAAATCCTTTGATGAGGTTGAAAGACTCGCCGAAGAAAAATTGGCGAACTACTTTGCGAGCCCTATGTGACGTTTAACGGCACGGGAAGGATATAAGATATAAGATTTGACAAGGTGAAACATAATGAAATTATTAAAATGCTTGAAGATATCAATATAGACGGCAAAGACCTGAGGATTGTAAAACATCTATACTGGCAGCAAGAAGCAGCAGTTCGAGTTGAAAATAGAATTGGAAAATATCAACCTATAAAACAAGGGGTGCGACAAGGATGTGTACTATCTCCAGACCTTTTTTCTCTGTATAGCTTGAATATTCTAAGAACAATCATCACAGAACCAGGCATAAAAATTGGAGGATACAATATTAACAACCTTCGGTATGCTGACGACACAGTACTGATAGCTGAGAACCAACAAAACCTGCAAAATCTCTTGGATAAAGTTGCCAAAGAAAGTGAACAGAAAGGCCTTACTTTGAACATCAAAAAGACAGAGACTATGGTTATATCTAAGAGACAGAATCCACCAGCATGCAGTATTAAATTAAACGGAACTATTCTAAAGCAGGTGCAGAAATTCAAATACCTTGGAGCAGTAATAACTTCAGATGGGAAATGCAAAACAGAAATTAGGAACAGAATAGGCCAAGCAAAGACTGCATTTCAGAGAATGAGAAACATATTAACCAACACATCTGCATCAATGAATGTTAGAAAACGAGTCCTAAAATGCTATATTGAACCTATCTTGTTATATGGAAGTGAATCATGAACAATAGGCAAGTATGCACAAAAATCATTGGAAACAGCAGAAATGTGGTTTATTAGAAGAATGTTACGAATCCCCTGGACAGCAAAAATAACTAATGAAGAATGTATGAGAAGAGCTGGAGAGACAAAAACCTTGTCAAAAAGATAAGAGAGAGGCAATGTACTTTCATAGGACATGCAATGAGAAGAGGGGGCATTGAAAATATTATAACAACAGGAAAAATAGAAGGAAGAAGAACAAGAGGAAGACCAAGAGAAATGATACTGGACAGTCTGACGGGATGGTGTGAGAGGAGATCACCAACTGAACTGATGGCCTGCATGAAGGATCGTGTACTCTGGAGAAGCATAATAGCCAACGCCAGTCGGCACGGCACATGATGATGATGATGATATGTTAAATGTGTTGTCGTGGTTGCTCTAGCTGTGCAAGTGTTAGGTCCTGTTAGTCCTAGATAATACTGCTACAACGTGTTCTCAACCTGTTACCACATTATATAGAAATGGTTATCTAACATCTTTCTCCGTTACTAGACGTATAGGAATCCGCTTGTATTTGTTTTGCAAAAATATATTTAAACTCATTATAATCTGTGGTCTTATAACATATATTATAATAAATATTCTAATTTTCTTTGTTATTTCCTTTGCAAATGTTATTTGATATTTAATTAGATCGCTAATAGTAAACAAGATATCTAGCGGTAATGTTAAAATAAGAAACAAGATTGCATGGGGGAAAAGACTTTACTTAAACTGCACGATATTAAACACATTGAACTGAAAACATGTTATTACTATAAGTTTAGATTAAAATATATTAAAGATGAGTTATTAGTTAAGTTATATTCAGATTATATCAATAGAGAGTGAATCACATATTGTTTGTTTTATTTAGGTAAAACTGTGATTTGTATTTTTAGATCACCACACTCAGTTCTGCTCTCAGTGTAAAAATGTATGCTCAAGTGATGACATTTTGCGGTACCTCAAGCAAAAATATCAACCGCAGCTTTCAGCATGCTCAGTCAGCGTTTGTGTGAGTAATATTTGCTGCAGCAGTAGTCGGTGAGCATTGCTGGTTTCTTGTATTTTAGACTGCCATGGATGAATGAGTGGTTGTTACTCATTAAATTACGCAATGGACACGATAGTGCGTGCAAGATCGATGATGGCAGTTATGTGGATGTCCAATGTCAACACTTGATACAGTTTCAGGCTGGGACCACATTTTCCCCGTGTTGGTGGACGAATATATCAGTGGAGGTTTACAACGCCTTTACAGTGTTCATGACCGCCATCGGGTGTCGCTAACAATCATTCTTTTCCCACAAATGACGATATTTTAATCAGGTATTATAAGCTGAATTATATGATGTGAATTCGTTGACAGTGTAGATTCAATGCAAGGAAAAACAGATACCATGTATTCATTGGCTACCAAAATAGGACTTGAAATTAACAAGGAAAAAACAGACACCCTGTCTTCAGTGGCTAGCAAAATAGGACTTGAAATTAATGCGGAAAAAAACAGACACCCTGTCTTCAATGGCTAGCAAAATAGGACTTGAAATTAACAAGGAAAAAAAAATAATGAAACTTTCCATTAATCAAGAAGGAAAAATATATGCAGAAGGAACAGCTGTTGAAGAAGTAAACCAGTTTGTATACCTCAGCAGCTACATAGACCAGGATGGTGACACCAGAAAGGTGACATGACATATCTGACCAGAAAGGAAGTCAGAATTAGAATTGCAAAAGCAGCATTGACCTTCAAGAATCTTGAGAACATACGGCACTCTAAAGTTATAAGCACAAAAACCAAACTAAGATTATTCAATTTACCCTCATTTAAGCATGTGAAAGCAGGAAAACAACTAAAGAAACAGACAGCAAGTTACTATTTTGAAAATAAATACCTTTTTTAAAAAAAAATTCAGAGATACGGCAGATTAGTGGACAACAACCCGTCTCTTGGGTAAAATAAGAAAAAGGAAATGGGCATATATCAGTCACATGATGAGAAGAAATAGTTGGAGAATCCCAAAGCAAGCTATCAAGTGGAACACAACAGGCCGAAGAAAAAGAGGTCAACCACATGAAACTCTAAAGAGGACATTGTTAAGAGAGGCGAAATTAGCAGGCATAAAAACCCCTTGATGAGGTTGAAAAACTCACAGAAAACAGGAAAACCTTGCGAACTGCCATGCGAGCCCTGTGCAACATTTAACAGCATGGGAAGGATGTAAGATAACCTAAAGGGGAGATGTTGAAGAGGAGATGGGAGCACGCATGAATGTGTCCAGAGTGCATGGATGATGACGATATTTGGCCCGAGTTCAGCAAGTTAATCTCTGATAAGCTATCTTACCAACCCAATTGATTATCTTCTCCATCTATCACCCTCAGCCTCTCTTGCCAACATCTGTTGATGTGATGTTTTCAAGGCCTCTCCTTCCTCTCACGCAGAACAATGAAAGTCATGTTTTTTTTTAATAAGGTTATTCTTTATTTTTTCATTTATCACAGGTGCTCTGAAAGTTTTTCACAAACCAGAAATCATGCCTCTGTTGTCTTCAGTGATCTTTGTACTGGTCTGTTTTGTTTTTCCTTGATTCAGCTTCACAAGGCAAAACTGGCACCTGATGGCTTTTCGGATTTTGTTTTTGATTTTCAGTGATAAAGTGGTTACACAGAATGTGCATGTCATGTTCTTGAATGCTGTTTTGTCATTATTTTCATCATCATCATCATTATTATTATTATCATCATTGTGTGCTGCCTTTGGTAGGAAGGTAGGTGTTTCCTCACTCCTTTGCCTTGATAGTACACTCTACCAGGCCATGCTCTGGCCATCCTTGTATGTTATCTTCCCATCTGCATCAGCATCTACATCTTGCTTTTTCTTGTTCCTTCCACCTTTCCTTCTAGTTGGTCTTCAGTTTATTGCTTTGTCTTTTGTTATGGCCAGAATGTTTTGTTTCTTTGATGCCTTTTTCTTTGAGTTCATATTGCACACTTGTAGTTGATCTGATACTTGTACATGATATATGATCTATTTTCCTGTAAATCCATATTTTTTTGCTGGATTTATCCTTTTCTCCTATTTGTACTTCTGCTCCATATAGTAGTAGTACAGAACAGAAACATTGTTCTGTTCACGTTTTATATTTTGTCATTGTTTGTTCTGTTCATGTTTTATGATATTTTGTCATTGTTTGTTCTGATCGTTCATTGGCCAGCATAGTGGTTAGAGCTCTCATCTAGCATCTGAATGGAATGGTCAAGGGTTCAAATCCCCAGGTGAGCGGGATTTTTCCCCCGACCAAAACAGCCCCGAGGTCAATCTGGCCTCTCAGAATGGGTAGTAGAGAAAATCTTGGAAGGAAAGGAACCGGCCACCTCATGCGCTGATGCTCCAGCATAATGAGGTCTCCAGTGTTTCATCCCCAGTTGCTCTGGGACTACCTTACCTTTGTTCTGATCATGTTTTATGATATTATGTCATTGTTCTGTTCATGTTTCATCCCCTGCGGCAGTTGCTCTGGGACTACCTTACCTTTATTCTGATCATGTTTTATGATATTATGTCATTGTTCTGTTCATGTTTCGTCTGCTGCGGCAGTTGCTCTGGGACTACTTTACCTTTGTTCTGATCATGTTTTATGATATTATGTCATTGTTCTGTTCATGTTTCGTCCCCTGCGGCAGTTGCTCTGGGACTACTTTACCTTTGTTCTGATCATGTTTTATAATATTTTGTCATTGTTCTGTTCATATTTTTATTGATGTTCATTTTATATCTGATCAGTAATATACAACTTATTCTCAGCTGCTAGATGGTAACAGTAAGTTGATAAAGTAGTTCAAACATTGACACAGAAATGCTAGGAAAAATGTACAAGGATGGTAAAGATGTGAGAGTTATTGAGAATGTGTGCTGGAAGCAGGGGGCAGCAGGAGGAGTGAACAGTGACACAGATGAGTGTCAGAATATACAACATGGAGTAAGACAAGTGTATGCATTGTCACCCGATCTGTCCTCATTATACAGAGAAAACATGACAGGCATTACAAATGTGAAAGGAATAAAAATAGGAGGCCATAATATCAACAGCCTGAAATATGCAGATGACAGTGTTCTACTAGCAGACAGTGAAAGCAGTTTGAAAAACCAGTGAACGTGATAAAATCACCAAGAGGTAAGGCAGATGCAGCTTTTTATTACATAAAGAAGATACTAACAAATAAGAAACTGTCCTTAGAAGTGAGGAAAAGAGTTTTATAGTGCTATGTTGAGCAGAATTAACTAATGGAGAATGTATGAGAAGAGCTGGAGAGACAAAAAAAATCTTGTAAAAAAAAATAGAGACAATTTACTTTCACAGGACATGCAGTGAGAAGAGGGGGCATTGAAAATGTTATAACAACAGAAAAATAGAAAGAAGAAAAGACAGGAGAGAAATGATACTGGTCAGTCTGACGAGATGGTGTGAGAGGAGATCACTAATAGCCAATGCCGGTCGGCACGGCACCTGATGATAATGATAATGTAGAGCCAATATTGCTTTATGGTTGTGAAACTTGGACAGTTAGCAAAAAAAATTGTAAAGAAATTGTAAGCATCAAAGACGTGGTTTTGACACAAGATTCAACAGATGCTCTGGACAGGCAAGAAAAACAAATAAAGTCCTCAGAGAAGTTTCAGAACAACTGAAACTAGTTAAAATGATAAGAAAAAAAAAACAGTCAAAATTTCTTGGACATGTCCTGAGACAGTGGAAGCTGGAGAACTTAGTAATGGCTAAAAACTGAAAGGAGAAGCAAGAGAGGAAGGCTAAGAGAAAATATCTCAGTGGAATGACCAAGTGACATGGCAAAAACCATTGGGATTGATTGAAAACACCAGGATTGTATTAAACAGCAGGATTGATTGAAAACAGCAAGATCATAGTATCTGTATTAACATTCAGCCATTTCTTTTTGATCCTTCTTGGTCGGAGTTGATGCTTTCTAGTTTTGTTTGCAAATACTGCATCTACAGAATGGGCTGTTTAATACAGCCATTCATTATATGAATGTATTATTTGATTAGAGTTCCTATATCACAAGAATGAAGAATTAGGAGGAGAGGATCAACAAGAATAGACAGACAGAAAGGGCTTATACAGAGGTGATAAACAAAGACAGACCAAGAGGCAGACTGAGGCAGCGATAGCATGACAGCCTGGAAGAGCTGTGAGCCCCAAGAGCAGACAGTTGGCAGGAGAAGACTAAGAACACAGAGGAAGGGAGACAAACCTTGTCTGCAGCACTGAGCTGCATTGGCTGAGAAAGCTGAATGAATTCTTGATGTGATTTGTTTAGTCTGTTTTCTCTCATTATGTGCTTCATTAGTCCTGTCTTTCACTATTCCATTGTTCAGTCCTGTATGATGTACAGCATGTTAACGTAACATGGATCTTGAGTGTTGGCAAATTATACTTCTTACCTTCACTTCTGTATGACATATCAGCATTAACATTGGTAGGCAGCATTTATAGTTTAATTATTACATGAACAACAAATACAGGTGACATTGATGTTCTCAACATGTTAGTCAGTCCTAGATTGATTGGCTTGACAGATTGGTCAGTCATAGATTGATGCATGTTATAGATTAGTCAGTCATAGATTGATGAGTGTTATAGTTAGTCAGTCATAGATTGATGAGTATTATAGATTAGTCAGTCATAGATTGATGAGTGTTATAGATTAGTTGGTCATAGACTAATGAGTGTTATAGATTAGTCAGTCATAGATTGATGAGTATTACAGATTAGTCAGTCATAGATTGATGAGTGTTATAGATTAGTTGGTCATAGACTAATGAGTGTTATAGATTAGTCAATCATAGAGTGATGAATATTATAGATTAGTCAGACATAGAGTGATGAGCTTGATAGATTAGTCAGACATAGAGTGATGAGTATTATAGATTAGTCAGACATAGAGTGATGAGTATTATAGATTAGTCAGACATAGAGTGAATGATGAGCTTGATAGATTAGTCAGATATAGAGTGATGAGCTTGATAGATTAGTCAGACATAGAGTGATGAGCTTGATAGATTAGTCAGACATAGAGTGATGAGCTTGATAGATTAGTCAGACATACGAGTACTGTCCAGACTTGAATGTCATGTTCTGTCAGCAGAGACGGGGAATGATGGCCTGTGCCCTGGACAAGTCAGCTGTTCCAGCACAACCTAGTCAGGTCAAGCTGTTTGTGACATCCTTTAGTGATGAGTTCTATGCTGAAAGGGATATGATCAGGAAGGAGGTGAACTTGTTACTTTTCTTACAAGTAAAGTTGATACATATGTTAGACATGTTATGTAAAGTTAATTATAAGGTTACATACGTTGGACATGTTATGTAAAGCTAATGGATCTTCTGATTGAGGAGTTAATTAATAATTAAGCAAAATTATTTCAGTGGACACTGTTTACGTGAAAAATATATCATTCAGATATTCTGTAGGAGACATGTGTAGAGATATAGGGAGTGATGTAACTGATTGTTGATATAGTTATCAGACACAGTGAAACGTTGCCTGGTAGCAGGCTGTTGTGTCAGTTCAGTCATGGTGGTGGAGCCCACTAAGAATTACTGTTTTAATGTTTGGATATTCTCTAAGAATTACAGTCAGCAGGAAGCCATCCTTATGTCTGACTTATTGTCCTTGTAAGCAGATCTTTAGAACCCAAGTTTGCGGTCACTAAAAGATCATCAGTCATATCTGCACACTTGTCTGGTTCATACAAGATACATGCACATGGATGTCTTTCTGCACCATATAGCTTCTAAATGTGCAACAAACAATTTCTTTTCTAGTAACATTCAGTTTTGTGACAGTTATGCGACGTGTATTGCCATGAGGCTAGTGACAGCAACTTGTCTGTGTGTTCCAGGTCTTGCCGGTCCTGCGCTCGTGGTGTGACAGTAAAAAGCTGACAATTATTATCAGTTTTATTAAATGGGTAAGTAATGAAAAAACTGATGATGTTATCAATCACGTTACATATGTTATTATTAAAAGTGCTAATGTTTGATATACTTTGTGAAGTGGGTTGGTTTTAGCAGCAGGAGTAAAGCAGAACAACCATCTCACAATAAGTTTCTTTCCTCTCTATATCTGGCATTCCTACAACTCTGTTAGCTAACTACAACCATCTCACAATAAGTTTCTTTCCTCTCTATATCTGGCATTCCTACAACTCTGTTAGCTAACTACAAACAAGTAACTTATCCTTATCTGAAGCTATTGACAGAGTCAATACATCACAGGCAGGGCACTTTCTCCACATCACTTGTCCAGACCAAGCAGAAGATACATCAGAACTGTCTTTTAAGATGAAGAGTGCCATTACTATTATTAGTTTTTAGTCAGTTTTATCACTAAATTTCTCAAAAACTTTGCCTGCAGCAGCAAATAATTCTCACCTACTTATAAGTGATTTTGATGTGAAAATTTTGTTTTGATAATAACACTGACATCTTGTTTATGGTGTGCTGGGTGTGCTATACTCTACATGCAGATATTCTGCTATGACAGGTTAACTGATACATGGCTCAGTTTTAACCCACTGTTTCACTAACTTCTAGTTTTAACCCGCTGTTTCATTAGCTCCTAATTTTAACCCACTGTTTCACTAACTCCTGATTTTAACCCGCTGTTTCACTAACTCCTGATTTTAACCCGCCGTTTCACTAACTCCTAATTTTAACCCGCTGTTTCACTAACTCCTAATTTTAACCCACTGTTTCACTAACTCCTAATTTTAACCCGCTGTTTCATTAACTCCTAATTTTAACCAGCTGTTTCATTAACTCCTAGTTTTAACCCGCTGTTTCACTAACTCCTAGTTTTAACCTGCTGTTTCAATAAATCCTATTTTTAACCCGCTGTTTCACTAACTCCTAGTTTTAACGCGCTGTTTCACTAACTCCTAATTTTAACCCGCTGTTTCACTAACTCCTAATTTTAACCCGCAGTTTCACTAACTCCTAATTTTAACCCGCAGTTTCACTAACTCCTAGATTATGGGGTACAGATAAATACTACTTTTCATTGATCTTGTTAAAAGAAAATTTTTTTTTTTTTTTAAGTTGGTATCTAGTATTGATAGTTTCATGGTTTTGTATTGATGTAAATTGTTTCATGCTTTTCTGCTGATGTAAATTATTTCATGCTTTTCTGCTCATGTAAATTGTTTCATGCTTTTCTGCTCATGTAAATTATTTCATGCTTTTCTGCTCATGTAAATTGTTTTATGCTTTTCTGCTGATGTAAATTATTTCATGCTTTTCTGCTCATGTAAATTGTTTCATGCTTTTCTGCTCATGTAAATTATTTCATGCTTTTCTGCTCATGTAAATTGTTTCATGCTTTTCTGCTGATGTAAATTATTTCATGCTTTTCTGCTCATGTAAATTGTTTCATGCTTTTCTGCTGATGTAAATTATTTCATGCTTTTCTGCTCATGTAAATTGTTTCATGCTTTTCTGCTGATGTAAATTATTTCATGCTTTTCTGCTCATGTAAATTGTTTCATGCTTTTCTACTGATGTAAGATGTTTAGTACCCTCTGGCTAATGTAAGATGTTTAGTTCTTTCTTGTAATATAAGATGCTTGATGCTTTTGTACTAATATAATGCATTTCAAAGTTTTCTGTTGATGTAAGGTACTGATGCTTTTTGTTGTTGTTGTTGTTGTTATAGGGTGGACGACATCCTGACCAGAGAAATGTAGCTGAGCTGGAAAAACTTCAGACTAGTATAGAGAACTGTTACTTCTCTAGCATCATGCCTGTCTTCATCAACATTACAAGGTCAGCTGTTGTGTCAGACTTCATTTCATTGTGTGTCTTACATGTGGGATGTGTGTGTGTGTTGTTGACTCAGTCTCTACCCATGAAAGAATTTTTCTTTAGTATTCATTCATTCATTCCTTTGCATGTCCCTTGCGGAACTTTGCCTCCCAAACAGCACTCCTGTAGGCCTCTCGGTTGTGAGCAAGATGGCCTGCTGCAGAGCGAGACGGGCACTGACATGGAATCCTTGGGGAAATAGAAAATAAGAAAGACTCGGACTTACATGGAGAAGAGAAATTATGACAGTGCTCAGAGACAAGGATAAACATGGAAGGAAGCAGAGATTAAATCCAACAACACAGATGACTGGAGAGCCTTTATCCATGGCCTGTGCTCTCAAGGGAGTGAAAGATGATGCAACCCATATGTGGTGACATATCAATGTTTCAAAGTACCTAGTAATTCTTTGGTATTTTATGCCATTTGTGATTTAGATGTGAAAGATATATGGCTGATTGATAGAAATATATGGATTATTTGTTTCTGTGTGATAGAAGTAATCGTATGTGCCATTGTAACTGCATTGTCATATTAAAGGTCTCATCTTTGTTAACGAGTTTCTTTTAACCTGTGACAAATCCATATTTTCCCCTAAATTATGTGTCTGAACTGATATTTTATCACACTCTGAACTAATAAAGATCTAAGAATAGTTATTTGTCAGTCACTGTAATATGAAAATTGTTATTTTGTTACCAAGACTAGTTATGTGATATCTTTCACTGTAGCAAGATCATCAATTATTGCTATACATTGCTATGTTGATCAGCATAAAAGACGTTTATAGTCATGTACCAGCACTAATACTTGTATGTTCTGGTTACTGTTTACATTTTGTTTTTTTTATAGTGTCCATACAAGCTTTTCATGTATGTAAATTTTAGAAAGGCACAGTTGAGGTTACATCAGACTTTCATATGCCAAAGGTCATGGAAAATACGGGCCTAACACCGTATTCCCCAATATGCCTTAATGGCATGGAAACGGGAATTTTACCTTTACTTTTTGCAGCTGAGGTTAGGCTGTTATTCTTTGTATGTAAAGAACAGTTGTAGTTAGGCTGTTATTCTTTGTATGTAAAGAACAGGTGTAGTTAGGCTGTTATTCTTTGCATGTAAAGCACAGTTGGAGGTTAGATTGTTATTTGTTTGTATGTAAAGAACAGTTGTAGTTAGGCTGTTATTCTTTGTATGTAAAGGACAGTTGTAATTAGGCTGTTATTCTTTGTATGTAAAGCACAGTTGTAATTAGGCTGTTATTCTTTGTATGTAAAGAACAGTTGTAGTTAGGCTGTTATTCTTTGTATGTAAAGAACGGTTGTAGTTAGGCTATTATTCTTTGTATGTAAAGAACAGTTGTAGTTAGGCTGTTATTCTTTGTATGTAAAGAAAAGTTGGAGGTTAGGCTGTTATTCATGCATGTAAAGAAAAGTTGTAGGTTAGACTGTTATTTTTTGTATGTAAAGAAAAGTTGTAGGTTAGGCTGTTATTTTTTGTATGTAAAGAAAAGTTGTAGGTTAGGCTGTTATTTTTTGTATGTAAAGAAAAGTTGAAGGTTAGGCTGTTATTCTTTGTATGTAAAGAAAAGTTGTAGGTTAGGCTGTTATTCTTTGTATGTAAAGAAAAGTTTGAGGTTAGATTGTTATTCTTTGTATGTAAAGAAAAGTTGGAGGTTAGATTGTTATTCTTTGTATGTAAAGAAAAGTTGGAGATTAGGCTGTTATTCTTTGTATGTAAAGAAAAGTTGGAGGTTAGATTGTTATTATTTGTATGTAAAGAAAAGTTGGAGGTTAGGCTGTTATTCATGCATGTAAAATAAAGTACATGTGTATGACAGCTCCTCCTTGGGGTGGGTGCCTCTTTGGGGAGAATACCCAGAAGAAGTTGTAGAGGACTATCAAGAAGCTTATGGACTGTTGTATGAGGATCTGGAGCTGTTATCTTCTGCTTTCAGAGAGGATAATGTCAACAGTAAGTAAATCACTCTTGTACTCATGATGATGCTGGTGTGTATATTGAACCTAAATGTCAGACAAATGAACATTCATATTGAGGTATTATTCAGTAGTGGAAGTTGTGCACATCATGTATAAACAATGGAACTAACATAAAAAGATAAAAGGGATGGCGACTGCAGTAAAACTGGTTAATATAAATAAGGTAGATAGAGGTGTATGGTGCAGTTTCACGCCGAAATATCGGATGTTGTATGTTTTTCATTTATACATTCTCATACTTTATATTCGTTTTTTCCTCACCTTGCTCACTTCCTCCCTCACTTTATCCTCGAATAAGGCTCACGCCGAAATATCGGATGTTGTATGTTTTTCATTTATACATTCTCATACTTTATATTCGTTTTTTCCTCACCTTGCTCACTTCCTCCCTCACTTTGTAAAACTGCACCATACACCTCTATCTAACATAAAAAGATAGTAGAGAGTTTACTAGAGACACAGACCCAGGGCTTGTAACTGTAAGTTGTGGTTTTATCTGTGAAGATGTTCATGTTATAAAAAACTGTTTTGTCATTTTTTCAGCACAAGTGAAGATGAATTACAGAACTGTTTAAAGCAGACATCATGCTGTACGTGACAAAAAAAATATTTGGATGAAGTTTTTAGGGCTTCAGAATAAGAAGGTAGTAGATCTAGTAGAACACTACACTTATGCTGGGTATAACATCTTATTAGCAGAAATGCAGATGAAACCACTGACAACAATTATTGAGGAAAGACGCTGGTGATGGTTGGGACATGTGCTCCGAATGACTGACAACTCACTATCAAAAATAGCACTAAGATGGACACCACAGGGGAACAGAAGTAAGGGTAGACCAAAAGAGACAAGAACAACAGAAAGGATGTTGAGCAATAGAGTGCTCACCTGGGCAAGAGCAGAAAAAAAAGGCGAAGGACAGGCATTTGTGGAAAACCTTTGCGGAAGCCCCATGTGCCCTGGGCACTTAAGGTTCAGAGAGAGAGCGAGATCTAGTAGAACAATACACTTTGGTCAGGCAGCACACTACACATTAGTCAGAATAAGAAGGTAGTAGATCTAGTAGAACACTACACTTTGGTCAGGTAGCACACTACACATTAGTCAGAATATTACACATGAACCAGGTTTTTTTCTTTTGTCTGTTCCGTATGCTGCTAGATTCTCACTTACTTTGTGAAATTCTTATCTCACTTGTGAGGGTTCACATGAATTTTGTGAATGTTCACATACTATTTATAAATGTCTGCTCTCTTAAGTTGAACATTTCCACTTTCAGCTATTTTCTTAGTAAGAGATGACTCATTCTTGTGTGATGTATCAGACGAAGAGAAGGCTTGTTTTGTCAAAGCCAGCTCAGCATCACAGAAGATCTGTGGAGATCATGACAAGGTCTCTCATAAGTTTCCAGTAAGTCTAGATCATGACCTTGTTGGCTCATCAATGTTTTTCATATTGTTGGTTGTTGGTGGTGGTGATTGTTTCTGTTGTTGTTGGTTGTTTTTGTTGTTGCTATTGTTGGTTGGAATGAGATGTTTTAAAACGTTTACAAGCAGAAGCTGCGTACTTTGACCTGCAGACATTATAGCAGTCTGAAGACCAAATAGGAGGGGAATATTTATGGCAAAGAGCTGGAAGATTATAATGGTGCAGGTGGGTGTGGAAGAACAAGCAAGGGACAGAGTGAATTGGTGATCTTTTACAGCCAACTTTACTTGGAAAGATATGATGAAATCAATGTTGTGCAGTTTTGTAGTTCTTTTAGAAAACATTAATACAACCAGTTTTAACAAAATCATGAAGTGTTAATGTTGTTTTATGCTGGTTATATTAATAGCTTTGTTCTCTTCATAAGTTTTGGACTAGATATTCTTTTATGCTGGGTATATCTTAACTTTGTGCTGTTTGTAAGATATGTAGACAGAGATGTATGGTACAGTTTTACAAAGCGATAGGAGTGAGTGAGAAAAGTGAGAAAAAACACAAATAATGAAAAACATACAACATCCAATATTTCTGTGTGAGCCCTTTTCAAGGATTACATACAAAAACAAACACAACATAAAATAAAAGAAGAAAAATGAAAATGAAAAACTTAGCTTCGTGGCATCCCTCCTTGTACACAGTATAACAGAATGCGCTCTAAAGACAAGGCTGGGAGACAACAAAGGAAAACAAATTGAACCAATCGGATGTTAGCAGCGGTGAAAGGGAGAGAATGTTATGGGGTGGGGGTGGGGGGTGGGTGCAGGAGAGATATCAGGAGGCAATAAATACCTCTAGGCTGCCAGAGAAGAAGGTGGGGGGGGGGGGGCAGTAGTGGGAGAAGGGAAGCTGGGAGATAATGTGAGTGCAAAACTACAGCGAAATGCTTGGGTCTAAGATAAAGTAGAACAGCAGAAAATAGCTGGAAATCTAAAGGAGTTTTAAAAAAGCTAAATATATTGTTCCAAGCTTCTTCTTTAGATTTCCACCTGTTTTCTGCTATTTGTACCTCTACTCATAACTTTGTGTAGTTTTGTGACAGTAGAACATAGTGTTATATTATTTATATCATAACTTAGTATAGTCTTGTGACAGTAGAACATAGTGTTATATTATTTATATCATAACTTAGTATAGTCTTGCGACAGTAGAACATAGTGTTATATTATTTATATCATAACTTAGTATAGTCTTGCAACAGTAGAACATAGTGTTATATTATTTATATCATAACTTAGTATAGTCTTGTGACAGTAGAACATAGTGTTATATTATTTATATCATAATTTTGTATAGTCTTGTGACAGTAGAACATAGTGTCATGCAATTTTTATTATAATTTTGTGTAGTCTTGTGACAGTGAAGGTAAACTGACATATCAGATGTTTCATCCAGTTTCAGTGAATTGCTGTGGACATGTTAAGAAGTGTCTGCTACCTGTGACCCTGCTGACCCAACACTTCTATAAATAGATGTTGTTTTAAATAGAAATTCTGTGTTGTTTGTTCCTTAAAGTCATATCATGTGATATATTTTAACAAAATATTGTTTGTTCCCTCAAGCCACATCGTGTAATCAGTTACTGCGTAGATTTTCAAGGTATTGATTACAAGCAGAGGCCTATTCTGAAATTTCCTGATGACTTGAAAAAGAAGGTAAAAAATGCTAGTGGATAACAGACTTTGTATAAGATTATGTTTACATTGTCTAGAAACATGATATAGTGAGAAGAGAAACAGTGTATAGGTGAAAGTTCACACAGTAAGAATAGTAGCAGAGTTAGCTGGAGCTATGTGCCTGGAAAGCCAGAGATGGAGAGAGAGAAATTTAGAGCACCTTTGCAGTCAGCCCCATTGGAAAGAAAGCACAGGATGATGATGATGATCCTTTAATGACTAAATTTGAAGAATAAATGTTTTATCTGATTGAGAAATGATGAAACTGATTCAATCAAGGTTAGTTCTGACATTGAGCTTGTAACATTTAGTGTTAAACTCTGACATTAGGCTTGTGACATTCAGTGTTAAACTCTGACATTCGGCTTGTAACATTCAGTGTTAAACTGTGACACTGGACTTGTGACTTTCAGTGTTAAACAACATTTCTATCTTCATATTTCTCATTGTTGTTACCACATATCCCAGTAGCAGGGGCACACAAACATGATTTTCAGTGCTTGTGCCATGGTTAAATGTGACAGTGAGAAAGACATTGACCTGAGTGGACTTTATGTTAGTTTCCACAGCAGGCTGGTTTCTCCGTAACTGTGAAGAGTCATATCTCCAGTGGGAGGGGCAAGGTTCAGGACATTAATGTAGACAAGATATAAAGGAACTAGCTTTGCTTTTGTTGTCTATGATGGCATATTTCCAGTGATTTCTCTCAGTAAACATCTGTTGAAAGAAAGGATCAGCATGTTACAGTAATGTGCTCACATCACTCTTGAAACATGAGTAGACTCGTATTAAGAGTTGATGTGCCATCTGTCCAGATCATAAAATATTCAGTATACAAGTAGTATATAATTTATATCTGTCACATTGATTTTTTGAAAAATAATAACTATTACTAGGGGTGATTGATAAGTTCTCGGCATGGTACAAATACTTGAAACACACAGTTGATATTAGATGCTTTTGTAGATGTTAATGTAAGATTAAACACCAAGTTTGAAGTAATGTAACTGCAACCAATTTTTTTTTATAGGCTACTGAAGTGGTAAGGGGTGGCAGAAATTGAGAAAATGTATACAATTTCTCATCGAGCAGTCATTTGTTACCTCTGCATCAAGGGCTTATCATCGAAGGAGATCCTTGGGGATATGGTAGAGACTGTAGGGGAGAGTGCCCCTTCTTACAGCACAGTGAAGAAATGGACAGCTCAGTTCAAACATGGAAGGGAGAGTCTGAAAGATGATCCCCGTCCAGGACGACCAAGAACGGTAGCCACAGATAAAACCACCGGCAGAATCCATGACATGATAATGGAGGATTGATGACTAACTGAGCAGTACAATGCTACTGAGTTGGGCATCTCCCAGGAATGTGTTCATGCCATTATTCACGGTGATCTTCAAATGACAAAGGTCTCTGCTCGATGGGTCCCGAAACTTCTTGGAGCTGATCACAAACAACAGCGTCTCAACATGGCAAGAGACAATCTTGGCCATTTTTCTGAAAAGTTTCTTCAGCAATTTATGACTATGGATGAGACTTGGGTTCATCATTTTCAACCAGAAACCAAAAAACAGTCAAAGCAGTGGAAACATCATAGATCCCCACCTCCAAAGAAAGCAAGATGGTTCTGTCTGCAGGTAAAGTGATGGCTTCCATCTTTTGGGATTCACAAGCTGTGCTATTGGTAGACTATCTTCAGAAGGACAGAACGATCACTGGGACCTGTTATGCTAATCTTGTGAAGCAACTGCAGGTCAGATTGAAGGAAAACCGTCGAGGGAAATTGACGAAAGGAATCATCTTTCAGTAAGACAATGCTCCAGTTCACAAGTCGGTGGTGGCAATGGGTGCCATTCATGAATGCAGCTTCCAGCTTCTTGAACATCCTCCTTATTCTCTGGATTTGGCCCCTTCTGACTATTACCTGTTTACCAAACTCAAAAAGGAGCTCAGTGGTTGCAAATTTGCTACAGATGATGACATCATTCATGCTGTAGACCACTTTCTACTGGCACAAGATGCTGACTTTTACAAAGAAGGGATCTGTATGCTCCAGGATCACTGGACTAAGTACATACACCTGCAAAGGGGACTATGTTGAGAAATAACCCAAAAAAGTTTCCATAAATAATCTGTTGTACCTTAGGCTGAGAACTTATCAGTCACCCCTTGTACTTCCATCAGATTGACTGCTTATAATTGTTACTTTCATCAGATCAATGACAGTTTATAATTGTTACTTCCATCAGACCTTTGATAGTTTATAATTGTTATTTCCATCAGATCATTGACAGTTTATAATTGTTACTTCCATCAGATTGACAGTTTATAGTTACTTCCATCAGATTCAGATTGATAGTTTATAATTGTTACTTCCATCAGATTCAGATTGACAGTTTATAATTGTTACTTCCATCAGATTGACAGTTTATAATTGTTACTTCCATCAGATTCAGATTGACAGTTTATAATTGTTGCTTCCATCAGATTCAGATTGATAGTTTATAATTGTTACTTACATCAGATTGACAGTTTATAATTGTCACTTCCATCAGATTCAGATTGACAGTTTATAATTGTTGCTTCCATCAGATTCATATTGACAGTTTATAATTGTTACCTCTGTCAGATTGACAGTTTATAATTGTTCTTCCATCAGATTCAGATTGACAGTCTATAATTGTTGCTTCCATCAGATTGACAGTTTATAATTGTTGCTTCCATCAGATTGACAGTTTATAATTGTTACTTCCATCAGATCATTGACTTTCTAGAACACAGAATAGCTTATGACTTTTGTGGAGAAGACAAACTTCTTGCTAACCACCCAGACGAATTTGCTAAATCTGCACACTTGGAGTTCTTGCAGTCTAAAGCGAGATGTGTGTATGGAAGAAATAATCTTGTACAGCAGGTTGGTGTTTGTCTGTGATCTTGTGTGTATGGAAGAAATAATCTTGTACAGCAGGTTGGCATTTGTCTATGATCTTGTGTGTATGGAAGAAATAATCTTGTACTACATGTTGGCATTTGTCTATGATCTTGTACAGTAGGTTGGTGTTTGTCTATGATCTTGTGTGTATAGAAGAAATAATCTTGTACTACATGTTGGTGTTTGTTTATGATCTTGTGTGTATGGAAGAAATAATCTTGTACAGCAGGTTGGCATTTGTCTATGATCTTGTGTGTATGGAATAAATAATCTTGTACTGCATGTTGGCATTTGTCTATGATCTTGTGGGTATGGAAGAAATAATCTTGTACAGCAGGTTGGTGTTTGTCTATGATCTTGTGTGTATGGAAGAAATAATCTTGTACTACATGTTGGTGTTTGTTTATGATCTTGTGTGTATGGAAGAAATAATCTTGTACTACATGTTGGCATTTGTCTATGATCTTGTGTGTATGGAATAAATAATCTTGTACAGCAGGTTGGTGTTTGTCTATGATCTTGTGTGTATGGAAGAAATAATCTTGTAATACATGTTGGTGTTTGTTTATGATCTTGTGTGTATGGAAGAAATAATCTTGTACAGCAGGTTGGCATTTGTCTATGATCTTGCATGTATGGAAGAAATAATCTTGTACTACATGTTGGTGTGTGTCTATGATCTTGTGTGTATGGAAGAAATAATCTGGTACTACAGGTTGAAAGAGCAAGTGTGGCTGTGTGTTTCAGATAGAGAACTACCTGATGAAGGAGGAGCGAGATGTCCCTCTTGTACTTGTGGGTTCTTCAGGGTCTGGGAAGAGTTCTGCCATGTGTTTGGCTGCCAGGACTGTTATAAGCAAAGTTGAGAGCGGAGAGCTGCAGGCTTCTGGGTAAAGAATTCACTGTTTCTGTGTCTCTCTTCTCAGCCGGCTTCTTTCTTTTTATACGGCTCAGTAAGATGCTCAAGTTGCAGACACCTTCACTTTCCATGAGTCAGGTGATTGTTCTCTGTTTGACAGCTTGTATTCCCTAACATGAATTTAAAATGGGCTGAATATAAAGCAAGGAAGAAGCATGGACCGAATCCAGTCCCCTTACCTGAGAAAGTCTTTTCTAAATACTTCAGTTTTTTTTCCTGGTATTCCCTACCATTGCAAAAGTATTTTATGTCATGAAGAAAAGCTAAGCGTACATCATTTTATGTAGATAGATTCTGTCAGTATCAAAGATAGCATAGGCAAAGACTGGTTTTATGTTAGCAGTATAATGAATGTTACTGTGTTTTTATTTATGTTCTACTTCAGACAGAGGCTAAACTGGAGTTGTGTTCTGTGATATTAATATTGTTTGCTCAGCAAGGGCAGGACTGGGTTCTGTGGAAGTGTGTCACTAGTAGGAACAGAGTTAGCAAGCTTTAGCTGGCAACAAATCTCTGTCATATCACAGTCATGTTTTCTTTATCAGATGTGGAAGTGTGTCACTAGTAGGAACAGAGTTAGCAAGCTTTAGCTGGCAACAAATCTCTGTCATATCACAGTCATGTTTTCTTTATCAGATGTGGAAGCAGAAAAAGAGAGAGTGAGGGAGGGAGGAAGACAGAGAAAGAGAGAGTACTAGTGAAGACTAGTTGAACATTGAGGTCAAGGAATTCAGACATGAACATTTGATCACGTGTGACAATGATTCTTGTTATTGATTATGCATAAGCATTAACAAGAATTGACAAGATATGGATGCTTCAGTTTCATGAAAGTGTAAAAAATAGAAAGTGTAAAAACAGCAGTAGAGGACAACAAGATTATGTTTATATTTCTTTTGTACTAGTCATCATTACTTTTCTCTATGAAATTGACAAACATTTCCTGCATCTTTCCTAATGTTTAGATACCACATAGTAAACTGTTTTCTTATGATACAGAGATAAAGCAGGCAAGTGGAGGGTCTTCTTTCACTTTGTGGGTGCTGTTCCAGGCTCTACTTCTCTGGAACAAATGCTGAAACGACTGCTGAGAGAGACAGGGATGACCAAGAAGGTAGACTCTTTCCAGGTTATGCTAACGCATTATTGAAAATTGAATACACCAAATGATGGCCACATTTGGGACTGGCCATAAGTTCATTAGGCCTTATGTCACTGGTTATGTGAAAGGTCAGAAACAAAGTACAGTTCCTACTATAACATGTTACAAGAGGAATAGACATGTTTACCATCACTTTAAAATACTAACAGAATGCAAGTTAGCACTGGAAATGTGTGAAACTTAATCACAAAATGTGAATCAGAACACATTAAATAAAGAACCATACTATAACAACTTTTCATGACACATAAAAAGTTTATATACACATAATTTATACATACCCACTTAATTTATACATACCTGCATGTACAGACTGCACAGATGGGCATGTGGAGGAGCCACGATGCTGTAGATTTTAATGAAAAATGAAATATCGCTTCACAAATTCAGAGTTCTGCGGTAGCAGGACAGTGGAAAAATAGGAAGTGGATAATCAAGGATACAGTGCTGGAATAAAACTCTTCTACTTGCAAAATTTAATGTACTTCTGTATTTTATGATTATACCTGTGTGACCTCAGCCATCACTACAAATGGCTGTAACTTGGTTGGCCATAAATCAGTGCGGGACTAAATTTGGTTGACCATAAGTCAACACCACTGGTCTCTCATGGCAAAGGTCAGGGGTTCGAATCCGGCCAGCGGCACCCCAATCACCCAGCTGTAGAAATGGGTACCCGACTTCTTCTGGAGTTGGGGAAGGAAAAGGCAGCCAAGTGTGATACTGGCCATATCACCCTCTAGTGTGCTGACAAGTCAAGGAAAATATGGGCACTAACACCATATCCCTATCTGCCTCTAAGGCATGACAGGGTTACCTTTACTTTTTTTTTCTATAAGTCAACATATGACTGTAAACTCAGTTGGCCACAAGTTGATGCATGATCGTAAACTTGCTTGGCCATAAGCTGATGAATGATTGTAAACTTGGTTGGCTGTAAATCAATGCGTGTTGTAAACAGAGTTGGCTGTAAGATAACATATGACTGTAAACAGAGTGGCAGGATACATTTAGTTTGTGTTTTGGGGGATTTAAAAGTAGAAAGCCTTTTTTTTTATCATCATCATCATCATCTTGTGCCAGAAACTGAAATTTTGTGGGCTGTACTTTTTATGATAAATCTTTAACAACACAAATTTATCACTGTTTATACATGGCAGGCATAAACTGATCAGAAACTTAAGACATGAACTAAAATTTAAAACATAAACTGAACTAGAACTTAAGACATAAACTGAAGTAAAACTTAAAACATAAACTGAACTAAAACTTTAAACTGATCTAAAACATAAACTGAACTAGAACTTAAGACATAAACTGAACTAAAACTTTAAACTGATCTAAAACATAAACTGAACTAGAACTTAAGACATAAACTGAACTAAAACTTTAAACTGATCTAAAACATAAACTGAACTAGAACTTAAGATATAAACTGAACTAAAACTTAAAACATAATCTGAACTAAAATGTTAAACTGATCTAAAACATAAATTGAACTAGAACTTAAAACATAAACTGAGCTGACATAACAGTGGTCATGTACAATTGATGACAATCTAAAGAAAGATGAGAAATTTGATGTGCAGAATATTTAGAAATAATAAAGTATGTAATGTTCATACAGCAAAAACAGGAGACAACAAAGCTCTATATAACATACAAAAGAGGCTAACAGAATATATTGCATCCAGAGATAGACCAGTCCTTAGCAAAACTGGCACACTTTTAACATCAAGTAAAGACCAAAAGCAAAGATGGGCCGAACACTTTCTAGAATTACTTAATCTACCACATTCAAAAGAACTGATAGACCTTGGAACTGATTTACCATTCCCACAACTAAATGTAAACCTAGTTGAAATTACATTGTATGAAATTGAAACAGCAGTAAATCTAATGGCTAACAACAAAGCTGCAGGTGAAGATGAAATAATAACCGAAATCTTCTCTTCTTCTTCATCGTTCACTTCTACCACCAAGACCGCCCTGTGATCCTACTGAATTTACGTTTGTGGTCCTCATTAAGTCCCGTGGTCTCTGTGTGGTCCCCGAAAGGACCACACGAGATCCCCAAGAGGACCACAATAGGTTCAGAGTATCTCAGGGCTCGAGCCTGTATTCTTGGTGGGTCTCAGAAGCGGGATTGCGTGACACCGTGGTTTTCGTTGCACCAGTTTAGTCTAGAGTTGGACTTTCTCACCGGAAAACCTCAACGTGTTTAGGATATCAGTGCATCCCCGCTGGGTGAGAGGTGGTAGCCCACCCAGGCCAGAGTTGGACCTTCTCACCGGAAAACCTTGACGTGTTTTGAGATACCCGTGTATCACTGCCGGGTGAGAGGTGGTTGCCCGTCCAGTCCAGAGTTGGACTTTCTCACCGGAAAACCTCAGCGTGATTAGGATACGCAAACGTCCCCGCCGGGTGAGAGGTGGTTGCCTATCTAGACTTCCCTGGTCCAGTGTCTCCGACTTCAGCATTTTGTGGTCGTGGCCGCTACCCTTCCTAGTTGTGACCAGGATGGAGCTTTTGTCCAGGAGGACAAATCCTCGCCACTAGTGACTTCCACCCCTGGGTTGAGCCGGTTTAGGCATATTATCCCAGTATGGGCGTGTTTGGGACGGGACCGACCTCTAGGGCAGAGGTACTGTGACATGCATAGCCTTCAAGATTCACCCCTGGTGTGAGCCAGTTTAGGCATAATTCACCAGTATGGGTGTATATCAGGCGTGACCGACCTCTAGAGCGGAGGTGGTATGACATGTCTAGCCATCAAGTTTCACCCCTGGTGTGTGCCGGTTTAGGCATATTTCACCAGTGTAGGTGTATTTCAGACATGGCTGGCCTCTAGAGCAGAGGCGCCGTGGTATGTGTAGCTCTCGCAGCGATACTACTGGACATACCGATTAAACTTCACTTTATCCTTTCCACCACCTTTTCACATTGGCGCCGCACAGCAATCTTTATTTCTTTTCCACATTTTCTTCCTTGACCAGGAGGAGCTTCACTCCATGCGCAGCATTTGAAGAGTCTCGCCAGCAGTGTCTTAACCTCTGGGACAAGCCGGTTCATGCATTTCACCCAATATGACTGCACTCAGGACGTGGCCGACCTCCAGACCAGAGGTGCCATGATTTGACTGTTTGCTTCGCTTTATCCTTTCTACCACCTTTTCCGCAGTGGTGCTGCGCGGCAACCCCATTTGCACCTTTCTTCATTGGCCAGGAGGAGCACCGCTCCACGCACGGCAGCTGAAGAATCTCGCCAACAAATAACCGAAATGTTAAAAGCTATTAATATAGACAATATGAAACAACTTCAGAGAATGTTCAGTAAAGTTCGGAAAGAAGAAAAAGTCCCTTCTAAATGGAAAAAAAGGAATCATTGTTAAAATACTGAAAAAAGGCAACCTTAGCGATTGCAACAACTGGAGAGGAGTAACCTTACTATCAGCTGTGTCAAAAGTATTTTGCAAAGTTATTCTGAATAGAATTCAGGATATAGTGGATGCTTCAATGAGAGAAGAACAGGCAGGATTTCAAAAAGGGAGAAGCTGTCTTGACCAGATCTTTACTCTAAGAATAATACTTGAAGAACACACTGAAAAGCAAAAACCATTAATCCTGAACTTCATAGACTTTAAAAAGGCATTTGATAACATACACAGAGAATCATGGAGGATTTTAAGAATATATGAAATACCATCTAAGATTGTCAACATTATTAGTGACCTCTACAATGGATATGTTTGTGCAGTCAGTACAGACGAAGGATTGAGCGGATGGTTCCAGATTGAAACAGGCGTGAAACAAGGATGTATATTGTCTCCCTTGCTTTTTGGAATTGCCATAGACTTCATATTGAAAAAATGTTGCAAAGGTAAAACGGGCATTGATTGGGTACGTGAGACCCAACTGGAAGATCTTGATTTTGCAGATGACATAACTCTTATCAATGACAATATGAAATCAGTGCAAATAAAAGCAGATATCCTGTCTTCAATGGCTGGTAAAATAGGACTTGAAATTAACAAAGATAAAACAAAAATAATAAAAGTTCTCATTAACAACAGACAAATATACGTAGAAGGAACAGCTGTTGAAGAAGTAAACCATTTTGCATATCTTGGCAACTGTATAGACCACAATGGTGACACCAGAAAAGAAGTTAGAATTCGAATTGCAAAAGCAGTATTGACGTTTAATGGCACGGGAAGGATGTAAGATGTAAATGTTCACACAGCCTACAAAATTCCACGGAAGATGGAGTCTGTGCAGAGATTATTTCTAAGGAATAAAAATGTTTGAGTAGTTTCTCACACGAGAAATGCATTGTGGTTGATGGACAGTGCTGAGAGCTGGCAAAGTTGCATGCCTCACATCTGACTGGTCCCCAACCTGGGCTGTCAGGTCAGTGTGTGCTGCTAAATACTGGCCAATATATGACTTTCTTTCTCCTGTAACCAATGCCAGCGGTCATTATTTCAGTAATTGGTTAAAAAGTGCCTTGTAGTGGACAGAGAAACGCACAACTTTTAGAAGAAGCTTGTGATGGGAGATCTGGTGTTGCCTCCACAGACTTTGTGATCCGAGTCCACAGACATTTCCTAACGGTCGTCACTCTGTTTCACTGCTCATCTTCACTGTAATCTCAGTCAGCAAGCGCTTCTTTGTGTTTTCTGTGTATCAGGAACTCTTGAAGGGTTATTTTAAGTTTCAAAACTTCAAAAGTAATTTGTGAAAATTTGTATCTTCTAGATAAATAGTTTTCTTCATAAACACATGATGTCTGGTTGAAGATGATGTTTATGTCATAGCATGGAATTTAGAGAGTTAAAGTTGAAGCTTATATAAGTTTATTCTTATTTTACATACTCCAGTCCATGTTTTTATTTGTTTACAGAACTCAAATTGTGCCAAAGACCTGGACTCTGCAGCACAGATGTGTTGTAGCATGCTGTCTAACCTCAACACAGATCCTCTTATCATTTTTCTGGATGCAGCTGACCAGGTGATTTATTTACAGATGTTTTTATTCTGCCCTGGTAACTTAGCTTACCTTGACATACCTGTACAAGTTTGGAAGTGAACAGCTACCAGGGGCATTCAGAAAATAATGCACCACATCATTTTTTTTTTCAGCTAATAATGAAGACAGAAGCATGAAATTTTGCACACTTTAAATATGGCATGTGCCGATTGTGTGAACCAAATTGCACCGCAACCAGCCAAAGAATATGGCTGCCCTAACCAGTGAAATGGAGCATGTTAGCAACTTGCAGTATAAGAAGCGAATTGTGATAGAATTTCTCGTTGTAGAGAAGGAAACTGTTGTGAACATTCACAAGCATCTATGTGATGTATATGGAAGTTTTGCAGTCCACAGGAGTACAGTCAGTCGCTGGGTTCAGAAAATCAAAGAATCAATAAGTGGAGATAAGGAGTTTCATCATCGGCCACCAAGGCAGAAATGTTGAAATAAGCTGAGGCCATTATTTTTATTGATAGGCGTATCACTACTCAGCAATTGACCTTAAAGCTGTCAGTCAGCAATGGTAGTGCAAATGCAGTTATAAGAGCTCTCAGATTTCCTAAGGTTTGCACAAGATGGGTTCCTCGAAGTCTCACAAATGAACATCGATTGCAAAGGGAAGCAATTTCTTCTGAATTGTTGAAGTGTTTCAGTGCTGAGGGAGAGAACTTTTTGGCTAAGATCATAACAGATGACGAAACCTGGGCACATCATTTTGAACCTGAGACAAAAAGACAGTGGAGTGGTATCATCCGCAGTCACCATGAAGAAAGAAATTCAAGACAACTCCTTCAGCTGGAAAGGTCATGATCACCGTCATTGAAGGTGTGTTTCTTGTGGATGTTACACCAAGAGGAGAGACAAACAATTCACAAGCTTACATTAAGATATTGAAAAAAATCAACATTTTCACAGAGTTTGGCCACACAAGAATCCAGCAGACCTGCTTCTCCTTCATGACAATGCCCGCCCTCACACAAGTCTGACAACACAGGAAGAGCAGTTACCAAACTGGGTTGGACTGTACTACCTCATCCACCCTATAGTCTTGATTTGGCATCCTGATTCCCATCTGTTTGGTCCATTTAAAGATGCACTTCGAGGGATAAGATTTGAAGATGACGAAGGAGTGATTCATGCGGTGAAGAAATGGCTACATAATCAAGAGAAAATCTGGTATGGGCTAGGAATACATGCACTTGTTTTGTGCTGGCGTAAAGCCATACAAGTTGATGGGGATTATGTTGAATAATACCGATGTTTACATGACATATTCATATGTATTGTGTATAAATTTCATGCTTTTTGAATAAGCAGTTCCTGAGAAAAAACAATGTGGTGCATTACTTTCTGAACGCCCCTCGTATGTAGCCACTGGATGACAATCACAATCTGGGTTCAATCATAAACTTTGTTTATTTGTAGAGTGCAAGTTCTGTCATGTTTGACACAAGTTCTATCATGTTTGACACAAGTTCTGTCGTGTTTGACACAAGTTCTGTCATGTTTGACACAAGTTCTATCATGTTTGACACAAGTTCTGTCATGTTTGACACAAGTTCTGTCATGTTTGACACAAGTTCTGTCATGTTTGACACAAGTTCTGTCATGTTTGACACAAGTTCTATCGTGTTTGACACAAGTTCTGTCATGTTTGACACAAGTTCTGTCATGATTGACACAAGTTTTGTGGTGTTTGACAAAACTGATAGAGGAAAGTTTCAGTAACTAAAGAATGTTTAAAATCTGAGAATAAAGGCTGAAGGGCCATTGTTAAAGCAGCCGTTGTTTTCAGACACTCCTCACAAAACATCACAGTAGAAGTTAGATAAAAGGGAGGCGACTGCAATAAAACTGGTTTAAATAAGGTAGACAGGTGTATGGTGCAGTTTTACAAAGTGAGGGAGGGAGTGAGTAATGTGAGAAAAAATGAATAGAAGTTAGAATTCACAGCCTGGCCAGCAAGGACGAATAATTTATCTGTGTCACAGGAAATCTTCACCATGCTCTTGACATTGCTTTTCTTCTGTCTGACCTTTTTGGGTATTGGTGAGTCTGGACAAGGTTTCATCCTGTGAGAGAGCTCTTGAAGCTCGGTACAAACATCAGCACATTTCTCTCAGCCGGTCAGCAGCTGTGAGGGTACTGGGGAGATACTTGTCTGTGATGTGGCATGTGCCCAGTTCTTCAGAGAAAATGTCTGAGAACCAGGTTTCCAGGAGTTGTGCAAGTCAAGGACTTCTCTCAGCAGTCATCATCATCATCATCAACTAATGTTTGACCAGCCTTGAATTGCACATGCCACATATTATACTTGTATCCAACCAAGAAGTTGCTCAGCACACTCTTGTCAGGATTTTTGTTGCAGTTTGTCTGAGATTTGCACAAAATTTGATGCAAACTTGCTACTCCTTTTTTTTACATCCATCTTGAAAATCATCAGACAGTGAGCACATGACATGAAACAAATGAAATGTTGCTACTCTATGCAAGCCTATCTCCACACTACTTGGCACACTGGTATCTCCACACTACTTGGCATGCTGATTTATAGCACATACTAGCACTGTCACCTGGTGTTGCATCACCCAGCTCCAACAGGTTTTGGCACTTTGGTCTCAGTCCAGAATATTTCCAGTTACACCTTGTAATTACAAAGTTACACCTTGTAAATACAGAGTTAAACCTTGTAAATACAAAGTTACACCTTGTAAATACAAAGTTACACCTTGTAAATACAAAGCAAACACTGAAACTGATGAAAAGAAGATTAGAAACAATACACAGTACAGTCCAGAACAAAAATAATAGTGAAGAAGACAAAGAAGTTATGTACAATGGCCACCCCAATGTGTACATGTTAATGTAGAAATATGTGGTTAGATCAGGTTTCTGTTTATAGGCAACATATGGATAAAACCAAGAAAGAAACAGCAGGAATCATCATATATTTTTTTTCTCTGAATATCTAAGATAGATTCACTTAGTTTATCAGAGAAACAGAGAATATGAGATGAGGTGTTTAAGTAGTGACTGTCATTACTGATTCTGTCAATATTTGATTGATATCATCCATTAGAGAGACAGCAGTGTGTGTGTTGATCTGTGGCTGCATGTCTTGTCTCATAGCTATCTTGAATGAGGCAGTGCTTTATGCAGCATGGTATTTTGCCAGTTATTCCCATTATTTGTTGGCTTTGAGAGGTCTCTCATATCAGTGATTCACTTTGTGACTAACATTCTCCAGTCACACACAGACTTCTCATTGTCTTCTCATGTTTGTTTATTTTCTGCTCAAAGAGGACAAAATTGTTGTAATGACATAAAATTGTTACTTAAATATTTTTGCAGCCCATATTTAGTCAGAGAGCAAAAGGCATAAATCATCATTAAAAAAAAAAAAAAATGATCCCCATGTTTCTCCATAGTTTACCAAAGAACACGGGGCAAGAATCATCAGCTGGGTACCAAGAAAACTTGCACCTCAAGTCAGACTTATCATTGCCATGGTTACAGAGACAGATGTACACAAGGCACTAGTGAGCAGGGAGACTAAGCCAGTGGAGCTTACTGTTATGTCATTAGACAGTGCCTCCAAACAGGTAATATAACCATATCTTGGCTAGTTTGCTTTGCACAACAAGAAACCATTTCTCACACATTTTCCTACTTGTTTGGAGCTCATGCCATCGTGTGCCATCATGTGAGAATTGTGCAAGCCACTTTCACCATTGTCATAGTCACCATTAAGAATGCATTTGTTTAAATCTTCCAGCACCACTGTACTACTAATTTGTTATTTCTGCAGTCTTTCCCATATAATTTGTATGATATGTCATTTCTACAATATTTCTTGTCTGATTCTGGTGGTGTGTAATTTCTGCACAAATTTCTCGTCTGATTCTGGTTGTGTGTAATTTCTGCAAAAATTTCTTGTCTGATTCTGGTTGTGCGTAATTAGTTTAAACAGTTTTTGTCTTGAAAAGTTGGGACAGGAAAGTGAGAGAGTTGTTATCTTGTAAAACTGAGACTAGGCAACATTTTTTATGCCTTAAAAATAAGGAAAGAAAGATATGGGAAAACAAAAGTCTTACAAAATGTGAACAAAAGATTGATCAAGATTACAAGGTATATGCAAACACCAACACCCTCCCTTACCCCCGAATGAGTGAAGCAGAGATTGCCATACTTAATGAAACACCTGTATATTTTGTATAGAAATTTTTATAGACAAGATTTGGTGACTGAAACACTGGCTAGAGCTTAGTTTTTTTATTTGTTTTTTTCTTTGAACAGGGAATCATTGAAGATATTCTCCACAAAAACGGTGACAGCAAACATCTAACCCAGCATCAGATGAAGTGTTTTATAAACAAACCTTCCTCAGAGAACCCTTTGTGGCTGACCCTGGCTTGTCAGGAGCTAAAGCTAGTGGAGGGAGAGGACAAGATCACAGAGAAGATTGAGAAGCTGCCTGACAGTCTCATCATGTGAGTTATTGATGTCTGACAAGATGGTCTCATCATGTGAGTTATTGATGTCTGATGTGACAGTCTCATCATGTTAGTTATTGAAGTCTGACATGGCAGTCTGATGTTAGTTATTGATGTCTGACATGACAGTCTCATCATGTGAGTTATGTCTGACAAGATTGTCTCATCATGTTAGTTATTGATATCTGACATTTAAGTCTGATGTTAGTTATTGATGTCTGACATGACAGTCTCATCATGTGAGTTATGTCTGACAAGATAGTCTCATCATGTTAGTTACTGATATCTGACATTTAAGTCTGATGTTAGTTATTGATGTCTGACATGACAGTCTCATCATGTGAGTTATGTCTGACAAGATAGTCTAATCATATGAGTTATGTCTGACAAGATAGTCTCATCATGTTAGTTATTAATATCTGACATTTAAGTCTGATGTTAGTTATTGATGTCTGACATGACAGTCTCATCATATGAGTTATGTCTGACAAGATAGTCTAATCATATGAGTTATGTCTGACAAGATAGTCTAATCATATGAGTTATGTCTGACAAGATAGTCTCATCATGTGAGTTATTGATATCTGACATTTAAGTCTGATGTTAGTTATTGATGTCTGACATGACAGTCTCATAATATAAGTTATTGAAGTCTGACATGGCAGTCTGATGTATGCAGGAAACTCTCTACCATAGAGAGCGGAACAACAACACAACTCCTTCAGATCATCAGAGGAAGTCCCCCCCCCCCCCCCAGACAAGTGTTTCGGCCCTTTAAACTCCTGACACTCTAAGGGGGGTGGGCCCCTCTGGGTCATGACTCCCAGAGGTCTTGTGAGTTGTTGCTTTTTTTTTTCCCGGTCCCAGGATTGAACCCATGATCTTCCAGTTGCACTACACTTTTTTTGAAGGAACAATTTTTTATAAATAGGAAACTACGAGGTTTTGGTACGGTAAAGTAAGAGAACAAATATTGTAGGATTAAACCTCGAAAAAATCGTAGGCAAAGCGCTTTAGTGAGATGTGAGAGAAAGAAAAATCACAAAAGAATTACCTGGGATTCGAACACGGACTCCGGTAGGACGAGCAGCCGTCTAGCCATAGCACCCCAAAAGTCTAAGTCGATAGTACGCTGTTCTCTCGTGGCTAGACGGCTGCTCGTCCTACCGGAGTCCGTGTTCGAATCCCAGATGTGAGTTATTGATGTCTGATGTGACAGTCTCATCATGTGAGTTATTGATGTCTGATGTGACAGTCTCATCATTTGAGTTATTGATGTCTGATGTGACAGTCTCATCATTTGAGTTATTGATGTCTGAAAAGATAGTCTCATCATTTGAGTTATTGTTGCCTGATGTGACAGTCTCATCATGCTAGTTATTGATGTCTGAGAAGACAGTTTCATCATGTGAGTTATTGATGTCTGACAAGATAGTCTCATCATAATAAAGTGGAACGAATTTAAGAACAACACAGAGATAAGACAGATGAGCAAACAACAACCTGTCTCATGGGTGATCAGAAAAAGAAGGTGGACATGTGATGAGAAGAAATAATCAGAGAATACCAAAACAAGCTGTCAAGTGGAGCACAACAGGCAGAAGAAAAAGAGGCCGACCTCGTGAAACTCTAAAGAGGACATTGTTCAGAGAAGCCAGTTTAGTGGGCATAACATCCGTTGATGAAGTTGAAAGACTTGCTGAGAATAGGAAAACTTGGCAAACAACTATGCGAGCCCTATGTGACATTTAACAGCATGGGAAGGATGTATATAAGAATGTATGTCTATTAAATATAGTATGTCCAAGGTAAATAGTAAAATAAGTCAAATATTAATAGCAGTAGATGTTTTATTGTGTGTGTGTGTGCTGTAACTGCAGGCTGTTTGATGAATTGCTTCACCGACTAGAGACAGGACCAGAAGGAGATCTGCTTGTTGGTACACTGTGTTTGCTTGAGGCATCAGCAGCAGGGCTGAATGAGATGGAGCTTAGACAACTTCTGGCTGATGACAAGACAATCAAACCTCCCTCTCCATTTGAAGAAAAAGGTCAGTGTGAGTCTTTGATCATGAAGGTTAAGTGAGCTGGAGGGTGGTGGAGCTGAGAAGAAGAGTGATATTCTACACATTCATTCTCAGAAATTATTTTGGTTTCTCCAAGTTTGTGTGAAGTACTTCTTACAGTTTAGTTTCTCTTTTCATGTATGGTGTCATGTCATCACTTTCTCTCATGTTTGTGGTTATGATCATTCATACTTTGAAAATTTCACAGCCTCACATCTGACTTTACTGTCACATTTTAGAGTGATACAGAATATAACCCAGAACTCAAAAACAGATTGTATGATGTAAACCTTGGAATGATGCAGAATATAACCCAGAACTCAAAAACAGATTGTATGATGTAAACCTTAGAATGATGCAGAATATAACCCAGAACTCAAAGACAGATTGTATGATGTAAACCTTGGAGTGATGCAGAATATAACCCAGAACTCAAAAACAGATTGTATGATGTAAACCTTAGAGTGATACAGAATATAACCCAGAATTCAAAAACAGATTGTATGATGTAAACCTTGGAGTGATGCAGAATATAACCCAGAATTCAAAAACAGATTATATGATGTAAACCTTAGAGTGATGCAGACTATAACCCAGAACTCAGAGACAGATTGTATGATGTAAACCTTAGAGTGATGCAGACTATAACCCAGAACTCAAAGACAGATTGTATGATGTAAACCTTAGAGTGATGCAGACTATAACCCAGAACTCAAAGACAGATTGTATGTTGTAAACCTTGGAGTGATGCAGACTATAACCCCGAACTCAAAGACAGATTGTATGTTGTAAACCTTAGAGTGATGCAGAATATAACCCAGAACTCAAAGACAGATTATATGATGTAAACCTTAGAGTGATGCAGACTATAACCCAGAACTCAAAGACAGATTGTATGGTGTAAACCTTAGAGTGATGCAGAATATAACCCAGAACTCAAAGACAGATTGTATGATGAAATCTTTGGAGTGATGCAGAGAAATAGAGAATGCAAAATGAGGTATTTCAGACTGAAACATGCATGAAACAAGGATGTATATTATCTCCCTTGCTTTTTGGAATTGCCATAGACTTTATAATGAAAAGATTCTATACAAGTAAAACCGGCATTGATTGGGTACAAGGGACCCAAATAGGAGATCTTGATTTTGCAGATGACATAACTCTTATCAGTGGCAATGTGACATCATACAATCAGAGACTGATTGTATGATGTAAACCTTAGAGTGATGCAGAATATAACCCAGAACTTAGAGACTGATTGTATGATATAAACCTGAACTTTGTCCATGATTTCAGAAACTAAAAATGATGCAGAATATAACCCAGAACTCAAAGACTGAAAGTATGATATAAACCTGAACTTTGTCCATGATTTCAGAAACTAAAAGTGATGCAGAGAACTGAGTTGGTGGTAGTTTTATGCAGAATGTCACTACATGTTTTTTCATGTTGTTTACAGAGGAAACAGAGGGAAGAGAAAAAGATAAGAACAAAGAGAAGCGGGTTCTGAGTGAGGATAGATGGCAGCTGGTGTACCTCACACTGCAGCCATACCTTCGACCATATGGTGACAGCAGGGCGGGAAGGTTAGATTTTTACCACAGAGCTCTCAGCAAAGCTGTCAGAAAAAGGTATACAATTCCTTATCTATCACTATGTCATCAAATATAGTCATGTCAGGTGTTAAAGTATGCCAGTACACATAGGTCATTAACCATTATCACATCTCTTTCTCTCTCTGAACCTTAAATGCCCAGGGCACATGGGACTTCCACAATGGTTTTCCACAAATGCCTGTCCTTTGCCTTTTTTTCTGCTCTTGCCCAGGTGAGCCCTCTATTGCTCAACATCCTCTCTGTTGCTCTTCTCTGTGTCTCTTTTGGTCTACCCTTACTTCTGTTCCCCTGTAGTGTCCATCTTAGTGCTATTTTTGGTAGTGAGTTGTCAGTCATTCGGAGCACATGTCCCAACCATCGCTAGCGTCTTTCCTCAATAATTGCTGTCAGTGGATTCATCTGCATTTCTGCCAACAAGATGTTATTTCTTATGTGTTTAGGTTCCAGTAGGTCTACAGTCGGGCTGGGGACTTCAGTGGCTGACTTTCATCCACAACCTTCATGGGCTCAGTTTCCTGATAAGCATTTCTCCTTCCACCTGCATTTGTTTTTCCCCTTGCTTCTGTTTCTGTAGCAGTCTGATAGTTTTTTTGTTGCTGGCTCTATGCCGAACCCTCCTTAGTCACCTTTTATGATCATGCGTGGTAGGGTACAGTGGTCCTATTCTTTGCAGATCCCGGGTACCACACGGGGGCATTATCACATGGCACAGTATTTCCATCTTCATTGACCAGTATGTCACAGTATTTCTTGTTTCAATGACCATTATCACATGAAACAGTATTTCATGCTTAATTATTGACCATTATCACATGGCACAGTATTTCATGTTTTATTGATCATTGTCACATGGCACAGTATTTCATGCTTCATCGACCATTATCACAAGTCCAACTTATAATGTTTAGATGAGTGTTGTATTCATGGTGGCACAAGAGCCTCACTTGTACTATATAGATGAGTGGTACACTTTAAGTTCTGTGTCTTAATATCATCACTACAACATCAGCAGCCAGCCTTTAAGTTCTGTGTCTCAATATCATCACTACAACATCAGCAGCCAACACTTTAGGTTCTGTCTCAGTATCATCACTACAACATCAGCAGCCAGTGCTTTAAGTTCTCTGTCTCAATATCATCACTACAACATCAGCAACCAGCCTTTAAGTTCTGTGTCTTAATATCATCACTGCATTCATCAGCAGCCAGCCTTTAAGTTCTGTGTCTCACTACAACATAAGCAGCCAGCACTTTAAGTTCTGTCTTAATATCATCACTACAACATAAGCGGCCAGCACTTTAAGTTCTGTCATAATATCATCACTACAACATAAGCAGCCAGCACTTTAAGTTCTGTCTTAATATCATCACTACAACATAAGCAGCCAGCCTTTAATTTCTGTCTTAATATCATCACTACAACATAAGCAGCCAGCACTTTAAGTTCTGTCTTAATATCATCACTACAACATAAGCAGCCAGCACTTTAAGTTCTGTCTTAATATCATCACTACAACATAAGCAGCCAGCACTTTAAGTTCTGTCTTAATATCATCACTACAACATAAGCAGCCAGCACTTTAAGTTCTGTCTCAGTATCATCACTTCAACATCAGCAGCCAGTACTTTAATTTCTATCTCAGTATCATCACTTCAACATCAGCAGCCAGTACTTTAATTTCTGTCTCAGTATCACCACTTCAACATCAGCAGCCAGTACTTTAATTTCTGTCTCAGTATCATCACTTCAACATCAGCAGCCAGTACTTTAATTTCTGTCCCAGTATCATCACTTCAACATCAGCAGCCAGTACTTTAATTTCTGTCTCAGTATCATCATTTCAACATCAGCAGCCAGTACTTTAATTTCTGTCTCAGTATCATCACTTCAACATCAGCAGCCAGTACTTTAAGTTCTGTCTCAGTATCATCACTTCAACATCAGCAGCCAACACTTTAAGTTATCATCAAGCAATCACCTGAAGCATAGCTTACATGTGAAGTTTTTATTCATGTTTTATTTTGTATGTCAGGTTCTGTTTTTTTTTAATAATGTCAGCTTGTGTTATGTTGTGTGATGTCAGGTTCTGTTTTGTTGTATGATGTCAGGTTCTGTTTTGTTGTATGATGTCAGGTTCTGTTTTGTTGTATGATGTCAGATTCTGTTTTGTTGTATGATGTCAGGTTCTGTTATATGATGTCAGCTTGTATTTTGTTGTATGATGCCAATATATGTTTTGTACTTCAGTCAGTTTTTCTTGTTAGCAAGAAAAGAAATTATGACCTTGTCCCGACTGTCAGATATAGAAACTGTTCTTTGTTTCAGATATTTAACAGTAAATTCAGATGACGAAAAATCCGCAGGCAAGCCTGAAAAATCTAGCACATACTTCTTCTGGCACACAAAACTGGCAGACTTTTTCCGCTACCACTGTGATGTGGCTAAAGTGGTGGAGGAGTACCCTTACCACCTGGCATGTCTGGATGACAAGTTTCACCTAGCCCAATGCCTGTGTGACTGGAAGGTCTTTGATAGGCTCTACCATGAAGAGTACAGCTCACAGCTGATGGCTTATTGGAGGAAGGTTGGTATTTGTACATATACTCTTTCTTGTATATCTGCTCTAAGTAGAAAATATATTGCTTTTAGTAGTTATGTTTGTTGTCTTGTAACTTGGATCACTAATGAGTTTGTTATTGCTGTTTGTTGTCTTGTAATTTGTATCACTAATGAGTTTGTTATTGATGTTTGTTGTCTTGGAGCATGAATAGATTTGTTTTATTAAATACTGTTTATGTCTTGAACCTTGCATGTTTTTTAGTGTTACTGTTTACATTCTTGTTACTCGGAACCTCAGTGTAACTTGGCATTAATAACAGTTAAGGAAAGTCATCTAACAAGCAGCATGCAGCTTTCAAGTTGAGACCATGTTAATATCTGCTCTTCACTTGAAAATCTGCTTGTAAGTTTGGACTTGTGTAGGACTACTTGTTCCACACATTTTTTTATAACACATTTCAGCCTAGAACATTTTCATCTTGGCTTTGGAATTTAAGGCCAGAAGCTGTCAGATTTCATTATCTCTCTGTCTCTTGCCCACTAATGTTGTGGAGCTTTTGCATCACTCAGTAAGTTGGCCCAATCTCTGAAATGATATCAAGGTTTTGTGTCATTCTGCAGGTTGGCCCATTCTCTGAAATGATATCAAGTTTTTGTGTCATTCTGCAGGTTGGCCCAATCTCTGAAATGATATCAAGTTATGAAGCAGCACTAAGAAAGTTTGAAGAGGCTGACACAGCAAACGAAGCGGCTGTGTCACTCCGATACGAGAAAGTTTGCAGAGTCACGTAAGTAACTGACACCATTTGCAATAAAAAATGTCACGTTTGTGCACTGATGTCATAATATTGTTTGTGCTTTGTCTAAATTTAGTAAATATATCTCTCTCCATATCTCTTGCTCTCCCCTCCTCCCTCTCACACACACACACACAGAGTGAGAGATATATTTTGAATGCAGTTCTTGTCCCATCACACTTTTTCACATCTGGCTGTGGGAGTGGGTTTTACAGACCCAGAGCGTAGCTAAACGAACAGGACAGTGCATCTTAGCAGACTCCACTGAGGACCGTAACAATCCCTGTCATGGCCAAGCCAGTTATTGGAGATATCAGTAGAGAGCTGGGTTAGGGTCTTGTTCAGCTGTGGTTCGCCAAGCCTGATGCAAGCAGTTAACCCTGGGTTGCTAACTGCTACGTCAGATTGCATCTTCACTCCTTCTAGGTGTACTTAAGTATGTCTTCTACGTTCTAGTGGCATCAGTGTGCATGTTATCAGGTAGACTTGTACGTTCTAGTGGCATCAGTGTGCACGTTATCAGGTAGACTTGTACGTTCTAGTGGCATCAGTGTGCACGTTATCAGGTAGACTTGTACGTTCTAATGGTATCAGTGTGCACGTTATCAGGTAGACTTGTACGTTGTAGTGGTATCAGTGTGCACATTATCAGGTAGACTTGTACGTTGTAGTGGTATCAGTGTGCACGTTATCAGGTAGACTTGTACGTTCTAGTGGCATCAGTGTGGACGTTATCAGGTAGACTTGTACGTTCTAGTGGCATCAGTGTGCACGTTATCAGGTAGACTTGTACGTTCTAGTGGCATCAGTGTGGACGTTATCAGATAGACTTGTACGTTCTAGTGGTATCAGTGTGCACGTTATCAGGTAGACTTGTACGTTGTAGTGGTATCAATGTGCACATTATCAGGTAGACTTGTACATTCTAGTGGTATCTGTGCACGTTATCAGGTAGACTTGTACGTTCTAGTGGCATCAGTGTGCACGTTATCAGGTAGACTTGTACGTTCTAGTGGCATCAATGTGGACGTTATCAGGTAGACTTGTACGTTGTAGTGGTATCAGTGTGCACGTTATCAGGTAGACTTGTACGTTGTAGTGGTATCAGTGTGGACGTTATCAGGTAGACTTGTACGTTGTAGTGGTATCAGTGTGGACGTTATCAGGTAGACTTGTACGTTCTAGTGGTATCAGTGTGGACGTTATCAGATAGACTTGTACGTTCTAGTGGTATCAATGTGGACGTTATCAGATAGACTTGTACGTTCTAGTGGTATCAGTGTGGACGTTATCAGGTAGACTTGTACGTTCTAGTGGCATCAGTGTGCACGTTATCAGGTAGACTTGTACGTTCTAGTGGCATCAGTGTGCACGTTATCAGGTAGACTTGTACGTTCTAATGGTATCAGTGTGCACGTTATCAGGTAGACTTGTACGTTGTAGTGGTATCAGTGTGCACGTTATCAGGTAGACTTGTACATTGTAGTGGTATCAGTGTACACGTTATCAGGTAGACTTGTACGTTCTAGTGGCATCAGTGTGGACGTTATCAGGTAGACGTACGTTCTAGTGGCATCAGTGTGCACGTTATCAGGTAGACTTGTACGTTCTAGTGGTATCAGTGTGGACGTTATCAGATAGACTTGTACGTTCTAGTGGTATCAGTGTGGACGTTATCAGGTAGACTTGTACGTTGTAGTGGTATCAGTGTGCACGTTATCAGGTAGACTTGTACATTCTAGTGGTATCAGTGTGGACGTTATCAGGTAGACGTACATTCTAGTGGTATCAGTGTGGACGTTATCAGGTAGACTTGTACGTTCTAGTGGTATCAGTGTGGACGTTATCAGGTAGACTTGTATGTTGTAGTGGTATCAGTGTGCACGTTATCATTTAGACTTGTACGTTGTAGTGGTATCAGTGTGCACGTTATCAGGTAGACTTGTACGTTGTAGTGGTATCAGTGTGCACGTCATCAGGTAGACTTGTACGTTCTAGTGGTATCAGTGTGGACATTATCAGATAGACTTGTACGTTCTAGTGGTATCAGTGTGCACGTTATCAGGTAGACTTGTACGTTGTAGTGGTATCAATGTGCACGTTATCAGGTAGACTTGTACGTTCTAGTGGTATCAATGTGCACGTTATCAGGTAGACTTGTACGTTGTAGTGGTATCAATGTGCACGTTATCAGGTAGACTTGTACGTTCTAGTGGTATCAGTGTGTATTTAATCAGGTAGACTTGTACGTTCTAGTGGCATCAGTGTGCACGTTATCAGGTATACTTGTACGTTCTAGTGGCATCAATGTGGACGTTATCAAGTAGACTTGTACGTTGTAGTGGCATCAATGTGCACGTTATCAGGTAGACTTGTACGTTGTAGTGGCATCAGTGTGCACGTTATCAGGTAGACTTGTACGTTGTAGTGGTATCAGTGTGCACGTTATCAGATAGACTTGTACGTTGTAGTGGTATCAATGTGCACGTTATCAGGTAGACTTGTACGTTGTAGTGGTATCAGTGTGGACGTTATCAGGTAGACTTGTACGTTGTAGTGGTATCAGTGTGGACGTTATCAGGTAGACTTGTACATTCTAGTGGTATCAGTGTGGACGTTATCAGGTAGACTTGTACGTTGTAGTGGTATCAGTGTGGACGTTATCAGGTAGACTTGTACGTTCTAGTGGTATCAGTGTGGACGTTATCAGGTAGACTTGTACGTTCTAGTGGTATCAGTGTGGATTTAATCAGGTAGACTTGTACGTTCTAGTGGTATCAGTGTGGATTTAATCAGGTAGACTTGTACGTTCTAGTGGTATCAGTGTGGATTTAATCAGGTAGACTTGTACATTATGGTGTCTTTTATCAAAGTATGGGTGTAATTAGACAAGTCGTATTTGTACTGCTTTACTACTACTCTTTCATTTGATATGTTGTGAAATGCTTGAACATGTGTTTATTTGTGATTTACTGGACAAGAACGTAGCAGATTTTGTCTTGTGATATTTGGTTTGGTGGACAAGAATGTAGCAGATTTTGTCTTGTGATATTTGGTCTGGTGGACAAGAATGTAGCGGATTTTGTCTTGTGATATTTGGTTTGGTGGACAAGTATGTAGCGGATTTTGTCTTGTGATATTTGGTTTGGTGGACAAGAATGTAGCGGATTTTGTCTTGTGATATTTGGTTTGGTGGACAAGAATGTAGCGGATTTTGTCTTGTAATATTTGGTTCGGTGGAGAAGAATTTAGTGGACTTTGTCTTGTCCTCTGTACAGAATCCAGGCAGGAAAGCATCAAGATGCCCTGGAGTTACTGAAGACTGCTATGAAGATTGAAGAGAAGGAGCTTGGAGCCAGACCTCACAGGATGGTAGAGCTCTATGCTCTGATGTCTGAAATCTATGATGAAGTACGTTTCACATCATAGAACATTTCCATCTACAAGTCATTCTATAAAGATGCCTGAACACATGGTTAATGTGCAAGAAAGAGTTTTGAAATTCAGGAGATTGTCTTTGTAAACGTCTTAGTAAACTGAGTCCATTTCATTATGTGTAGCAGTTTGTACAAGTAGATGCTACCTTTACAGTCTTTGTGATATTTTACAGTAGATGTTCATGTGTTTCTAAGCTGTGATATGTGATAGAAGGTGGTTTGTGGATGTGTGCGTGTGTTTCTCTGCTGTGACATGTCATGATGAGTGTAAGTGTGCGTGTGTTTCTCTGCTGTGACATGTCATGATGAGTGTAAGTGTGCTTGTGTTTCTAAGCTGTGACATGTCATGAGTGTAAGTGTAGCATGTGTTTCTCTGCTGTGACATGTCATGATGAGTTTAAGTATGCATGTGTTTCTCTGCTGTGACATGTCATGATGAGTGTAAGTATGCATGTGTTTCTCTGCTGTGACATGTCATGATGAGTTTAAGTATGCATGTATCGCAGGGAAAATTTTTCAGTAATTTGGTTGTTGTGTGATGGCAGAGAAAGTATGTCAGTAATTTTGTTGTTTGACAGCAGAGAAACTTTGTCAATAATTTGGTTGTTGTTTGACGGCAGGCAGAGAAAGTTTGTCAATAATTTGGTTGTTTGACAGCAGAGAAAGTTTGCCAATAATTTGGTCATTGTTTGACAGCAGAGAAAGTTTGTCAATAATTTGGTTGTTGTTTGATGACAGACAGAGAAAGTATGTCATTAATTTGTTTATTGTTTGACAGCAGAGAAACTTTGTCAATAATTTGGTTGTTGTTTGACAGCAGGTAGAGAAAGTTTGTCGATAATTTGCTTGTTTGACAGCAGAGAAAGTTTGCCAATAATTTGGTCATTGTTTGACAGCAGAGAAAGTTTGTCAATAATTTGGTTGTTGTTTGACAGCAGGCAGAGAAAGTTTGTCAATAATTTGGTTGTTTGACAACAGAGAAAGTTTGCCAATAATTTGGTCATTGTTTGACAGCAGAGAAAGTTTGTCAGTAATTTGGTTGTTGTTTGATGGCAGGCAGAGAAAGTATGTCATTAATTTGTTTATTGTTTGACAGCAGAGAAAGTTTGTCAATAATTTGGTTGTTGTTTGATGGCAGGCAGAGAAAGTTTGCCAATAATTTGGTCATTGTTTGACAGCAGAGAAAGTTTGTCAATAATTTGGTTGTTGTTTGACAGCAGGCAGAGAAAGTTTGTCAATAATTTGGTTGTTGTTTGACAGCAGAGAAAGTTTGTCAATAATTTGGTTGTTGTTTGACAGCAGGCAGAGAAAGTTTGTCAATAATTTGGTTGTTGTTTGACAGCAGGCAGAGAAAGTATGTCATTAATTTGTTTATTGTTTGACGATCACCAGAAGCTGAAGCTGAACGACTTTGTATCTAGGAGTCAGCTGCCAGATCTTAGAAAGACTATCCATTATGCCAAGAAGTCCATTCACATTAGGAAGACATTGCCTGGTCCATATCACAAGGTCAGTCTGAGTGGGGCAGTGATATCACTGAAAGTCTCAGCATGTGTTCTTTGATGACACTATATGATGGTTTGTGTGAAGGTTTGGAAAACTGGCATTCAGCTGGGTGGGAAGTAGGGTGACTTAATCAAACATCGTGCTTATCTGTGAGCTTGAAACATGTTATTGAGCCTTGTCTCCTTTATGTTAAGTGAAAGTAGCAGGCTGGGTTGTCACCACAAGCAGCATGTGGGAAGCTGGGTCTGTCCCAGCTTATTGTTGTGTTATTCTAACATGTATCCAGTCTGTCATTTTAGGGTCTTCATGCCTCTGTCCTCATCTCAAGCTTAGCTTACATGAAATTATCAGTGTTCTGAGTTACATGTCATTATCCTGATATTGTATGAAAATGCCTATATCCTGATGTTATGTGGAAATGTCTGTATCCTGATGTTATGTAGAAATGTCTATGTTGAGAAATATCTTCTATTTCATGATGCTATTTAGAAGTATCTATGTTGAGAAATATCTTCTATATCATGATGTCATGTAGAAATGTCTATGTTGAGAAATATCTATATTCTGATGTTATGTAGAAATCTGTGTTCAGAAGTATCTTCTATATTCTGATTTTATGTAGAAATGTCTATGTTGAGAAATATCTATATCCTTATGTCATGTAGAAATGTCTATGTTGAGAAATATCTGTATCCTGATGTCATGTACAAGTGTCTATGTTGAGAAATATCTATATCCTGATGTCATGTAGAAATGTCTATGTTGAGAAATATCTATATCCTTACGTAGAAATGTCTATGTTAAGAAATATCTATATCCTGATGTCATGTAGAAATATCTATATATTGATGTCATGTAGAAATATCTATGTTGAGAAATATCTATATCCTGATGTCATGTAGAAATATCTATATTCAGGAAACTCTCTACTGTAGAGAGCTAAACAACAACACAACTCCTTCAGATCATCAGAGGAAGTACCCGTACCCCCCCCCCCGACAAGTGTTTCGGCCCTATTAAACTCCTGACACTCTAAGGGGGGTGGGCCCCTCTGGGTCATGACTCTCAGAGGTCTTGTGAGTTGTTGCTTTTTTTTCTCCTGGTCTCGGGATTGAACCCATGATCTTCCAGTTGCCACTGCACTTTTTTGAAGTGTGACTTTAGCAATTTAGCTATGGAGGAGTGGTATTGGTTGTGGCAGATGAAATTACTTATATTCCCAATGCTTGTTTCACATACTCCACAGCCAGCATGAGGCCTTTTCTGCTGTTTCTGAAAAGCTTCTCAATGCCCTTGCTCTTGCTTGTCCCTTTATGCCCAGTTGCTTACATAGGTCGTATGCTGATGTTGCTATGAATCCTCTCCCTCATACTTCTACAGCTGTCACTTTTGCCCTGATTCCTGCCCCCAGCCTCAGTTGCTTGACCAGGTCATTGTAATTCTCACATTTGAATAAATGCTGTTCCTCTATTCTAGTTTCGTATGGGACCATAAGCTCAATCATTATTAATTCCTGTTTTTCTGTGGAGTACAAAAAAAACCTTATGTCATGTAGAAACATCTATATCCTGATGTCATGTTGAAATATCTATATCCTGATGTCATTTAAAAGTATCTGTATCCTTATGTCATGTAGAAACATCTATATCCTGATGTCATGTAGAAACATCTATGTCATGTAGAAATATCTATATTCTGATGTTATGTAGAAATCTGTGTTCAGAAGTATCTTCTATATTCTGATTTTATGTAGAAATGTCTATGTTGAGAAATATCTATATCCTTATGTCATGTAGAAATGTCTATGTTGAGAAATATCTGTATCCTGATGTCATGTACAAGTGTCTATGTTGAGAAATATCTATATCCTGATGTCATGTAGAAATGTCTATGTTGAGAAATATCTATATCCTTACGTAGAAATGTCTATGTTAAGAAATATCTATATCCTGATGTCATGTAGAAATATCTATATATTGATGTCATGTAGAAATATCTATGTTGAGAAATATCTATATCCTGATGTCATGTAGAAATATCTATATTCAGGAAACTCTCTACTGTAGAGAGCTAAACAACAACACAACTCCTTCAGATCATCAGAGGAAGTACCCGTACCCCCCCCCCCGACAAGTGTTTCGGCCCTATTAAACTCCTGACACTCTAAGGGGGGTGGGCCCCTCTGGGTCATGACTCTCAGAGGTCTTGTGAGTTGTTGCTTTTTTTTCTCCTGGTCTCGGGATTGAACCCATGATCTTCCAGTTGCCACTGCACTTTTTTGAAGTGTGACTTTAGCAATTTAGCTATGGAGGAGTGGTATTGGTTGTGGCAGATGAAATTACTTATATTCCCAATGCTTGTTTCACATACTCCACAGCCAGCATGAGGCCTTTTCTGCTGTTTCTGAAAAGCTTCTCAATGCCCTTGCTCTTGCTTGTCCCTTTATGCCCAGTTGCTTACATAGGTCGTATGCTGATGTTGCTATGAATCCTCTCCCTCATACTTCTACAGCTGTCACTTTTGCCCTGATTCCTGCCCCCAGCCTCAGTTGCTTGACCAGGTCATTGTAATTCTCACATTTGAATAAATGCTGTTCCTCTATTCTAGTTTCGTATGGGACCATAAGCTCAATCATTATTAATTCCTGTTTTTCTGTGGAGTACAAAAAAAACCTTATGTCATGTAGAAACATCTATATCCTGATGTCATGTTGAAATATCTATATCCTGATGTCATTTAAAAGTATCTGTATCCTTATGTCATGTAGAAACATCTATATCCTGATGTCATGTAGAAACATCTATGTCATGTAGAAAAATCTATATCCTGATGTGACGTAGAAATATCTATATCCTGATGTCATGTAAAGTATCTGTATCCTTATGTCATGTAGAAACATCTATATCCTGATGTCATGTAAAATTATCTGTATCCTTATGTCATGTAGAAACATCTATAGCCTGATGTCATGTAGAAATATCTAAATTCTGATGTCATGTAGAAATATCAGTATCCTGATGTCATGTAGAAACATCTATGATGAGAAATATTTATATCCTTAGTTTAAACTTGGAATGTCCCTGATGAGGCTGGCATTCAACATGAAGAGCTGGGATGCTTGTGGTGGAGGCTCTGAGTTGTCTGGCCCTGATGCAGTTGCCGAGGGAAACAAGTATATTGACAGGGCCCTCAAAATATTCATGGAGGTAGTAATGTTATTCTGTGACCTGCCAACTACAGGTTTTAAATGTAGTAATGTTACTCTGTGACCTGCCAACTACAGGTTTTAAATGTAGTAATGTTACTCTGTGACCTGCCAACTACAGGTTTTAAATGTAGTAATGTTACTCTGTGACCTGCCAACTACAGGTTTTAAGTGTAATAATGGTACTCTGTGACCTGCCAACTACAGGTTTTAAGCACATTTAATTCTAGAGTTACACAAATCTTGTATATGTTTTGTGTCTTCTCCAAGCTTTATTTTCTTGCCATGTCCTTTTTGTGATGAAATGTTATATACTGATATACACACACACACATACACTAATGCTAACTATTTTATGTTCTATATGTATGTAGTGTAGTGATAGTACAACAGCACACACTAATGTTAACTGTTATGTGTTCTTTCACTGCCATGGATATATTTTAAGGACATCTTAACATGTTCCAAGATTTCTGCACTTCTGGTGCTAACAACTTGCTAACACATTCTGCCTTCCACTAGTTGCTGCTATAAACTGCTCTAATTGTTTAACAGATCGGGAGTCACAGAAAGTAAATTTAGTTACATATGGCCTAGTTTCAGCAGGCAGCTGATGGCAGTGCTATTTTTGCCTGATGAGAGAGACGGGGTTGTCAGCCCTTTATATGTGTTGATTGTGTTCCAGTGTTGATCTAATAGTATGCACTGACTGGTATTTCATGGTCTTGTTGCATTTAGTATATTATAAAATATTTCTTATACCATGGCTAGAAGATAAATTTATACAGAAACTCTGAGAATTTCTTACAAAGGGGAAGAGTGAAGACAAAACTGAAATAGATGGTTCCTACAAGATACTCACAACACTTATGCTCAGCCGTGAGCTTTGACCCAGTGGCAAGAATGAACGAGTTGAAAATAAACGAATACTTGTCAAACAACAAACTCTTTGCTTCAGCCACCTGTGTTTTGTGTGCAATTATGAGCTGGGACAGATTTTTATTACTTTTGAGAATGTTGCACTTCACAGACGCTGGCACTGATGTTTGCAGTGATGAACTTTTCAGAGACATTTTCTCTTATATAGAATCATCAGTACTGAAGGAAAGTGTGCACAAAATAAGGGTGTCAGGAAACAAGACATATGTCCAAAGATTGTGATGCTGCGTGTGCATTGCTTCTCGTTTTTAAACATTTTACATGCAAAAACATTACTGAAAAAAATGTTTTTTGCCTTTTATTTTTTTAATGTAAATATCACTCACTGAAGAGGTTTTAATCATAAAGAAGATAAGTAGTAATATGTGACATGAATGGGGACGTATAATCACAGAGATCTGCCATAAGTCATAGAGTTTCAAATGATGTATAAAGTTTTCAGCACCTGGGGAAAGCTTGCAGGTGGAAGTAAGTAGCACACAAGGTCATGGCATACAGGGTGAATGTAGCAGTGAAAAGGTTAATGTTAACTGTTGTATGTCATAAGTTTATCATAATGATAGTACAGCACACACACACACACTAATGTTAACTGTCCTAAGTATATCATATAATGATAGTACAACAACATACACACTAATGTTAACTGTTGTGTGTCTTAAGTTTATCATACTTGGTGTGATCAAAAAGTATCCAGACTGAGGGCATAAGTCCAGAATAAACTGACACAACCAGAAGGTAATAGGAACAGGTTAACCTTGACATATACCATGCATGTGGCATAAGTCAGGTCTCCCCAGTTTGTCTGCTTTGTTAATGAGCATCTGAATCTGTTCATTACAAATGTCATATCAGCAAAAACTGGATCAGTGAATTTGCCCATGTGTCACCTGCTCATCACCTACTTGAAGACATGAAAAATGACAAAAATTTGTTAAAAACAATCATAACTGGTGATGAATCATGAGTTTGTGGGTGTGACCCTGACACTGAGGTCCTGTCTTGTCAGTGTGGGTGTGACCCTCAGGCTGAGGTTCTGTCTTGTCAGTGTGGGTGTGACCCTCAGGCTGAGGTCCTGTCTTGTCAGTGTGGGTGTGACCCTGACACTGAGGTCCTGTCTTGTCAGTGTGGGTGTGACCCTGACAGTGAGGTCCTGTCTTGACAGTGTGGGTGTGACCCTGACACTGAGGTCCTGTCTTGACAGTGTGGGTGTGACCCTGACACTGAGGTCCTGTCTTGCCAGTGTGGGTGTTACCCTGACACTGAGGTCCTGTCTTGCCAGTGTGGGTGTGACCCTGACAGTGAGGTCCTGTCTTGTCAGTGTGGGTGTGACCCTCAGGCTGAGGTTCTGTCTTGTCAGTGTGGGTGTGACCCTCAGGCTGAGGTTCTGTCTTGTCAGTGTGGGTGTGACCCTCAGGCCGAGGTCCTGTCTTGTCAGTGTGGGTGTGACCCTCAGGCCGAGGTTCTGTCTTGTCAGTGTGGGTGTGACCCTCAGGCTGAGGTTCTGTCTTGTCAGTGTGGGTGTGACCCTGACACTGAGGTCCTGTCTTGTCAGTGTGGGTGTGACCCTCAGGCTGAGGTTCTGTCTTGTCAGTGTGGGTGTAACCCTGACACTGAGGTCCTGTCTTGTCAGTGTGGGTGTGACCCTGACACTGAGGTCCTGTCTTGACAGTGTGGGTGTGACCCTGACACTGAGGTCCTGTCTTGACAGTGTGGGTGTGACCCTGACACTGAGGTCCTGTCTTGCCAGTGTGGGTGTTACCCTGACACTGAGGTCCTGTCTTGCCAGTGTGGATGTGACCCTGACAGTGAGGTCCTGTCTTGTCAGTGTGGGTGTGACCCTCAGGCCGAGGTCCTGTCTTGTCAGTGTGGATGTGACCCTCAGGCCGAGGTTCTGTCTTGTCAGTGTGGGTGTGACCCTCAGGCTGAGGTTCTGTCTTGTCAGTGTGGGTGTGACCCTGACACTGAGGTCCTGTCTTGACAGTGTGGGTGTGACCCTGACACTGAGGTCCTGTCTTGACAGTGTGGGTGTGACCCTGACACTGAGGTCCTGTCTTGCCAGTGTGGGTGTTACCCTGACACTGAGGTCCTGTCTTGCCAGTGTGGATGTGACCCTGACAGTGAGGTCCTGTCTTGTCAGTGTGGGTGTGACCCTCAGGCTGAGGTTCTGTCTTGTCAGTGTGGGTGTGACCCTCAGGCTGAGGTTCTGTCTTGTCAGTGTGGGTGTGACCCTCAGGCTGAGGTTCTGTCTTGTCAGTGTGGGTGTGACCCTCAGGCTGAGGTTCTGTCTTGTCAGTGTGGGTGTGACCCTCAGGCCGAGGTCCTGTCTTGTCAGTGTGGATGTGACCCTCAGGCCGAGGTTCTGTCTTGTCAGTGTGGGTGTGACCCTCAGGCTGAGGTTCTGTCTTGTCAGTGTGGGTGTGACCCTGACACTGAGGTCCTGTCTTGTCAGTGTGGGTGTGACCCTCAGGCTGAGGTTCTGTCTTGTCAGTGTGGGTGTAACCCTGACACTGAGGTCCTGTCTTGTCAGTGTGGGTGTGACCCTCAGGCTGAGGTCCTGTCTTGTCAGTGTGGGTGTGACCCTGACACTGAGGTCCTGTCTTGTCAGTGTGGGTGTGACCCTCAGGCTGAGGTTCTGTCTTGTCAGTGTGGGTGTGACCCTCAGGCTGAGGTTCTGTCTTGTCAGTGTGGGTGTGACCCTGACACTGAGGTTCTGTCTTGTCAGTGTGGGTGTGACCCTCAGGCTGAGGTTCTGTCATGTCAGTGTGGGTGTGACCCTGACACTGAGGTCCTGTCTTGTCTGTGTGGGTGTGACCCTCAGGCTGAGGTCCTGTCTTGTCAGTGTGAGTGTGACCCTGACACTGAGGTCCTGTCTTGACAGTGTGGGTGTGACCCTGACACTGAGGTCCTGTCTTGACAGTGTGGGTGTGACCCTGACACTGAGGTCCTGTCTTGCCAGTGTGGGTGTTACCCTGACACTGAGGTCCTGTCTTGCCAGTGTGGATGTGACCCTGACAGTGAGGTCCTGTCTTGTCAGTGTGGGTGTGACCCTCAGGCTGAGGTTCTGTCTTGTCAGTGTGGGTGTGACCCTCAGGCTGAGGTTCTGTCTTGTCAGTGTGGGTGTGACCCTCAGGCTGAGGTTCTGTCTTGTCAGTGTGGGTGTGACCCTCAGGCTGAGGTTCTGTCTTGTCAGTGTGGGTGTGACCCTGACACTGAGGTCCTGTCTTGTCAGTGGGGTGTGACCCTCAGGCTGAGGTTCTGTCTTGTCAGTGTGGGTGTGACCCTGACACTGAGGTCCTGTCTTGTCAGTGTGGGTGTGACCCTCAGGCTGAGGTTCTGTCTTGTCAGTGTGGGTGTAACCCTGACACTGAGGTCCTGTCTTGTCAGTGTGGGTGTGACCCTCAGGCTGAGGTCCTGTCTTGTCAGTGTGGGTGTGACCCTGACACTGAGGTCCTGTCTTGTCAGTGTGGGTGTGACCCTCAGGCTGAGGTTCTGTCTTGTCAGTGTGGGTGTGACCCTCAGGCTGAGGTTCTGTCTTGTCAGTGTGGGTGTGACCCTGACACTGAGGTTCTGTCTTGTCAGTGTGGGTGTGACCCTCAGGCTGAGGTTCTGTCATGTCAGTGTGGGTGTGACCCTGACACTGAGGTCCTGTCTTGTCTGTGTGGGTGTGACCCTCAGGCTGAGGTCCTGTCTTGTCAGTGTGAGTGTGACCCTGACACTGAGGTCCTGTCTTGTCAGTGTGGGTGTGACCCTCAGGCTGAGGTTCTGTCTTGACAGTGTGGGTGTGACCCTTAGGCTGAGGTTCTGTCTTGCCAGTACAAGACCCCGATGTCTCATGACCTAAAAATCACAACAGAGCCACAGCAGTTCAAGACAATGCTGACCATTCTTTTAGACTGGAAGTTTGCATGATGAATACGCTGCATCAGGCCGGACAGACAACCAGGAATACTGCTGCGAGTTTTGCTGCGTTTGACGGTGAGTGGAAACTGTCGTGACAACATGCCCGCCTGTGCAACAGTTTCTTGCCAAGCACCACATTCCACAGGTTCAGCAACCACCATATTCAGCTGATACCACTCCCTGTGAGTTTATCCTGTTTCCAAAAATAAAATACCACTTGAAAGGAAAAAAAGATTTCAGGATATTGAGGAGATACAAGAGAATGTGACAAGAATGTGACAAGACTTATCCATATCAGAAGATGACTTCAAAAAAATGCTTTGAGAAATGGAAACAGTGTGGTCTGAGTATGTTGCTTTGGATGGGGGCAACTTCGAAGGTGATTAAAGTACATGTCAGTAACTTTTGTAGTTTGGACGGGGACTAATTGGAAGGTGATTAAAGTACATGTCAGTAACTTTTGTAGTTTGGACGGGGACTAATTGGAAGGTGATTAAAGTACATGTCAGTAACTTTTGTAGTTTGGACGGGGACTAATTGGAAGGTGATTAAAGTACATGTCAGTAACTTAAAACTAGTTTGTTTTTTTTTTTTAATCCAGACCTGATACTTTCTGATCACACCTCATATAATAATAGTACAACACACACACACACACACACACTAATGTTTACTGTTGTATGTCTTAAGTTTATTATATAGTGATAGTATAAGAACTACACACAGACACTAATATTAACTGTTGTGTTCTCAGTTAAGTGACATGGGACATTATGCTGAAGCTTTGATGACCAAAGGTGTACTAGCACCAAGAGGAAGCATGGAGCAGCTGAAGGTAGCAGTAACTCTGTCACTCTTAAATCTGTCTAGGAAAACATGATTAACACTTTCTTACAGCAGCTGAAGGTAGCAGTAACTCTGTCACTCTTAAATTGTGTAGGAAAACACTTTCTTATAGCAGCTGAAGGTAGCAGTAACTCTGTCACTCTTAAATTGTGTAGGAAAACACTTTCTTATAGCAGTTGAAGGTAGCAGTATCTCTGTCACTCTTAAATTGTGTAGGAAAACACATTCTTATAGCAGTTGAAGGTAGCAGTATCTCTGTCACTCTTAAATTGTGTAGGAAAACACATTCTTATAGCAGTTGAAGGTAGCAGTATCTCTGTCACTCTTAAATTGTGTAGGAAAACACTTTCTTATAGCAGTTGAAGGTAGCAGTATCTCTGTCACTCTTAAATTGTGTAGGAAAACACTTTCTTATAGCAGTTGAAGGTAGCAGTAACTCTGTCACTCTTAAATTGTGTAGGAAAACACTTTCTTATAGCAGCTGAAGGTAGCAGTATCTCTGTCACTCTTAAATTGTGTAGGAAAACACTTTCTTATAGCAGTTGAAGGTAGCAGTAACTCTGTCACTCTTAAATTGTGTAGGAAAACACTTTCTTATAGCAGTTGAAGGTAGCAGTAACTCTGTCACTCTTAAATTGTGTAGGAAAACACTTTCTTATAGCAGTTGAAGGTAGCAGTATCTCTGTCACTCTTAAATTGTGTAGGAAAACACTTTCTTATAGCAGTTGAAGGTAGCAGTAACTCTGTCACTCTTAAATTGTGTAGGAAAACACTTTCTTATAGCAGTTGAAGGTAGCAGTAACTCTGTCACTCTTAAATTGTGTAGGAAAACACTTTCTTATAGCAGTTGAAGGTAGCAGTAACTCTGTCACTCTTAAATTGTGTAGGAAAACACTTTCTTATAGCAGTTGAAGGTAGCAGTAACTCTGTCACTCTTAAATTGTGTAGGAAAACACTTTCTTATAGCAGTTTAAGGTAGCAGTAACTCTGTCACTCTTAAATTGTGTAGGAAAACACTTTCTTATAGCAGTTGAAGGTAGCAGTATCTCTGTCACTCTTAAATTGTGTAGGAAAACACTTCTTATAGCAGTTGAAGGTAGCAGTAACTCTGTCACTCTTAAATTGTGTAGGAAAACACTTTCTTATAGCAGTTGAAGGTAGCAGTAACTCTGTCACTCTTAAATTGTGTAGGAAAACACTTTCTTATAGCAGTTGAAGGTAGCAGTAACTCTGTCACTCTTAAATTGTGTAGGAAAACACTTTCTTATAGCAGTTGAAGGTAGCAGTAACTCTGTCACTCTTAAATTGTGTAGGAAAACACTTTCTTATAGCAGTTGAAGGTAGCAGTATCTCTGTCACTCTTAAATTGTGTAGGAAAACACTTTCTTATAGCAGTTGAAGGTAGCAGTAACTCTGTCACTCTTAAATTGTGTAGGAAAACACTTTCTTATAGCAGTTGAAGGTAGCAGTATCTCTGTCACTCTTAAATTGTGTAGGAAAACACTTTCTTATAGCAGTTGAAGGTAGCAGTATCTCTGTCACTCTTAAATTGTGTAGGAAAACACTTTCTTATAGCAGTTGAAGGTAGCAGTAACTCTGTCACTCTTAAATTGTGTAGGAAAACACTTTCTTATAGCAGTTGAAGGTAGCAGTAACTCATTCATTCTTAAATCTGTCTAGGAAAACAACATTTTCTCATAGCTTTTATTATTATTATTATGATGTTTTATAGGTGAAGTGGAATACTAACACAAGAATTAGGATGCCTAGTTTGTTAAGTTTGTAAATAGGTAGGTGTAGAGAATGTTACTTATTTTGTGTGGTATGTTGACTGTGATTACTTAAAACACTGGCACAGATTCTTTGCTAGTTTTGTATCTGAAATAGCAGGAAAGATGAGGCTAGAAATGAACAGCACATTGACAAGAAAAAACTACAACTGTCACATTCTCACAACACACAGTATACTAACCTCCATCACATGTGCTTCATTAACTAACATGTCATCCAATAAACATCGTGAAATTTTGGGCTCACACAGAACAGTTTATCACTTTTATATTTCAGTTGTACAATCAAGCCATGGAGCTGTGCATGCAGATGTATGGAGAACTGCATATCCTGACATCACGGCTCTACATCAACATCGGAATTGTTTACGAGGACAATAAAGTCAGTGACTTATTGTTTTCTAATGAATGTATGTTGAGAAGCGTTGTAGAGTTTTCTTTCCCCATGTACTCCCTCACTGATTGTGTGTGCTGGAACCTGTACAACCATCACAGAAGCAGGTCCCATCATTCAGTTCTATTTGTTTATTTCACCATCCACTTCAACATTTGTATATTGTAACCTCATCAGAAGTGATGGGAGATGAAGTGAAAATTGATTTTTACATGTAATTATATATATATATATATATATATATATATATCTGTTCAGTATTTTTCATGCGTGTGGAAACTGTTGAAAATAAATGAATAATTTTAGCAATGAAACAAAAAGAGACTTGCTCTCCTAATAGCAAAAACTGTGTGTGAAGCCATCTCTTGTGCTGTATTGTGGAATGTGACAGTTCACCTCATCAGTCTCCAGACCTGTCCTCAATCAGTGCATCCCATTGTCAGTCTTCACTACATGGTGTAACCATTGCATCTTATTGTCAGTCTTCACTACATGGTGTAACCATTGCATCTTATTGTCAGTCTTCACTACATGGTGTAACCATTGCATCTTATTGTCAGTCTTCACTACATGGTGTAACCATTGCATCTTATTGTCAGTCTTCACTACATGGTGTAACCATTGCATCCCATTGTCAGTCTTCACTACATGGTGTAACCATTGCATCTTATTGTCAGTCTTCACTACATGGTGTAACCATTGCATCTTATTGTCAGTCTTCACTACATGGTGTAACCATTGCATCTTATTGTCAGTCTTCACTACATGGTGTAACCATTGCATCTTATTGTCAGTCTTCACTACATGGTGTAACCATTGCATCTTATTGTCAGTCTTCACTACATGGTGTAACCATTGCATCTTATTGTCAGTCTTCACTACATGGTGTAACCATTGCATCCCATTGTCAGTCTTCACTACATGGTGTAACCATTGCATCTTATTGTCAGTCTTCACTACATGGTGTAACCATTGCATCTTATTGTCAGTCTTCACTACATGGTGTAACCATTGCATCTTATTGTCAGTCTTCACTACATGGTGTAACCATTGCATCTTATTGTCAGTCTTCACTACATGGTGTAACCATTGCATCTTATTGTCAGTCTTCACTACATGGTGTAACCATTGCATCTTATTGTCAGTCTTCACTACATGGTGTAACCATTGCATCTTATTGTCAGTCTTCACTACATGGTGTAACCATTGCATCTTATTGTCAGTCTTCACTACATGGTGTAACCATTGCATCTTATTGTCAGTCTTCACTACACAGTGCAATCATTGCACCCTATTGTCAATCTTCACTACACAGTGTAATCATTGCACCCTATTGTCAGTCTTCACTACACAGTGTAATCATTGCACTCTATTGTCAATCTTCACTACACAGTGTAATCATTGCACCCTATTGTCAATCTTCACTACATGGTGTAATCATTGCACCCTATTGTCAATCTTTACTACACAGTGTAATCATTGCATCCTATTGTCAGTCTTCTTTACACAGTGCAATCAATGCGTCCTATTGTCAGTCTTCATTACACAGTGTAATCATTGCGTCCTATTGTCAGTCTTCATTACACAGTGTAATCATTGCATCCTATTGTCAGTCTTCATTACACAGTGTAATCACTGCATCCTATTGTCAGTCTTCACTACACAATGTAATATGGGATCTGTAGTTTGTATAGCATCAGCATCTTGTGTGTCAGATCTGAGTTCTGTCAGTACAATAATAAGCCAAGTCAGTTGGGGAAACGTGTGTCAGATCTGAGTTCTGTCAGTAGAATAATAAGCCAAGTCAGTTGGGGAAACATGTGTCAGATCTGAGTTATGTCAATACAATAATAAGCCAAGTCAGTTGGGGAAACATGTGTCAGATCTGAGTTATGTCAGTAGAATAATAAGCCAAGTCAGTTGGGGAAACATGTGTCAGATCTGAGTTATGTCAATACAATAATAAGCCAAGTCAGTTGGGGAAACATGTGTCAGATCTGAGTTATGTCAATACAATAATAAGCCAAGTCAGTTGGGGAAACATGTGTCAGATCTGAGTTATGTCAGTAGAATAATAAGCCAAGTCAGTTGGGGAAACATGTGTCAGATCTGAGTTATGTCAATACAATAATAAGCCAAGTCAGTTGGGGAAACATGTGTCAGATCTGAGTTATGTCAATACAATAATAAGCCAAGTCAGTTGGGGAAACATGTGTCAGATCTGAGTTATGTCAATACAATAATAAGCCAAGTCAGTTGGGGAAACATGTGTCAGATCTGAGTTATGTCAATACAATAATAAGCCAAGTCAGTTGGGGAAACATGTGTCAGATCTGAGTTATGTCAATACAATAATAAGCCAAGTCAGTTGGGGAAACATGTGTCAGATCTGAGTTATGTCAATACAATAATAAGCCAAGTCAGTTGGGGAAACATGTGTCAGATCTGAGTTATGTCAATACAATAATAAGCCAAGTCAGTTGGGGAAACATGTGTCAGATCTGAGTTATGTCAGTAGAATAATAAGCCAAGTCAGTTGGGGAAACATGTGTCAGATCTGAGTTATGTCAATACAATAATAAGCCAAGTCAGTTGGGGAAACATGTGTCAGATCTGAGTTATGTCAATACAATAATAAGCCAAGTCAGTTGGGGAAACATGTGTCAGATCTGAGTTATGTCAGTAGAATAATAAGCCAAGTCAGTTGGGGAAACATGTGTCAGATCTGAGTTATGTCAATACAATAATAAGCCAAGTCAGTTGGGGAAACATGTGTCAGATCTGAGTTATGTCAATACAATAATAAGCCAAGTCAGTTGGGGAAACATGTGTCAGATCTGAGTTATGTCAATACAATAATAAGCCAAGTCAGTTGGGGAAACATGTGTCAGATCTGAGTTATGTCAATACAATAATAAGCCAAGTCAGTTGGGGAAACATGTGTCAGATCTGAGTTATGTCAATACAATAATAAGCCAAGTCAGTTGGGGAAACATGTGTCAGATCTGAGTTATGTCAATACAATAATAAGCCAAGTCAGTTGGGGAAACATGTGTCAGATCTGAGTTATGTCAATACAATAATAAGCCAAGTCAGTTGGGGAAACATGAAACATGCCGTGTTGGTTTTCTTATAGCAGACTGTGATCCACACAAAACAGTTTTCTGGTGTCCATCAACACATGCCGTTAGGTCATGTTTAGGTTGATGCATAAATGTAAAGTTTAGGTCTTTGCATAAACACAGTTTGAGTTGATGTACAAGATATATGATATAAATGTCAAGTTTTGGTTGATGCATAAAAAAAATTAGAGTTGATGAAAAATGGAAAGTTCGGGTCTATGCATAAAGTTTGGGTTGATGCATAAACTTACTAGAAATGAACAGAGATGCTGAGATTTTTTAAAAAAACTTAAGTGGTAAAATTATCTGGGTTCCCCCCCCCCCCCCCGACTAACAGCGTTCTACTGCTTTCTGTGGAACAAAATTTTTAAAACGTTACAAATACTACTATGTGTCTAACTTTCACATTCCACCAACACACATAACAGAAAAAAAGAATATATAATTGAAGATTATCACACAGACATACAGAGAGTTATTTTGGTTGTGTTGTTTATGTGCTCTGTTACCATAAGACTGAGCATGTGTATGCGTCTGACTCAGGATTACAAAAGGTCTTACCAGTACTTCAAGAAGTGGGCCCGCCTTAGCGAAGAAATCATGGGGCCCGATCATCCTAAAACACTGAGGGCTAAAGGTGTGCTCAGAGAGTCTCGCTACCGTCGCATAGCAATGGAGCTTGGAGAGTGGGTGGAAGATGATGAGCACTTGCAGGTATGTGTCAGCACTTACAGGTGTGTGTGTGTGTGTGTGTGTGTCAGCATTTACAGGCAGCACTTACAGGTGTGTGTGTCAGCACTTAAGATCTGTGTGTATTTGCAAGTATGGTCTAGCCTTAAGCTGAGTCACTACATACAGATAAGGTCTATATTTACATGTGTCACTATTTACAGGTCTTCTTCTTTACTTATATAAATACTTCAGGTATGACCTACACTTATAAGGCAGCTGAAATATATATCAGTGAGGAAAAATTGGAAGAGGTGGAGAGTTTTAAATAGCTTAGATCACTACTAACTAATAGTGGAGATGCAGTGAGGGAAATTAAAAGGACATCTATCGCTCTTCAGAAAATAAAACAACTAAAGAATCTGTGGAGAGGAACAGACAGAACTACAAAAATAAGATTTTTAAGGGCATGCATCTTTCCCATGGCAACATATGCCCGTGAGACCCGGAGACTTAACAAAACAGCTGAGAAACACGTAAATGCCTTTGAATGTAAATGTTACAGAAGAGTTCTTCAGATATCATGGACACAAAAAAAAAAAAACAGTTATATCCATACTACAAGAACTTAATATTGAAGAAGGCTGGCTAGTAAAGAGGATTAAAGAGAGAAAACTTAAATATTTTGGACACATTAAACATCATGATAATCTAGAGAAGACCATCTTGGAAGGGTACATAATGGAGAAAAAAAGAGGAAGACCACGGCAAAGATGGTTGCAAGACATCGTTGACAGTCTGCAAATGGATGCATCAGCAGAAAGGCATCTTGCTTGCACCCGAGAGGCCTACAGGAGTGCTGTTAGAGAGGCAAAGTTCCGCAAGGGATATGCAAATAACAGACTGACCTACACTTAACTCTTTCACTCCTTATTTATTTTCCAGGTTCTGCCTTAATCAGTTTTGTTGAAAAATCTCAGAAGAAAATAACTGGAAGGAATTTACTCTGTAATTTTAAAAAAAAACTGGGATGAGTTAAAGTTGCTACTTTTCATTTCATTTAGACTGTCTAAATATTGTTCTGAGCATTGACTTGCCTGAGTGTGCACCAGATTATCAGTCCTTTCAGTGTTGTCTTGGGGCACAAGAGTTAACTCTTACTGTCATGAGTGTGCAAGATTACCAGTCCTGTCAGTGTTGTCTTGGAGCACAAGAGTTAACTCTTACTGTCATGAGTGTGCAAGATTATCAGTCCTGTCAGTGTTGTCTTGGAGCACAAGAGTTAACTCTTACTGTCATGAGTGTGCACCAGATTACCAGTCCTGTCAGTGTTGTCTTGGAGCACAAGAGTTAACTCTTACTGTCATGAGTGTGCAAGATTACCAGTCCTGTCAGTGTTGTCTTGGAGCACAAGAGTTAACTCTTACTGTCATGAGTGTGCAAGATTACCAGTCCTGTCAGTGTTGTCTTGGAGCACAAGAGTTAACTTTTACTGTTATGAATTATTTTCCACTCTGTGCCAGAATTAATTTAAGTCTGAATTTTTCAGCAAAGAGTGAGTGAGCTTTATGTGGAATACTTCATCTACCCAGTAACCAAACATACACATGCCATATATATATATATATATGGATATATATATCCGGTTAAAGATAATTGAATACAGAAACAAACTATGGCAATTTTGTGTTAGTAGCATGCCATACAAAAACTGTTATAAATAAAAATTCGATTAAATTCAAGTGCCATGCTGCGTGGCGTAGGCGATCATTTCTCTCCACAATTCCCTGTCTTTAGACTTGATTATGAGATCCGCCGGTGAATTTCTTCCTAGACAGACTGACATCCCATCCAGTAATTTCTTTCTCTGTCTTCCTCAGTCTCTTCTTCCTTTTATTTTTCCACTTGCCACAGTGTCTTCCAATTTTCCTCTTCTCAGGAAGTGTCTATAAATATCACTTGTCTGCCTCTGATCTTTGCTATAATTTGCTTTTTAACTCCAGTCTCTCTTAAGACTTCTTCATTGATTTTCTTGGCTGTCCATGGTACCTTCAGCATCCTTCTTATAAACCACATCTCCATGGCCTCCATTTCTCACTGTACTCTCTTATTCATAGACTATGCTTCACATCCATAAAACAAAATTGGCTCAATGTAACATTTAAGTACTCTGAATCTTGTTTCCATTGATATGGATCTGCAGCACAAGATGTGTCTCATTGTTTGGAATGCTGACTTGGCTTGAGCATGTCTGCTTTTTATTTCGTTGGAGATTTCCCATCAATTGTTATAATTGTTCATAAGTATTTGAATCCATCGACTTGTTTCAGATTTGTGCCATTGATGGTAATGCTACAGTTTGGTGTTATTCTTTTCTTTAAGATGACCATCACTTCAGTCTTCTTTTTGTTCAGGCTGAGACATTTATTTTTACTTTCACGAACCACGATGTCCAGAAAAGCCTGTAGCTCCCTTTCACTCTTAGCAATCTGAACTGTGTTGTCTGCATATCTTAAGTTGTTATGGTTGTACCTGCCAACTGATATTCCTGGCATATTCTCTGTATTTCTCATTATGTTTTCATTGTACAAGCAGAAGAGGTCAGGAGATAAAACACATCCTTGTCTCTCTCTCAATTTTATGTCTTGGAATGCTCCTATTTGGTTCTCAACCCTCATTGCTGCTGATTGCTGCCAGTATATGTTTTTGATAAGTTTCAGATCTTTCCCATCTATGTTGATGTCTTCTAGCATTCTTATAATTTCTGTGTGTCTTACTTTGCCAAATGCTTTACAATAGTCTATGAAGCATAAGTATAGGTCCATCTTCACTTCTGTTGATCTCTCCATCAAAGTTCTTATTATATATATGGCATTACTTGTACCTTTTCCTTCAACGAAGCCACACTGTTCTTCAGCGATTTCAGCTTTTATTTTTCTCTTGCCTCTTCTCATAACAATACGAAGCAGGATTTTGGTAACATGGCTCATAAGACTAATGGTTCGATTGTCTTCACATTCAACTGCACCTCGTTTCTTTGGTAGGGCAATGCAAATTGATCGCAAAAGGTCTGATAGGACATAGTTACTGATAATAGATATCATTCAGCAATCTGGTTATTATTTCTATGCCAAGCTCTCCTAATGCTTCCAATTCTTCCTTGGATATTTTATCTGGTCCTGGTGCTTTGTTGTTCTTCATGTGTTTGATGGCTTCTTCCACTTCTGCTTTTAATATGTGAGACCCTTCATTATTATTTCGCTTCTGTTGTCCTCATAGAGTTCTCTAATGTATTCGCTCCATCTTGCCTTTATTTTATCTCTGTCCATTATTGTATGCCCCTCCTTTGACTTGAGGCAACCAGTCTTGTGGTATGCCCTTTTGTTTGTTTACTCCTTTATTTGTTTGTACGTATCTCTTGTGTCTCCATGATGGTGTGTCTCTATTTCATTACATTCCTTATTTAGTCACTCCGCCTTAGCTTTATTGCATTTGTATCTTATTTCTTTATTTATTTTGTCATATTCTTCTTTATCGTCCTTAAGACTTCTTCTCTGATCTATTAGTTGCAAAATTTCTTCTGTCATCCACCCCTGTTTAGCTTTTCTTTTATTTGGAGGTAGGATTTCGATAGATGTTTGCTGAATAGAATCTTTGAGCATATTCCATTGCTCATCAATCATTTCAATCTTCTCTATGGTATTATATCTATTATGTACTATGGTCCTATATTGTTCTAGTATTGCCTTATCTTTTCGTAACAGCTCTCTATCTAGTTTTTTGTTTTTAGCTGCTAGTTTTAACCTCTTTAGCCTGATTCTCACTTTTCCTACAACTAGGATGTGGTCACTGTTGCAATCTGCACTTAGTCTTGTTTTCATGGATATTAGTGAGTTCCTGAATCTTCTGTTGATCATAATGTAATCTGTCTGGTTATGTGTGTTATTATTTGGGCTTTTCCATGTCTATAGTCACCTTGGGTGTTGTTGAAACCAAGTATTTCCTATTATCATTTTATTCTTTTCTGCCCACTCAATCAACATTATGCCAACTCCATTTCTATGTTGGTTTCCCCCAGAATATATTATTTTGAAGTCTTTATGATCTCTGCTTCCTGCTCCAGTCCATCTCATTTCACATAAACCAAGGATGTTAATTTCCATTCTTTTCATTTCTTGTTCGATGTTTTCCAGTTTTCCAAGTTCTGTTAATGTTCATATGTTCCATGTTGCAATTACTGTGGTGTTGCTTGTGTTTTTTTTGCGTACAGTAGGTGGATGTCGATCTGGTATCACCTGTCACACGTGATTGTCCCTACCGGACGAAGTGGTTCCATTGTAACCCCCATTAGCGTGGTTATGATTCAAAGAATTGTGGATTGTCATGATTGTTCTTGGGAACATACAGCTTTGGTTTCCCCTTGCTTCCACTGGTTTGTTTATGGTTTAGTCCACTAGCCTTTGACTCTGGCCAGAGCCTACCCTACAAGGCAGTGGGGGGGGGGGGGGGGGTTGGGTTGAAATCAGAGTTTTCCTTCTCCTAGATGAGCTACCAACCAAGACTAACCAGTCTCATCTACCCAAAACGTCTGGTTTTCAGGCGCCAGATAGTTGCCTTTTGCCCCTTCTCCTGTCAGTTTAAACAGTTCTGCCACGAGAAGGCCAGGAGCTGGACTTGGACTGTCAGAGGCTGTTTGAGAGGCATGCCTTGGAGACATGTAAGTGAAGTGGAGAGCTTATCCTTCAGCCCAGCTCCAGCTATTACAGTCCTTAGAAGCTTGTCAGCAATACTTTCTAATATATTTAATGTACTGGATGCATTCATTCCTCTACTTTGTTTAGAACCAGGGGGGATAATACTTACCATTTTACATAAAGCAAACCACAGAGGCACACACACAAAGTTTAGCTATAAATTATACAACTTTGCTATACATTACAAAATTCACTTTTTTGCCATGTTTTCTCAGCAGAAATTGATTGAAAGAAAGTAGGTCTCAAAAAATTAAAAACATGGATTTGATTAAAGACCAGAATTTATTCATTGTGTCTGTACTTACAGATACAATCTTTATGTAAGATATGTGTGGTATACACTTACGATGTTTCTGAACTTACATATATAATCTACATTTAAGATGTGTTGTACTTACTGGTCATCTTGTATGTGATTGTTATTTTCTCATCTTGGAGTTTGTTGGATGGTCTTGACCAGATTTTTCTTTTTCTTCGTTCTGACATTGGCATGTTAAAAAGTCTCTCACCTTGAAACATTTATCTATGTGATTGAAGACGAGAGTCATCAAATTCTGTCTATACTCCATGTTCCGCTGCGCTACACAAGATTGACATTCAAGAAGGAAATGGACAAAAACAAAAAATTGAATCCTTTGAACTGAGCATGTTCAGAAGAATGGAATGTAGCTGAAAGAAAACAAATGAAGCAGTATTAAATTGTTTGAAATTAAAACGAGAAATAATGCAGATATCATATCAAAGACAGAACACAATCTCTGTGGTTGTATCACAGACAGAACACAGTGCCTGTGACCTTATCAAAGACAGAACACAGTGCCTGTGACCTTATCAAAGACAGAACACAGTGCCTGTGACCTTATCAAAGTCAGAACACAGTGCCTGTGACCTTATCAAAGACAGAACACAGTTCCTGTGACCTTATCAAAGACAGAACACAGTGCCTGTGACCTTATCAAAGACAGAACACAGTGCCTGTGACCTTATCAAAGACAGAACACAGTGCCCGTGAACTTATCAAAGACAGAACACAGTGCCTGTGACCTTATCAAAGACAGAACACAGTCCTGTGAACTTATCAAAGACAGAACACAGTGCCTGTGAACTTATCAAAGACAGAACACAGTGCCTGTGAACATATCAAAGACAGAACACATTGCTTGTGACTATATCAAAGACAGAACACAATGCCTGTGAACTTATCAAAGACAGAACACAGTCCTGTGAACTTATCAAAGACAGAACACAGTGCCTGTGAACTTATCAAAGACAGAACACAGTGCCTGTGAACATATCAAAGACAGAACACATTGCTTGTGACTATATCAAAGACAGAACACAGTGCCTGTGACCATATCAAAGACAGAACACAGTGCCTGTGACCTTATCAAAGACAGAACACAATGCTTGTGAACTTATCAAAGACAAAACACAGTGCTTGTGACTATATCAAAGACAGAACACAATTCCTGTGAACATATCAAAGACAGAACACAGTTCCTATGAACTTATCAAAGACAGAACACAATGCTTGTGACTATATCAAAGACAGAACACAGTTCCTATGAACTTATCAAAGACAGAACACAATGCTTGTGACTATATCAAAGACAGAACACAATGCTTGTGACTATATCAAAGACAGAACACAATGCTTGTGACTATATCAAAGACAGAACACAATTCCTGTGACTATATCAAAGACAGAACACAATGCCTGTGAACTTATCAAAGACAGAACACAGTTCCTATGAACTTATCAAAGACAGAACACAATGCTTGTGACTATATCAAAGACAGAACACAATGCCTGTGAACTTATCAAAGACAGAACACAATTCCTGTGACTATATCAAAGACAGAACATAGTGCTTTGGAATTTAAAAAAGAATATGGCACTTGGAGGATATGATATAGATGATGATATTTTCTTGACTTGCTGACAGTCTTAAAGAAAATACTTGGTCGTCATCGTTCTTGGCTGCCTTTCCCCCCCCCCCCCTCCCCCCGTGTAGGGACCAGGTACTGAATTCAACAGCTGAGTTACTGGGACATTTCCAGGTGGAGTTTGAGAGATGAGCATTATATGTATTATACTTTAACATAAACTGTAACATTAGGAAACATAGCTTAACATAAACTGTAACATTAGGAAACATAGCTTAACATAAACTGTAACATTAGGAAACATAGCTTAACATAAACTGTAACATTAGGAAACATAGCTTAGCATAAACTGTGACATTAGGAAACATAGTGTAACATAAACTGTACCATTAAGAAATATAGTCCCCTTGCAAGTTTATGCACTTAGTCCAGTGATCCTGGAGCATACAGATCCATTCTTTGTAAAAGTCAGCATCTTGTGCCAGTAGAAAGTGGTTTACAGCATGAATGACGTCATCATCTGAAGCAAATTTGCGACCACTGAGCTCCTTTTTGAGTTTAATAAACAGGTAATAGTCTGAAGGAGCCAAATCTGGGGAATAAGGAGGATGTTCAAGAAGCTGGAAGCCGCATTCATGAATGGCAGCCATTGCCACCACCGACTTGTGAACTGGTGAACTGGAGCATTGTCTTGCTGAAAGATGACTCCTCTTGTCAGTTTCCCTCAACGCTTTTCCTTCAGTTTGACCCGCATTTGCTTCACAAGATTAGCGTAATAGGCCCCAGTGACCGTTCTGCCCTTTTGAAGATAGTCTACCAATAGCACACCTTCTGAATCCAAAAAGATGGAAGCCATCACTTTGCCTGCAGACAGAACCACCCTTGCTTTCATTGGATGTAGGGATCTATGATGTTTCCACTGCTTTGACTGTTCTTTGGTTTCTGGTTGAAAATGATGAACCCAAGTCTCATCCATAGTCACAAATTGCTGAAGAAACTTTCCAGGATCTGCATAAAAATGGCCAAGATTGTCTCTTGACATGTTGAGACGCTGTCATTTGTGATCAGCTCCAAGAAGTTTCGGAACTCATTTTGTCATTTGAAGATCATTGTGAATAATAGCATGAATACAATCCTGGGAGATGCTCAACTCAGTAGCATGGACCGCTCAGTTAGTCATCGATCCTCCATTATCATGTCATGGATTCTGCTGGTGGTTACCGTTCTTGGTCTTCCTTGATGGGGATCATCTTCCAGACTCTCCCTTCCATGTTTGAATTGAGCTGCCCATTTCTTCATTGTGCTGTACGAAGGGGCACTCTCCCCTAGAGTCTCTACCTATCCTCATGGATCTCCTTCACTGATAAGCCCTTGATGCTTAGGCAGCAAATGACTGCTCAGTGAGAAATGCTATCCATTTTCTCAATTTCTGCCATGCCATTACCACTTCAGTAGCCTGTAAAAAAAAATTGGTTGCGGTTAATTTCTTGAAACTTAGTGTTTAATCTTACATTAACTTGATCTACAAATGCACCTAATATCATGTGTTTGTACATTAGGCTGCAAATTTATCAATCAACCCTCGTATTTTAGTATAAACTGTAACATTAGGAAATATACTTTAAAATAAACTGTAACGTTAAGAAATATATTTTAGTATAAACTGTAACATTAGGAAATATACTTTAGCATAAACTATAACATTAGGAATATACTTTAGAAACGTACCTAAACATAAACGATAACATTAGGAAATATACTTCAGCATAAAGGAAATATAATTCATAATAAACTACAGCCATTAAAAATATACTTTAAGATAATCTACAACATCAGAAACATACTTCCTGTGTGATGGTGTGTTTCACCGTGATTGTTTTATTTTGTGCAGGAAACAGAAGAAGAGGAGGAGAGATCTGAATCCTGTGAGATGGAACACAGCTATGACGACACGGTCAACAACATCTTGATAGTTAGTCAAGACGAGTCAACACTTGAGGCATCTCTGGGCGGTAGCCAGGCTGCCGGCGGAAGCTGCCCCACTGGATCTAGTCCCGTAGCAGCCACAGCTTCCCCACCTTTATTTAACATAATCCCGCTGTTACCCAACTCATATCTAGAGTCAGCAGGGTACGCCAGTCAATCTTCCACAAACTCTGATCAGCATCGGATATCTGGCGATTATCGATGGCAACGTAATCGACCAAGAGACACATCCAGCTATCTAAGGTCACGCTTGGAGAGAAGCAACGCCATCAGACGCAGTTCTCCTTCGTCTGATCAGACAAACTTTATGCAGCAGCTTGGTGGACTGAGGCATCTGGATAACCCATATTCCCTGACCTCTCCACTTCCACATTCTGGCTCAGACAGTAACCAGAGATCAACCACAGAAACTAGGAGTGATCTGGTGTACAGGTTTGATAACCTGCTAAGAGAGTTGACCCTTAACCGGAGTAGCTCATTATCAGGGGGACCTAGCATAACAGAAGCGCTGACACAAAGTTCACATTCTGTAGACAGTAATCCCAGGTCTGCTAGGTCAGTTTTTGAAAGTGGTCTCAGGGGCGTGAGCCTTCAGTCAACTCTTCCGGCGACTGAGGTTTCAGTAGGTTGTGATGCTCCGTGTTCTAGAAACCTGGGATCGTCTCGATGGGAGATGAGCTTCCCGCACGCTGGAGATGTCGAGTCGGCTCTTCGAGAACGTGAATCATTTAACAGGTTTGTCTCACGGGGGAATGTGACCGCGGGCCGAGACCAAAGTGAGAATAGGCTGGGTCTCACACCAAACAGTTCAGGTGATAGCATTGCTCAGGTCTTTGCTAACGGCTACGTTCCCAGTGATGATGAGCCAGAAAACGAGAGAGATTCAGACCACGAAGGACACTCTGACAGTGAAAATTTTTATGATGATAATTTTGAAGACTACGATGAGCATTACATCATCTCAGGGGAAGGGAATGTTGTAGCAGACGACTTCGTGCAGGGAGAAGAGGAGGGGGTGGAGCAAGAGATCTTAGAACTGGGCTCCGGTGAGGAGCTGGACAACAGGTTTGTCATTGTGGAGTCCAGTGACTCTAGGTTTATACACAGTATTATACAAGACAATAGGTTCGCCAGTGATGATGAAGAGGCTGATGGCAATGATGAGGCTGGAGTTAGAAATGAACATCATGAGGGGAGTGATGGTAATGAAGAGGAAACAAACAATGAAAGTAGGAGAGGTCATAGGTCATAGCAGAGTTGATTGGCACACACTTCAATAAAATAAAATGAACATGCATGAAGGAGTACTGAAACTCTGAATTGAGCAAATAGATAGTGGAAAGTTTTGTCAGATCTGAGCTGTCATTAACATGGTTTGTCTGTGTGTAGGCCATTGCAAGCTGAGAAAAGTAAGACCTAGGAGCTTGGGAGTTGTTGAGTTGTTTTTAAATCTAGGTCTGTGGGAGTTTAACTCTGGAGAGACAAAGAGCTGGGTCTGTGGGAGTTTAACTCTGGGGAGACAAAGAGCTGGGTCTGTGGGAATTAAAATAAGTTAAATCTGGGTTTTAATTTGATTTATGGGAATTTTTACAGGAGTTGAAGTAAGTTGAGATTAGGCGTGTTGGATTTACTTTCTTACTATGTGTAAAGATATTGAGAAATATCTAAGGTAACTGGATTTACTTTCTTACTATGTGTAAAGATATTGAGAAATATAGTAAGTAACTAGATTTATTTATACAATTTGACAGACAGTTACGGCGAAGTTTTATAATTAAATGTCAGTTTTGGGAACTTTGTAAGTTTATGATAGATATATAGGAACTTAGAACAATGAACTTTGTAAGTTTATGATAGATATATGGGAACTTAGAACAATGAACTTTGTAAGTTTATGATAGATATATGGGAACTTAGAACAATGAACTTTGTAAGTTTATGGTAGATATATGGGAACTTAGAACAATGAACTTTGTAAGTTTATGGTAGATATATGGGAACTTTATAAGTTTATGGCAGTTATATGGGAACTATAGAACAGTGAACTTGAATAAATGCAACTGAAACTATGTGAACTGGTCACAGGAAACTAGAGGAAGGAACTCTGTGGCAAAGATGAGTTATGTTTGTAACACAGAATCTTATTGGCTAATGATAATGATACCGAATTTCACTGGCTAATAATAGTGAGGACAGAATCTCATTGGCTTGGAATGATTAAATTAATGATAGCTCCTGCTGCTGCGTGTAATCTGTGGAAAAAGCCAGTTTGGTTTCTTATATTCCAGTTGTAAGCTTTCATCCAGGTGGGTCGGTTTACAGCCAAGACAAGGAGGCACACAGTAACAAGTCCAGTATATACTTAACAGAATTTCTGTTCCTTAACTCAGGGTGAAGACTGGGGAAAATTGTCAAATATTTGGTGTGAAATTAATTATTTGATTTGCTAGATCAAGTTCTTTGTTTCTTTCTCATTATTAGTTTTATTACATTTTTAACCTGTCTCATTATGATATTTTTTGTGAGTTCCAGTCATGCTTGTGTCCCATCACATTCTTCCCCTGTCATCTTACAAGTGTTAATGTTTGTGTGTGGAAGTATTACCAACATTTTCTTTTTTTTTTAATGATCTTGTTGAGAAAAAAATCACCAGGCTCATAAATCACATATCGCTCATGTATCACTCATATATCAGTCACATATCACAGTTTTCCAGTTGTGGTGCAGAATTTGTTTTGTAATGTTAGTCTGTTGTTTTGGGAGTGCTTTCGGAGGTGAGGCAGTATGTGAGTACAAGAGTGACAGTGCATGGTATTTATAATGTGCAGCAGGATTGTATGTGTCTGTAGACTGCCTTTGTGCTTGCTGGGTGATCATTCTTATCTTGACTGAAGTTAGCACATATGAGCAAATATGTGTGCAAGTAGAGGTCCATCAGATAAAGACCCACCTAACCAAACTGGCATACCAGGATCACAGCCAATCAGCAGACTTCCAGATTAGCTTGGCTGGTGCTTGAACATTACAAAAATAACATTTTTTTTTTGGTACAATTTCTCTAAAAGCCATTTCTCTCATGTCATGAAGTTATAAGAACTTAAGACTTTTGCCCGCCATCACCCTTAACATTTCCGATAGTTCTCTCTTTGTTATTTGGGTTTTTATTCTTTCCACCTGCTGAATTTTTTTCTCATTTGTGTGTTGATAAGAAACTTTCTGTCATAGACAGATCAACACAAGAAACTTTCTGTCATAGACGGATCAACACAAGAAACTTTCTGCATGCAGGAAACTCTCTACTGTTGAGAGTGGAACAACAACAAAACTCCTTCAGATCGTCAGAGGAAGTACCCCTCAGACAAAAAAAAACTCCTGACACTGTAAGGGGGGTGGGCCCCTCTTGTTCATGACTCCAAGAGGTCTTGTGAGTTGTTGCTTTTTTTTCGTCCTAGGATTGAACTCACTGTGAAGTGTGCCTTTAGCAATTTAGCTACGGAGGACTGGTATTGGTTGTGACAAACGAAGTTATTTATGTTCTCAATGCTTGTTTCACATACTCCACAGCCAGCATGAGGCCTTTTCTGCTGTTTCAGAAAGACTTTTCCATGCCCTTGCTTTTGCTTGCTCCTTTATGCCCAGTTACTTACATAGGTCTTATGCTGATGTCGCTAGGAACCCTCTCGATAGATCAACACAAGAAACGAGCCACTAGACAGGATGTTTTGCTTCAGTGTGGTTGTATCACGTTGAGTAAACTTGTTCTGTTGTGTTGCCAGACTATTGAAGTTAGCAAGAAAACTGGAGATTTGAGTAAGCTGGCCATGAAATTTCAATATACTTCCAAAAGCATCAAATAAACAAAAATGTCCACCAAGATGTAGACTAGACTTGGTCCATTCAGTATCATCTTGTGTGATTTTTTTTTCCATTCTTATCTTCATCATGCCCCTCATCAGTTTCAGCAAAGTTTTAATTCAGACTTTTTTTTTTTTTTTTCAAACTGACATTTGACATAAGTCAGACCTATGGGAGTATGGTGATGTTTTTATGTCTCTGGGCTGTGTAGTTGTTTAGAAAATCATTTGTGGCACAGTTTTACTAAATGCACTTTTATCAGAAAAAAACAATTTTTTTTTCTTCAGATATACAAATCAAATCTTCACACTTGTAATACTTTTTTTGTTTTTTTTGTTTTGTTTGTTTTAGTGCATAGATATTTCCATGTACTTTATTGTCACAGGAATATACCATTGAGTGTGTTGGTATAAATATCATTTTGTCATGTAGAGTCACACAGTAGGTGGAAAGATCACTGTCTCACCAGAAGACTTGAGCTTCTTAAATAAAAAATATTTGCTTCCAGAATAGATTCAGTCCAGGCATAGAAATGTATGTTGTTATGAGAGACAGAACTTTGATAGAGACAAACTACAGCACAATATGTCTGGTTTCATCTCAAGATATGTGTCAGATATGTTCATAACAAAGCATATGATCACTTATATGAACGCTAGCAGTTGAGGTGTATGTGATGATATGTTTGTTTATACATGTTTTATTGTATGTGAAAACACCCCATAATGTGTTGTGCCATTTATTAATAAAAGTCTTTCGCTCATTTGGCTCTGTGTTTTCCCATGTCTTTCACTTATTTAGCTGTGTGTTTTCCCATGTCTTTCACTTATTTAGCTGTGTGTTTTCCCATGTCTTTCACTTATTTAGCTGTGTGTTTTCCCATGTCTTTCACTTATTTAGCTCTGTGTTTTCCCATGTCTTTCACTTATTTAGCTCTGTGTTTTCCCATGTCTTTCACTTATTTAGCTGTGTGTTTTCCCATGTCTTTCACTTATTTAGCTCTCTATTTTCCCATGTCTTTCATTTATTTAGCTCTCTATTTTCTCATGTCTTTCACTTATTTAGCTCTGTATTTTCCCATGTCTTTCATTTATTTAGCTCTCTATTTTCTCATGTCTTTCGCTCATTTGGCTCTGTGTTTTCCCATGTCTTTCACTTATTTAGCTGTGTGTTTTCCCATGTCTTTCACTTATTTAGCTGTGTGTTTTCCCATGTCTTTCACTTATTTAGCTGTGTGTTTTCCCATGTCTTTCACTTATTTAGCTCTGTGTTTTCCCATGTCTTTCACTTATTTAGCTCTGTGTTTTCCCATGTCTTTCACTTATTTAGCTGTGTGTTTTCCCATGTCTTTCACTTATTTAGCTCTCTATTTTCCCATGTCTTTCATTTATTTAGCTCTCTATTTTCTCATGTCTTTCACTTATTTAGCTCTGTATTTTCCCATGTCTTTCATTTATTTAGCTCTCTATTTTCTCATGTCTTTCACTTATTTAGCTCTGTATTTTCCCATGTCTTTCACTTATTTAGCTCTGTATTTTCCCATGTCTTTCACTTATTTAGCTGTGTGTTTTCCCATGTCTTTCACTTATTTAGCTGTCTATTTTCCCATGTCTTTCACTTATTTAGCTGTCTATTTTCCCATGTCTTTCACTTATTTAGCTCTCTATTTTCCCATGTCTTGCACTTATTTAGCTCTGTGTTTTCCCATGTCTTTCACTTATTTAGCTCTCTATTTTCCCATGTTTTTCACTTATTTAGCTCTCTGTTTTCTCATGTCTTTCACTTATTTAGCTCTGTGTTTTCCCATGTCTTTCACTTATTTAGCTCTGTATTTTCTCATGTCTTTCACTTATTTAGCTCTGTATTTTATCATTTCTTTCACTTATTTCGCTATTTTCTCATGTCTTTCAGTTATTTAGCTCTCTATTTTCCCATGTCTTTCACTTATTTAGCTGTATATTTTCTCATGCCTTTCACTTATTTAGCTCTCTATTTTCCCATGTCTTTCACTTATTTAGCTCTCTATTTTCTCATGTCTTTCACTTATTTAGCTCTGCATTTTCTCATATCTTTCACTTATTTCGCTGTCTATTTTCTCATGTCTTTCACTTATTTAGCTCTGCATTTTCTCATATCTTTCACTTATTTCGCTGTCTATTTTCTCATGTCTTTCAGTTATTTAGCTCTGTATTTTCTCATATCTTTCACTTATTTCGCTGTGAATTTTCTCATGTCTTTCACTTATTTAGCTCTGTATTTTCTCATATCTTTCACTTATTTCGCTGTGAATTTTCTCATGTCTTTCACTTATTTAGCTCTGTATTTTCTCATATCTTTCACTTATTTCGCTGTGAATTTTCTCATGTCTTTCACTTATTTAGCTCTGTATTTTCTCATATCTTTCACTTATTTCGCTGTGTGTTTTCTCATGTCTTTCATTTATTTAGCTGTGTATTTTATCATGTATTTCACTTATTTAGCTGTGTATTTTATCATTTATTTCACTTATTTAACTCTGTGTTTTCCCATGTCTTTCACTTATTTAGCTCTCTATTTTCTCATGTCTTTCACTTATTTAGCTCTCTATTTTCCCTTGTCTTTCACTTATTTAGCTCTCTGTTTTCTCATTTCTTTCACTTATTTAGCTCTGTATTTTCTCATATCTTTCACTTATTTCGCTGTATATTTTCTCATGTCTTTCACTTATTTAGCTCTGTATTTTCTGTCTTTCACTTATTCAGCTCTCTATTTTCTCATTTCTTTCACTTATTTAGCTCTCTATTTTCCCATGTCTTTCACTTATTTAGCTCTGTATTTTCTCATGTATTTCACTTATTTAAATGTGTATTTTCTCATGTATTTCACTTATTTAGATCTGTATTTTCTGTCTTTCACTTATTTAGCTCTCTATTTTCTCATTTCTTTCACTTATTTAGCTCTGTATTTCCTCACATCTTTCATTTATTTATCTCTATATTTTCCCATGTATTTCACTTATTTAGCTCTATATTTTCCCATGTCTTTCACTTATTTAGCTCTGTATTTTCCCATGTCTTTCAATTTAGCTCTGTATTTTCTGTCTTTCACTTATTTAACTCTATGTTTTCCCATGTCTTTCAGTTATTTAGCTTTGCATTTTACCATTTCTTTCACCTGTTTAGCTCATTGTTTTCCCATGTCTATCACTTATTTAGCTCAGTTTTCCCATGTTCACTTGTTTAGCTCTGTGTTTTCCTGTGTTTTTCACGTATTTAGCTGTGTTTTCCCATGTCTTTCATATATTTAGCTCAGTGCTTTCCCATTTCTTTCACTTGTTTAGCTCAGTTTTTCCATTTCTTTCACTTGTTTAGCTCAGTTTTTCCATGTCTTTCACTTGTTTAGCTCTGTGTTTTAACCTTGATAGCTGCGACTGACAGTTGGATTTAGAGATTTCTCCACTGGCTACCTACAGTCAGGTATAGTATATGAATCATTATTGAAGTTAGACAAAAAGTCATAATAATGACTGTATGTAGAACATGCTGTGCCAACAGATCTCATGATGTCAACATTTTATGCATTACAGTATGACTTAATCAGTGTGACATTACAGTATGATATCATAGGTGCCACAGGATTAGACATTTAACCAGATACTGGGCTAACTCCAGGTGAGAAACTTAGCAATTATCTTCCTCATCAAGGGTTCTAACATGTGCCTGGAGGTTCTAGTCATGGGCTCAGGGTTTAACACATGTATGGAGGTTCAGGGTTTCAACCCGTAACTGTAGGTTCAAATCAAGGGATCAGTGTTTCTCATGCAGGGTTTTAACACATGCCTTGAGGTTCTAGTCATTGGCTCAGGGTTTCTCATTCAGGGTTTTAACACATTGCCTTGAGGTTCTAGTCATTGGCTCAGGGTTTCTCATTCAGGGTTTTAACACATGCCTTGAGGTTCTAGTCATTAGCTCAGGGTTTCTCATTCAGGGTTTTAACACATTGCCTTGAGGTTCTAGTCATTGGCTCAGGGTTTCTCATTCAGGGTTTTAACACATGCCTTGAGGTTCTAGTCATTGGCTCAGGGTTTCTCATTCAGGGTTTTAACACATGCCTTGAGGTTCTAGTCATTGGCTCAGGGTTTCTCATTCAGGGTTTTAACACATGCCTTGAGGTTCTAGTCATTGGCTCAGGGTTTCTCATTCAGGGTTTTAACACATGCCTTGAGGTTCTAGTCATTGGCTCAGGGTTTCTCATTCAGGGTTTTAACACATTGCCTGGAAGTTCTAGTCTTGGGCTCAGTGTTTCTTATTCAAGGTTTTAACACATTGCCTGGAAGTTCTAGTCTTGGGCTCAGTGTTTCTTATTCAGGGTTTTAACACATTGCCTGGAAGTTCTAGTCTTGGGCTCAGTGTTTCTTATTCAAGGTTTTAACACATTGCCTGGAAGTTCTAGTCTTGGGCTCAGTGTTTCTTATTCAGGGTTTTAACACTTGCCTGGAAGTTCTAGTCTTGGGCTCAGTGTTTCTTATTCAAGGTTTTAACACTTGCCTGGAAGTTCTAGTCTTGGGCTCAGTGTTTCTTATTCAGGGTTTTAACACATGCCTTGAGGTTCTAGTCTTGGGCTCAGTGTTTCTTATTCAAGGTTTTAACACATTGCCTGGAAGTTCTAGTCTTGGGCTCAGTGTTTCTCATTCAGGGTTTTAACACTTGCCTTGAGGTTCTAGTCTTGGGCTCAGTGTTTCTTATTCAAGGTTTTAACACATTGCCTGGAAGTTCTAGTCTTGGGCTCAGTGTTTCTTATTCAGGGTTTTAACACTTGCCTGGAAGTTCTAGTCTTGGGCTCAGTGTTTCTTATTCAGGGTTTTAACACTTGCCTTGAGGTTCTAGTCTTGGGCTCAGTGTTTCTCATTCAGTGTTTTAACACTTGCTCAGTGTTTCTCATGCATGGTTTTAACACTTTTCCTGGAGGTTCAAGTCACGCTTTCAGTGTTTCTCATGCATGGTTTTAACACTTTTCCCTGGAGGTTCAAGTCACGCTTTCAGTGTTTCTCATGCATGGTTTTAACACTTTTCCCTGGAGGTTCAAGTCACACTTTCAGTGTTTCTCATGCATGGTTTTAACACTTTTCTTATTCAGGGTTTTAACACGTGCCTGGAGGTTCTTCTCTAGGGCTCAGTGTTTCTCATTCAGTGTTTTAACACTTGCTCAGTGTTTCTCATACAGTGTTTTCAAGTGTAGTGATGAAAGAAAAAGAAAAGAAAAAAGTAACAAATTTGTAGTTTTTTTTTCTTCTGAAAAGAGCTTTGGCTGAGTGGTCTTCTCCGTGTACGCTCCTTGCAGATGACGTTAAGGTAAAAAAGAGCGTAGGTCAGATTTATGCATTGTTTTGTTGGGAACGTTTTGTAATCGAAGGCTCCCATGATGGTCAAAATGTGAAAAACGCTGCTGTAGAGGGGCATATCTGTCCAGTCTCACATACGAGTGTCAGTATCTGGACTGATCTGTCAGACGGTGGACGTTGTAAAGTGTAATTTATTTATTGGTTTCCCATCGTCTATTCAGCCCTGTGTAGAGGGGTGGGGGGGAATACATGAAGTGGAAGGATTTTCAGACATGGCTTTTACTCTGGTTCCAAGCAGGAAAACTTTGTCGTAATTCCAGCAGGTGAGTACCGGCGAAGAAACCAGTCTAACCACATCTGAAAGATAATGGACACAAGATGAACATGGAGGACGATTTTCAGAAAAGTGGACGACCTTGCTGTGTGAAGTGATTATATAAAGAGAAAACGACAAGATCAGCTGTGTCAAGTATTTTGTTCCATCAAGGCCCGGACTTTGTTTTGTTGTGAGAGAGGAAAACCTACTTGTTCTTGTCCGTTGATGTCCGTGTCATGTACACACACACACACAAAGTTGAAAGTTTTGTTTTAGAATTCTGACTCACAGGATGTGGCTTGTGGGGCCTTCTCACTTATTCAACATTTTACGTACACGCTTTTTTTTTTTTTTTGGTTAAATTAAAAGTTTGTCACATTTTGCCAAACATTTTTTCTGTCTTTCTTTGCTGCCTTGCTCTTCAGGTTGTTCCAATGTTTGCGCAGATCAAAGCAGAGAAGGGGGTGTGTCCACGTGACTCACGGCCGTGATTTAAGCACAAGACCTTGTCTACATTAGCGTGTATTCCTCACATTTGTGTGAAAGTCTGTCTCCGACCATCCTTTTCTGTGTATGGGCTTTATGATGCGGAGACAAATGGCAGATAGTCACATTTACAAAGGAATACAAGGATATTCACTCAACATAGCTACCCCTTTCTTAGAATTGTCTGTGTGTATTTCATTCAAGTTCCGGTAAAGTCCTGAAAATAACATCGGCATTTTGTGAAGCTAGCTACATGACCATATCATTTATTTATCATTTCTTTTCAATTCTACCATCCGATGTCAGAGTTATCTTATCAGTCCGGTCTCTGTCTATCAGTAAATGTTGTTTTCTTCTTATTTGTTTGTGTCTATATAGTGTTCTTCTTGTTTGTTTGTGTCTGTATAGTTTTCTTCGTGTTTGTTTGTGTCTATATAGTTTTCTTCTTGCTTGTTTGTGTCTGTATAGTTTTCTTCGTGTTTGTTTGTGTCTATATAGTTTTCTTCTTAGTTGTTTGTGTCTATATAGTGTTCTTCTTGTTTGTTTGTGTCTATATAGTTTTCTTCTTGTTTGTTTGTGTCTATATAGTTTTCTTCTTAGTTGTTTGTGTCTATATAGTTTTCTTCTTGTTTGTGTCTATATAGTTTTCTTCTTGTTTGCTCGTGTCTATATAGTTTTCTTCTTGTTTGCTTGTGTTTATATAGTTTTCTTCTTGTTTGCTCGTGTCTATATAGTTTTCTTCTTGTTTGCTTGTGTCTATATAGTTTTCTTCTTGTTTGTTTGTGTTTATGTAGTTTTCTTTTTATTATTTGTTTGTCTATATAGTTTTCTTCATGTTTGTTTGTGTCTGTATAGTTTTCTTCTCTAGCGCTTAAGACGATCGTAGGTGAGCAAGCTTGGTGTCAGCCGTAGAGTCACCAGACGTGAAAGTTAGCTTCAGCTTCCCAACCCTCAAGCCACCCACCAAACTGCTAGACTTTACAGCTCCTTGCAGATGACGTTAAGGTAAAAAAGAGCGTAGGTCAGATTTATGCATTGTTTTGTTGGGAACGTTTTGTAATCGAAGGCTCCCATGATGGTCAAAATGTGAAAAACGCTGCTGTAGAGGGGCATATCTGTCCAGTCTCACATACGAGTGTCAGTATCTGGACTGATCTGTCAGACGGTGGACGTTGTAAAGTGTAATTTATTTATTGGTTTCCCATCGTCTATTCAGCCCTGTGTAGAGGGGTGGGGGGGAATACATGAAGTGGAAGGATTTTCAGACATGGCTTTTACTCTGGTTCCAAGCAGGAAAACTTTGTCGTAATTCCAGCAGGTGAGTACCGGCGAAGAAACCAGTCTAACCACATCTGAAAGATAATGGACACAAGATGAACATGGAGGACGATTTTCAGAAAAGTGGACGACCTTGCTGTGTGAAGTGATTATATAAAGAGAAAACGACAAGATCAGCTGTGTCAAGTATTTTGTTCCATCAAGGCCCGGACTTTGTTTTGTTGTGAGAGAGGAAAACCTACTTGTTCTTGTCCGTTGATGTCCGTGTCATGTACACACACACACACAAAGTTGAAAGTTTTGTTTTAGAATTCTGACTCACAGGATGTGGCTTGTGGGGCCTTCTCACTTATTCAACATTTTACGTACACGCTTTTTTTTTTTTTTGGTTAAATTAAAAGTTTGTCACATTTTGCCAAACATTTTTTCTGTCTTTCTTTGCTGCCTTGCTCTTCAGGTTGTTCCAATGTTTGCGCAGATCAAAGCAGAGAAGGGGGTGTGTCCACGTGACTCACGGCCGTGATTTAAGCACAAGACCTTGTCTACATTAGCGTGTATTCCTCACATTTGTGTGAAAGTCTGTCTCCGACCATCCTTTTCTGTGTATGGGCTTTATGATGCGGAGACAAATGGCAGATAGTCACATTTACAAAGGAATACAAGGATATTCACTCAACATAGCTACCCCTTTCTTAGAATTGTCTGTGTGTATTTCATTCAAGTTCCGGTAAAGTCCTGAAAATAACATCGGCATTTTGTGAAGCTAGCTACATGACCATATCATTTATTTATCATTTCTTTTCAATTCTACCATCCGATGTCAGAGTTATCTTATCAGTCCGGTCTCTGTCTATCAGTAAATGTTGTTTTCTTCTTATTTGTTTGTGTCTATATAGTGTTCTTCTTGTTTGTTTGTGTCTGTATAGTTTTCTTCGTGTTTGTTTGTGTCTATATAGTTTTCTTCTTGCTTGTTTGTGTCTGTATAGTTTTCTTCGTGTTTGTTGTGTCTATATAGTTTTCTTCTTAGTTGTTTGTGTCTATATAGTGTTCTTCTTGTTTGTTTGTGTCTATATAGTTTTCTTCTTGTTTGTTTGTGTCTATATAGTTTTCTTCTTAGTTGTTTGTGTCTATATAGTTTTCTTCTTGTTTGTGTCTATATAGTTTTCTTCTTGTTTGCTCGTGTCTATATAGTTTTCTTCTTGTTTGCTTGTGTTTATATAGTTTTCTTCTTGTTTGCTCGTGTCTATATAGTTTTCTTCTTGTTTGCTTGTGTCTATATAGTTTTCTTCTTGTTTGTTTGTGTTTATGTAGTTTTCTTTTTATTATTTGTTTGTCTATATAGTTTTCTTCATGTTTGTTTGTGTCTGTATAGTTTTCTTCTCTAGCGCTTAAGACGATCGTAGGTGAGCAAGCTTGGTGTCAGCCGTAGAGTCACCAGACGTGAAAGTTAGCTTCAGCTTCCCAACCCTCAAGCCACCCACCAAACTGCTAGACTTTACAGCTCACATTTGACAAGGTAAGCCTTCAGAAGTTTGTCCGCTTACAACAAACGCTGCACGGCACGAGCTGCATACAAGAATCTTTACCCAAACAAAAAAAAATGTGCCCAAGTAAGTTTCTCTCTTATCCTGAAATCCTCTATATAGCTTTCCTCATCTACGTGCTTGTTTGCTTGCTTTGTATTTTTGTTGCGGTATAATTCTCCACACTTATCGCTGTGATTGATGTGACCAAACATCTTGCCGTCTACTAGCGCAGACACACGATGCAGGAATCCCCCGTGCGGCCCGCTCATGCGCAGACCGGATAACGCCGATGGAAAACAAAACGCCGGCCTAATTTGTCAAGATAGGAGCTATACGGTTGGTTCTCAGCTCTGAGCAGCCTGAGCTTGCCGCTTGCCGATGTTGTCGGCCGAGATACCCTGCTGTGAGTGACGTTCCCGGTCGCCTGGATTCGAAATCTGAGAGTTCAAAACGTCAAATGATAGGTGATCATCAACAGACGTCGCATCAGGAGGCCCCAGTTTCATGATCAAAATCAGGGTGTCCGGCGAAAAACAGGCTGGAAAAACTGTAGAATAGTTTCATTCAAGCCTGTTTTTTTCCTGTCACTCTGTGTGTTAGGTTTACATTCCGAGCTATTTTGTGCTGGCAAACGGTGTCTTTGTTTCTTATCTGGTGTCTTTGTTTCCTATCTGGTATCTTTGTTTCTTATCTGGTGTCTTTCGCCGTTTGTACACTCCAGAAACAGTTGTTTTATGTTTTTCTTAAGTTTGGTGTGATGTTTTTAATTGTCTGGAAGCTATGCTAGATGCAGACAGCGCGCTGTGTGTCCATCTGTTTCAGCACCGCATTTCCATCGCACTGTTGGCATTTATACAGCCAAACAACGTCCTACATACAGCCAAACAACGTCCTACATACAGCCAAACAACGTCCTACATACAGCCAAACAACGTCCTACATACAGCCAAACAACGTCCTACAAACAACGTCCTACATACAGCCAAACAACGTCCTACAAACAACGTCCTACATACAGCCAAACAACGTCCTACATACAGCCAAACAACGTCCTACATACAGCCAAACAACGTCCTACATACAGCCAAACAACGTCCTACATACAGCCAAACAACGTCCTACAAACAGCCAAACAACGTCCTACAAACAACGTCCTACATACGGCCAAACAACGTCCTACATACAGCCAAACAACGTCCTACATACAGCCAAACAACGTCCTACATACAGCCAAACAACGTCCTACATCCAGAAATAATCTTCTGTAACCTTAAGTTTGTGGACTTCACATTGTGTGATTTTTTTCTAAGTCATGCATCATACTCAATGATATTCTACCTGTACGCTCCAAACATTATACTTAGTGGTCTTCTAACTGTACTCTCCAAACATTATACTTAGTGGTCTTCTGACTGTACTCTCCAAACATTATACTTAGTGGTCTTCTGACTGTACTCTCCAACATTATACTTAGTGGTCTTCTAACTGTACTCTCCAAACATTATACTTAGTGGTCTTCTAACTGTACTCTCCAAACATTATACTTAGTGGTCTTCTAACTGTACTCTCCAAACATTATACTTAGTGGTCTTCTAACTGTACTCTCCAAACATTATACTTAGTGGTCTTCTAACTGTACTCTCCAAACATTATACTTAGTGGTCTTCTAACTGTACTCTCCAAACATTATACTTAGTGGTCTTCTGACTGTACTCTCCAAACATTATACTTAGTGGTCTTCTGACTGTACTCTCCAAACATTATACTTAGTGGTCTTCTGACTGTACTCTCCAAACATTATACTTAGTGGTCTTCTGACTGTACTCTCCAAACATTATACTTAGTGGTCTTCTGACTGTACTCTCCAAACATTATACTTAGTGGTCTTCTGACTGTACTCTTCAAACATTATACTTAGTGGTCTTCTGACTGTACTCTCCAAACATTATACTTAGTGGTCTTCTGACTGTACTCTTCAAACATTATACTTAGTGGTCTTCTAACTGTACTCTCCAAACATTATACTTAGTGGTATTCTGATTGTAGGCTCCACACATCTAGGGTGGGCAAAAGAGCTAACTGTCAGTACCAATAGTCTCAAACTTCAACCTTTTGCTGCACTGCGTGTATGTTGTTACACTGAATCTGTTATTTGCACTTCGAAAAGTCAATTTTCTTTGAATTTATGAAAAAAATTAGGTCAGATTCACCTTTTAGGTAAGGCAGTAAAAAGACCATAAAACACTGCCTTTCCTGCTACTTATGACAGTAAAAAGACCATCATACACACTGTCTTGCCTGCCACGTATGACAGTAAGACCATCAAACAAACTGTCTTGCCTGCTACGTATAACAGTAAAAAGATCATAAAACACACTGTCTTGCCTGCTACGTATGACAGTAAAAAGACCATAAAACCACTGTCTTGCCTGCTACGTATGACAGTAAAAAGACCATAAAACACACTGTCTTGCCTGCTACGTATGACAGTAAAAAGACCATAAAACACACTGTCTTGCCTGCTACGTATGACAGTAAAAAGATCATAAAACACACTGTCTTGCCTGCTACGTATGACAGTAAAAAGACCATAAAACACACTGTCTTGCCTGCTACGTATGACAGTAAAAAGATCATAAAACACTGTCTTGCCTGCTACGTATGACAGTAAAAAGACCATAAAACACACTGTCTTGCCTGCTACGTATGACAGTAAAAAGACCATAAAACACACTGTCTTGCCTGCTACGTATGACAGTAAAAAGACCATAAAACACACTGTCTTGCTGCTACGTATGACAGTAAAAAGATCATAAAACACACTGTCTTGCCTGCTACGTATGACAGTAAAAAGATCATAAAACACACTGTCTTGCCCGCTACGTATGACAGTAAAAAGACCATAAAACACACTGTCTTGCCTGCTACGTATGACAGTAAAAAGACAATAAAACACACTGTCTTGCCTGCTACGTATGACAGTAAAAAGACCATAAAACACACTGTCTTGCCTGCTACGTATGACAGTAAAAAGACCATAAAACACACTGTCTTGCCTGCTACTTATGACAGTAAAAAGATCATAAAACACACTGTTTTGCCTGCTACGTATGACAGTAAAAAGACCATAAAACACACTGTCTTGCCTGCTACGTATGACAGTAAAAAGACCATAAAACACACTGTCTTGCCTGCTACGTATGACAGTAAAAAGATCATAAAACACACTGTCTTGCCTGCTACGTATGACAGTAAAAAGACCATCAAACACACTGTCTTGCCCGCTATGTATGACAGTAAAAAGACCATAAAACACACTGTCTTCCTGCTACGTATGACAGTAAAAAGACCATAAAACACACTGTCTTGCCTGCTATGTATGACAGTAAAAAGACCATAAAACACACTGTCTTGCCTGCTACGTATGACAGTAAAAAGACCATCAAACACACTGTCTTGCCTGCTATGTATGACAGTAAAAAGATCATAAAACACACTGTCTTGCCTGCTATGTATGACAGTAAAAAGATCATAAAACACACTGTCTTGCCTGCTATGTATGACAGTAAAAAGATCATAAAACACACTGTCTTGCCTGCTACGTGTGACAGTAAAAAGAAAATCAAACACACTGTCTTGCCTGCTACTTATGACAGTAAAAAGATCATAAAACACACTGTCTTTCCCGCTATGTATGACAGTAAAAAGACCATCTTTTGTGGGTTACTCAGTAGTCATAGGTTAGGAAAGAAAATCTTCAGGGATTGGCTCTGAGACAACTGATTTTTTTCCTACTTGTCTTCTGTCTCTTTCCTACCTGTCTTCTGTCTCTTTCCTACTTGCCTTCTGTCTTTTTCTTATCTGTCTTCTGTCTCTTTCCTACTTGCCTTCTGTCTTTTTCTTATCTGTCTTCTGTCTCTTTCCTACCTGCCTTCTGTCTTTTTCTTATCTGTCTTCTGTCTATTTCCTACTTGCCTTCTGTCTTTTTCTTATCTGTCTTCTGTCTCTTTCCTACCTGCCTTCTGTCTCTTTCCTACCTGCCTTCTATCTCTTTCCTACCTGCCTTCTGTCTCTTTCCTACCTGCCTTCTGTCTCTTTCCTACCTACCTTCTGTCTCTTTCCTACCTGCCTTCTGTCTCTTTCCTACCTGCCTTCTGTCTCTTTCCTACCTGCCTTCTGTCTCTTTCCTACCTGCCTTCTGTCTCTTTCCTACCCTTCTTCTGTCTCTTTCCTACCTGCCTTCTGTCTCTTTCCTACCTACCTTCTGTCTCTTTCCTACCCTTCCTTCTGTCTCTTTCCTACCCTTCTTCTGTCTCTTTCCTACCTGCCTTCTGTCTCTTTCCTACCTGTCTTCTGTCTCTTTCCTACCCTTCGTCTGTCTCTTTCCTACCCTTCGTCTGTCTCTTTCCTACCCTTCGTCTGTCTCTTTCCTACCCTTCTTCTGTCTCTTTCCTACCCTTCTTCTGTCTCTTTCCTACCCTTCTTCTGTCTCTTTCCTACCTGCCTTCTGTCTCTTTCCTACCTGCCTTCTGTCTCTTTCATACCTGCCTTCTGTCTCTTTCCTACCCTTCTTCTGTCTCTTTCCTACCCTTCTTCTGTCTCTTTCCTACTTGCCTTCTGTCTCTTTCCTACCTACCTTCTGTCTCTTTCCTACCCTTCTTCTGTCTCTTTCCTACCTGCCTTCTGTCTCTTTCCTACCCTTCTTCTGTCTCTTTCCTACCTGCCTTCTGTCTCTTTCCTACCTGCCTTCTGTCTCTTTCCTACCTGCCTTCTGTCTCTTTCCTACCTGCCTTCTGTCTCTTTCCTACCCTTCTTCTGTCTCTTTCCTACCTGCCTTCTGTCTCTTTCCTACCTGTCTTCTGTCTCTTTCCTACCTGTCATCTGTCTCTTTCCTACCTACCTTCTGTCTCTTTCCTACCTGCCTTCTGTCTCTTTCCTACCTGCCTTCTGTCTCTTTCCTACCCTTCTTCTGTCTCTTTCCTACCTACCTTCTGTCTCTTTCCTACCTGCCTTCTGTCTCTTTCCTACCTGCCTTCTGTCTCTTTCCTACCTGTCTTCTATCTCTTTCCTACCTACCTTCTGTCTCTTTCCTGCTAGATGCAGACAGCGCGCTGTGTGTCCATCTGTTTCAGCACCGCATTTCCATCGCACTGTTGGCATTTATACAGCCAAACAACGTCCTACATACAGCCAAACAACGTCCTACATACAGCCAAACAACGTCCTACATACAGCCAAACAACGTCCTACATACAGCCAAACAACGTCCTACAAACAACGTCCTACATACAGCCAAACAACGTCCTACAAACAACGTCCTACATACAGCCAAACAACGTCCTACATACAGCCAAACAACGTCCTACATACAGCCAAACAACGTCCTACATACAGCCAAACAACGTCCTACATACAGCCAAACAACGTCCTACAAACAGCCAAACAACGTCCTACAAACAACGTCCTACATACGGCCAAACAACGTCCTACATACAGCCAAACAACGTCCTACATACAGCCAAACAACGTCCTACATACAGCCAAACAACGTCCTACATCCAGAAATAATCTTCTGTAACCTTAAGTTTGTGGACTTCACATTGTGTGATTTTTTTCTAAGTCATGCATCATACTCAATGATATTCTACCTGTACGCTCCAAACATTATACTTAGTGGTCTTCTAACTGTACTCTCCAAACATTATACTTAGTGGTCTTCTGACTGTACTCTCCAAACATTATACTTAGTGGTCTTCTGACTGTACTCTCCAAACATTATACTTAGTGGTCTTCTAACTGTACTCTCCAAACATTATACTTAGTGGTCTTCTAACTGTACTCTCCAAACATTATACTTAGTGGTCTTCTAACTGTACTCTCCAAACATTATACTTAGTGGTCTTCTAACTGTACTCTCCAAACATTATACTTAGTGGTCTTCTAACTGTACTCTCCAAACATTATACTTAGTGGTCTTCTAACTGTACTCTCCAAACATTATACTTAGTGGTCTTCTGACTGTACTCTCCAAACATTATACTTAGTGGTCTTCTGACTGTACTCTCCAAACATTATACTTAGTGGTCTTCTGACTGTACTCTCCAAACATTATACTTAGTGGTCTTCTGACTGTACTCTCCAAACATTATACTTAGTGGTCTTCTGACTGTACTCTCCAAACATTATACTTAGTGGTCTTCTGACTGTACTCTTCAAACATTATACTTAGTGGTCTTCTGACTGTACTCTCCAAACATTATACTTAGTGGTCTTCTGACTGTACTCTTCAAACATTATACTTAGTGGTCTTCTAACTGTACTCTCCAAACATTATACTTAGTGGTATTCTGATTGTAGGCTCCACACATCTAGGGTGGGCAAAAGAGCTAACTGTCAGTACCAATAGTCTCAAACTTCAACCTTTTGCTGCACTGCGTGTATGTTGTTACACTGAATCTGTTATTTGCACTTCGAAAAGTCAATTTTCTTTGAATTTATGAAAAAAATTAGGTCAGATTCACCTTTTAGGTAAGGCAGTAAAAAGACCATAAAACACTGCCTTTCCTGCTACTTATGACAGTAAAAAGACCATCATACACACTGTCTTGCCTGCCACGTATGACAGTAAGACCATCAAACAAACTGTCTTGCCTGCTACGTATAACAGTAAAAAGATCATAAAACACACTGTCTTGCCTGCTACGTATGACAGTAAAAAGACCATAAAACACACTGTCTTGCCTGCTACGTATGACAGTAAAAAGACCATAAAACACACTGTCTTACCTGCCTTCTGTCTCTTTCCTACCTACCTTCTATCTCTTTCCTACCTGCCTTCTGTCTCTTTCCTACCTGCCTTCTGTCTCTTTCCTACCTACCTTCTGTCTCTTTCCTACCTGCCTTCTGTCTCTTTCCTACCTGCCTTCTGTCTCTTTCCTACCTGCCTTCTGTCTCTTTCCTACCCTTCTTCTGTCTCTTTCCTACCTGCCTTCTGTCTCTTTCCTACCTACCTTCTGTCTCTTTCCTACCCTTCCTTCTGTCTCTTTCCTACCCTTCTTCTGTCTCTTTCCTACCTGCCTTCTGTCTCTTTCCTACCTGTCTTCTGTCTCTTTCCTACCCTTCGTCTGTCTCTTTCCTACCCTTCGTCTGTCTCTTTCCTACCCTTCGTCTGTCTCTTTCCTACCCTTCTTCTGTCTCTTTCCTACCCTTCTTCTGTCTCTTTCGTACCTGCCTTCTGTCTCTTTCCTACCTGCCTTCTGTCTCTTTCCTACCTGCCTTCTGTCTCTTTCATACCTGCCTTCTGTCTCTTTCCTACCCTTCTTCTGTCTCTTTCCTACCCTTCTTCTGTCTCTTTCCTACTTGCCTTCTGTCTCTTCCTACCTACCTTCTGTCTCTTCCTACCCTTCTTCTGTCTCTTTCCTACCTGCCTTCTGTCTCTTTCCTACCCTTCTTCTGTCTCTTTCCTACCCTTCTTCTGTCTCTTTCCTACCTGCCTTCTGTCTCTTTCCTACCTGCCTTCTGTCTCTTTCCTACCTGCCTTCTGTCTCTTTCCTACCTGCCTTCTGTCTCTTTCCTACCCTTCTTCTGTCTCTTTCCTACCTGCCTTCTGTCTCTTTCCTACCTGTCTTCTGTCTCTTTCCTACCTGTCATCTGTCTCTTTCCTACCTACCTTCTGTCTCTTTCCTACCTGCCTTCTGTCTCTTCCTACCTGCCTTCTGTCTCTTTCCTACCCTTCTTCTGTCTCTTTCCTACCTACCTTCTGTCTCTTTCCTACCTGCCTTCTGTCTCTTTCCTACCTGCCTTCTGTCTCTTTCCTACCTGTCTTCTGTCTCTTTCCTACCTACCTTCTGTCTCTTTCCTGCTAGATGCAGACAGCGCGCTGTGTGTCCATCTGTTTCAGCACCGCATTTCCATCGCACTGTTGGCATTTATACAGCCAAACAACGTCCTACATACAGCCAAACAACGTCCTACATACAGCCAAACAACGTCCTACATACAGCCAAACAACGTCCTACATACAGCCAAACAACGTCCTACAAACAACGTCCTACATACAGCCAAACAACGTCCTACAAACAACGTCCTACATACAGCCAAACAACGTCCTACATACAGCCAAACAACGTCCTACATACAGCCAAACAACGTCCTACATACAGCCAAACAACGTCCTACATACAGCCAAACAACGTCCTACAAACAGCCAAACAACGTCCTACAAACAACGTCCTACATACGGCCAAACAACGTCCTACATACAGCCAAACAACGTCCTACATACAGCCAAACAACGTCCTACATACAGCCAAACAACGTCCTACATCCAGAAATAATCTTCTGTAACCTTAAGTTTGTGGACTTCACATTGTGTGATTTTTTTCTAAGTCATGCATCATACTCAATGATATTCTACCTGTACGCTCCAAACATTATACTTAGTGGTCTTCTAACTGTACTCTCCAAACATTATACTTAGTGGTCTTCTGACTGTACTCTCCAAACATTATACTTAGTGGTCTTCTGACTGTACTCTCCAAACATTATACTTAGTGGTCTTCTAACTGTACTCTCCAAACATTATACTTAGTGGTCTTCTAACTGTACTCTCCAAACATTATACTTAGTGGTCTTCTAACTGTACTCTCCAAACATTATACTTAGTGGTCTTCTAACTGTACTCTCCAAACATTATACTTAGTGGTCTTCTAACTGTACTCTCCAAACATTATACTTAGTGGTCTTCTAACTGTACTCTCCAAACATTATACTTAGTGGTCTTCTGACTGTACTCTCCAAACATTATACTTAGTGGTCTTCTGACTGTACTCTCCAAACATTATACTTAGTGGTCTTCTGACTGTACTCTCCAAACATTATACTTAGTGGTCTTCTGACTGTACTCTCCAAACATTATACTTAGTGGTCTTCTGACTGTACTCTCCAAACATTATACTTAGTGGTCTTCTGACTGTACTCTTCAAACATTATACTTAGTGGTCTTCTGACTGTACTCTCCAAACATTATACTTAGTGGTCTTCTGACTGTACTCTTCAAACATTATACTTAGTGGTCTTCTAACTGTACTCTCCAAACATTATACTTAGTGGTATTCTGATTGTAGGCTCCACACATCTAGGGTGGGCAAAAGAGCTAACTGTCAGTACCAATAGTCTCAAACTTCAACCTTTTGCTGCACTGCGTGTATGTTGTTACACTGAATCTGTTATTTGCACTTCGAAAAGTCAATTTTCTTTGAATTTATGAAAAAAATTAGGTCAGATTCACCTTTTAGGTAAGGCAGTAAAAAGACCATAAAACACTGCCTTTCCTGCTACTTATGACAGTAAAAAGACCATCATACACACTGTCTTGCCTGCCACGTATGACAGTAAGACCATCAAACAAACTGTCTTGCCTGCTACGTATAACAGTAAAAAGATCATAAAACACACTGTCTTGCCTGCTACGTATGACAGTAAAAAGACCATAAAACACACTGTCTTGCCTGCTACGTATGACAGTAAAAAGACCATAAAACACACTGTCTTGCCTGCTACGTATGACAGTAAAAAGACCATAAAACACACTGTCTTGCCTGCTACGTATGACAGTAAAAAGATCATAAAACACACTGTCTTGCCTGCTACGTATGACAGTAAAAAGACCATAAAACACACTGTCTTGCCTGCTACGTATGACAGTAAAAAGATCATAAAACACACTGTCTTGCCTGCTACGTATGACAGTAAAAAGACCATAAAACACACTGTCTTGCCTGCTACGTATGACAGTAAAAAGACCATAAAACACACTGTCTTGCCTGCTACGTATGACAGTAAAAAGACCATAAAACACACTGTCTTGCTGCTACGTATGACAGTAAAAAGATCATAAAACACACTGTCTTGCCTGCTACGTATGACAGTAAAAAGATCATAAAACACACTGTCTTGCCCGCTACGTATGACAGTAAAAAGACCATAAAACACACTGTCTTGCCTGCTACGTATGACAGTAAAAAGACCATAAAACCACTGTCTTGCCTGCTACGTATGACAGTAAAAAGACCATAAAACACACTGTCTTGCCTGCTACGTATGACAGTAAAAAGACCATAAAACACACTGTCTTGCCTGCTACTTATGACAGTAAAAAGATCATAAAACACACTGTCTTGCCTGCTACTTATGACAGTAAAAAGATCATAAAACACACTGTCTTGCCTGCTACTTATGACAGTAAAAAGACCATAAAACACTGTCTTGCCTGCTACTTATGACAGTAAAAAGATCATAAAACACACTGTCTTGCCTGCTACTTATGACAGTAAAAAGATCATAAAACACACTGTCTTGCCTGCTACTTATGACAGTAAAAAGATCATAAAACACACTGTCTTGCCTGCTACTTATGACAGTAAAAAGATCATAAAACACACTGTCTTGCCTGCTACTTATGACAGTAAAAAGATCATAAAACACACTGTCTTGCCTGCTACTTATGACAGTAAAAAGATCATAAAACACACTGTCTTGCCTGCTACTTATGACAGTAAAAAGATCATAAAACACACTGTCTTGCCTGCTACTTATGACAGTAAAAAGATCATAAAACACACTGTCTTGCCTGCTACTTATGACAGTAAAAAGATCATAAAACACACTGTCTTGCCTGCTACTTATGACAGTAAAAAGATCATAAAACACACTGTCTTGCCTGCTACTTATGACAGTAAAAAGATCATAAAACACACTGTCTTGCCTGCTACTTATGACAGTAAAAAGATCATAAAACACACTGTCTTGCCTGCTACTTATGACAGTAAAAAGATCATAAAACACACTGTCTTGCCTGCTACTTATGACAGTAAAAAGATCATAAAACACACTGTCTTGCCTGCTACTTATGACAGTAAAAAGATCATAAAACACACTGTCTTGCCTGCTACTTATGACAGTAAAAAGATCATAAAACACACTGTCTTGCCTGCTACTTATGACAGTAAAAAGATCATAAAACACACTGTCTTGCCTGCTACTTATGACAGTAAAAAGATCATAAAACACACTGTCTTGCCTGCTACTTATGACAGTAAAAAGATCATAAAACACACTGTCTTGCCTGCTACTTATGACAGTAAAAAGATCATAAAACACACTGTCTTGCCTGCTACTTATGACAGTAAAAAGATCATAAAACACACTGTCTTGCCTGCTACTTATGACAGTAAAAAGATCATAAAACACACTGTCTTGCCTGCTACTTATGACAGTAAAAAGATCATAAAACACACTGTCTTGCCTGCTACTTATGACAGTAAAAAGATCATAAAACACACTGTCTTGCCTGCTACTTATGACAGTAAAAAGATCATAAAACACACTGTCTTGCCTGCTACTTATGACAGTAAAAAGATCATAAAACACACTGTCTTGCCTGCTACTTATGACAGTAAAAAGATCATAAAACACACTGTCTTGCCTGCTACTTATGACAGTAAAAAGACCATCAAACACACTGTCTTGCTGCTACGTATGACAGTAAAAAGATCATAAAACACACTGTCTTTCCCGCTATGTATGACAGTAAAAAGATCATAAAACACACTGTCTTGCTGCTACGTATGACAGTAAAAAGATCATAAAACACACTGTCTTGCCTGCTACTTATGACAGTAAAAAGAAAATCAAACACACTGTCTTCCTGCTACGTATGACAGTAAAAAGATCATAAAACACACTGTCTTGCTGCTACGTATGACAGTAAAAAGACCATAAAACACACTGTCTTGCCTGCTACTTATGACAGTAAAAAGATCATAAAACACACTGTCTTGCCTGCTACGTGTGACAGTAAAAAGATCATAAAACACACTGTCTTGCCTGCTACGTGTGACAGTAAAAAGAAAATCAAACACACTGTCTTGCCTGCTACGTGTGACAGTAAAAAGAAAATCAAACACACTGTCTTGCTGCTACGTATGACAGTAAAAAGACCATAAAACACACTGTCTTGCCCGCTATGTATGACAGTAAAAAGACCATCAAACACACTGTCTTGCCTGCTACGTGTGACAGTAAAAAGACCATAAAACACTGTCTTGCCTGCTATGTATGACAGTAAAAAGACCATCTTTTGTGGGTTACTCAGTAGTCATAGGTTAGGAAAGAAAATCTTCAGGGATTGGCTCTGAGACAACTGATTTTTTTCCTACTTGTCTTCTGTCTCTTTCCTACATACCTTCTGTCTCTTTCTACCCTTCTTCTGTCTCTTTCATACCTGCCTTCTGTCTCTTTCTACCCTTCTTCTGTCTCTTTCCTACCTGTCTTCTGTCTCTTTCGTAACTGCCTTCTGTCTCTTTCCTACTGCCTTCTGTCTCTTTCGTAACTGCCTTCTGTCTCTTTCCTACCTGTCTTCTGTCTTTTTCTTATCTGTCTTCTGTCTCTTTCCTACTTGTCTTCTGTCTCTTTCTACCCTTCTTCTGTCTCTTTCATACCTGCCTTCTGTCTCTTTCCTACTTGCCTTCTGTCTTTCCTACCTGCCATCTGTCTCTTTCCTATCCTTCTTCTGTCTCTCTCTCTCTCTCTCTCTCTCTCTCTCTCTCTCTCTCATTCTCTCTCTCTCTCTCTCTCTCTCTCTCTCTCTCTCTCTCTCTCTCTCTCTCTCTCTCTCTCTCTCTCTCTCTCTCTCTCTCTCTCTCTCTCTGACATGTTTAAAAAAAGTTTCTCTTACTCAGCCGCCCACCTTTGGAATGCCCTACCAACTCATGTAAAACTTATAAGTAACATTTTCTTATAACTTTAACCTTTGTCAACATCTGTCTATAATTTAAAGTACGGCTTGATTGTTGTAATTTTTTTATACTGCTTTTCTATAAATTTGTTAGTTTTGAATGAATGAAAGAATGCAAGTTTATTTCATGTTGTTGCATAAATCAGAGTGTAGAGTGTATGGACACGAGATAAGTTTATTATTTATTTATATAATCATTTAATTGTGTCTTCATGATTATTATGCTCATTAACAAATAATGAATGACTGTGACAGAGCGAAAGCTGTATGATGAAGGGCAGAATGTTAGACGGGCCTGCGTGAATTTTTAACCCTTTGAAAATAAAGGATGATCTATCTATCTGTCTGTCTGTCTGTCAACCCATATCTCGCCAGCCATCAAGTTCTAAAAGTAACATGTTAGATTTTGTTAGAAATTACTTTAATGAATGTTAAAGAGTATCTCTCTCTCTCTCTGAACCTTAAGTGCCCAGGGCACATGGGGCTTCCGCAAGGGTTTTCCACAAATGCCTGTCTTTCGCCTTTTTTTCTGCTCTTGCCCAGGTGAGCCCTCTATTGCTCAACATCCTTTCTGTTGTTCTTCTCCATGTCTCTTTTGGTCTACCCTTACTTCTGTTCCCCTGTGGTGTCCATCTTAGTGCTATTTTTGGTAGTGAGTTGTCAGTCATTCTGAGCACATGTCCCAACCATCGCCAGCGTCTTTCCTCAATAATTGTTGTCAGTGGTTTCATCTGCATTTCTGCCAATAAGATGTTATTTCTTATGGTGTTTGGCCAAAATATTTTTTTAATTCTACGTAAACATTTAGTCTGGAAAGAATTCAACTTGTTTTCTATGGTTTTGGTGATTTTCCAGCATTCACTTCCATAGAGTAGTACACTTAGAACATTACTCTTAAATATCCTGATTTTCATATTTATGCTTAGTTTATTTGATTTCCATATATTCTGTAGCATTGCAAAAGCCTGGTTTGCTCTAGTAAGTCTGCTGTTGATGTCCTCTGTGCTGTCTCCATTTTCTACTACTCTGCTGCCAAGGTATACAAATTCGTTGACCTCCTCCACTAACTTGTTATCTACTCTGAGTACATTTCTGTTGTTCACATTTTACTTCATTAATTTTGTCTTTTCCTACCCTTCTTCTGTCTCTTTCCTACCTGCCTTCTGTCTCTTGCCAACAAACACGTAGATGTGAGATGCAGAGTCTAGATTTTTTTCATCGCTGAAAACATGAACTAGACTGGAGCAAAAACATAACAGTTCTGAGACACACTTATTTAAATGCTGCTTATTTATAGAAATCCTTCTTCTTCTGCTGCTGCTGCTGCTGCTAGTACAACTTCCATTTCCACTGGAATGGCTACTTTTATTTCCTGTAGCTAGCACTGTGATAATCTTGAAACACAGGTATTGAACCAGAGAGAGAGAGAGAAAGAGAGAGAGAGAGAGAGAGAGAGAATTGTGTGAAGTCTAGAAACAAACTTAAGAAACCGGTAAATCAGTAGAGACCAGCACCATGACAACTGTCTGGGAGAAGAAGAAGAAGTAAATGTGTCTTGTTTTATTTTCTCGAGAAAAGTCGATACAGGAACTTAAACAGCTGTGTTTTGTTGTCTTAGATAACTTTCTCTGTCTCTCTCTCTGTCTCTCTCATTCTCTCTCTCTCTCTCTCTCTTTGTGTCTCTCTCTCTCTGTCTGTGTAACTATCTGGCTCTCTCTGTCTGTGTAACTTTGTGGCTCTCTGTGTCTCTCTTTTCTCTGTCTGTCTCTCTATTTGTCTCTGTCTCTCTCCCTCTCTCTGTGTCCATCTGTGTATGTCTCTATCAGTTTTTGTCTTTCTCTGTTTCTGTTCCTTTTTTGTCTCTTCTCTGTTTCTCTCTCTCTCTCTCTCTCTCTCTCTTTGTTTTTATCTTTCTCTGTTTCTTTTTCTGTCTCTTATTTCTGTCCCTCACTATTTTTTTCACTCTCTCTCTCTCTCTCTCTCTCTCTCTCTGACATGTTTAAAAAAAGTTTCTCTTACTCAGCCGCCCACCTTTGGAATGCCCTACCAACTCATGTAAAACTTATAAGTAACATTATTTCTTATAACTTTAACCTTTGTCAACATCTGTCTATAATTTAAAGTACGGCTTGATTGTTGTAATTTTTTTATACTGCTTTTCTATAAATTTGTTAGTTTTGAATGAATGAAAGAATGCAAGTTTATTTCATGTTGTTGCATAAATCAGAGTGTAGAGTGTATGGACACGAGATAAGTTTATTATTTATTTATATAATCATTTAATTGTGTCTTCATGATTATTATGCTCATTAACAAATAATGAATGACTGTGACAGAGCGAAAGCTGTATGATGAAGGGCAGAATGTTAGACGGGCCTGCGTGAATTTTTAACCCTTTGAAAATAAAGGATGATCTATCTATCTGTCTGTCTGTCTGTCAACCCATATCTCGCCAGCCATCAAGTTCTAAAAGTAACATGTTAGATTTTGTTAGAAATTACTTTAATGAATGTTAAAGAGTATCTCTCTCTCTCTCTGAACCTTAAGTGCCCAGGGCACATGGGGCTTCCGCAAGGGTTTTCCACAAATGCCTGTCTTTCGCCTTTTTTTCTGCTCTTGCCCAGGTGAGCCCTCTATTGCTCAACATCCTTTCTGTTGTTCTTCTCCATGTCTCTTTTGGTCTACCCTTACTTCTGTTCCCCTGTGGTGTCCATCTTAGTGCTATTTTTGGTAGTGAGTTGTCAGTCATTCTGAGCACATGTCCCAACCATCGCCAGCGTCTTTCCTCAATAATTGTTGTCAGTGGTTTCATCTGCATTTCTGCCAATAAGATGTTATTTCTTATGGTGTTTGGCCAAAATATTTTTTTAATTCTACGTAAACATTTAGTCTGGAAAGAATTCAACTTGTTTTCTATGGTTTTGGTGATTTTCCAGCATTCACTTCCATAGAGTAGTACACTTAGAACATTACTCTTAAATATCCTGATTTTCATATTTATGCTTAGTTTATTTGATTTCCATATCTTCTGTCTCTTTCCTACCTGTCTTCTGTCTCTTTCCTACCTGTCTTCTGTCTCTTTCCTACCCTTCTTCTGTCTCTTTCCTACCTGTCTTCTGTCTCTTTCCTACCTACCTTCTGTCTCTTTCCTACCCTTCTTCTGTCTCTTTCCTATCTGTCTTCTGTCTCTTTCCTACCTGTCTTCTGTCTCTTTCCTACTTGTCTTCTGTCTCTTTCCTACCCTTCTTCTGTCTCTTTCCTACCTGCCTTCTGTCTCTTGCCAACAAACACGTAGATGTGAGATGCAGAGTCTAGATTTTTTTCATCGCTGAAAACATGAACTAGACTGGAGCAAAAACATAACAGTTCTGAGACACACTTATTTAAATGCTGCTTATTTATAGAAATCCTTCTTCTTCTGCTGCTGCTGCTGCTGCTAGTACAACTTCCATTTCCACTGGAATGGCTACTTTTATTTCCTGTAGCTAGCACTGTGATAATCTTGAAACACAGGTATTGAACCAGAGAGAGAGAGAGAAAGAGAGAGAGAGAGAGAGAGAGAGAATTGTGTGAAGTCTAGAAACAAACTTAAGAAACCGGTAAATCAGTAGAGACCAGCACCATGACAACTGTCTGGGAGAAGAAGAAGAAGTAAATGTGTCTTGTTTTATTTTCTCGAGAAAAGTCGATACAGGAACTTAAACAGCTGTGTTTTGTTGTCTTAGATAACTTTCTCTGTCTCTCTCTCTGTCTCTCTCATTCTCTCTCTCTCATTCTCTCTCTCTCTTTGTGTCTCTCTCTCTCTGTCTGTGTAACTATCTGGCTCTCTCTGTCTGTGTAACTTTGTGGCTCTCTGTGTCTCTCTTTTCTCTGTCTGTCTCTCTATTTGTCTCTGTCTCTCTCCCTCTCTCTGTGTCCATCTGTGTATGTCTCTATCAGTTTTTGTCTTTCTCTGTTTCTGTTCCTTTTTTGTCTCTTCTCTGTTTCTCTCTCTCTCTCTCTCTCTCTCTCTTTGTTTTTATCTTTCTCTGTTTCTTTTTCTGTCTCTTATTTCTGTCCCTCACTATTTTTTTCACTCTCTCTCTCTCTCTCTCTCTCTCTCTCTGACATGTTTAAAAAAAGTTTCTCTTACTCAGCCGCCCACCTTTGGAATGCCCTACCAACTCATGTAAAACTTATAAGTAACATTATTTCTTATAACTTTAACCTTTGTCAACATCTGTCTATAATTTAAAGTACGGCTTGATTGTTGTAATTTTTTTATACTGCTTTTCTATAAATTTGTTAGTTTTGAATGAATGAAAGAATGCAAGTTTATTTCATGTTGTTGCATAAATCAGAGTGTAGAGTGTATGGACACGAGATAAGTTTATTATTTATTTATATAATCATTTAATTGTGTCTTCATGATTATTATGCTCATTAACAAATAATGAATGACTGTGACAGAGCGAAAGCTGTATGATGAAGGGCAGAATGTTAGACGGGCCTGCGTGAATTTTTAACCCTTTGAAAATAAAGGATGATCTATCTATCTGTCTGTCTGTCTGTCAACCCATATCTCGCCAGCCATCAAGTTCTAAAAGTAACATGTTAGATTTTGTTAGAAATTACTTTAATGAATGTTAAAGAGTATCTCTCTCTCTCTCTGAACCTTAAGTGCCCAGGGCACATGGGGCTTCCGCAAGGGTTTTCCACAAATGCCTGTCTTTCGCCTTTTTTTCTGCTCTTGCCCAGGTGAGCCCTCTATTGCTCAACATCCTTTCTGTTGTTCTTCTCCATGTCTCTTTTGGTCTACCCTTACTTCTGTTCCCCTGTGGTGTCCATCTTAGTGCTATTTTTGGTAGTGAGTTGTCAGTCATTCTGAGCACATGTCCCAACCATCGCCAGCGTCTTTCCTCAATAATTGTTGTCAGTGGTTTCATCTGCATTTCTGCCAATAAGATGTTATTTCTTATGGTGTTTGGCCAAAATATTTTTTTAATTCTACGTAAACATTTAGTCTGGAAAGAATTCAACTTGTTTTCTATGGTTTTGGTGATTTTCCAGCATTCACTTCCATAGAGTAGTACACTTAGAACATTACTCTTAAATATCCTGATTTTCATATTTATGCTTAGTTTATTTGATTTCCATATATTCTGTAGCATTGCAAAAGCCTGGTTTGCTCTAGTAAGTCTGCTGTTGATGTCCTCTGTGCTGTCTCCATTTTCTACTACTCTGCTGCCAAGGTATACAAATTCGTTGACCTCCTCCACTAACTTGTTATCTACTCTGAGTACATTTCTGTTGTTCACATTTTACTTCATTAATTTTGTCTTTCCTACGTTGATCTTTAGTCCTATGTTGTTTGCATTCTGGGTTAACTTGTTTATTTTATCTTGCATATCTTTGTGACTGCTTGATAATAGACAAATGTCGTCCGCAAAGTCAAGGTCCTCCAGCACTGTGTTAAGGGTCCATTGTAATCCTCTGCGTTTGTCTGATGTTGCCTCCTTCATTAACCAGTCTACTGCCAAGATAAATAATGTTGGTGATAGTACACATCCCTGTTTCACTCCTGTTTGTACCCTAAAGCTGCTGGAGGTATGTTCTCCACAGATAACTTTGCACTGAAAACCCTCGTATAGGGCTTTGATTACATTAACTATTTTATGGGGGAGGCCATGCCATCTTAGGATTTTCCACAGTGCATCTCTGTTGACACTGTCAAAGGCTTTCTCAAAATCTATGAATAATGCATATGTTGTGCTATGCCACTCATTTGCCTGTTCTAATATTTGTCTAAGTACAAATATATGGTCTATGCATGATCTTCCTTTCCTAAATCCTGCCTGCTCTTTCCGAAGTTTTTCCTCAAGTATTGGTACAATTCTGTTGATGATTATTCTGCAAAATACTTTACTAGTGAGTGGCAGTAGGGTAATGCCTCTCCAGTTCCCGCAATCTCTGAGGTCACCCTTCTTTGGTAGTTTTACTATAAGACCAGTTTTCCACTCCTCTGGGGCTTTTTCTAAATCCCAAATTTGTTGTAATATCCGGCAAAGTTGTTTTGGTGTTTCTGTTTCTTCTGCTTTCAACATCTCAGCAGTCACTTCATCTTCACCTGGTGCCCTGTCTGATTTTAGCATCTTTATCGCCTCTTTTACTTCATTTATTGTTATTGGTCCTGTATTGATGTTTAGTTCCGCTTTTGCTTCAGGTATATCTATTGCTTGTGCTGCTTGTGTTCTGTTTAGTAGGGTGTTAAAGTGTTCCCTCCATCTTTCAATTTTTTCTCTTTCTCCACTGACCAGTTGTCCATTTTGTGTTCTTACTGCACTTTCACATCTTGTATTGAAGTTACCTGTCATCTGCTTTGTGATTTTATATATGGTTTTCATGTCATTTGTATATGCTGCTTTCTCTGCTGTCTCTGCTAAGTTGTCATAATACTGACGTTTATCTTGACGGCATGATTCCTTCACTTCTTTGTCTTTTTGTGCATAATTACTTAAAACTCGTTCTTTAAGCCGTTGTGATTTGGTGTTCAGTAATTTTTTCTTGATTTCTTTTCTTTGCTCTATCTTTTCCCATGTGGTCTCACTTATCCATTCCTCTTTTCTCCTTTTCCGATATCCCAGCACCTCTTTTGCTGTTTCCTGTAGTGTTTTATTGAACTCTAATATGGACATTTCTGCTTCGTCTTGTAGGACACTGAAGCGGTTCTTAAGTATTATTGAGAATTCATTTCTTTTTTGCTGGTCTATCAGTTTTCTTGTATCAAAATGTATCTTTCTGTGTTCTCCGATTCTGGCTTTCCTTAATTTTAGTTTTATTTTTGCTACCAGAAGGTTGTGATCACTTCCTATATCTGCTCCTTTCCTTGCTCGCACATCTTGTAGTGACCGTTTCCACTTGTTGTTTATTAGTGTGTGATCGATTTGGTTTTCTGTGGTTTTATCTGGTGACCTCCAAGTCACCTTATGGATGTTTTTGTGTTGGAAAATTGTCCCTCCGATGGTCATCATGTTTTCTTCACAGAAACTGCACAGTCTTTCTCCATTTTCATTTATTTCTCCGATTCCTTCTCTTCCCATGATTCTTCTTCTATCTTCATTTCCTTCACCTACTTTTGCATTGAAGTCGCCCAAGATGAGTAGCATATCATGCTTGGGTATTGTTTCTACTGTGGCTTGGAGGCTGTTGTAAAAATCTTCTTTTAATTCCTCTTCAGCTGCTTCTGTTGGTGCATAACAAACTATAATAGACAGCTTCGTGAATCTTGAGTTGAACCGTGCATATAATAATCTCTCATTTATTGGGGTCCATTTCAGCAATGCTCTTGATGCTTCTTTTGTTATAATCAATGCTACTCCTCCTTCATGAAGATCTTCTTTACCTGACCATATTATTGTATCTTCTGTGTGCTGTGTTGTTAATTTCCTTCTGCCTTGTCCTGTCCATCTTGCTTCTTGTATTCCTAGTATGTCTAGTTTGTATCTGTGCATTTCCTTGATGGTTTGTGCTAGTTTTCCAGTCTGGTTTAGTGTTCTTACATTCCAGCTGCCTATTTGCATCTTTTGTTTAGGTTCCAGGAGGTCTGCAGTCGGGCTGGGGACTTCCAGTGGCTGGCTTTCATCCACAACCTTCATGGGCTCAGTTTCCTGATACGCATTTCTCCTTCCACCTGCATTTGCTTTTTCCCTTGCTTCTGTTTCTGTAGCAGTCTGATAGTTTTTTACCAGATAGGGTTGCTGGCCCTATGCTGAACCCTCCTTAGTCGCCTTTTACGATCATGCATGGTAGGGTACAGTGGTCCTATTCTTTGCAGATCCCGGGTACCACACGGGGGGTTAAAGAGTATATGTTAGAAGAACTCTACAGAAAATGTATTTTTGTTTATGTATATGCCTACTTGTGTGCGCGGGTTATTTTGTTAGGTTAATTACTTCTTCTCTTATATTGTGAGTGTAATAGTTTAATTTTACACTTTTAATATGTTTTTTTTCCTCACGTAATTTGTATACGTAGTCGAGTGTGTGGGAAGAATGAAAGATGGAGTGAGGAAAGGCAGAATGTAAGACGGGCCTGCGTGCCCATTTCTTTACTCTTTAAAAATAAATGTCATTCATTCATTCATTCTCTCTCACACACACTCGCACATGCTCACCCACACATACACACACACTCTTCCTGGCAATATAACTCTGTATTACATCAGACAAGTGTCTAGATTGACAACATGGACAGGTCCACAGACAGTTACACCTGCAGCACCTCTTACAGCAGTCACTCAGTCTGAAATTTGTTCCATTTCTGAGCGGAAGGTTTTCAAGCAAAACGTCGGGGAGCTGTGAACCTTCAAAGTAGGTTTGCTAACGTGAACCTACGCCCACCGGAAGCGATCAATGTCAGAGAAACAGTGTTTTGGAGTCATTTCCCTTTGTTTGAGATTTGAATCCAGACACGAAGCAGGGCCCGCGTGCGTGTTTCCTGGAGCAAAAGCATTCCCCCCTCCCTCCCTCCCTGCCATCCCCAGAGTCCCAGTCCCAGACTTCACATCCCCGTCCCCTGGTTCACAAGAGTGGTGGCGCTGCCAGTGCTGGGTGGTGAAACAAGATCGCAACAAGGGCGTGTTTTGTTTTATTCCAGTAACGAGAGAAACATGAGCGAGAAATTATTTATTTTACTGCAGAAAATGGAGTGACGGAGATAATCCGGTGCGAGAAGGGGCCAGAGCTGAAGTCACGTGGCCAGGAGTTTATACATTAAGCTTATATTGTAAACATAGGCCAGGATTAACGTTGCTGGCTATCACTTAACATCTACGGTGCTTTGTGGACAATCAGGAATACGTTTTCTGTTCTTCTAGTTCGTATGTTTTATCCGTATCTGTACCGCATATACATAACGGAATTGACGGGGGGGGGGGGGGGGGGGGGGGGGGGGATTGAGAACGAACAAGGGTGAAGAGTTGTGGACGCACGCCTGGTCTAGTATTCTGTTCTTTATCTCTTAACTTTCATTCTATGCCTGGTCTGGTATTCTGTTCTTTATCCCTTAACTTTCATTCTATGCCTGGTCTGGTATTCTGTTCTTTATCTCTTAACTTTCATTCTATGCCTGGTCTGGTATTATGTTCTTTATCTCTTAACTTTCATTCTATGCCTGGTCTGGTATTCTGTTCTTTATCTCTTAACTTTCATTCTATGCCTGGTCTGGTATTCTGTTCTTTATCTCTTAACTTTCATTCTATGCCTGGTCTGGTATTCTGTTCTTTATCTCTTAACTTTCATTCTATGCCTGGTCTGGTATTCTGTTCTTTATCCCTTAACTTTCATTCTATGCCTGGTCTGGTATTATGTTCTTTATCTCTTAACTTTCATTCTATGCCTGGTCTGGTATTCTGTTCTTTATCTCTTAACTTTCATTCTATGCCCGGTCTGGTATTCTGTTCTTTATCTCTTAACTTTCATTCTATGCCTGGTCTGGTATTCTGTTCTTTATCTCTTAACTTTCATTCTAAGCCTGGTCTGGTATTATGTTCTTTATCTCTTAACTTTCATTCTATGCCTGGTCTGGTATTCTGTTCTTTATCTCTTAACTTTCATTCTATGCCTGGTCTGGTATTCTGTTCTTTATCCCTTAACTTTCATTCTATGCCTGGTCTGGTATTCTGTTCTTTATCTCTTAACTTTCATTCTATGCCTGGTCTGGTATTCTGTTCTTTATCCCTTAACTTTCATTCTATGCCTGGTCTGGTATTCTGTTCTTTATCTCTTAACTTTCATTCTAAGCCTGGTCTGGTATTCTGTTCTTTATCTCTTAACTTTTATTCTAAGCCTGGTCTGGTATTCTGTTCTTTACCTCTTAACTTTTATTCTAAGCCTGGTCTGGTATTCTGTTCTTTATCTCTTAACTTTCATTATAAGACAAAACATTCACTATCACTATACAATTGGTACTATATGCGCGTGTAATACTGATATTATACACGAATATAATACTGGATGAATGTAATACTGCTATTATACACGGTTATAGTACTGGTATTGTAAACAAATGTAATACTGATATTATATAAGCGTGTGATTCTGGAATTATGCATGCATGTAATACTCGTATTATGAACTCGTGTAATACAGATATTATACACATATGTAATACTGGTATTATAAATGTTTGTAATATTGGTATTATACACGAGTATAATACTAGTATTGTACGCGTATATAATACTAGTACTATAATGTTTGTAATATCGGTATTATAAACGAGTGTATACTGGTGATGTACACGTATATAATACTGGTATTATAAATGTATGTAATACTGGTATTATAAACGCGTGTAATACTGGTGTTGTACACATATATAATATTGGTATTATAAATGTATGTAATACTGGTATTATAAACGCGTGTAATATTAGTTTTGTACAGGTATATAATATTGGTATTATAAATGTATGTAATAGTGGATGCAGGAAACTATCTACTGTAGAGAGCGGAACAACAACACAACTCTTTTAGATTATCAGATCATCTCTCTCTCTCTCTCTCTCTCTCTCTCTCTCTCTGTCTTCCTCTGTCTCTTCTTCCTTCAATTTTTCCAGTTACCACAGTGTGTTACAATTTTCCTCTTCTCAGGAAATGTTCTATAAATCTCGCTTGTCTGCCTCTGATCTTTGCTATAATTTGCTTTTTAACTCCAGTCTCTCTTAAGACTTCTTAATTGGTTTTCTTGGCTGTCCATGGTACCTTCAACATCCTTCTTATAAACCACATCTCTATGACCTCCATTTCTCTCTGTACTCTCTTATTCATAGACCATGCTTCACACCCATAAAACAAAATTGGCATTTAAGTACTCTGAATCTTGTTTCCATTGATACGGATCTTTGCACAAGATGTTTCTCATTTTCTGGAATGCTGACTTGTCCTGAGCACGTCTGCTTTTTATTTCGTTGTGACATTTCCCATCAGCTGTTATAATTGTTCCTAAGTACTTGAATCCATCGACTTGTTTCAGATTTGTGCCATTGATGGTAATGCTACAGTTTGGTGTTATTCTTTTCTTTGAGATGACCATCACTTCAGTCTTCTTTTTGTTCAGGGTGAGACCTTTATTTTTACTTTCACAAATCACGATGTCCAGAAGAGCCTGTAGCTCCCCTTCACTTTTAGCAATCTGAACTGTGTTGTGTGCATATCTTAAGTTATTAAGGTTGTACCCGCCAACTGATATTCCTGGCATATTCTCTATATTTCTCATTATGCTTTCGCTGTACAAGTAGAAGAGGTCAGGAGATTAAACACATCCTTGTCTCACTCCTAATTTTATGTCTTGGAATGCTCCTATTTGGTTCTCAACCCTCATTGCTGCTGATTGCTGCCAGTATATGTTTTTGATAAGTTTCAGATCTTTCCCATCTATGTTGATGTCTTCCAGCATTCTTATATTTTCTGTGTGACTTACTTTATCAGATGCTTTACAGTAGTCTATGAAGCATAAGAATAGGTCCATCTTCACTTCTATTGATCTCTCCATCAGTGTTCTCAATATATATATGGCGATACTTGTACCTTTTCCTTCGACGAAGCTGCACTGTTCTTCAGCGATTTCTGTTTTTATTTTGCTTCTGACTCTTCTCATAACAATACGAAGTAGGATTTTGGTAACATGGCTCATAAGACTGATGTTTCGATGGTCTTCACATTCAACTGCACCTTGTTTCTTTGGTAGAGCAATGCAAATTGATCGCAAAAGGTATGATGGGAGATAGTTACTGCTATAGATATCATTCAGCAATCTGATAATTATTTCTATGCCAAGCTCTCCTAATGCTTCCAGTTCTTCCTTCGTGATTTTATCTGGTCCTGGTGCTTTGTTGTTCTTCATGTGTTTGATGGCTTCTTCCACTTCTGCTTTTAATATGTGAGGCCCTTCATTATTATTTCATATATCTATTTCGCTTCTGTTGTCCTCATAGAGTTCTCTAATGTATTCGCTCCATCTTGTCATTATTTCATCTCTGTCCATTACTGTATGCCCCTCCTTTGACTTGAGGCACCCAATCTTATGGTGTGTCCTTTTATTTGTTGACTCCTTTATTTGTTTGTACATATCTCTTGCGTCTCCAAGATGGTATGTCTCTGATTCATTACATTTCTTATTTAGCCACTCCGCCTTAGCTTTATTGCTTGTGTGTTTTATTTCTTTATTTCTTTTGTCATATTCTTCTTTATCTTCCTTAAGACTTCTTCTCCGATCCATTAGTTGCAAAATTTCTTCTGTCATCCACCCCTGTTTAGCTTGTCTTTTATTTGTAGGTAGGATTTCGATAGATGTTTGCTGAATAGAGTCTTTGAGCATATTCCATTGTTCATCAATCATTTCAATCCTCTCTATAGCATTATATCTATTATGTACTATGGTCCTATATTGTTCTTATATTGCTTTATCTTTCCGTAACAGCTCTCTATCTAGTTCTTTGTTTTTAGCAGCTACTTTTAACCTCTTTAGCCTGATTCTCACTTTTCCTACGACTGGGATGTAGTCACTGTTGCAGTCTGTGCTTGGTCTTGTTTTGACAGATATTAGTGAGTTCCTGAATTTTCTGTTGATCATAATGTAATCTATCTGGTTACGTATGTTATTATTTGGGCTTTTCCATGTCCATAGTCGCCTTGGCTGTTGTTGAAACCAAATATTTCCTCTTCCCCTACAGTCGGGATTATTTGATTTGCCACTGTGTACGATCTTTCTATCACTTTCCTTTTCATGAGTGACAGACTTCTTGACTTCTTTGGCTTGAAGCTCATGCGGCATCATATGATAAGACTGTCCAAACGCTCCAACATCTTTCGTGCCTGTGCTTCACTGGTTGTTATTACTGTTGTGTCATCCATGAATGCTTTTAGTGGTGGCATCTGACATCCGTTTCTGAACCTTGGGCCTTCTGCTGCTCTCGGGATTACTTGCATGGCTAGTACGAACAGTATGGGAGATATTGTACAACCCATTGCAATTCCTACCTGGAGCTCGATCCATCTTGTAATATATCCTGATGTTCCAAATCTCATGAGGAACCCTGTGAAGTACATTTTCAGCATCTTCGTGATTTCTTTTGGCACATGATACATGTCTAGTGCTAGCCATATCATCTGGTGCGGTACTGAGCCATACGCATTGGCTAGGTCAAGCCATATTACCTGTAGATCTTGCTTTCTAGATCTTGCCTGCTGAATAGCTTCCCAAATCATTGACGCATGCTCAAGACATCCTGGGGAACCTGGAATTCCTCCCTTCTGCACGGATGTACCAACGTAACCATTATCTATGAGGTCTCCTTATTATGTCTTCTTGCCATCACAGAGAAGAATATCTTTCCTTCCACATTCAGAAGTGAGATCGGTCTGAACTTGTTGATTTCAGTGGAATTCTGCTCCTTTTTGGATGTATACTCCGTTAGCCTTTTTCCATTCTTTACTTATGAGTCCCTTGGTCCATGCTGTTCGTAGGAGTTTATGGAGCTTCTTTAGAACTTTGGGGCATCTGTTGTATAGGGGCCGCTATTCGGGCCTGGTGCTGACTTTCCTTTAGCTTTTCCTACGATGCTCTCTACTTCTTGTGAGGTTGATGGGCTGCATTTGAATTTGCTGCCTGGTGCACAGGGCCACACTAGACCTTTCATCTGCTCGAGAGGTGTATGCTGATTTTTATCAGAGTATGTCTTGTTCAGATGTTCCTCGAGCACCTCCTTACCTGCTTTCAGCGTACCTGATTTTGGCTGTTCAAATAACTGCTTGGCAAACCCGAAGGGATCTCTGTAGAACTTCTCTCTTGTGTATCTGGTTTCCCTTTTCCTTTTACATAATCTTTCAGCTCTGCAGGTAGCATTGTGCTGGGGTTTTAGATGCTGCCAAATCTGTCTTAGTCCTTCCTTTTCTGATTCATGTGCCTTCTTGAACATTTTCCCGGCGTGGTTCTTCTGCTGTCTTATTACTTCTATTTTCCTCTGTCTTCTGGACTTTATTGGTGTTAAATTTTTCTCTTATTGTCTGTTTGGTTCCAAACTCTTTGTGGCATTATAAACTATTTTCTGGTATTATAAACGTGTGTTATACTGGTGTTGTACACATATATAATAGTGGTATTATAGACGCGTGTAATACTGGTATTATAGACGTGTGTAATACTGGTATTATAAACGCGCATAATACTGGTATTACAAACGCGTGTAATACTGGTGTTGTACACATATATAATATTGGTATTATAAATGTATGTAATACTGATGTTACAAACGCTTGTAATACTGGTGTTGTAAACATATATAATATTGGTATTATAAATGTGTGTAATACTGGTATTATAAACGCGTGTAATACTGGTATTATAAACGCGTGTAATAGTGGTGTTGCACACGTATGTAATATTGGTATTATAAACGCGTGTAATACTTTTGTTGTACACATATATAATACTGGTATTATAAATGCATGTAATACTGGTGTTGTATACACCAGTATAATATTGGTATTATAAATGTATATAATATTGATGTTATAAACTCCCCTTAATCAAAATGGAAAAATACACATAGAAGGGACAGATATTGAAGAAGTCAATCAACTTGCATACCTTGGCAGCTACATAGACCAGGATGGTGACACTAGAAAGGAAGTTAGAATCAGAATTGCCAAAGCAGCATCGATCTTCAAGAATCTTGAGAACATATGGAATTCAAAAGTTATAAGCACAAAAACCAAGTTAAGACTTTTCAATTCAAAATTCAATTCCACCCTCATTTATGCATGTGAAAGCTGGAAAACAACTAAAGAAATAGAAAAGAAATTAGACTCTTTTGAAAACAAATACCTAAGGAAAATACTCGGCTTCAAGTGGAACGAATTTAAGAACAATGCAGAGATAAGAGAGATGACTGAACAACAACCAGTCTCATGGGTGATCAGGAAAATGAGATGGACATATGTTGGTCACTTGATGAGAAGAAATGATCAGAGAATCCCAAAACAAGCTATCAAATGGAACACACCAGGCCAAATAAAAAGAAGCAGACCGCGTGAAACTCTAAAGAGGACATTGTTAAGAGAAGCCAAATTAACAGGCATAAAATCCCTTGACGAAATTGAAAGACTCACCGAAGACAGGAAAAACTGGCGAACTACTCTGCGAGCCCTATGTGATGTTTAACGGCACGGAAAGGATATAAGATATAAGATAAGAAACTCGTGTAGTGCTAGTGTTGTACACGTATTTAATACTTGTATTATAAATGTATATAATACTGGTATTATAAAGCGTGGTAGTATATTGCTAAAGTTATAAAACCCCAGTTTCAGTGAATGAAAGCTAACTGGTGCAGGCAGGAAGCAAGAAACTGGAAAAAAAAAGAGTTTTCATCAGTTCTATATTGTGGAAGTAAATATGATATTAGAGACTGCAGTTATTAGAGTAGTGAACCTGAACTAGCCAACCTCCTCTACGTGCTCCGTGAAAACGAGCACTTTTATAACCTCAGTTCAGTCTTGAGGGAGGTATTCATCTATTTTTCTTACTGATGAAATCTATCAAGAAACGTTCAGCCAGTATGACCCTCTCCGTATCCGACTCAAAACATGTTTACAATACCTTCACCACAGTGTCTGCTAGTTAGAGTGAGGTAGAGCACCGCGTTTGTCTGGAAAATTGAGAAAGGGTTGCCAACACTTGCGGGAACCAAGAACAAAGCTGTCCTTCCACTACTGCCTGTTCCACAGTTTGAAAAACAGTGCGACCAGTCGTGGGAAGATTTAAGAAAATAATCCGTATCCTGGGCATTGTTGACAATAATCTCCAGGTCAGGGGCGGCCGTGGCCGTGTAGGCCCCGCTGTCTTGGCCTGTTTTGCATTATAACTGTGCCCGCGGAAACTCGATTCTGCACTTCTGGAAGGCCGGAAATCTCCAGTGGTTTCTTCCACCGCTGAGGAAAAATGCAGGGAGTTAATGTCCGGAGACCGGAAGATTTTCCCAGCAGACATTTGAAAGGTTGGAGTTGATAATATTGTTTCTTTATCTCTTGGAGACCGAGTCACTAAACATTCTATGTCTCTTTCAGAGGAAAATGGGGGGGGGGGGGGGTGGAGGGCAGTAGAAGCAAAACCAGAGATATGTATCTTTTCATCTTACAAATCCCATAATCTACGCCATTATACACTCTCTCTTACAGTGCGCCTCAGCTGTAGAAATGGGTACCTGGTTCTTCCTGCAATGAGGAAGTAAGGTCGGCTAGGCATGGCGCTGGTCCTCAAGTGTGTCGACAGAAGAATGTAGGCACTAACACCATCAGCTCTTAGTGCCTTTCTGTGTGTCTCTCTGTGTGCCTCTCCATATGTTTCTCTAGGTGCCCCTACAAGTGTTTCTTTAGATGCCTCTCCAGGTGCTTCTATAAATGTTTCTCTAGGTGCCCTTATAAATATTTCTCTAGATGCCTCTCTAGTTGCCTCTCTTTGCGCCTCTATAAGTGTTTCTCTAGATGTTTCTCTAGGTGTCTCTATAAATGTTTCTCCAAGTGCCTCTATAAGTGTTTCTCTGGATGTTTCTCTAGGTGCCTCTATAAATGTTTCTCTAAGTGCCTCTATAAGTGTTTCTCTGGATGTTTCTCTAGGTACCTCTCTATGCGCCTCTATAAGTGTTTCTCTAGATGTTTCTCTAGGTGCCTCTATAAATGTTTCTCTAGGTGCCTCTATAAGTGTTTCTCTGGATGTTTCTCTACGTACCTCTATAAGTGTTTCTCTGAATGTTTCTCTAGGTACCTCTCTATGCGCCTCTATAAGTGTTTCTCTAGATGTTTCTCTAGGTGCCTCTATAAATGCTTCTCTAGATGTTTTTCTATGTGCCTCTATAAGTGTTTCTCTGGATGTTTCTCTATGTACCTCTCTATGTGCCTCTATAAACGTTTCTCTATGTGCCTCTATAAATCTTTCTCTAGGTGCCTCTATAAATCTTTCTCTGTGTGCCTCTCTAGGTGCCTCTATAAATCTTTCTCTATGTGCCTTTATAAATGTTTCTCTAGATATTTCTCTGGGTACCTCTCTATAGCTTTATCTTCCTTGACATGTAATTGCCTGCAGTTTTCAAACACCATCATTCCAGAGCGGACGTAAGAGGCAGAGCTTACCAGCATATCTTAGATATTACTGTTAGGAAATGTCATCATCTTTTTCATCAGAAATCTCATAAACTCAGTTCTCAGATATCCCACCATTTGGCTCCCCATATATCTCATCATCTTATTGCTCAGAAATCTCAGTTCTCAGATATTACATTATCTCATATCTCAGACATCTTCTCTTTTTCATTCTGACCCCGCGGTATCAGTGTAGCAGCTTCAAGGTTTGGACAGGTCTCTCTGATCTTGCATAAACTGATCTATTTTTAAGCTTTGTTCACAGGAGAGTGCCCTCACAGAACAGTGACGCCAGCAGACCACTGACACACCCAGAACATGTGCTTAAATTTCTCTCACTCGCTGTCAGGTTCTCTTTCCAGTTTTCTGTGATGGAATTCTTACTTGGTCTCCTTTTCTTCTCCTACAAGCTGGAAAGAAAAGAGCAAAGAAACATAGCACTAATCCACTAGAAAGAAATCTTTCATCTGCGCAGAGGGGCCCGTATAGGGTGCGCTGAAGGACGAGCGATACCGCTAGACGATGTTCGGAAAAATATACCCACAATTCGCCATGTTCTGTGTGAAAATAAACCCTTGTTGTTCGCTCATTAACACATGTGCGCTGCAGATTGGACGCAAAAGGGTTAAACAAAAACCTTAATCCTGTGTTGAGATTCCGGAACGGTGCAAAGGTCTTCCTGTGTACGTTCAGTGTAAACACGCTAATAGTTGACTAAGCGATATACTGGAGCGATTTCTTCGCTGCACCGGCAACATATGTGTTCAATATTAACATTAGGTTCATATGTTAAATGTTCCCATGTTAACACAGTTCATGTTTAGTTGTTGAACTTATAGTGTTATTTGTTATAGAAATATTTCCGAGATTCAACAGTTCCTCTACTTGTAGGTTTAGCTGGCGTTTCCCCTTTCTTGCTGGTAGCTTGTGGTAGCAGTAAACAGAATCTGCTTCAGAGGCGAGATCTGACGAGTAGAATTGGGTGCTAGTTCTATGCAAGACCTCCTAGGTTGTTTGTTGTCAACGCTGTTGTCATGGCAACCATCAGTGATAAAATAAGATGATTTAAGATGAAATCTGAGACGAGAAATACAAAATACGAGAAAATATGAACACGAAAAATAGATGCGGTGAACCGCAAGCTACAGATATTCACACTACGTGTCTGTATTAAGCATGAAGGAAACCATATTGTTACATATGACCTATTTTTAACAAGACAGGACTGAAAGGCTGTCATTACGAGCGTGAGTTTTCCTCCCTTTGTTCCCATGATGTACAGTACTCACTCTTTGTCCTGCTTCTTGATTTCTGTTGCTTAAAATAGTAACACAAGAGAGAGAAAATGACACTGACAAGAGAGGGAATGACGCTGACAAGAGAGGGAATGACACTGGTAAGAGAGAGAATGACACTGACAAGGGAGAATGACACTGACAAGAGAGGGAATGACACTGGTAAGAGAGATAATGACACTGACAAGAGAGAATGACATTGACAAGATAGAATGGCACTGACAAGATAGAATGACACTGGTAAGAGAGATAATGACACTGACAAGAGAGGGAATGACACTGACAAGAGAGAATGACACCGACAAGAAAGAATGACATTGGTAAGAGAGAGAATGACACTGACAAGAGAGGGAATGACACTGAAAAGATAGAATGACACTGGTAAGAGAAATAATGACACTGACAAGAGAGGGAATGACACTGAAAAGATAGAATGACACTGACAAGAAATAATGAAACTGGTAAGAGAGAGAATGACACTGACAAGAGAGGGAATGACAGTGACAAGAGAGAATGACACTTGTAAGAGAGATAATGACACTTACAAGAAAGAATGACACTGACAAAATAGATTGACACTGGTAAGAGAGATAATGACACTGACAAGAGAGGGAATGACACTGACAAGATAGAATGACACTGGTAAGAGAGATAATGACACTTACAAGAGAGGGAATGACACTGACAAGAGAGAATGACACTGGTAAGAGAGATAATGACACTGACAAGAGAGAATGACACTTGTAAGAGAGAGAATGACACTGACAAGAGAGATAATGACACTGACAAGAGAGGGAATGACACTGCCAAGAGAATGACACTGATATGAGAGAGAATGGCACTGACAAGAGAAGAGGACACTGGCAAGAGAGATAATGACACTGACAAGAGAGAGAATTACACTGACAAGAGAGAGAATGACATTGGCAAGAGAGAGGTTACATAAGTAACCAGATAGATTACATTATGATCAACAGAAGATTCAGGAACTAGCTAACATCGCTGAAAACAAGACCAAGCGCAGACTGCAACAGTGACCACATCCTAATTGTAGGAAAAGTGAGATTCAGGCTAAAGAGGTTAAAGGTAGCAGCTAAAAGCAAAGAACTAGATATAGAGTTGTTACGGAAAGATATGGCAATACTAGAACAATATAGGACCATAGTACATAATAGATATAATGCTATAGAGAAGATTGAAATGATTGATGAGCAATGGAATATGTTCAAAGGCTCTATTCAGCAAACATCTATCGAAATCCTACCTACAAATAAAAGACAAGCTAAACAGGGGTGGATGACAGAAGAAATTTTGCAACTAATGGATCGGAGAAGAACTCTTAAGGAAGTTAAAGATGAATATGACAAAATAAATAAAGAAATAAGATACAAATGCAATAAAGCTAAGGCGGAGTGACTAAATAAGGAATGTAGTGAAATATAGACATACCATCATGGAGACACAAGAGATACGTACAAACAAATAAAGGAGTAAACAAACAAAAGGGCATACCACAAGACTGGTTGCCTCAAGTCAAAGGAGGGGCATACAATAATGGACAGAGATGAAATAAAGGCAAGATGGAGCGAATACATTAGAGAACTCTAATAGAAGTGAAATAGATATAAGAAATAATAATGAAGGGCCTCACATATTAAAAGCAGAAGTGGAAGAAACCATCAAACACATAAAGAACAACAAAGCACCAGGACCAGATAAAATCACCAAGGAAGAATTGGAAGCATTAGGAGAGCTTGGCATAGAAATAATTACCAGATTGTTGAATGACATCTATAACAGTAACTATGTCCCATCAGACCTTTTGCAATCAATTTGCATTGCCCTACCAAAGAAACGAGGTGCAGTTGAATGTGAAGACCATCAAACCATTAGTCTTATGAGCCATGTTACCAAAATCCTGCTTTGTATTGTTATGAGAAGAGCAAGAGGAAAATAAAATCTGAAATCGCTGAAGATCAGTGCAGCTTCGTCGAAGGAAAAGGTACAAGTAATGCCATATATATAATAAGAACTTTGATGGAGAGATCAATAGAAGTGAAGATGGACCTATACTTATGCTTCATAGGCTACTGTAAAACATTTGATAAAGTGAGTCATACAGAAATTATAAGAATGCTGGAAGACATCAACATAGATGGGAAAGATCTGAAACTTAACAAAAACATATATTATCAGCAATCAGCAGCAATGAAAGTTGAGGACCAAATAGGAGCATTCCAAAACATAAAATTGGGAATGAGACAAGGATGTGTTTTATCTCCTGACCTTTTCTCCTTGTACAGCGAAAACATAATGAGGAATATATAGAACATGCTAGGAATATCAGTTGGCGGGTACAACCTTAACAACTTAAGATATGCAGACAACACAGTTCTGATTGCTAAAAGTGAAGGGGAGCTACAGGCTCTTCTGAGCGTGATGGTTTGTGAAAGTAAAAATAAATGTCTCACACTGAACAAAAAGAAGACTGAAGTGATGGTCATCTCAAAGAAAATAATAACCACAAGATTTAGCATTACCATCAATGGCACAGAACTGAAACAAGTTGATAGATTCAAGTACTTAGGAACGATTATAACAAGTGATGGGAAATGTCACAACGAAATAAAAAGCAGACATGTTCAGGCCAAGTCAGCATTCCAGACAATGAGACACATCTTGTGCAAAGATCCGTATCAATGGAAACAAGATTCAGAGTACTTAAATGCCAATTTTGTTTTATGGGTGTGAAGCATGGTCTACGAATAAGAGAGTACAGAGAGAAATGGAGGTCATGGAAATGTGGTTTATACGAAGAATGTTGAAGGTACTGTGGACAGCCAAGAAAATTAATGAAGAAGTCTTAAGAGAGGCTGGAGTTAAAAAGTAAATTATAGCAAATATCAGAGGCAGACAAGCGAGATTTATAGGACATTTCTTGAGAAGAGGAAAACTGGAACACACGGTGGCAACTGGAAAAATTGAAGGAAAAAGAGACAGAGGAAGACAGAGAGAGAAGTTACTGGATAGGCTGTCAGTGTGGCTAGGAGGAAAGTCACGTGGAGAGAAATGATCGCCTACGCCACGCGGCACGGCACTTGAAGAGAAAGAATGACATTGGTAAGAGAGGAATCAACTGACAAGATACCTACAACTCGGGAATTTCTCTACAAAATAACACACACTTTCTCCATGTAGCTGCCGCATGTGTCATTCTACAGTAAGGTAAAGGTAATCCTGTCCTGTATTAGAGGTACGTAGGGATATGGTGTCAGTGGCCATATTTTCCTTGACCTGCCAGCACACTTAGAGGGTGATCTGGTCAGTACACTTAGAGAGTGATCTGGTCAGCACACTAGTCTTTCTACAGCGATCTCTGGAAAGTGTAAAGGAACTTTTGGAACACATGTATGTAAGTATGTATGTGTGTACGTGTATGTATGTATGTATGTGTGTATGTGTGTGTATGTATGTATGTGTGTATGTGTGTACATGTATGTATGTATGTGTGTGTATGTATGTATGTTTTATGTATGTATGTATGTATATATGTAGGTGTGTAGGTGTGTACATGTATGTATATATGTATGTATATATGTATGTATATATGTATGTATGTATGCATGTATGTATATATGTATGTATGTATATATGTATGTATGTATATATGTATGAATGTATGTATGTATATATATGTATATATATGTATGTATGTATGTATATATATATGTATGTATGTATGTATATATATATGTATGTATGTATGTATGTATATATATATGTATGTATGTATGTATGTATATATATATATATGTATGTATATATGTCCGACCCACAGCTGACATGCTAGCCCATGTTCTGGCGAGTCCCACTCTCCGTCCGTACCCCCAGTCCTAGTCAGGCCTGTCCAGAATTACAGCACAGGGATCACCATAGTCCGCATGGTGGTGGAGCCTCGTGACAGGGATCACCATAGTCCGCATGGTGGTGGAGCCTCGTGACAGGGATCACCATAGTCCGCATGGTGGTGGAGCCTCGTGACAGGGATCACCATAGTCCGCATGGTGGTGGAGCCTCGTGACAGGGATCACCATAGTCCGCATGGTGGTGGAGCCTCGTGGCAGGGATCACCATAGTCCGCATGGTGGTGGAGCCTCGTGGCAGGGATCACCATAGTCCGCATGGTGGTGGAGCCTCGTGACAGGGATCACCATAGTCCGCATGGTGGTGGAGCCTCGTGACAGGGATCACCATAGTCCGCATGGTGGTGGAGCCTCGTGACAGGGATCACCATAGTCCGCATGGTGGTGGAGCCTCGTGACAGGGATCACCATAGTCCGCATGGTGGTGGAGCCTCGTGACAGGGATCACCATAGTCCGCATGGTGGTGGAGCCTCGTGGCAGGGATCACCATAGTCCGCATGGTGGTGGAGCCTGCTATTTGCACACCCTTTGCTTTTTAACTCCAGAGACTTAAAAAATGGCGGCCGTAACCTGCTCTTGTTCCGACATGTTTCTCTTCAACATCTTTACCAGCATAAGGTGCACATAGCACCATCTATCTATCTATCTATCTATCTATCTATCTATCTATCTATCTATCTATCTATCTATCTATCTATCTATCTATCTATCTATCTATCTATCTATCTATCTGTCTATCTGTCTATCTGTCTGTCTGTCTGTCTGTCTGTCTGTCTGTCTGTCTGTCTGTCTGTCTGTCTGTCTGTCTAAGGTGCCGTGCTGACTGACGTTGGCTATTATGCTTCTCCAGAGTACCCGATCCTTCATGCAGGCCATCAGCTCAGTTGGTGATCTCCTCTCACACCATCCCGTCAGACTGTCCAGTATCATTTCTCTTGCTCTTCCCCTGGCTCTTCTTCCCTTTATTTGTCCTGTTGTTATATTCAACGCCCCATCTTCTCACTGCATGACCTGTGAAAGTACACTGTACTCCCTCTCTTAATTTTAAGACAAGATTGTGTGTATCTCTAGCTCTTCTCATACTTTCTCCGTTAGTTATTTTTGCTGTCCAGGGAATTCCCGATATTCTTCTAATAAACCACATTTCTGCTGCTTCCAATGTCTGTCTTACAGTTATATCTATATATGCGCAGTGGTACCTCGGTATACGTCTGCTTTAAAATAAGTCCAACTTGATATACGTCCTGTTTGGACGCGAACAATTTTGTTTGGTATGGGATATTTGCTTGGAACACGACTGGAGTTGGATGAGTGACGGCTGCTCGCACTCCTCTTGTTGACCTCTTTCGAGACAATGCTAGGACTACCCTTGAGCGTAAGCCCGCCTGTGGCTACCATTCAGTAAACAACCCGCGCTATGTCTCTGAATTTTCACGTGATTTTGTGATTTTTTCTCGTAAATTTTTGTGTAAATTCGTTAACAATGAGTTTTAAGAAAGTTAATGAGAAGAGTCAACCAACGAAGAAAATGGTCAGGATCACCATGGAGGTGAACAAAGAGAAAAGTATGAAGATGGCAGGCGTATCCGGGACTTGGCTATTGCATACCGTATGCAGAGAAGGAGGGTATCGACGATTGTGAAAAACAAAGACGATATTAAATCTGCTAACGTTGAGAAAGGTTGAAATCGATTACGAAACAAAGATCAGAGACATTAGAGCATGTTGAGAAATAGCTTTTGATCTGGATAACAGGAAGACAGTCTGTGCTGAGTATCAGAGGCGATGATTTACGAAAAGGCAAAACTGCATTTGTGTTTTAGTATTAAACAGTGTTATAATAATAACAGTAGGATTTTTTATAACAACGCATTAATTATTTTCCCTTTATTTCTTACTGGAAAAGTGCGTTTGGTATACGTCCAGTTTGGTATACGTCCAGTTTGGTATACGTCCAGTTTGCTATAAGTCCAAGGATCTGTGACGGATTAATGACGTATACCGAGGTACCAGGGTGTGTATATATTCACTGGTTCTGGCCATTATTTCCAGTGATCGAGTTAACTGGCGAGAACCGGTTCAGTCAGTTCAGTCATGCTCATGTTCCATGCAGAACTTTGACTCCCTAACAGCTCTCATGTAAAAAGGCTCAATCCGAAATATTGGATGTTGTATGTTTTTTTTTCCAGTTGTGTGTGTGTGTTTTCTCACTTTTCTCATTATCTCTATCGTTTTGTAAAACTGTACCATATACCTCCATCTACTTTTATTAGTTCTAGTGTGCCTGCTGTAATCCATCCATTCTTCTGTGTTTTCTTTACTGGAACCACGTCTTTAGCTGTTGTTATTAAGATATCTCTGGCCTGCGTAGCCAATTCATCTGGTGTCATCTCCTCCTGTACAGCCATCAGAATTTCGAAACAGTTATTCACCATATTGTTCTGGTATTTTTGTAAAATCAAAGCGGAGTGGTCTTGATCCCGTAACTGTCTTTTTTATCTTTATCTTCATGTCTGCTATTAATAACTCATGGTCCGTATCACAATCAGCACCAGGTAATGTTTTTGCTAATGTTATACTTGATCTCCATCTTCTTTGTACTAAAATGTAATTTATTTGATTCTTGGTTTTCCCATCAGCTGATGTCCACGTGTAAAGTCTTCTTGGATGTTGTCTAACAAAATGTTGTCTTGGATGTTGTCTAAAAAGTGTGTTAGCGAAAATTAGCTCATTTTACACGCAAAACGCTGCTAGATTGTTACCTGCCCCATTTCTTTGTCCTATACTAAATTTCCCCCAAAACATATCCTTCATCTTCTGCTCTTTCTGTACCAATCTTTGCATTAAAATTGCCCATCTGATAGAGATAAGGTCATATACCGGTGCAGATGTCAACAGTGATCACAACCTGTGTATAGGGAAAATAAAACTAAAACTGAAAAGCCAACACAAGAAAGATACTCCTAAACAGCCACAGCCTACAAGAAGAGAATACTAACAGTAATTTCAATCAGGAACTTGCCAATCATTCCACAACACTCAGTGAAGTAGAGGAGATAGGTATAGATGAATTATGGAATTCTTACAACACAGCCATAATCACAGCAGCAAAAGAAGCGCTGGACTGAAAAAAACAAATAAAAAAGCATGGATATCTGAAAACACATGGAAGTACATACATGAAAGACGAGCAGCCAAATTAACCATGTTGAATGTAAAAACAGATCTTAGAAAATATCTGGCAAAAGCAACATACAAAGAAATAGAAAAGAAAGTAAAAAGTTCAGCTACTATGGATAAAAGAGAATACATAGACAATATGGCGAAAGAGGCAGAGAAAGCAGCAAAAACAGGAGACAGCAAAACTTTATGTAACATACATAAGAGACTAACAGGTGCTATTACATCTAAAGAAAGACCAGTCATTAGCAAAACTGGAGCCTTATTAACATCAAGAAAAGACCAAAAGCATTTATGCATGCGAAAGCTGGAAAACAACTAAAGAAATAGAAAAGAAATTAGACTCTTTTGAAAACAAATGCCTAAGGAAAATAGTCGGCATCAAGAACAATGCAGAGATAAGAGAGATGACTGAACAACAACCAGTCTCACGGGTGATCAGGAAAAGGAGATGGACATATGTTGATCACTTGATGAGAAGAAATGATCAGAGAATCCCGAAAAAAGCTATCAAGTGGAACACAACAGGCCAAAGAAAAAGAGGCAGACCACATGAAACTCTGAAGAGGACACTGTTAAGAGAGGCAAAATTAATAGGCATAAAATCCCTTGATGAGATTGAAAAGCTCACCGAAAACAGTAAAAACTGGCGAACTACCTTGCGAGCCCTATGTGACGTTTAACGGCACGGGAAGGATATAAGATATAAGAAGATGCCACTGTGTTTTTTTCTTGATGATATGCCACTATATTTTTTGTTGTTGGTATGTTAATATGTATTGTGTTGTTGATATGCCACGGTTGTTTATGTTTGTATGTTACTATGTTTTTTGTTGTTGATATGCCATTATGTTTTTTGTTGTTGGTATGTTACAGTGTTTTTTGTTGTTGATATACCACTATGTATTTTGTTTTTGGTATGCCACTATGTTTTTTGTTGTTGGCATGTTATCATGTTTTTTGAAGTTGATGTGCCACTACGTTTTTTGCTGTTGGTATGCCGCTCTTTTTTGTTGTTGGTATGCTTCTATGTTTTTTTGTTGTTGTTTGTATATTACTATGTTTTTTGCTGTTGGTTGTTTTTTTGTGATATGCCAATATGTTTTTTTGTTGTTGGTATGCCACAATGATTTTTGTTGTTGGTTGTGTTTTGCTGTTGATATGCCTTTATATGTTTTGTTTTTGGTATGTTACTATTTTTTGTTTTCGATATGTCACTATGTTTTTTTTGTTGGTATGACACTGTTTTTTGAATTTGGTATATTTCTATGTCTTTCATTGTTGATATGACACTATGTTATTTGTTGTTTGTATGTTACTATGTTTTTTTGTTGGCATGCCGCTATGTTTTTTGTTGAAGGTATTCTTCTTTGTTTTTTGCTGTTGGTATGATACTATGTTTTTTGTTGTTGGTATGCTGCTATATTTTTTGTTGTTGGTATGTTAATATGTATTGTGTTGTTGATATGCCACGGTTGTTTATGTTTGTATGTTACTATGTTTTTGTTGTTGGTATGCCACTATTTTTTATTGTTGGTATGTTACTATGTTTTTTGTTGTTGATATACCACTATGTATTTTGTTTTTGGTATGCCACTATGTTTTTTGTTGTTGGCATGTTATCATGTTTTTTGAAGTTGATGTGCCACTACGTTTTTTGCTGTTGGTATGCCGCTCTTTTTTGTTGTTGGTATGCTTCTATGTTTTTTTGTTGTTGGTATATTACTATGTTTTTTGTTGTTGGTATGTTACTATGTTTTTGTTGTGTTATGCCACTATGTTTTTTTGTTGGTATGCCACAATGTTTTTTGTTGTTGGTTGTGTTTTGCTGTTGATATGCCTTTATATGTTTTGTTTTTGGTATGTTACTATTTTTTGTTTTCGATATGTCACTATGTTTTTTTTGTTGGTATGACACTGTTTTTTGAATTTGGTATATTTCTATGTCTTTCATTGTTGATATGACACTATGTTATTTGTTGTTTGTATGTTACTATGTTTTTTTGTTGGCATGCCGCTATGTTTTTTGTTGAAGGTATTCTTCTTTGTTTTTTGCTGTTGGTATGATACTATGTTTTTTGTTGTTGGTATGCTGCTATATTTTTTGTTGTTAGTATGCTACTATGTTTTTTGTTGTTGATATGTTATTATGTTTTTTGTTGTTGGTATGCCACTATGTTTTTTGTTGTTGGTATGCCACTATGTTTTTGTTGTTGGTATGCCACTATGTTTTTGTTGTTGTTATGCCACTATGTTTTTGTTGTTGTTATGCTACTATGCTTTTGTTGTTGTTATGCCACTATGTTTTTGTTGTTGTTATGCTACTATGTTTTTGTTCTTGTTATGCCACTATGTTTTTGTTGTTGTTATGCCACTGTGTTTTTGTTGTTGTTATGCCACTATGCTTTTGTTGTTGTTATGCCACTATGTTTTTGTTGTTGTTATGCCACTGTGTTTTTGTTGTTGTTATGCCACTATGTTTTTGTTGTTATGCCACTGTGTTTTTGTTGTTGGTATGCCACTATGTTTTTGTTGTTGTTATGCCACTATGTTTTTGTTGTTGGTATGCCACTATGTTTTTGTTGTTGGTATGCCACTATGTTTTTTGTTGTTGTTATGCCACTATGTTTTTTGTTGTTGTTATGCCACTATGTTTTTTGTTGTTGTTATGCCACTATGTTTTTTGTTGTTGTTATGCCACTATGTTTTTTGTTGTTGTTATGCTACTATGTTTTTGTTGTTGTTATGCCACTATGTTTTTTGTTCTTGTTATGCTACTATGTTTTTGTTGTTGTTATGCCACTGTGTTTTTTGTTGTTGTTATGCAACTATGTTTTTGTTGTTGTTATGCCACTGTGTTTTTGTTGTTGTTATGCCACTATGTTTTTGTTGTTGTTATGCTACTATGTTTTTGTTGTTGTTATGCCACTATGTTTTTGTTGTTGTTATGCTACTATGTTTTTGTTGTTGTTATGCCACTGTGTTTTTGTTGTTAGTATACCACAATGTTTTTGTTGTTGTTATGCCACTATGTTTTTGTTGTTGTTATGCCACTATGTTTTTGTTGTTGTTATGCCACTATGTTTTTGTTGTTGTTATGCTACTATGTTTTTGTTGTTGTTATGCCACTGTGTTTTTGTTGTTGGTATACCACAATGTTTTTGTTGTTGTTATACCACTATGTTTTTGTTGTTGTTATGCCACTATGTTTTTGTTGTTGTTATGCCACTATGTTTTTGTTGTTGTTATGCCACTATGTTTTTGTTGTTGTTATGCCACTATTTTTTGTTGTTGTTATGCCACTATGTTTTTTGTTGTTGTTATGCCACTATGTTTTTGTTGTTGGTATGCCACTATGTTTTTATTATTGGTATGCCACTATGTTTTTTGTTGTTGTTATGCCACTATGTTTTTGTTGTTGTTATGTCACTATGTTTTTTGTTGTTGGTATGCCACTGTTTTTTGGTGTTGTTATGCCACTATGTTTTTGTTGTTGTTATGTCACTATGTTTTTGTTATTGGTATGCCACAATGTTTTTGTTATTGGTATGCCACAATGTTTTTTGTTGTTGTTATGTCACTATGTTTTTGTTGTTGTTGTTATGTCACTATGTTTTTTGTTGTTGTTATGCCACAATGTTTTTGTTGTTGTTATGCCACTATGTTTTTGTTGTTGTTATGCCACTATGTTTTTGTTGTTGGTATGCCACTATGTTTTTTGTTGTTGGTATGCCACTATGTTTTTTGTTGTTGTTATGCCACTATGTTTTTGTTGTTGTTATGTCACTATGTTTTTGTTGTTGATATACCACTATGTTTTTGTTGTTGGTATACCACTTTGTTTTTTTGTTGTTGTTATGCCACTATGTTCTATTATTGTTGGTATGCCACAATGATTTTCGTTGTTGACGTGTCACTATGTTTTCTTGTTGGTATGTCACTATGTTTTTTGTTGTTGGTATGCCACATTGTGTTTTGTTGTTGTTATGCCACTATGTTTCTTATTGTTGGTATGCCACTATATTTTTGTTGTTGGTATGCCACTTTGTTTTTTGTTGTTGTTATGCCACTGTGTTCTATTATTGTAGGTATGCCACAATGATTTTCGTTGTTGACGTGTCACTATGTTTTCTTTGTTGGTATGTCACTATGCTTTTATTGGTGGTATGCCACTGTTTGGTGGTGTTGTTATGTCACTATGTTTCTAATGTTGGTATGCACTATGTTTTTATTGTTGGTATTCCACTCATTTATTCATTCATTTGCATGTCCCTTGCGGATCTTTGCCTCCCTAATAGCACTCCTGTAGGCCTCTCGGTTGTGAGCAAGATGGCCTGCTGCTGATGCATCCATTTGCAGATCACCAACAGTGTCGTGCAGCCATCTTTGCCTTGGTCTTCCTCTCATTCTTTTTCCCATTATGTATCCTTCCAAGACAGTCTTCTCTAGATTACGTATCATGATGTTTAATGTGTCCAAAATATTTAAGTTTTCTCTCTTTAATCCTCTTTACTAGCCAGCCTTCTTCAATATTAAGTTCTTGTAGTATGGATATATTTGTTCTTTTTTGTGTCCATGATATTTGAAGAACTCTTCTGTACCATTTACATTCAAAGGCATTTATGTGTTTCTCAGCTGTTTTGTTAAGTGTCCAGGTCTCACAGGCATATGTTGCGATGGAAAAGATGCGTGCCCTTAAAAATCGTATTTTTGTGGTTCTGTCTGTTCCTCTCCACAGATTCTTTGGCTGTTTTACTTTCTGAAGAGCGATAGATGTCCTCCTTTTAATTTCCCTCATTGTATCTCCATTATTAGTTAGTAGTGGTCCAAGATATTAAAAACTCTCTTCTTCCAATTTTTCCTCATTGATACACATTTCAGCTGCCTTGTTTGTTTTGTCATTTGTCATCAGTTTAGTTTTCTTTGCATTAAGATAGAGGTTTTGCTCTTCGCTGTTCTTACAGACTGACATAATTCGTTTTTCCTTTGTTTTTTGTTGTTGTTATGCCACTGTGTTCTATTATTGTAGGTATGCCACAATGATTTTCGTTGTTGACGTGTCACTATGTTTTCTTTGTTGGTATGTCACTATGCTTTTATTGGTGGTATGCCACTGTTTGGTGGTGTTGTTATGTCACTATGTTTCTAATGTTGGTATGCACTATGTTTTTATTGTTGGTATTCCACTCATTTATTCATTCATTTGCATGTCCCTTGCGGATCTTTGCCTCCCTAATAGCACTCCTGTAGGCCTCTCGGTTGTGAGCAAGATGGCCTGCTGCTGATGCATCCATTTGCAGATCACCAACAGTGTCGTGCAGCCATCTTTGCCTTGGTCTTCCTCTCATTCTTTTTCCCATTATGTATCCTTCCAAGACAGTCTTCTCTAGATTACGTATCATGATGTTTAATGTGTCCAAAATATTTAAGTTTTCTCTCTTTAATCCTCTTTACTAGCCAGCCTTCTTCAATATTAAGTTCTTGTAGTATGGATATATTTGTTCTTTTTTGTGTCCATGATATTTGAAGAACTCTTCTGTACCATTTACATTCAAAGGCATTTATGTGTTTCTCAGCTGTTTTGTTAAGTGTCCAGGTCTCACAGGCATATGTTGCGATGGAAAAGATGCGTGCCCTTAAAAATCGTATTTTTGTGGTTCTGTCTGTTCCTCTCCACAGATTCTTTGGCTGTTTTACTTTCTGAAGAGCGATAGATGTCCTCCTTTTAATTTCCCTCATTGTATCTCCATTATTAGTTAGTAGTGGTCCAAGATATTAAAAACTCTCTTCTTCCAATTTTTCCTCATTGATACACATTTCAGCTGCCTTGTTTGTTTTGTCATTTGTCATCAGTTTAGTTTTCTTTGCATTAAGATAGAGGTTTTGCTCTTCGCTGTTCTTACAGACTGACATAATTCGTTTTTCCTTTCATTTTTGTGTTGTGGACAGTAATACTGTGTCATCAGCATATCTAATCTCTGGTATTTCATAACCTCCAATTGTTATAGCATAGTAATATTCTTCGTCTACATCTTCTCTAACATTCCTCATTATATTTTCAGTATACAAGTTAAAAAAGTAGGGTGACAATATGCACCCCTGACGGACCCCTTGTTTTATGTCAAACCAAGTTGTTGTTTCACCATTTATTCTTACTGCTGCTTGTTGGTCTAGATACAGCAGTGATGCTAATTGTATCAAATGTGTTGGAAATCCCATTTTTTTCCATTATTTCCCAACGTTTCTGATGTTGTACACAATCAAATGCATTTGAGTAGTCTATAAAAGTTAAATATAGATCCACATTAAACGCTCTGCACTTCTCTATTATTAATCTTATATTGAATATATGATCTCTTGATCCTCTTCTTGGCCTGAAACCAGCTTGGACCAGACTGACTTCTGTTTTCTTACAAAGTCTCCCCATTATGATTTTTAACAGAATTTTACTGGCATGACTAATCAGAGCAACAGTTCTATAGTTTGTGCATAATTTCAGGTTACCCTTTGTTGGCAGTGGTATGAATACAGTTCTTTTCCCTTCTTTCGGCTAAATACCTGAATGCCATATCTTTTTACATAGTGCATGATAGACTGTTGCACATTCTTTTCCTCCTGCTTTAATAAGTTCAGCTGTTATCTCATCACATCCTGGTGGTTTACCATTTTACAAATTCTTTATTGTCCATAAAACTTCTTCTATTGTCAGTTCAGGTTCTTTCTCCTCCAATAATAATTCACACGGTTGATTTCTGCTTTCACAGTCAGTTGTTTCATACATTCCTCTGCAATATTCATTCCATCTTTCTAGAATTTCCTCTGTCTCTGTCAAGGTATTCCCCATCTCGTCACACATTACATTTAGCTTAGGTGTGACATTTCTCGTCACTGTCTTCATTTCTTTAAACATTTCACTATCTCTTCCACACTTCTGATGTCCTTCTATTCTTTCACAACAATCTTGTATGTATTGTTTTTTTTTTGTCTTTTCTTATGTTTCTTCGTACTTATTTTATTAAAGATTTATATTCCTCTTTGTTGTTTGTCACTTTCCATTGCGTCTTCATTCTCTACGTTGTTTTATCAGTTCTAGTGTACCTGCTGTAATCCATTCATTCTTTAGTGTTTTCTTTACTGGAACCATGTCTTTAGCTGTTGTTATTAAGATATCTCTGGCCTGCGTAGCCAATTCATCTGGTGTCATCTCCTCCTGTACAGCCATCAGAATTTCGAAACGGTTCTTCACTTCTATACCGTATTGTTCTGGTATTTTTGTAAGATCAAAGCGGAGTGGTCTTGATCCCGTAACTGTCTTTTTTATCTTTATCTTCATGTCTGCTATTAATAACTCATGGTCCGTGTCACAATCAGCACCAGGTAATGTTTTTGTTGATACTTAATCTCCACCTTCTTTACACTAAAATGTAATCTATTTGATTCCTAGTTTCCCCGTCAGCTGATGTCCATGTGTAAAGTCTTCTTGAATGTTGCCTAAAAAGTGTGTTAGCGAAAATTAGGTCATTTTCCATGCAAGAGGCCATTAGATTGTCACATGCCTCATTTCTATGTCCTGTGCTAAATTTCCCTACAACATGTCCTTCGTCCTCTGCTCTTTCTGTACCAATCTTTGCATTAAAATCACCCATTATTAATACAATATCATTTTTCCGTACCTGGTCTATTGTCGTTTGCAGTGTGTTATAAAAGTTTTCTACTTCCTCTTCTTCTGCTGCTGATGTAGGTGCATATATCTGGATGATTGTTACATTTCTAGGCGTGCCCTTAAGTCTGATTGTGAGGATTCTATCACTTACTGGATTGTAGCCTAGTAATGCTTTGGATGTTGATTTGTCCAACTTAAAAGCCACTCCATTCTTTTCCTCCTAATTCTCCACCACAGTATATAAAGATATTATCATTCTCGCTCTTGAAGTGTCCTGATCCTTTCTATTGATGTTCACAGATTCCCAAAATGTGTATCCGCGTTCTTTTCATCTCGTCACTTATTACTTGATACTTCCCCTCATACATACTTCTTACATTCCATGTTCCTACTCTTATTTTTCTTTTTATTTTGATGCAGGGGTTTTCCTTGGTAATACCGTCAGGATTTTGTCCGTCACCACAATTACTAGTACTGACCTCTGTCTCACACTCTTCCCCAGTGTTAAAATTAGATCTATCTGGCATGGGGGCCTCACCACCAGATCTTTTTCCTATTTGACTTTCCATGTTGCTTTTGGGTTTCTTGGTATATTTCCAGAAGATAGTTTATCATTGCTTTCCTTCCAGGCAGTGACTGTACTAGTCAGTGATCGTAGCCATTGTCCCTACATTGAGATCATTTGCCTACCATCATAGAATTGTGACCATAACCAATATTATCTGTCGGCTGCTCTCCCATTCCATCAACCACCTGCTCCCATGGTTTCACGTCACCCTGATAGGGTGACTATTAGGGTACTCTTGTTGTTGGTATGCCACTACTTTTTTTGTTGTTGATATATTACTACGTTTTTTGTTACGGTATGTTACTATGTTTTAGTTGTTGATATGTTACTATGTTTTTTGTTATTGGTATGCTGCTATGGTTTTTGTTATTTGTATGCCACTATATTTTTGTTTCCTGTATGCCACTATGTTTTTGTTTCCTGTATGCCACTATGTTTTTGTTTCATGTATGCCACTATGTTTTTGTATGCCAATATGTTTTTGTTTCTTGTATGCCAATATGTTTTTGTATGCCAATATTAACAACCTTCGGTATGCTGACGACACAGTACTGATAGCTGAGAACCAACAAGACCTGCAAAATCTCTTGGATAAAGTCGCCAAAGAAAGTGAACAGAAAGGCCTTACTTTGAACATCAAAAAGACAGAGACTATGGTTATATCTAAGAAACAGAATCCACCAGCATGCAGTATAAAATTAAACGGAACTATTCTAAAGCAGGTGCAGAAATTCAAATACCTTGGAGCAGTAATAACTTCAGATGGGAAATGCAGAACAGAAATTAGGAACATAATAGGCCAAGTAAAGACTGCATTTCAGAGAATGAGAAACATATTAGCTAACACATCTTTATCAATGAATGTTAGAAAACGAGTCCTAAAATGCTATATTGAACCTGTCTTGTTATATGGAAGTGAATCATGGACAATAGGCAAGTCTGCACAAAAATCATTGGAAGCAGCAGAAATGTGGTTTATTAGAAGAATGTTGCGAATCCCCTGGACGGCAAAAATAACTAATGAAGAATGTATGAGAAGAGCTGGAGAGACAAAAAAACCTTGTCAAAAAGATAAGAGAGAGACAATGTACTTTCATAGGACATGCAATGAGAAGAGGGGGCATTGAAAATATTATAACAACAGGAAAAATAGAAGGAAGAAAATCAAGAGGAAGACTAAGAGAAATGATAATGGACAGTCTGACGGGATGGTGTGAGAGGAGATCACCAACTGAGCTGATGGGCTGCATGAAGGATCGGATACTCTGGAGAAGCATAATAGCCAACGCCAATCGGCACGGCACATGATGATGATGATGATGATGCCAATATGTTTTTGTTTCCTGTATGCCACTATGTTTTTTGTTGATACTTAATCTCCACCTTCTTTACACTAAAATGTAATCTATTTGATTCCTAGTTTCCCCGTCAGCTGATGTCCATGTGTAAAGTCTTCTTGAATGTTGCCTAAAAAGTGTGTTAGCGAAAATTAGGTCATTTTCCATGCAAGAGGCCATTAGATTGTCACATGCCTCATTTCTATGTCCTGTGCTAAATTTCCCTACAACATGTCCTTCGTCCTCTGCTCTTTCTGTACCAATCTTTGCATTAAAATCACCCATTATTAATACAATATCATTTTTCCGTACCTGGTCTATTGTCGTTTGCAGTGTGTTATAAAAGTTTTCTACTTCCTCTTCTTCTGCTGCTGATGTAGGTGCATATATCTGGATGATTGTTACATTTCTAGGCGTGCCCTTAAGTCTGATTGTGAGGATTCTATCACTTACTGGATTGTAGCCTAGTAATGCTTTGGATGTTGATTTGTCCAACTTAAAAGCCACTCCATTCTTTCCTCCTAATTCTCCACCACAGTATATAAAGATATTATCATTCTCGCTCTTGAAGTGTCCTGATCCTTTCTATTGATGTTCACAGATTCCCAAAATGTGTATCCGCGTTCTTTTCATCTCGTCACTTATTACTTGATACTTCCCCTCATACATACTTCTTACATTCCATGTTCCTACTCTTATTTTTCTTTTTATTTTGATGCAGGGGTTTTCCTTGGTAATACCGTCAGGATTTTGTCCGTCACCACAATTACTAGTACTGACCTCTGTCTCACACTCTTCCCCAGTGTTAAAATTAGATCTATCTGGCATGGGGGCCTCACCACCAGATCTTTTTCCTATTTGACTTTCCATGTTGCTTTTGGGTTTCTTGGTATATTTCCAGAAGATAGTTTATCATTGCTTTCCTTCCAGGCAGTGACTGTACTAGTCAGTGATCGTAGCCATTGTCCCTACATTGAGATCATTTGCCTACCATCATAGAATTGTGACCATAACCAATATTATCTGTCGGCTGCTCTCCCATTCCATCAACCACCTGCTCCCATGGTTTCACGTCACCCTGATAGGGTGACTATTAGGGTACTCTTGTTGTTGGTATGCCACTACTTTTTTTGTTGTTGATATATTACTACGTTTTTTGTTACGGTATGTTACTATGTTTTAGTTGTTGATATGTTACTATGTTTTTTGTTATTGGTATGCTGCTATGGTTTTTGTTATTTGTATGCCACTATATTTTTGTTTCCTGTATGCCACTATGTTTTTGTTTCCTGTATGCCACTATGTTTTTGTTTCATGTATGCCACTATGTTTTTGTATGCCAATATGTTTTTGTTTCTTGTATGCCAATATGTTTTTGTATGCCAATATTAACAACCTTCGGTATGCTGACGACACAGTACTGATAGCTGAGAACCAACAAGACCTGCAAAATCTCTTGGATAAAGTCGCCAAAGAAAGTGAACAGAAAGGCCTTACTTTGAACATCAAAAAGACAGAGACTATGGTTATATCTAAGAAACAGAATCCACCAGCATGCAGTATAAAATTAAACGGAACTATTCTAAAGCAGGTGCAGAAATTCAAATACCTTGGAGCAGTAATAACTTCAGATGGGAAATGCAGAACAGAAATTAGGAACATAATAGGCCAAGTAAAGACTGCATTTCAGAGAATGAGAAACATATTAGCTAACACATCTTTATCAATGAATGTTAGAAAACGAGTCCTAAAATGCTATATTGAACCTGTCTTGTTATATGGAAGTGAATCATGGACAATAGGCAAGTCTGCACAAAAATCATTGGAAGCAGCAGAAATGTGGTTTATTAGAAGAATGTTGCGAATCCCCTGGACGGCAAAAATAACTAATGAAGAATGTATGAGAAGAGCTGGAGAGACAAAAAAACCTTGTCAAAAAGATAAGAGAGAGACAATGTACTTTCATAGGACATGCAATGAGAAGAGGGGGCATTGAAAATATTATAACAACAGGAAAAATAGAAGGAAGAAAATCAAGAGGAAGACTAAGAGAAATGATAATGGACAGTCTGACGGGATGGTGTGAGAGGAGATCACCAACTGAGCTGATGGGCTGCATGAAGGATCGGATACTCTGGAGAAGCATAATAGCCAACGCCAATCGGCACGGCACATGATGATGATGATGATGATGCCAATATGTTTTTGTTTCCTGTATGCCACTATGTTTTTGTTTTCTATATGCCACTATGTTTTTGTTTTCTGTATGCCACTATGTTTTTGTTTCCTGTATGCCACTATGTTTTTGTTTTCTGTATGCCACTATGTTTTTGTTTCTTGTATGCCACTATGTTTTTGTTTCCAGTATGCCACTATGTTTTTGTTTCCTCTGTGCAACTATGTTTTTGTTCTGTGCATGCCACTATGTTTTTGTTCTTTGTATGCCACTATGTTTTTCTTTCCTGTATGCCACTATGTTATTCTTTCCTGCATGCCACTATGTTTTTCTTTGCTGTATGCCATTATGTTTTTGTTTCCTGTATGCCATTATGTTTTTGTTTGCTGTATGCCACTATGTTTTTGTTTCTGTATGTCACTATGTTTTTGTTTGCTGTATGCCACTATGTTTTTGTTTCCTGTATGCCAATATGTTTTCATTTCCTGTATACCACTATGTTTTTGTTATTTGTATGCCACTATGTTTTTGTTTCCTGTATGCCACTATGTTTTTGTTTCCTGTATGCCACTATGTTTTTCTTTCCTGCATGCCACTATGTTTTTGTTCTTTGTATGCCAATATGTTTTTGTTTCCTGTATGCCACTATGTTTTTGTTTGCTGTATGCCACTATGTTTTATTTCCTGTATGCCACTATGTTTTTCTTTCCTGTATGCCACTATGTTTTTCTTTCCTGTATGCCACTATGTTTTTCTTTCCTGTATGCCACTATGTTTTTGTTTCCTGTATGCCACTATGTTTTTGTTTCCTGTATGCCACTATGTTTTTGTTTCCTGTATGCTACTATGTTTTTGTTTCCTGTATGCCACTATGTTTTTGTTTCCTGTATGCCACTATGTTTTTGTTTCTTGTATGCCACTATGTTTTTGTTTCCTGTATGCCACTATGTTTTTGTTTCCTGTATGCCACTATGTTTTTGTTTCTTGTATGCCACTATGTTTTTGTTTCCTGTATGCCACTATGTTTTTGTTTGCTGTATGCCACTATGTTTTTGTTTGCTGTATGCCACTATGTTTTTGTTTCCTGTACACCAATACGTTTTTATTTACAGTATGCCACTATGTTTTTTGTTGTTGTTGGTATGCTACAAATGTTGTTGTTGTTTATACGCTACTATGTTTTTTGTTGTTGGTATGGTACTAATTTTTGTTGTTGGTATGCTACTAATTTTTTATTGTTGTTGGTATGCTACTGATTTTTTGTTGTTGTTTGTATTCTACTATGTTTTATGTTGTTGGTATTCTACTGTTTGTTTTTTACTGATACGCCATTATGTTTTTGTTGTTGGTATGCCACTGTTTTTTGTTTTTGGTTGCCACTATGTTTTCTATCATTAGTATGCCATTATGTTTTCTATCATTTGTATGCCATTATGTTTTTATTGTTTGTATGCCATTATGTTTTTATTGTTTGTATGCCACTATGTTTTTATTGTTTGTATGCCATTATGTTTTTATTGTTTGTATGCCACTATGTTTTTATTGTTTTTATGCCACTATTTTTTCTATTGTTTGTATGCCACTATGTTTTTATTGTTTGTATGCCACTATGTTTTTATTGATGGTATGCCACTATGTTTTCTATTGTTAGTATGTCTCTATGTTTTCTATTGTTGTATGTCTCTATGTTTTCTATTGTTAGTATGTCTCTATGTTTTCTATTGTTAGTATGTCTCTATGTTTTCTATTGTTAGTATGTCACTATGTTTTCTACTGTTGATATGCCACTATGTTAGTTCTTGCTGGTATGCCACTATGTTTTCTATTGTTAGTTAGTATGTCTCTATGTTTTCTATTGTTGGTATGCCACTATGTTAGTTCTTGCTGGTATGCCACTATGTTTTCTATTGTTAGTTAGTATGTCTCTATGTTTTCTATTGTTGGTATGCCACTATGTTAGTTCTTGCTGGTATGCCACTATGTTTTCTATTGTTAGTTAGTATGTCTCTATGTTTTCTATTGTTGGTATGCCACTATGTTTTTTTCCAGGAAAGATTAAAGGTATCTTATTTTATATAACATTTTTCTATGATATTCCAAGAAGACATGATATTTCTTTTCTACTTCATAGATTCCTTCTTCAAATTTATCTATGGTGGTAGAGCAATTAGAGAAAGACTGAGAGAACTAATAGTTTCACTAGATAAAGATAATCTCTCTTATTGATACTGTAACGGAAGTGAATGAAACTTTTGTCATGGTTTTGGCCATGTTACTTGTGATTTTGTAACTTGGCTGTGTTACTTGTGATGTTTGTAACTTATCTATGTTACTACTTATCTATGTTACTTGTAATGTTTGTAACTTATCTATGTTACTTGTAATGTTTGTAACTTATCTATGTTACTTGTGATGTTTGTAACTTATCTATGTTACTTGTGATGTTTGTAACTTATCTATGTTACTTGTAATGTTTGTAACTTGGTTATGTTACTTGTGATGTTTGTAACTTATCTATGTTACTTGTAATGTTTGTAACTTATCTGTGTTACTTGTGATGTTTGTAACTTATCTATGTTACTTGTGATGTTTGTAACTTGGTTATGTTACTTGTGATGTTTGTAACTTATCTATGTTACTTGTAATGTTTGTAACTTATCTATGTTACTTGTGATGTTTGTAACTTATCTATGTTACTTGTGATGTTTGTAACTTATCTATGTTACTTGTAATGTTTGTAACTTGGTTATGTTACTTGTGATGTTTGTAACTTGGCCATGTTACTTGTGATGTTTGTAACTGGGCCATGTTACTTATGATGTTTGTAACTGGGCCATGTTACTTATGATGTTTGTAACTGGGCCATGTTACTTATGATGTTTGTAACTTGGCCATGTTACTTGTGATGTTTATAACTGGGCCATGTTACTTATGATGTTTGTAATATAGCCATGTTACTTGTGATGTTTGTAACATGGCCATGTTACATGTGATGTTTGTAACATGGCCATGTTACATGTGATGTTTGTAACTTGGCCATGTTACTTGTAATATTTGTAACTTGGCTATGTTACATGTGATGTTTGTAACTTGGCTATGTTACTTGTGATGTTTGTAACTTGGCTATGTTACTTGTGATGTTTGTAACTTGGCTATGTTACTTGTAATGTTTGTAACTTGGCCATGTTACTTGTGATGTTTGTAACTTGGCTATGTTACATGTGATGTTTGTAACTTGGCTATGTTACTTGTAATGTTTGTAACTTGGCCATGTTACTTGTGATGTTTGTAACTTGGCTATGTTACTTGTGATGTTTGTAACTTGGCCATGTTACTTGTGATGTTTGTAACTTGGCCATGTTACTTGTGATGTTTGTAACTTGGCTATGTTACTTGTGATGTTTGTAACTTGGCCATGTTACTTGTAATGTTTGTAACTTGGCTATGTTACTTGTGATGTTTGTAACTTAGCTATGTTACTTGTAATGTTTGTAACTTGGCTATGTTACTTGTGATGTTTGTAACTTGGCTATGTTACTTGTAATGTTTGTAACTTGGCCATGTTACTTGTGATGTTTGTAACTTGGCTATGTTACTTGTGATGTTTGTAACTTGGCTATGTTACTTGTGATGTTTGTAACTTGGCTATGTTACTTGTGATGTTTGTAACTTGGCTATGTTACTTGTGATGTTTGTAACTTGGCTATGTTACTTGTAATGTTTGTAACAAAACTGAATAAAACTTCTGTCACGGTTTTCTTGTTTATTCCAGTCTCCAAAATCTTCTGAAATCAATTGTGAATGCAAACTATGCTTTCTAGATGACATTCAGTGACAGAAATATGTCAGTAAATGAAATATGTTAGTGACAGAATGACAACATTAAAAAACTTTCAGTTGAAAACAAAATGAGCTAAATGTGAAAAAATTCACATGATAAAATTCAATGACAAATGATGCTAACTGTGTGTTAAGTCAAACATTGACATGCAGAACCTTATCTTTCAGATAAATTCAGTTCCTGTCAGCTGACCTCCTCATGTCAAATATTAAATGCAAGCATCACCAGGTAATCCTTCTCTTGTTAAAGAGATAACTTCAGGTATCACCAGGTGATTTTCTCTTGTTAAAGAGATAACTGCAGGCATCACCAGGTGATTTTCTTGTTAAAGAGATAACTTCAGGTATCACCAGGTGATCCTTCTCTTGTTAAAGAGATAACTTCAGGTATCACCAGGTGATTTTCTTGTTAAAGAGATAACTTCAGGTATCACCAGGTGATTTTCTTGTTAAAGAGATAACTGCAGGCATCAGCAGGTGATTTTCTTGTTAAAGAGATAACTGCAGGCATCAGCAGGTGATTTTCTTGTTAAAGAGATAACTGCAGGCATCAGCAGGTGACTTTTTTCATGTTCCAAGTAAAGACGTAACAGTTTCGTAATAAATGAGTGTACATTTCAGATTTGTTCTGACAGATGATTCATGAGGAGTATGACTTGACTTAATGCTGTCTCCTATACATGACTTAATATTGACTTCTACACATGACTTAATACTGACTTTTTCACATGATTTAATACTGACTTTTACACATGATTTAATACTGACTTATATACATGACTTAATACTGACTTCTATACATGATTTAATACTGACTTCTATACATGACATAATACTGACTTGTACACATAATTTAATACTGACTTCTATACATGATGTAATACTGACTTTTACACATGATTTAATACTGACTTCTACACATGATTGACATCTTATATCAAACATTGATAACTTATATAATGAGACTACATGAAAAACTGGACTTTCTCTGTTACAAAATTTAAAAAAAAACAATTATAAGTATTACAGTAGAGATAATAAATTCAGCAAGAAAATAGAAGAAAACTTCAGCAAGACACAAGAAGAAAACTTCATTACTAAAAAAGAAGAAAACTTCAGCAAGAAAAGAGTAGAAAGCTTTAGCAAGAAAAGAGTAGAAAACTTCAGCAAGAAAAGAGAAGAAAATTTCAACAAGAAAGAGAAGAAAACTTCAGGAAGAAAAGAGTAGAAAACTTCAGGAAGAAAAGAGAAGAAAACTTTAGCAAGAGAGGAGAAGAAAACTTCAGTAAGAAAAGAAAAGAAAACTTCAATAAGGAAAGAGAATAAAACTTGAGTAAGACAAGAGAAGAAAACTTCAGAAAGAAAAGAGAAGAAAACCTCAGCAACTTACATGTTCTCTTGTTTCTGCTGTGTACATGAAGTGTATTGTGCCAGCAAAAAATGAGAAATAGTGGTAACTATGTCATCATCATCATCATCATCATCATCATCATCATCACCACCAGTCTGATATAAACTGCAGGTAAACATTGATTTCACAACAGAGACTGCAAGGCACAGTTTAAAGCACAAATCACACCCACACACATACACACATACACACATACACTCATTCACTCACACACACACATACATACACACACAAGCTACTGTCTAATCTAGTCCTAATCTAGTCCTAATCTAGTCCTAATCTAGTCCTAGTCTAGTCCTAATCTAGTCCTAATCTAGTCCTAATCTAGTCCTAATCTAGTCCTAATCTACTCCTAGTCTAGTCCTAATCTAGTCCTAATCTAGTCCTAATCTAGTCCTAATCTAGTCCTAATCTAGTCCTAATCTAGTCCTAATCTACTCCTAGTCTAGTCCTAATCTAGTCCTAATCTAGTCCTAATCTAGTCCTAATCTAGTCCTAATCTACTCCTAGTCTAGTCCTAATCTGTATATAATATAAAAACTCAGCCTGTAGCACCACGCATTCACAGATAGAGTGTGTAGGGTATGTTCAGTCACTAGTGTACTGCACACCCATGATAAGTTCTCTGCAGAAGATCCTATGCTCAGCAGCACACAAAAATGGGAACCTGACAAACACAAAGTTAACAGTTCTGTAAACATGTCAGCTCTTATGGTGAACCACATTTCATTACACTAATGTAGGAACTTCAGCTCTTATGGTGAACCACATTTCATTACATTAATGTAGGAACTTCAGCTATTATGGTGAACCACATTTCATTACACTAATGTAGGAACTTGACGACCATCAGCTGATGAAGAAACCAAGTTCTACCTAAAACTACTCAACAACTACAGGGCCTAGGTCATCCTCTAGATCATGCCTGAGACGGAACCCAGAAACCAGACCAGACATCAAACCAGACATCAGACATGATACCAAACCCAGAAACCAGACCAGACATCAAACCAGACATCAGAGCAGACATCAGACATGAGATCAAACCCAGAAACCAGACCAGACATCAAACCAGACATCAGAGCAGACATCAGACATGAGATCAAACCCAGAAAACAGACCAGACATCAAACCAGACATCAGAACAGACACTAGACATGAGATCAAACCCAGAAAACAGACCAGACATCAAACCAGATATCAGAACAGACACTAGACATGAGATCAAACCCAGAAAACAGACCAGACATCAAACCAGATATCAGAACAGACACTAGACATGAGATCAAACCCAGAAAACAGACCAGACATCAAACCAGACATCAGAGCAGACATCAGACATGAGACAAACCCAGAAAACAGACCAGACATCAAACCAGATATCAGAACAGACACTAGACATGAAATCAAACCCAGAAAACAGACCAGACATCAAACCAGATATCAGAACAGACACCAGACCAGATATCAGAACAGACACTAGACCAGATATCAGACCAGAGATCAAACCAGAGATAAGACCAGATATCAGATCAGAAACCAGACCAGATATCAGAACAGACACTAGACCAGATATCAGACCAGAGATCAAACCAGAGATAAGACCAGATATCAGATCAGAAACCAGACCAGATATCAGAACAGACACTAGACCAGATATCAGACCAGAGATCAAACCAGAGATAAGACCAGATATCAGATCAGAAACCAGAACTGATATCAGAACAGAGAATAAAACTTGAGTAAGACAAGAGAAGAAAACTTCAGAAAGAAAAGAGAAGAAAACCTCAGCAACTTACATGTTCTCTTGTTTCTGCTGTGTACATGAAGTGTATTGTGCCAGCAAAAAATGAGAAATAGTGGTAACTATGTCATCATCATCATCATCATCATCATCATCATCATCATCATCACCACCAGTCTGATATAAACTGCAGGTAAACATTGATTTCACAACAGAGACTGCAAGGCACAGTTTAAAGCACAAATCACACCCACACACATACACACATACACACATACACTCATTCACTCACACACACACATACATACACACACAAGCTACTGTCTAATCTAGTCCTAATCTAGTCCTAATCTAGTCCTAATCTAGTCCTAGTCTAGTCCTAATCTAGTCCTAATCTAGTCCTAATCTAGTCCTAATCTAGTCCTAATCTACTCCTAGTCTAGTCCTAATCTAGTCCTAATCTAGTCCTAATCTAGTCCTAATCTAGTCCTAATCTAGTCCTAATCTAGTCCTAATCTACTCCTAGTCTAGTCCTAATCTAGTCCTAATCTAGTCCTAATCTAGTCCTAATCTAGTCCTAATCTACTCCTAGTCTAGTCCTAATCTGTATATAATATAAAAACTCAGCCTGTAGCACCACGCATTCACAGATAGAGTGTGTAGGGTATGTTCAGTCACTAGTGTACTGCACACCCATGATAAGTTCTCTGCAGAAGATCCTATGCTCAGCAGCACACAAAAATGGGAACCTGACAAACACAAAGTTAACAGTTCTGTAAACATGTCAGCTCTTATGGTGAACCACATTTCATTACACTAATGTAGGAACTTCAGCTCTTATGGTGAACCACATTTCATTACATTAATGTAGGAACTTCAGCTATTATGGTGAACCACATTTCATTACACTAATGTAGGAACTTGACGACCATCAGCTGATGAAGAAACCAAGTTCTACCTAAAACTACTCAACAACTACAGGGCCTAGGTCATCCTCTAGATCATGCCTGAGACGGAACCCAGAAACCAGACCAGACATCAAACCAGACATCAGACATGATACCAAACCCAGAAACCAGACCAGACATCAAACCAGACATCAGAGCAGACATCAGACATGAGATCAAACCAGAAACCAGACCAGACATCAAACCAGACATCAGAGCAGACATCAGACATGAGATCAAACCAGAAAACAGACCAGACATCAAACCAGACATCAGAACAGACACTAGACATGAGATCAAACCAGAAAACAGACCAGACATCAAACCAGATATCAGAACAGACACTAGACATGAGATCAAACCAGAAAACAGACCAGACATCAAACCAGATATCAGAACAGACACTAGACATGAGATCAAACCAGAAAACAGACCAGACATCAAACCAGACATCAGAGCAGACATCAGACATGAGACAAACCCAGAAAACAGACCAGACATCAAACCAGATATCAGAACAGACACTAGACATGAAATCAAACCCAGAAAACAGACCAGACATCAAACCAGATATCAGAACAGACACCAGACCAGATATCAGAACAGACACTAGACCAGATATCAGACCAGAGATCAAACCAGAGATAAGACCAGATATCAGATCAGAAACCAGACCAGATATCAGAACAGACACTAGACCAGATATCAGACCAGAGATCAAACCAGAGATAAGACCAGATATCAGATCAGAAACCAGACCAGATATCAGAACAGACACTAGACCAGATATCAGACCAGAGATCAAACCAGAGATAAGACCAGATATCAGATCAGAAACCAGAACTGATATCAGAACAGACACTAGACCAGATATCAGACCAGAGATCAAACCAGAAATAAGACCAGATATCAGATCAGAAAACAGAACTGATATCAGAACAGACACTAGACCAGATATCAGACCAGAGATCAAACCAGAGATAAGACCAGATATCAGATCAGAAAACAGAACTGATATCAGAACAGACACTAGACCAGATATCAGACCAGAGATCAAACCAGAGATAAGACCAGATATCAGATCAGAAAACAGAACTGATATCAGAACAGACACTAGACCAGATATCAGACCAGAGATCAAACCAGAGATAAGACCAGATATCAGATCAGAAAACAGAACTGATATCAGAACAGACACTAGACCAGATATCAGACCAGAGATCAAACCAGAGATAAGACCAGATATCAGATCAGAAAACAGAACTGATATCAGAACAGACACTAGACCAGATATCAGACCAGAGATCAAACCAGAGATAAGACCAGATATCAGATCAGAAAACAGAACTAGATCAGAATATACCTCAGAATAGATATCAGATCAAAGATCAAAACAGACCTCAGAATAGACATCAGAATAAACATCAGATCAGAAATCAGAATAGATATCAGATCAGAAATAAGAATAGATATCAGATAAGAGATCAGATTAGACATCAGAATAGACATCAGATCAGATATCAGAATAGATATCAGAATAGACATCAGATCAGAGATCAAAATAGACATCAGAATAGAGATCGGAATAGGCATCAGAATAGACGATCAGATCAGAGATCAGAATAGACATCAGATGAGAGATTGGAGTAGACATCGGGTCAGAGATCAGATCTGAGATCAGATCTGAGATCAGAATACATATCCAGAGCAAACATCAGAATATATGTCAGAATAGACATCAGAATAGACATCAGAACTGACATCAGAATACACATCAAAACAGACATCAGAATAGACATCAGATCAGAGATCAGAATAGACATCAGATCAGAGATCAGAATAGATATCAGAATAGACATTAGAATAAACATCAGATCAGAGATCAGAATAGACATCAGAACAGAGATTAGAATAGATATCACAATAGACACCAGAAAAGACATCAGAACAGAGATCAGAATAGACATCAGAATAGAGACCATATCAGACATCAGAACAGAGATCAGATCAGACATCAGAATAGACATGAGATACGACATCAGAATAGACATCGGACTGGAGATCAGAACAGATATCAGATCAGAAATCAGATTAGACATCAGACCAGACATCAGAACAGATGTCAGACCATATATCAGACAAGACATCAGAACAGACATCAGACCAGACATCGGAATAGACTTCAGACCGGAAATCAGACCAGACATCAGACCATATGACATCAGACCAGATATCAGACCAAAGATCAAACCAAATATCAAAATGTATAAACTAGGAAAAAAGTATGAACAGCTTTACTACTTAACGATTTAAACCAGATATCAAACCAGAGAACAGACAAAACATCAAACCAGATATCAGAGCAGAGAACAGACAAAAGATCAAACCAGAGAACAGACAAAACATCAAACCAGATATCAGACCAGAGAACAGACAAAAGATCAAACCAGAGAACAGACAAAACATCAAACCAGATATCAGACCAGAGAACAGACAAAAGATCAAACCAGAGAACAGACAAAACATCAAACCAGATATCAGAACAGACCAAAGATCAAACCAGAGAACAGACAAAACATCAAACCAGAGAACAGACCAAAGATCAAATACAACGGATGGACTTGAACAAGCAATGAAACTTAAGTGATAGCAAAATTTCACATTCACTGTTAGCTGTATAGTCTTCTTTTCTTATAATGAGGAATGTTAGAGAAGATGTAGACAAAGAATACTACGATGTCATCATGTTAGAGAAGATGTAGACAAAAAATACTACGATGTCATCATGTTAGAGAATATGTAGACAAAGAATACTACGATGTCATCATGTTAGAGAATATGTAGACAAAGAATACTACGATGTCATCATGTTAGAGAATATGTAGACAAAGAATACTACGATGTCATCATGTTAGAGAATATGTAGACAAAGAATATTACGATGTCTCATATTAGAGAAGATACAGACAAAGACGATGCCATAAAAGTTGGAGGTTATGAAATACCAGAGATAAGATATGCTGACGACACAGTATTACTGTCCACAACACAAAAAAGGAATGGAAAAACTAATTGTGTCAGTCTGTAAGAACAGCGAAGAGCACAACCTCTATCTTAATGCGAAGAAAACTAAATTGATGACAACTGCAAAACAAACAAGGCAGTTGAAATATATATCAATGAGGAAAAATTGGAAGAGGTAGAGTTTTTAATATCTTGGATCACAGCTAACTAATAATGGAGATACAATGAGGGAAATTAAAAAGAGGACATCTATCGCTCTTCAGAAAGTAAAACAACTAAAGAATCTGTGGAGAGGAACAGACAGAACTACAAAAATAAGATTTTTAAGGGCATGCATCTTTCCCATCAATAACTGGAAGGTTGTAACTTTACTATCGGTTGTGTCAAAGGTGTTTTGTAAAGTGATTCTGAATAGAATTAAGGATGTAGTGGATACTGCAATGAGAGAAGAACAAGCAGGATTTAGAAAAGGGAGAAGCTGACTCGACCAGATCTTTACTCTCATAATAATAATTGAAGAACATATTGAAAAGCAGAAACTATTAATACTGAACTTCATAGGCTTTAAAAAGGCATTTGATAGCATACACAGAGATTCATTATGGAGAATTTTAAGTCTATATGGAATACCATCTAAAATTGTCAACATAAAAATTAGAGATCTCTACAACGGATATGTTTGTGCGGTCAAGACAGAAGAAGGAATGAGCGATTGGTTTTAGATTGAAACAGGGGTGAAACAACGATATATATTATCTCCCTTGCTTTTTAGAATTCCCATAGACTTTATAATGAAAAGATGCTGTACAGGTAAAACTGGCATTGATTAGGTACATGGGACCCAAATAGAAGATCTTGATTTTGCTGATGACATAACTCTTATCAGTGACAGTGTGAAATCAGTGCAGGAAAAAACAGATTCCCTGTCTTCCTTGGCTGGTAAAATGGGTCTTGAATTAACAAAAACAAAACAAAAATAATGAAACTTCTCATTAATCAAGAAGTAAACATATACATAGAAGGAACAGCCGTTGATGAAGTAAACCAATTTGCATACCTTGGCAGCTACATAGACCAGGATGATGATACCTTGGCAGCTACATAGACCAGGATGATGATACCTTGACAAGTACATAGACCAGGATGATGATACCTTGACAGTTACATAGACCAGGATGATGATACCTTGACAGCTACATAGACCAGGATGATGATACCTTGACAGTTACATAGACCAGGATGATGATACCTTGACAGTTACATAGACCAGGATGATGATACCTTGGCAGCTACATAGACCAGGATGGTGATACCTTGACAGCTACATAGACCAGGATGATGATACCTTGACAGCTACATAGACCAGGATGGTGATACCTTGACAGCTACATAGACCAGGATGATGATACCTTGACAGCTACATAGACCAGGATGATGATACCTTGGCAGCTACATAGACCAGGATGATGATACCTTGGCAGCTACATAGACCAGGATGATGATACCTTGACAGCTACATAGACCAGGATGATGATACCTTGACAGCTACATAGACCAGGATGATGATACCTTGACAGCTACATAGACCAGGATGATGATACCTTGACAGCTACATAGACCAGGATGATGATACCTTGACAGCTACATAGACCAGGATGATGATACCTTGACAGCTACATAGACCAGGATGATGATAGCTTGACAGCTACATAGACCAGGATGATGATACCTTGACAGCTACATAGACCAGGATGATGATACCTTGGCAGCTACATAGACCAGGATGGCGACACCAAAAAGGAAGCTAGAATTAGAATTGCAAAAGCAGCATCGATCTTCAAAAATCTTGAGAACATATGGCGTTCAAAAGTTATAAGCACAAAAACCAAGTTAAGACTATTCAATTCAAATGTATTATCCACCCTCATTTATGCATGTGAAAGCTGGAAAACAACTAAAGAAATAGACAAGAAATTAGACTCTTTTGAAAACAAATGCCTCAGGAAAATACCTGGTATAAAGTGGAACGAGTTTAAGAACACAGAGATAAGACAGATGAGCAAACAACAACCTGTCTCATTGGTAATCAGAAAAAGAAGATGGACATATGTAGGCCTTGTGATGAGAAGAAACAATCAGAGAATACCAAAACAAGCTATCAAGTGGAACACAACAGGCCGAAAAAAAGAGGTTGACCACGTGAAACTCTAAAGAGGACATTGTTAAGAGAAGCAAGTTTAGAGAGCATAACATCCCTTGATGAAGTTGAAAAACTCGCCGAAAACAGGAAAACTTGCCAGACAACTATGCGAGCCCTATGTGACGTTTAACGGCACGGGAAGGGTGTAAGATGTTAGATCTTTCCCATCACAACATATGCCTGTGAGACCTGGACACTTAACAAAACAGCTGAGAAACACATAAATGCCTTTGAATGTAAATGCTACAGAAGAGTTCTTCAAATATCATAGACACAAAAAGAACAAATATATCCATACTACAAGAATTTAATATTGAAGAAGGTTGGCTAGTAAAGAGGATTAAAGAGGGAAAACTTAAATATTTTGGACACATTAAACGTCATGATAATTTAGAGAAGACCGTCTTGGAAGGGTACATAATGGGAAAAAGAAAGAGAGGAAGACCAAGGCGAAGATGGCTACAAGACATCGTTGATGATCTGCAAATGGATGCATCAGCGGCAGGGCATCTTGCTTACAACCGAAAGGCCAACAGGAAAGCTGTTAGGGAGGCAAAGTTCCGCAAGGGAAATGCAAATGACTGACTGACTGCATAGTCTTCGCTCATGAACAGAGGGGAAGTCCGAGAGTCTCTTCTAAGTAAGATCAGTCTTCTTCAGCGAGTTTGAAGATGGTTATGTGCTCCTTTCAAGCAGAATTTGTGTTTGACAAAGTCAAAGTTCACGTGCTTGTGGACTGTTTCAGGTACACTACTACCTGTATGGACTTTGAACCTGATGGCCTGTATCTCGACAGCTTATGTTATACCAATGATGGCCTGTATCTCGACAGCTTATGTTATACCAATGATGGCCTGTATCTCGACAGCTTATGTTATACCAATGATGGCCTGTATCTCGACAGCTTATGTTATACCAATGATGGCCTGTATCTCGACAGCTTATGTTATACCAATGATGGCCTGTATCTCGACAGCTTATGTTATACCAATGATGGCCTGTATTTCGACAGCTTATGTTTTACCAATTATGGCCTCAACAGAGAATTTGAGGCAAGGAGTCTTTGCAGAGGTGTGGTCGTTACGTGTGCATGTGCCGCGCTTGGTGGCCACTACAGCATAAGACGGGGTTTCTCTCTCCTCCATGTTGCCACGTGACGTGGCTGCTCTTCCTAGTGGTGCAGAGAAAGATTCAGACTCACAGATTTCATCTTGTGTGTTCATGCTAGCGCGCGCTCGAAACTGATGAAGACCCGCTGCTGAAATGTTTGAACCAGATCTCCATAGTGACGGAGTTACAGATCTGTCGAGGGCTTGTTCAGGCTGTGGTGATGATGATGATGAAGATGATGATGATGACGAGAAGGAAGACGCTGGCGATACTGACGGCGCAGCAGATGGTGACTTTGAGGCACACGAGGATGCATCAGTTCTGATATGGTTGACTAGCACACTAGAAACGGATGGGAAATGTCTGGAAGACTGACAGCCTGGTGTGTGGGAAAGGTCACACGAGGTCAGCTTGAAGTTTGTTGACCTGTACATGTCATCTGAAGGTTTGCCTGTGTCCTGGACAAAGTCTTCGTCCGTTTCTGGTTGAACGAGTCTAGAACTGGATCGAAGAGATGGGGGTAACACGATCGGGCCCGTGGTAAACACCAGGGGATACAGGCCAAAGAAGGTGGCGCTAGCGGCGTCAGACAGTGAGGTCAAGGTTGATGTAGCAGCCGGCATGTGACTGGAAGGTAAACTATGACAATTAGGCGGAGCCTGACTGATTATGTTAGGCTGTGCGAGGCTTGGTTTAAGCATGCCTAGAGCAGGCGACGTTGCTTTTATACTTGATGCCAGCTGCTCGATCGCCCTTTCCAGATTACCGCCACAGCCTTGCCAGACAAGCTCTAGAAGGTTGGGGTTGTGACCTGGGAACACTCTGTGTAAAAAATCTCTGGGTGCCAAAGTGCCTAGTAACAGCCTGGACTTGGCAACATCAAACTGTGCCTGACACTGCTGTACGCCTCTGCCTAGGATAACATGGCGGTGAGCGTGATGGAAGGCAAGTTGCTGATTGGTTAATTCTGTCTGTCGTTCCCTCTCTAACATGACCCTCTCCAACTCCTTATCTGCGAAACATCGACGCTTTCGCATTCGCTCGTTCACCAAAGGCGAAAGGGATTTGATGACCTCAGGAGATGGTAGAGCATTCAAGCGAGACCGGTAGTCTGAAAAACAGAAATATTGCCTTTCTTAAGTAAAGGTTTCTTCTTCTTCTTATTTTTTCTTCTTCTTCTTCTTCTTTGTTTTTTTTCTTCTTCTATATATATATATATATATATATATATATATATATATATATATCACTTTTTCTTCTTCTATATATATATCACTTTTTCTTCTTCTATATATATATCACTTTTTCTTCTTCTATATATATCACTTTTTCTTCTTCTCTATATATATATATATCACTTTTTCTTCTTCTATATATATATCACTTTTTCTTCTTCTATATATATATCACTTTTTCTTCTTCTATATATATATCACTTTTTCTTCTTCTATATATATATCACTTTTTCTTCTTCTATATATATATCACTTTTTCTTCTTCTATATCTATATCACTTTTTCTTCTTCTATATATATATCACTTTTTCTTCTTCTATATATATATATCACTTTTTCTTCTTCTATATATATATCACTTTTTCTTCTTCTATATATATATATCACTTTTTCTTATATATATATATATCACTTTTTCTTCTTCTATATATATATCACTTTTTCTTCTTCTATATATATATATATCACTTTTTCTTCTTCTATATATATATCACTTTTTCTTCTTCTATATATATCACTTTTTCTTCTTCTATATATATATCACTTTTTCTTCTTCTATATATATATCACTTTTTCTTCTTCTATATATATATATCACTTTTTCTTCTTCTATATATATATCACTTTTTCTTCTTCTATATATATATCACTTTTCTTACCTTTCCTTCTGTTTTCCCATGTAAGAAATCACTTCAACGCTGCACAATTTCTTGTTTCCAGGCCTTAACAAATTCTACTGTTGTGGTGCTTTATCCTCCGTTGTCCCTAATTTATACTTGGATTCTACTGTTGTGGTGCTTTATCCTCCGTTGTCCCTAATTTATACTTGGATTCTACTGTTGTGGTGCTTTATCCTCCGTTGTCCCTAATTTATACTTGGATTCTACTGTTGTGGTGCTTTATCCTCCGTTGTCCCTAATTTATACTTGGATTCTACTGTTGTGGTGCTTTATCCTCCGTTGTCCCTAATTTATACTTGGATTCTACTGTTGTGGTGCTTTATCCTCCGTTGTCCCTAATTTATACTTGGATTCTAATGTTGTATTGAAGAATCTCTGGCTGTGCCTATTTATACTTAGATCCTACTGTTGTATTACTAAATCTTTTGATATCACTAATGTATACTTGGATTCTAATGCCGTGTTGTTAAATTTCTTATTTTAGCTAATTTAAACTTATTTTGCCGGTGTACTCAAAGTTAATTTGTTGTAAAATGAGACAAATTAACGGATAACATGGTGACTTATTTAACATCACGCCGAGCAGTATTAAGAACACACACACACATACACGAACGCATAAACCCACACACATCCAAATACAGACAGCAACAAGTAAGAAATCACACACATTCACTCATTTTTTTGTGTACCTGATATCTCAGTGTATTCACATGTTCATTACCTGTTGACTGTGTTCACAATATTATCACATTTTCCCTAGTTGTTGGGTTTTCACTACTTGTTGACAATTTAATAAATGTTGACACTTCCATGATTTCTGCTTCCTTGAAAATGTTTTCATATTTTCTGTATTTGTTCATAGCCTACTTTGATTCTCTAACATATATGTTTACATCATACTCTGCTCTTCTGTCATATATGTTTACATCATACTCTGCTCTTCTGTCATATATGTTTACATCATACTCTGCTCTTCTAACATATATGTTTACAGCCTACTCTGCTCTTCTAACATATATGTTTACAGCCTACTCTTCTCTTCTAACATATATGTTTACATCATACTCTGCTCTTCTAACATATATGTTTACAGCCTACTCTGCTCTTCTAACATATATGTTTACAGCCTACTCTGCTCTTCTAACATATATGTTTACAGCCTACTCTGCTCTTCTAACATATATGTTTACAGCCTACTCTGCTCTTCTAACATATATGTTTACATCCTACTCTGCTCTTCTAACATATATGTTTACATCATACTCTGCTCTTCTGTCATATATGTTTACAGCCTACTCTGCTCTTCTGTCATATATGTTTACAGCCTACTCTGCTCTTCTGTCATATATGTTTACAGCCTACTCTGCTCTTCTAACATATATGTTTACATCATACTCTGCTCTTCTAACATATATGTTTACATCATACTCTGCTCTTCTAACATATATGTTTACAGCCTACTCTGCTCTTCTAACATATATGTTTACATCATACTCTGCTCTTCTAACATATATGTTTACATCATACTCTGCTCTTCTAACATATATGTTTACAGCCTACTCTGCTCTTCTAACATATATGTTTACAGCCTACTCTGCTCTTCTAACATATATGTTTACAGCCTACTCTGCTCTTCTAACATATATGTTTACAGCCTACTCTGCTCTTCTGTCATATATGTTTACAGCCTACTCTGCTCTTCTGTCATATATGTTTACATCATACTCTGCTCTTCTAACATATATGTTTACATCATACTCTGCTCTTCTAACATATATGTTTACAGCCTACTCTGCTCTTCTAACATATATGTTTACATCCTACTCTGCTCTTCTAACATATATGTTTACAGCCTACTCTGCTCTTCTGTCATATATGTTTACAGCCTACTCTGCTCTTCTGTCATATATGTTTACAGCCTACTCTGCTCTTCTAACATATATGTTTACATCATACTCTGCTCTTCTAACATATATGTTTACAGCCTACTCTGCTCTTCTGTCATATATGTTTACATCATACTCTGCTCTTCTGTCATATATGTTTACAGCCTACTCTGCTCTTCTGTCATATATGTTTACATCCTACTCTGCTCTTCTGTCATATATGTTTACAGCCTACTCTGCTCTTCTAACATATATGTTTACAGCCTACTCTTCTCTTTTAACATATATGTTTACAGCCTACTCTTCTCTTCTAACATATATGTTTAGAGCCTACTCTTCTCTTTTAACATATATGTTTACAGCCTACTCTTCTCTTCTAACATATATGTTTACAGCCTACTCTTCTCTTCTAACATATATGTTTACAGCCTACTCTTCTCTTTTAACATATATGTTTACAGCCTACTCTTCTCTTCTAACATATATGTTTACAGCCTACTCTTCTCTTCTAACATATATGTTTACAGCCTACTCTGCTCTTCTGTCATATATGTTTACAGCCTACTCTGCTCTTCTAACATATATGTTTACATCATACTCTGCTCTTCTAACATATATGTTTACAGCCTACTCTGCTCTTCTAACATATATGTTTACAGCCTACTCTGCTCTTCTAACATATATGTTTACATCCTACTCTGCTCTTCTAACGTATATGTTTACAGCCTACTCTGCTCTTCTAACATATATGTTTACAGCCTACTCTGCTCTTCTAACATATATGTTTACAGCCTACTCTGCTCTTCTGTCATATATGTTTACAGCCTACTCTGCATATATGTTTACAGCCTACTCTGCTCTTCTGTCATATATGTTTACAGCCTACTCTGCTCTTTTAACATATATGTTTACAGCCTACTCTTCTCTTCTAACATATATGTTTACAGCCTACTCTTCTCTTCTATCATATATGTTTACAGCCTACTCTTCTCTTCTATCATATATGTTTACAGCCTACTCTTCTCTTCTATCATATATGTTTACAGCCTACTCTTCTCTTCTATCATATATGTTTACAGCCTACTCTTCTCTTCTAACATATATATTTACAGCCTACTCTTCTCTTCTAACATATATGTTTACAGCCTACTCTTCTAACATATATGTTTACAGCCCACTCTGCTCCTCTAAAAAATTTGTTTATAGACTGCTCTGCTCTTGTGTCATATTTGTTCATAGCCTACTCTGCTATTCTAACACGTTTGTTCACAGCCTACTCCATTCCTCTAACATATTTGATTTATCTAATTCCCGAGTTCAAGAATTTTTTTTCACAGTGTTGCAGGTCGGGATATGTGAAAAAGTTCTATTTTGTGTGTGTGTATCTCACACCTTCATGATAGAGTGTATCTCATACTTTCATGATAGAGTGTATCTCATACTTTCATGATAGAGTTATCTCATACCTTCATGATAGAGTTATCTCACACCTTCATGATAGAGTGTATCTCATACTTTCATGATAGAGTTATCTCACACCTTCATGATAGAGTGTATCTCACACCTTCATGATAGAGTGTATCTCATACTTTCATGATAGAGTTATCTCATACTTTCATGATAGAGTGTATCTCATACTTTCATGATAGAGTTATCTCACACCTTCATGATAGAGTGTATCTCATACTTTCATGATAGAGTTATCTCATACTTTCATGATAGAGTGTATCTCATACTTTCATGATAGAGTGTATCTCACACCTTCATGATAGAGTGTATCTCATGCTTTCATGATAGAGTGTATCTCATACTTTCATGATAGAGTTATCTCACACCTTCATGATAGAGTTATCTCACACCTTCATGATAGAGTTATCTCATACCTTCATGATAGAGTGTATCTCACACCTTCATGATAGAGTGTATCTCATACTTTCATGATAGAGTTATCTCATACTTTCATGATAGAGTTATCTCATACTTTCATGATAGAGTGTATCTCATACTTTCATGATAGAGTTATCTCACACCTTCATGATAGAGTGTATCTCATACTTTCATGATAGAGTTATCTCATACTTTCATGATAGAGTGTATCTCATACTTTCATGATAGAGTGTATCTCACACCTTCATGATAGAGTGTATCTCATGCTTTCATGATAGAGTGTATCTCATACTTTCATGATAGAGTTATCTCACACCTTCATGATAGAGTTATCTCACACCTTCATGATAGAGTTATCTCATACCTTCATGATAGAGTGTATCTCACACCTTCATGATAGAGTGTATCTCATACTTTCATGATAGAGTTATCTCATACTTTCATGATAGAGTTATCTCACACCTTCATGATAGAGTATATCTCACACCTTCATGATAGAGTTATCTCACACCTTCATGATAGAGTATATCTCACACTTTCATGATAGAGTTATCTCACACCTTCATGATAGAGTATATCTCACACCTTCATGATAGAGTATATCTCACACCTTCATGATAGAGTATATCTCACACCTTCATGATAGAGTATATCTCACACCTTCATGATAGAGTATATCTCACACCTTCATGATAGTATATCTCACACCTTCATGATAGAGTTATCTCACACCTTCATGATAGAGTATATCTCACACCTTCATGATAGAGTATATCTCACACCTTCATGATAGAGTATATCTCACACCTTCATGATAGAGTATATCTCACACCTTCATGATAGAGTATATCTCACACCTTCATGATAGAGTTATCTCACACCTTCATGATAGAGTATATCTCACACCTTCATGATAGAGTTATCTCACACCTTCATGATAGAGTTATCTCACCCTTCATGATAGAGTTATCTCACACCTTCATGATAGAGTATATCTCACACCTTCATGATAGAGTTATCTCACACCTTCATGATAGAGTTATCTCACACCTTCATGATAGAGTTATCTCACACCTTCATGATAGAGTTATCTCACACCTTCATGATAGAGTGTATCTCATACTTTCATGATAGAGTGTATCTCATACTTTCATGATAGAGTGTATCTCATACTTTCATGATAGAGTGTATCTCACACCTTCATGATAGAGTATATCTCACACCTTCATGATAGAGTATATCTCACACCTTCATGATAGAGTGTATCTCACACCTTCATGATAGAGTGTATCTCATACTTTCATGATAGAGTGTATCTCACACCTTCATGATAGAGTATATCTCACACCTTCATGATAGAGTGTATCTCACACCTTCATGATAGAGTATATCTCACACCTTCATGATAGAGTATATCTCACACCTTCATGATAGAGTATATCTCACATTTTCGTGATGGAATTTTTCCATTCTTTTCGGGGGGGGGGGTCATATTTTGTTTGCTAAGACTGATTAAACAAGACAGATTTTTTAAAGTCTATGTTCAGACTCTTCAGGAAGCTTGTGTTAAGACTCTTCAAAAAGTCTGTGTTAGGACTCTCCAGAAAGTCTGTGTTAAGACTCTTCAGAAAGTATGTGTTAAGACTCTTCATGGACATATGTTCCCAATATTTAAGGTCATATTACAAAACAAATATTGCAAACTAATTAAGCTACACTTTAACTTTCCAAAAGGTGGCGCAGTGGACTAAATGCCACGTCTCTTGCAACGAAGTCCATAGTTCAAGTTCAAGTCGTAGAAATAGGTTTTTTTAGGTTTACCACAACTTCAGAAATTGATGAAGGGAAGGGAGCCAAGCGAGAAGCTGGCCACATCACTCAGCAGATCATGTATAACATGGCCTCTAACAACATATTCCCAGATTTCCTGCACAGCGATACGGAAAATAGTTCACGTTTACAACACGCTGAACCTAAACTGAACTTTATGTTTCACGGATAAATACTATCCATTATTTTCTTGGTTCTTCTTTTAACAAACATTATAATGTCTTATGCACACACAGGACATTTCCTCAGTGATTACATGCACGTAAAAGAAGACATCTACTCAATGATTACATGCACATACAAGAAGACATTCATTCATTCATTCATTTGCATGTCCCATGTGGAACTTTGCCTCCTTAACAGCACTCCTGTAGATCTCTCGGTTGTGAGCAAGATGGCCTGCTGCTGATGCATCCATTTGCAAATCATCAACGATATCTTGCAGCCACCTTCGCCTTGGTCTTTCTCTCTTTCTTTTTCCCGTTATGTATCCTTCCAATATGGTCTTCCCTAAATTATCATGACGTTTAATGTGTCCAAAATATTTAAGTTTTCTCTCTTTAATCCTCTTTACTAGCCAGCCTTCTTCAATATTAAGTTCTTGTAGTATAGATATATTTGTTCTTTTTTGTGTCCACGATATTTGGAGAACTCTTCTGTACCATTTACATTCAAAGGCATTTATGTGTTTCTCAGCTGTTTTGTTAAGTGTCCAGGTCTCACAGGCATATGTTGCCATGGGAAAGATGCATGACCTTAAAAATCTTATTTTTGTAGTTCTGTCTGCTCCTCTCCACAGATTCTTTAGTTGTTTTACTGTCTGAATAGCGATAGATTTCCTCCTTTTAATTCCCCTCATTGTATCTCCATTATTAGTTAGTAGTGATCCAAGATATTCAAAACTCTCCACTTCTTCCAGTTTTTCCTCATTGATACATATTTCAGCTGCCTTGTTTGTTTTGTCAGTTGTCATCAATTTAGTTTTCTTCACATTAAGATAGAGGTTTTGCTCTTCGCTGTTCTTACGGACTGACATAATTAGTTTTTTCCATTCTTTTCGGGGGGGGGGGTCATATTTTGTTTGCTAAGACTGATTAAACAAGACAGATTTTTTAAAGTCTATGTTCAGACTCTTCAGGAAGCTTGTGTTAAGACTCTTCAAAAAGTCTGTGTTAGGACTCTCCAGAAAGTCTGTGTTAAGACTCTTCAGAAAGTATGTGTTAAGACTCTTCATGGACATATGTTCCCAATATTTAAGGTCATATTACAAAACAAATATTGCAAACTAATTAAGCTACACTTTAACTTTCCAAAAGGTGGCGCAGTGGACTAAATGCCACGTCTCTTGCAACGAAGTCCATAGTTCAAGTTCAAGTCGTAGAAATAGGTTTTTTTAGGTTTACCACAACTTCAGAAATTGATGAAGGGAAGGGAGCCAAGCGAGAAGCTGGCCACATCACTCAGCAGATCATGTATAACATGGCCTCTAACAACATATTCCCAGATTTCCTGCACAGCGATACGGAAAATAGTTCACGTTTACAACACGCTGAACCTAAACTGAACTTTATGTTTCACGGATAAATACTATCCATTATTTTCTTGGTTCTTCTTTTAACAAACATTATAATGTCTTATGCACACACAGGACATTTCCTCAGTGATTACATGCACGTAAAAGAAGACATCTACTCAATGATTACATGCACATACAAGAAGACATTCATTCATTCATTCATTTGCATGTCCCATGTGGAACTTTGCCTCCTTAACAGCACTCCTGTAGATCTCTCGGTTGTGAGCAAGATGGCCTGCTGCTGATGCATCCATTTGCAAATCATCAACGATATCTTGCAGCCACCTTCGCCTTGGTCTTTCTCTCTTTCTTTTTCCCGTTATGTATCCTTCCAATATGGTCTTCCCTAAATTATCATGACGTTTAATGTGTCCAAAATATTTAAGTTTTCTCTCTTTAATCCTCTTTACTAGCCAGCCTTCTTCAATATTAAGTTCTTGTAGTATAGATATATTTGTTCTTTTTTGTGTCCACGATATTTGGAGAACTCTTCTGTACCATTTACATTCAAAGGCATTTATGTGTTTCTCAGCTGTTTTGTTAAGTGTCCAGGTCTCACAGGCATATGTTGCCATGGGAAAGATGCATGACCTTAAAAATCTTATTTTTGTAGTTCTGTCTGCTCCTCTCCACAGATTCTTTAGTTGTTTTACTGTCTGAATAGCGATAGATTTCCTCCTTTTAATTCCCCTCATTGTATCTCCATTATTAGTTAGTAGTGATCCAAGATATTCAAAACTCTCCACTTCTTCCAGTTTTTCCTCATTGATACATATTTCAGCTGCCTTGTTTGTTTTGTCAGTTGTCATCAATTTAGTTTTCTTCACATTAAGATAGAGGTTTTGCTCTTCGCTGTTCTTACGGACTGACATAATTAGTTTTTTCCATTCCTTTTTGTGTTATGGGCAGTAATACTGTTACAAGAAGACATCTACTCAAAATTACATGCACGTTCAAGAAGACATCTACTCAAAATTACATGCACGTTCAAGAAGACATCTACTCAGTGATTACATGCACGTACAAGACATCTACTCAGTGATTACATGCACGTACAAGAAGACCTCTACTCAGTGATTACATGCACGTACAAGAAGACATCTACTCAGTGATTACATGGACTTACATGGTGATATCTATTTGCTAATAGTATTTATTTACAATATGACATGTATTCACTGGTGGCACGTATTCACTGATGACATGTACTTACTGATGACATGTACTCACTGGTGACATGTACTCACTGATGACATGTACTTACTGGACAGTATCTCCCTGGACAGAGAGTGCTGCTGCAGACTCTTAAGATTCCTCTGTAAAATCTTCCTCTGCTGGAGTAAAGTTGCCGCTGACTTGACCTTGGCCCTCAGAACGCTAGTCATCTCACTGGCTTGGTGCCTGGGGATTGTGTCAGCACAACAATTTTCTCACAGAAACTTACACCTCAAAAATAACATGACAAAATTCCGCTCATTAAGTTACAGACCACTATAACATGGGATCCATAAACACCATAAACCTAGGCCCAGTTCAGCATCAGAACTAATAAACCTGTGCATAGTTCAGCATATAGAACTAATAAACCTGTGCATAGTTCAGCATTAAGAACTAATAAACCTGTGCATAGTTCAGCATATAGAACTAATAAACCTGTGCATAGTTCAGCATATAGAACTAATAAACCTGTGCCTAGTTCAGCATATAGAACTAATAAACCTGTGCCTAGTTCAGCATTAAGAACTAATAAACCTGTGCCTAGTTCAGCATTAAGAACTAATAAACCTGTGCATAGTTCAGCATTAAGAACTAATAAACCTGTGCATAGTTCAGCATATAGAACTAATAAATCTGTGCATAGTTCAGCATATAGAACTAATAAACCTGTGCCTAGTTCAGCATATAGAACTAATGAACCTGTGCCTAGTTCCGCATTAAGAACTAATAAACCTGTGCCTAGTTCAGCATTAAGAACTAATAAACATGCGACTTGACTGACGGCGTTGTCCGCATAGTTTGACTTGCTGACTGACAGCGATGTCCGCATAGTTTGACTTGCTGACTGACAGCGTTGTCCACATAGTTTGACTTGCTGACTGACAGCGTTGTCCACATAGTTTGACTTGCTGACTGACAGCGTTGTCCACATAGTTTGACTTGCTGACTGACAGCGTTGTCCACATAGTTTGACTTGCTGACTGACAGCGATGTCCACATAGTTTGACTTGCTGACTGACAGCGTTGTCCACATAGTTTGACTTGCTGACTGACAGCGTTGTCCACATAGTTTGACTTGCTGACTGACAGCGTTGTCCACATAGTTTGGCTTGCTGACTGACGGCGATGTCCACATAGTTTGACTTGTTGACTGACATCAAATCAAACAAATTTCCAGAAGCAACCTTTAACCTGGGAGTCTGACCCTTGACCCCGCCAGAACCTGCGGAAGCTAGAGGTAGCCAGACTTTTAGGAGGTACCCAGATAGCGTGGTCACGTGCGCTGTGGAGTCACGTGATGTTAAAGAAGACTAAATAGAACATTCTATGATGATGTTTTTTTTTAATTGTACATGACGAAGTTTTATTTACGTCGTCTTGCGTTGTGTTGTGTTGTGTTGTCTTGTCTTGTCTTGTCTCCTTCCTCATATACCTCCCAGTGTTGAGGGAACAGAGTTCTTGATAGTGTTCGGTGACATGCTTCATGTAATTGTGTCTTTCAGATCATTGTAATTTCCTCTCTCTCTCTCTCTCTCTCACTCTCTCTCTCTCTCTCTCTCTCTCTCTCTCTCTCTCTCACTCACTCACTTGCGTTGGCGGCCTTTTCCTCTGTTACCTACAAATCTTAGTGTGAATGTTTTCTGTGATATACTGTCTGGTGGTAACCATGTAACATGGTCAAACCATCTGAGTTGCTGTTTCTGGATATAGTGTAATACTGGTGTTACTCCGAGCTTTGCCCTGATGGTGTCATTTTTTATTTGGTCTCTTCTTATCACATTTAGTATTCTCATTAAACATCTCATATTTGTAGAATGTCTGGAATAGAGTGAAAGATGTATGATAAAGGGCAGAATGTCAGACGGGCCTGCGTGCCCAACTCTTAACCCTTTTGAAATAAAGATCAATCAATCAATCAATCAATCAATCAATCTCATTTCTGTCGTGATGATTTTTCTTTTGTTCTTGGCTGTTGGTGTCCATGTCTGACATTGATAGCATAGAGTTGGGAGGAAAATTGTGTTGTAGAGTGCCCTTTTTGTTTCAGTTGAGATGTATTTGTTTTTCAGTAAAGGAGTCATTTGTCCAATGACCTGATTTGTTTTATTGCATCTGTTCTCAGTTTCAGCGTCGATACCCCCAGAAAATTATAAACTGCCGAGGTATTTCAAATATTTCATTTGTTTCAAAGTCTGGTTGCTCAGGAAGATGTGTGTTGGAATATTTCCTCTCTCTATGGTCATGACTTCCGTTTTTTTCAGCACTGATCTCCATGTTGTGTCTGTTACATGCCCGTGCTAAGTTCTCCATGTTGTGTTTGTTACATGCTTGTGCTAAGTTCTCCATGTTGTGTCTGTTACATGCCCGTGCTAAGTTTCCATGCATGTTGTGTCTGTTACATGCCCGTGCTAAGTTTCCATGCATGTTGTGTCTGTTACATGCCCATGCTAAATTCTCCATGTTGTGTCTGTTACATGCCCATGCTAAGTTCTCCATGTTGTGTCTGTTACATGCCCGTGCTAAGTTTCCATGCATGTTGTGTCTGTTACATGCCCGTGCTAAGTTTCCACGCATGTTGTGTCTGTTACATGCCCGTGCTAAGTTCTCCATGTTGTGTCTGTTACATGCCCATGCTAAGTTCTCCATGTTGTGTCTGTTACATGCCCATGCTAAGTTCTCCATGTTGTGTCTGTTACATGCCCGTGCTAAGTTCTCCATGTTGTGTCTGTTACATGCCCGTGCTAAGTTCTCCATGTTGTGTCTGTTACATGCCCTTGCTAAGTTCTCCATGTTGTGTCTGTTACATGCCCATGCTAAGTTCTGTATGTTCTGTTGGTGATCTTACTGTGATGTGGCAAGAAAGGAGTTCGTTTATGGTCCTCCTGTTGGGTATGTCGTCTGGAAGATGTGGGTTTATTGGTGTTGTTTCTTAAGTTGGGCTGTCGGGCAGTTTCGTGCTACAAGTTTTACTACGTATATCAGCTTTATTTGCAGATGTCAGTGTAAGTTAAGCATAGTAAGGGAGATGGTACTCACTCCAGACTTTATGAAGAATGGTTCCAGAGTCCTGCATTTGCTCTAACTGTACAGTGACTGTTTTCATGTAGGTTTTTGCACAAGTTAATCAGATGTGGACTTACTCCATAATGTTGTAAGACAGTTTATATCTATCTACTCTACTGAATACTTTTTCTTTATCAACAAGGTTATGTGCAGTATTTGACTGTGTTCACCTGTACAGCTTCTATTTTTCCTAACTTCACCCGAGTTTCATTTAACAGTAGTACAATCACTGGTCATAGTCTTTTCTCTATGATTTTGCAGAATACTTTTCCAGTGTGGTAACCGGGGTCTGCAAAGAATAGGACCACTGTACCCTACCACGCATGATCGTAAAAGGCGACTAAGGAGGGTTCAGCATAGGGCCAGCAACTCTATCTGGTAAAAAAACAATCAGACTGCTACAGAAACAGAAGCAAGGGAAAAAACAAATGCAGGTGGAAGGAGAAATGCGTATCAGGAAACTGAGCCCATGAAGGTTGTGGATGAAAGCCAGGTACTGGAAGTCCCCAGCCCGACTGCAGACCTCCTGGAACCTAAACACAAGATGCAAATAGGCAGCTAGAATGTAAGAACACTAAACCAGACTGGAAAACTAGCACAAACCATCAAGGAAATGCACAGATACAAACTAGACATACTAGGAATACAAGAAGCAAGATGGACAGGACAAGGCAGAAGGAAATTAACAACACAGCACACAGAAGATACAATAATATGGTCAGGTAAAGAAGATCTTCATGAAGGAGGAGTAGCATTGATTATAACAAAAGAAGCATCAAGAGCATTGCTGAAATGGACCCCAATAAATGAGAGATTATTATATGCACGCTTCAACTCAAGATTCACGAAGCTGTCTATTATAGTTTGTTATGCACCAACAGAAGCAGCTGAAGAGGAATTAAAAGATTTTTACAACAGCCTCCAAGCAACAGTAGAAACAATACCCAAGCATGATATGCTACTCATCTTGGGCGACTTCAATGCAAAAGTAGGTGAAGGAAATGAAGATAGAAGAAGAATCATGGGAAGAGAAGGAATCGGAGAAATAAATGAAAATGGAGAAAGACTGTGCAGTTTCTGTGAAGAAAACATGATGACCATCGGAGGGACAATTTTCCAACACAAAAACATCCATAAGGTGACTTGGAGGTCACCAGATAAAACCACAGAAAACCAAATCGATCACATACTAATAAACAACAAGTGGAAACGGTCACTACAAGATGTGCGAGCAAGGAAAGGAGCAGATGTAGGAAGTGATCACAACCTTCTGGTAACAAAAATAAAACTAAAATTAAGGAAAGCCAAAATCGGAGAACACAGAAAGATACATTTTGATACAACAAAACTGAAAGACCAGCAAACAAGAAATGAATTCTCAATAGTACTTAAGAACCGCTTCAGCGTCCTACAAGACAAAGCAGAAATGTCCATATTAGAGTTCAATAAAACACTACAGGAAACAGCAAAAGAGGTGCTGGGATATCGGAAAAGGAGAAAAGAGGAATGGATAAGCGAGACCACATGGGAAAAGATAGAGCAAAGAAAAGAAATCAAGAAAAAATTACTGAACACCAAATCACAACGGCTTAAAGAACGAGTTTTAAGTAATTATGCACAAAAAGACAAAGAAGTGAAGGAATCATGCCGCCAAGATAAACGTCAATATTATGACAACTTAGCAGAAACAGCAGAGAAAGCAGCATATACAAATGACATGAAAACCATATATAAAATCACAAAGCAGATGACAGGTAACTTCAACACAAGATGTGAAAGTGCAGTAAGAACACAAAATGGACAACTGGTCAGTGGAGAAAGAGAAAAAATTGAAAGATGGAGGGAACACTTTAACACCCTACTAAACAGAACACAAGCAGCACAAACAATAGACATACCTGAAGCAAAAACGGAACTAAACATCAATACAGGACCAATAACAATAAATGAAGTAAAGGAGGCGATAAAGAAGCTAAAATCAGACAGGGCACCAGGTGAAGATGAAGTGACTGCAGAGATGTTGAAAGCAGAAGAAACAGAAACACCAAAACAACTTTGCCGGATATTACAACAAATTTGGGATCTAGAAAAAGCCCCAGAGGAGTGGAAAACTGGGCTTATAGTAAAACTACCAAAGAAGGGTGACCTCAGAGATTGCGGGAACTGGAGAGGCATTACCCTACTGCCACTCACCAGTAAAGTATTTTGCAGAATAATCATCAACAGAATTGTACCAACACTTGAGGAAAAACTTCGGAAAGAGCAGGCAGGATTTAGGAAAGGAAGATCATGCATAGACCACATATTTGTACTTAGACAAATATTAGAACAGGCAAATGAGTGGCATAGCACAACATATGCATTATTCATAGATTTTGAGAAAGCCTTTGACAGTGTCAACAGAGATGCACTGTGGAAAATCCTAAGATGGCATGGCCTCCCCCATAAAATAGTTAATGTAATCAAAGCCCTATACGAGGGTTTTCAGTGCAAGTTGATCTGTGGAGAACATACCTCCAGCAGCTTTAGGGTACAAACAGGAGTGAAACAGGGATGTGTACTATCACCAACATTATTTATCTTGGCAGTAGACTGGTTAATGAAGGAGGCAACATCAGACAAACGCAGAGGATTACAATGGACCCTTGACACAGTGCTGGAAGACCTTGACTTTGCGGACGACATTTGTCTATTATCAAGCAGTCACAAAGATATGCAAGATAAAATAAACAAGCTAACTCAGAATGCAAACAACATAGGACTAAAGATCAACGTAGGAAAGACAAAGTTAATGAAGCAAAATGTGAACAACAGAAATGTACTCAGAGTAGATAACAAGTTCGTGGAGGAGGTCAATGAATTTGTATACCTTGGCAGCAGAGGAGTAGAAAATGGAGATAGCACAGAGGACATCAACAGCAGACTTACTAGAGCAAACCAGGCTTTTGCAATGCTGCAGAATATATGGAAATCCAAAAAAACTAAGCATAAATATGAAAATCAGGATATTTAAGAGTAATGTTCTAAGTGTACTACTCTATGGAAGTGAATGCTGGAAAATCACCAAAACCATAGAAAACAAGTTGAATTCTTTCCAGACTAAATGTTTACGAAGAATTAGAAAAATATTTTGGCCAAACACCATAAGAAATAACATCTTATTAGCAGAAATGCAGATGAAACCACTGACAACAATTATTGAGGAAAGACGCTGGCGATGGTTGGGACATGTGCTCCGAATGACTGACAACTCACTACCAAAAATAGCACTAAGATGGACACCACAAGGGAGCAGAAGTAAGGGTAGACCAAAGGAGACAAGGAGAAGAACAACAGAAAGGATGTTGAGCAATAGAGGGCTCACCTGGGCAAGAGCAGAAAAAAAGGCGAAGGACAGGCATTTGTGGAAAACCCTTGCGGAAGCCCCATGTGCCCTGGGCACTTAAGGTTCAGAGAGAGAGAGAGAGAGATGGTTTAATAATGAGGTGCCTCTGTTTTGGTTGCAGTCCTTTTTACTATCCTTTTTAATCCATATTGAAGTAATTATAGTATTTCTCCAGTCTCTTTTACTGCCCTTTTTCTCTCAAACTGGTGTAATTATAGTATTTCTCTAGTCTGTTTTACTTGCGTTTTTCTCTCATACTCGAGTAATTATAGTGTGTCTCCAGTCGCTCTTACTGCCCTCTTTCTTCCATACTCGAGTAATTATAGTGTGTCTCCAGTCACTCTTACTGCCCTCTTTCTTCCATACTGGAGTAATTATAGTATTTCTCCAGTCTCTTTTACTGCCCTTTTTCTCTCAAACTGGAATAATATAATGTCTCTCCAGTCTCTGTTATTGACATTTTTCTGTCATACTGGAGTAATTATACTGTTTCTCCAGTCTCTTTTACTGCCCTCTTTCCGTCATACTGGAAGAATTATAGTGTTTCTCTAGTCTTTTTTACTGCTATTTTCTCTCATATTGGAGTAATTATTGTATTCCTCCAGTCTCTTTAACTGCCTTTTTTCTATCATATTGAAAAATTATAGTGCTTCTCAATTCTATATCACTGCTCTTTTTTTATCTTACTGGAATAATCATGGTTTTTTTCTAATCTCTTTTACTGCCCTTTTTATCCAATACTGGAGTAATTATAGTGTTTCTCCAGTCTCTTTTACTGCCACCTTTCTTTCGTGCTGGATTAATTATAATGTTGTTCTAGCCTCTTTTACTGTCCTTTTTTCTCATACTGGATTAATTATAGTGTTTCTCCAGTCTCTTTTACTGCCCTTTTTCTCTCATGACGGATTAAGTATAGTCTTTTTCCAGTCTCTTCTACTGCCCTTTTTCTTCCATACTGGAGTATTTATAGTGTTTCTCCAATCCTGTGCTGCTTCTTGTTTTTCTCTAACCAGGTTACATAATCTGTTAAACCAAACTACTCCAGTCTCTTTTGGGCATTTGATTAACTCATCGAGTTTTCCATCACATCCTGGAGCTTTGTTCACTTGGGAATTTCTGATGGCTTCTCTGATTTCAGCTAGTAGTATGACTCGTTCATGTTCTATGGAGCACTTGTGCTGTTATCAAGGTGTTAACATGTCTAAGATGGTATATTGAGCAGCGTGTCAAATTATTGTCTCCACCTCTCTAGTAAACATTCTGGTTCACATTCATTCATTCATTCATTTGCATGTCCTTTACGGAACTTTGCCTCCTTAACAGCACTCCTGTAGGCGTCTCAGTTGTGAGCAAGATGGCCTGCTGCTGATGCATCCATTTGCAGATCATCAACGATGTCTTTCAGACATCTTCGCCTTGGTCTTCCTCTCTTTCTTTTTCCCAATTATGTATCCTTCCAAGACAGTTTTCTCTAGATTATCATGACGTTTAATGCGTCCAAAATATTTAAGTTTTCTCTCTTTAATCCTCTTTACTAGCCAGCCTTCTTCAATATTAAGTTCTCGTAGTATGGATATATTTGTTCTTTTTGTGTCTATGATATTTGAAGAACTCTTCTGTAGCATTTACATTCAAAGGCATTTAATGTGTTTCTCAGCTGTTTTGTTAAGTGTCCAGGTCTCACAGGCATATGTTGCCATGGGAAAGATGCATGCCCTTAAAAATCTTATTTTTGAAGTTCTGTCTGTTTATCTCCACAGATTCTTTAGTTGTTTTACTTTCTGAAGAGCGATAGATTTCCTCCTTTTAATTTCCCTCATTGTATCTCCATTATTAGTTAGTAGTGATAAAAGATATTCAAAACTCTCCACTTCTTCCAGTTTTTCCTCATTGATATATATTTCAGCTGCTTTGTTTGGTTTGTCAGTTGTCATCAATTTAGTTTTCTTCGCATTAAGATGGAGGTTTTGTTCTTCGCTGTTCTTACGGACTGACATAATTAGTTTTTCCATTCATTTTTGTGTTGTGGACAGTAATACTGTGCCATCTAATCTCTGGTATTTCATAACCTCCAATTGTTATAGCATCGTAATACTCTTCGTCTACATCTTCTCTAACATTCCTCATTATATTTTTAGTATAGAAGTTAAATAAGTAGGGTGACAATATGCACCCCTGACGGACCCCTTGTTTTATGTCAAACCAAGTTGTTGTTTCACCATTTATTCTTACTGCTGCCTGTTGGTCTAGATACAGAAGTGACATTAATTGTATCAAATGTCTTGGAAATCTCATTTTTTCCATTATTTCCCAAAGTTTCTGGTGTTGTACACAATCAAATGCCTTTGAGTAGTCCGTAAAAGATAAATATAGATTCACATTAAACTCTCTGCATTTCTCTATTATTAATATTATATTGAATATATGGCCTCTGTTCCTCTTCCGTGTCTAAAACCAGCTTGGACCAGATTGACTTCTATTTTCTTATGAAATCTACGCATTATGTTTTTTACAGAATTTTACTGGCATGACTAATCAGGGCAACAGTTCTGTAGTTTGTGCAGTATTTCAGGTTACCCTTTTTTTTGCAGTGGTATGAATAAAGTTCTTTTACATTCTTTTGGCCAAATACCAGAATGCCATATCTTTTTACATAGTGCATGATAGATTGTTGCACGTTCCTTTCCTCCTGCTTTAATAAGTTCAGCTGTTATCTCATCACATCCTGGTGATTTACCATTTTTCAGATTCTTTACTGCCCATAAAGCTTCTTCAATTGTCGGTTCGGGTTCTTTCTCCTCCAATAATAATTCACACTGTTGATTTCTGCTTTCACAGTCAGTTGTTTCATACATTCCTCTGCAATATTCCTTCCATCTTTCCAGAATTTCTTCGGTCTCTGTCAAGGTATTCCCTATCTCGTCACACATTACATTTAGCTTTGGTGTGACATTTCTAGTCACTGTCTTCATTTCTTTAAACATTTCACTATCTCTTCCACACTTCTGATGTCCTTCTATTCTTTCACAACAATCTTGTATGTATTGTTTTTTGTCTTTTCTTATGTTTCTTCGTACTTCTTTTGTTACCTCCTGTACAGCCATCAGGATTTCGAAACGGTTCTTCACCTCCATACCGTATTGTTCTGGTATTTTTGTAAGATCAAAGCGGAGTGGTTTTGATCCCGTAACTGTCTTTTTTATCTTTATCTTCATGTCTGCTATTAATAACTCATGGTCCGTGTCACAATCAGCACCTGGTAAAGTTTTTGCTGATGTTATACTTGATCTCCACCTTCTTTACACCGAATATAATTCATTGTTTTCTGAACAGTCCCGAAATTTTTGTTTAGTAGATAGTCATTTATATATGTATGTAGTTACTTCTGTACTGAGTGAATGTTTAAGAGCGAAACGTAAATGTTATATTTTATTTTATGTCTCTCAGCTTCAATGTTAGTTATGTTTGTTACATGAACAGCATATTTGTAGAATGTCTGGAATAGAGTGAAAGATGTGTGTCAGATGGGCCTGCGTGCCCAATTCTTAACCCTTTTGAAATAAAGATCAGTCAATCAAACTTTGCACTAAAATGGAATCAATTTGACTCTTGGTTTTCCCATCAGGTGATGTCCATGTGCAAAGTCTTTTTGGATGTTGTTTAAAAAGTGTGTTAGCAATCATTAGCTCATTTTCCATGCAAAACACCATTAGATAGTCACCTGCCTCATTCCTATATTCTAAGCTAAATTTCCCTACAACATTTCCTTCATCTTCTGCTCTTTCTGGTTCACATTCTGGTTCATTATTAACATCGTTCACAATCTCTGTCACGTCCAACTGCTCTGATCTCTTTCTCGTTGCCTTCATCTTTTCACTACAAAATGTCCCAGCTTTTTCTGTCATCGTTGTTAATTGCTTCTTCGAATTTCTGCCCTGATTTTATCTTCGCTTCTCTTGTTACTCTATTTCTAGCGTCTTCTAACAGTTAGATGTTTAGTTTAGTCTTTCTCCTGCTTACTTCTCATCCATTCTTTATATTTATTTCTCTTTTCTTTTACAGCCTCTTTCACCTCATCATTTCACCATGTCTTTTTTCTATATCCTTTTGTTCATAGTACCACATGTTTCCTTTTTTTCATAGTACCACATGTTTCCTTTTTTTCATAGTACCACATGTATCCTTTTTTTCATAGTACCACATGTTTCCTTTTTTTCATAGTACCACATGTTTCCTTTTTTTCATAGTACCACATGTTTCCTTTTTTTCATAGTACCACATGTTTCCTTTTGTTCATAGTACCACATGTTTCCTTTTTTTCATAGTACCACATGTTTCCTTTTTTTCATAGTACCACATGTTTCCTTTTTTTCATAGTACCACATGTTTCCTTTTTTTCATAGTACCACATGTTTCCTTTTTTTCATAGTACCACATGTTTCCTTTTTTTCATAGTACCACATGTTTCCTTTTTTTCATAGTACCACACTTTTCCTCTGCTGTTTGCAAGAAAGCTGGTTTTGAACAAGGCCCATTCCTCTTCCACTGATTTTGTTTCTGTTGGAAAGGTTATGAACAATTCTCCTATTTTCTCATATTCTTCTTTCACATTCTCTTCCTTGAGCTTGCCTAGTTTTATTGTTTCACTTTTCTTCTTGGGAGTTCTGCTATGGCTTTTCCTGTGTGTTCTGATGACTGCTACTACAGCTTTGTGGTCTGTGCTTGAACTCAGGTTGGGTACTGCTCTGCATCTATGACTGAACTTTTCTTGTTGTTCCTTGCTAAAAATCACTTTGGCTTCTGCATGTCAAATTTGTGCCAGGTATATATTTGGGAACAAGGCAACTGAAATATGTATCAGTGAGGAAAAACTGGAAGAAGTGGAGAGTTTTGAATATCTTGGATCACTGCTAACTAATAATGGAGATACAATGCGGAAATTAAAAGGAGGACATCTATTGCTCTTCAGAAAGTAAAACAAATAAAGAATCTGTGGAGAGGAGCAGACAGAACCACAAAAATAAGATTTTTAAGGGCATGCATCTTTCCCATCGCAACATATGTCTGTGAGACCTGGACACTTAACAAAACAGCTGAGAAGCACATAAATGCCTTTGAATGTAAATGCTATAGAAGAGTTCTCCAAATATCGTGGACACAAAAAAGAACAAATATATCTATACTACAAGAGCTTAATATTGAAGAAGGCTGGCTAGTAAAGAGGATTAAAGAGAGAAAACTTAAATATTTTGGCCACATTAAACGTCATGATAATTTAGAGAAGACAGTATTGGAAGGATACATAATGGGAAAAAGAAAAAGAGGAAGACCGAAACGAAGATGGCTGCAAGACATCGTTGATGATCTGGAAATGGATGCAGCAGCAGCAGGCCATCTTGCTCACAACCGAGAGGCCTACAGGAGTGCTGTTTGGAAGGCAAAGTTCCGCAAGGGACATGCAAAGAAATGAATGATATATTTGGGAGTCTATGTGTTTAAAGAATCTATTTTGTGATTTAAAAAAAAAAGAAAGTACTGACTGCACAGTTATAGAAGTCTGCTACCATTTTCTCTTCTAAAGCACTGGTAGTTACCGAAGATTGTATATGATGTATTTCTGTAAGATTGTACATAGCTAAATCTTGCAAGAGTATAGATCTAAGATTTAAGTAAGATTGGAGAGCAAGTTTTTGCAAGATTGTATTCGTCATAAAATAACGCAAGATTGGGGCTTTTTTCGTAAAATCGATCATACTCTACTCTTTTGAAAGATTGTAGACAATAGCTTATTGTAAACTAGTGCGAGAGAGATTGTTTTAAAGTTGTATAATGTAGACATTTGAACTGGTACACTAAAATACTGTCGTTTATGGTAGATTGTACTGGCATTCTGATGTATATGGTAGATTGTACTGGCACTCTGATGTATATGGTAGATTGTACTAGCACTCTGATGTATATGGTAGATTGTACTAGCACTCTGATGTATATGGTAGATTGTACTAGCACTCTGATGTATATGGTAGATTGTACTAGCACTCTGATGTATGTGGTAGATTGTACTAGCACTCTGATGTATGTGGTAGATTGTACTAGCACTCTGATATATGTGGTAGATTGTACTAGCACTCTGATGTATGTGGTAGATTATTCAGAAGCTTGTAACATTTCACAAGAAAACAAAGAAACGAGTCTGTTCCTTACCCACAAATAACAAGAACAAATTGTGAAGATTTAGAATATTCTTGACATTGATTAGACGCTTTGCGAGATCTGATGATCAAAGTAAGCATTTTAAATGGTTCCACATATTAAATCTAGAGATGTATATTTATCTGTGATTTCCCCCCCCCCCCCCCCCCAAACACGCACATTTTAAGTAACGCCTGGGTAAAAGCAACTAATCTGCATTATTCTTTGTTCAAAATAAACTGCATAAGGAAGTCATGGCCAAAATAGGCAGTTATACGAGTATAATGTATGACAGAGCAGACACGAGTATATTGTATGACAGAGCAGACACCAGTATATTGTATGAAAGACAGACACGAGTATATTGTATGACAGAGCAGACATTAGTATATTGTATGACAGAGCAGACACCAGTATATTGTATGAAAGACAGACACCAGTATATTGTATGACAGAGCAGACACGAGTATATTGTATGACAGAGCAGACACGAGTATATTGTATGACAGAGCAGACACCAGTATATTGTATGAAAGACAGACACGAGTATATTGTATGAAAGACAGACACGAGTATATTGTATGACAGAGAAGACATGAGTATATTGTATGACAGAGAAGACACGAGTATATTGTATGACAGAGCAGACATGAGTATATTGTATGAAAGACAGACACCAGTATATTGTATGACAGTGCAGACACGAGTATATTGTATGACAGTGCAGACACCAGTATATTGTATGACAGTGCAGACACCAGTATATTGTATGACAGTGCAGACACCAGTATATTGTATGACAGTGCAGACACCAGTATATTGTATGACAGTGCAGACACCAGTATATTGTATGAAAGACAGACACCAGTATATTGTATGAAAGACAGACACCAGTATATTGTATGAAAGACAGACACGAGTATATTGTATGAAAGACAGACACCAGTATATTGTATGAAAGACAGACACCAGTATATTGTATGAAAGACAGACACGAGTATATTGTATGAAAGACAGACACCAGTATATTGTATGACAGAGCAGACACGAGTATATTGTATGAAAGACAGACACCAGTATATTGTATGACAGAGCAGACACGAGTATATTGTATGACAGTGCAGACACCAGTATATTGTATGACAGTGCAGACACCAGTATATTGTATGACAGTGCAGACACCAGTATATTGTATGACAGTGCAGACACCAGTATATTGTATGAAAGACAGACACCAGTATATTGTATGACAGAGCAGACACGAGTATATTGTATGACAGTGCAGACACCAGTATATTGTATGACAGTGCAGACACGAGTATATTGTATGACAGTGCAGACACGAGTATATTGTATGAAAGACAGACACCAGTATATTGTATGAAAGACAGACACCAGTATATTGTATGAAAGACAGACACCAGTATATTGTATGAAAGACAGACACCAGTATATTGTATGAAAGACAGACACCAGTATATTGTATGAAAGACAGACACCAGTATATTGTATGAAAGACAGACACCTGTGTATTGTATGACAGTGCAGACACGAGTATATTGTATGACAGTGCAGACACGAGTATATTGTATGACAGTGCAGACACCAGTATATTGTATGACAGAGCAGACACGAGTATATTGTATGACAGTGCAGACATGAGTATATTGTATGACAGAGCAGACATGAGTATATTGTATGACAGTGCAGACACCAGTATATTGTATGACAGAGCAGACACGAGTATATTGTATGACAGTGCAGACACCAGTATATTGTATGACAGTGCAGACACGAGTATATTGTATGACAGTGCAGACATGAGTATATTGTATGACAGTGCAGACATGAGTATATTGTATGACAGAGCACACACGAATATATTTTAGACAGAGCAAACACGAGTATATTGTATGACAGAGCAGACAATTTAGATTGTTTACTAGCTAAAAATGTGGACAGAAAAAAGAACAAATATATCTATACTTCAAGAGCTTAATATTGAAGAAGGCTGGCTAGTAAAGAGGATTAAAGAGAGAAAACTTAAATATTTTGGCCACATTAAACGTCATGATAATTTAGAGAAGACAGTATTGGAAGGATACATAATGGGAAAAAGAAAAAGAGGAAGACCAAAACGAAGATGGCTGCAAGACATCGGTGACGATCTGCAAATGGATGCATCAGCAGCAGGCCATCTTGCTCACAACCGAGAGGCCTACAGGAGTGCTGTTTGGGAGGCAAAGTTCCGCAAGGGACATGCAAATGAATGAATGAATGACTAGCTGAAAGAAGCGATACTTTCTTGCAGGTGGAATCAAGAAACTTGGTGTACACATGGACAAACTTGGTGTACACATGGACAAACTTGGTGTACACATGGACAAACATTTCAACTAAAGGAAAATAACTTGTCTCATTCTGATATTTTTAAAGACAAGTATCTGTTACATGTGTATTCCAGGATACTGGATGTACATGTAGGCAAATTTCTCATGTGTTTAATGCAAGATATGGGCAGTACATGCAAGGGAACTTCTCATGTATGTAATCCAAGATATGGGCTGTACTGTGTGTACTGAATCCAGGGATCACTAATTCTCGCACTTTACTATCACACATCATCTTTTCTAATGAAAACTCAGATACATGAACTAATTAGCCACAATTTATTGCTTGTTAAATCTGATGCTTTATTCGTACTTTCCACCTTTCGCCCTCTTTCTCGCTCTTTGAGGGTATTAATTTGACGTATTAAGTTTCCCTGGGGATGCTGGGATACCCTGGCGTGATAAGGCAGGCCCCGGGAGCTGGAGATAACCCTATCTTCTGCTTCCTACTGCACGTGCATACCGTTATTACAGATAATGTTTTAAATGTCTTGTAAATTTGGAAAGGTCACATGAATGCATGACATTATAACTATACAATCATTAGTTTCAATGTATGGCATTATTGCATACATATATGCATACATACATACACATACGTACACACATAATGGCAAGTACACATTCACCCTCCTACATCAGTGTAAAGATAAAACACACAGCAGACTTAAAGACAGGCAAACAGACAGACTGATGGATGGATGGATGGATGGATGGATGGATGGATGGATGGATGGATGGATGGATGGATGGATGGATGGATGGATGGATGGATGGATGGATAATAGGAAAAATATAAAGGCAATGCATGACAAGTGTGTTAGTGTAAACTTTTATTATCATGCAGTGTTAACTTTTGTTATCATGTAGTGTTAACTTTTGTTATCATGTAGTGTTAACTTTTGTTATCATGTAGTGTTAACTTTTGTTATCATGTAGTGTTAACTTTTGTTATCATGTAGTGTTAACTTTTGTTATCATGTAGTGTTAACTTTTGTTATCATGTAGTGTTAACTTTTGTTATCATGTAGTGCCAGCTTTTGTTATCATGTAGTGTTAACTTTTGTTATCATGTAGTGTTAACTTTTGTTATCATGTAGTGTTAACTTTTGTTATCATGTAGTGTTAACTTTTGTTATCTTTTCTTATCATATAGTGCTGACTGTTCTTATCATGTAGTTTTAACTTTTCCTATCATGTAGTGCTAGCTTTTGTTATCATGTATTGCCACCTTTTGTTAGCATGTAGTGTTAACTTTTGTTATCATGTAGTGTTAACTTTCGTTATCATGATATATTGTATGACAGAGCAGACATGAGTATATTGTATGACAGTGCAGACACCAGTATATTGTATGACAGAGCAGACACGAGTATATTGTATGACAGTGCAGACACCAGTATATTGTATGACAGTGCAGACACGAGTATATTGTATGACAGTGCAGACATGAGTATATTGTATGACAGTGCAGACATGAGTATATTGTATGACAGAGCACACACGAATATATTTTAGACAGAGCAAACACGAGTATATTGTATGACAGAGCAGACAATTTAGATTGTTTACTAGCTAAAAATGTGGACAGAAAAAAGAACAAATATATCTATACTTCAAGAGCTTAATATTGAAGAAGGCTGGCTAGTAAAGAGGATTAAAGAGAGAAAACTTAAATATTTTGGCCACATTAAACGTCATGATAATTTAGAGAAGACAGTATTGGAAGGATACATAATGGGAAAAAGAAAAAGAGGAAGACCAAAACGAAGATGGCTGCAAGACATCGGTGACGATCTGCAAATGGATGCATCAGCAGCAGGCCATCTTGCTCACAACCGAGAGGCCTACAGGAGTGCTGTTTGGGAGGCAAAGTTCCGCAAGGGACATGCAAATGAATGAATGAATGACTAGCTGAAAGAAGCGATACTTTCTTGCAGGTGGAATCAAGAAACTTGGTGTACACATGGACAAACTTGGTGTACACATGGACAAACTTGGTGTACACATGGACAAACATTTCAACTAAAGGAAAATAACTTGTCTCATTCTGATATTTTTAAAGACAAGTATCTGTTACATGTGTATTCCAGGATACTGGATGTACATGTAGGCAAATTTCTCATGTGTTTAATGCAAGATATGGGCAGTACATGCAAGGGAACTTCTCATGTATGTAATCCAAGATATGGGCTGTACTGTGTGTACTGAATCCAGGGATCACTAATTCTCGCACTTTACTATCACACATCATCTTTTCTAATGAAAACTCAGATACATGAACTAATTAGCCACAATTTATTGCTTGTTAAATCTGATGCTTTATTCGTACTTTCCACCTTTCGCCCTCTTTCTCGCTCTTTGAGGGTATTAATTTGACGTATTAAGTTTCCCTGGGGATGCTGGGATACCCTGGCGTGATAAGGCAGGCCCCGGGAGCTGGAGATAACCCTATCTTCTGCTTCCTACTGCACGTGCATACCGTTATTACAGATAATGTTTTAAATGTCTTGTAAATTTGGAAAGGTCACATGAATGCATGACATTATAACTATACAATCATTAGTTTCAATGTATGGCATTATTGCATACATATATGCATACATACATACATACACATACGTACACACATAATGGCAAGTACACATTCACCCTCCTACATCAGTGTAAAGATAAAACACACAGCAGACTTAAAGACAGGCAAACAGACAGACTGATGGATGGATGGATGGATGGATGAATGGATGGATGGATGGATGGATGGATGGATGGATGGATGGATGGATGGATGGATGGATGGATGGATAATAGGAAAAATATAAAGGCAATGCATGACAAGTGTGTTAGTGTAAACTTTTATTATCATGCAGTGTTAACTTTTGTTATCATGTAATGTTAACTTCCGTTGTTATGTAGTGTTAAACTTTCTTATCATGTGTTGTTAACTTTTATTATCATGGTGTGTTAATTTTTGTTACCACATAATGTTAACCTTTGTTATTATGTAGTGTTATATTTTATTATCATGTAGAGCTAACCTTTCTTATCATGTAGTGCCAGCTTTTGTTATCATGTAGTGTTACCTTTTGTTACCATATACTGTTAACTTTGGTTATCATGTACTGTTAACTTTCGTTATCATGCAGTATTAACTTTTGTTATCTTTTCTTATCATATAGTGCTGACTGTTCTTATCATGTAGTTTTAACTTTTCCTATCATGTAGTGCTAGCTTTTGTTATCATGTATTGCCACCTTTTGTTAGCATGTAGTGTTAACTTTTGTTATCATGTAGTGTTAACTTTCGTTATCATGATATATTTCCGTGTACAGCGGTCGTATAAATAATCTGTGCACATATTACAACATATGGAACCCCAGGCGGGCTGAGTTGTGTATTTATATCAAACAATTGCTTCTGTTGGAGTCCAGCAAAGACACATTGTTATCGCAGACATTTTTTCTCTCTTTGATCGTCGAGTTTGATTATAATAAATCTGCTTCTGTTTACATCTCTCTCTCTCTCTCTCTCTCTCTTTTACATATGGCAAAGAAGTGATCACGTGATCCATCTGCGAACTTACAGTTACGTGCTGAGAGAAAATTGATGAATAGTTTGATGAAAACATTATAAATATCTTGATGATTTACAAGTATGTTGATGATTGATAAATGTGCTTATTACTTTGAATGTTGTCTGTTATTTTAAGTTTCTTAAAACTAAGAATTGACTTTCTGGAAAAAAATGTTTGATTGTTACTATTCGTATAAATCTTTTTTTAAATTGTTACTAGATCAACAAATTCTGTAAATTTGTTTTCCTATATCAACAGATCCGGCCTTTTTTGCTATATCAAGAGATTCAGTTTTTATCAAAAGATTCTGTCTTTGTTGCTACATAGCACCACGAGATTAGGTTTGTGTTGCTATATCAACAGATTCTGTCTCTGATTGTTACTATAAGTATAGTTCTCTGATTGTTACTATAAATGTAGTTCTTGTTTTTTATGGTTTTTGCAATCACAGATCATGTCTTACTCTATCAGCATATGAAGACTTCTCCTTGTTTGTCACGGTTCAAACAGATCTTGTCTGTGTACATTGTTGTTGGTGTTGTTATTGTTGTTGTTGTTAATGTTATTGTTATTGTTGTTGATGTTGTTGGTGTCGTTGTTGTTATTATTGTTGCGGAGAAAATGTGCATCTTTTTGTGTTTGATGTTGACCCAGACTGACAGCTGTTTCATCAGAGAATGGAGAATTGTGTGCTAGTGTAAGGAGAATTATGTGCTAGTGTGAGGAGAATTATGTGCTAGTGTGAGGAGAATTATGTGCTAGTGTAAGGAGAATTATTTGCTAGTGTGAGGAGAATTATTTGCTAGTGTGAGGAGAATTATGTGCTAGTGTGAGGAGAATTATGTGCTAGTGTGAGGAGAATTATGTGCTAGTGTGAGGAGAATTATGTGCTAGTGTGAGCAGAATTATGTGCTAGTGTGAGGAGAGTTGTGTGGTGGTGCTAGGCTGAGACAGTACTTGATCTGGCTACTGAGGACAGACTTCTCATTATTTGCTGCTGTTATCCTGAAACTGAGGATTACAAGTCCTAAACGTCTGCTACCTGCTGTCAGGACACTCTTCTTTTCTGCTGTTAGTTGACAAACTTCTGCACGATTAAATATAGATCGGTTATGACCCTGCCCCCACTGTCGGCCCTGGCTCGACCCAGGGTCGGGGATTAAGGAAAAGTGTTAAAGAAATAAATAAAAAAGAGGAGGAGGAGGAGTAAAAATAACCAAGAAAAATATAGCAAGATAAATAAAGAAATAAGACGCAAATGCAGAGAAGCAAAAGAAGTGTGGCAATGCAGACAGATAGAGGACGCTCATAATAAAGACAGCAAAAACATGCACAAACGAATTAGTGAACTCACAGGCAGGAAAACAAAATATACCACAAGATGCCTGAAATCAAAAGAAGGTAAAATGTTAATGGGAAAAAAGAAGACATTTTGGACAGGTGGACAGAGTATATCGGTGAGCTATATGGAGGAGAAGGACCAGAATTAACACCAGATACTGAAAACTGTGATGGTCGACCAATACTTGAAGATGAAATCATACATGCCATCAAACACATGAAGAAAGGAAAAGCGAATGGGCCTGATAATATAACAATAGAGGAAATAGAGGCACTAGAGAAGATAGGAATAAAAATAATAACCAAGTTACTGAATGACATTTACAACAGTGGTTATATTCCCAGTGAACTGATTAAATCCACGTTTAATAGCACTACCAAAGAAACCAGGTGCAAAGGAATGTGACGACCACCGGACTATCAGCCTCTCATGTCACATAACGAAGCTACTTCTGAGAATCATTATGAGAAGAACAAGGAAAAAGATAAAAATGGAAATAGCAGATGAACAGTTTGGATTTGTTGAAGGAAAGGGAACACACAATGCCATTTATGCTTTACGAACACTAACAGAAAGAGCCTTAGAAGTACAGAAAGATCTCTACTTATGCTTCATTGATTACACCAAGGCATTTGACAAGGTGAAACATAATGAAATTATTAAAATGCTTGAAGACATCAATACAGATGACAAAGACCTGAGGATTGTAAAACATCTATACTTGCACCAAGAAGCAGCAGTTCGAGCTGAAAATAGAATTGGAAAATATCAACCTATAAAACAAGGGGTGCGACAAGGATGTGTACTATCTCCAGACCTTTTTTCTCTGTATAGCGAGAATATTCTAAGAACAATCATCACAGAACCAGGCATAAAAATTGGAGGATACAATATTAACAACCTTCGGTATGCTGACGACACAGTACTGATAGCTGAGAACCAACAAGACCTGCAAAATCTCTTGGATAAAGTCGCCAAAGAAAGTGAACAGAAAAGCCTTACTTTGAACATCAAAAAGACAGAGACTATGGTTATATCTAAGAAACAGAATCCACCAGCATGCAGTATTAAATTAAACGGAACTATTCTAAAGCAGGTGCAGAAATTCAAATACCTTGGAGCAGTAATAACTTCAGATGGGAAATGCAGAACAGAAATTAGGAACAGAATAGGCAAGCAAAGACTGCATTTCAGAGAATGAGAAACATATTAACCAACACATCCTTATCAATGAATGTTAGAAAACGAGTCCTAAAATGCTATATTGAACCTATCTTGTTATATGGAAGTGAATCATGGACAATAGGCAAGTCTGCACAAAAATCATTGGAAGCAGCATAAATGTGGTTTATTAGAAGAATGTTGCGAATCCCCTGGACGGCAAAAATAACTAATGAAGAATGTATGAGAAGAGCTGGAGAGACAAAAAACCTTGTCAAAAAGATAAGAGAGAGACAATGTACTTTCATAGGACATGCAATGAGAAGAGGGGGCACTGAAAATATTATAACAACAGGAAAAATAGAAGGAAGAAGATCAAGATGAAGACCAAGAGAAATGATACTGGACAGTCTGACGGGGTGGTGTGAGAGGAGATCACCAACTGAGCTGATGGCCTGCATGAAGGATCGGGTACTCTGGAGAAGCATAACAGCCAACGCCAGTCGGCACGGCACCTGATGATGGTGATGATGATGTTAAAGAAATTCGCTTGAAATACTTTCCCCACAAATCCAAAGTTAGTGGCATGGGGTCAAGGGCCGCGGGACATGCGCAGTTTCAATGTAGGTCACAGAGGGCGTGCACATAGACTCAGCCTTAAATATAAAGGAACTGTGAAAAACGCCATTTCCAAAACACCCCATAAACTATCCATAATCTCTCTCTCTCTCTCTCTCTCTCTCTCTCTCTCTCCCCCCCCCCCCCCCCCGGGCTCTCACCTTCTCTCTCGTGGACTTAGAATTCCATTCTTAGAGTAAATAACTGATTTCACCGAATAGAAAGCCAGATTAACAACAAATTTCTAATCTATGTACACCCGGATGTTAATTACGTTAACTGTAATGAAGATTTTTTTTCTCCTTATTCATTTTATTTTGCCGACACAAATGAAACGAAGAAAAAAAACTTTCTCTCTGTTCCTTCTCTCACCCGTCTTTCATAAAAAAAATTTCTTACAGTTAGAAGTTTCTTACAGTTATAAGTTTCTTACAGTTAGAAGTTTATTACAGTTAGAAGTTTATTACAGTTAGAAGTTTATTACAGTTAGAAGTTTATTACAGTTAGAAGTTTATTACAGTTAGAAATTTATTACAGTTAGAAGTTTATTACAGTTAGAAGTTTCTTACAGTTAGAAGTTTCTTACAGTTAGAAGTTTATTACAGTTAGAAGTTTATTACAGTTAGAAATTTCTTACAATTAAAAATTTCTTAAAGTTACAAGTTTCTTACAATTAGACGTTTCATAGAGTTAGAAGTTTCTTACAGTTAGAAGTTTCCTACAGTTAGAAGTTTATTACAATTAGAAGTTTCTTTTAGTTAGAAGTTTCTTTTAGTTAGAAGTTTCTTACAGTTAGAAGTTTCTTACAGTTAGAAGTTTCTTTTAGTTAGAAGTTTCTTTTAGTTAGAAGTTTCTTACAGTTAGAAGTTTCTTACAGTTAGAAGTTTCTTTTAGTTAGAAGTTTCTTTTAGTTAGAAGTTTCTTACAGTTAGAAGTTTCCTACAGTTAGAAGTTTATTACAATTAGAAGTTTCTTTTAGTTAGAAGTTTCTTTTAGTTAGAAGTTTCTTACAGTTAGAAGTTTCTTACAGTTAGAAGTTTCTTTTAGTTAGAAGTTTCTTTTAGTTAGAAGTTTCTTACAGTTAGAAGTTTCTTACAGTTAGAAGTTTCTTTTAGTTAGAAGTTTCTTTTAGTTAGAAGTTTCTTTTAGTTAGAAGTTTCTTACAGTTAGAAGTTTCTTTTAGTTAGAAGTTTCTTTTAGTTAGAAGTTTCTTACAGTTAGAAGTTTCTTTTAGTTAGAAGTGTGATATTCTTTCATTTACAGTCTAGTTGTTATACCTTAGCACAAACATGTCCATAAATCTCTACGTTATTTACGAGCACACACAGAGATAACACGTGACACATAAGTTGAACAACAGATAATATGAACATTCCCCAAATAAGTGACAAGGAAAGCAGAAGTACATCTCCGATGAATTAAATGTCAAATGTTCTAAATGCTCGGGTACGCGAAGACCTGTTAGAAAATAACACAAGAATAATGTCTGGGCGGTCTGCTTCTTAGATCCACGCCATCTTTTCTTTGTAATATTACCAGAAAACAGAAGTTGTTAACAACATTTCCTATCCTGCTCATTTTGTGCTCGAAGCGATGGAGTTGATAAGAAAATAAAGCTAGCGACTAAAAATGCCAAGTATGAAGGTTTCTAGATGTCAGATAAGAAGATAAAGAGAAGATGAAAAAGAAAACGGCAAGGTGAAGTTCTTAGATATCTGGAGACGGACGTGATGTGACAAGAAACTTGTCAGAAAAAAAATAACATGATGAAATAATGTGAGATCACTTTCACCTCAGTTACAAATAGTAATCATCATCATGTGGCTTCTCTAGAATGAAGATTGGCGGTAATGGATCTCCAGCTCCCTGATGCCCTCGCTCCCTGGCTCCCTGGCCTTGAATGTGAGATCATTTTCATCTCAGTTACAATATTTTGTGAAAATCAGTTAATTTTTTTCTTGATTATCTCATAAATATTTTTGGTTATCACATTATATACACTGCTCATATATACTGTCCAAAAAAAAAAAAGAAACGCAAAACTACTGATGACCCAATTTTAGCCATAAACTTGACACTCTATAGCTGTTTAAATTGAATGAATAAAATTGTTAAATTGCACACAATAATACCTAAGGGTTTAAACACTCACTTGACAGTTTCCTGCATCTGTGTGACGAGAATTTGTTAGTTCCAGGGGTTCTCAAGTTAGCATGGTGTGTGGTCTCCGCTTGCATCGATCAGCGACTGGCATCTCCTGGGCATAGATGCGATTAGATATCTGATGTGCGCCTGTGGGATGGCTGCCCACTCTTCCTGGAGTGCCTGCCACAGATCATGACGATTGGCTGGAGAAACGTTTAGGCGACAAACACGTCTTTGCAGCTCATCCCGTAGGTGCTCGATCGGATTCATGTCTGGAGACAGAGATGGCCAGGGAAGGGTCAGAATGTTGTTGGCAGTCAGGAACTGTGTGGTAAACCGTGCAGAATGGGGTCTGGCGTTGTCCTGTTGAAACACAGATCTTTGCGCAGCCAAAAATGGAAGGACATGGGGTCGAAGAATTTCATTGACTTACCGTTGCGCATTCAAGGCTCCTTCAATCTGCACCAATGGACTCCTTCCATTGAAATTGATCATTCCCCACACCATTACACCCCCACCACCGTGCGGCGGAGCTTCATCAACGCAATTTTGGGCAAAACCTTCATTTGGCCTACGGTAGACCCTTCTCCGCATATCATGGCGGTGCAACAAAAAGGAAGATTCGTCACTAAACCAGACACGTCTCCACTGATTGTCAGTTGTCCAGGGCCGATGCTGGTTGGCCCAAACAAGTAAATTTTGGCGATGGCGTCTCGTTAAGACAGGACCTCGGTGAGGTCGTCGTGCCACCAGTCCAGCTTCATGCAGTCTATGCTGGACAGTTTGATCAGACATGCGACGTCCTGCAAGCAATGACTGGGCACTTGAGGAAGCTGTTGTAAACTTGTTTCTGAGGTGATGAACCAGAATAAAGCGGTCATCAGCTGCTGTTGTCACCCTGGGTCGTCCACTGTGGTGCCGGTCTTCAGCTGAGCCAGTGGCTTGGAAGCGGTGACAAAGTCGGATGATGGTACTCTGCTGCACGTTTAAATGCCTGGTAACCTGACTTGACTTTCACCTACTTGCAGGCGACCAGTAGCAATGTTTCGTACATTTTGCGATAAACGGGCCATAATTGTCTGCTTGAAAATTAACTGAATTTGTTTGTGTAACCTAATCCTTTTATAGGGTTTCACTTGCGTGGGAAGTGAGTTGTGCTCACCACAAAAATCACGACTTTTCCATAAACGCAACGTGAGTTATGGTTAAAAAATGCATGATTAGCAAGGGCAGCTACTGCGTTCTGACTATACAGGAGAATAGCAAAATTCACGCTAAATCATGGACCTGATATCTTGGTGACTATTTTTGGTTTGGTTTGAGATACACCGGAAAACATTTTGGTCATAACATATAAAAAAAAGAAACTTATATAAACTATGCATTTTTTTGGACAGTATATTTTTGGTTATCTGATATATATTTTTGGTTATCTGATATATGTTTTTAGTTATCTGATAAAATAGTTTTGGACTTTTTCCCAAGAAAGACTCTTTAAATTGTAAAAGAAATTGTTAGTTTACTTTGTTCAGTTTTTGTTCTTCAACTTCTTAGAAAATAAATATAATTAATAGAATATAAATAACAGAATATAAATAAAAGAGTATAAATAACAGAATATAAATAGCAGAATATAAATAAAAGAGTATAAATAATAGAATATAAATAACAGAACATAAATAACAGAATATAACTACGATTTTATCGCGATTACTAATGAAATATTAATTTGTATATTTTAGTTTGATGTAAAATTACACTGCCCAAAGAACCCAGATTAAAAATCATTAACATGGATACGAGACAACGTCCCTAGACACAACAACGTCCTATACACAACAACGTCCTAGAGACAACAACGTCCTAGAGACAACAACATCCTAGACACAACAACATCCTATACACAACAACGTCCTAGAGATAACAACGTCCTAGAGACAACAACATCCTAGACACAACAACATCCTAGACACAACAACGTCCTATACACACAACGTCTTAGAGACAACAATGTCCTAGACACAACAACGTCCTAGAGACAACAACGTCCTAGACACAACTACGTCCTAGAGACAACAACGTCCTAGACACAACAACGTCCCTAGACAACAACATCCTATACACAACAACGTCCTATACACAACAACGTCCTATACACAACAACGTCCTAGAGACAACAACGTCCTAGAGACAACAACATCCTAGACACAACAACGTCCTATACACAACAACGTCCTAGAGATAACAACGTCCTAGAGACAACAACATCCTAGACACAACAACATCCTAGACACAACAACGTCCTATACACACAACGTCCTAGAGACAACAATGTCCTAGACACAACAACGTCCTAGAGACAACAACGTCCTAGACACAACAACGTCCTAGAGACAACAACGTCCTAGACACAACAACGTCCCTAGACACAACAACATCCTAGAGATAACAACGTCCCTAGACACATAGTCTTAGTCACAACAACGTCCTAGACACATCAACGCCTCAGACAAAACAACGTCTAGACACAACAACGTCCGTAGGCACAACAACGTCATAGACACAACGTATCAGACACAATAACGTCCTAGACATAGCAACGTCTGAGACACAATAACGTCATAGACACAACAACGTCTGAGACACAATAACGTCCTAGACACAACAACGTCTGAGACACAATAACGTCCTAGACACAACAACGTCTGAGACACAATAACCTCCTAGACACAATAACGTCCTAGACACAACAACGTCATAGACACAATAACGTCATAGACACAACAACGTCTGAGACACAATAACGTCATAGACACAATAACGGCCCAGTTAAAAAGAAGAGTAAAAGAATGGAAGATAATGACGGAGTGTGATAATGTCTAAATGATGACATTTGATATGTGTATTACGCTGGAGTGACATCTTCACTTCTAAATGTCAAAAAAGTAAATGTCTGCCATCACTGATAATATTAAATGTGTGTGTGTGTTTATGTATGTGTGCTTGCAGAGCTTTATGTATCACTTTATGTATCACTCTGTGATAACTTTAGGTTTTCATTACTTTTTGTTTTTAAGTTGTGTTATCCAAAATCTTCATTGTAAGACTTTTTGTTTTTAAGTTGTGTTATCCAAAATCTTCATTGTAAGAGTTGTGTTATCCAAAATCTTCATTGTAAGAGATGTGTTATCCAAAATCTTCATTGTAAGAGTTGTGTTATCCAAAATCTTCATTGTAAGAGTTGTGTTATCCAAAATCTTCATTGTAAGAGTTGTGTTATCCAAAATCTTCATTGTAAGAGTTGTGTTTGTTATCAACAAGAGAAATACCGGAATTTTTACTGGAAGCTGAGCCTCATAAAGGAATTTTTACTGAAAGCGAGACCTCTTAAATGAATTTTTGATGGAAGCAGGGCCTCCTACATGAATTGTTGTTGGAAGCAAGACCTCCTAAATGAATTTTTGCTAGAAGCAGGGCCTCCTAAAGGAATTTTTTGCTGGAAGCGGGGCCTCCTAAAGGAATTTTTTGCTGGAAGCGGGGCCTCCTAAATGAATTTTTGCTGAAAGCGGGGCCTCCTAAATGAATTTTTGCTGAAAGCGGGGCCTCCTAAATGAATTTTTGCTGAAAGCGGGGCCTTCTAAATGAATTTTTGCTGAAAGCGGGACCTCCTAAATGAATTTTTGCTGAAAGCGGGGCCTCCTAAAGGAATTTTTGCTGAAAGTGGGGCCTCCTAAAGGAATTTTTTGCTGAAAGCGGGGCCTCATAAATGAATTTTTGCTGGAAGCCGTTCCTACTACAGGACTTTTTGTTGAAAGCAGGGCCACTTACAGGAACTTTGTTGTTCCCTGGTACAAAACTATACCTCCTCCTGACATACACGCAGGGCATCACTCCGGGCTCTCTTAAAACAGAGGAAGCTCCCCCCCCCCTCCCCTCTCTCCCCGGGTCTCTGAGCAATGCATCCCCTGGACTCTCTCTCAGTGCCTCCAGAGATTATCACCAGAGATAGAACAACATAAACCAACTATCATCACAACTGATTAGTTGTATCACCAGAGATAGAACAACATAAACCAACTATCATCACAACTGATTTGTTGTATCACCAGAGATAGAACAACATAAACCAACTATCATCACAACTGATTTGTTGTATCACCAGAGATAGAACAACATAAACCAACTATCATCACAACTGATTTGTTGTATCACCAGAGATAAAACAACATAAATCAACTATCATCACAACTGATTTGTTGTATCACCAGAGATAGAACAACATAAACCAACTATCATCACAACTGATTTGTTGTATCACCAGAGATAGAACAACATAAACCAACTATCATTATATTGTAAAAAATATTTTGATTATAGCAAAAGTGAAAATAACTTAATACTGTATTGTATGTACATACATTCACACTTGAATATACATATATTCACACTTTATGTCATAACATTCTATACATAGAAAGTCTGGAGAATTATCAGAAATGACAGGTGACAGCAAGTTTGACAAGATGACAGATGACAGCAAGTTTGACAAGATGACAGGTGGCAGCAAATTTGACAAGATTACAGGTGACAGAAAGTTTGACAAGATGACAAGTGACAGCAAGTTTGACATGATGACAGATGACAGCAAGTTTGGCAAGAAAATGTGGCATTTCAGTTTACACCAAGCAGCGCGCGTCACACACGATAAGAATTTAACTGTTGTCCAAGATAAGATGTTACTTGTTTCACAAGATAAGATGTTAACTGTTGGATAAGATAAGATGTTAACTGTTGGATAAGATAAGATGTTAACTGTTGCAATTAAATTACTCTTTCTTTATTCATAGAATCTGTTCTCTAATTCTTTCTCTTTTTTTTTCTCTGGCGATAACAAATTGTTTGTTTTTGTTGCCAGATAATATTTCCTCTCAGTGATTGTACTGAATATGACATTTTGATGATAAAAGTTGATGATCATAGTTAATCAACTCATCAAATGTTTTGATGTCTGCGAATGATAGTTTTCACGATATTTTAATTGCATGGTACCCTTTCGCTTCAAATATCTGGATGCCATCTAATTAAGTTAGTTGTCTACAGGTAGATTTTAATGCCGTCTTAAGTTAGTTCTGTACAGGTATCTGCCCAGTTTGTGTGTAACTTTAGTTTGCTGGATCAGTGAGAACAAGAGATGCTGCAAGTACAAGACTGACAACAGACTGGCAAACAAACTACACTTACCTTCGCAGCGCCACCTGTGCAGCCATAATTCTCTGCCTCTCCACCACTAGCAGGCAGTTGGCACACTGACAGTCCCGCCATCTGCAATACCGTTTGTGTCCTTTCAGACACGAAACCACACCATGGTTACGACATCTGGCGCACTTCGGCGTCCTTAGTAACCGTTTGCTGTTGGATGTCGGGATATGTTGTTTGTTGGATGCAGTCTCCTTCCTGCAGTTGTTGATGCTCCTGTTCTCGACTCTTTCTTCGTCGTTGTCGGTCGCAGCTGCTGAACCTGACGGGACTTTCATGTCATCATCGCTTTGAAATGAATCATCAATGTCCAGAATAGCATCATCATCCACTGCGTCCTCTTCAAAATTATCACCACTGATATCAGTAGCAGCAACTATGATATCATCTGATGGTTGGTACATTCTCTAGAGGGATGCTGACCGCTGCTGATATGAGAAGCTGAAAATTGAAACAAAATTCTTCAGCCTTTATCACAGTGTAATAGTTACACCGAGCGTGTGAGAAGCGAAGTGGATAATGCACTAGTTTCTCGTGGTCAAATTTGGCAAGTTAAGAGTCCGAGTAGAGGCGTCCCAATCATCCCCAGCTGTAAAAATCGGTACCTGACTCCTACTGGAGCTGGGAAAGGAAAGGCGGACAGACATGGTGCTGACCACATCACCAAATCACATATTTGTACATTATGTAAAGTCTATGTTTGTACAGTATACAAAGTCTATATGTGTACAGTATATAAAGTCTATATTTATACAGTATATAAAGTCTATATTTATACAGTATATAAAGTCTATATTTATACAGTATATAAAGTCTATATTTATACAGTATATAAAGTCTATATTTATACAGTATATCTCAGAACGAAGGATTTTTGTACACAATATACGTTTCAAGCGATAATGTATCATTAATATATATATACCACTCTCCCGTAAACAACACCATGTTAGTTTTGTGGAGTTTCAGTTTTAATCCATTAAAAATATATTTCATAAATACGGGATAACATTAATTAAAAATATATTTCATAAATACGGGATAACATTAATTAAAAATATATTTCATAAATACGGGATAACATTAATTAAAAATATATTTCATAAATACGGGATAACATTAATTAAAAATATATTTCATAAATACGGGATAACATTAATTAAAAATATATTTCATAAATACGGGATAGCTTTAAAAGAAAATAAAGCAATCAATTTATTTGACTGCATTCGTTAAAAATTGCAAACATAAATACACCAAAACACATCATTTATTTTTCAAAATCAATTACCACTACCTGGTTTTTTTTCGAATGTTTAAACAAACAATACAAGATTACCTATCGAGAGCACCTGTCTGGAAAAGATAATTTGCTTTTCAAAATTTCATATCAAATGAATGTCCTCTTCTCCTCGCTCATTCTCTGTTTATAAATCACATCCAGTGTCAACCAGCTACTTGACATCACCGTCTTCACGACAACGGCAAGATTCTCCTGCAGTGGCTCGCAGCAATCTTCACTGGACACTCAGACAAACTGAACACATTTTTCTTGTTCTGAGATCCAGATTCATACTTTCCCTGTCTTCTGATATAGCCAGGATTAATATTTCCTCTAAACTAAGATTAATCTTCGGCGAACTTCATTACATCTTCATATCAAAGTTCCTTGTCAGCTTAATACGTTTCTCGCAGCTTTATTGGTGCAAATTTGTCCACGTGTTTCGCTGAGCAAAATACTCCGTTACCAGGGAGTTACGGAAACGATGGTTCTCATTGGTTGATGAACAGACAGGTAGCTCCGCCCACACAAGGCAGTAAATATACTCATGCCCTCCGAACCTCTCCCCTCCTCTCTTTTCATCTCACGACGATTTGAGAAGTGAGCAGCATTTGTCGAGCAGACCAGATCATGTCGGCGGCGTGTTTTGACTCAATGTTAGAACCCAACGTGAAACCTGCGACAACATTCACGCACTCACAAGACCTGCAGTTTGACTGTACGCACTCACAAGACCTGCAGTTTGACTGTACGCACTCACAAGACCTGCAGTTTGACTGTACGCACTCACAAGACCTACAGTTTGACTGTACGCACTCACAAGACCTACAGTTTTACTATACGCACTCACAAGACCTACAGTTTGACTGTACGCACTCACAAGACCTACAGTTTGATTGTACGCACTCACAAGACCTGCAGTTTGACTGTACGCACTCACAAGACCTACAGTTTTACTATACGCACTCACAAGACCTACAGTTTGATTGTACGCACTCACAAGACCTACAGTTTGACTGTACGCACTCACAAGACCTACAGTTTGATTGTACGCACTCACAAGACCTACAGTTTGATTGTACGCACTCACAAGACCTACAGTTTGATTGTACGCACTCACAAGACCTACAGTTTGATTGTACGCACTCACAAGACCTACAGTTTGATTGTACGCACTCACAAGACCTACAGTTTGGCTGTACGCACTCACAAGACCTACAGTTTGATTGTACGCACTCACAAGACCTACAGTTTGACTGTACGCACTCACAAGACCTACAGTTTGACTGTACGCACTCACAAGACCTACAGTTTGATTGTTTTTTTTTTTTTTGTTTTTTTTTAAATTTTCTTTTGATCATCATTTCGATCTTGTAAACAAGACAATACAATACAAGACAAGACAAAACAAAACAGCCCATCAACTTGGCATTGGCTGCTGAGATTTTAATGACCTTCATTCCTGTCACAGACATCAGCAGATATAAACGATCACAGACATCAGCAGATATAAACGGTCACAAATATGAACAGATCTATACGGTCACAAATATCAGCAGATATAAACGATCACAGACATCAGTGGATATAAACGGCCACGGACATCAGCAGATATAAACGGTCACAAACATCAACAGATCTATACGGTCACAAACATCAGCAGATATAAACGATCACTACCAGGATAGTCAACAGACTCACTTACTCTCTATGCTAATGGGGCCTGCTTCTTTAAGTCAGAATAAACCAGCTCAGGCTAAGACATGACATCTTTTGTCACAACATCTTCACCACACCTTAAGGCGTGACGGCTTTGTCACAACATCTTCACCACAACTTTAGACATGACGACATTGTCACAACTTCTTCACCACACCTTAAGATCTGACGACTATGTCACATCTTCACCACAACTTAAGACATGACGACTTTGTCACACCATCTTCACCAAACCTTAAGACATGACTGCTTTGTCAGAACATCTTCACTACAGCTTAAGATATGATTTCTTAGTCACAACATCTTCAGCACAGCGTCAACACCCAAATGTGTTTGCTTATAACACATTTATATGTTTACATGTTATGGTTATAACACATTTATATGTCTGTACGTTATGATTATAACACATTTATATATTTATGTGTTAGCTTATAATACATTTATATGTTTATACGTTGTGCTTCTAACACTTATATGTTTATGTTACGCTTATAACACATTTATATGTTATACTTTGACACATTTATATGTTTATATGCTATGTTTATAACACATTTATATGTTATACTTTGACACATTTATATGTTTATACGTATGCGTATGACATAATTATATGTTTATATGTTATGCTTGCAACATATTTATTTGTTTATATGTAATGTTTATAACACAATTATATGTTAATACATTATGCTTGTATCACATTCAAATGTTTATATATTATGTTTATAACACATTTATATGTGTATATGTTGTGTTTATAACACCTTTATGTTTACATGTTATGTTTATATGGTATGTTTATAAGACATTAATAAGTTTATATCGTATGTTTATAACACATTTATTTGTTTATGTGTAAGTTTATAACATATTTATATATTATACTTATGATACATTCATATGTTTATATATTATGCTTTTAACACGTTTACATGTTTATATGCTAGCTTATAACGCACTTATCTATTTATGTTATGCTTTTAAAACATTTATTTGTTTATATGTTATTCTTATAACACCTTTATATGTTTATATGTTATGCTTATAACACATTTATCTGTATATACCTAGTATGTTTTATAATGTTGAGAATATATGGAATTCAAAAGTTATAACCACAAAAACCAAGTTTAGATTATTCAATTCAAATGTAATATCTACCCTCATTTATGAATGCGAAAGCTGGAAAACAACTAGAGAAATAGAAAAGAAATTAGACTCTTTTGAAAACACATGCCTCAGGAGATATTTGGTATCAAGTGGAAGTAATTTAAGATCAACGCAGAGATAAGACAGATGAGCAAACAACAACCTGTCTCATGGCTGATCAGAAAAAGAAGATGGACATATGTAGGCTATGTGATGAAAAGAAACAATCAGATAATACCAAAACAAACTATCAAGTGAAGCACAACAGGTCGAAGAAAAAAAGGTCAACCATGTGAAACGAGGATATTGTTAAGAGAAGCCAGTTTAGTGGGCATAACATCCCTTGATGAAGTTGAAAGACTTGCCGAAAACAGGAAAACTTGGCAAACAACTATGCGAGCCCTATGTGACGCTGAACGGTACGGGAAGGATGTAAAATGTTCATATAGAGAGACAGCAAGAACTAGAGGCTTTTTCTCTTTGTTTCTTTCTGTGTCCGGCTCTTATTCTCTCTCTATTTTGATGTGCTTTTCCCTAATGTAATTTGTATACTTGTATTAAATCGAGTGTGTGGGAAGAATGAAAGATGGAGTGATGAGGGGCAGAATGTAAGACGGGCCTGCGTTTCTAATTCTTTACCCTTTAATAAAGATCATTCATTCATTCATTTATTCATTCTCTCTCTCTCTCTCTCTCTCTCTTTTTCTCCAAAACCTAGACTTGATCTTGACAAGAAAAGCTTTACTTATTCTGCTGCTCATCTTTGGAATACCCTCCCATCCTATATAAAAAAAATATAAGGTGACATTACTGATGATGACTTATCAATAGCCAATTGTTATGGCATTTTCCATGTTCAAATTGGTTATTTATCTTTGATGTGACAGCATTGCCTTGGATGTGACATTATTACCACGGATGTGATGTTATGAGGAGATTACACAAGCAGGTGTGGTTCTCTGATTGGGTACCTAGGCCGGAACATGCAGATTCCATGTAACCGAGCCTAAGGTGAAATTACCAGAGGGGGTCTTTTTTTTTAAGGACCTAGATATTACATTGTTTTGTTGCGCGTACATGTGGTACGTGGCACAGTCCCTTTGGGGATAAATAAAAGGTGGATTAGCCTGATACCAAAGTTTTGCCTGTTCTGCATATGTTAATGGATAATTACATATGTTAAGAATGGATGATTATATATGATACCAAAGTTTTGCCTGTTCTGCATATGTTAATGGATAATTACATATGTTAAGAATGGATGATTATATATGATACCAAAGTTTTGCCTGTTCTGCATATGTTAATGGATAATTACATATGTTAAGAATGGATGATTATATATGATACCAAAGTTTTGCCTGTTCTGCATATGTTAATGGATGATTACATATGTTAAGAATGGATGATTATATATGATACCTAAAGTTTTGCCTATTCTGCATATGTTTAGTGGATATTTACATATGTTTAAGAATGGATGATTAATAATTGTAACCCAGATGAACCTATTCTGCGTATGTACAGCATATGGCTGCATTTGTCAGTAATAGCAGATTATATATGGTACCAGAGTTTACCTATTCTATGTATGTGTATTGAGGAGTCACACATAATAGAAATAGATGATTGTATATGAAGTGGACATGGGCTGAGTATAGCCGAAAGTCACACGAACAGTTTATGGGTATAGTCAGAGTATGAAGTTCTATGTTGAGAGTCGATTATTATCTTTGAATTAGCCTGGAGTTATAATTAGATAGGTAGATTGGTTTTTTTTTGAAAGTTTTGACAGGCAAAACTCTACTTTTTGGGATGGGGGAATATTATAGTAGTACAGGTTAGGGGTTATACCCAGGATTGGTATTTAGGAAATAATTAATAGAGTGAGTACCCTTGTTTGAAAGGTAGGTTGGTTGAGACCATTGAGCGGGGGTCTTGGGAAAAGCTTGCAGCATGGAGAAAACTGAGTGGGTAGGAATAGTATAAATACCACTCACGATTAGTCTAAAGGCAAGAGCCTTACTTGTTTTGTGTAGCAAGAGCCTTACTTGTTTTTGTTGTAGGAAGAATTTTTGTCGTTTTGATGTAGATGGAATCTCATTTAGGAAGAGTTTCTAGCAGTGGAAATTTGTTGGTAGTTGGAGGAATTAGGTTTCTTGATGGCTGAGGTTTTAGGTGGAATGTTGTGAGTATGATTTCATGTGTATAGGACTTATTGTAAGGCAGATTGCCTTTTACTCATTTTCCTGTTTTGTCCATTTTGCGGACAGTCTCATGTGCCAGATATAGGATAGGTTGTTATGGAGATTGCATATGTTATACGTTACTACTCATAGCGTTGAATATACACATAAGAGTAGGTAGTTATTTGAATATTGTACACCTTGGTACACCTTGTGGGTAGAATTAGGGTTGTGTTGGATAGTGATTAGTTTGATTAATTCTTTTTTTTTTGAGAGTTTTCTGTAAAAGTTAGTAATTTTTTGTTGGAGATATTTGATGGCCAAATATCTACCTTTAGGGGGTGGGGAGATATTCTGTAACAGAATAGCAATTCTGTTCAGAGATTAATTGTGTAGCGCTAATAAATTGTGTTGCGTAGACTACGTCATTAGGAAGGCCCGTGTGCAAAAAGTCGTTAGAAAGGTCCGTGTGAAAAAGCCGGTCGTAAGCAGTCTATGTGTGGAACGTTGAACTGGAAGGACGTGTTTGGGCGAACGAGAATGGGGTAGAGCGAGTCTTGTCGTTGTTAGAATTAGTTTAGTTTGTTTTTCTGTGTGGCTGCAGTCCTTGGTAAGCCTGTAAGTATGGTTTTTGGTATGAATAAATCATTGTAAGGTTTTCCTTGCCCATGTGGCGTAGACATTTTCACGCCGGGCATTTGTTGCTGTGAATTTCTGTAATAAATGTGTGTGTCTGATGATAAACTACACCAATTGGCTTTGTGGAAATTCTCATTGTTGACCAGTTTGTTTTGGTCGGAAGACTGCCAAGTTATGTTCAAGTTGTTGTATTGTACTATCTTTTGTGGAGTTGAAAGCCTGGGTGTCTTGTTGTATTTTCTTAGTGTATAATACAGAAAATTAGGTGATGGTTAGAACACCAGCAACAAGAAGAAACTTATAAGTTGAAACTGTACTCCACAGGAAGAATCAATCAATTCCAGGCAGTCATACAATCCAGTAGTCTCCTTGTAAGGGGAAACCTGCTTCAGTGGCGCCGTGATTCTGTTTTACTAGACTGTTCTAGCAGACACCGAATTGTTTATTATGAAGAGTACCAAAATTCTGTTTGGTAGACCGTCATTTCCCCCGTGTGGTACCCGGGATCTGCAAAGAATAGGACCACTGTACCCTACCACGCATGATCGTAAAAGCCGACTAAGGAGGGTTCAGCATAGGGCCAGCAACCTTATCTGGTTAAAAAAAAAACTATAAGACTGCTACAGAAACGGAAGCAAGGGAAAAAACAAATGCAGGTGGAAGGAGAAATGCTTAACAGGAAACTGAGCTCATGAAGGTTGTGGATGAAAGCTAGCCACTGGAAGTCCCCAGCCCGACTACAGACCTCCTGGAACCTAAACACAAGATGCAAATATGCAGATGGAATGTAAGAACACTTAACCAGACTGGAAAACTAGCACAAACCATCAAGGAAATGCAAAGATACAAACTAGACATACTAGGAATACAAATAGCAAGATGGACAGGACAAGGCAGAAGGAAATTAACAACACAGCACACAGAAGATACAATAATATGGTCAGGTAAAGAAGATCATCATGAAGGAGGAGTAGCATTGATTATAACAAAAGAAGCATCAAGAGCACTGCTGAAATGGACCCCTATAAATGAGAGATTATTATATGCACGCTTCAACTCAAGATTCACGAAGCTGTCTATTATAGTTTGTTATGCACCAACAGAAGCAGCTGAAGAGGAATTAAAAGAAAACTTTTACAACAGCCTCCAAACCACAGTAGAAACAATACTCAACCATGATATGCTACTCATCTTGGGCGACTTCAATGCAAAAGTAGGTGAGGGAAATGAAGATAGAAGAAGAATCATGGGAAGAGAAGGAATCGGAGAAATAAATGAAAATGGAGAAAGACTGCAGTTTCTATGAAGAAAACATAATGACCATCGGAGAGACAATTTTCCAACATAAAAACATCCATAAAGTGACTTGGAGGTTCCCAGATAAAACCACAGAAAACCAAATCGATCACATACTAATAAACAACAAATGGAAACAGTCACTACAAGATGTGATAGCAAGGAAAGGAGCAGATGTAGGAAGTGATCACAACCTTCTGGTAGCAAAAATAAAACTAAAATTAAGGAAAGCCAAAATCGGAGAACACAGAAAGATACATTTTGATACAAGAAAATTGATAGACCAGCAAACAAGAAATGAATTCTCAATAGTACTTAAGAACCGCTTCAGTGTCCTACAAGACGAAGCAGAAATGTCCATACTAGAGTTCAATAAAACACTACAGGAAACAGCAAAAGAGGTGCTGGGATATCGGAAAAGGAGAAAAGAGGAATGGATAAGCGAGACCACATGGGAAAAGATAGGGTAAAGAAAGGAAATCAAGAAAAAATTACTGAACACCAAATCACAAAGGCTAAAAGAACGAGTTTTAAGTAATTATGCACAAAAAGACAAAGAAGTGAAGGAATCATGCCATCAAGATAAACGTCAGTATTATGACAACTTAGCAGAAAAAGCAGCATATGCAAATGACATTAAAACCATATACAAAATCACAAAGCAGATGACAGGTAACTTCAACACAAGATGTGAAAGTGCAGTAAGAACACAAAATGGACAACTGGTCAGTGGAGAAAGAGAAAAAATTGAAAGATGGAGGGAACACTTTAAGCTCCTACTAAACAGAACACAAGCAGCACAAACAATAGACATACCTGAAGCAAAAACGGAACTAAACATCAATACAGGACCAATAACAATAAGTGAAGTAAAGGAGGCGATAAAGAAGCTAAAATCAGACAGGGCACCAGGTGAAGATGAAGTGACTGCTGAGATGTTGAAAGCAGAAGAAACAGAAACATCAAAACAACTTTGCCGGATATTACAACAAATTTGAGATCTAGAAAAAGCCCCAGAGGAGTGGAAAACTGGGCTTATAGTAAAACTACCAAAGAAGGGTGACCTCAGAGATTGCGGGAACTGGAGAGGCATTACCCTACTGCCACTCACCAGTAAAGTATTTTGCAGAATAATCATCAACAGAATTGTACCAGCACTTGAGAGAAAACTTCGGAAAGAGCAGGCAGGATTTAGGAAAGGAAGATCATGCATAGACCACATATTTGTACTTAGACAAATATTAGAACAGGCAAATGAGTGGCATAGCACAACATATGCATTGTTTATAGATTTTGAGAAAGCCTTTGACAGTGTCAACAGAGATGCACTGTGGAAAATCTTAAGATGGCATGGCCTCCCCCATAAGATAGTGAATGTAATCAAAGCCCTATATGAGGGGTTTCAGTGCAAATTGATCTGTGGAGAACATACCTCCAGTAGCTTTAGGGTACAAACAGGAGTGAAGCAGGGATGTGTACTATCACCAACATTATTTATCTTGGCAGTAGACTGGTTAATGAAGGAGGCAACATCAGACAAACACAGAGGATTACAATGGACCCTTCACACAGTGCTGGAGGACCTTGACTTTGCGGACGACATTTGTCTACTATCAAGCAGCCACAAAGAAATGCAAGATAAAATAAACAAGCTAACTCAGAATGCAAACAACATAGGACTAAAGATCAACGTAGGAAAGACAAAGTTAATGAAGCAAAATGTGAACAACAGAAATGTACTCAGAGTAGATAGCAAGTTAGTGGAGGTGGTCAATGAATTTGTATACCTTGGCAGTAGAGTAGTAGACAATGGAGATAGCACAGAGGACATCAACAGCAGACTTACTAGAGCAAACCAGGCTTTTGCAGTGCTGCAGACTATATGGAAATCTAAAAAACTAAGCATGAATACGAAAATCAGGATATTTAAGAGTAATGTTCTAAGTGTACTACTCTATGGAAGTGAATGCTGGAAAATCACCAAAACCATAGAAAACAAGTTGAATTCTTTCCAGACTAAATGTTTACGAAGAATTAGAAAAATATTTTGGCCAAACACCATAAGAAATAACATCTTGTTGGCAGAAATGCAGATGAAGCCACTGACAGCAATTATTGAGGAAAGACGCTGGCGATGGTTGGGACATGTGCTCCGAATGACTGACAAGTCACTACCAAAAATAGCACTAAGATGGACACCACAGGGGAACAGAAGTAAAGGTAGACCAAAAGAGACATGGAGAAGAACAACAGAGAGGATGTTGAGCAATAGAGGGCTCACCTGGGCAAGAGCAGAAAAAAAGGCAAAGGACAAGCATTTGTGGAAAACCCTTGCTGAAGTCCCATGTGCCCTGGGCACTTAAGGTTCAGAGAGAGAGAGAGAGAGAGAGAGACCGTCATTTATATATGTATGTAGTTAGTTTCTGTAATCATTTATATATGTATGTAGTTAGTTTCTGTAATCATTTATATATGTATGTAGTTAGTTTATGTAGTCATTTATATATGTATGTAGTTAGTTTATGTAGTCATTTATATATGTATGTAGTTAGTTTATGTAGTCATTTATATATGTATGTAGTTAGTTTATGTAGTCATTTATATATGTATGTAGTTAGTTTATGTAGTCATTTATATATGTATGTAGTTAGTTTATGTAGTCATTTATATATGTATGTAGTTAGTTTATGTAGTCATTTATATGTATGTAGTTAGTTTATGTAGTCATTTATATATGTATGTAGTTAGTTTCTGTAGTCATTTATATATGTATGTAGTTAGTTATGTAGTCATTTATATATGTATGTAGTTAGTTTATGTAGTCATTTATATATGTATGTAGTTAGTTTATGTAGTCATTTATATATGTATGTAGTTAGTTTATGTAGTCATTTATATAGTATGTAGTTAGTTTATGTAGTCATTTATATATGTATGTAGTTAGTTTATGTAGTCATTTATATATGTATGTAGTTAGTTTATGTAGTCATTTATATATGTATGTAGTTAGTTTATGTAGTCATTTATATATGTATGTAGTTAGTTTATGTAGTCATTTATATATGTAGGAAGGGTGATTGATAAGTTCTCGGCATAAAGAACAAATATTTGAAACACAAAACAAAGCTGATATTTGGTGCATTTGTAAGATTAAACACAAAGTTTCAAGAAATTAACTGCAACCAATTTTTTTTACAGGCTATTGAAGTGGTAAGGGGTGAAAGAAATTGAGAAAATGGATAAAATGTCTCATCGAACAGTCATTCGCTACCTCTGCATCAAGGGCTTATCATCGAAGGAGATCCACGAGGATATGGTAGAGACTCTAGGGAAGAGTGTCCCATCTTACAGCACAGTGAAGAAATGGGCAGTTCATTTCAAACATGGAAGAGAGAGTCTGGAAGATGATCCTCGTCCAGGAAGACCAAGAACGGTAACCACCGATGAAACCACCGGCAGAATCCATGACATGATAATGGAGGATCGATGACTAACTGAGCGGTACATTGCTACTGAGTTGGACATTTCCCAGGAACCTGTTCACGCCATTATTCGCAATGACCATCAAATGACAAAGGTCTCTGCTCGATGGGTCCCGAAACTTCTTGGAGCTGATCACAAACGACAGCGTCTCAACATGTCAAGAGACAATCTTGGTCATTTTTCTGCAGATCCTGAAAAGTTTCTCCAGCAAATTGTGACTATGGATGAGACTTGGGCTCATCACTTTCAACCAGAAACCAAAGAACAGTCAAAGCAGTGGAAACGTCATGGATCCCCACCTCCAAAGAAAGCAAGGATGGTTCTGTCTGCAGGCAAAGTGATGGCTTTCATCTTTTGGGATTCAGGTGTCCTATTGGTAGACTATCTTCAAAAGGGCACAACAGTCACCGGGGCCTATTACGCTAATCTTGTGAAGCAAATGCAGGTCAAACTGAAGGAAAAACGTCGAGGGAAATTGACGAGATGAGTCATCTTTCATCAAGACAATGCTCCAGTTCACAAGTCGGCGGTGGCAATGGGTGCCATTCATGAATGCGGCTTCCAGCTTCTTGAACATCCTTCTTATTCAGCAGATTTGGCCCCTTCGGACTATTACCTGTTTACCAAACTCAAAAAAAGGAACTCAGTGGTCGCAAATTTGCTTCAGATGATGACGTCATTCATGATGTAGACCACTTTCTACTGGCACAAGATACTGACTTTTACAAAGAAGGGATCCGTATGCTCCAGGATCACTGGACTAAGTGCATAAACTTGCAAGGGGACTATGTTGAGAAATAACCCCAAAAAGTCCACAAATAATCCGTTGTACCTTATGCCGAGAACGTATCAATCACCCATCGTATGTAGTTACTTTCTGTAGTCATTTATATATGTACGTAGTTACTTTTTTAGTCATTTATATATGTACGTAGTTACTTTCTGTATTGAGTGCATGGATAAGAGTGAAATGTGAGTGCTATACTTCAATTTTATTTGATGTCTCTCAGCTTTCCAATGTTAGTTATGTTGGTTATATGAGCAGCATATTTGTAGAATAACTAGAACAGAGTGAAAGATGTATGATAAAGGGCAGAATGTCAGACGGGACTGCGTGCTCAATTCCTAACCCTTTGGAAATAAAGATCAATCAATCAATCAATTTCTTTCTCTCTCTCTGTCGCTTCCTTTCTTTCTCTCTTTCTCTCTCTCTCTTTCTTGCTACGTTTCTTCGCCTCTTCGACTTCCTGTGGTTGTATGTGTCTCTCTTCTCACTCTTTCTGTCTCTCCTCTTTCTCTTTCTCTCTTTACTCTCTATTTTTCTCTCTCTTTTCTCTCTTTCTCTCTCTTTCCCGCTCTCTTTCTCTTGCTACGTTTCTTCGTCTCTTTGACTTTCTCTGGTTGTATGTCTCTCTTCTCTCTCTCTTTCTCTCTCTCTCTTAATGCTTTGAAAATAAAGTATATTCGTTCGTTTGTTCGTTCGTTAGTTCGTTCTCTCTCTTGCTACGTTTCTTCGGCTTTTCGACTTCCTCTGGCTGTATGTGTCTCTCTTCTCTCTCTCTCTCTCTCTCTTCTCTCTCTCTTGCTACGTTTCTTCGCCTCTTCGACTTTCCCTGGCTGTATGTCTCTCTCTTCTCTCTCTCTCTCTTGCTACGTTTCTTCGCCTCTTCGACTTTCTCTGGCTGTATGTATCTCTCTTCTCTCTCTCTCTCTCTTGCTAAGTTTCTTCGTCTCTTCGACTTTCTCTGGCTGTATGTGTCTCTCTTCTCTTTTATCAACATCTTTCTCTAGCCACGTCACGTAGGATGGAGAAGTTCTCAAGAACAGAAAGCAATATTTAGGCTCTCAGATTTTGGTGGAAAGAACAAATATTGTTGAGAATTAGAGAAAATTATTTTTTTTTATTCGACACATGATGATAGTTGACAAGAAAAAAGTCAGTAAATCGTTTTCAGGGTTCATCTTAAAAACTAACTGGGATGATGAAGACGAAGATGATGATGATGACGACGATGATGATGTCAAAGACTAAAACACTCTGTGCCCAGTGATAAAGATCAGCAAATTCTAACACAAGCCAGGGTGAAGGTAAAGTTTATCATTTTCGCCCTCTCGCCCTCTCAGAAAGAGACGAGGAAGAAGAAGAAGAAGAAGAAAACAAACGGTCGGTGTCTTTAATTTCCAACACTTGACAGCAGATTTCTCTGATATACAGGCATTTAGCCAGCATTGCAGGAGGCTAAACTACTGTTAATTTGTTATTATTTTGCGCAGGTAAAGACAACCTTTCATCTATGACGCTGATATGTCTCTCACCTTTATGTCTGAAGGCTGGATGTTGATTTCTGAGATCTGTGTTATATTTCATACTTTATACACGCAGGGCTCTTCTTTTCTGGCCTATCTGGAGCGGGAGACAACTCTGCGGTAGACGCACCGAAAGCCCTCTGCGGGTTTGTAAAAGCTAGAAGATGCATACCTTTCCCGGCCTGCCATCTCGTAGAGCTTGCTCGCGTTAGCATTTAGAAATGTCTCTTCGGCATTTGTGTCTTTCTGCAGCCAGACTACTGTAAGCAAGTGCAGATATGTAGATCTTGTGCTGTAGCTCCTAACAGTAATATAAACAGATCTTACAGTGGCAGTTGTAGTAACAGAAATAGCTGCAGTAGCAAGAGGAGTTTTAGTATCAAAAATAGTTCTAGTAACAAAATAGTTGTAGAAACAAGAATAGTTTAGTAACAAAAATAGTTGCAGTAACAAAAATAGTTGTAGTAACAATAATAGTTGTAATAACAAAAGTAGTTGTGGTAAAAAGAGAAGTTTCAGTAAAAAAAAAATAGCTATAGTAAACAAGAGTAGTTTTAGTAACAAAAAATAGTTGTAGAAGCAGGAATAGTTTTAGTAACAAAAATAGTTGTAGTAACAAGAATAGTTGTAGTAACAAGAGTAGTTTATTGACAAAAATAACTGTAGCAACAAGAATGTTTGTAATAACAAAAATAGATACAGTGACAATACTAGTGTAGTAACAAGAGTAATTTAAGTAACAAAAATAGTTGTAGTAACAAGAGTAGTTTTAGTAACAAAAATAACTGTGGTAACAGAAGTAATTTTAGTCAGAAAAATAGTTACAGTAACAAGAATAGTTGTAATAACAGAAAAGTTATAGTAAGAAAAATAATTGTGGTAACAAGAGTAGTTTTAGCAACAAAAAAATAACTGTAGTAACAAGAATAGGTGTAATTTTAAAAATTGTTGTAGTAAAAAAGAATAGATGTAGTAACAAAAGCAGTTGCAGTAACAAGAATAGTTGTAGCAACAAAAACAGTTGTAGCAGCAAAAATAGTTGTAGTATCAGAGAACAGAACCCAAGCTCACAAGTGACAACAAAGACGCTCAGCCCATGAAGGTCTACGTCTCTGGAGGTGGTCGAGAGGGTTGAGCATGAGACAGCAGTTAGGGGACTGCAGGAGAAATATTCGGGATTTCTTTGTAATGTATGGACTGTAAGACTGAGCAGAGAATCGATGAAAATATTAATGAGAATGTCTGGGGAGCAAATACAACTGTGGGAGGAACAGTGAAAGTACTAAATACAAAAAATAGCTGCCAGAAACTTGTGACAGAATTTCTGTGTGACGACCTACGTTCTCCTGCCAGTGTGTCCAGTTCAGACACGCATAAAGCTACAGCTGGCCGCAAGGTGGCCGAGTCGTTAGTGTGTTGTCCTTCCAAACTGCAGGGTTCGATTTACATCAAATCTCTTACTATCTTTCTTTCTTTCTCTCCTGCGTGAAGTCCTTTGTCTACTATATCTATCTATCTATCTATCTATCTATCTATCTATCTATCTATCTATCTATCTATCTATCTATCTATCTATCTATCTCTTTCTCTCTTTCACTCCTGAAATCATTTATCTTTTATTTTTGTTTTTCACTCTCCCGACAGTCATTTGCATACTATTTTTGTTTCTCTCTCTCTCTCTCTCTCGCTCTCTCTCTCTCTCTCTCTCTCTCTCTCTCTCTCTTTTGCCAGAAGTAGTCTGTAAAACTCTTTGATCTTTCCCCCCCCCCATCTCTCTCTTGCTAGATGTACTTCATCCTCTCTCTTGCCAGAAATACTTTGTCTTCTATTTCTCTCTCTCTTTCTCTATCGCCTGAAGTTATTTGTCTTCTATTTCTCTCAGATTTGATTGCACAGAAAGTTTACCAATTAGCCAAAATTAAACACTTTATCGACAAAGACACAAGAAAAATATACTACATATCACACATACAAACACACTTAGATTACTGTTCCACAATCTGGGATGGATGCTCAGTCTCAAACACAAAAAGACTCCATTTACTTTACAAGCGAGCATTAAATCTTATTTGTGACAAACACCCAGTACAGACTGTAGATCAACACAAACAACTCAAAATTCTACCCCTCAAAAATAGAATCATTTTTAACAAAGTTAAGTTTGTTCACAGAATTCTGTCGCACAGTGCTCCGCCTTACTTGTGGTCACTGTTTACGTATAACACTAAACATAGCCAGCGTTTAAAAAACTGTCTTCTTCCTAAACCCAGGATTGATCTGTACAAGAAAAGCCTTGCATACTCTGCAGTACAGCTCTGGAACACCCTCCCCTACAATTTAAAATCCATTGGTAATACTTTATCCTTTAACTCAAACCTGTTTCATTATTTACTTGCTTGTAATTATGCGCCTCCATAAAATAGCCAGCACTCTCTCAACACATGGCTCGTAAACCATCAAGTACTTCAATTACATAGTTAGAAAAGCAACTTGTTAGATATTGTTAAAAATTATTTTAATGTTTGTTAAAAAAAAATATATGTTAGAAGATCTGTATTTACAATGTATTTTTATTTATGTATATGTCTGCGTGTGTATGTGTGCGTGAGTGCTATTTTATTAGGTTAATTACTTCTTCTCTTTTACCTTGAATGTAGTAGTTAAATTGATATGTTTTTCCTAATTTAATTTGTATTTTTGTACTAAATCAAGTGTGTGGGAAGAATGAAAGATGGAGTGATGAAGGGCAGAATGTAAGACGGGCCTGCGTGCCCAATTCTTTACCCTTGAAAAATAAAGATTATTCATTCATTCATTCATTCATTCATTCGCCTGAAGTTATTTGTCTTCTATTTCTCTCTCTCTCTCGCCTGAAGTTATTTGTCTTTTATTTCTCTCTCTCTCTCTCTCTCTCTCTCCTGAAGTTATTTGTCTTCTATTTCTCTCTCTCTCTCGCCTGAAGTTATTTGTCTTCTATTGCTCTCTCTCTCTCTCTCTTTCTCTCTCGCCTGAAGTTATTTGTCTTCTATTTCTCTCTCTTTCTCGCCTGAAGTTATTTGTCTTCTAATTCTCTCTTTTTTTCTCTCGTCTGAAGTTATTTGTATTCTATTTCTCTCTCGCTCTCTCTCATTTGTCTATTTATCTGTCCTTGGTTAACATGGACACTTTACTTTCACACTTGACCTTGGAAACGTCTGGCTGTTGGGATCATGTGTTGGCAACTTCCAGTTTTAAATACCTGACCCCTCGTATCTACATCCCGGGATCAGCCACGGCTTCGAGCTTAGGGTCGGGACAAGGGTGAGATATCAACCGTCCCAGAGAGAGGTGAACTGGAGCAGTTGTTTGTTATCTGATATGTGCACCACTTTACCAGGTTTCCTGCCCACATGAGACGACGTTGATATTTTCTGTGCATGGGGTAAACACAAAACTATATCTAGTATCGGCTTCCCCAGGGAGACAAACATATGAATGATCTCCAGCGACTCTCTCTCCTTGTCGTGACTGTTTCTTTAGTTTGTTGAAGCTTCAAAGACATTCTACCACAGAAGAGAAGAAGAAAGAGAACATGTAAATAATGGTTTAAAATAAATAAAAGTAGACAACTATTTCTTGGACGTATAATAAGAGAAAGGGGGGGGGGGTGCTTGAAAACATAACAACAGGAAAGATAAATGAGAAGAGAGGCAGGAGAAGACCAGGAGAAAAAAATTCATGGACAGTCTAACGCGGTGCAAAACAAAAAAAAAAAAAGACAAAATCACCAAGTGAGCTGATGGAAGATATCAAGGAACGAGATCTGTAGAGAAGCAAGACAGCCAAAGTCTACCTGCAAGGCACATGATGATGATGATACGCATATTACCAGACTAAGGAAAATCCTTCCTCGTATTCACAGAATACAGCAGGTAAAGAGAATCTTTCCTTATATTCATACATCAGGTAAAGAGAATCCTTCCTTGCATTCACACCATACAGCAGGTAAAGAGAATCCTTCCTTGCATTCACACCATACATCAGGTAAAGAGAATCCGTTCTTGTATTAACAACATATATCAAAGTAAGAGATCTAGGTAGTGGGACACAGTGAGAGATGTAGATAGGGGGACAAACTGAGAGATATAGGTAGGGGTACAAGGTGAGAGATGTAGGTAGCGGGACAAAGTGAGAGATGTAGGTAGCGGGACAAGGTGAGAGATATAGATAGCGGGACAAAGTGAGAGATATAGTTAGGGGGACAAAGTGAGAGATGTAGATAGATGGGCAAAGTGAGAGATGTAGGTAGCGGGACAAAGTGAGAGATGTAGGTAGCGGGACAAGGTGAGAGATGTAGATAGCGGGACAAAGTGAGAGATATAGTTAGGGGGACAAAGTGAGAGATGTAGATAGATGGGCAAAGTGAGAGATGTAGGTAGCGGGACAAAGTGAGAGATGTAGATAAGGGAACAAAGTGAGATATGTAGGTAGGGGGACAAAGTGAAAGATGTAGATAGTGGGACAAAGTGAGAGATGTAAATAGCGGGACAAAGTGAGAGATGTAGATAGCGGGACAAAGTGAGAGATGTAGATAGGGGGAGAAATTTAGAGATGTAGGTAGCGGGACAAAGTGATAGATGTAGATAGGGGGACAAAGTAAGAGATCTAGGTAAGGGGACAAAGTGAGAGATGTAGACAGGGAGACAAAGTGAAAGATGTAGATAAGGGGACAAAGTGAGAGATGTAGACAGGGAGACAAAGTGAAAGATGTAGATAAGGGGACAAAGTGAGAGATGTAGACAGGGAGACAAAGTGAAAGATGTAGATAAGGGGACAAAGTGAAAAATGTAGATAGGGGAACAAAGTGAGAGATGTAGTTAGCGGGACAAGGTGGGAGATGTAGATAGGGGGACAAAGTGAGAGATGTAGGTAAGGGGACAAAGTGAAAGATGTAGATAAGGGGACAAAGTGAAAAATGTAGATAGGGAAACAAAGTGAGAGATGTAGTTAGCGGGACAAGATGGGAGATGTAGATAGGGGGACAAAGTGAGAGATGTAGGTAAGGGACAAAGTGAGAAATGTAGATAGGGGGACAAAGTGAGAGATGTAGATAGGAGGACACAGTGAGAGATGTAGATAGGAGGACAAAGTGAGAGATGTAGATAGGGGGATAAAGTGAGAGATGTAGATAGGGGGACAAACTGAGAGATTTAGATAGGGGGACAAAGTGAGAGATGTATATAGAGGAACAAAGTGAGAGATAAAGATAGAGGGACAAAGTGACAGATGTAGATAGGGGGACAAAGTGAGAGATCTAGGTAAGAGGACAAAGTGAGAGATGTAGATAATGGGACAAAGTGAGAGATGTAGACAGAGAGACAAAGTAAAAGACGTAGATAAGGGGACAAAGTGAAAAATGTAGATAGGGGAACAAAGTGAGAGATGTAGTTAGCGGGACAAGGTGGGAGATGTAGATAGGGGGACAAAGTGAGAGATGTAGGTAAGGGGATAAAGTGAGAAATGTAGATAGGGGGACAAAGTGAGAGATGTAGATAAGGTGACAAAGTGAGAGATGTAGATAGGAGGACAAAGTGAGAGATGTAGATAGGGGGATAAAGTGAGAGATGTAGATAGGTGGACAAACTGAGAGATTTAGATAGGGGGACAAAGTGAGAGATGTAGATAGGGGAACAAAGTGAGAGATAAAGATAGAGGGACAGAGTGAGAGATGTAGATAGGGGGACAAAGTGAGAGATGTAGATAGGGGGACAAAGTGAGAGATGTAGGTAGGGGGACAAAGTGAGAGATCTAGATAGGGGGACAAAGTAAGAGATGTAGGTAGCGGGACAAAGTGAGAGATGTAGGTAGCGGACAAAGTGAGAGATGTAGGTAGCGGGACAAAGTGATAGATATAGATAGGGGGATAAAGTGAGAGATGTAGATAGGGGGACAAACTGAGAGATTTAGATAGGGGGACAAAGTGAGAGATGTATATAGAGGAACAAAGTGAGAGATAAAGATAGAGGGACAAAGTGACAGATGTAGATAGGGGGACAAAGTGAGAGATCTAGGTAAGAGGACAAAGTGAGAGATGTAGATAATGGGACAAAGTGAGAGATGTAGACAGAGAGACAAAGTAAAAGACGTAGATAAGGGGACAAAGTGAAAAATGTAGATAGGGGAACAAAGTGAGAGATGTAGTTAGCGGGACAAGGTGGGAGATGTAGATAGGGGGACAAAGTGAGAGATGTAGGTAAGGGGATAAAGTGAGAAATGTAGATAGGGGGACAAAGTGAGAGATGTAGATAAGGTGACAAAGTGAGAGATGTAGATAGGAGGACAAAGTGAGAGATGTAGATAGGGGGATAAAGTGAGAGATGTAGATAGGTGGACAAACTGAGAGATTTAGATAGGGGGACAAAGTGAGAGATGTAGATAGGGGAACAAAGTGAGAGATAAAGATAGAGGGACAGAGTGAGAGATGTAGATAGGGGGACAAAGTGAGAGATGTAGATAGGGGGACAAAGTGAGAGATGTAGGTAAGGGGACAAAGTGAGAGATGTAGATAGGGGGACAAAGTAAGAGATGTAGGTAGCGGGACAAAGTGAGAGATGTAGGTAGCGGGACAAAGTGAGAGATGTAGGTAGCGGGACAAAGTGATAGATATAGATAGGAGGACAAAGTGAGAGATCTAGATAAGGGGACAAAGTGAGAGATGTAGATAAGGGGACAAAGTAAGAGATGTAGGTAGGAGGACAAAATGAGAGATGTAGCTAGGGGGACAGAGTGAGAGATGTAGATAGGGGGACGAAGTGAGAGATGTAGGTAGGGGGACAAGATGAGAGATGTAGATAGGGGGACAAAGGGAAAGATGTAGGTATGGGGACAAAGTGAGAGATGTAGATAGGGGGAACAAAGTGAAAGATGTAGATAGGGGGATAAAATTAGAAAGATAGGAGGACGAAGCGACAGATGTAAATAGGGGGACAATGTGAAGGATGTAGATAGCAGAACAAAGCTAAAGATATAGAAGGTGTGACAATGTGAAAGAGTTAGATAGCAGAACAAAGCGAAAGATGTAGATAGTGGTACAAAGTTAAAGACGTAGATGTCGGGACAAAACGAAAGATGTAGATGTGGGGGACAAAGGAAAATATGTAGGTGGGGGGAGGGGGAAGTGAAGGATGTAGATTGGGTGAAAAGTTAATGATTTAGATAGAGGACAACGTGAAAGATGTAGATAGGGGGATAAAATGAAAGTTGTAGATAGGGCGACAAGGTGAAAGATATAGATTGGGTGACAAATTAAAGATTTCGATAGGTGACAACATGAAAGATGTAGATAGGGGGACAAAGTGAAAATTTTAGATAGGGAGACAAAGTGAAAGATGTAGATATGGGGACAAAGTGAAAATTTTAGATAGGGAGACAAAGTGAAAGATGTAGATAGGGGGATAAAATGAAAGATGTAGACAGAGGGACAAGGTGAAAGATGTAGATAGATGGACAATGTGAAAGATGTAGATAGGGGACAAAGCGAAAGATTTAGACAAAGTGAAAAATGAAGAAAGGACAAAGTGAAAGATATAGATAGAGGTACAAGGTGAAAGATTTATATTCGGGTTACAAAGTGAAAGATGTAGACAGGGAGGAACAAGGTGAAAGATGTAGATATGGGGCCAAAGTGAAAGATGTAGATAAGGAGATAAAGTGAATGATGTAGATAGGGGGACAAAGTGAATGATGTAGATAGAGGAACAGAGTGAATGATATAGATAGGGGGGCAAAGTGAATGATGTAGATAGGGGGAAAAAGTGAATGATGTAGATAGGGGGAAAAAGTGAATGATGTAGATAGGGGGACAAAGTGAATGATGTAGATAGGGGGCCAAAGTGAATGATGTAGATAGGGGACAAAGTGAATGATGTAGATAGGGGGACAAAGTGAAAGATGTATATAGGGGGACAAAGTGAATGATGTAAATAGGGGACAAAGTGAAAGATGTTGATAGGGTGACAAAGTGAAAGATGTAGACAAAATAACAACATGAAAGATATAGGTAGGGGGGCAAAGTGAAGGATGTGGATAGAAGGACAAAATGAAAGATGTAGATAAGTTAACAGAGAGAACAATGTAAATAAGGGGACAAAGTGAAAGATGTGGATAGAATGACAAAATGAAAGATGTAGATAAGTTGACAAAGAGAAAAATGTAGATAAGGGGACAAAGTGAAAGATTTGGATAGAAGGAAAGATGTAGATAAGTTGACAAAGAGAAAAATGTAGATAAGGGGACAAAGTGAAAGATGTGGATAGAAGGACAAAATGAAAGATGTAGATAAGTTGACAAAGAGAAAAATGTAGATAAGGGGACAAAGTGAAAGATGTGGATAGAAGGACAAAATGAAAGATGTAGATAAGTTGACAAAGAGAAAAATGTAGATAAGGGGACAAAGTGAAAGATGTGGATAGAAGGACAAAATGAAAGATGTAGATAAGTTGACAAAGAGAAAAATGTAGATAAGGGGACAAAGTGAAAGATGTGGATAGAAGGACAAAATGAAAGATGTAGATAAGTTGACAAAGAGAAAAATGTAGATAAGGGGACAAAGTGAAAGATGTGGATAGAAGGACAAAATGAAAGATGTAGATAGGGGGACAAATATGTACTGGACTCAACTAGGCTGGATGTCTTGTGAGAGTAATGTTGGATATCCATTACAGATAATCTTCCCCATAGAAACGACGCATGATGATGATACCAGAGAGCTTCTTGGTGTCTCTTTCGCTCTCCTCTGCTTCAAAATAAATAAATAAGTAAATAAATAAGTAACTAAATAGATAAATAAGTAACTAAATACATAGATAAGTAAATAAATAGATAAATAAGTAAATAAATAGATAAATATGTAACAAAATAGATAAATATGTGACTAAATAGATAAATAAGTAACTAAATAGATAGATAAGTAACCAAATAGATAAATAATTAACTAAATAGATAAATAAGTAAATAAATAGATAAATAAGTAACTAAATAGATAAATAAGTAAATAAATAGATTAATAAGTAAATAAATAGATAAATAAGTACATAAATAAAAAATCATATGCTATTTAAAGCTGATAAACCAAAATATATTTCCTTCAAACGCTCAGCATAATATTAATTATAATATAATACTAAAATTATTCAGTCAAACCGAATAACGATAGTTCGGCAAACCGAGTAGTAATGGTTAACTCGCATTTAAATAAATACAAGAAAAATTCAGAGATGAAAATGAAACGCTGTTGTCGTTAATACCGGAGTTTTGTTATTACAAGGGTGAGCATTTTTAGATTCAAACATTAATTCATGTCATCAGTTATGGTTCTTTGAAGTTATTTAGTAGAGACAGACAAACAGGACAGACAGACAGACAGATAGACATATAGATAGATAGACAGGCCATGGGCACAGGTTAAAAGACAACTTGTGTGAGCTTGGAGAGAGCAGACAGCGCCCCCAGACTCTCTGCTGACTGACTGCCCTAATGACTGGACGTGCAACTTGTGTGGGCTAGGAGAGAGCAGACAGCGCCCCACAGACTGACTGCCCTAATGACTGGGCGTGCAACTTGTGTGGGCTCTGAGAGAGGAGACAGCGCCCCCCCCCCAGACTCTCTGCTGACTGACTGCCCTAATGACTGGGCGTGCAACTTGTGTGGGCTCGGAGAGAGCAGACAGCGCCCCCCCAGACTCTCTGCTGACTGACTGCCCTAATGACTGGGCGTGCAACTTGTGTGGGCTCGGAGAGAGCAGACAGCGCCCCCAGACTCTCTGCTGACTGACTGCCCTAATGACTGGGCGTGCAGTGAGTCTTGTCACGCTTCGTTCCCCCTGAGCTAGACCTCCGCTGTACAGGCAGAGTTTGTTTCCTTGCTCACTGAAGCGTTGTTCCGACTTAGATAAGCAAGATTATGTATCCTTCGCGATGAGGAAATATTTGGAGAAAGGTATCATCGGTGCACTGTGTATTTTCTTTCTTTTACTTTTTGCTGCACGTTTCTAAATTCTTGTCTAGAACGTTCTTCTCACAGCCTTGCAGTCTGAGAATAGAAAAACTAGTGGCTCTGGCATTTAAAGTAAGAGAACAAACTTTGTACGATTAGACCTCGAAAAAATCGTAGACAAAGCACTTTAGTGAGACGTGAGAGAAAGAAAAATCACAAGAGAATTACCTGGGATTCGAACCACGGACGCTGGTAGGACGAGCAGCCGCCTAGCCACGAGAGAACAGAGTACTAACCAACTGAGCTATCTCAGACCCCCCTCAGACCCCCCAAAAATGACTCAGGCATTTAGAGAGAATGGAAAAGGATAGAAAAAAGACCTATAAGGAGATGATGAAAGAGGATAGATCAAGAGGCAGACCTAGACAACGATGACGAGATAACCTTGAGGAAGATATACGCGGTCTTGGAATACTTCAACAGGTAAGAAAAGATCAAGGAATGGAGACGTATCTTGTCTGCAGCAGCGAGCTACTGAGGCTCAGAAAGCTACTGAATTCAAGAAGAAGAAGAATAAGAAGAAGAAGAAGAAGAAGTCACCAATAGTGTCCATAGACCACATTCTATCAGCTACCTCTAGTCTCCACAAACCACGTTCTATCAGCTACCTCTAGTCTACATAAACCACATGCTATAAGCTACCTCTAGTCTTCACAACTTACATTCTATAAGCTACTTCCAGTCTCTACAAACCACATTCTATCAGTCACCTTTAGTCTCTACAAACCACATTCTATCAGCTACCTCTGGTCTACATAAACCACATGCTATAAGATACCTCCAGTCTACACAACCCACATGCTATATGCTACCTCTAGTCTACATAAACTACATGCTATTAGTCACCTCTAGTCTACACAAACCACGTGCTATAAGCTAACTCTAGTCTACACAAACCACATGTTATTAGTCACCTCTAGTCTAGATAAACCACATGCCATAAGTTACCTATAATTTACATAAACCACATGTTATAAGCTACCTAAAATCTACATAAAGCACATGCTATAAGCTACCTCGTCTACACAAACCACATGCTGTAAGCTACCTCTAATCTACATAAACTACATGCTATAAGCCACCTCTAATCTACACAAACCACATGCTATAAGCTAGTCTACATAAACCACATACTATAAGCTGCTTCTGGTCTACATAAACCACATGCTATAAGCTACCTCTAGTCTATATAAGCCACATGCTATAAGCCACCTCTAGTAAACTAATATTAGTTCTCTCAACCACTGCATCCCTCTTTCTCTCAACCACTGCATCCCTCTTTCTCTTTGAAACATTATCCCCATGATTCCTTAGCCATTACCCTACATTATTATTATTATTATTATTATTATTATTATTATTGCTGTTTCTGTCTTCGTTGTTACAAGGCAATATCCAGGACAAAGGCTGAATTATTTTTCCCCAGGGAAAAGTCTAGTTACATTAACCCCCCTCCCCACCTCACCTACAATCCCTCTTCTCTCATATTCACCCCTCCCCAGCTACACACCCAAGGACCCCCATCCCCCGCCCAACCATTTCAGTCATCCCAACAAACCCTCAACATTACACAATAAACGAATTTGTTGTTCACCTGATACTTATATCAAATATCATTAAACAAATGAAAATAAACAATCATATTATAATTTTATATTTTGTAAATAAAAGATCATTAAAGTTATATAAACATTTTATTTCTCAAATCTTTAATTTTCTGGACCTTTTAAACTTTGGAAGTTACTTCGGCAGGCAAACTGTCGGGAACATCAAAATCTGACTTTGTGCGTCTTTCTCTTGACAAATTTGATCAGCAAGTCAGACAAAGCAAACGCTGCTGTCTGCCAGACATGTTCAGCTGACACAGTTTCCAAATCAGCAAGTCAGTCAAAGCAAACGCTGCTCACTGCCAGACATGTTCAGCTGATACAGTTCCCAAATCAGCAAGTCAGTCAAAGCAAACGCTGCTTACTGCCAAATATGTTCAGCTGATACAGTTCCCAAATCAGCAAGTCTCTGGCAACATTCTTCAGCGCTTGTAAGTTTTTTAAGCTTAAGCTTCGAGTCTGTACTTTATATTTTATGCGTCCGACGGGTACAGCGAGCTGTGAGAGATTCCATGTTTTATATGAGGGACAAGTACAGTGAGCTGTGAGATATTCCATGTTTTTATGTGAGGGACAAGTACAGTGAGCTGTGAGATATTCCATGTTTTATATGAGGGACAAGTACAGTGAGCTGTGAGATATTCCATGTTTTTATGTGAGGGACAAGTACAGTGAGCTGTGAGAGATTCCATGTTTTATATGAGGGACAAGTACAGTGAGCTGTGAGATATTCCATGTTTTTATGTGAGGGACAAGTACAGTGAGCTGTGAGATATTCCATGTTTTTATGTGAGGGACAAGTACAGTGAGCTGTGAGATATTCCATGTTTTTATGTGAGGGACAAGTACAGTGAGCTGTGAGATATTCCATGTTTTTATGTGAGGGACAAGTACAGTGAGCTGTGAGATATTCCATGTTTTTATGTGAGGGACAAGTACAGTGAGCTGTGAGAGATTCCATGTTTTATATTTAGTGTATGTTTAAAATAACAAGTTTCATTTTAAAAATCTTTTATCCAGGGATTCTTGAATCAGAAACAACTGACATAAATAAAAAAAAAATCAAAATAATCTCCAACATTTTATACCCGCAGACAGTTAACCATCAATTATAAATGTCAGATATTAATCAATGATTACAATGTTGGCTTCAGTTCAATAACAATAATTCATTAAATACCTGCACTCCAAAGTCTAGTTCTAAAAATAGCACTGTGAACTAATTAATCTAACTGTTCAAGGTCTTATTTAAATTTGACTATAACTGGCCTTTAACTCAAAGCTCTTCCTAACGTTGTTCTGCTGCTGGCCTTGACATTGTTCTGCTTGCTGCTGGCCTTGACATTGTTCTGCTTGCTGCTGGCCTTGACATTGTTCTGCTGCTGAACTGTGCGCTAATTTATGACCCACCTTTAAAATGTTCTCTAGTAAAAGTTAACCTTTCCAGGTTTGAAGTGACCCCGACGTTGTCTCTTGGCCAGAGGTAAAGAAGTCACAAGAGTTTCTTCTTCTTCTTTCTCCCCAAACTTTTATTTTCTCTTATCAAGCCTCAGCTGAAACTACTGAATGTAAAAAATATTCTAGCTCTCGATGCAGGTTTCTTGTCTTATAGAGGTCGCAGTCAGTGCAATTTTCTTGTCTTATAGAGGTCGCAGTCAGTGCAATTTTCTTGTCTTATAGAGGTCGCAGTCAGTGCAATTTTCTTGTCTTATAGAGGTCGCAGTCAGTGCAATTTTCTTGTCTTATAGAGGTCGCAGTCAGTGCAATTTTCCTGTCTTATAGAGGTCACAGTCAGTGCAATTTTCTTGTCTTATAGAGGTCGCAGTCAGTGCAATTTTCCTGTCTTATAGAGGTCTCAGTCAGTGCACGTTTCTTGTCTCATAGAGGTCACAATCGGCGCAATTTTCTTGTCTTACAGAGGTCACAGTCAGTCCAAGTTTATTTTCTTCTAGAGGTCACAGTAGACAGATATGCAGACAGTCACACAGATAGACATTCATAGAGACACATATACCAGGTACAGACAGATAGACAACCCCTGATAAAAGATAACTCCTGATAAAAGATAACTCCTGATAAAAGACAATTCCTGATAAAAGACAACGCTTGATAGATAAAAGACAACTCCTGATAAAGGACAACTCCCGATAAAAGAGAACAATTGATAAAAGACAACTCCTGATAAAGGACAACTTCTGATACAAGGCAACAATTGATAAAAGACAACTCCTGATAAAGGACAACTTCTGATACAAGGCAACAATTGATAAAAGACAACTCCTGATAAAGGACGACTCCTGATACAAAGCAACAACTGACAAAAGACAACTCCTGTTAAAAGACAACTCCTGACACTGTAGATCTCCATTATGGAATGTAAAAACAGAAGTACAAAAGAACACACAAAAATTATGTTTGAGAAACCTGATCACGCTCTTCTGCTTTTGAAAAAAAAATTTGTCCATATAATTTTTCAGTCTTCAGCTCTGAATATTACTATTAGAAATCTTAATTTTTCAGTCTTCAACTATGAGTGTTACTGTTACAAAACTTAATCTTTCAGTCTTCAATTCTGTGTGGTACTGTTACAAATCTTAATTTTTCAGTCTTCAACTCGAGTTCTGAGTGCTATTGTTACAGATCTTCGTTTCACAGAGAATGTTGATCCCATACTACATCTTCTTGTCCATGTTTTTATGATTTTCTAGTGCTTACAAAAGTAACAAACGTTTATTTGTAATCTGTCATTACTAAGGTGTCAAACTTTGCGTTTAAAATATGCTTTCTATGTTTTTGTTGACATACAATGTTATAAGTTTGCCTCTAGTTCTGAAAAGAAAGGAAGGAAGGAACATATTTATTACATTTTTCTGCTGTCATCAAACTAGCATCCAACAAAATAAAAGAGATGACGAGAAGCAGGAACTCCTTCAACAACCCGGAGGCCATGCTCAAGAAAGATGTTAAGGACGCCTCCAGCTGTTTAGAACTTTCAAGTAGTCATCAGGCGAGATCAACATACAAGTCTCTACTCTTTGGAACCTAACGCAGGGTGTGTCTGTAGGGCACTACGTTATACTGACCTCTGACCCTTACCCTGAAGACTTATAATGAAATGTAGTCCCAAAGAAGTTATATGTAATACTCAAAAGAGTTAATTGTAATACTGAAAGATGGTAAGCTTCTGAGGTCTTCTGACATTCTCGTCTTCTCTGATCTCATAATTTATCGAGATAATCGTTTAGACAGTCGGCGCTCAGATAGAACTGCCTACACTGTATCACTGTGACTGCCTTCATTGTATCTCTGTGACAGCCTTCATTGTATCTCTGTGACAGCTTTCATTGCATCTCTGTGACAGCCTTCATTGCATCTCTGTGACAGCCTTCATTGTATCTCTGTGACAGCCTTCATTGTATCTCTGTGACAGCCTTCATTGTATCTCTGTGACAGCCTTCACTGTATCAATGTGACAGCTTCAATATATCAATGTGACAGCACTCATTGTATCTCTGTGACAGCCTTCAATGTATCACTGTGATAGCCTTCAATGTATCACTGTGACAGCCTTCACTGTATCAATATGACAGCTTCAATGTATCAATGTGACAGCTTCAATGTATCAATGTAACAGCACTCATTGTATCATTGTGACAGTCCACACTGTATCACCATGACAGCCTACACTGTATCACTGTGAAAGAATTCATTGTATCACTGTGAAAGAATTCATTGTATCATTGTGACAGCCTACATTGTATCACTGTGACACCCTACATTGTATCACTGTGACAGCCTACATTGTATCACTGTGACAGGCTACATTGTACCACTGTGACAGCCTTTACTGTATCACTGTGAAAGAATTCATTGTATCACTGTGACAGCCTTCAATGTGACAGCCTACACTGTATCACTGTGACAGCCTTCAATGTGAAAGCCTTCACCGTATCACTGTGACAGCCTTCACTGTATCACTGTGAAAGCCTTCATTGTATCACTGTGAAAGCCTTCATTGTATCACTGTGGCAGCCTTCGTTGTGTAATATTTAGGGGTTTTATCACACAAGATTTCAACATTCATCAAACTGTTATAGATCTGTGCACTACTTACACTATTATAGCTCTGTGCACTAGTTACACTGTTACAGACCTATGCACTAATTACACTGTTACAGCTCTGTGTACTAGTTACACTTTTATAGTTCTGTGCACTAGTTACGCTGTTATAGCTCCTTGCAATAGTTACATTGTTATAACTCTGTGCATTAGCCACACTGTTATAGTTCTGTGCACTTCTTACATTATTAATGCCTTGTGCACTTCTTACACTGTTATAGTTCTGTGCACTTCTTACACTGTTATAAATTTGTGCAATTCTTTCACTGTGATCGTAGCTTTATGCACTTATTACATTATTATGGCTCTGTACACTTCTTACATTGTTATAGCACCATGCACTTCTTACACTGTTATAGTGTTGTGCACTTTTTACATTGTTACAGTATTGTGCACTTCTTACATTGTTATAGAGTTGTATACTTCTTACATTGTTATAGTTTGTGCACTTCTTACACTGTTATAGTGTTTGTGAACTTGTTACATTGTTATAGTTTGTGCACTTCCTACACTGTTATAGTGTTGTGCACTTCACAACTTGCTGTGATAATTTTACTAACTTGTTTTAAAAAAGTTAGAAACAGCTTCATTCAGTAACCGACCACATACGATCATATTGTACGATCGTTTATATTTGTAAATTCAGTTTTATACATTTATACATACAAAGAATTTGTGCTATATAGATTGTTATTACTCCTACTCTTCCTACATAACTCTGTGTTACATAAACTTTTTATCGCTCCTATACTTCCCACATAACTGTGTATTATATAAATCATTATCACACCAATATTTCCCATATAATTGTGTTATATAATTTTTTAACGCTACTATACTTCCCATATAACTGTGTGTTATATAATTTATTATTCCGTACATACTTCCTACATAACATGCATTATATAATGTATTATCGCTCCTATACTTCCCATATAATAGTGTGTGTTATATAATTTGTTATTGCTCACATACTTCCCATATAATAGTGTGTGTTATATAATTTGTTATTGCTCCTACACTTTTCACATAACTGTGTGTTATATAATTTGTTATTGCTCCTACACTTCTCACATAACTGTGTGTTATATAATTTGTTATTGCTCCTACACTTCTCACATAACTGTGTGTTATATAATTTGTTATTGCTCCTACACTTCTCACATAACTGTGTGTTATATAATTTGTTATTGCTCACATACTTCCCATATAACTGTGTGTTATATAATTTGTTATTGCTCCTACACTTCTCATATAACTGTGTGTTATATAATTTGTTATTGCTCACATACTTCCCATATAACTGTGTGTTATATAATTTGTTATTGCTCCTACACTTCTCATATAACTGTGTGTTATATAATTTGTTATTGCTCCTACACTTCTCACATAACTGTGTGTTATATAATTTGTTATTGCTCACATACTTCCCATATAACTGTGTGTTATATAATTTGTTATTGCTCCTACACTTCTCATATAACTGTGTGTTATATAATTTGTTATTGCTCCTACACTTCTCATATAACTGTGTGTTATATAATTTATTATTCCGTACATACTTCCTACATAACTCTGTGTTACATAAACTTTTTATCGCTCCTATACTTCCCATATAACTGTGTGTTATATAATTTGTTATTGCTCACATACTTCCCATATAACTGTGTGTTATATAATTTGTTATTGCTCACATACTTCCCATATAACTGTGTGTTATATAATTTAAAAGCAGATGGACATATGTTGGTCACTTGATGAGAAGAAATGATCAGAGAATCCCAAAACAAGCTATCAAGTGAAACACAACAGGCCAAAGAAAAAGAGGCAGACCGCGTGAAACTCTGAAGAGGACATCGTTAAGAGAGGCCAAATTAATAGGCATAACATCCCTTGATGAGGTTGAAAAGCTCGCCGAAAACAGGAAAAGTTGGCGAACTACCTTGCGAGCCCTATGTGACGTTTAACGGCAAGGGAAGGACATAAGATATAAGAATATATATATAATTTGTTATTGCTCACATACTTCCAATATAACTGTGTGTTATATAATTTGTTATTGCTCACATACTTCCAATATAACTGTGTGTTATATAATTTGTTATTGCTCACATACTTCCAATATAACTGTGTGTTATATAATTTGTTATTGCTCACATACTTCCAATATAACTGTGTGTTATATAATTTGTTATCACTCACATACTTCCAATATAACTGTGTGTTATATAATTTGTTATCACTCACATACTTCCAATATAATTGTGTGTTATATAATTTGTTATCACTCACATACTTCCAATATAACTGTGTGTTATATAATTTGTTATCACTCACATACTTCCAATATAACTGTGTGTTATATAATTTGTTATCACTCACATACTTCCAATATAACTGTGTGTTATATAATTTGTTATCACTCACATACTTCCAATATAACTGTGTGTTATATAATTTGCAAGGGTTTTCCACAAATGCCTGTCCTTTGCCTTTTTTTCTGCTCTTGCACAGGTGAGCCCTCTATTGCTCAACATCCTTTCTGTTGTTCTTCTCCATGTCTCTTTTGCTCTACCCTTACTTCTGTTCCCCTGTGGTGTCCATCTTAGTTCTATTTTTGGTAGTGAGTTGTCAGTCATTCAGAGCACATGTCCCAACCATCGCCAGCGTCTTTAATCAATAACTGCTGTCAGTGGCTTCATCTGCATTTCTGCCAATAAGATGTTATTTCTTATGGTGTTTGGCCAAAATATTTTCCTAATTCTTCGTAAACATTTAGTCTGGAAAAAATTCAACTTGTTTTCTATGGTTGTGGTGATTTTCCAGCATTCACTTCCAATATATATATATATATATATATATATACGAAATAACTAAAACTATAAAAGCATACAAAATAACAGGCACTGAAACATTTTAACTGTGATTCTGACTATCACATACAGCAAGAAAGCAGGCGACAGCCTGTACAAGCAACAGCCTGTTAATCTGTAGTTTGGGCGTGAGATTATTTTCAGTGAGAATGTAGTTAGATGAGGCATGAAGAAGGCGGACTGTTTCTCCTTGCTTGCTGGTACCATCAAGTACAGCCGTGGTCAAAAACTCATCGATATGAACTTTGAACTTTAACTCCAGTGTTTGTTCAACTCAGCTGGCGGCGCTCGGGTAGGTAAACCTCGTCTATGTTATCGTTATGTTGCCGTGAACTTAGATTTAATAACTGCGCCCCCTCCGGTAAAACTTTGACATGAAAGGCGAGCAGCACGGGCGACGAGAAAACTCCCGGAAAAATGACGCCCTAATGGTTAAAACAGTCGGACCTGCCCCAGGGCCACGGTGGTCTAGTGTTTTCCGGCTTTCGTCTTCGTGGGTGATCCGCTGTTAGTTACATTTATTCATATCTGAGACAAGATAGCGCGTCATCACGTTGCAATATCTTTGAAAAGTCCCTTGATACAAAGATATTTATAACTTGTCAATGAATGCCTTGAGCAGACATCACGACCTGGTCAAACTAGGAACAAAAATATGGAACGTGTTGCCACAGGGACGCGTTACACGGAACGAAACATCCCAACACACTCATTATTTTTATGCCATAAGCGCATATATGACTTACGCGCGAGCCCATATGTTGTTACAAGATACAGTATCATCATTCCAAAAGTATGGAAGAGTTTTGCCACAAGAAGATTGATAGACATTTTGTACTGAAGCAGACAGACTTTGCATGAACCACGCAAAACCCTTGCTAGTAATCAGACAAAGATCTGGATTGTCTCCTTGCTTGTTTGACATGGACCGGAAGATCTTGATGAATATTAGTAACATGTCTGGGTTAACCAGAAGATCTTGACGAATATTAGTAACAAGTCTGGGTTGTTAACAAGAATATCTTGACGAATATTAGTAACATGTCTGGGTTGTTAACAAGAATATCTTGACGAATATTAGTGACAAGTCTGGGTTGTTAACAAGAATATCTTGACGAATATTAGTAACATGTCTGGGTTGTTAACAAGAATATCTTGACGAATATTAGTAACATGTCTGGGCTAACCTTCACTGCTACAACAAAAAAGAATAATCTCAGATGTGCAGATAGCGGGGTGCAGACGGCGGAAGACTCGCGTATCTGTAGAATTTTCCGAAGCAAAGTAACGAACAGAAGCAAAGACTGTGAAGTAGACATAAATACTAAAAACACAAAGGCAGAAGACATGCTGATATAATTTGTTATCACTCACATACTTCCAATATAACTGTGTGTTATATAATTTGTTATCACTCACATACTTCCAATATAACTGTGTGTTATATAATTTGTTATCACTCACATACTTCCAATATAACTGTGTGTTATATAATTTGCAAGGGTTTTCCACAAATGCCTGTCCTTTGCCTTTTTTTCTGCTCTTGCACAGGTGAGCCCTCTATTGCTCAACATCCTTTCTGTTGTTCTTCTCCATGTCTCTTTTGCTCTACCCTTACTTCTGTTCCCCTGTGGTGTCCATCTTAGTTCTATTTTTGGTAGTGAGTTGTCAGTCATTCAGAGCACATGTCCCAACCATCGCCAGCGTCTTTAATCAATAACTGCTGTCAGTGGCTTCATCTGCATTTCTGCCAATAAGATGTTATTTCTTATGGTGTTTGGCCAAAATATTTTCCTAATTCTTCGTAAACATTTAGTCTGGAAAAAATTCAACTTGTTTTCTATGGTTGTGGTGATTTTCCAGCATTCACTTCCAATATATATATATATATATATACGAAATAACTAAAACTATAAAAGCATACAAAATAACAGGCACTGAAACATTTTAACTGTGATTCTGACTATCACATACAGCAAGAAAGCAGGCGACAGCCTGTACAAGCAACAGCCTGTTAATCTGTAGTTTGGGCGTGAGATTATTTTCAGTGAGAATGTAGTTAGATGAGGCATGAAGAAGGCGGACTGTTTCTCCTTGCTTGCTGGTACCATCAAGTACAGCCGTGGTCAAAAACTCATCGATATGAACTTTGAACTTTAACTCCAGTGTTTGTTCAACTCAGCTGGCGGCGCTCGGGTAGGTAAACCTCGTCTATGTTATCGTTATGTTGCCGTGAACTTAGATTTAATAACTGCGCCCCCTCCGGTAAAACTTTGACATGAAAGGCGAGCAGCACGGGCGACGAGAAAACTCCCGGAAAAATGACGCCCTAATGGTTAAAACAGTCGGACCTGCCCCAGGGCCACGGTGGTCTAGTGTTTTCCGGCTTTCGTCTTCGTGGGTGATCCGCTGTTAGTTACATTTATTCATATCTGAGACAAGATAGCGCGTCATCACGTTGCAATATCTTTGAAAAGTCCCTTGATACAAAGATATTTATAACTTGTCAATGAATGCCTTGAGCAGACATCACGACCTGGTCAAACTAGGAACAAAAATATGGAACGTGTTGCCACAGGGACGCGTTACACGGAACGAAACATCCCAACACACTCATTATTTTTATGCCATAAGCGCATATATGACTTACGCGCGAGCCCATATGTTGTTACAAGATACAGTATCATCATTCCAAAAGTATGGAAGAGTTTTGCCACAAGAAGATTGATAGACATTTTGTACTGAAGCAGACAGACTTTGCATGAACCACGCAAAACCCTTGCTAGTAATCAGACAAAGATCTGGATTGTCTCCTTGCTTGTTTGACATGGACCGGAAGATCTTGATGAATATTAGTAACATGTCTGGGTTAACCAGAAGATCTTGACGAATATTAGTAACAAGTCTGGGTTGTTAACAAGAATATCTTGACGAATATTAGTAACATGTCTGGGTTGTTAACAAGAATATCTTGACGAATATTAGTGACAAGTCTGGGTTGTTAACAAGAATATCTTGACGAATATTAGTAACATGTCTGGGTTGTTAACAAGAATATCTTGACGAATATTAGTAACATGTCTGGGCTAACCTTCACTGCTACAACAAAAAAGAATAATCTCAGATGTGCAGATAGCGGGGTGCAGACGGCGGAAGACTCGCGTATCTGTAGAATTTTCCGAAGCAAAGTAACGAACAGAAGCAAAGACTGTGAAGTAGACATAAATACTAAAAACACAAAGGCAGAAGACATGCTGATAATATTGACAAGAATAAAAAAAATGTACAAATACTGCGATTAGAGAACATTTTCAATACATCTCCGCCACGTGAGAATAGACAAGAGAAAATGTTGGTAACTCTGTCATGTGAGAGAAGACAAGAGAAAATGTTGGTAACTTTCAGTCACGTGAGAAAAGACAAGAGAAAATGTTGGTAACTCTGTCATGTGAGAATAGACAAGAGAAAACGTTAGTAATTCTGTCATATGAGAATAGACAAGAGAAAATGTTGGTAATTCTGTCATGTGGAGAATAGACAAGAGAAAATGTTGGTAACTCTGTCATGTGGAGAATAGACAAGAGAAAATGTTGGTAACTCTGTCATGTGAGAATAGACAAGAGAAAATGTTGGTAATTCTGTCATGTGAGAATAGACAAGAGAAAATGTTGGTAACTCTGACATGTGGAGAATAGACAAGAGAAAATGTTGGTAACTTTCAATCGCGTGAGAAAAGACAAGAGAAAATGTTGGTAACTCTGTCATGTGAGAATGGACAAGAGAAAATGTTGGTAACTCTGTCATGTGAGAATAGACAAGAGAAAATGTTGGTAACTTTCAGTCACGTGAGAAAAGACAAGAGAAAATGTTGGTAACTTTCAGTCGCTTGAGAAAAGACAAGAGAAAGCAATAAAAACCAACAAACAGGCAAGAATATCCAAATGAAGAGAGTCCTAAAACAAGAGAAAGTCTTCAGAATGGGAGACAACTGCATGGGGTCTTGTAAGTCGTGGGACTGATAAGAATGGGAGATAACTGCATGGGGTCTTGTAAGTCGTGGGACTGATAAGAATGGGAGATAACTGCATGGGGTCTTGTAAGTCGTGGGACTGAGAAGAATGGGAGATAACTGCATGGGGTCTTGTAAGTCGTGGGACTGATAAGAATGGGAGATAACTGCATGGGGTCTTGTAAGTCGTGGGACTGAGAAGAATGGGAGATAACTGCATGGGGTCTTGTAAACCGTGGGATTGAGAAGAATGGGAGATAACTGCATGGGGTCTTGTAAGTCGTGGGACTGAGAAGAATGGGAGATAATTGCATGGGGTCTTGTAAGCCGTCATAGAGTTATGACAGCACTCAGGTAGACAAGCTGGAAATATTGTTATGACAGCAATTAGGTATACAGGCTGGAAAGATAGTTATGACAGCAATTAGGTAGACAGGCTTGAAAGATAGTTATGACAGCAATTAGGTAGACAGGCTTGAAAGATGGTTATGACAGCAATTAGGTAGACAGGCTTGAAAGATAGTTATGACAGCAATTAGGTAGACAGCTTGAAAGATAGTTATGACAGCAATTAGGTAGACAGGCTTGAAAGATAGTTATGACATCAATTAGGTAGACAGGCTAGGAAGATAAGAGTTATGTTAATATTTAGTTAAGCAGGCTAGGAAGATAAGAGTTATGTTAATATTTAGGTAGGCAGGCTAGGAAGATAAGAGTTATGTTAATATTTAGTTAAGCAGGCTAGGAAGATAAGAGTTATGTTAATATTTAGTTAAGCAGGCTAGGAAGATAAGAGTTATGTTAATATTTAGTTAAGCAGGCTAGGAAGATAAGAGTTATGTTAATATTTAGGTAGACAGACTATGAAGATGAAGTTCAAGATAGACTTGTGAATATTTAAGTAGGCAAGTTTTTCTAAGTTGTTACATCATGTGCTGCAGATGATTAGCATAATTTTACATTCGGCACAGAAATTGTTTAGAGCTTAACAAACCTAAGAGAACCAGGGGCAACCAGATGGCCTGGCAGACTGCAACCTGGCGAGACTGTAAGAATGAAAGACCACATCATATGATCATACCACCCATATAATGATACCACATCAAATAATCACGGAACACGAAGTAAATCATATAAAAAACAACAGCCCGCTATATAATCATAGCCATTAATATAATCAACACAACCATAGTCAAAATCACACCATACCAGATAATAACACCATAGTTCACAATAACTTTGCATCATATTATCAACCATAATCACACTATACACAATCTCCGTCCTGTAATAAAACCAAACCATTTAATTACACTACATCACATAATCCACACCACCACATAATTACATCTCTTTATATGATCATACCAATCGCATAAACATACAAAGCCACATAACATAATAACACTATAGTAATATCACATAAAACTGGTCAATAATCAACATCAAATATTCACATAACACCATATCACTTGATCACGATCATTTTGCCACATAATAACATTACACTACATATATAACAACGAAATAACACGACCTCACACAAACAACATGACCTCACACATACTACAAAATAACACGACACTCACATAAACTACAACATAAAACGACCTCACACAAGCAAACTACAAAATAACACGATCTCACTTAAGCAAACTACAAAATAACACCAGATCACACAAACAAAATACAAAATAACACCAGATCACACAAACAAAATACAAAATAACACCAGATCACACAAACAAACTACAAAATAACACCAGATCACACAAACAAACTACAAAATAACACCAGATCACACAAACAAACTACAAAATAACACCAGATCACACAAACAAACTACAAAATAACACCAGATCACACAAACAAACTACAAAAAAACACCAGATCACACAAACAAAATACAAAATAAACACCAGATCACACAAACAAAATACAAAATAAACACCAGATCACACAAACAAAATACAAAATAAACACCAGATCACACAAACAAAATACAAAATAAACACCAGATCACACAAACAAAATACAAAATAAACACCAGATCACATCATCACACAACATATTAACGTGGCACTGGAAAATAAAGCCACACAAAATGATAACACACCTTCATAACACCACACCACAAAACGACACCAGAAACCACAATAAAATACACCAGAAAACACAATAAAATACACCAGAAAACACAATAAAATACACCAGAAAATGTTACATCACGTAAAGACATCGTGTCATATGTTGACACTACATCTTGTAGTTACTGTTTCATGGAGATCCTGTGGCTAATGGCTATTTATTTATTTTTCTGCTGCAAATTGTGCAGTACATCAACCAGCCATAGAATCTATAGAATATCAACGAGTAATTGACTCTATGGAATATCAACTAGCCATAGAGTCTACAGAATATCAACAAGTAATTGACTCTATGGAATATCAACTAGCAATGGAATCTACAGGATATTGATGAGTCAAGGACTCGTTAGCTAGCCATGGACTCTGCAGGATGTCAGTGAGCCATGGACTCTGCAGGATGTCAGTGAGCCATGGACTCTGCAGGATGTCAGTGAGCCATGGACTCTGCAGGATGTCAGCGGATCGTGAGAAATGTGTGGAAAATCAAACTTATTATTTTTTTCTACTTTCAGTAAAAAACATGGAAACGTCTAGTGGCGACATTTTAAAGTTTGGAAACACGCAAGACAGTGGTTGGTTTATCCACCAGAAGATGGCGGATATCTTCATCAGAGCAGAGAAACAGTGACCACAGGCACAGATGCTGTCACAGTGCAGGTACTGTCCCATCTGTACAGACAGAAAGAGAGGCTGTGGATGGCACAGGTACGTGAAGGTTGCTGGTATGTGAAGGTTGCTAGTATGTGAAGGTTGCTGGTATGTGAAGGTTGCTAGTATGTGAAGGTTGCTAGTATGTGAAGGTTGCTGGTATGTGAAGGTTGCTAGTATGTGAAGGTTGCTGGTATGTGAAGGTTGCTAGTATGTGAAGGTTGCTGGTATGTGAAGGTTGCTGGTATGTGAAGGTTGCTAGTATGTGAAGGTTGCTGGTATGTGAAGGTTGCTAGTATGTGAAGGTTGCTAGTATGTGAAGGTTGCTAGTATGTGAAGGTTGCTAGTATGTGAAGGTTGCTGGTATGTGAAGGTTGCTGGTATGTGAAGGTTGCTGGTATGTGAAGGTTGCTGGTATGTGAAGGTTGCTAGTATGTGAAGGTTGCTGGTATGTGAAGGTTGCTAGTATGTGAAGGTTGCTGGTATGTGAAGGTTGCTGGTATGTGAAGGTTGCTAGTATGTGAAGGTTGCTGGTATGTGAAGGTTGCTAGTATGTGAAGGTTGCTGGTATGTGAAGGTTGCTGGTATGTGAAGGTTGCTGGTATGTGAAGGTTGCTAGTATGTGAAGGTTGCTGGTATGTGAAGGTTGCTGGTATGTGAAGGTTGCTAGTATGTGAAGGTTGCTAGTATGTGAAGGTTGCTGGTATGTGAAGGTTGCTGGTATGTGAAGGTTGCTGGTATGTGAAGGTTGCTGGTATGTGAAGGTTGCTAGTATGTGAAGGTTGCTGGTATGTGAAGGTTGCTGGTATGTGAAGGTTGCTAGTATGTGAAGCCTAGCAAGAATTCTTCATGACATAAGTAACATTTATGAGACGGTTGATCTGAAAACTTTCAGAAAAAAATATCATGGCGGTCATTAATTCCATGATGGTGTCGAGACTTCTGGAGATCTGGAAGTTGTCTGATCACATTAAACATCAAAATCTCTGCAAATGTTCTAGCTTTCTTTGTGTGATCCAGGTCGCGAGCAGTGGATCTAAGGTAGAAGCTGAAGCAACTTCACAACATTTTCCTAAAATAATAATAATAATTATTTAACAATGCTAACGAGCATTGCCTTGCCATGCATAGTTTCCGTTTCTATGCCTGTTTATCTGTCAGACGATAAACAGAAAGAGGTAGTGATGACATCGATGTGATGATGAAGAAAGCGGTACTCAGTGAACCGTGACTTGTGAAAACAAGCCGGTATCTTCAAGCATTAACAAGCTCAAAGAAAACATCACCATTCGCCCGTAGCATCATCTCGCCATTTAAAGGCGGAAGCAGCAATTACATGTACAAATAAATTTCCCCAATATTCCTTTACAAGCTCGCAGCTTCCGCTAAAAGTAAATGATACGAAGCCTGGCGTGTTTGATGATCGTTCTCAAGCTTTCATTGGACACAGCAGACCCCGTCAGTTAAGGCATGTCAGGATAATACACAGCAGTTTCCTGGAGCTTTGTCTCTCCGCCCCCTGCCAATCGGCGCCAGAACAAGGGCAAGTAACTGTAGCTGCTTGATGTGAAGAAGATGTAGAGAAACTGGAGAGATTCGGCAAAACACAACGAAGGAGCCTCGAGCACCAACAGCTCGGCTGATGGAGGCAGAACAGCCAGTCAAAATACAAAGATGTACCACCCAGATTTGGGAAGAAAGATCACGGACCAAGGCCTGCTAGATTGGATCAAAGATTCTTCAAGATAACAGTCATATAGTGATTATGGTTGGTGCTGTGATGCTCTGGTGTTCCAAATATGCAGAATAGATGAGGAAGTCTTGTGATGGTTAATTTCACTCAGAAAAAGATAAAACAAAGCCCGATTCTACATTTCTGTCGTGGCTGTCATTTTTCTTCTAATATTTGCACAATCAAACAAAACTGAACAAATATTTATTACAAACAATTCAACAAGTCAAACTTCGAGTACACTCACCCCATCTCTGTGGCGCCACCTACACAACGGACGCCTGTCTCAGGTTGGAGACTACAAACTCATGCACAGCATACATCAAGAACAAAAAAGTGACCATTAAGAAAGCAAAAACAAAATCTTTGTATTTTCTTCTGCTCAGTTTTTTTGGATTTTCAGTTCGAAGAACTTTAGACTTAACTACACACACGGACTAATGGTGAATGAACTTTGGTCTGCTCTACACACACGCACTAATGATTGCCAACGGTAAGGACGACTACTAAATCTAAACTCTAATGGGAAACAAATTTACTGTAAGCATCCTGAAAAATACACAACAAAAAAAAGTTTAGCACGAAACTATTTCCCACCATCAAATAAAAGTTAAGGGAAAAAATGATTCAACTTTCATTTACAAAGACAGAGTAAATGTGACGATAAGGTCGTGTTTTGTAGCGGAAAAATTTGCCGAAAAGGTAGAAGCTGAAGCAACTTCACAACATTTTCCTAAAATAATAATAATAATTATTTAACAATGCTAACGAGCATTGCCTTGCCATGCATAGTTTCCGTTTCTATGCCTGTTTATCTGTCAGACGATAAACAGAAAGAGGTAGTGATGACATCGATGTGATGATGAAGAAAGCGGTACTCAGTGAACCGTGACTTGTGAAAACAAGCCGGTATCTTCAAGCATTAACAAGCTCAAAGAAAACATCACCATTCGCCCGTAGCATCATCTCGCCATTTAAAGGCGGAAGCAGCAATTACATGTACAAATAAATTTCCCCAATATTCCTTTACAAGCTCGCAGCTTCCGCTAAAAGTAAATGATACGAAGCCTGGCGTGTTTGATGATCGTTCTCAAGCTTTCATTGGACACAGCAGACCCCGTCAGTTAAGGCATGTCAGGATAATACACAGCAGTTTCCTGGAGCTTTGTCTCTCCGCCCCCTGCCAATCGGCGCCAGAACAAGGGCAAGTAACTGTAGCTGCTTGATGTGAAGAAGATGTAGAGAAACTGGAGAGATTCGGCAAAACACAACGAAGGAGCCTCGAGCACCAACAGCTCGGCTGATGGAGGCAGAACAGCCAGTCAAAATACAAAGATGTACCACCCAGATTTGGGAAGAAAGATCACGGACCAAGGCCTGCTAGATTGGATCAAAGATTCTTCAAGATAACAGTCATATAGTGATTATGGTTGGTGCTGTGATGCTCTGGTGTTCCAAATATGCAGAATAGATGAGGAAGTCTTGTGATGGTTAATTTCACTCAGAAAAAGATAAAACAAAGCCCGATTCTACATTTCTGTCGTGGCTGTCATTTTTCTTCTAATATTTGCACAATCAAACAAAACTGAACAAATATTTATTACAAACAATTCAACAAGTCAAACTTCGAGTACACTCACCCCATCTCTGTGGCGCCACCTACACAACGGACGCCTGTCTCAGGTTGGAGACTACAAACTCATGCACAGCATACATCAAGAACAAAAAAGTGACCATTAAGAAAGCAAAAACAAAATCTTTGTATTTTCTTCTGCTCAGTTTTTTTGGATTTTCAGTTCGAAGAACTTTAGACTTAACTACACACACGGACTAATGGTGAATGAACTTTGGTCTGCTCTACACACACGCACTAATGATTGCCAACGGTAAGGACGACTACTAAATCTAAACTCTAATGGGAAACAAATTTACTGTAAGCATCCTGAAAAATACACAACAAAAAAAAGTTTAGCACGAAACTATTTCCCACCATCAAATAAAAGTTAAGGGAAAAAATGATTCAACTTTCATTTACAAAGACAGAGTAAATGTGACGATAAGGTCGTGTTTTGTAGCGGAAAAATTTGCCGAAAAGGTAAAACTGGTGTTGACATCCTGAAAAATTATCACTGCTTCAGATCATCTTTGAAATGATTAACTGATCACATATATCCTCATGATTAAAACAAATATGGCGACAACACCATTAGCATCAAGAATGTGCCGTGGAACAGATGAAGCATCAAGAATGTGCCGTGGAACAGATGAAGCAACAAGAGCGTGTCGTGGAACAGATGAAGCAATAAGAATGTGCCGTGGAACAGATGAAGCAACAAGAATGTGGCGTGGAACAGATGAAGCATCAAGAATGTGCCGTGGAACAGATGAAGCAACAAGAGCATGCCGTGGAACAGATGAAGCATCAAGAATGCGGCGTGGAACAGATGAAGCAACAAGAATGTGGCGTGGAACAGATGAAGCAACAAGAGCGTGTCGTGGAACAGATGAAGCATCAAGAATGCGGCGTGGAACAGATGAAGCAACAAGAATGTGCCGTGGAACAGATGAAGCAACAAGAGCGTGCCGTGGAACAGATGAAGCAACAAGAATGTGCCGTGGAACAGATGAAGCAACAAGAATGTGGCGTGGAACAGATGAAGCATCAAGAATGTGCCGTGGAACAGATGAAGCAACAAAAGCGTGCCGTGGAACAGATGAAGCATCAAGAATGCGGCGTGGAACAGATGAAGCAACAAGAATGTGGCGTGGAACAGATGAAGCAACAAGAATGCGGCGTGGAACAGAAGAAGAAACAAGAATGTGGAGTGGAACAGAAGAAGAAACAAGAATGTGGAGTGGAACAGAAGAAGAAACAAGAATGTGGCGTGGAACAGAAGAAGAAACAGCAAGAATATGGCTGGAACAGAAGAAGAAACAAGAATGTGGAGTGGAACAGAAGAAGAAACAAGAATGTGGAGTGGAACAGAAGAAGAAACAAGAATGTGGCGTGGAACAGAAAAAGAAACAAGAATGTGGCGTGGAACAGAAGAAGAAACAAGAATGTGGAATGGAACAGAAGAAGAAATAAGAATGTGGAGTGGAACAGAAGAAGAAACAAGAATGTGGCGTGGAACAGAAGAAGAAACAAGAATGTGGAATTCAACAGAAGAAGAAACAGCAAGAATGTGGCGTGGAACAGAAGAAGAAACAAGAATGTGGAGTGGAACAGAAGAAACACTAATAATGTAGCCTGGAGCAGAATAAACAACAATAATTTAGCGACGCGTGAAACAGAAGAAACAACTTTTTTCAACTTCTGCTGTGGGTGAAGTCTTCCCCAGCCACGAGCGTTTCTTCCCAGTAGTTCCCAGTCACAGCATGGCCAGATTGTGGTCCACAGGTCTCACTAAGACAGACAGTCATAGCATGGCCAGATTGTGGTCCACAGGTCTCACTAAGACAGACAGTCATAGCATGGCCAGATTGTGGTCCACAGGTCTCACTAAGACAGACAGTCACAGCATGGCCAGATTGTGGTCCACATGTCTCACTAAGACAGACAGTCATAGCATGGCCAGATTGTGGTCCACAGGTCTCACTAAGACAGACAGTCATAGCATGGCCAGATTGTGGTCCACAGGTCTCACTAAGACAGACAGTCATAGCATGGCCAGATTGTGGTCCACAGGTCTCACTAAGACAGACAGTCATAGCATCGCCATATTGTGGTCCACAGGTCTCTCTAAGACAGACAGTCACAGCATGATCAGATTGTGGTCCACAGGTCTCTCTAAGACAGACAGTCACAGCATGATCAGATTGTGGTCCACATGTCTCTCTAAGACAGACAATCACAGCATGACCAGATTGTGGTCCACAGGTCTCTCTAAGACAGACAGTCATAGCATGACCAGATTGTGGTCCACAGGTCTCTCTAAGACAGACAGTCACAGCATGGCCAGATTGTGGTCCACAGGTCTCTCTAAGACAGACAGTCATAGCATAACCAGATTGTGGTCCACAGGTCTCTCTAAGACAGACAGTCATAGCATGACCAGATTGTGGTCCACATGTCTCTCTAAGACAGACAGTCACAGCATGGCCGGATTGTGGTCCACAGGTCTCTGTAAGACAGACAATTACAGCATGGCCAGATTGTCGTATACAGGTCTCTCTAAAACAGACAATCACAGCATGACCAGATTGTTATACACATGTCTCTCTAAGACAGACAATCACAGCATGACCAGATTGTTGTACATAGGTCTCTCTAAGACAGACAATCACAGCATGACCAGATTGTCGTACAGAGGTCTCTCTAAGACAGACAATCACAGCATGACCAGATTGTCGTACAGAGGTCTCTCTAAGACAGACAATGACAGCATGACCAGATTGTCGTACACGGGTCTCTCTAAGACAGACAATCACAGCATGACCAGATTGTCGTACACAGGTCTCTCTAAGACAGACAATCACAGCATGACCAGATTGTCGTACACAGGTCTCTCTAAGACAATTATTCTAAAATTTGTTTTGACCATAGGAACAACTGTGGGCCCCCTTTCTGACGCAAGAACAACCGTGGACCACTCGTGACAAAATAAAGCAATAAATATAACCCGGATGATAGTAAGATTTTTTTTTTTAATCAACCCATTTGCTGGTCTATGGACACCCTTCCCCCAACATACACAAATCATTCTGTGGTCTGTGGACCCCCAAAAATTATTCAGTGGTCGGTGAACCCCAGGTTAAAAACTACAGCTGTAACATGGCCCAAGCATGTCCAGGATAGTTCAAGTGGTGAGAACCGGTTAAGAAAGTGAGATTTTGGTGTCCAAACGTCTGTAACAGCTGTTATCATGCAAGAAGATGAATCCAGTACCAATATGTTGTGACAAAACTACACGTGCTTTGATGGCGATGTGCTTTCTCTGCGCTCATCTTGGAGACAAAGTATACGTCAACATACACAGACGAGACTGCTTCATCCATTACTTCCTGTTACATCCTATAGCAGCACTGACAACCTGCAGCTTAATTCCCCACAGATTTGACGTACATGACTCCCTGCCACTGACCTGTGCTGGTCCAGTCGAGGGCAGGTCAAGGACACATCTTTGACGCCGGTACATTCAGCACTTCCGGTCTGAGGTCAAGGCTAAATTTTTCTATTTTTTAAAACATTTTTCTGTTAACAATAAAAGCTTAATCCATAAAATATTCCAGGCACTGAGAGACAATACCCTCGGCGAGACGGAGATCCATTGATCTCTTTCTCCACAGACAGACAGGCTGTCAGCTCTATCATTTTTTTTATAAAAAGAAAAACAACAGGCCATGGACCGGCGGTACTGCAGTACCAGGCATACCCGTAACTAGATGTGGACCGTGCCCCAGACCCTACCTGTAACTAGATGTGGACCATGCCCCAGACCCTATCTGTAACTAGATGTGGACCATGCCCTCAGCATTGAATGGGCAGGCCTCGATCTACACCATCTTGCCTGTTCCTGGCAAATGTTACACGTCTTTTTTGCACGTGCCGTATTTTGTATGCTGCGTCCTTGTGCGATAAATTTTGTCTCTTGTATAAGTGGTGTCCCCTGTGTGACAAATGTGTAACAGATGGTGTCCCCTGTGTGACAAATGTATAACAGATTATGTCCCCTGTGTGACAGATGTGTCTCTTGTATAAATGGTGTCCCCTGTGTGACAGATGTCTCTTGTATAAATGGTGTCCCCTGTATGACAGATGTCTCCTGTATAAGTAGTGTCCCCTGTGTGACAAATGTGTAACAGATTATGCCCCATGTGATGGATGTGTAACATATTGTCTCTTGCATAAGTGATGTCCCCTGTGTGACAAATGTGTAACAGATTATGTCCCCTGTGTGACAGATGTGTCTCTTGTATAAATGGTGTCCCCTGTGTGACAGATGTCTCTTGTATAAATGGTGTCCCCTGTGTGACATATTATGTCTCTAGTATAAATAGTGTCCCCTGTGTGACAGATTTGTAATAGGTTGTGTCCCTTGTATGACAAATGTGTAACAGATTGTGTCCTTTGTGTGGCCTGATGTATAACATATTGTGTCCTGTACATAATGAGAATTATAAATCGAATAAAAGAACAAAGAAAATACTCTGGTATGAATTTATTGTTATAAAACATGGGTCCCTCACAAGAAAAGTGAAACAATATAAACATTCCATATACCACAGTAATAACAAGTTAACAGTTTGTCTTTGTTACATGTTTCTGTCTACTTTGTCTTTGTTCCACGTTTCTGTCTACTTTATCTCTGTTACATGTTTCTGTCTACTTTGTCTTTGTTCCACGTTTCTGTCTACTTTATCTCTGTTACATGTTTCTGTCTACTTTGTCTTTGTTCCACGTTTCTGTCTACTTTATCTCTGTTACATGTTTCTGTCCACTTAGTTTGTCTTTGTTACATATTTTGGCTACTTAGTTTGTCTTTGTTACATGTTCTTGTCTATGTTACATGCTTCTGTCTACTTTTTTCTTTGTTACATGTTTCTATCTACTTTGTCTTTGTTACATGCTTCTGTCTACTTTTTTTCTGTGTTACATGTTTCTGTCTACTTTGTCTTTGTTACATGTTTCTGTCTACTCTGTCTTTGTTTCTGTCTAGCTGGTAAGTGTAGGCATGATGAAAGCTGCACCTGAGAAAGCAGAAGAGACCACAAGAAGTCTGTGTACACAATGTTCAATGTGACAGTGATACATGGACACAGACTGTCCGGTCGTACAAACAAATAAAAAAAAACAACTACATACCCAGAAAAATATTGAAATACAAACAGAAACAAACTCTCTCAGGGATCTGGTAAAAGGTCAAAGTTCAGCCCAGCTCTGATGACTGAAACAAAGAGTTATCTTCCACTAGTTCACAAGAAGAAACTGGCCAGACAACTGAGACTGCTAGAGATCATGGGAGAACTTCCCCTATGAACATTCTAAATTCTAATGCTCCTGTTTCTAACCAAGTCTGGCTCCTATTTTCTGCATTTAATGAAAGACAGAATCCACAATGTACACCGGCATCAAGTCAATGTGACCTGCTTCAGCTTTCACTTCAGAATCAATTCTGTCTTCGTTTTCTGGCTGAAGGTAAGACATTCTATGGCAGACAGACAACAGATCTGGCAGACAGACAACAGATCTTCCTCAGTGGAAAACTGGAGGCAGTCTAATGAAAAGCGGTACTCGTACATGATAAAAATGAAGAATTTGTTTCACCAACTTTTCACATTTGAGTTTTTGAAGTTACCTACTGTGTAGAGGTTAGTAGTGGCTTTACTGTCTGTGTTTGTTGCACTGTGTCCTACATACAGCATCTTGTGTTTGACTTACTCATGCAGATTTCTGAAACATCTCCAAAAGTCAAAACAACCCAGTCTGTAACCTTGTCACATTCACCCAGTCTGTAACCTTGTCACAGCCACCCAGTCTGTAACCTTGTCACATTCACCCAGTCTGTAACCTTGTCACATTCACCCAGTCTGTAACCTTGTCACAGCCACCCAGTCTGTAACCTTGTCACATTCACCCAGTCTGTAACCTTGTCACAGCCACCCAGTCTGTAACCTTGTCACAGCCACCCAGTCTGTAACCTTGTCACAGCCACCCAGTCTGTAACCTTGTCACAGCCACCCAGTCTGTAACCTTGTCACAGCCACCCAGTCTGTAACCTTGTCACATTCACCCAGTCTGTAACCTTGTCACAGCCACCCAGTCTGTAACCTTGTCACAGCCACCCAGTCTGTAACCTTGTCACAGTCACCCAGTCTGTAACCTTGTCACAGCCACCCAGTCTGTAACCTTGTCACAGTCACCCAGTCTGTAACCTTGTCACAGCCACCCAGTCTGTAACCTTGTCACATTCACCCAGTCTGTAACCTTGTCACAGTCACCCAGTCTGTAACCTTGTCACAGTCACCCAGTCTGTAACCTTGTCACATTCACCCAGACCTGGAACACACACCAAGATTCATATAAAACATGCACCTGTTGCTTCAAGGTTACACACATATGTAGCTAATCATACTCATATATTCCCAATTTACATACATTTAAGTAATATGTCATAACAGTTACAACAAATATTGCAAATACTTGTTTACAAGCTCACATACAGGCATAAAAGTTCACATACAGACACATATGTGCTTACATATTTGTACACATAAACTTACATGTCTTTGTGTACTGACAATAAACATTACCACATACACATCCTCATATAGAAAGATGATGAGTCAACAGAATATTGTAATCCTCAACTGTTCATGTATTCAGGAAGTGGCACAGACATTCAATCTAAGAGAGTTTTCATGTATTCAGGAAGTGGCAGAGACATTCAATCTAAGAGAGTTTTCATGTATTCAGGAAGTGGCAGAGACCTCCAATCTAAGAGAGTTTTCATGTATTCAGGAAGTGGCAGAGACCTCCAATCTAAGAGAGTTTTCATGTATTCAGGAAGTGGCACAGACATTCAATCTAAGAGAGTTTTCATGTATTCAGGAAGTGGCAGAGACCTCCAATCTAAGAGAGTTTTCATGTATTCAGGAAGTGGCACAGACATTCAATCTAAGAGAGTTTTCATGTATTCAGGAAGTGGCAGAGACCTCCAATCTAAGAGAGTTTTCATGTATTCAGGAAGTGACAGAGACATTCAATCTAAGAGAGTTTTCATGTATTCAGGAAGTGACAGAGACCTCCAATCTAAGAGAGTTTTCATGTATTCAGGAAGTGGCAGAGACCTCCAATCTAAGAGAGTTTTCATGTATTCAGGAAGTGACAGAGACATTCAATCTAAGAGAGTTTGCATGTATTCAGGAAGTGGCAGAGATATTCAATCTAAGAGAGTTTTCATGTTTTTAGGAAGTGGCAGAGGCCACCAATGTAAGAGAGTTTTCATGTATTCAGGAAGTGGCAGAGACATTCAATGTAAGAGAGTTTTCATATTTTCAGAAAGTGGCAGAGACATTCAATGTAGGAGAGTTTTCGTGTATTCAGGAAGTGGCAGAGACATTCAATGTAAGAGAGTTTTCATATTTTCAGAAAGTGGCAGAGACATTCAATGTAAGAGAGTTTTCATGTATTCAGGAAGTGGCAGAGACATTCAATGTAAGAGAGTTTTCATGTATTCAGGAAGTGGCAGAGACATTCAACGTAAGAGAGTTTTCATATTTTCAGAAAGTGGCAGAGACATTCAATGTAAGAGAGTTTTCATGTATTCAGGAAGTTGCAGAGACCTCCTATCTAATAGTTTTCATTAATTAGCAGAAAACACCAATCTAAGAAAGTTTTCACATATTCAGGTTGATCTAGGTGAACTTTCATGAGTTTCTTCTACAATCAATCCTCTATAACAATCATAAAATTGCTGGTACAAACTGGGTTTACAGTTAAAAAAAAAAGTCAGATGTTTACTGTGTCCAAGAGAAACAATAACAAGGATAAAAGATGAGAGAAACAATAACAAGGATAAAAGATGAGAGAAACAATAACAAGGATAAAAGATGAGAGAAACAATAATAAGGATAAAAGATGAGAGAACAAATAATTTGGATGGTAGATGACTGAAAAGATCTAGTAAAAGAAGCAATGATTGTCTGATTCTGTACATAAGAAAGCAGAAAATACTGACAAGAAGTGAGAGCAGACATGACAAAATCTGTCTATCTACAAATGGTGGATTTCTGACATTTTAGGTCATATAATCTGTCAGAACAAGGATGTATGTCCTGTCAAACAAAGCACTGACAGTAACTACTTGATATTCAGAAATTTGTTTAAGTAAGGATATCTGGCTTGTCAAGTCTGTTTATATATGAACTGGCTTAAGTCAGGGAATTTTGCAAGTCTATTTATATAGAGAATGATTAAGTAAGGATTTCTGGCAAGTCTGTTTATACAGAAAATGATTAAGTAAGGATTTTTACCTTGGCAAGTCTATTTATATAGAAAATGATTAAGTAAGGATTTTTGGCAAGTTTGTTTATATAAAAAATAGCTAATTCTGCTAATAATATACACTAATGAAATCTAGTATTCAGTCTATTTTATTCATGGAATGATAGAAGCTAACCATGGGATGATAGAAGCTAATCATGGGATGATAGAAGCTAACCATGGGATGGCAGAACTCAGACCATTCATTTTATTTATAAGATTAAGGAGCATCTTTACAGTCTATTCTGCAACAAAAATATGAACATGGGACTTGTGTTGGGAAGACTGCCTGAGATAACAAAGAATGTCTACCAACAACACAAATCACATCAGAATAAACTACACACATTCTGACAATACTGTGAAGTGAAAAAAAACTGCAATATCAGCCATGATTACAAGAGCCATGATGTAAGAGAAGAGATTACAACAGCCATGATGTAAGAGATTACAACATGTAACAATGAGCCAATGAACAGCCATGATATAAAAGATTACAAAAGATGTAACAATAAGCCAATGATCAGCCACGATGTCAAAGATTACAACAGATGTAACAATGAGCCAATGAAAAACAGGTAATGTAGTGCTACAGAAAAATGTTTAACATAACAAACAACAATCTCAGATGATTCCACAAAATTAATGTTCTGCTCTGTGCTGCAGGGGAAGGGTGTGTGTGTGTGTGGAATATTTCTATTACAAGAATGATCTAAGAAAGTTTTATTTCTGAGGTGTAAGTGTTTGAGATGAGAATATTTGTAAGATTTGATTCCTGTCATGTAAATATTTGTAAGATTTGATTACTGTCATGTAAATATCTGTAAGATTTGACTACTGTCATGCAAATATTTGTAAGATTTGATTACTGTCATGCAAATATTTGTAAGATTTGATTACTGTCATGCAAATATTTGTAAGATTTGATTACTGTCATGCAAATATTTGTAAGATTTGATTACTGTCATGCAAATATTTGTAAGATTTGATTACTGTCATGCAAATATCTGTAAGATTTGAATACTGTCAAGCAAATATTTGTAAGATTTGATTACTGTCATGCAAATATTTGTAAGATTTGATTGTCATGCTGTTGTTAAGATGACAATGTTTGTAAGATTTGATAACTGTCATGCAAATATTTGTAAGATTTGATTACTGTCATGCAAATATTTGTAAGATTTGATTACTGTCCTGCAAATATCTGTAAGATTTGATTACTGTCATGCAAATATTTGTAAGATTTGATTACTGTCCTGCAAATATCTGTAAGATTTGATTACTGTCATGCAAATATGTGTAAGATTTGATTGTCATGCTGTTGTTAAGATGACAATGTTTGTAAGATTTGATTACCATCACATCATTGTTAAGATAACAATGTTTGTAAGACTGGATTATTGTCATGCGGTTAAGATGACAATGTTTGTAAGATTTGATTATTTTCACGCAGTTAAGATGACAAAGTTTGTAAGATTTGATTGTCATGCCATTGTTAAGATGAAAAAGTTTGCAAGATTTGATTGTCATGTAGTTGTTAAGATGACAATGTTTGTAAAATCTGATTGTCATGCAGCAGTTAAGATGACAAAGTCTGTAAGATGTGATCACTGTTATGCAGTTAAGATGACAAAGTCTGTAAGATGTGATCACTGTTATGCAGTTAAGATGACAAAGTTTGTAAGATGTGATCACTGTTATGCAGTTAAGATGACAAAGTTTGTAAGATGTGATCACTGTTATGCAGTTAAGATGACAAAGTTTGTAAGATGTGATCACTGTTATGCAGTTAAGATGACAAAGTCTGTAAGATGTGATCACTGTTATGCAGTTAAGATGACAAAGTTTGTAAGACAATATCTGATTCTGAGGTGTAAAAGTTTGAGATGAGAATGTCTGTAAGGTTTGTTTCTATCTCTTGACAAATTTATTTTCTCGGCTCATGAATACAGATACAATTTTTATCTATGAAAAAAGGGAGGCAGAAAACTCCAGTGTGGAGGGAGAAATGCAGCAGCAGAAACAATGAGCAAAGCTACACCAAATAGTCACCAGTTCATGACCTATCTGTGCTGCACTTTGCCAACTGCAAGAAAGATAACTACTGTTTTCTGACACAGAACCAAGTGAGAGTACAGCACTCCTGGCCACATATTCGCCATATGCTAGCTCAGTGGTTCACAGAAAAAAAAAAAAAATCAGTTTAGAGGTGAAAGCCAGTGGCCGATCTGTCTGTCATACATCAAATCTGTCATACATCAAATCTGTCATACATCAAATCTGTCATACATCAAATCTGTCATACATCAAATCTGTCATACATCAAATCTGATCCAGAAAGAATCATTTTTGAGTTGTGTATTCTTATTTTACCACAGATACACTCTATCTTACCAGATAAACACTCTATCTTACCACAGATACACTTATCTCAAGTTTCATAACTTGAACAAGAGCAGGAACAAAATAGTTCAAAGATGTAGAAACTGAGCAGGTTATGATGGTTTCCGACTCCATGAAATCAATTATTATGTTTGCAGAGGTCAACTTTGTTCAGTCACTTCTGATTATGGGCTGATGTCCCCCTGATCCAGTGTGGCCTGTATAATTTAGCTGAAGTTTCTACCTCTTTCCTCCAACTCATGCATGAGCTTTCATCTATCTTATGTAAGAGCTTTCCTCTATCTCATGTAAGAGTTTTCCTCCAACTCATGTAAGAGCTTTCCTTTATCTCATGTAAGAGTTTTCCTCCAACTCATGTAAGAGCTTTCCTTTATCTCATGTAAGAGTTTTCCTCCAACTCATGTAAGAGATTTCCTCTATCTCATGTAAGAGTTTTTCTCCAACTCATGCAAGAGCTTTCATCTATCTTATGTAAGAGCTTTCCTCTATCTCATGTAAGAGTTTTCCTCCAACTCATGTAAGAGCTTTCCTTTATCTCATGTAAGAGTTTTCCTCCAACTCATGTAAGAGATTTCCTCTATCTCATGTAAGAGTTTTCCTCCAACTCATGCAAGAGCTTTCATCTATCTCATGTAAGAGCTTTCCTCTATCTCATGTAAGAGTTTTCCTCCAACTCATGCAAGAGCTTTCATCTATCTTATGTAAGAGCTTTCATCTATCTCATGTAAGAGTTTTCCTCCAACTCATGTAAGAGCTTTCCTCTATCTCATGTAAGAGTTTTCCTCCAACTCATGCAAGAGCTTTCATCTATCTCATGTAAGAGTTTTCCTCCAACTCATGTAAGAGCTTTCCTCTATCTCATGTAAGAGTTTTCCTCCAACTCATGCAAGAGCTTTCCTCTATCTCATGTAAGAGTTTTCCTCCATCTCATGCAGGAGCTTTCTCTCATCCTTCCAGCACTGATGAGTCAGACGACATGATCCTGGCAAGAACACTGTATCTTGGAACTTTGTATCTCATCATGCACATACCAAAATACAGTAAACCCTCCAATTATTTGACTAATGAGGGGAGAATGAGGTAATAAAGTCATGATTCAGAAATAACAGTAACACTCTGTACTGCATAAACCTGACTGTATGAAACACATTGTACTGTGTACAACCTGACTGTATGATGGCTTGAATCAGGCTATGTCTACTTCATGCAATCTAAAACAAGCGTGACGTGATATGAAGTGCACAAGATAGGGCATTTAAGTTTCTAATTTTCTTTTTTACTTCTTATCAGTGTCTGTTACACCTGAAATCTATTATATCAGTGTCTGTTACACCTGAAATCTATTATATCAGTGTCTGATAAATATGAAATCTATTATATTAGGGTCTGATAAATATGCAATCTATTATATTAGGGTCTCATAAATATGAAATCTATTATATTAGGGTCTGATAAATATGAAATCTATTATATTAGTGTCTGATAAATATGAAATCTATTATATTAGGGTCTGATAAATATGAAATCTATTATATTAGTGTCTGATAAATATGAAATCTATTATATTAGTGTCTGATAAATATGAAATCTATTATATTAGGGTTTGATAAATATGAAATCTATTATATTAGTGTCTGATAAATATGAAATCTATTATATTAGTGTCTGATAAATATGAAATCTATTATATTAGGGGCAACATCAGACAAACGCAGAGGATTACAATGGACCCTTGACACAGTGCTGGAGGACCTTGACTTTGCGGACGACATTTGTCTATTATCAAGCAGTCACAAAGATATGCAAGATAAAATAAACAAGCTAACTCAGAATGCAAACAACATAGGACTAAAGATCAGCGTAGGAAAGACAAAGTTAATGAAGCAAAATGTGAACAACAGAAATGTACTCAGAGTAGATAACAAGTTAGTGGAGGAGGTCAACGAATTTGTATACCTTGGCAGCAGAGTAGTAGAAAATGGAGACAGCACAGAGGACATCAACAGCAGACTTACTAGAGCAAACCAGGCTTTTGCAATGCTGCAGACTATATGGAAATAAAAAAAACTAAGCATAAATATGAAAATCAGGATATTTAAGAGTAATGTTCTAAGTGTACTACTCTATGGTAGTGAATGCTGGAAAATCACCAAAACCATACAAAACAAGTTGAATTCTTTCCAGACTAAATGTTTACGAAGAATTAGAAAAATATTTTGGCCAAACACCATAAGAAATAACATCTTATTAGCAGAAATGCAGATGAAACCACTGACAACAATTATTGAGGAAAGACGCTGGCGATGGTTGGGACATGTGCTCTGAATGACTGACAACTCACTACCAAAAATAGCACTAAGATGGACACCACAGGGGAGCAGAAGTAAGGGTAGACCAAAAGAGACATGGAGAAGAACAACAGAAAGGATGTTGAGCAATAGAAGGCTCACCTGGGCAAGAGCAGAAAAAAAGGCGAAGGACAGGCATTTGTGGAAAACCCTTGCGGAAGCCCCATGTGCCCTGGGCACTTAAGGTTCAGAGAGAGAGAGAGAGAGAGAGATTATATTAGGGTCTGATAAATATGAAATCTATTATATCAGGGTCTGATAAATATGAAATCTATTATATTAGGGTCTGATAAATATGAAATCTATTATATCAGGGTCTGATAAATATGAAATCTATTATATCAGGGTCTGATAAATATGAAATCTATTATATTAGGGTCTGATAAATATGAAATCTATTATATTAGGGTCTGATAAATATGAAATCTATTATATTAGGGTCTGATAAATATGAAATCTATTATATTAGGGTCTGATAAATATGAAATCTATTATATTAGGGTCTCATAAATATGAAATCTATTATATTAGGGTCTGATAAATATGAAATCTATTATATTAGTGTCTGATAAATATGAAATCTATTATATTAGGGTCTGATAAATATGAAATCTATTATATTAGTGTCTGATAAATATGAAATCTATTATATTAGGGTCTGATAAATATGAAATCTATTATATTAGGGTCTGATAAATATGAAATCTATTATATTAGGGTCTGATAAATCAAGTTTACTGTATAAAATATCTCTATTAGGGAAAAAAAACAAAAAACGATATTTTGATCTTCGCTGTAAGAAAAAGTGTCTGCAAATATTATGAACATTTAAGAAAACAATCAGTGAGGGTGATGATTACATGTGACAGCACTGCTGCTTATGTAAGCATTCTCTACTGTCTGATTGATAAATACTGTACAAAACAGATATCAAAAGTTAGCCTAGTTTGTTTCTTTGTGATTAAAAAAAACGTGTGGTGAATGATGTGTGACAACATCACGTGTGGTGAATGATGTGTTTAATGATAAGCAAGATTTCTTGTGTTAGCTTGCAAGTGACCACTGTCATCATATGAAACAAAGCTTACAACATCATGATTTCTCTGTACATCAAAAATACTGATATTTTGAGAATCTCTGAAATCTGACAGTCAGATCATGACTTCCTAAGAAGATAAAAGTCCTGACATAAAAAAAATGCATCATCTGATAACCTACATAAGGTCACAGCTTGTCAGACTCATATTAAGATCATGACTTCTCCACTGTAGAATCCAAAATTTGTCATTGGGAGATCAACGCATACCATTCTCTGATCCATCAGACTATCCGAGCTTCTACTTCCACGACTGGAGATTTCTGGCCGCTGGTGGTCAGGTTCGGCCTCTGTGACACAGCATGTCTGTTCTGTTCTGGGTGAGCAGCCTGCAGTACTGCCGTCCCTTGTGGACAATGTTTGAGTGATCTTACTACAGAGACCATTTGGGCAGTTACGCAGAAATTTTTCTCCGCATACTTTGTCTCTGCCGTGGTAGATTATGTCTGTGGTGCCTGCAGGTTTTCGATGTGTCACGTTCCAGCATCTACTGCCTGGGATTACACTTTCTTCATCACACCTCCTACAGCTACAACCAGTCATCTCAGCACCGTCTGCATGAGCTTCAACAGCTGCACCCTCAAGCTGATCTAAACTATCTAAATATTTAGTGTCTACATACGAGAGAGCTTCAGATCTACATCTACACTGAGAACACACAACTGCAGCAAGTGAAGTAGATATTTCTACTGGTAGATTGTCTCCACTGTTATCAGGTAAATGTTTCATAGACAAGGTCCCCTCTTGAGCAAATGTGCTTAGAATTTCTGAACTTCTTTTATGAGCTGGTTTATGATGAGCCCTGGCCTTGTTCAGCTTTTCCTGACTTGTCTCTACAGGATGTGCTTCCAAGTTCAAGGTTTTCCTTGGCTGTGTTTGCTCTGGTCCTGCATTTAAGAGAGAATTTGCAAATAATGTTCCTGCATGCCAGGGAAATCTCTGCCAGGTTAACTTAACATCTCTAGGACTCATTTTCCAAAATGTCTTGAAATGTCTCTGACTTGGTGGTGAGAACTGTGGAGGATTTTGACTTGGTGGTGAGAACTGTGGAGGATTTTGACTTGGTGGTGAGAACTGTGGAGGATTTTGACTTGGTGGTGAGAACTGTGGAGGATTTTGACTTGGTGGTGAGAACTGTGCAGGATTTTGACTTGTTGGTGAGAACTGTGGAGGATTTTGACTTGGTGGTGAGAACTGTGGAGTATTTTGACTTGTTGGTGAGAACTGTGCAGGATTTTGATTTGTTGGTGAGAACTGTGGAGGATTTTGACAAACATGTTTGCTGGACTCTGAAAGTTTTGGTATCATTCCAACATTTCCTGCAGGAAAATCACAGCCTACACTGTGAAGACAAGCTCTACAAACAGTTTTATCACAGCCTAGAGTCAAGGAGGGTTTCATAATCATGGAACTGCCTTCTGCTAGTAAGCTGATACCACTGCTCAGAGTATCTTCCGACTTTTTCATGATACTCTGCAAGCTCCGTCTAGCTTTCTCTAAGAGAATGTAAGATGTCTGTGTCTGTCTAGCTTTCTCTAAGAGAATGTGAGATGTCTGTGTCTGTCTAGTTTCACAACATTCACTTGTGTCAAGGACCTGAGAAACTGCTAAGACAGTACTGTCACATGTGACACAATCTGCTGCATCAACTGAAGAGTCTTCTACATCACGTCGTTGACTAGTGCAATCTTTTTCTAGCCTCTGATCAGCAGAGGCATCTGTGTGACCTTGAGTGTCTTCCTCAACAGCAAAACTTTCCTTACAGCTGTCAGCAAGATTTTGTTGGTCCCTTTCTAATAAGATGTATGGGTGGTCCACCCTCATGCTGCAGACGATGTGCATGATGTAGAGTTCCATGTATTGTCATAAATCAGGGAAGCGGCCGGGGTCCTCCCTGTAGTGCTGGGGTATAGAGAACAAGCTCTGCTCCAGGTCATCCTTCCACTGGAAGCTGGTGAAGGTCACTTTGGCTGTTATGGTGGGAAACACTGGAATCTCTGGGACAGGATAAAAGCAAACTTCAGTGGTTACAATCAAGAATGTTTTCTTGTAAGTTTCAAGACTTTCATAGTTTCCAATCTCTAAATACTGATTTTTATATTTCACAGTTGATAAATACAGACAGTCACAGTTTCAAATTTCTAAATACTAGCTCTCATAGATTCCAAACTGAAATATAGACTCTCATACTTTCTAAATTATATTTAAATCTTCCTCAATCTCTAAATTTTCCAATTTCTTATACAACTTTCCTAGTTTCCAGTACTTACAGCACACTTTGATCATTTGTAATATCTAAATAATGACTGTTTCCTAACTTTGTTTACAGCTGTTTATGATTTCAAATCTTGGTATAAAGAATATCATTGGCTGCATAATCTTTTTGTACAAACTTTCATCTGTACAAACACCAGTTCACAGTTCTATTACAGTTCTGTACAGATTCACAATGTCTTTATACAAACTTTCATAGACCAAGGCACAAACTCTGGATCCCCAAACACATTTTCTTCACATGAAACCTTCCATAAATGCAAAAAAAAAAAACTTTCATTTTCTGCATCTGTTACATCCTGAATACAAAATGTTGCCATTACCAAAGTTAACTTTCATTTTCTGCATCTGTTACATCCTGAATACAAGATGTTGCCATTACCAAAGTTAACTTTCATTTTCCACATCTGTTACATCCTGAATACAAGATGTTGCCATTACCAAATATAGGCACATCAGGAGAATAATCACCACTGATTTATACTTTTTTAATCAATGACCAACACTGACATGTAATCAATGACCAACACTGACATGTAATCAATGACCAACACTGACATGTAATCAATGACCAAAACTGACATGTAATTAAAGACCAACACTGATATGTAATCAATGACTAACACTGACATGTAATCAATGACCAACACTGACATGTAATTAAAGACCAACACTGACATGTAATCAATGAGCACTGCTAACACATTAACTTCTCTGTATGGTACTCACCAATTTTTACAGGAAACCCTGGAGGAAGTTTTGAGGTCATAAAGTCTCTCAACTTCTGGAACTGCTTAAAAGGTGCCACCACCTCTAGAATGTCTAGCAGACTTAAAGCCAACAGTGAAAATAAGTAATAATGTATGTACACATTTTACAGTTCATATATAAGAGTTATTTTGTTTTAATTCATTAATATAACTTCAGCAACAAGAAATATCTTTTCTGTGTCACTTTAATTTGGTCTTACATTTGTTGCACTCATTTTCTTTGTAGAACACCTAAAGTGACTGAAATAGAAGTAAAGTGCTTCTATTTTATTGTATATTTATTACCAAATTTATATTCGCCTTTTTTTTTTTAACAGTTCTGTGACAAAACTATACTCTGTTGTTCAAACTTGTGAGAAACTATTAAACCTCAAGAGAAACTACAACAACTTGTGAGAAACTATCAAAACTTGTGAGAAACTATTAAACCTCAAGAGAAACTACAACAACTTGAAAGAAACTATCAAAACTTGTGAGAAACTATTAAACCTCAAGAGAAACTACAACAACTTGAAAGAAACTATCAAAACTTGTGAGAAACTATAAAAACATGTGAGAAACTATCACACCTTGAGATAAACTACCAAAACTTATGAAAAACTACCAAAACTTGTGAGAAACTACCAAATTTTGTGAGAAGCTATCAAAGATCTAATCATAGTCTAATCTCCCTTTGCTTTAACCCAGAATCTTTATGATGCAACCATGAATCCTTGATCCTATTATCAAATATCAGTTGTCTGTGTTCCCACAGCAGATTTTCTTGTTCAACACAAAACCTTGCTTCTGTTGCCCATCATGACATACTTGAAGGAAAATCTAACTTGCTTCCATTGCCCATCATGACATACTTGAAGGAAAATCTTAACTTGCTTCTGTTGCCCATCATGATATACTTGAAGGAAAATCTACCTTGCTTCTGTTGTCCATCATGATATCTTTCTCTCTCTGAACCTTAAGTGCCCAGGGCACATGGGGCTTCCGCAAGGGTTTTCCACAAATGCCTGTCCTTCACCTTTTTTTCTGCTCTTGCCCAGGTGAGCCTTCTATTGCTCACCATCCTTTCTGTTGTTCTTCTCCATGTCTCTTTTGGTCTACCCTTACTTCTGTTCCCCTGTGGTGTCCATCTTAGTGCTATTTTTGGTAGTGAGTTGTCAGTCATTCGCAGCACATGTCCCAACCATCGCCATCGTCTTTCCTCAATAATTGTTGTCAGTGGCTTCATCTGCATTTCTGCCAACAAGATGTTATTTCTTATGGTGTTTGGCCAAAATATTTTTCTAATTCTTCGTAAACATTTAGTCTGGAAAGAATTCAACTTGTTTTGTATGGTTTTGGTGATTTTCCAGCATTCACTTCCATAGAGTAGTACACTTAGAACATTACTCTTAAATATCCTGATTTTCATATTTATGCTTAGTTTTTTTTATTTCCATATATTCTGCAGCATTGCAAAAACTTGGTTTGCTCTAGTAAGTCTGCTGTTGATGTCCTCTGTGCTGTCTCCATTTTCTACTACTCTGCTGCCAAGGTATACAAATTCGTTGACCTCCTCCACTAACTTGCTATCTACTTTGAGTACATTTCTGTTGTTCACATTTTGCTTCATTAACTTTGTCTTTCCTACGTTGATCTTTAGTCCTATGTTGTTTGCATTCTGAGTTAGCTTGTTTATTTTATCTTGCATATCTTTGTGACTGCTTGATAATAGACAAATGTCGTCCGCAAAGTCAAGGTCCTCCAGCACTGTGTCAAGGGTCCATTGTAATCCTCTGCGTTTGTCTGATGTTGCCTCCTTCATTAACCAGTCTACTGCCAAGATAAATAATGTTGGTGATAGTACACATCCCTGTTTCACTCCTGTTTGTACCCTAAAGCTGCTGGAGGTATGTTCTCCACAGATCACTTTGCACTGAAAACCCTCATATAGGGCTTTGATTACATTTACTATCTTGTGGGGGAGGCCATGCCATTTTAGGATTTTCCACAGTGCATCTCTGTTGACACTGTCAAAGGCTTTCTCAAAATCTATGAATAACGCATATGTTATGCTATGCCACTCATTTGCCTGTTCTAATATTTGTCTAAGTACAAATATGTGGTCTATGCATGATCTTCCTTTCCTAAATCCTGCCTGCTCTTTCCGAAGTTTTCCCTCAAGTGCTGGTACAATTCTGTTGATGATTATTCTGCAAAATACTTTACTGGTGAGTGGCAGTAGGGTAATGCCTCTCCAGTTCCCGCAATCTCTGAGGTCACCCTTCTTTGGTAGTTTTACTATAAGCCCAGTTTTCCACTCCTCTGGAGCTTTTTCTAGATCCCAAATTTGTTGTAATATCTGGCAAAGTTGTTTTGGTGTTTCTGTTTCTTCTGCTTTCAACATCTCAGCAGTCACTTCATCTTCACCTGGTGCCCTGTCTGATTTCAGCTTCTTTATCGCCTCCTTTACTTCATTTATTGTTATTGGTCCTGTATTGGTGTTTAGTTCCGTTTTTGCTTCAGGTATGTCTATTGTTTGTGCTGCTTGTGTTCTGTTTAGTAGGGTGTTAAAGTGTTCCCTCCATCTTTCAATTTTTTTCTCTCTCTCCACTGACCAGTTGTAAATTTTGTGTCCTTACTGCACTTTCACATCTTGTGTTGAAGTTACCTGTCATCTGCTTTGTGATTTTATATATGGCTTTCATGTCATTTGTATATGCTGCTTTCTCTGCTGTTTCTGCTAAGTTGTCATAGTATTGACGTTTATCTTGATGGCATGATTCCTTCACTTCTTTGTCTTTTTGTGCATAATTACTTAAAACTTATTCTTTAAGCTGTTGTGATTTGGTTTTCAGTAATTTTTTCTTGATTTCTTTTCCTTGCTCTATCTTTTCCCATGTGGTCTTGCTTATCCATTCCTCTTTTCTTCGTTTCCGATATCCCAGCACCTCTTTTGCTGTTTCCTGTAATGTTTTATTGAACTCTAGTATGGACATTTCTGCTTCGTTTTGTAGGACATTGAAGCGGTTCTTAAGTAATATTGAAAATTCATTTCTTGTTTGGTGGTCTTTCAGTTTTCTTGTATCAAAACGTATCTTTCTGTGTTCTCCGATTTTGGCTTTCCTTAATTTTAGTTTTATTTTTGTTACCAGAAGGTTGTGATCACTTCCTACATCTGCTCCTTTCCTTGCTCGCACATCTTGTAGTGACCGTTTCCATTTGTTGTTTATTAGTATGTGATCGATTTGGTTTTCTGTGGTTTTATCTGGTGACCTCCAAGTCACCTTATGGATGTTTTTGTGTTGGAAAATTGTCCCTCCGATGGTCATCATGTTTTCTTCACAGAAACTGCAGTCTTTCTCCATTTTCATTTATTTCTCAGATTACTTCTCTTCCCATGATTCTTCTTCTATCTTCATTTCCTTCACCTACTTTTGCATTGAAGTCACCCAAGATGAGTAGCATATCATGCTTGGGTATTGTTTCTACTGTGGCTTAGAGGCTGTTGTAAAAATCTTCTTTTAATTCCTCTTCAGCTGCTTCTGTTGGTGCCATAATGATATACTTGAAGGAAAATCTACCTTGCTTCTGTTGTCCATCATGACATACTTGAAGGAAAATCTAACTTGCTTCTGTTGTCCATCATGACATACTTGAAGCAAAATCTACCTTGCTTCTGTTGCTCATCATGACATACTTGAAGGAAAATCTACCTTGCTTCTGTTGCTCATCATGACATACTTGATGGAAAATCTACCTTGTTTCTGTTGTCCATCATGACATACTTGAAGGAAAATCTACATTGTTTCTGTTGTCCATCATGACATACTTGAAGGAAAATCTAACTTTACTTTTCACATGGATCAAAGAGCAGGATCCGAGGGGCTATGATATAATATATGTTCACAGGGTTAAAGAGTAACATGTCTGTCTGGGGTGTCACATGGGTTAAAGAGTAATGTGTCTGTTTTAGGTGTCATGTGGGTTAAAGAGTAACATATCTGTCTGAGGTTAAAGTATAATCTGTCTGTTACATGGGAGGCGAAGAACATAGTAAAACTCCACACGGGGTTAAAGATTGAAATGCATTGTCGATCACTTACAAACATCACCTACATATCCACAATTACAAAGATCACTTACATATCCACTACTACAAACATCACTTACGTATCCACTACTACAAACATCACTTACATATCCATTACTACAAACATCACTTACATATCCATTACTACAAACATCACTTACATATCCATTACTATAAACATCACTTACATATCCATTACTACAAACATCACTTACATATCCACTGTCATTGGAAACTCATCACTCTGAAAGAAGAGTAAAACAAGAAAAGAAACTAAAAGAAATTTGCATAGTAAATAATCTTAAGACACCAGCAGTAACAAAACACCAACAGTAACAAAACACTGCAGTAACAAAACACCAGCAGTAACAAGACATGAATATTAACAAAACATCAGTAGTGACATGTTACAGAAGAGTTCTTCAAATATCATGGACATAAAAAAAAGAACAAGTATACCCATACTACAAAAACTTAATATTGAAGAAGGCTGGCTATTAAGAAAGATTAAACAGAGAAAACAAATATTTTGGAAACATTGTGACAGTATTTCTGTACTGCACTTGTCACTGTAGATTTTCTACTATCGAAGGGAAACAAATCAAAAATAAAATTTAGTTCTTTGACCAAGTTTTTAAAGCCCTTATTTATGATGTAGATAGGGTCAAGATAAGGTTAGTTATGTCATGTTGACTTTCTCAGACTGTCAATATTTTTGGTGAATTGTTTGTCTAGACTAAATAAATTTATTAACAGAATTAAGTGTTGTGAATAATGTGCATTCAGTGAAATGTTACAGAAGATGTAAGTAATGCAACTCTTTGTTTCTTCATGTTGTGTGAGCATGATTGTAGTTTTGTTGTGAGAGAGTTGTTCACTCCCTCCTCATGTGGCTAACTATGTTCTAGCTGGGGAGTGGAGCCTAAAGCATGTTTTTCTGTCTATGGATTTCATCAGCATCAGTTATCTGCCATTATTTCTCAGAAATAAAACTGTTGATGCTTTCAAACTCTCTTCACATTAATCTACACCATCATGTGTCAGTTTTTTAGAGGGACTGACAGTAGTTTTCAAGTTATGTTGCCCATCATGTCTACATGGAGTTGTTGAGAACCTGAGTATGTTCAGTTTCTTTTGAATGACATTGAAACTAAATTGATAAGACTTCCAGATAGAACCTTTCTTATCTGAGCAGTAGTCTGACAAATCTAACTACAACTTCTTGCTCCACTAGACACTTTTTCAAACAGCATCATCATCATCATTCAGTGATTGTCTAATCATATATGTCATGCAAGTTTCTCACTACACGGCATTAAGGAAAAGGAATACGCCCTTAGCTAGTGCCGCGACCAGCCCATTCATTATGGCGGTAAGCACATACTCTTTCAATATTAAACATCATGAGAATTTAGAGAAGTTGGTTTTGGAAGGGTACATAAAAAGAAAGAGCGGAAGACCAAGGTGAAGATGGCTGCAAGACATCGCTGACGATCTGTGAATGGATGCATCAGCAGCAGGGCATCTCACTTACAACTGAGAGGCCTACAGGAGTGCTGTTAGGGAGGCAAAGTTCCGCAAGGGACATGCAAGTGACTGACAGTAGTGACAAGCCATCATTGTCATTGCATTTTCCTCTGACAAGACACTCAAAACAAGAGTGAGGAAAAAACATCAAAGATTATCACACCTTGGTAAAAAAAACTCAAAGATCAAACCTTGGTTTAAAAAACCAGATTATCAAACCTTGGTTAAAAAAAAAAAACCAAAGACTATCAAACCTTGGTTAAAAAAACTAAAGATTATCTAACCGTGGTTAAAAAAGACCAAAGATTATCAAACCTTGGTTAAAAAAAAAACAAAGATTATCAAACCTTGGTTAAAAAAAATCAAAGATTATCAAACCTTGGTTAAAAAGACCAAAGATTACCAAACTTTTGTTAAAAAAAAACCAAGAGTACTAAACCTTTGTTAAAAAACACCAAAGATTATCAAACCTTGGTTAAAAAAATGATCAAAGACAACTAAGTCTTAATTATTAACTCATGAGTTCAGCAAGTGATGTTTAACAACTTCTAGAATCACCATCTTTAAAACTGTCTTCTAAGCTGCATGTTTTTCAAGGACACAGCCATGGCTACTGGAATGCCTGACAGCTGGGAAAAGAAGAAGGTAATCAGGATTTAGTGGAGAGTTTCTGGTTCAGAAACTGAGGGACACACTGACATTATGCTTTTGTTACCATAGCAACTGTTGCCTTGAAAGCTTTAGCACTCTCCTTGGAAACCCACTGCCTTCCTAGACAAGGAGGTCGACCGCTTGGTGCTGCCATGTAGTCACTCCAGGTATACTGTGGCTTGTCTGGTGACTGCAAGGAGTGCCGTCTCTCAAACTGCAACAATAGCAGCAGCACTAGAATAGCAACAGCAACACAACAAGAGAAGCACTAGCAACAACACCAGCAATAGCAACAGTAACAATAGCAGTAACAGCATCAGCAACACCAACAAAACAACATTAGCAACAACAACAGCACTAAGAACAAAAGCAACAACAATTACAGCACTAGTATAAGAACAATAGCACTAGAACAACAACAGGAATAACAACAAAAGCAACAACAGCACTAGGAACAACTTCAACTGAACATCAAGAAAGCAACCAGTGCTAAATAACCCATCACTAATATTTCATTTAGTGAAGATGGCTGCAAGACACTGTTGATAATCTGCAAATGGATGCATCAGCAGCAGGGCATCTTGCTTACAACCAAGAGGCCTACAGGAGAGCTGTCAGAGAGGCAAAGTTCCGCAATGGACATGGAAATGACTGACTTACTAATATTTAATTCCATCATAGAACATAATTTGTATTAAATAAACCATAATGCAATAATGTTCCATTAACCACTTCACATAACAATATATAAACCATTATACAATAATGTTAAGTGCGACATCCTTCCAGACAGGATGGAACTGACATAATAACAGTAAAAGCTGACAACAAGTGAAGAAATGAAATCATGAAGAGGCAAGACAAAGGAAGCTTTGCATGACATGAAGAAGATATTCAAAAATATAAAAATGGCCCTAAAAGTGAGGAAAAGAGCTTTACAGCGCAAGAATTGCTGTATGGTTGTGAAACTTGGACAGTCAGCAAACAAGATGGCAAAGAAACTGGAAGTAACAAACTTTTGGAGAAATCTGCAACAAATAAACTGGACAGACAGAAAAAACAGAGGCCCTCAAAGAAGTCTCAGAACAGTACAAACCAGTTGAAACTCTAAGTCAAAATTTCTGTCAAGAGAAGACAAAAGTTAGAGAACTTATTAATGAGTGGAAAATTCAAGGGAAAAAGAAGTAGATAGAGGCCAGTAGAAAAGCTGACAAATGGTACGGAAAGCAAAAATCATCTGAAGTGATGAGAAACAGAAAGGACTAGACAAAGTAGAGGAGCATGATCATCAGAGCTATCTGGCACGGCACATAATGCATGTACGTGTCTACAAATTTGTACACATACTAAAAAACAAAGCTTTCATGCTAACAGAACACATTGTATGATTGGACCTTGAGAAAAAAATCAGAGATAAAGCACTTTTAGATTTGAGACAAAGAAAACTGACAAAAGAATTACCTGGAACTTGAACCGTGGACTCTGGTAGGACGAGCAGCTGTCTAGCCACAAGAGAACAGCGTATGAATGAACTTCACTATTAGATAAACAGTTTTGTTGCAATTAGAAAGCGAAGTCTGTTAATATGTTGTTCCCTTGTGGGCATACAGCTGCTTGTCCTACCGGAGTCCACAGTTTAAATCCCAGGTAATTCTCTTGTCATTTTTCTTTCTCTCACATATAAAAAGTGATTTATCTCTCATTTTTTCAAGATCCAATAATCATCGTATCTTTTTCTGATAAACTAACTACAGCTTACCTCCAACGATGTTGTCTTCAAGATCTTCTATACTCTTTTTCTTCCTTATCCTCCATAACCTTGAAACCTCATTCCATGAACCTTGAAACCTACATCCATAAACCTCAAAACCTCCCTCCATAAACCTTGAAACTTCTATTTGATGACAATATTTCTTTTGTCACCTCCAGTATTTTAAAAATTAAAAGTCACAGACAAATATCTGCATCTCCATTTTCAAATATTTCTTACAAACTAGACCTAATGTGTGCTGCACTCAGTGTGTGAAGACAGCTTACTAAAACAGAAACAAGTGTGGTGCTCTCAGTGTGTGAAGACAGCTTACTAAAACAGAAACAAGTGTGGTGCTCTCAGTGTGTGAAGACACCTTACTAAAACAGAAACAAGTGTGGTGCTCTCAGTGTGTGAAGACACCTTACTAAAACAGAAACAAGTGTGGTGCTCTCAGTGTGTGAAGACAGCTTACTAAAACAGAAACAAGTGTGGTGCTCTCAGTGTGTGAAGACAGCTTACTAAAACAGAAACAAGTGTGGTGCTCTCAGTGTGTGAAGACACCTTACTAAAACAGAAACAAGTGTGGTGCTCTCAGTGTGTGAAGACACCTTACTAAAACAGAAACAAGTGTGGTGCTCTCAGTGTGTGAAGACACCTTACTAAAACAGAAACAAGTGTGGTGCTCTCAGTGTGTGAAGACACCTTACTAAAACAGAAACAAGTGTGGTGCTCTCAGTGTGTGAAGACACCTTACTAAAACAGAAACAAGTGTGGTGCACTCAGTGTGTGAAGACACCTTACTAAAACAGAAACAAGTGTGGTGCTCTCAGTGTGTGAAGACACCTTACTAAAACAGAAACAAGTGTGGTGCTCTCAGTGTGTGAAGACACCTTACTAAAACAGAAACAAGTGTGGTGCTCTCAGTGTGTGAAGACAGCTTACTAAAACAGAAACAAGTGTGGTGCTCTCAGTGTGTGAAGACACCTTACTAAAACAGAAACAAGTGTGGTGCTCTCAGTGTGTGAAGACACCTTACTAAAACAGAAACAAGTGTGGTGCTCTCAGTGTGTGAAGACACCTTACTAAAACAGAGACAAGTGTGGTGTACTTAGTGTGTGAAGACAGCTTACTAAAACAGAGACAAGTGTGGTGTACTTAGTGTGTGAAGACAGCTTATTAAAACAGAGACAAGTGTGGTGTACTTAGTGTGTGAAGACAGCTTACTAAAACAGAGACAAGTGTGGTGTACTTAGTGTGTGAAGACAGCTTACTAAAACAGAGACAAGTGTGGTGTACTTAGTGTGTGAAGACAGCTTACTAAAACAGAAACAAGTGTGGTGTACTTAGTGTGTGAAGACACCTTACTAAAACAGAAACAAGTGTGGTGTACTTAGTGTGTGAAGACAGCTTACTAAAACAGAGACAAGTGTGGTGTACTTAGTGTGTGAAGACAGCTTACTAAAACAGAGACAAGTGTGGTGTACTTAGTGTGTGAAGACAGCTTATTAAAACAGAGACAAGTGTGGTGCACTCAATGTGTGAAGACAGCTTATTAAAACAGAGACAAGAGTGTGGTGCACTTAGTGTGTGAAGACAGCTTATTAAAGCAGCTACATGTGAATGGTCTGTAACAGAACCCATAAGAAATGTTGATGGACTTACCCCATTAGATGAGGCTTCCGCACTATCCCAAGCTCCTTTGCTGATGTTCTCCATGACAGCTTTATTTTTCTGAATGTCCTCGGCTGTCAGGTGTTCTCGTCTGCAGGTTATAAAATAAAAATACAGGAGGCTCCAGTCAGCCCTTTATTTGGCTTCTCTTTTCATGTTACAATAAATTCTTGGCTGCTAACTTAGGTTGTGCTCAAAGAGGTAGATAATGAGGACTTTCATTACCAGATGGACATAAGGTCTAATGATACAACACCATGCTCTGTTACTTGACATAAGGTCTACTTATACAACACCATTCTCTGTTACTTGACATAAGGTCTAATTATACAACACCATTCTCTGTTACTTGACATAAGGTCTAATTATACAACACCATTCTCTGTTACTTGACATAAGGTCTAATTATACAACACCATTCTCTGTTACCTGACATAAGGTCTAATCATACAACACCATGCTCTGTTACTTGACATATGGTCTACTTATACAACACCATGCTCTATTACTTGACATAAGGTCTAATTATACAACACCACGCTCTGTTACTTGACATAAGGTCTAATCATACAACACCACTTGACATAAGGTCTAATTATACAACACCATGCTCTGTTACTTGACATAAGGTCTAATTATGCAACACCACACTCTGTTACTTGATATAAGGTCTAATTATGCAACACCATGCTCTGTTACTTGACATAAGGTCTAATTATGCAACACCACACTCTGTTACTTGACATAAGGTCTAATTATGCAACACCATGCTCTGTTACTTGACATAAGGTCTAATTATATAACACTGTGCTCTGTTACTTGACATAAGGTCTAATTATACAACACTGTGCTCTATTACTTGGCATGTGGTCTAATCATACAACACTGTGATCTATTACTTGGCATGTGGTCTAATCATGCAACACCATGCTCTGTTACTTGGCATGTGGTCTAATCATACAATACCATGTTCTTTTACTTGGCATGTGGTCTAATCATGCAACACCATGCTCTGTTACTTGGCATGTGGTCTAATCATACAACACTGTGCTGTTACTTGGCATGTGGTCTAATCATACAACACCATGCTCTGTTACTTGGCATGTGGTCTAATCATACAACACTGTGCTCTGTTACTTGGCATGTGGTCTAATCATACAACACCATGCTCTGTTATTTGTCATAAGGTCTAATCATACAACACTGTGCTCTGTTACTTGGCATGTGGTCTAATTATACAACACCGTGCTCTGTTACTTGGCATGTGGTCTAATCATACAACACTGTGCTCTGTTACTTGGCATGTGGTCTAATCATACAACACTGTGCTCTGTTACTTGGCATGTGGTCTAATCATACAACACTGTGCTCTGTTACTTGGCATGTGGTCTAATCATACAACACTGTGCTCTGTTACTTGGCATGTGGTCTAATCATACAACACTGTGCTCTGTTACTTGGCATGTGGTCTAATCATACAACACTGTGCTCTGTTACTTGGCATGTGGTCTAATCATACAACACCATGCTCTGTTATTTGTCATAAGGTCTAATCATACAACACTGTGCTCTGTTACTTGGCATGTGGTCTAATTATACAACACCATGCTCTGTTACTTGGCATGTGGTCTAATCATACAACACTGTGCTCTGTTACTTGGCATGTGGTCTAATCATACAACACTGTGCTCTGTTACTTGGCATGTGGTCTAATCATACAACACTGTGCTCTGTTACTTGGCATGTGGTCTAATCATACAACACCATGCTCTGTTAATTGGCATGTGGTCTAATCATACAATACTGTGCTCTGTTACTTGGCATAAAGTCTAATCATACAACACTGTGCTCTGTTACTTGGCATGCTACATTATGTAGCAACATGTTGAATGAAAGTTAGTGACAGTTATGTAGTTACATGTTGAATGAAAGTTAGTGACAGTTATGTAGCAATATGTTGAATGAAAGTTAGTGACAGTTATGTAGCAATATGTTCAATGAAAGTTAGTGACAATTATGTAGCAACATGTTCAATGAAAGTTAGTGACAGTTATGTAGCAACATGCTGAATGAAAGTTAGTGAAAGTTATTTTAGCAACATGTTGAATGAAAGTTAGTGACAGTTATGTAGCAACATGTTCAATGAAAGTTAGTTACAGTTATGTAGCAACATGCTGAATGAAAGTTAGTGACAGTTATGTAGCAACATGCTGAATGAAAGTTAGTGAAAGTTATGTAGCAACATGTTGAATGAAAGTTAGTGACAGTTATGTAGCAACATGTTCAATGAAAGTTAGTGACAGTTATGTAGCAACGTGTTCAATGAAAGTTAGTGACAGTTATGTAGCAACATGTTGAATGAAAGTTAGTGACAGTTATGTAGCAACATGTTCAATGAAAGTTAGTGACAGTTATGTAGCAACATGTTCAATGAAAGTTAGTGACAGTTATGTAGCAACATGTTCAATGAAAGTTAGTTACAGTTATGTAGCAACATGCTGAATGAAAGTTAGTGACAGTTATGTAGCAACATGCTGAATGAAAGTTAGTGAAAGTTATGTAGCAACATGTTGAATGAAAGTTAGTGACAGTTATGTAGCAACATGTTGAATGAAAGTTAGTGACAGTTATGTAGCAACATGTTCAATGAAAGTTAGTGACAGTTATGTAGCAACATGTTAGTGACAGTTATGTAGCAACATGTTGAATGAAAGTTAGTGACAGTTATGTAGCAACATGTTCAATGAAAGTTAGTGACAGTTATGTAGCAACATGTTAGTGACAGTTATGTACAGAGAAAATGAATGACCTTTTTCTGGACTCGAGGATGAGGTTGTTGATGTTGTAGAAATCAGACTTAAAATCTCCAACCATTTCCTGGACACAAAGAAAAGAACAACTTTTTATTTTGTGGTCAGCCATGATGACCTGTTGCCATCTGAACATTTTATTATTGTTCTGAATATTATGCTTTTCTATCTGGTAATGAAGATGGCAGTGATGAAGATGGCAGTGATGATGAAGCTAGTGGTGATGATAATGGTAGTGGAAATGAAGATGATGATGATAATGGTAGTGGTAATGAAGATGATGATGGCAGTGGTGATGAAGATGATGGTGATAATGGCAGTGGTGATGATAATAATGATGAAAACTGGTTATGAAGATGGCAGTAGTAATGAAGATGCTAATGAAGATAAAGATGGTGATAATGCAGGTGATGGTAATGGAAATAGTTGTGATGACTGCTGGCTTTTATTTCTTAAGAATACAACAATCTGAGATGATGTCCAACCCCCACCCTTCCATCCCCAGCTACAAAGCTTGGTTTCTGAGTAAGCTCCACATAACATGGGCCACACATATCTCTTTCTTGTTTGCCAGACTGTCGAGACACTGATTCTATGGAGCACTCAGTGGAAGTAAAGTAGGGTCTTGACCAAGTCCTGACATCTATACAGACTTCCCTCATTTGTTACAGTATTCATTCAAATCTGGCAACATAAATGACAAATATAGTAAAAACACAAAGAAGAAAACAAACAAATACATGCTAACATGATGACCATCAAACTGAATTGTTTGATAATTGACACAACAGATAAAATATGTACATCACTTTTTTGTGCTGGAAGACATTGAACAGTTTTATATGTCTCACAAGACTACATGAAACCACACTTGCCATGAAAATTTCTGTGAAGATTACAAGAAAGAAGACTTGCTGTAATAATAAACTGATAGACAGACTTATCTCAAGAAACCAGACTTGCTATAATAATAAACTGATAGACAGACTTACTGATCTGTCTTCCCGAAACAACCAGCCACTCTGTGCTCTAGAGAACGCATAAAAACGAAGTTTAACACATCTATTTCAATGCTCAACATTAATAAAGTGTGTACGCATATCTGACTCTGATAAACTTAAATAGTTTTCCCTAGCTAGTAAATAAGACTCTGATAAATAACATGACTGTGTACCTCTTATCTGACTCTGATAAATAACATGATTGCGTACCTCATATCTGACTCTCTGATAAACTTCAGCCTTGTTGTCTAGAACTGAGAGGTTCTGTCGTGGCTTTGCCTCTCCGTTGAACAAGAACGTGATGTCTCCTCTTTCCCAGCGCATCTCGGTGAAATCTACCAATGTTGTGTCTAACCTATCAAGGAAAGGAATCTTCTACTGTGAAATCTACCAGTGCTGTTTCCAAACTTATCAATGGAAGAAATCTCATGATCTGTAATTCTCAAAGTCCGCCAATGAGATGATGAATAATTTCAATTATATGAAGTCTGAAATCTAAATAATATGTTAAGTTTCAATTGTTCTTTCACCATTTCACACACCAATTAGACGCAAGAAAGATAAGAGATGGAAGAAAGACAAGACAGCAAGAAAGATAAGAGATATAAGAAAGACAAGAGATATAAGAAAGACAAGAGAGCAAGAAAAACAAGAGATGTAAGAGAGACAAGAGATGCAAGAAAGACAAGAGATGCAGTAAGAAAGACAAGAGATGCAAGAAAGACAAGAAAGGAAGAAAGCAATATAGTAAGAAAGAGAAGAGATGTAAGAAAGACAGGAGAACAAAAAAGACAAGAGAAAAAGAAAGAAAAGAGAGCAAGAAGACAAGGGAGCATAAAACACTAGAGAGTAAGAAAGACAAGAGAAAAAGAAAGACAAGAGAACAAGAAAGACAAGAGAACATGAAAGACAAGAGAAGAAGGAAGACAAGAGAAAAAGAAAGACAAGAGAAAAAGAAAGACAAGAGAACAAGAAAGACGAGAGAACAAGAAAGACAAAAGAGAAAGAATGACAAGAGACAAAGAAGGGCAAAAGAGCAAGAGATGCACGAAAGACAAGACAAAAAGAAAGACAAGAGAGCAGGAAAGATAAGAGAGCAAGAATGAAAAGAGAAAGAGAATGACAAGAGAAAGACAAGAGAACAAGAATGATGACAGAGCTAGAAAGACAAGAGAAAAAGAAAGACAAAACAACAAGAAAGACAAAAGATGTAAGAATTAGAAGACAGCAAGAAAAACAAGAGAGCAAAAAAGACAAGAGATGTGAGAAAAGACAAGAGAGCAAGAAAGTCAAGAGAGTAAGAAAGACAAGAGAAAAAGAAAGACAAGAGAACAAGAAAGACAAGAGAACATGAAAGACAAGAGAAGAAGGAAGACAAGAGAAAAAGAAAGACAAGAGAAAAAGAAAGACAAGAGAACAAGAAAGACGAGAGAACAAGAAAGACAAAAGAGAAAGAATGACAAGAGACAAAGAAGGGCAAAAGAGCAAGAGATGCACGAAAGACAAGACAAAAAGAAAGACAAGAGAGCAGGAAAGATAAGAGAGCAAGAATGAAAAGAGAAAGAGAATGACAAGAGAAAGACAAGAGAACAAGAATGATGACAGAGCTAGAAAGACAAGAGAAAAAGAAAGACAAAACAACAAGAAAGACAAAAGATGTAAGAATTAGAAGACAGCAAGAAAAACAAGAGAGCAAAAAAGACAAGAGATGTGAGAAAGACAAGAGAGCAAGAAAGTCAAGTGAGCAAGAAACACAAAAGAAAAAGAAAGACAAGAGAACAAGAAACACAAAAGAAAATGAAAGACAAGAGAAAAAGAAAGACAAGAGAGCAAGAAAGACAAGAGAGCAAGAAAGACAAGAGAGTGAGAAAAGACAAACAAAAGATTTTTATCTTATAACAAAAGACAAAAAAAAATGTCCCTGTTATGACAAGAGACAAACAAAAGATTTCTGTCTGATGACAAAAGACAAACAAATGATCTCTATCTTATGACAAGAGACAAACAAAAAGATCTGTATCTTATGACAAAAGGCAAACAAAAAGGTCTCTATCTGATGGCAAGAGACAAACAAAGGATCTTTATCTGATGACAAGAGACAAATAAAGATCTCCTTCTGATGACAAAAAAACAAAAGATCTCTAACTTAGTATTGAGTATTCCACTTGTTTATGTCACACACTGTTTTACAGACTTACGTCTAAAAGTTTCAACTGTGGGGCTGTTCTCACACAAAAATTAATACAAACATGCATGTTTCTTTTTTGAATTCTAAAGCTGTAATTATAAATTTGCATAAACTTTAAACATTTCTTTTAAATAAGAAATAAAATGATTAAAATCCAATGATAAGACTAGGCAAAATCTGTGAGAGCTGAAACTCATACCTAATTCTCAAACCTCTCTTTCGTATCCTACAAACATCAGACGGCAAAATCCTTGATACTAAAGGCACTGAAAAGAAAGCATAAATCGTTCAACTTTATTCTTTCAAGTTCCAGAACAGACTTCTGCTTTGCTAAAACTTCCCATAAATTGCTTTATCACAACTACACATATTTTTTATGGCAAGAACTCAAGTGAGAAAACATGAAAAACTATGAACGAACAAAGTTTATTTTCAACAGGTTAAGAATTAGGCGCGCGCGCACGCACGCACACACACACACACATCTATTTAATATTCTGCCCTTCAGCATACAACTTTCACTCTGTCACAAACATTCAGCACTACTTTCAACATTCAGCTAAATATTTTCAGCATACAACTTTCACTCTGTCACAAACATTCAGCACTACTTTCAACATTCAGCTAAATATTTTCAGCATACAACTTTCACTCTGTCACAAACATTCAGCACTACTTTCAACATTCAGCTAAATATTTTCAGCATACAACTTTCACTCTGTCACAAACATTCAGCACTACTTTCAACATTCAGCTAAATATTTTCAGCATACAACTTTCACTCTGTCACAAACATTCAGCATACTTTCAACATTCAGCTAAATATTTTCAGCATACAACTTTCACTCTGTCACAAACATTCAGCACTACTTTCAACATTCAGCTAAATATTTTCAGCATACAACTTTCACTCTGTCACAAACATTCAGCACTACTTTCAACATTCAGCTAAATATTTTCAGCATACAACTTTCACTCTGTCACAAACATTCAGCACTACTTTCAACATTCAGCTAATATTTTCAGCATACAACTTTCACTCTGTCACAAACATTCAGCACTACTTTCAACATTCAGCTAAATATTTTCAGCATACAACTTTCACTCTGTCACAAACATTCAGCACTACTTTCAACATTCAGCTAAATATTTTCAGCATACAACTTTCACTCTGTCACAAACATTCTGCACTACTTTCAACATTCAGCTAAATATTTTCAGCATACAACTTTCACTCTGTCACAAACATTCAGCACTACTTTCAACATTCAGCTAAATATTTTCAGCATACAACTTTCACTCTGTCACAAACATTCAGCACTACTTTCAACATTCAGCTAAATATTTTCAGCATACAACTTTCACTCTGTCACAAACATTCAGCACTACTTTCAACATTCAGCTAAATATTTTCAGCATACAACTTTCACTCTGTCACAAACATTCAGCACTACTTTCAACATTCAGCTAAATATTTTCAGCATACAACTTTCACTCTGTCACAAACATTCAGCACTACTTTCAACATTCAGCTAAATATTTTCAGCATACAACTTTCACTCTGTCACAAACATTCAGCACTACTTTCAACATTCAGCTAAATATTTTCAGCATACAACTTTCACTCTGTCACAAACATTCTGCACTACTTTCAACATTCAGCTAAATATTTTCAGCATACAACTTTCACTCTGTCACAAACATTCAGCACTACTTTCAACATTCAGCTAAATATTTTCAGCATACAACTTTCACTCTGTCACAAACATTCAGCACTACTTTCAACATTCAGCTAAATATTTTCAGCATACAACTTTCACTCTGTCACAAACATTCTGCACTACTTTCAACATTCAGCTAAATATTTTCAGCATACAACTTTCACTCTGTCACAAACATTCAGCACTACTTTCAACATTCAGCTAAATATTTTCAGCATACAACTTTCACTCTGTCACAAACATTCAGCACTACTTTCAACATTCAGCTAAATATTTTCAGCATACAACTTTCACTCTGTCACAAACATTCAGCACTACTTTCAACATTCAGCTAAATATTTTCAGCATACAACTTTCACTCTGTCACAAACATTCTGCACTACTTTCAACATTCAGCTAAATATTTTCAGCATACAACTTTCACTCTGTCACAAACATTCAGCACTACTTTCAACATTCAGCTAAATATTTTCAGCATACAACTTTCACTCTGTCACAAACATTCAGCACTACTTTCAACATTCAGCTAAATATTTTCAGCATGCAACTTTTAATGGTAATGCTACATTTTGGTGGTATTCTTTTCTTTCAGATGACCATCACTTCAGTCTTCTTTTTATTCAAATCTGAAACAAGTTGATAGATTCAAGTACTCAGGAACGATTATAACAACTGATGGGAAATGTCACAACAAAATAAAAAGCAGACGTGCTCAGGCCAAGTCAGCATTCCAGACAATGAGACACATCTTGTGCAACAGATCCATATCAATGGAAACAAGATTCCAAGTACTTAAATGTTACATCGAGTCAATTTTGTTTTATGGGTGTGAAGCATGGTCTATGAATAAGAGAGTGCAGCGAGAAATGGAGGCCATGGAGATGTGGTTTATAAGAAGGATTTTGAAGGTACCATGGACAGCCAAGAAAACCAGTGAAGAACTCTTAAGAGAGCTGGAGTTAAAAAGCAAATTATAGCAAAGATCACAGGCAGACAAGCGAGATTTATAGGACATTTCCTGAGAAGAGGAAAACTGGAACACACTGTGGCAACTGGAAAAATTGAAGGAAGAAGAGACAGAGGAAGACAGAGAGAGAAGTTACTGGATGGGCTGTCAGTGTGGCTAGGAAGAAAGTCACCAGCTGGTCTCATATCAAGTCTAAAGACAGGGAATTGTGGAGAGAAATGATCACTTATGCCATGCGGCATGGCACTTGAATTGAATTGAATACAGCTTTAACTCTGTCACAAACATTCAGCACTGCTTTAAACATTCAGTTAAATATTTTCAGCATACAACTTTCATTCTGTCACAAACATTCAGCACTACTTTCAACACTCAGCTAAACATTTTCAGCATACTGACTGCACAAACTGGAAAGTATTTAGCAACTCAGTTATGAAAAATTAATTGTTAAGATTTGGTAATTTACTTCAGCTATTCTAACAAAAAAATACACAAAAAAATTATTTTCTTTGCTATAGACATGCTGTGGCTATTGGAAACAATTAGTCATGTCTGAAAAGTAGGAATATGTCCTTTAACTAACTGAGCATGCAGCTGTGATGTTTTGTGCATGGCATAAGACAAGAACTACTAGAGAGGTAATAAACAAGACAAGAACTACCAGAGAGGTAGTAAACAAGACAAGAACTACTAGAGAGGTAATAAATAAGACAAGAACTACTAGATAAGTAATAAATAAGACAAGAACTACTAGAGAAGTAATAATTAAGACATTAACTACTAGAGAAGTAATAAATAAAACAAGAACTACTAGAGAGGTAATAAATAAGACAAGAACTACTAGAGAGGTAATAAACAAGACAATAACTACTAGAGAAGCAATAAATAAGACAATAACTACTAGAGAAGCAATAAATAAGACAAGAACTACTAGAGAGGTAATAAATAAGACAAGAACTACTAGAGAGGTATCAAACAAGACAAGAACTACTAGTGAGGTAATAAACAAGACAAGAACTACTATAAAAGTAGTAAACAAGACAAGAACTACTAAACAGGTAATAAACAAGACATGAACTATTAGAAAGATAATAAACAAGACAAGAACTACTAGAGAGGTAATAAACAAGACAAGAACTACCAGAGAGGTAGTAAACAAGACAAGAACTACTAGAGAGGTAATAAATAAGACAAGAACTACTAGATAAGTAATAAATAAGACAAGAACTACTAGAGAAGTAATAATTAAGACATTAACTACTAGAGAAGTAATAAATAAAACAAGAACTACTAGAGAGGTAATAAATAAGACAAGAACTACTAGAGAGGTAATAAACAAGACAATAACTACTAGAGAAGCAATAAATAAGACAATAACTACTAGAGAAGCAATAAATAAGACAAGAACTACTAGAGAGGTAATAAATAAGACAAGAACTACTAGAGAGGTATCAAACAAGACAAGAACTACTAGTGAGGTAATAAACAAGACAAGAACTACTATAAAAGTAGTAAACAAGACAAGAACTACTAAACAGGTAATAAACAAGACATGAACTATTAGAAAGATAATAAACAAGACAAGAACTACTAGAGAGGTAATAAACAAGACAATAACTACTAAAGAGGTAGTAAACAAGACAAGAACTACTAGAGTGGTAATAAACAAGACAAGAACTACTATAAAAGTAGTAAACAAGATAAGAACTACTAGAGTGGTAATAAACAAGACAAGAACTACTACAAAAGTAGTAAACAAGACAAGAACTACTAGAGTGGTAATAAACAAGACAATAACTACTATAAAAGTAGTAAACAAGACAAGAAATACTAGAGAGGTAATAAACAAGACAAGAATTACTATAAAAGTAGTAAACAAGACAAGAACTACTAGAGAGGTAGCAAACAAGACAAGAACTACCAGAGAAGTAATAAACAAGACAAGAACTACCAGAGAGGTAATAAACAAGACAAGAACTAATAGAGGGGTAGTAAACAATACAAGAACTGCTATAAAAGTAGTAAACAAGACAAGAACTACTAGAGAGGTAATAAACAAAACAATAACTACTAGAGAGGTAGCAAACAAGACAAGAACTACTAGAGAGGTAGTAAACAAGACAAGAACTACCAGAGAGGTAGTAAACAAGACAAGAACTACCAGAGAGGTAATAAACAAGACAGAACTACTAGAGAAGTAATAAATAAGACAAGAACTACTAGAGAGGTATAAATAAGACAAGAACTACTAGAGAGGTATAAACAAGACAAGAACTACTAGAGAGGTAATAAATAAGACAAGAACTACTAGAGAGGTAATACACAAGACAAGAACTACTAGAGAAGTAATAAACAAGACAATAACTATTAGAGAGGTAATAAATAAGACAATAACTACTAGAGAAGTAATAAATAAGACAAGAACTACTAGAGAGGTAATAAACAAGACAAGAACTACTAGAGAGGTAAAAACAAGACAAGAACTACTAGAGAGGTAATAAACAAGACAAAACTACTAGAGAAGCAATAAATAAGACAAGAACTACTAGAGAGGTAATAAATAAGACAAGAACTACTAGAGAGGTATCAAACAAGACAAGAACTACTAGTGAGGTAATAAACAAGACAAGAACTACTATAAAAGTAGTAAACAAGACAAGAACTACTAAACAGGTAATAAACAAGACATGAACTATTAGAAAGATAATAAACAAGACAAGAACTACTAGAGAGGTAATAAACAAGACAATAACTACTAAAGAGGTAGTAAACAAGACAAGAACTACTAGAGTGGTAATAAACAAGACAAGAACTACTATAAAAGTAGTAAACAAGATAAGAACTACTAGAGTGGTAATAAACAAGACAAGAACTACTACAAAAGTAGTAAACAAGACAAGAACTACTAGAGTGGTAATAAACAAGACAATAACTACTATAAAAGTAGTAAACAAGACAAGAAATACTAGAGAGGTAATAAACAAGACAAGAATTACTATAAAAGTAGTAAACAAGACAAGAACTACTAGAGAGGTAGCAAACAAGACAAGAACTACCAGAGAAGTAATAAACAAGACAAGAACTACCAGAGAGGTAATAAACAAGACAAGAACTAATAGAGGGGTAGTAAACAATACAAGAACTGCTATAAAAGTAGTAAACAAGACAAGAACTACTAGAGAGGTAATAAACAAAACAATAACTACTAGAGAGGTAGCAAACAAGACAAGAACTACTAGAGAGGTAGTAAACAAGACAAGAACTACCAGAGAGGTAGTAAACAAGACAAGAACTACCAGAGAGGTAATAAATAAGACAAGAACTACTAGAGAAGTAATAAATAAGACAAGAACTACTAGAGAGGTAATAAATAAGACAAGAACTATTAGAGAGGTAATAAACAAGACAAGAACTACTAGAGAGGTAATAAATAAGACAAGAACTACTAGAGAGGTAATACACAAGACAAGAACTACTAGAGAAGTAATAAACAAGACAATAACTATTAGAGAGGTAATAAATAAGACAATAACTACTAGAGAAGTAATAAATAAGACAAGAACTACTAGAGAGGTAATAAACAAGACAAGAACTACTAGAGAGGTAATAAACAAGACAAGAACTACTAGAGAGGTAATAAACAAGACAAGAACTACTAGAGAGGTAATAAACAAGACAAGAACTACTAGAGGGATAGTAAAGAAGACAAGAACTATCAGAGAAGTAACACACAAGACAAGAACTACCAGAAAGGTAATACACAAGACAAGAAATACTAGAGAGGTAATATACAAGAAAAGACCTACTATTAGATTTACTACAGTGGTAATATACAAGACAAGTGCTACTGATAGACCTACTAGAGGTGTAATATATGAGACCTACTAATAGACCTACTAGAGGGGTAATATACAAGACCTACTATTAGACCTACTAGAGGCGTAATATATGAGACCTACTAATAGACCTACTAGAGGGGTAATATACAAGACAAGACCTACTAGAGAAGTATAAACAAAATGAGACTAAAGCAAGGTTATGTAAGAGACATGACCAACTAAACAGGTAATACACAAGACATGACCAACTAAGGAGCTAATACACAAGACATGATCAACTAAAGAGGTAATACACAAGACATGATCAATTAAAGAGCTAATACACAAGACATGACCAACTAAAGAGCTAATACACAAGACATGATCAACTAAAGAGCTAATACACAAGACATGACCAACTAAAGAGCTATACACAAGACATGATCAACTAAAGAGCTAATACACAGGACATGACCAACTAAAGAGCTAATACACAAGACATGATCAACTAAAGAGCTAATACACAAGACACAATCTACTGAAGAGCAATAATCTCTCTAAAGAATGATCCAGCATCAGTAATATGTATGTAATCTGACAATTTATCAGCAAAATAACCTAAAAGAAAATAAATGAACTCAGCTTCATGAAAAATTTATGAGTGACTAAAAAAAAAAATAATATGTGAGCTACTGAGCATGCATTCAACTTAGAGACAGCAGCACTGAAGTGATATAATGAATTCATTCAACTTAGAGACAGCAGTACTGAAGTGATATAATGAATTCATTCAACTTAGAGACAGCAGTACTGAAGTGATATAATGAATTCATTCAACTTAGAGACAGCAGTACTGAAGTGATATAATGAATTCATTCAACTTAGAGACAGCAGTACTGAAGTGATATAATGAATTCATTCAACTTAGAGACAGCAGTACTGAAGTGATATAATGAATTCATTCAACTTAGAGACAGCAGTACTGAAGTGATATAATGAATTCATTCAACTTAGAGACAGCAGTACTGAAGTGATATAATGAATTCATTCACTTAGAGACAGCAGTACTGAAGTGATATAATGAATTCATTCAACTTAGAGACAGCAGTACTGAAGTGATATAATGAATTCATTCACTTAGAGACAGCAGTACTGAAGTGATATAATGAATTCATTCACTTAGAGACAGCAGTACTGAAGTGATATAATGAATTCATTCAACTTAGAGACAGCAGTACTGAAGTGATATAATGAATTCATTCACTTAGAGACAGCAGTACTGAAGTGATATAATGAATTCATTCACTTAGAGACAGCAGTACTGAAGTGATATAATGAATTCATTCACTTAGAGACAGCAGTACTGAAGTGATATAATGAATTCATTCACTTAGAGACAGCAGTACTGAAGTGATATAATGAATTCATTCACTTAGAGACAGCAGTACTGAAGTGATATAATGAATTCATTCACTTAGAGACAGCAGTACTGAAGTGATATAATGAATTCATTCACTTAGAGACAGCAGTACTGAAGTGATATAATGAATTCATTCACTTAGAGACAGCAGTACTGAAGTGATATAATGAATACCCTAAGTATGAGAAGCATGACAAGTTTAAAAGATGAAACTGTACACAAATGCTAAATTACTCATCCTAGATTTTAAAATCTCACTTTTACTCTAGATCAACTCACCCCAGCTTTTAAAATCCAATTTTAACGTTAGATCAACTCACCCCAGATTTGAAAATCCCACTTTAACTTTAGATCAACTCACCCCAGCTTTGAAAATCCCACTTTAACTAGATCAACTCACCCCAGCTTTGAAAATCCCACTTTAACTCTAGATCAACTCACCCCAGATTTGTAAATCCCACTTTAACTCTAGATCAACTCACCCCAGCTCTGAAAATCCCACTTTAACTCTAGATCAACTCACCCCAGCTCTGAAAATCCCACTTTAACTCTAGATCAACTCACCCCAGCTTTGAAAATCCCACTTTAACTAGATCAACTCACCCCAGCTCTGAAAATCCCACTTTAACTAGATCAACTCACCCCAGTTTTGAAACTCCCACTTTAACTAGATCAACTCACCCCAGCTCTGAAAATCCCACTTTAACTAGATCAACTCACCCCAGTTTTGAAACTCCCACTTTAACTAGATCAACTCACCCCAGCTTTGAAAATCCCACTTTAACTAGATCAACTCACCCCAGCTTTGAAAATCCCACTTTAACTAGATCAACTCACCCCAGCTTTGAAAATCCCACTTTAACTAGATCAACTCACCCCAGTTTTGAAACTCCCACTTTAACTAGATCAACTCACCCCAGCTTTGAAAATCCCACTTTAGATCAACTCACCCCAGTTTTGAAACTCCCACTTTAACTAGATCAACTCACCCCAGCTCTGAAAATCCCACTTTAGATCAACTCACCCCAGCTTTGAAACTCCCACTTTAACTAGATCAACTCACCCCAGCTCTGAAAATCCCACTTTAACTAGATCAACTCACCCCAGCTCTGAAACTCCCACTTTAACTAGATCAACTCACCCCAGCTCTGAAAATCCCACTTTAACTAGATCAACTCACCCCAGCTCTGAAACTCCCACTTTAACTAGATCAACTCACCCCAGCTCTGAAACTCCCACTTTAACTAGATCAACTCACCCCAGCTCTGAAAATCCCACTTTAGATCAACTCACCCCAGCTCTGAAACTCCCACTTTAACTAGATCAACTCACCCCAGCTCTGAAAATCCCACTTTAACTAGTTCAACTCACCCCAGCTCTGAAAATCCCACTTTAGATCAACTCACCCCAGCTTTGAAACTCCCACTTTAACTAGATCAACTCACCCCAGCTCTGAAAATCCCACTTTAACTAGATCAACTCACCCCAGCTTTGAAACTCCCACTTTAACTAGATCAACTCACCCCAGCTTTGAAACTCCCACTTTAACTAGATCAACTCACCCCAGCTCTGAAAATCCCACTTTAACTAGATCAACTCACCCCAGCTCTGAAAATCCCACTTTAGATCAACTCACCCCAGCTTTGAAACTTCCACTTTAACTAGATCAACTCACCCCAGCTCTGAAAATCCCACTTTAGATCAACTCACCCCAGCTCTGAAACTCCCACTTTAACTAGATCAACTCACCCCAGCTCTGAAAATCCCACTTTAACTAGATCAACTCACCCCAGCTCTGAAACTCCCACTTTAACTAGATCAACTCACCCCAGCTCTGAAACTCCCACTTTAACTAGATCAACTCACCCCAGCTCTGAAAATCCCACTTTAGATCAACTCACCCCAGCTCTGAAACTCCCACTTTAACTAGATCAACTCACCCCAGCTCTGAAACTCCCACTTTAACTAGATCAACTCACCCCAGCTCTGAAAATCCCACTTTAACTAGATCAACTCACCCCAGTTTTGAAACTCCCACTTTAACTAGATCAACTCACCCCAGCTTTGAAAATCCCACTTTAGATCAACTCACCCCAGCTTTGAAAATCCCACTTTAACTAGATCAACTCACCCCAGCTTTGAAAATCCCACTTTAGCTCTAGATCGAAGTCCCTGATGTATTTCAAGGCCTGCACTAACAATGGCCGTCTCTCCTCCAAAGACTCTCTTGACTGCTGTTTCAGCTTGCGCAGTATCAGCAAGACTGTTTGAAGCAGTAACAAAAAATATACAAAATTCCTTCACACAAAACAATAATATCTATATTGTTCTTTAGCCAATTCTGAAATTCTTGATCTACTTCTGACATTATAAACTACATCTAAATTATTATTTTTATATCTATATTTATCTATTTGTGACATTCATTATCTACTTCTAGCACAGTCAACTTTTGGTATTATAAAATATATCTGAATTGTTGCATAGCAACAAGGACATGATATGATGTCTGGGATTCAACATCTTGACCACAGCATCGGATACAAGATATACTAAATGGAAAACCATTAACAACACTCCCCTCCTCATTTCACAAGAAATTTGTATTAAGAAATGTGTTGTTTTCCTTGTTGAAACTTTCAGCATGTTTAATTATGAGTTCCCAGTAACATATTTATAACATGCTGATTTACATGGTTTACTATTACATATGATGACCTACAAGTTCCCACTTTAGATCAACTCACCCCAGCTCTGAAACTCCCACTTTAACTAGATCAACTCACCCCAGCTCTGAAAATCCCACTTTAACTAGATCAACTCACCCCAGCTCTGAAACTCCCACTTTAACTAGATCAACTCACCCCAGCTCTGAAACTCCCACTTTAACTAGATCAACTCACCCCAGCTCTGAAAATCCCACTTTAGATCAACTCACCCCAGCTCTGAAACTCCCACTTTAACTAGATCAACTCACCCCAGCTCTGAAAATCCCACTTTAACTAGTTCAACTCACCCCAGCTCTGAAAATCCCACTTTAGATCAACTCACCCCAGCTTTGAAACTCCCACTTTACTAGATCAACTCACCCCAGCTCTGAAAATCCCACTTTAACTAGATCAACTCACCCCAGCTTTGAAACTCCCACTTTAACTAGATCAACTCACCCCAGCTTTGAAACTCCCACTTTAACTAGATCAACTCACCCCAGCTCTGAAAATCCCACTTTAACTAGATCAACTCACCCCAGCTCTGAAAATCCCACTTTAGATCAACTCACCCCAGCTTTGAAACTTCCACTTTAACTAGATCAACTCACCCCAGCTCTGAAAATCCCACTTTAGATCAACTCACCCCAGCTCTGAAACTCCCACTTTAACTAGATCAACTCACCCCAGCTCTGAAAATCCCACTTTAACTAGATCAACTCACCCCAGCTCTGAAACTCCCACTTTAACTAGATCAACTCACCCCAGCTCTGAAACTCCCACTTTAACTAGATCAACTCACCCCAGCTCTGAAAATCCCACTTTAGATCAACTCACCCCAGCTCTGAAACTCCCACTTTAACTAGATCAACTCACCCCAGCTCTGAAACTCCCACTTTAACTAGATCAACTCACCCCAGCTCTGAAAATCCCACTTTAACTAGATCAACTCACCCCAGTTTTGAAACTCCCACTTTAACTAGATCAACTCACCCCAGCTTTGAAAATCCCACTTTAGATCAACTCACCCCAGCTTTGAAAATCCCACTTTAACTAGATCAACTCACCCCAGCTTTGAAAATCCCACTTTAGCTCTAGATCGAAGTCCCTGATGTATTTCAAGGCCTGCACTAACAATGGCCGTCTCTCCTCCAAAGACTCTCTTGACTGCTGTTTCAGCTTGCGCAGTATCAGCAAGACTGTTTGAAGCAGTAACAAAAAATATACAAAATTCCTTCACACAAAACAATAATATCTATATTGTTCTTTAGCCAATTCTGAAATTCTTGATCTACTTCTGACATTATAAACTACATCTAAATTATTATTTTTATATCTATATTTATCTATTTGTGACATTCATTATCTACTTCTAGCACAGTCAACTTTTGGTATTATAAAATATATCTGAATTGTTGCATAGCAACAAGGACATGATATGATGTCTGGGATTCAACATCTTGACCACAGCATCGGATACAAGATATACTAAATGGAAAACCATTAACAACACTCCCCTCCTCATTTCACAAGAAATTTGTATTAAGAAATGTGTTGTTTTCCTTGTTGAAACTTTCAGCATGTTTAATTATGAGTTCCCAGTAACATATTTATAACATGCTGATTTACATGGTTTACTATTACATATGATGACCTACAAGTTCCCACATTACATACTTATGACATGTTGACCTATAAGTTCCCACATTACATACTTATGACACACTGACCTACAAGTTCCCACATTACATACTTATGACATGCTGATCTACAAGTCCCCAGATAACAAGAAGTTAGGATACATACTTGTCTGTCTATCTCCGTAACTGATGGCCTCAGCAAGTGGAGTCCAGCCCATGGCATTTTTTAACTTGACTGGAGCTCCATGAGCCAGAAGTAGGTGAATGCATTCTGAAACAAATCACAGCTTGGCTAGTCAGTGAACTACATGGTGCTCCATGAGCCAGAAGTAGGTGAATACATTCTGAAACAAATCACAGCTTGGCTAGTCAGTGAACTTCATGGTGCTCCATGAGCCAGAAGTAGGTGAATACATTCTGAAACAAATCACAGCTTGGCTAGTCAGTGAACTACATGGTGCTCCATGAGCCAGAAGTAGGTGAATACATTCTGAAACAAATCACAGCTTGGCTAGTCAGTGAACTACATGGTGCTCCATGAGCCAGAAGTAGGTGAATACATTCTGAAACAAATCACAGCTTGGCTAGTCAGTGAACTACATGGTGCTCCATGAGCCAGAAGTAGGTGAATACATTCTGAAACAAATCACAGCTTGGCTAGTCAGTGAACTACATGGTCTAGTGCTCATGTCACTTTGCATGTTAGGCATGTTAAAGATCAGGACTGGTGAGAAATTTGGTGGGCAAACTCCAGCATAAAAACATCAGACATGCTCTACTGCATTTCTGAGACAGAAAACATCAAACATGTTCTACTGCACTTCTCTGACAGAAAACATCAAACATGCTCTACTGCATTCTGAGACAGAAAACATCAGACATGCTCTACTGCACTTCTGTGACAGACAACATCAGACATGCTCTACTGCACTTCTGTGACAGAAAACATCAGACATGCTCTACTGCACTTCTGTGACAGAAAACATCAGACATGCTCTACTGCACTTCTATGACAGAAAACATCAGACATGCTCTACTGCACTTCTATGACAGACAACATCAGACATGCTCTACTGCACTTCTCTGATATAAAACATCAGACATGCTCTACTGCACTTCTCTGATATAAAACATCAGACATGCTCTACTGCACTTCTGAGACAGAAAACATCAGACATGCTCTACTGCACTTCTGTGACAGACAACATCAGACATGCTCTACTGCACTTCTGTGACAGAAAACATCAGACATGCTCTACTGCACTTCTGTGACAGAAAACATCAGACATGCTCTACTGCACTTCTATGACAGAAAACATCAGACATGCTCTACTGCACTTCTATGACAGACAACATCAGACATGCTCTACTGCACTTCTCTGATATAAAACATCAGACATGCTCTACTGCACTTCTCTGATATAAAACATCAGACATGCTCTACTGCACTTCTGTGACAGACAACATCAGATATGCTCTACTGCACTTCTGTGACAGACAACATCAGACATGCTCTACTGCACTTCTCTGATATAAAACATCAGACATGCTCTACTGCACTTCTGTGACATAAAACATCAGACATGCTCTACTGCACTTCTGTGACATAAAACATCAGACACGCTCTACTGCACTTCTCTGACATAAAACATCAGACATGCTCTACTGCACTTCTCTGACATAAAACATCAGACATGCTCTACTGCACTTCTCTAACAGAAAACATCAAACATGCTCTATTGCACTTCTGTGACAGAAAACATCAGACATGCTCTACTGCATTTCTGTAACAGACAACATCAAACATGACAGAATCAGGTAGACAATGACCATTTTACTTATGATAAGACTCAAAAGATGTTTATCAGAATGCTCCATTATTTGGCTGTAGATTTTCTCTAATGGTCCTACGACATTCTAAATGAGCCTATAAAAATAAGATTAAAGGAACAGTTTTGAACATGACTCACTGACATGAAGAATCAGTTACAGGTCATCCTGGCACACTGCTGCTAACTTTTAGAGGTTCTGAATTTCCTGTATGTGGAGATGTGCAGAAACACGGAGAAGAATAACATTTGTCAGAGTGTGACAATATAAAATGAGTATAACAAAATATGTTTACCTTTATGTCCCATCATTACAGCAATGTGCAGGGGTGTGTTTCCTGCAATGAAAAAAAAAACACACACAAGCTCAATAATTTGAGATCTGTGCAGCAATGAAATCTTAAAATGTTGGAATTCAAAAATCTGTTTTCTAAAATCAAAGAAGTAAACTAGATCAGGACAACAGGAAAATTGAAACATGGTGGAAATCACATATATGTTTCTAAATCAAAGAACTAAACAAGGTCAGGACAAAAAGAAAACTGAGGAGAAAAGTGTGTGTTTGTGTGTGTGTGAGGGAGAGAGAGAGAGAGAAAGAAAAGACTTGCTGGGACATTTTGGTTAAAAAAAATACAACACAATCCATATCAATATTTAAAAGAGACAAGAGAGTCAGAGAACACAGATGTTTCAAAGAGACAAGAGAGTTAGTAAACACAGATGTTTCAAAGAGACAAGAGAGTAAACAGATGTTTCAAAGGGACAAGAGAGTTAGTAAACACAGATTACTAAGACTGTGGCAGGGTCCTGGCGAAATCTGAACTTTGATAAGCTACTGCCAGTCTCTGTTTATTTTCTTTCATTTCTCTTCTGTTGCTGGAGGCAGTCGATAATCTAAACAGCTCACTGTTACTAGATAAACAATCATCATCAACATTTTTACCCCAGACGCTATGGGTGAACAGACTATACCTGAACGAAAAGTTCTCATGTAAACTATTAAGTACAACAGTTACCTTACTGTAAGACAGATACAACATATTTGATAGGTCCACATTTTCGTTGTACAATCCGTTAATTTGAACAACACTGCTTTATTTACTTGCACATCTGCAGAAAAACACGATGATACTTGCCATGAATATCTTTCTGGGCAACATCGCAGGTTCTGATAAGTTTGGATACCTGTTTTAAATCACCACTAAAGACGCTCTGATGTAGGGGATACTCCTGCGTCGCCATCTTTATTTACAGGTCAACATAAAAATCGTTGGTTTAGATATAAAAATAAATTATATTTATATCAATCAATTATTTGGAACAAACTTGGGTTGCAATATATATTTTTTCTATACAGATTTCTTTAATTCCCCTTAAGTGAAAGATTAGCATCCAAATGGTTTAATTAAAATTAAAAATAATAATGTATTGCACTAAGCAGAATCCGAACCATGTTTTCAGTGTGAGTGATCTGCCGGTTCAAGGCGAGCAGACGTCATAGAGCAAGACCTGACAGTTTAAGCCAACACAATACTCGTCTCAAATCGTGAGGTTAATGTGACAGAATGCCTGGAAACTTCACTATAATTAATATGCTCACAGGTTCTTTGTCTGACTGATGTAAAATGATCACAAACTATAGCAGTCACAGAAAGCAGAGGCATGAAATCTTCGAGTAAACGCTTGAAGAGGAGATGAGAGTGCATGGATGATAGTCCTTCTCAACTGAGTAAATATTTTCCTAGAACAAGTTTCATATCGTATCTACGCTGAAAGGGTTTCATATTGTGTCTAGGTTGTAACGATCTAATATTTTGTCTCGGTTGTAGAGGTCTAATATTCTGTCTGGGTTGGTTGTAGAGGTCTAATATTCTGTCTGGGTTGGTTGTAGAGGTCTAATATTCTGTCTGGGTTGGTTGTAGAGGTCTAATATTCTGTCTGGGTTGGTTGTAGAGGTCTAATATTCTGTCTGGGTTGGTTGTAGAGGTCTAATATTCTGTCTGGGTTGGTTGTAGAGGTCTAATATTCTGTCTGGGTTGGTTGTAGAGGTCTAATATTCTGTCTGGGTTGGTTGTAGAGGTCTAATATTCTGTCTGGGTTGGTTGTAGAGGTCTAATATTCTGTCTGGGTTGGTTGTAGAGGTCTAATATTCTGTCTGGGTTGGTTGGTTGTAGAAGTCTAATATTCTGTCTGGGTTGGTTGTTGAGGTCTAATATTCTGTCTGGGTTGGTTGTAGAGGTCTAATATTCTGTCTGGGTTGGTTGTAGAGGTCTAATATTCTGTCTGGGTTGGTTGTAGAGGTCTAATATTCTGTCTGGGTTGGTTGTAGAGGTCTAATATTCTGTCTGGGTTGGTTGTAGAGGTCTAATATTCTGTCTGGGTTGGTTGTAGAGGTCTAATATTCTGTCTGGGTTGGTTGTAGAGGTCTAATATTCTGTCTGGGTTGGTTGTAGAGGTATAATATTCTGTCTAGGTTGGTTGTAGAGGTCTAATATTCTGTCTGGGGTGGTTGTAGAGGTCTAATATTCTGTCTGGGGTGGTTGTAGAGGTCTAATATTCTGTCTAGGTTGGTTGTAGAGGTCTAATATTCTGTCTAGGTTGGTTGTAGAGGTCTAATATTCTGTCTCGGTTGGTTGTAGAGGTCTAATATTCTGTCTGGGGTGGTTGTAGAGGTCTAATCTGTCTGGTGTGGTTGTAGAGGTCTAATATTCTGTCTGGGGTGGTTGTAGAGGTCTAATCTGTCTGGGGTGGTTGTAGAGGTCTAATATTCTGTCTGGGGTGGTTGTAGAGGTCTAATATTCTGTCTGGGGTGGTTGTAGAGGTCTAATATTCTGTCTGGGGTGGTTGTAGAGGTCTAATATTCTGTCTGGGGTGGTTGTAGAGGTCTAATATTCTGTCTGGGGTGGTTGTAGAGGTCTAATATTCTGTCTGGGGTGGTTGTAGAGGTCTAATATTCTGTCTGGTGTGGTTGTAGAGGTCTAATATTCTGTCTGGGGTGGTTGTAGAGGTCTAATCTGTCTGGGGTGGTTGTAGAGGTCTAATATTCTGTCTGGGGTGGTTGTAGAGGTCTAATCTGTCTGGGGTGGTTGTAGAGGTCTAATATTCTGTCTGGGGTGGTTGTAGAGGTCTAATCTGTCTGGGGTGGTTGTAGAGGTCTAATCTGTCTGGGGTGGTTGTAGAGGTCTAACATTCTGTCTGGTTGGTTGTAGAAGTCTAATATTCTGTCTAGGTTGGTTGTAGAGTCTAATATTCTGTCTGGGTTGGTTGTAGAGGTCTAATCTGTCTGGGTTGGTTGTAGAGGTCTAATATTCTGTCTGGGGTGGTTGCAGAGGTCTAATATTCTGTCTAGGTTGGTTGTAGAGGTCTAATATTCTGTCTAGGTTGGTTGTAGAGGTCTAATATTCTGTCTAGGTTGGTTGTAGAGGTCTAATATTCTGTCTAGGTTGGTTGTAGAGGTCTAATATTCTGTCTAGACTGCAGGTCTGATGTTTGTCTAGATTGTCTTGTCTTTTATTGTCTTCCTCATATACCTTTCAGTGTTGAGGGAACAAAAAGGTGTCTTGATAGGTCTCAGCAATATTCTGTGTAGACTGTAGAGGTTCATTATTCTGTCTGGAATTTAGAGATTTGATATTTTATCTAGATTGTAGAGGTTTGATGTACAAGTTTAATGTTATGTCTAGACTGTAAGGGTTTGATATTTTGCATAATTTAAATGCAGAAATGATTGCACAGATTGAAATAAATAGAAACATTGAAAGGGCTGAGACAGTTAATTAAAAAGTGTGATTTGTGGCTTATTTCATTTCATGTTTAATATAAGAAGTAATAATGTAAGATGTCAGTTTGTGATGACTGGAATTGTTTATGGGAAAACAAGAACATAGTTTTTTTTTATAGATCTGCAAAATGAACTGTTTTCATTGGAAATGAAATTGGTGCTACAAGTAAAATCCTAGGAGGATGATGTTCTAAACCATTTCAGCTGGAAATTCATTGTAAGTCAACAATCCAGAGGCATCTGAAGCACAAGCACTGTATCCTATATTCATCTCAGTGGTGTGATGCAGAGCTATCTTTGATATGCCTCAGTAGTGTCTGTAACAGATATACATATATGTGGCAGTGAAATGCAAATGAGTCACAGATTTTAAGTCTTGTATGTTGAAATAAAATCACAGAGACATCAGATGTATGACTGGTGCAAGCAGTGACAGCCCTCAGACAGACAAGGATTATCAAGCAGAGATAAGACAAAGAGAGCTTGGCTAGCTGACATTAGCTTCAACTCAATTTGCACCTGACAGCTTTCTTTAGTTGCCTGTAACATACATGCTTCATAGCAGGCTCCACCACTGTGGAGAGCACATATATCTCTACCTTGTTGGCTACATATTCTGAGAACAGTGCAGGGAGTACATATATCTCTACCTTCTAGGCTATGACTATTCTCAGGGAACACTGCACAGAAGGAAGACAGGTATAGATCAGTTCAGATTTGTGTTTCTTGACTGTCCTATCTAGTTCAGGTAGTAATCATTACTTGTCAGGTTTGTGTATCCATCTAGTACAGATGCGCGTCTGAGTGGCAAAGTGGTTAGTGCACTGGTCTCTCATGGCGAAGGTCAGGGGTTTGAATCTGGCCAGAGGCGCCCATCACCCAGCTGTAGAAATAGGTACCCGACTTCTTCTGGAGTTGGGGAAGGAAAGGCGGCCAGGCATGATACTGGCCATATCACCCTCTAGTGTGCTGACAGGTCAAGGAAAATGTGGGCAATAACACCATATCCCTATGTGCCTCTGTGGCATGAGAGGATTACGTTTACTTTTACCTTACCTAGTACAGATAGTTATCATTACTTGTTAGGATGGTTTGTGGAGGGAAGAGAAGGGGAAAGGAACTTTTAGAGAATTAGTGAAAGCATTCGTATGAAGCTGTCACACGTTTAGTCTGCTTAGTGTATGAGAGTTGGCAACATCTGTAATAATGTATTGTCACTCATATACCTTTCAGTGTTGAGGGAACAAAAAGGTGTCTTGATAGGTCTCAGCAATATTCTGTGTAGACTGTAGAGGTTCATTATTCTGTCTGGAATTTAGAGATTTGATATTTTATCTAGATTGTAGAGGTTTGATGTACAAGTTTAATGTTATGTCTAGACTGTAAGGGTTTGATATTTTGCATAATTTAAATGCAGAAATGATTGCACAGATTGAAATAAATAGAAACATTGAAAGGGCTGAGACAGTTAATTAAAAAGTGTGATTTGTGGCTTATTTCATTTCATGTTTAATATAAGAAGTAATAATGTAAGATGTCAGTTTGTGATGACTGGAATTGTTTATGGGAAAACAAGAACATAGTTTTTTTTTATAGATCTGCAAAATGAACTGTTTTCATTGGAAATGAAATTGGTGCTACAAGTAAAATCCTAGGAGGATGATGTTCTAAACCATTTCAGCTGGAAATTCATTGTAAGTCAACAATCCAGAGGCATCTGAAGCACAAGCACTGTATCCTATATTCATCTCAGTGGTGTGATGCAGAGCTATCTTTGATATGCCTCAGTAGTGTCTGTAACAGATATACATATATGTGGCAGTGAAATGCAAATGAGTCACAGATTTTAAGTCTTGTATGTTGAAATAAAATCACAGAGACATCAGATGTATGACTGGTGCAAGCAGTGACAGCCCTCAGACAGACAAGGATTATCAAGCAGAGATAAGACAAAGAGAGCTTGGCTAGCTGACATTAGCTTCAACTCAATTTGCACCTGACAGCTTTCTTTAGTTGCCTGTAACATACATGCTTCATAGCAGGCTCCACCACTGTGGAGAGCACATATATCTCTACCTTGTTGGCTACATATTCTGAGAACAGTGCAGGGAGTACATATATCTCTACCTTCTAGGCTATGACTATTCTCAGGGAACACTGCACAGAAGGAAGACAGGTATAGATCAGTTCAGATTTGTGTTTCTTGACTGTCCTATCTAGTTCAGGTAGTAATCATTACTTGTCAGGTTTGTGTATCCATCTAGTACAGATGCGCGTCTGAGTGGCAAAGTGGTTAGTGCACTGGTCTCTCATGGCGAAGGTCAGGGGTTTGAATCTGGCCAGAGGCGCCCATCACCCAGCTGTAGAAATAGGTACCCGACTTCTTCTGGAGTTGGGGAAGGAAAGGCGGCCAGGCATGATACTGGCCATATCACCCTCTAGTGTGCTGACAGGTCAAGGAAAATGTGGGCAATAACACCATATCCCTATGTGCCTCTGTGGCATGAGAGGATTACGTTTACTTTTACCTTACCTAGTACAGATAGTTATCATTACTTGTTAGGATGGTTTGTGGAGGGAAGAGAAGGGGAAAGGAACTTTTAGAGAATTAGTGAAAGCATTCGTATGAAGCTGTCACACGTTTAGTCTGCTTAGTGTATGAGAGTTGGCAACATCTGTAATAATGTATTGTCACACATTTAGTCTGATTGGTGTATGAGAGTTGGCAACATCTGTAATCAAGTATTGTCACACATTTAGTGTGCCTGGCATTTATGTTGTACAGATTCCAGAATGACTGTATTTTCTAGAACAAGATTTGGGCATCATCTGACCTAACAAAGACATATAATGAAGAAAGGAAGAAATATTTGCACCTAAAAGAACAACAAAGACAGACAGACACTTTCAGACAACAGAAGAAACATTTGCACCTGAGAAAACAACAAAGTATTTATTAAATTATTAAACAAAATAATCTACAAGAATAAGCTAAAACAGTCAGGCTGCTGTGCTTATCATAAAATCACAGGCTAACATCTTAAAAGTATGACACAAAATTACATTTTGTGAGTGGTTTTGGAAAGTCTGTTTCACTTTGTGAAACTCCCCTTGTGTCCCAGAACATAGGTGTTCTGTGACTGCAGAAATGTTTTATGTATTTTATTTACTTCAAACAGGAAAAGCTGGTTTAGTCATTTCACTGGTCCAGCAGTACAAGAACTCACCAAAGTCACTATAACTCACTCCTCACCCGAACTGTTGAACTAGACATCTTGTCATTTACTGGTCTAGCAGTCAAGAAAGTCACTGTTACTCACTCCCTGTCTGAACTATTGAACTAGACATCTTGTCATTTACTGGTCCAGCATTACAGGAAGTCAAGAAGGTCACTGTTACTCACTCCCTGTCTGAACTATTGAACTAGACATCTTGTCATTTACTGGTCCAGCATTACAGGAAGTCAAGAAGGTCACTGTTACTCACTCCCTGTCTGAACTATTGCTCTAGACATCTTGTCATTTACTGGTCCAGCATTACAGGAAGTCAAGAAGATCACTGTAACTCACTCCTCACCTAAACTATTGAGCTAGACATCTTGTCATTTACTGGTCCAGCATTACAGGAAGTCAAGAAGGTCACTGTTACTCACTCCCTGTCTGAACTATTGCTCTAGACATCTTGTCATTTACTGGTCCAGCATTACAGGAAGTCAAGAAGGTCACTGTAACTCACTCCTCACCTGAACTATTGAACTAGACATCTTGTCATTTACTGGTCCAGCATTACAGGAAGTCAAGAAGGTCACTGTTACTCACTCCCTGTCTGAACTATTGCTCTAGACATCTTGTCATTTACTGGTCCAGCATTACAGGAAGTCAAGAAGATCACTGTAACTCACTCCTCACCTAAACTATTGAGCTAGACATCTTGTCATTTACTGGTCCAGCATTACAGGAAGTCAAGAAGGTCACTGTTACTCACTCCCTGTCTGAACTATTGCTCTAGACATCTTGTCATTTACTGGTCCAGCATTACAGGAAGTCAAGAAGGTCACTGTAACTCACTCCTCACCTAAACTATTGAACTAGACATCTTGTCATTTACTGATCCAGCAGTCCAAGAAGTCAAGAAAATCACCATAACTCACTCCCTGCCTGAACTATTGAGCTAGACATCTTGTCATTTACTAGTCCAGCATTACAGGAACTCAAGAAATCACGGTCACTCACTCCTCACTTGAACAAATGCTTGTATTTTAAAAATCTTCCCAACACATCAGTATAACCCCACCACTTTTAGTTTGAGTTGGGGAAAAAAGTTGAAACATTCCTGATCAACAAAGTTCTCAAAAATCATTGTAAAAAATCTTTCAATAATAACTTTAATTCTCAGGTGGTGTTTGACATCAAAACAAGCTGGAATATACCAGACAGAAAATGGCATTGTAATTCAGCTGTACTTACAGATGTATATATGCAAGATGTAAATGCTTTATTTTTATGTTATACCGAATGATCCTGACTCATTCCTGTATGAGGCTGTAAACAATGCCAAGCAGTTTTTGTTATTTAAGTAAAAAAAGTCACACCAAATTAATGAAGGGTGTACCTGGTCTTTGTATGCTTTATCTCTTTTTTGTGTGTGTGTGTAATCCTTACTCTCCAAATAAGAACAGATAACTACTTTTTAATGTTCAATCAACATCGAACTGGTGGCATCAGTTGTTGTACATTGTCTGATATAACGAGAGGGAGATCAGAGCATGGACAAATGAATGTGGTGAAGATAATCTGAACTAATGTTCACTTAATAACATACTTTCAGCTTATGTGATGGATGCAATAGATACAAGTCTTTTAGCTCATATGATATATCCCACAGATACAAGTCTTTTAGCTCATATGATATATCCCACAGATACAAGTCTTATATGATATATCCTACAGATACAAGTCTTTTAGCTCATATGATATATCCTACAAATACAAGTCTTTTAGCTCATATGATATATCCCACAGATACAAGTCTTATATGATATATCCTACAGATACAAGTCTTTTAGCTCATATTATATATCCTACAAATACAAGTCTTTTAGCTCATATGATATATCCTACAGATACAAGTCTTTTAGCTCATATGATTTATCCTACAGATACAAGTCTTTTAGCTCATATGATATATCCTACAGATACAAGTCTTTTAGCTCATATGATATATCCCACAGATACAAGTCTTTTAGCTCATATTTATATCCTACAGATACAAGTCTTTTAGCTCATATTTATATCCTACAGATACAAGTCTTTTAGCTCATATGATTTATCCTACAGATACAAGTCTTTTAGCTCACATGATTTATCCTACAGATACAAGTCTTTTAGCTCATATGATATATCCCACAGATACAAGTCTTTTAGCTCATATGATAGATCCTACAGATACAAGTCTTTCATATCATATGATATATCCTACAGATACAAGTCTTATATCATATGATAGATCCTACAGATACAAGTCTTATAGTTCATATGATATATCCCACAGATACAAGTCTTTTAGCTCATATGATAGATCCTACAGATACAAGTCTTTCATATCATATGATATATCCTACAGATACAAGTCTTATATCATATGATAGATCCTACAGATACAAGTCTTATATCATATGATATATCCTACAGATACAAGTCTTATATCATATGATATATCCCACAGATACAAGTCTTTTAGCTCATATGATATATCCTACAGATACAAGTCTTTTAGCTCATATGATAGATCCTACAGATATAAATGTTATTTGTCCTAGTTCCTCTTAACCTGACCTGGTATCTGATATACATGCATGCAGCAACTTGTGCTATATCTGACAAAACAAATGGAAAAAAAAAATTAAAACCATAAGAAAGTGACAATCAGCATTAACTGGACATGTAATGAGAAAACATCATTAACAGGAAGGATGAATGGAATAAGAGGTAGAAGAAGGGTGAGAGAGAAGATAACCCTACATAGTGATGATGTGACAGAAAATTAAAGATCAGCTACATCAGGATGCATCATCATCCACCAACCTAACAAGCCACCTGATGATGATGTTTCTACTTTCACTGTTTTTTTTGATTTTCTGGTGGACAAAGGTATATGTGTTTCAGTTTTACAAAAAGAGATAAAGAATAAGGAAAGTGGCCAAGAATGAGAGTGGCAGAAAGTAAGATGAGTACATATAAATAAAGAACATAAAACGGAGACATTTTTAAGGGTCACTTACAAAAGCTTGAGTTCACAGCATTTTATATAATCAAAACTGTTAGCGGTTCTTTCTACAAATACTGAAACACTTTTATCAAAGAGAAGAGGTGACAGCTTTGATCTATCCAGTGTTGATAAACCAAAAGGTGATAGCTTTGATCTATCTAGTGCTGATAAATCAAGAGGTGATAGCTATGATCTATTCAATGTTGATAAACCAAGAAGTGATAGCTATGATACATTCAATGTTGATAAACCAAGAGATGATACCTATGATCTATTCAGTGTTGATAAACCAACAGGTGATAGCTATGATCTACTCATTGTTGATAAACCAAGAGGTGATAGCTGTGATCTATTCAATGTTGATAAACCAAGAGATGATAGCTATGATCTATTATCTAGTAGCTCATAAACCAAGAGGTGATATCTATGATCTATCCAATGTTGATAAAACAAGAGGTGATAGTATTGATCTATCCAGTGCTGATAAACCAAGAGATGCATAAAGTTTCCCACAATGGCAAAGACTGGACCAAGGAATACTTCTACAGTACAAGAGTGAAATACTTCACAACTAGAATCTACTTATCTGTGAAGAATCCACCCATATTCATATTAGATAGCATGCAGATCGTTCTGAACATCCCTGTACACATCATGATGTTTCTAAAACTATCAATCAAAAGTGGCAAACAAAATTGCTGAAATATTACATGAAACTAAAGATGATAACACACATATCAGTCATAGCTCTTCTGATCCAGTGTCCAGACTTTACTCATCTGTATCAATGGATACACAGTTGTATGCAGCATACCGAAGCCTCTCTTCAGCTATCTTCTCACTAGGGACAGAATGATGTTCCAGGAAATTTTTAAAAAGTAGATAATAAATCAAGATAAATATAAAACTGTTTATGTAAGAAAGCATCAATGTTCAAAAATAAAAATGATATGAAAGATATATAAAGGTCAGCTTCACAATGTGGTGAGTCAGATTTTCATGCTTCTTTACTATGGCTGACAACCAAACAGGTATGTAAAATGTAAAAATAAGCAAATATTTTTGTACATCATGTTGCAAAATGTTAAATCTGCTAACTGATGTTCAAAACATCAAAACTCCAGCTCTGACAGACTCCTCATGTGACCTCAATACCATATAACATAACTGACACAAAACAAGGGTAAATGTTGATGTAATAGCTAAACAAAGTAACCTATTTACTATATACAGGTAAATCTAGTGACCTACTTATTATAAACAAGGTAACTAGTGGTGTATTTATTGTAAATACAACCTACATTTACCTACTCAGAATATGCAAGTAAATGTAGTGACCCACTTAATATAAATACAACATAAAGTGACCTACTTAGAATATGCAAGTAAATGTAATGTAGCCTACTTACTCAGAATACACAGGTAAATGTAGTGTATTACAGCAGGTGGATGACTCTGGCAGTGGATCAACAGGACTGCTGTAGAAGAACATAGCAGAGAAAGTGAAGAAAAGCTTATTTATAAAATAATAACTAGACAGTAATGATAAATACTTGTAATACAAAGATAAAAAGTAATCAGCATTTGATGCTTTTCTTTATTAAGTACAGAACACTTCAACTGTGTTCCCATGCATGAAAAATCATAACCATCTACACTTCACTGACAAACCACAACTAGTGATGACTCACTTGACAAACCACAACTAGTGATGACTCACTTGACAAACCACAACTAGTGATGACTCACTTGACAAACCACAACTAGTGATGACTCACTTGACAAACCACAACTAGTGATGACTCACTTGACAAACCACAACTAGTGATGACTCACCTGACAAACCACAACTAGTGATGACTCACCTGACAAACCACAACTAGTGATGACTCACTTGACAAACCACAACTAGTGATGACTCACCTGACAAACCACAACTAATGATGACTCACCTGACAAACTATAACCATCCACATTTCACTGACAAACCACAACCATCCACACTTCACTGACAAACCACAATTAGTGATGATTCACCTGACAAACCATAACCATCCACACTTCATCTGACAAACCATAACCATCCACACTTCATCTGACAAACCATAACTAGTGATGACTCACTTGACAAACCATAACCATCCACACTTCACCTGAAAAACCATAACCATCCACACTTCACCTGACAAACTATAACCATCCACACTTCACCTGACAAACCACAGCTTACTATGATCCATTCAACAAATCACAGCCAATCATGATCCAAGCAACAAACTACAGCCAGTCATGATCCAAGCAACAAACTACATCCAATCATGATCCACGCAACAAACTACAGCCAACCATGATCTAAGCAACAAATCACATCTAGTCATGATCTAAGCAACACACCTCATCTAGTCATGATCTAAGAAACAAACCACATATAGTCATCTAAGCAACAAACCACATCTAATTATGATCTAAGCAACAAACCACATCTAGTTATGATCTAAGCAACAAACCACATCTAGTCATGATCTAAGCAACACACCTCATCTAGTCATGATCTAAGCAACAAACCACATATAGTCATCTAAGCAACAAACCACATCTAATTATGATCTAAGCAACAAACCACATCTAGTCATGATCTAAGCAACAAACCACATCTAGTCATGATCCAAGCAACAAACCACATCTAGTCATGATCTAAGCAACAAACCACATCTAATTATGATCTAAGCAACACACCTCATCTAGTCATGATCCAAGCAACAAACTACATCTAATTATGATCTAAGCAACAAACCACATCTAGTCATGATCCAAGCAACAAACCACATCTAGTCATGATCTAAGCAACAAACCACATCTAATTATGATCTAAGCAACAAACCACATCTAATTATGATCTAAGCAACACACTTCATCTAGTCATGATCCAAGCAACAAACTACATCCAGCCATGATCCAAGCAACTAACTTCCTGACAGTCAGAGAAAAGCACTCTCCATGATACTTGATTTAAAAAAACCGGTGGCTGACATTAAACTGATTAACAGAAGAGAAAACCAGCAGAGATTTTTAATGGAAGTTATAACAATACCAGATCAAATATTTCACATTCTTAAATCACTGTCCACACTTACTTCTTGCCAGAAGAGATAAAAATAGACACTGGCAAACGTCTTCTTCCTGTAATAAAACGAAGCAGACGACTTCGATCTTCATTGGAAAAATTCTTCACAGCAGCCCAGAAATACTTCACCCTGAGATCATCCTCATCGATGTGGTGGTAGTATGCTGTGGGGAAGATCAAGTTTGTTTTATCAGTTTCTATAACCAAAGCACATATCATCCTGATGAGACGCGCCACTGTCAGACATGGCCATTCATGCTTGTGTATTCTGTGTGCTCTGCTTGTTGCTAGTGCAAACTGTTACCTTTCTCACACCAACCACTCCCATATTCATGTTCTTACGCCCATATTTTTACCATGTGTTTTTATCTTACCCAACTCTCATGCCCATATATTTTTTATCTTACCAAACTTTCATGCCTATATTTTTTATCTTACCAAACTTTCATGTCTATATTTTTTATCTTACCAAACTTTCATGCCTATATTTTTTATCTTACCAAACTTTCATGCCTATATTTTTTATCTTACCAAACTTTCATGCCTATATTTTTTATCTTACCAAACTTTCATGCCTATATTTTTTATCTTACCAAACTTTCATGCCTATATTTTTTATCTTACCAAACTTTCATGCCTATATTTTTTTTCTTACTAAATTTTCATGCCCATATGTTTTTTACCTTACCAAATGTTTCTGCTACAAACTTTGCGCATTTACTTTTGCTGAAATAACTTGGCTTATAAGGATCTACAAACCAGATTTCATAAACATCACCTTTCTGTGATGCTCTTTAAAATATAACAGCCTGTTACTACAGCCTGTCCAGTGATGTAGGGATCAGTGTACTGCTTTCATCAGGTGAAGCTTGTTTCTAAACTATGCCCTGGACAAGAGACTGATTATGATGCTCTCTGTTTGTACACAGCCACTAATATGTTTATAATCAGTACATAAGACACCAACATGCTACTAGTCTGTACATGAAGTGTTTGTATGATACTAACATGCTTCTAGTCTGTACATGACATGTTTATATAACACAAACATGCTCCTACTCTGTACATGAAGCATTTATATGACACTAACATGCTCCTAGTCTGTACATGAAGTGTTTATATGACACTAACATGCTTCTAGTCTATACATGAAGTGTTTATATGACACTAACATGCTCCTTTGTACTACATGAAGTGTTTATGTCAAAGTTTAGTCATGTTGTTCACCATGTCATCACTTGCCAGGATTTTCTACCTAAAAATTCCTGGCAAATCTGGCACCAACATCAATTATATACTGTTTCAAAAAAAGAAGCAGAACACTACTGTAGTCGTAGTGGACACTAAATTTCAAACTTGTATCAAAATTTTGCTTTATGGAATTAATGTTTCAATCTTGGCATGAAGAAACTTTAAGAGTTTAACAATGAAATGATGTTTATTAAACTTGGTTTGGACTTTTATTCTCTGCGACTGAGGCCTCCATTTCAGTATGGCATATAGCCTCCTCTGGTATGTATCAGGGAACGACATCTACTTGACATGGATACGATTAGTTGTTGAATCTGTTGTTGTGGGATGGCTGCCCACTCTTCCCGCAGTGCAAGAGACAATTGTCGGAGATTGGTTGGTGCCATGTCTCACTGGCGGACTTGTCTGTTGAGTCCATCCCATAAGTGTTCTATTCGGTTCATGTCTCATGACATGGATGGCCACAGAATGGTCTGGACATTATTGTCAGTGAGGAACTCGGTGGTGAGTTGTGCATCATGAGGTCGAGCATTATCCTGCTGAAAAATCAACCCTGGTGCAGCCAGAAGTAGAAGGATGTGAGGACAAAGAATTTCAGCGATGGATCATTGGGTATTTAGGCATCCTTCAATTTGCACCAGGTCACTTCTGCCCATAAAGCTGATCGTCCCCCACACCAGTACACCTCCACCACCATGTGGGAGAGCCTCATCCATGCAGTTCTGGGCGTAATGCTCATGGACTCTGCGGCAAACTCTTCTCCATCCATCATGTCACTGGAGCAGAAAGAATGATTCATCACTAAACCAAACCCTTCTCCAATCATTCACAATGGTCCACTGATGATGCTGGTTTGCCCATTGCAGCCAATTCTGCCAATGCTGGTTCATAAGAACAGGACCTCCGCAGAGTTTTCTAGCCCAAAGACCAGTGTCGTGCAGCCGGTTCCTGACCGTTTGATCTGAAATTTGACGAGCTTCTGTCACTGGACTGTTGAGGACACAGATGAAAATCAATTCCTGAGGTGACGCGGCCGTATGAAGCGGTCTTCAGCAGAAGTTGTGACTATGTGTCTTCCACTGTGCAGCTGGTCTGCGACTGAGCCAGTTTCTTGATCATCTCCAAAAGGCGACTAATGGTGCTTCTAACCACATTAAATTGTCTGGCCACTACACTTTGTGACTGTCCAGTCTGTAAACGGCCAATGATAATGAGTCATTCTGTAGTGAGATGAGCCTTACTTGCGCACTGAATTTTCAAATGAATTGATTCGAGGAGCATCAATATTTTATAGGCAATCAATAACATGGTCAGTGAGTTTTGTGTTCTGTAAGTTTCAGGGGATTCTCTTGAACCTGTCATGAGTTATTGGTAAAAAATGCTGTTTTGACTAGTGTCGCTTTTCTGTGCTCATGAATCATCTGCTGAGTACAATTCAGGTCAGCACATGAAGTTGATGTCCAAGTGAACATTTCAAGCAATTTGCCCTTGTCTGATCACCAAACTTCAGTTTAAATTATAACATCATATTTGTTGCGTTTCTTTTTTTTTTTTGGGACAGTATATATTATCAGCTACTTTATTTATATCTACACATATTTTATATGTACTAACACTGGTTCCCATATGTCAGCATACATTCCCTCTATTCTGTTTCATTCCCATATGTCAACATACATTCCTTATGTTCTAACTCTCATTCCCATATGTCAACATACATTCCCTATGTTCTCTCATTCCCATATGTCAACATACATTCCCTATGTTCTCTCATTCCCTTATGTCAACATACATTCCCTATGTTCTAACTCTGGTTCCTGTAAATATGTCTATTCCTACCTCATTTTCCCCCCTCCCAACTTTCCATCCCTTACATACTGCTTTTCATCACAGCTTATGTACATACTGTTTTTCATGAGTGCTTCAACTGTGATCTCAGGCTCTCCACAGATCCTGGTCTCAAGTTCCTGCCAGGTGAGAAGTCCTAGAACAGCTTCAGGTATAACTTTCAGCAAGCCCTGCCTGATGGCTTTCAGCTACAAGACACAAGTAAAAGACATAATGTTAGCTCATACAGTATATGTAAGACTCAGGCTTGGTATCTGCTCTTTGTTGTGGCTATATAAATGTGTGTGACTGCTACATCTGTTAAGTCCACCGCTATGTTCTATCTGCTCTTTGTTGTGGCTATATAAATGTGTGTGACTGCTACATCTGTTAAGTCCACCGCTATGTTCTCTCTTTGTTGTGGCTATATAAATGTGTGTGACTGCTACATCTGTTAAGTCCACCGTTATGTTCTATCTGCTCTTTGTTGTGGCTATATAAATGTGTGTGACTGCTACATCTGTTAAGTCCACCGCTATGTTCTATCTGCTCTTTGTTGTGGCTATATAAATGTGTGTGACTGCTACATCTGTTAAGTCTACCGCTATGTTCTATCTGCTCTTTGTTGTGGCTATATAAATGTGTATGACTGCTACATCTGTTAAGTCCACCGTTATGTTCTATCTGCTCTTTGTTGTGGCTATATAAATGTGTGTGACTGCTACATCTGTTAAGTCCACCGCTATGTTCTATCTGCTCTTTGTTGTGGCTATATAAATGTGTGTGACTGCTACATCTGTTAAGTCCACCGCTATGTTCTATCTGCTCTTTGTTGTGGCTATATAAATGTGTATGACTGCTACATCTGTTAAGTCCACCGCTATGTTCTATCTGCTCTTTGTTGTGGCTATATAAATGTGTGTGACTGCTACATCTGTTAAGTCCACCGCTATGTTCTCTCTTTGTTGTGGCTATATAAATGTGTGTGACTGCTACATCTGTTAAGTCCACTGCTATGTTCTCTCTTTGTTGTGGCTATATAAATGTGTGTGACTGCTACATCTGTTAAGTCCACTGCTATGTTCTATCTGCTCTTTGTTGTGGCTATATAAATGTGTGTGACTGCTACATCTGTTAAGTCCACTGCTATGTTCTATCTGCTCTTTGTTGTGGCTATATAAATGTGTGTGACTGCTACATCTGTTAAGTCCACTGCTATGTTCTATCTGCTCTTTGTTGTGGCTATATAAATGTGTGTGACTGCTACATCTGTTAAGTCCACTGCTATGTTCTCTCTTTGTTGTGGCTATATAAATGTGTGTGACTGCTACATCTGTTAAGTCCACCGCTATGTTCTCTCTTTGTTGTGGCTATATAAATGTGTGTGACTGCTACATCTGTTAAGTCCACCGTTATGTTCTATCTGCTCTTTGTTGTGGCTATATAAATGTGTGTGACTGCTACATCTGTTAAGTCCACCGCTATGTTCTATCTGCTCTTTGTTGTGGCTATATAAATGTGTGTGACTGCTACATCTGTTAAGTCTACCGCTATGTTCTATCTGCTCTTTGTTGTGGCTATATAAATGTGTATGACTGCTACATCTGTTAAGTCCACCGTTATGTTCTATCTGCTCTTTGTTGTGGCTATATAAATGTGTGTGACTGCTACATCTGTTAAGTCCACCGCTATGTTCTATCTGCTCTTTGTTGTGGCTATATAAATGTGTGTGACTGCTACATCTGTTAAGTCCACCGCTATGTTCTATCTGCTCTTTGTTGTGGCTATATAAATGTGTATGACTGCTACATCTGTTAAGTCCACCGCTATGTTCTATCTGCTCTTTGTTGTGGCTATATAAATGTGTGTGACTGCTACATCTGTTAAGTCCACCGCTATGTTCTCTCTTTGTTGTGGCTATATAAATGTGTGTGACTGCTACATCTGTTAAGTCCACTGCTATGTTCTCTCTTTGTTGTGGCTATATAAATGTGTGTGACTGCTACATCTGTTAAGTCCACTGCTATGTTCTATCTGCTCTTTGTTGTGGCTATAAATGTGTGTGACTGCTACATCTGTTAAGTCCACTGCTATGTTCTATCTGCTCTTGTTGTGGCTATATAAATGTGTGTGACTGCTACATCTGTTAAGTCCACTGCTATGTTCTATCTGCTCTTTGTTGTGGCTATATAAATGTGTGTGACTGCTACATCTGTTAAGTCCACTGCTATGTTCTCTCTTTGTTGTGGCTATATAAATGTGTGTGACTGCTACATCTGTTAAGTCCACCGCTATGTTCTCTCTTTGTTGTGGCTATATAAATGTGTGTGACTGCTACATCTGTTAAGTCCACTGCTATGTTCTATCTGCTCTTTGTTGTGGCTATATAAATGTGTGTGACTGCTACATCTGTTAAGTCCACTGCTATGTTCTATCTGCTCTTTGTTGTGGCTATATAAATGTGTGTGACTGCTACATCTGTTAAGTCCACTGCTATGTTCTATCTGCTCTTTGTTGTGGCTATATAAATGTGTGTGACTGCTACATCTGTTAAGTCCACTGATATGTTCTATCTGCTCTTTGTTGTGGCTATATAAATGTGTGTGACTGCTACATCTGTTAAGTCCACCACTGTGTTCTATCTGCTCTTTGTTATGGCTATATAAATGTGTGTGACTGCTGCATCTGTTAAGTCCACTGATATATTCTATCTGCTCTTTGTTGTGGCTATATAAATGTGTATGACTGCTACATCTGTTAAGTCCACCACTGTGTTCTATCTGCTCTGCTTTTAAAACTCTATTTTTTGCCAAGTGTCTTTCTAGAAAAAATTGTTTCATAACATTTTACTTTGTTGTTGTTTTAAAAACAGCATAACATGCCAGTCATCACTCCATTTTCTGGATGGAAGCCAGTTTGATAGACTTACCTGTTTATCACACTCTCCCATTCTAATATCTCGAACCCTCTCAGCATACTCCTCTCTGTCCTCATACTCCAGCGGTCTTGGGTTGCCGTCATCGTCCACTTTGATGCTAATATGTGACCCATCGCTAAGCACCATGTTCCAGCTTCTGCCAGCTGCCACAAAAGTGTCTTCATCCATCTTGGCAAGACTGTCTATGATTCTCACCTAAATAAACACAAATATTTTTTTTTAATCTTGTGTGTGCAGCAAAATCTTGCAAGCTGTGATGTTGTAATTTTTCTGGTACCTCTAACATCTATGTTCTTCTAGACTATCCTCTACAATCCATGTTCTTCCAGAATCTTCCATTAGATCACGGACGTCACAAGCACTAGATCATGGATGTGAAAAGCACTAGGTCACGGACGTCACAAGCACTAGATTGTAACAGAATAGCAATTCTGTACAGAGACTATTTGTGTATTGCTAATAGTTGTGTTCGCGTAGACCACAACTCATGTCGTTAGGAAAGTACATGTGCAAAGCACGTCGTTAGAAACGTCCGTGTGCAAAGCACGTCGTTAGGGAGAGTCTTGGTGTGAACGTGTAACTGTGTGGACGTGTTTTTGTCGAGCTGTGTGATTGTCTCTAGAAATGTGGTAGAGAGAGCCTTGTTGAGAGAGTTAGTTTCTTTTTTTTATTTTCCCTGTGTGGGCTGAGGTTTTTAGCAAGATTGTAAGTATGATTCTTTGTGTATAGATCATTGTAATGTTTTTTCTTGCCCATATGGCGTAGAGTCCCCTCTCGCCGGGCACTGCTAAATGTAATTCTTGTTTAGCCTGATGGCTACGTATACATCTTCACGATTGTCACCCTCATTTCTTGTCCATTAATAAATGTGTGTAGTCTGATAATGGGTTTTGTTGGAGTCCTTATCGTTGACCGGTTTGTTGGTTGAAAGACGGTCAAGTTACATTGAGTTGTTGTATTTGTATTATTCTGTGGAGTTGGAAACCTGGGTGTCTTGTGTTTTCTTGATGTATAATACAGAAAACTAGGTGACTGTTAACACCAGCAACAAGAAGAAGAGATTTCTAAGATAAACTGTACTCCACATGCAATCAAACAATCCAGTAGGAACCCGTTTTTGTAAGGAGAAATCCTGCTTTAAGATCAGGGACATCACAAACACTAGATCATAGATGTGAAAAGCACTAGGTCACGGACGTCACAAGCACTAGATCAGGGACATCACAAACACTAGATCAGGGACATCACAAACACTAAATCATAGATGCCACAAACACTAGATCACGGACGTGACAGAGACTGAAGAATCAAACAGCAGTAACCTCGGCAGCATCAACAGTAGCAAAGTCCTGAGACCAGTTATAGCTCTCTCCTGCAAGACGTTTCCACACGTATGGCGCAAGCGGGACAATCTGGGAACACAAGTTTAAACATTCAACAATTTAATTTAGCGTACAGAAAAACAAAAAAATAAACAGTAAATGATTGACATCTGTCAGGTGAGTGAAAAGCACAACAATTCATAAACTTAAAAAGAGGAACTTAAAGTATGAAATTACTGAGATAAAAAAAAACATGAGAATATAATGATTCCTAAGTTATCAACTACATCTAGCAAAACTGAAGGGCACACAGGCATGGACTGATTTATCCACAAGTTTCAGTGCAGTGCTGGTTAAGACCCTATCTTCCTTGCATGCACTGCTCCTGGAAACTGACCTACCTGCACTGTCGGTATCTAAAGTTTCAACTTTGGTGGAGCCTGTTCTAAAGCCTAGCAGTGCAGCTGTGAGAAAGTGGTGATATCACCTGGAAAATCACTTGACTGACAGTCTTTCATGCTCCCGTTAACTGATATACTTTACTACACTATAGTTATGCAACATGTTCTTCAACAAGTGTTCTCCCATCAAATGGTCTCCAATCTAAGAGGGTCATACCAAAAGTCATGAGCAAAAATTTTTTAAAAATCAGAATTTATAGATAGAGAAAATATAAATGTATCATCTTAACCTGCATACTTTTATTCAATTTCCAACATCATCTCCATTTCTCTGCACACATTTTTCCCATCGCTATGCAAGTTTGAAAATACCTTCCCGATTGAATTCCGTTCCAGCTGACTGACGGCACAGACGCATAGCTTTCTGGACGTTCTCTCCTGTGGGACCTATGGTTTCAATCATTACCTGTATTGCATTGTGTCCTATTCCAAGATTTACAGCAATTTCAGATACTGTGACACGTCTGTCTTCTTTAATGATGTCGTCAACCCTTTCCACGTTGCGTTCAGGGCGACCGCTGCAAGGCATATCTTGGATGCTCGTGTTTCCATCTTTGAAATGTTTCACCCACCTCCTAATGTTGCTAGCACCCATACACACATCTCCATAAGCAAGCTGAAGTCTTTGGTGAATTTCAACAGCAGCGATTTCCTCTTTAACGAGGAACTCGATTACAGCACATTGATGAAACAAAACTTCAGCACCCCCCATTTTGTTTATGCTCCGTGTGGTCACGTGATACATGATGGTGACATCATGTGACCTCTACATGAAGTGCAAAGGATGCAGATTAAGATGATACATTTATATTTTCTCAATCTATAAATTCTGTTTTAAAAAAAATTTTGCTAACTGCTTTTGGTATGACCCTCGTATTGTGACTGTTCTCCCATCAAGTGGTCTCCAATCTATTGCGATTGTTATCCCAGACTCCAGATATTACTTATGCAATCACCATCTCCCTCTCTATAAATAGCATTACTTTCCTCTCTGAAATACCTGATTCACAGTTCTTGCTGGAATACCTGACAGTGTGCCATCCTAGAAACAACTGACTGGAGTCCTCATAGTTCTTGCTGGAATACTTGATGTGGGGCTCTCATTTCTTGGTGGAATACCTTATTTGAGACCCTTCCTGAAACACCTAATGTAAAGCCCTTATAATTCCCGCTGAAGTACCTGATTAGGAGATCTTACTGAAATACCTGTTTAGGAGATCTCGCAGAAATACCTGATTAGGAGATATCACTGAAATACCTGATTATGAGATATCACTGAAATACCTGATTATGAGATATCACTGAAATACCTGATTAGGAGATATCACTGGAATACCTGATTAGGAGATATCACTGAAATACCTGATTAGGAAATATCACTGAAATACCTGATTAGGAGATATCACTGAAATACCTGATTAGGAGCCCTCACAAAGAATGGCAGAGGCATCAGAGCATCAGGATCTGAGGGACACAACTCTTCTGCAATATCTGAGAGACTGTCTCTGAATCCACCACCTTGATCAATGATACCTTCAGATATAAACTTGCACTCCCACCACTGGTCGTTCTGAGTGGACCACCTTTAGGATAAGCAGAATTCAGAGGATCTCACATCTCTGGATGATAATAAAGTGTGTGTAACTGGGGGCTTTTCTGTTACAATAACCTATCTGGATGATAATAAAGTGTGTGTAACTGGGGGCTTTTCTGTTACAATATCCTATGTGGATGATAATAAAGTGTGTGTAACTGGGGGCTTTTCTGTTACAATATCCTATCTGGATGATAATAAAGTGTGTGTAACTGGGGGCTTTTCTGTTACAATAACCTATCTGGATGATAATAAAGTGTGTGTAACTGGGGGCTTTTCTGTTACAATAACCTATCTGGATGATAATAAAGTGTGTGTAACTGGGGGCTTTTCTGTTACAATATCCTATGTGGATGATAATAAAGTGTGTGTAACTGGAGGCTTGTTACAATATCCTATGTGGATGATAATAAAGTGTGTGTAACTGGGGGCTTGTTACAATATCCTATGTGGATGATAATAAAGTGTTTGTGACAGGGAAACTTTATGCTATACTAAAAACCTATGTCCTGAGACACCTGCATGCAGTAAGGGTGCGAAGTGTTGGCACCTTCACAATTCTAGGCCACTACAACATTTGAGGTAGGGATGACTTGTCCTCATTGTCTTTGTTTAGGGAAAGCCCAGGTACCCATTTTTTCCAAGGCTGGGTTGACGCTGTTGCACAAATTAAACAATTCACTGAGAACTACATAACAGAGGGGAGACAATCATCTAATTAATTGAATGGCTTCCCCTTTGGTCATCTGTGCCATGTGGTGATGCTAACAACTGCTGAAGGAAACTTCACAGAGAAGATGTGAGAGTTTTATCAGACAAAGTTTCATTTGGCAAAAATACAGAGTGGTTAATATTAATCTTGCAGCGGAGAAACACTTTTTTAAAAATTCTATGAAATGATGGTTGAGTGAGAGTTCTTGACTCTTTTCATGCCATATGTTGTTCCTGGCTGAGAGTTGTAGAACCTGAAGAACTTCTCACAACACAGAACAGTTACCACCCACTGTCTGCTTCTTATGACTATCCTGTACTGAATGATCATTGTGGAAACTTGATGTTGTAAGCAACTGTGCAGGCAATAAAACTTGATGCTGTAAGCAACTGTGAAAGCATTAAAACTTTATGCCATAAGGAATTGTAAAAGCACTAAAACTTGATGCCATAAGGAATTGTGAAAGCACTAAAGCTTGATGCTGTAAGGAACTGTGAAAGCACTAAAACTTGATACTGTAAGGAACTGTGAAAGCACTAAAACTTGATACTGTAAGGAATTGTGAAAGCACTAAAACTTGACAGTGTTCTGGAAACTCAAATCTTGCCTTGTCTGGTTTTATCAAGAGAAAAAAATCAGGGAAGGATTGTGTTTTGAGAATCTCATGTATTGAATGTTGTACTAAAAACTGAAAAAAAAAAAAAAGAAAATGGTTGGAAATATCAGCTTCAACATTTGATATCATGAACCTGAGCCATATTTCTGTTTTATAAGACAGACCACATTCCCACAAACCCCATACGGTGCACAATATTTCCCATTTTTCTGCCATTTAAGGATACAAAACACATCAGGCTATAAAATAAATGTGAACTTGACCAAAACACATCAGTCAGTGAAAGAATGTGAACTTGACCCAAAAATAAAAGAAAATAACAATCTGGTTGGATGCTACAGGTCACAGTTTTGATTCTAATTCATCATCATCAGGTGCTGTGGTGGTAGGAGCTGCCGGCCATGCTTTTCTGCAGATCTTGTTTCTTGATATTTTCCATCAACTTGGTGACTTTTTGCGGTGCCACTGTGATTTTTTTCTTTTGGTCTTCCCCTGCCTGTCTTCCCATTTACCTTCCCTGTTGTTATGATGTAAAGCCATACAGCGAGAACTTACTGGGAGACTATCAAGCAGGTTTTAGGAAGAATAGATCAACCATAGACCAAATATTTTATCTACGTCAAAGAGCAGAAAAGTACTGGGAATATAGAAAAGAAGTACATAATATCTTCATTGACTTCAAGAAAGCCTATGACAGCACAGAAAGGAGCAGCTTATGGAAAATTATGAAAGAATTTGAGATACCTAATAAATTAATCAATCTGACCAGAATATATATGGAGGATACACAAAATATAGTAATATATAAAGGAAGAAAGTCAGAACTCTTCTATATAAGAAATGGTTTAAAATAAGGTGATACATTATCTCCATTAAACCTAGTATTAGAAAAAGTAATCAGAAAAGCAAAAGAAGAAAGCAGTACAGAAGAACAAGCTACTAGGATATGCTGATGACATCGACCTGGTGGGGGAAACTATGCAAGAAGTCATCAATACCTGCATACACCTGAGAGATGTAGCACTAAAAGTGGGCTTGACCATTAACCAAGATAAGACAGAGCATAAGAAGATATCAAGAGAACAGAGGCAGAATGATCCAGATTATATAAATGTTGGAGAGATGATTATTAGGAAAGCAGAAACATACAAATCTCTAGGCACAACCTTCAAGAGCTGCAACACAGTAAGAGAGGAAATTAAAATCAGAGGACAGATAAGGAAGAAAATATACTTGTCTTGCAATACTTGTTAAAATCTTAAATCCTGTCCCAAAACACCAAAATAACAATCTACAAAACTATAATAAGACCAGCCGTCATGTATGGATCAGAAAAAAAGGAGTATGACAAAGAAAGATGAACAATTGCAGATCTTTGAGAACAAGATCCTAAGAAGAATCTTTGGGCCCATAAAGGATACCAACAGTGGAGAATGGAGAGCTAGAAAGAACACTGAACTGAACAGCTTATTTAAATCTCAACGAATTATAAATGTCTTGAAACTGAACAGAATACGCTGGGTGGGCCATGTAGAAAGAATGGAAGAGAACAGACAAACAAAAATGATGTATGCACAAGAGATGTGAAGAAACAACACCAAGGGGTAGACCAAGTCAGAGATGAAAAGACAACACAGAAGAGGATATAAAAGAAATTGGTGTCACCAACTGGAGAGAGAAGATTAGGAATAGAGAAGAATAGAGATGAACATTATCTGCAGCAATGAGCCTTAATGGCTCAGAAAGCTGAAGAAGGTGTTATGATGTTCTCAAGCCGTTCCCTTGTCATTTGATGTCCAGTGAACGGTAACTATTATTTTTAATTGTGTACTTTCTATACTTGCTTTTGTTTGACATTCAATATTAAAATAAAAAAAAAGAAAAGAAATAAAAACCTTTCCTGATTTTCTCAGTGAACAGTCAGATACTAGAGGAAACAGCCAAGCAATAGTGGAAACAGCCAAGCACTAGCGGAAACAGTCAAGAACTAGTGGAAACAGTCAAGAACTAGTGGAAACAGCCAAATACTAGTGGAAACAACCAAATACTAGTGGAAACAGTCAAATACTAGTGGAAATAGTAAAATACTAGAGGAAACAGTCAAATACTAGTGGAAACCATCAAGTACTAGTGGAAACAGTCAAGTACTAGTGGAAACAGCCAAATACTAGTGGAAACAGCCAAATACTAGTGGAAACAGTCAAGTACTAGTGGAAACAGTCAAGTACTAGTGGAAACAGTCAAATACTAGTGGAAACAGCCAAGTACTAGTGGAAACAGCCAAGTACTAGTGGAAACAGTTAAATACTAGTGGAAACAGTCAAATACTAGTGGAAACAGTCAAATACTAGTGGAAACAGCCAAGTACTAGTGGAAACAGCCAAGTACTAGTGGAAACAGCCAAGTACTAGTGGAAACAGTCAAATACTAGTGGAAATAGTAAAATACTAGAGGAAACAGTCAAATACTAGTGGAAACAGCCAAGTACTAGTGGAAACAGTGAAATACTAGTGGAAACAGTTAAGTACTAGTAGAAACAGTCAAGTACTAGTGGAAACAGTCAAATACTAGTGGAAACAGTCAAGTACTAGTAGAAACAGTCAAATACTATTGGAAACAGTCATACTAGTGGAAACAGTCAAGTACTAGTGGAAACAGTCAAATACTAGTGGAAATAGTCAAATACTAGTGGAAACAGTCACTACTAGTGGAAACAGCCAAGTACTAGTGGAAACAGCCAAATACTAGTGGAAACAGCCAAATACTAGTGGAAACAGTCAAGTACTAGTGGAAACAGTCAAGTACTAGTGGAAACAGTCAAATACTAGTGGAAACAGCCAAGTACTAGTGGAAACAGCCAAGTACTAGTGGAAACAGTTAAATACTAGTGGAAACAGTCAAATACTAGTGGAAACAGTCAAATACTAGTGGAAACAGCCAAGTACTAGTGGAAACAGCCAAGTACTAGTGGAAACAGCCAAGTACTAGTGGAAACAGTCAAATACTAGTGGAAATAGTAAAATACTAGAGGAAACAGTCAAATACTAGTGGAAACTGTCAAGTACTAGTGGAAACAGCCAAGTACTAGTGGAAACAGTGAAATACTAGTGGAAACAGTTAAGTACTAGTAGAAACAGTCAAGTACTAGTGGAAACAGTCAAATACTAGTGGAAACAGTCAAGTACTAGTAGAAACAGTCAAATACTATTGGAAACAGTCATACTAGTGGAAACAGTCAAGTACTAGTGGAAACAGTCAAATACTAGTGGAAATAGTCAAATACTAGTGGAAACAGTCACTACTAGTGGAAACAGCCAAGTACTAGTGGAAACAGTCAAATACTAGTGGCCACAGTCAAATACTAGTGGCCACAGCGAAATACTAGTAGAAACAGTCAAGTACTAGTGGAAACAGCCAAGTGCCTATGAACACAGCCAAGTACCTGTATGTCAGTGGTGGAGAGCTTCTATCCCTTGGTTTCAAGCCTTCATACAGCTGCATAAAAACTGTGTTGCTGAAGTCTGCACTGGCCGAGGGGTTTGTTCTGTGGGCTAGCGCTGCATGACGATTGATGTACACAATTTTTCTATCCGATGGACTTTGTTGAGAGAGAGAAAGCTGATTACTCTTCAGTAACTTTTATGGAAGAAATTGAATGCAATTTTATGTTCTCTAAACTGATACTTAGATTTTTTGTTTTAACTGCAACAGAGCTCATTTGAAAACTGATTTCCTGTCTGCATTACAGATAGTCTATTCCAATTTGGAATTCACTGTTAATAAATGAAATTAATGATCTCCTTAACATCATCTTTGATGCATTCAATCTAATGGTCTCTTGATATTTTCCTTGATGCACTCAATCTAATGGTCTCTTGATATTTTCCTTGATGCACTCAGTCTAATGGTATCTTAATAGTATCCTTGATGCACTCAATCTAATGGTCTCTTGATATTCTCCTTGATGCACTCAATCTAATGGTATCTTAACATTCTCCTTGATGCACTCAATCTAATGGTCTCTTAATATTCTCCTTGATGCACTCAATCTAATGGTCTCTTAATATTCTCCTTGATGCACTTGATCTAATGGTCTCTTAATATTCTCCTTGATGCACTCAATCTAATGGTCTCTTAATATTCTCCTTGATGCACTTGATCTAATGGTCTCTTAATATCACTCTTGATGCACTGGGTATAAAGATGTTTGGATGTGATCCTATATGCACTGGTTGTAAAACTGTCGGATATCACTCCATTCTTGTCTCCTCAACCATTGATTGAAATAACGATCAATCAATCAATCAAACCTTCTCACTCTAGTTAAGGATATGACAAAATGTATGCTGTGTATTTCTATTTCCATCAATAATTTTGCATTAACCCCATCAACATTAATTAATTTTGTTTCAAACTGATTTCAATTTACATAAAAATTGACTATATAAATTCATCAACATTAATTAACCCTATAACAAACATTGTGATTACATTAACATTACTTAATCTTACACTAAATATCTTTCTGATTACATCAACATTACTTAATTCTATACTAAATATCTTTCTGATTACATCAACACTACTTAATCCTACATTATATGAACATTAATCATATATTAAATATCTTTCTGATTACATCAATATTAATCCTATACTAAGTATTTTTCTGATTATGTCAACATTAATACTATACTAAGTATCTTTCTGATTATGTCAACATTAATCCTAAACTAAGTATCTTTCTGGTTATGTCAACATTAATCCTAGACTAAGTATCTTTCTGGTTATGTCAACGTTAATCCTAGACTAAGTATCTTTCTGGTTACATCAACATTAATTCTATACTATCTTTCTGGTTACATCAGCATTAATCCTAGACTAAGTATCTTTCTGGTTATGTCACCATTAATTCTATACTAAGTATCTTTCTGGTTATGTCAACATTAATCTCAAATTAAGTATCTTTCTGGTTATGTCAACATTAATTCTATATTAAGTATCTTTCTGGTTATGTCAACATTAATCTCAAATTAAGTATCCTTCTGGTTACATCAACATTAATCCAAGACTAAGTGTCTTTCTGGTTACTTCAACATTAATCCCAGACTAAGTATCTTTCTGGTTACGTCAAGATTATTCCTAGACTAAGTATCTTTCTGGTTACGTCAAGATTATTCCTAGACTAAGTATCTTTCTGGTTACGTCAAGATTATTCCTAGACTAAGTATCTTTCTGGTTACGTCAAGATTATTCCTAGACTAAGTATCTTTCTGGTTACGTCAAGATTATTCCTAGACTAAGTATCTTTCTGGTTACGTCAAGATTATTCCTAGACTAAGTATCTTTCTGGTTACGTCAAGATTATTCCTAGACTAAGTATCTTTCTGGTTACGTCAAGATTATTCCTAGACCAAGTATCTTTCTGGTTACGTCAAGATTATTCCTAGACCAAGTATCTTTCTGGTTACATCAAGATTATTCCTAGACCAAGTATCCTTCTGGTTACGTCAAGATTATTCCTAGACCAAGTATCTTTCTGGTTACGTCAAGATTATTCCTAGACCAAGTATCTTTCTGGTTACGTCAAGATTATTCCTAGACTAAGTATCTTTCTGGTTATGTCAAGATTATTCCTAGACTAAGTATGTGATTAGAAAACATGGTGCACCTACTCTGAAGCAGATCCTTTCAATAACGTATCTATGAGGGCCATACGTTTCTTCAACAATGGCAGGAGCTGGCGAATGCTCTAGGAATAAGACAGGTGACAAATATGACACATGGAGTTGGGGGGGGGGGGTGAAAGATGCATGATAGGAATAATATAGAAATGATCGAATTGGTGAACATGAGACAAATGGTGAGTATCATTGTGTGAAAACCGTTTCTTAGTGTGAACTAGTCCTGCCATTTACAGAACAGCTTTTATGGCAATTCTGGGGTCCATAATGTTCTTAATTATACTTTAAACAAACAGCACTATGGAGCATTATGGTGAAACAACAACTTGGTTTGACATAAAACAAGGGGTCCATCAGGGGTGCATATTGTCACCCTACTTATTTAACTTGTATACTGAAAATATAATGAGGAATGTTAGAGAAGATGTAGACAAAGAATATTACGATGACATAACAATTGGAGGTTAAGAAATACCAGAGATCAGATATGCTGATGACACAGTATTACTGTCCACAACACAAAAAGGAATGGTTTTAACTAATTATGTCAGTCCGTAAGAACAGAGAAGAACAAAACCTCTATATTAATGTGAAGAAAACTAAGTTGATGACAACTGACAAAACAATTCAGGCAGCTGAAATATGTATCAATGAGGAAAAGTTTGAAGAAGTGGAGAGTTTTGAAAATTTTGGATCATTCAATTATTCATTTGCATGTCCCTTGCAGAACTTTGGCTCCCTAACAGCACTCCTGTAGACCTCTCAGTTGTGAGCAAGATGGCCTGCTGCTGATGCATCCATTTTCAGATCATCACCAATGTCTTGCAGCCATCTTCACCTTTGTCTTCCTCTCTTTCTGGTTATGTCAACATTAATTCTATATTAAGTATCTTTCTGGTTATGTCAACATTAATCTCAAATTAAGTATCCTTCTGGTTACATCAACATTAATCCAAGACTAAGTGTCTTTCTGGTTACTTCAACATTAATCCCAGACTAAGTATCTTTCTGGTTACGTCAAGATTATTCCTAGACTAAGTATCTTTCTGGTTACGTCAAGATTATTCCTAGACTAAGTATCTTTCTGGTTACGTCAAGATTATTCCTAGACTAAGTATCTTTCTGGTTACGTCAAGATTATTCCTAGACTAAGTATCTTTCTGGTTACGTCAAGATTATTCCTAGACTAAGTATCTTTCTGGTTACGTCAAGATTATTCCTAGACTAAGTATCTTTCTGGTTACGTCAAGATTATTCCTAGACTAAGTATCTTTCTGGTTACGTCAAGATTATTCCTAGACCAAGTATCTTTCTGGTTACGTCAAGATTATTCCTAGACCAAGTATCTTTCTGGTTACATCAAGATTATTCCTAGACCAAGTATCCTTCTGGTTACGTCAAGATTATTCCTAGACCAAGTATCTTTCTGGTTACGTCAAGATTATTCCTAGACCAAGTATCTTTCTGGTTACGTCAAGATTATTCCTAGACTAAGTATCTTTCTGGTTATGTCAAGATTATTCCTAGACTAAGTATGTGATTAGAAAACATGGTGCACCTACTCTGAAGCAGATCCTTTCAATAACGTATCTATGAGGGCCATACGTTTCTTCAACAATGGCAGGAGCTGGCGAATGCTCTAGGAATAAGACAGGTGACAAATATGACACATGGAGTTGGGGGGGGGGGGGTGAAAGATGCATGATAGGAATAATATATAGAAATGATCGAATTGGTGAACATGAGACAAATGGTGAGTATCATTGTGTGAAAACCGTTTCTTAGTGTGAACTAGTCCTGCCATTTACAGAACAGCTTTTATGGCAATTCTGGGGTCCATAATGTTCTTAATTATACTTTAAACAAACAGCACTATGGAGCATTATGGTGAAACAACAACTTGGTTTGACATAAAACAAGGGGTCCATCAGGGGTGCATATTGTCACCCTACTTATTTAACTTGTATACTGAAAATATAATGAGGAATGTTAGAGAAGATGTAGACAAAGAATATTACGATGACATAACAATTGGAGGTTAAGAAATACCAGAGATCAGATATGCTGATGACACAGTATTACTGTCCACAACACAAAAAGGAATGGTTTTAACTAATTATGTCAGTCCGTAAGAACAGAGAAGAACAAAACCTCTATATTAATGTGAAGAAAACTAAGTTGATGACAACTGACAAAACAATTCAGGCAGCTGAAATATGTATCAATGAGGAAAAGTTTGAAGAAGTGGAGAGTTTTGAAAATTTTGGATCATTCAATTATTCATTTGCATGTCCCTTGCAGAACTTTGGCTCCCTAACAGCACTCCTGTAGACCTCTCAGTTGTGAGCAAGATGGCCTGCTGCTGATGCATCCATTTTCAGATCATCACCAATGTCTTGCAGCCATCTTCACCTTTGTCTTCCTCTCTTTCTTTTTCCCATTATGTACCCTTCCAAGACAGTCTTCTCTAGATTATCATGATGTTTAATGTGTCCAAAATATTTAAGTTTTCTCTCTTTAATCCTCTTTACTAGCCAGCCTTCTTCAATATTAAGTTCTTGTAGTATGGATATATTTGTTCTTTTTTGTGTCCATGATATTTGAAGAACTCTTCTGTAGCATTTACATTCAAAGGCATTTATGTGTTTCTCAGCTGTTTTGTTAAGTGTCCAGATCTTACAGGTATATGTTGCGATGGGATCACTACTAACTAATAATGGAGATACAATGAGGGAAATTAAAAGGAGGACATCTATCACTCTTCAAAAAGTAAAACAACTAAAGAATCTGTGGAGAGGAACAGACAGAACTACAAAAATAAGATTTTTAAGGGCATGCATCTTTCCCATCACAACATATGCCTGTGAATCAATGTCTGGAGTTCTTGCATACACTGTCAGGCAGGCCAGACAATGGCTGGAGTTCTTGCATACACTGTCAGGCAGGCCAGAGAATGTCTAGAGTTCTTGCATACACTGTCAGGCAGGCCAGACAATGTCTGGAGTTCTTGCATACACTGTCAGGCAGGCTAGACAATGGCTGGAGTTCTTGCATACACTGTCAGGCAGGCTAGAGAATGATTACCTCCAGATTTGTTAATGAAAGCCCCTCTATGTGACTACAGCCCTCTATGGAGCTCTGCCAGGCTGGGATCAAGTAATGAATCACACTGTCCAGCAACCACATGAACCTAGCGATAAAAATAAAGTCACATGAGCCTAGCGATAAAAATAAAGTCACATGAACCTAGAGATAAAAAAAAGTCACATGAGCCTAGAGATAAAAATAGTCACATGAACCTAGAGATAAGAAAACTGTCTTATGAACTTAGAGATAAAACTGTCATATGAACCTAGGGATTATACAAGATCTATGTAAAGAAACAAATTTTACAATGACACAAGATCTATGTAGAGAAATAAATTTTATAATGATACAAGATCTATTTAAAGAAATATATTTTATAATGATACAAGATCTCTGCAGAGAAATAAATTTTATAATTATACAAGATCTATGTAAAGAAATAAATTTTATAATGATACAAGATCTAACTGTAGAGAAATAAACTTCTGATATCAACACTCTTTAAAAAATTCCATATTTTCACTACCTTTATATTTCTTATTACTTTCTGATTTCAAACAAAACTGACTAAATGTTTGGCATCACATCTCTCATGTTACCTGGCATGACTTTAATACAACAAACTAGCAAGGTCAACAGGCTTGCCAGAACATACCTCTGTAATACAATTGATCGTCTGTATATTGCAGATGGGCTGTAAGACTGAAGCAGAGGGTATCGAACCAAACGAGTGCCAGAGAAAAAGTCTTGATCAAATCCTAAACTTCGCTCCTCCAAACAGCTGAGCTTAATACCCCGAACTCGAGTGTCAATGCCATGAGCTGAGAAGGAAACAATCACTAACAATAAACACTGCAAGGTGTGCCATGAGAGCATGAGTATATGATCACCTTCACATTTTTCTTCACTATCAAAATGTCCATGCTCCAAACAAAGACTGAACCATTATAGTTTTCATACACTTTTCTGTTTTAAAAACAAATTTGAAACTTGATAAATTTTGTTACATTAACAAACAGCACTGCAATGAATGACTCCATCAAATTTGTGCTCAACTCTTCTATGAACTGAATTTCAATAAATACTTTATTCAACGTTCCTATCAACAGACTTTCAATAAGTATTGTATTCAACATTCTTTTCAATAAATATTGTATTCAACATTTCTATCAGTAGACTTTCAATAAATATATTATACTCAGATATTTTCATCAAGTGATTTTTCATAAATTTATGTTCCAAATTTCTACAAAAACTTTCTGACAAATATTCTACTCACATTTTCTAAAAAAAAATATCTCTTTCTCCTCCAAATCTGTAAAAAAAGACCTCCATTAAGACTTGATACTCACATTTACAAGACTTGATTCTGATGGTAACAATAGAGTAATGTTCAGTCAAGTTCTCCAAAAGTTTGATTTCTGTGGATGTGTATGTTGACCTGAAGGACAAGCAGATTTTGTGTGTCAGAACATTCTGCTCTGTTCTGGCAGTTACCTGCTTTCATCTAAGTTTACACATTCTGTTCTGTTTTGAAAGTTACCTGCTTTCATCTAAGTTTAGTCAAATAAATGTAAAACTGGTTTTCAAGAAACCATCCAAATTTTTTTTTTTTAAATCAAGAAACCATCTATTCTTTTTAATCAAGAAACCATTTTTTTTTTTTTTAAATCATGAAACCATCTATTTTTTTTTAAATCTTTAAATATTGTAATGGCCACGGCCACATAAACAGCTTAACAATGTTAAAAAAACTGAAAATAACAGTAGACAAGATTTTGTGGTGTTCATGGTTGTAAAATGTTGTAAATTCTATTATATAAACATGGCTAACACATCTGGTGATGATTTGTAGAGGCATCATTGCGTTCTGTGATTTTATCTTTGTTTTTTTTTTAGTGCTTTTACTTTTATTTCAGTTTATCTTTGTTTATTCTTTCTTTTTCTTCAGCTTTAGCTATCTCTCTTTATTCTTTCTTTTTCTTTAGCTTTAGCTATCTCTCTTTATTCTTTCTTTCTCTTCAGCTTTAGCTATCTCTCTTTATTCTTTCTTTCTCTTCAGCTTTAGTTTATTTTTGTTTATTCTTTCTTTCTCTTCAGCTTTAGTTTATCTTTGTTTATTCTTTTTTTCTCTTCAGCTTTAGTTTATCTTTGTTTATTCTTTCTTTCTCCTCAGCTTTAGTTTATCTTTGTTTATTCTTTCTTTCTCTTCAGCTTTAGTTTATCTTTGTTTATTCTTTCTTTCTCTTCAGCTTTAGTTTATTTTTGTTTATTCTTTCTTTCTCTTCAGTTTTAGTTTATCTTTGTTTATTCTTTCTTTCTCTTCAGCTTTAGCTATCTCTCTTTATTCTTTCTTTTCTTCAGCTTTAGTTTATTTTTGTTTATTCTTTCTTTCTCTTCAGCTTTAGTTTATCTTAGTTTATTCTTTTTTTCTCTTCAGCTTTAGTTTATCTTTGTTTATTCTTTCTTTCTCTTCAGCTTTAGCTATCTCTCTTTATTCTTTCTTTCTCTTCAGCTTTAGCTATTTCTCTTTATTCTTTCTTTCTCTTCAGCTTTAGTTTATTTTTGTTTATTCTTTCTTTCTCTTCAGGTTTAGTTTATTTTTGTTTATTCTTTCTTTCTCTTCAGCTTTAGCTATCTCTCTTTATTCTTTCTTTCTCTTCAGCTTTAGCTATCTCTCTTTATTCTTTCTTTCTCTTCAGCTATCTCTCTTTATTCTTTCTTTCTCTTCAGCTTTAGCTATCTCTCTTTATTCTTTCTTTCTCTTCAGCTTTAGCTATCTCTCTTTATTCTTTCTTTCTCTTCAGCTTTAGTTTATCTTTGTTTATTCTTTTTTTCTCTTCAGCTTTAGTTTATCTTTGTTTATTCTTTCTTTCTCCTCAGCTTTAGCTATCTCTCTTTATTCTTTCTTTCTCATCAGCTTTAGTTTATTTTTGTTTATTCTTTCTTTCTCTTCAGCTTTAGTTTATCTTTGTTTATTCTTTCTTTCTCTTCAGCTTTAGCTATCTCTCTTTATTCTTTCTTTTCTTCAGCTTTAGTTTATTTTTGTTTATTCTTTCTTTCTCTTCAGCTTTAGTTTATCTTAGTTTATTCTTTTTTTCTCTTCAGCTTTAGTTTATCTTTGTTTATTCTTTCTTTTTCCTCAGCTTTAGTTTATCTTTGTTTATTCTTTCTTTCTCTTCAGCTTTAGCTATCTCTCTTTATTCTTTCTTTCTTTTCAGCTTTAGTTTATTTTTGTTTATTCTTTCTTTCTCTTCAGCTTTAGTTTATTTTTGTTTATTCTTTTTTTCTCTTCAGCTTTAGTTTATTTTTGTTTATTCTTTCTTTCTCTTCAGCTTTAGTTTATTTTTGTTTATTCTTTCTTTCTCTTCAGCTTTAGTTTATTTTTGTTTATTCTTTCTTTCTCTTCAGCTTTAGTTTATCTTTGTTTATTTTTTTTTCAAAGACAGTAAACAGATGACTCATTCTGTAACAAGTGATAAATGATTTTCTGATTCTAGTATACTGAAGTTCTGACAACAGAATAACTGATATTCTGACTTTTGATAACTGACATTCTGAGTATATAATAAATGGTGTAATATGACAGGTGCTGTGCTGATTGTAAGACAAACTTATTACTAGTAACATAATGGTGGCCTCTCTGTATGGGTGCTGTGTTGATTGTAAGACAAATTTATTACTAGTAACATAATGGTGGCCTCTCTGTATCAATGCTGTGTTGATTGTAAGACAAACTTATTACTAGTAACATAATGGTGGCCTCTCTGTGTCAATGCTGTGTTAAATGTAAGACAAACTTATTACTAGTAACATAACGGTGGGCTCTCTGTGTCAATGCTGTGTTGATTATAAGACAAACTTATTACTAGTAACATAACAGTGGGCTCTCTGTGTCAATGCTGTGTTGATTGTAAGACAAACTTATTACTAGTAACATAATGGTGGTCTCGTGCTGTGTTGACTGTAAGACAAACTTATTACTAGTAACATAATGGTGGCCTCTCTATATGGGTGTTGTGTTGATTGTAAGACAAACTTATTACTAGTAACATAATGGTGGCCTCTCTGTATCAATGCTGTGTTGATTGTAAGACAAACTTATTACTAGTAACATAATGGTGGCCTCTCTGTATGGGTGTTGTGTTGATTGTAAGACAAACTTATTACTAGTAACATAATGGTGGCCTCTCTGTATGGGTGTTGTGTTGATTGTAAGACAAACTTATTACTAGTAACATAATGGTGGCCTCTCTGTATGGGTGTTGTGTTGATTGTAAGACAAACTTATTACTAGTAACATAATGGTGGCCTCTCTATATGGGTGTTGTGTTGATTGTAAGACAAACTTATTACTAGTAACATAACGGTGGCCTCTCTGTATGGGTGTTGTGTTGATTGTAAGACAAACTTATTACTAGTAACATAACGGTGGCCTCTCTGTATGGGTGTTGTGTTGATTGTAAGACAAACTTATTACTAGTAACATAATGGTGGCCTCTCTGTATGGGTTGTGTTGATTGTAAGACAAACTATTACTAGTAACATAATGGTGGCCTCTCTGTATGGGTGTTGTGTTGACTGTAAGAAAAACTTATTACTAGTAACATAATGGTGGCCTCTCTGTATGGGTGTTGTGTTGATTGTAAGACAAACTTATTACTAGTAACATAACGGTGGCCTCTCTGTATGGGTGTTGTGTTGATTGTAAGACAAACTTATTACTAGTAACATAATGGTGGCCTCTCTGTATGGGTGTTGTGTTGATTGTAAGACAAACTTATTACTAGTAACATAATGGTGGCCTCTCTGTATGGGTGTTGTGTTGACTGTAAGAAAAACTTATTACTAGTAACATAATGGTGGCCTCTCTGTATGGGTGTTGTGTTGATTGTAAGACAAACTTATTACTAGTAACATAATGGTGGCCTCTCTGTATGGGTGTGTGTTGATTGTAAGACAAACTTATTACTAGTAACATAATGGTGGCCTCTCTGTATGGGTGTTGTGTTGATTGTAAGACAAACTTATTACTAGTAACATAATGGTGGCCTCTCTGTATGGGTGTGTGTTGATTGTAAGACAAACTTATTACTAGTAACATAATGGTGGCCTCTCTGTATGGGTGTTGTGTTGATTGTAAGACAAACTTATTACTAGTAACATAATGGTGGCCTCTCTGTATGGGTGTTGTGTTGATTGTAAGACAAACTTATTACTAGTAACATAACGGTGGCCTCTCTGTATGGGTGTTGTGTTGATTGTAAGACAAACTTATTACTAGTAACATAATGGTGGCCTCTCTGTATGGGTGTTGTGTTGATTGTAAGACAAACTTATTACTAGTAACATAATGGTGGCCTCTCTGTATGGGTGTTGTGTTGATTGTAAGACAAACTTATTACTAGTAACATAATGGTGGCCTCTCTGTATGGGTGTTGTGTTGATTGTAAGAAAAACTTATTACTAGTAACATAATGGTGGCCTCTCTGTATGGGTGTTGTGTTGATTGTAAGACAAACTTATTACTAGTAACATAATGGTGGCCTCTCTGTATGGGTGTTGTGTTGATTGTAAGACAAACTTATTACTAGTAACATAATGGTGGCCTCTCTGTATGGGTGTTGTGTTGATTGTAAGACAAACTTATTACTAGTAACATAATGGTGGCCTCTCTGTATGGGTGCTGTGTTGATTGTAAGACAAACTTATTACTAGTAACATAATGGTGGCCTCTCTGTATGGGTGTTGTGTTGATTGTAAGACAAACTTATTACTAGTAACATAATGGTGGCCTCTCGGTGCAGACATGGAGGCTAGAAAGCTGCCTACCACCCACTGCAGTCAGGAGCTTGGAGCAACCATGGCTACCTGGGAGGATGTTTCAACATTTTATAAAAACCCTCCAAGAAATCCATACAACAGCCTGTCACCACAGCTTTACATGATGCCTGCTACATCACAACATACATATCATTACAGAACAAATCATGACACTGACATATTTACCAGTTGATGGTGATGTTACTCAATACTTTCACATCATCAGTTTCTCCAGCCACAACAACAATATTTTCTGGTAAATAGTTGTCATCAGTCAAGTTGATTTGCAGGGACAATGACCTAGAAAACAAGAACATGTTGTCATCAGTCAAGTTGATTTGCAGGGACACTGACCTAGAAAACAAGAACATGTTGTCATCAGTCAAGTTGATTTGCAGGGACAATGACCTAGAAAACAAGAACATGTTGTCATCAGTCAGGTTGATTTGTAGGGACAATGACCTAGAAAACAAGAACATGTTGTCATCAGTCAGGTTGATTTGTAGGGACAATGACCTAGAAAACAAGAACATGTCATCAGTCAGGCTGATATGCAGGGACAATGACCTAGAAAACAAGAACATGTTGTCATCAGTCAGGTTGATTTGTAGGGACAATGACCTAGAAAACAAGAACATGTTGTCAGCAGTCAAGTTGATTTGCAGGGACAATGACCTAGAAAACAAGAACATGTCAGCAGTCGAGTTGATTTGCAAGGACAATGACCTAGAAAACAAGAAAATGTTGTCATAAGTCAGGTTGATTTGTAGGGACAATGACCTAGAAAACAAGAACATGTTGTCATAAGTCAGGTTGATTTGTAGGGACAATGACCTAGAAAACAAGAACATGTCATCAGTCAGGCTGATATGTAGGGACAATGACCTAGAAAACAAGAACATGTCATCAGTCAGGCTGATATGTAGGGACAATGACCTAGAAAACAAGAACATGTCATCAGTCAGGCTGATATGTAGGGACAATGACCTAGAAAACAAGTAAAAGTGCTTTAAACAAATAAGGTAGACAGAGGTGTATGGTGCAGTTTTACAAAGTGAGGGAGGGAGTGAGTAAGGTAAGAAAAAAACTAATAGAAAGTATGAGAATGTATAAATAAAAAACATACAACATCCGATATTTCGGCGTGAGCCTTATTCGAGGATACATACACAACGAAATACAAACACGAAGAACTTATCTGAAGTGTCGCCTTCCTCCAAGTGGGAAACAGACTAGATTTCAGACAATCTTCAGAATGATAGAACTAAAAGCTGTGAAGAATTTGGTCACAATAACTGATGTTCTGACCATAACTGAACTTCTAACAATAAGTCAAAGACAACATAATCTCCACAGACGAGTGAAAAAAACAAAATTTACACAGGTCAAAGGTGAAGATATATGCTCCTTTTGACTGACCTTCATTGTGGATGCAAGGCATGATGGTATATCTTATGCAAAACATAAGTTATCTATGAAAGACTGTATCAAGAATTCATGCATTATAATAAACTCAGCTAAACATTTCTACAGCTAAAAATAGCAATACTAATAGTTGAGTACTTTATTATGGTTCCTTTCTTCATGGTGAGCCGAATCCAGTGCTGTCCTTGTGAGCCGTCAGTTTCCCAGTAAGTGTTGGGATCACCATCTGTCAAGTTGGCACTCTCTCCATCACCTGACTGAACAATGATAACACACAATAATTAGTGTATAAGTATACAACTATACACATAGCCACTGCAGTAAAGCTGTGATACCAAAATGTATAAACTAGGAAAAAAGTATGAACAGCTTTATTACTTAACAAGTACACAGTTGTGATGTTTCGGCGTGAGCCTTAATCATACAAAAACAGACAGGACAAAGAAATAGAGAGAGGAGATAAAGTATAAATTCACATGAAACTGAACAGTGACGCTTAATAAGAAATAAACAGATGTACATAGCAACACAGTAGTACAAGGTAAAAAACAACAACCGCATGTACACAGCAGTATAAGTTGAAACAGAAATATTTACAGCAAACAGATGTACACAGCAGTATAATGTAAAAACAGTAATGTATAGTAAGAAGATGTATACAATATTACAAAGTGAAAAGTAACATATACAATAAATAGAACAGTAATAGTTTATTACATTCTGTTATCATGTGAATCATGACTCACAGAGAACACTTTATCACCGTGTGAATCATGACTCACAGAGAACACTTTATCATGTGAAATAATCCCTCTTACTGAGTATGAAGACACATCTATTGCTTCAACAAATCCTCGCAGACAGCCAAGATTCTCAGTCTCTTGTGGGATATTCTGGGACATGAGCTGCACTAAAGCAGCGTCATGCTCCATGGTCCAGCCTCTCTCCAAGATCTTCAGCCTGCTCGCAGCTTCCTGATCTGATGGGCTGATGTGAGCTCTGTGTTTCTTCAGAACTGGAGAGTACGTTTCCTCCACAACTCCCTCCCAACTTGAACAAACAAGCAAAGTGAACAAATCAACCTGAACAAAAACTTATATATGAATGACAATAGAGGAAAAAAAACAAATTTGACTTTTCCTATACACATGAAATTGTCAATATTTATCTCAAAAACTGATTTAAGTTAAGAGAATTATGCTCACATGAGAATTTGTTTCAAGAAGGTAAGTTCAAGAACAAGTTTAAGCAGTCTTATTTGTGGGACATTTTCTGAGAAGAGGAAAATTGGAATACATTATGGCAACTGGAAAAAAATGAGGAAAGAAGAGAAAGAGGAAGACAGAGAGAGAAGTTACTGGATGGGCTGTCAGTGTGGCTAGGAAGAAAGTCATTGGCTGATCTCATAATCACGTATAAAGACAGGGAATAGTCGAGAGAAATGATCACCTACACCATGCAGCATGGCACTTGATTGAGTGAGTCTTATACTACAGTTCTTCAACACTGATTTCTCTCTAGCAGATTGTGCAAACTTGTTTATCTGAAAGTGAATATGGAAATGATTTGTTTCATGAAACTGCTATAATTAATTATTTAGTGTTCCCAGCCTTGGACTTTTTTATATTCATTTCAGCTACATTGTACATATTACTGCCCAGTCTCATTCTAAACAGAAACATTTTGTTAGCATAATGACCTAATGCTGGTATCAAGTTTTTTTGATGAAAGGAAAATCATCAAGTTCCTGTATGGGCATATATATAAATAAGACAAGTTGCTAATAACAATATACCCAGAATCAGAAAAAAAGACATGAACAACTATATTGAAAGACACCATGTCTGTATGAGACAAAACTATATTGAAAGACACCATGTCTGTATGAGACAAAACTATATTGAAAGACACCATGTCTGTATGAGACAAAACTATATTGAAAGACACCATGTCTGTATGAGACAAAACTATATTGAAAGACACCATGTCTGTATGAGACAAAACTATATTGAAAGACACCATGTCTGTATGAGACAAAACTATATTGAAAGACACCATGTCTGTATGAGACAAAACTATATTGAAAGACACCATGTCTGTATGAGACAAAACTATATTGAAAGACATCATGTCTGTATGAGACAAAACTATATTGAAAGACATCATGTTTGTATGAGATATCATCTCATAAAGAACACACAAGAAAAGAATGCATCTTAGTGATGGCTGGACTAAACAAGAAAGGGCCACATCTTAGTGATGGCTGGACTAAACAAGAAAGGGCCACATTTTAGTGATGGCTGGACTAAACAAGAAAGGCCCACATCTTAGTGATGGCTGGATTAAACAAGAAAGGCCCACATCTCAGTGATGGCTGGACTAAACAAGAAAGGGCCACATCTTAGTGATGGCTGGACTAAACAAGAAAGGGCCACATTTTAGTGATGGCTGGACTAAACAAGAAAGGCCCACATCTTAGTGATGGCTGGATTAAACAAGAAAGGCCCACATCTCAGTGATGGCTGGACTAAACAAGAAAGGGCCACATCTTAGTGATGGCTGGACTAAACAAGAAAGGGCCACATCTTAGTGATGGCTGGACTAAACAAGAAAGGCCCACATCTTAGTGATGGCTGGATTAAACAAGAAAGGGCCAAATTTTAGTGATGGCTAGAATAAACAAGAAAGGCTCACATCTTAGTGATGGCTGGACTAAACAAGAAAGGGCCACATCTTAGTGATGGCTGGACTAAACAAGAAAGGGCTACATCTTAGTGATGGCTGGATTAAACAAGAAAGGGCCACATCTTAGTGATGGCTGGACTAAACAAGAAAGGGCCACATCTTAGTGATGGCTGGACTAAACAAGAAAGGGCCACATCTTAGTGATGGCTGGATTAAACAAGAAAGGCCCACATGGCTGGACCACACAAGAAAGGCCTACATGGCTGGACCACACAAGAAAGGCCTACATGGCTGGACCACACAAGAAAGACCCGCATGGCTGGACCAAACAAGAAAGGCCCACATAGCTGGACCACACAAGAAAGGCTGATATGATTAAAGCCATTCACCTTTTTATTCGTGGGACTTGTTTCTTGGAGTGGATGCCCTTGTTTTTGGTCACTCCTGTACTGTTCTCTTGAACGGGAACTGCTGCAGGAGTTTCTTCTGTCGAACTTCGACTAGAAAATAGGAGTAGCCAGGCGCTCTCTCCAGGCACAGTCTCGTAGTCCTCACTGGCAGATGCCTTTGTCTTGAAAGTAATGAACAGAAAGAAAGAATATCAGTTTCTTCACAGCAACCTCCTTTCATTACTTGGTACCTGTCAAAAATGATGGGAGAATAAATGAAAATATGACTTCAACCTATCAATCTTAATGTGACAGAATAAATGAAAATATGACTTCAACCTATCAATCTTAATGTGACAGAATAAATGAAAATATGACTTCAAACTATCAATCTTAATGTGATAGAATATATGAAAATATGACTTCAACCTATCAATCTTAATGTGACAGAATATATGAAAATATGACTTCAACCTATCAATCTTAATGTGACAGAATATATGAAAATATGACTTCAACCTATCAATCTTAATGTGACAGAATATATGAAAATATGACTTCAAACTATCAATCTTAATGTGACAGAATATATGAAAATATGACTTCAACCTATCAATCTTAAGGTGACAGAATATATGAAAATATGACTTCAAACTATCAATCTTAATGTGACAGAATATATGAAAATATGACTTCAACCTATCAATCTTAATGTGACAGAATATATGAAAATATGACTTCAACCTATCAATCTTAATGTGACAGAATAAATGAAAATATGACTTCAAACTATCAATCTTAATTCTTTCCATGCCACAAGCAACAAACGCGGATGTTCCCATAAGGCCAGACAAAAAGCATGGTCTTCAAATGTAAAGGGAGTATAGTTGTAAAAGTATTTCCACGTATTATGTACACATATTATATATCACAAGTAAATATAGAAGATTTTATAAATGAAGAGTTTTTTTAGGAAAAATTATGTAGTGTGATGATTTTAGCTGATATTTGTGCACTACTGTCCATCGGTGATGCCTCGATCAACTTGCATCCGAACTCATCATGTGGCATACTAAAACAATATAATATAATAATAATGTCTGAAATAACCTTCTAAATGTAATTTATTTATTACCTAACTACTTCTCCAGTCCATCTAATTGTCTAAATCTGCTTGGGGTAAATTCACGAACAGTGGTCTAGTCATAGGGGGACATGTTTACCTCCGAAATCACGCAAAAAAAAAAATTATATTTTTTCATTCGACTGAAACATTTGAACCCCGTTGCTAAAAACACACTCAAAATGGTGGCATGGGTCACTAAACATGTGCACTAAACTGTTTACAATCAAAAGTTACACCAGGTTTTCATTGAAACAAAGCTAGTGTATATATAAGTACCTTTGCAGAAACGTGACAAACCGGAAGTGTTTATATAAGTACACTGGCAGGGGAAGAGCTAATGTTAGAGAATAAAGGAAAATAAGACTTCAAACTCTCAATCTTAATGTGACAGAATAACAGAAAATATGACTTCAAACTATCCTAATGTGACAGAATAATGGAAAATATGACTTCAAACTATCTTAATATGACGGAATAAATCAAAATATGACTTAAAACCATCAATCTTAATGTGACAGAATAAATCAAAATATGACTTAAAACGGTTCCAAGGACTTTTATAGCTGGAGGTGGGGTGGGGGATATGCTCTCCACTCCAATTAAATGTCTCCAAGGCGTGCGTCTCAAATAGCCTCTGACAGTCCAAGTCCAGCTCCTGGCCTTCTCGTGGCGGAACTGTTTAAACTGACAGGAGAAGGGGTGAAAGGCGAATATCTGGCAATTGAAAACCAGATGCTTTGGGTAGATGAGTGTCTTGGTGGGTAGCTCAACTAGGAGAAGGAAAACTCTGATTTAAAACCTGCTGCTGGTGAGATTCTTCAGCTGCTGTGCGTGGGGTGAAACTCCTCCCGGGCAATGAAGAAAAATGCGATTATGGTTGCCGCGCGGCACCACCATGGAAAAGGTGAAGGAAAGGATTAAGTGAAGTAATCAGTAGTCTCGAGTTCAGGGCTACTCAAATCACGGCACCTCTGCTCTAGAGGCTGGCTACATCCTATATACATCCATACTGGGCAGACTGCCTAAACCGGCTTAACCTAGGGGTTAAACTAAGACACTACTGGTGAGATTCTTCAGCTGCCGCACGTGGGCTGAAACTCCTCCCAGCCAATGGAGAAAATGCAATTAGGGTTGCTGTGCAGCGCCGCTGTGAAAAAAGTGATGGAAAGGATAAAGTGAAGTTTAATTGGTATGTCCAGTAGTCTTGCGGCGAGAGCTACTCATATCATGGCACCTCTGCTCTAGAGGCCAGCCACGTCCTGTATACACCCATAATAGGATAATATGCCTAAATCAGGTTAACCCAGGGGTGGAAGTCACTAGTGGCGAGGATTCGTCCTCCTGGACAAAAGCTCTGTCCTGGTCACCACCAGGAAGGGTAGCGGCCACGACCACAAAATGCTGAAGTCAGAGACACTGGACCAGTGCAGTCTAGAGAGGCAAACACCTCTCACTCGACAAGGATATATTATATCTAAATCACGTTGAGGTTTTCCGGTGAGAAAGTCCAACTCTGGACTGGATGGGTTACCACCTCTCACCCAGCAGGGATATACTGATATCCAAAACATGTCGAGGTTTTCTGGTGAGAAAGTCCAACTCTAGACTAAACTGGTGCAACGAAAACCAGTGTCATGCAATGCTGCTTCTGTGACCCACTGAGAATATAGGCCAAAGCCCCATGATGCCCTGAGCCTCCATCCTAAATGAAACTATCGCGAGAACCACAGGAGTAAATTCAGTAGGATATAGGGCAAACTTGGTGGTAGAAGCGAACAAAGAAGAAGATGACTTAAAACCATCAATCTCAGTGTGATGCTGGAAAGGTGAATTTTTCAGACAAACTTAAAAAGTCACTTACTGATCCCATAAAACTTTTATGCCTGACTAAAAACCTCTTCATCATCATCATCATCATCAGGTGCTGTGCCGACTGGCGTTGGCTATTATGCTCCTCCAGAATACCCGATCCTTCATGCAGGCCATCAGTTCAGTTGGTGATCTCCTCTCACACCATCCCGTCAGACTGTCCAGTATCATTTCTCTTGGTCTTCCTCTTGATCTTATTCCTTCTATTTTTCCTGTTGTTATAAATATTTTCAATGCCATTAAATATTTCTCATTGCATGTCCTATGAAAGTACATTGTCTCTCTCTTATCTTTTTGACAAGGTTTTTTGTCTCTCCAGCTCTTCCCATACATTCTTCATTAGTTATTTTTGCCGTCCAGGGGATTCGCAACATTCTTCTAATAAACCACATTTCTGCTCTTCCAATGATTTTTGTGCAGACTTGCCTATTGTCCATGATTCACTTCCATATAACAAGATAGGCTCAATATAGCATTTTAGGACTCATTTTCTAACATTCATTGATAAAGATGTGTTAGCTAATATGTTTCTCATTCTTTGAAATGCAGTCTTTGCTTGGCCTATTCTGTTCCTAATTTCTGTTTTGCATTTCCCATCTGAAGTTATTACTGCTCCAAGGTATTTGAATTTCTGCACTTGCTTTAGAATAGTTCCGTTTAATTTAATACTGCATGCTGGTGGATTCTGTTTCTTAGATATAACCATAGTCTTTGTCTTTTTGATGTTCAAAGTAAGGCCTTTCTGTTCACTTTCTTTGGCGACTTTATCCAAGAGATTCTGCAGGTCTTGTTGGTTCTCAGCTATCAGTACTGTGTCGTCAGCATACCGAAGGTTGTTAATATTGTATCCTCCAATTTTTATGCCTGGTTCTGTGATGATTGTTCTTAGAATATTCTCGCTATACAGAGAAGAAAGGTCTGGAGATAGTACACATCCTTGTCGCACCCCTTGTTTTATAGGTTGATATTTTCCAATTCTATTTTCAACTTGAACTGCTGCTTCTTGCTGCCAGTATAGATGTTTTACAATCCTCAGGTCTTTGCGGTCTATATTGATGTCTTCAAGCATTTTAATAATTTCATTATGTTTCACCTTGTCAAATGCCTTGGTGTAATCAATGAAGCATAAGTAGAGATCTTTCTGTAATTCTAAGGCTCTTTCTGGCATAAATGGCATTGTGTGTTCCCTTTCCTTCAACAAATCCAAACTGTTCATCTGCTATTTCCATTTTTATCTTTTTCCTTGTTCTTCTCATAATTATTCTCAGAAGTAGCTTCGTTATGTTACATGTGCGGCTGATAGTCCGGTGGTCGTCACATTCCTTTGCACCTCTTACAAAAATGGTAAGCCTACCATAAAATGCTATGCCTGACTAAAAACCTCTTATAAAAATGATAAGTCAACCCTTTCACTGCTGAATTCAATCTTCATGCTCTGCCAAAATAAATTTTGCTGAGAAATTTGGTAGAAAGAAAGTGGAAGGAAGTTACTGTATAATTTAGAAAAATGGTTTGGGTTAGAAGTGTGTTGTTTTTTGTTTTCTTTTGTTTAGACTTTGCCTAAATATCGCTTTGACTTGCAAGATCTACCAACACTGCCAGTGACATCTGGGATTGAAAAAGTTAAACTGATGATGATCAAATAAAAGACTGCACTGAATGAGCTAAAAACACTAATATTTTCTCAGTAATAACTACTGCTGCTTCACACTGACTGTTAAAACCACATGATGGAATTCCACATTTTTGCTAAAGTCCTGACAGAACTCTCTCTCTCATTTCTCTCCTTCTCTCTCTCATACCCCCCCCCCCTCACTCACACATACTTTCACACTCACACACTTTCCTGAAGCTGTCAAAGTTTTGGTAAAGTTACATGTCTATGCATGCAGGGTCTAGACTGTTGTCTATAATTTGTGATCAGAATTTAATCTGGTTAAAAATAGTTTGTTGCGCAGAACACGTGAAATAATGATACCTTCATAACACGCAACCACTTGCCATCCGAGTTGCACAGATCCTCACCACTGGCAATCAACCGACTGGAAGCAGTTGCTGATAGTTCCTTGACAATTTTAGCTGATTTCTGTGGTGCTGCAAGAAGCTTCCATGCGGTCTTGGCCGAGGCTGCGTATTCTAGCTCCGATGGTACATAACACAAGCAGTCTGGGAAAGACTTTGTGTCTCGGAGGCTCGTTATGCAGTCCTGCAAGCATCGGATCCGAGCAAGTCTTCTCCTGGCCACTGGAATGTTCAAGTTACTGTTTCCAGTCATGGTAGTCACAACTCCAGCCCCTGCAAGATCTGCAAATAAAAGCAAAATCATATTTGGTATACAAGGTTTGTCTGATGAGGGAAATTACCAAGAAATAATCTTCTCTACAGGCCCCGTAACCACACAGAACTTAGGAAACCATGGACTTTGAACTGTATCTCCAATGTGATGCCAAGTCAATTTTTATGGGAGCACAGGACAATGCAGCTAGTTTTTACATGAATTATAGCACAGACAAATTGGAACACATCAACCATGACAACTATCAGATCAACAACAGAAAACTATATGACCTTCAAGAAAAAAAATTATGAGGAATATCTGACTAAGAACAGAAAATTATGAGGGCTATCTGACTAAGATCAAAAAATTATGAGGACTATCTAAGAACAGAAAACTATGAGGACTATCTGACTAAGATCAAAAAACTATGAGGACTATCTAAGATAAAAAAACTATGAGGACTATCTAAGAACAAAAAACTATGAGGACTATCTGACTAAGAACACTGAACTTACAAGAACTATCACACTGAGAATGGTGAATTATAGGAACCATAAAGTCAAGAATAGTAAACTATAAGAACTGTCACTACAAGAACTCACAATTACAAGAACTGTCACACAACATACACTTATCTATGAGATCTATCAGACAAAGAACACTGCACTATGAGAACCATGAATGAAGAACACAGAACTGTAAGAACCATCATGCTAAGAACAAATAAGTTAAAGTTCATAAACATATACATATCATTATCATCATGTGCCTTCTCAAGGACAAAGGACAGTGGTAATGAATCTCCATTTCCCTCACATGTACAGACATAAGTTCCAAACATATATATATATATAGACATAAGTTCCAAACACGTATATACAGACATAAGTTCCAAACATATATATACAGACATAAGTTCCAAACATATATATACAGACATAAGTTCCAAACATATATATACAGATATAAGTTTGCAAAACATATAAATATAGATATAAGTTTTAGTTTGTAAACATATATACAGATATAAGTTTTAGTTTGTAAACATATATACAGACATAAGTTTAGTTTGTAAACATACATACTGACATAAGTTTAGTTTGCAAACATATATAAACAGACATATAAGTTTAGTTTGTAAACATACATACTGACATAAGTTTGTAAACATATATACAGATATTAGTCTGTAAACATACATACAGACATAAGTTCATAAACATATATGCTCTATTATGCTAACCTCAACCACTTACTGGCTTATCTTTAGGTGCTGTGTTCGTAGGCATAGCTGGTAATGCTCATTCCCTGATATTTTTTGTTTGTGCCATCATGCTAGACTGCCTACTGTGTCTTTCCCTCCTGATCTTTCCATTTATCTTTCCTGTTGTTATATTTCAAGCCTTCCCTTTCTCAGGGTGTCCAATATATTATGACCGTCATTTTCTTATGGATTCAGTTAGGTTCTCTTCTTTATCTGCTTGTTGAACATTCCCTGTCTGTCATCTTAGCTGACCATGCTACTTGTAACATTCTTCTAAGAAATACATCTCTGTTTGTCATCTTAGCTGTCAATGGTACTTGTAACATTTTTCTAAGAAATACATCTCTGTTTGTCATCTTAGCTGTCAATGGTACTTGTAACATTTTTCTAAGAAATCACATCTCTGTTTGTCATCTTAGCTGATCATGCTACTTGTAACATTTTTCTAAGAAATCACATCTCTGTTGATGCTCACTACAAACATTTAGCAGATGTTTGTCCGCGACCAGCAGAAAGCATCACTACAACACAAACTATAAACATACTTTGAAAGTAATATATTGTGAGAAAATACTTACCAAGATGTAGCACCTGTTTAAGCTACAAATTTACCACAAAAGAAAAAAATGTGTCGTGAAATTCTCAGACAAACAAAAAGCTCATTCTTGGAAACTTCGACCATTGGTATTGTTGATGTACAAGTATGAGGCGTGAGGCAGTTCCAGCAGTTGAGAATGTATAGTTTTCGTTGTATTATTATTTCGCAATAATGTTTTATATGTGTAATTTACTTTCAGCTTTCAGTCTCTATGTCATGAAACAGTTATTCAATGACAGAATAACTTAATGAAATCAAATTTTAAATTGAACATAAGTGTAGGAAGTAGAATGTATTTACTCGGTGTTTGGAGGCGTGTTTTCTACAACCAGGGCTTCATTATGTTTCCACGCAAGAGTAAAGCTGTCACACGTTAACTTTATTACGATCTTCTCGATTCAACACGCTATTATCAAACAAGGAGATGTCCCTTAGCTTGTCCTGCATAGTTTCTGGTTATGGCTTGTATTTTGTCTTGTATAGTTTCATTTTTGTCTAATATTATGTCTTGTATCGTTTCTGTTTATGTCTTCTATTTTGTTATGTATAGTTTCTTGTTGTCTCTCACTGTTTACAGTGTTATGTCCCCTAGTTTGTCCTAGATCATTTTTAGTACAAAACGTTAGAAATGTGAATTGGAAATGAAAATGGAAGCCGATCGCCAGTACTGTGCAGCCAGCATGACCTTTTATTATTATTAGTATTATTATTATTACAAACACATTCTTTAAACACATAAACAATTTTTTTTAATAAAAAGAAAACAATGAGGCTTTCGTACGGTAAAGTAAGAGAACAAATTTTGTAGGATTAGACCTCGAAAAAATCGTAGACAAAGCACTTTAGTGAGACGTGAGAGAAAGAAAAATCACAAGAGAATTACCTAGGATTCGAACACGGACTCTGGTAGGACGAGCAGCCGTCTAGCCACCAGAGAACAGCGTACTAACGAACTGAGCTATCTCGCACCTCCAAAAAAAGCGAAGTTATTAGTACTGTTCAGCAAACATGAGGGATCGTGACACAGGAAAAGAAACGAGGTCATGACACAGAAATTTCTTAGCTTAAATTCATTCTCTCTAACAGGTACCAATTTTTAGACAAACATACACGCGGTCTCCTGCCATATCTGGTGCATACTTCAACAACAACGACAACAGCAACAAACGAACGAATACTTTTTACATGAAGTTAGTTTCAGAAACAATTTTTTATAAATAGGAAACAACGAGACTTTTGTGCGGTAAAGTAGAGAAGACAGTTTTGTAGGATAAGACCTCGAAAAAATCACGACCTCTTTTCTTTCCCGGTGTCACGGTCCCTCGTGTCGGCTGAACAGTACTAATGACTTCGCTTTTTTTGGAGGTGTGAGATAGCGCAGTTTGTTAGTACGCTGTTCTCTCGTGGCTAGACGGCTGCTCGTCCTACCAGAGTCCGTGTTCGAATCCCAGGTAATTCTCTTGTGATTTTTCTTTCTCTCACGTCTCACTAAAGTGTTTTGTCTACGATTGTTTTCGAAGTCTTATCCTACAAAACTGTCTTCTCTTTCTTTAAACACAGAGAGTCCCAAATATATACCTGGTACAAATGGGATGATTTGACATGCAGAAGCCAAACTGATTTCATACTAGCAAGGAAAAACAAGAAAAAAAATCAGTCATAAATGCAAGAGCAGTACCCAACCTGAGTTCAAGCACAGACCACAAAGCAGTAGTAGCAGTCATCAGAACACACAGGAAAAAGCCATAACAGAACTCTCAAGAAGAAAAGTGAAACAATAAAACTGAGCAAGCTCAAGGGAGAGAATGTGAAAGAAGAATGTGCGAAGAAAATATGAGAACTGTTCATAAACTTACCAACAGAAACAAAATCAGTGGAAGAGGAATGGACCTTGTTCAAAACCAGCTTTTTACAAGCAGCAAAGTAAACATGTGGTACTATGAAAAAAGGAGGTAGAGAAAAGAAAATGACAACATGGTGGAATGATGAGGTGAAAGAGGCTGTAAAAGAAAAGATAAATAAATATAAAGAATGGATAAGAAGTAAAGAGGATCTAGACTACATTGAATATCGAATTGCAAGAAGACACTCTAAGCAGGTAATAAAAGAAGCAAAGGTAAAATCATGACAGGAATACAGTAAAGTATTAAACAACAATCTCAAAGAAGCTACGAAAATCTTTTATAAAAAGATCAGTTCAATGAGAAAGAGAGCAGAGCACTTCGACCCAACAGAGATTGTGAACGATGATAATGGTGATCCAATATGCGAACAAGAGAGGGTAGTACAGCGATGGAGACAGTATTTCAACAAGTTACTCCGAGGCAACCCAAACTCATGATAACAACACAGCTGACTCCACAGCACTGGAACCAGTCATACTACAAGCTGAAATCAGAGAACCCATTAGAAAGGATCCAATGATAAAAGCCCCAGGATGTGATGGAATACTCAATGAGTTTATCAAATGCACGAAAGAGATTGGAATAGTTTGGCTTCACAGACTTGGTATGAGAAAAAAACAAGAAACACCACATGACTGGAGAAATGGTGTAATTATTCCAATATAGAGGGGAAAAGCCATTAAAAGGGACTACAACCAATGTATAGGGACCTCATTGCTAAGCCATACTGGAAAAATGTTCTGCAAGATCCTAGAGAACAGACTGCGACCAGTGATTAAACCACAGTTAAATGAAACTCAGATGAGATTTAGAAAAAAATAGAAGCTGTACAGATGCCATCTTTTCCCTAAGACAACTAACAGAAAAATGAGTTCAACACAATCAGATACTCCACATAGCTTACGTAGATCAAGAAAAAGCATTTGATAGAGTAGATAGATATAAACTGTGGGAAATCTTACAGCATTATGGAGTTAGTGCACATCTGATCAACCTTTGCAAAAATCTATATGAAAAGAATCAGTGTAAAGTTAAAACAAATGCAGGACACTCTGAACCATTCATCATAAAATCTGGAGTGAGGCAGGGCTGTGTACTATCTCACTTACTATTCATAACATACATTGACAACATCTGCAAAGAAGCTAACATGTACAGTAAAAACTCCACAACAAAGCTGCCCAACCACAGAAAGAATGCTGATAAACCCACAACACCTTCCAGAAGACACACCCAATAGGAGGACCATACACGAACTCTTTTTCCTGACAATCAAGCACTTACAACCACATCAGAGAAAGACCTACAGCAGAACATGGGTAATTTAGCAAGGGGATGTCAAAGCCACAAATTTCATGGGCTCATTTTCCTGATAAGCATTTCTCCTTCCACTTGCATTTGTTTTTCCCTTGCTTCAGTTTCTGTAGCAGTCTTATAGTTTGTTTTTTTTTTACCAGATAGGGTTGCTGGCCCTATGCCAAACCCTCCTTAGTCGCCTTTTACGATCATGCGTGGTAGGGTACAGTGGTTTTATTCTTTGCAGATCCCAGGTACCACACGGGGTTTGTTTTGCATATCCTGACAGTATAGTAGTAGAAAATTGAGACAGCACAGAGGACATCAACACCAGACTTACTAGAGCAAACTAGGCTTTTGCAGTGCCGTAGACTATATGGAATTCTAAAAAAACTAAGCATGAGGACGAAAATCATGATATTTAAGAGCAATGTTCTAAGTGTACTACTCCATGGAAGTGAATGTTGGAAAATCATCTAAATCATAGAAAACAACTTGTATTCTTTCCAGATGAAATGTTTAAGCATTAGAAAAATATTTTGGCCAAACACCATAGGAAATAACATCTTGTTGGAAGAAATGCAGATGAAACCACTGACAGCAATTATTGAGGAAAGACGCTGGCGATGGTTGGGACATGTACTCCGAATGACTGACAACTCACTACCAAAAATAGCACTAAGATGGACACCACAGGGGAACAGAGGTAAGGGTAGACCAAAAGAGACATGGAGAAGAACAACAGAGAGGATGTTGAGCAATAGAGGGCTCACTTGGGCAAGAGCGGAAAAAGGGTAAAGGACAGGCATTTCTGGAAAACCTTGCGGACGCCCCATGTGCCCTGGGCACTTAAGGTTCAGAGAGAAAGAGAGAGAGAGAGAGAGAGAGAGAGAGAGAGAGAGAAACCACGACATGAAGATCAGTGCTGAAAAAACAGAAGTCATGACCATAGCGAGAGAAGAAACCCAAACAAAGATCATCCTAGACAACCAGCCCTTGAAACAAATGGAACATTTCAAATACCCAGGTAGAATAATATCATCCTCGTGGAAAATTGACGCTGAGACCGAGAGCAGATGCAGTGAAATGAATCAGGTCATTGGACAAATGACTCCTTTACTGAAAAATAAATACATCACAACTGAAACAAAAAGGGCACTCTACAACACAATTTTCCTCCCAACTCTATGTTATCAGTGTCAAACACGGACACTAACAACCAAGAACAAAAAATCATCACGACAGAAATGAGATGTTTAATGAGAATACTAAATGTGACAAGAAGAGACCAAATAAGAAATGACACCATCAGGGCAAAGCTTGGAGTAACACCAGTATTACACTATATCCAGAAACAGCAAGTCAGATGGTTTGACCATGTTACACGGTTACCATCAGACAGTATATCACAGACAACATTCACACTAAGATTTGTAGGTAACAGAGGAAGAGGCCGCCCACGCAGGAAATGGAGAGAGGAAATTCATTATCATCATCATCATCAGGTGCCGTGCCGACTGGCGTTGGCTATTATGCTTCTCCAGAGTACACGATCCTTCATGCAGGCCTACAGTTCAGTTGGTGATCTCCTCTCACACCATCCCGTCAGACTGTCCAGTATCATTTCTCTTGGTCTTCCTCTTGATCTTATTCCTTCTATTTTCCCTGTTGTTATAATGTTTTCAATGCCCCCCTCTTCTCATTGTATGTCCTATGAAAGTACATTGTCTCTCTCTTATCTTTTTGATAAGATTTTTTTTTGTCTCTCCAGCTCTTCCCATACATTCTTCATTAGTTATTTTTGCCGTCCAGGGGATTCGCAACATTCTTCTAATAAACCACATTTCTGCTCTTCCAATGATTTTTTGTGCAGACTTGCCTATTGTCCATGATTCACTTCCATATAACAAGATAGTTTCAATGCAGCATTTTAGGACTCGTTTTCTAACATTCATTGATAAGGATGTGTTGCATAATATGTTTCTCATTCTCTGAAATGCAGTCTTTGCTTGGGTTATTCTGTTCCTAATTTCTGTTCTGCATTCCCATCTGAAGTTATTACTGCTCCAAGGTATTTGAATTTCTGCATCTGCTTTAGAATAGTTCCGTTTAATTTTATACTGCATGTTGGTGGATTCTGTTTCTTAGATATAACCATAGTCTTTGTCTTTTTGATGTTCAAAGTAAGGCCTTTCTGTTCACTTTCTTTGGCGACTTTATCCAAGAGATTTTGCAAGTCTTGTTGGTTCTCAGCTATCAGTACTGTGTCGTCAGCATACCGAAGGTTGTTAATATTGTATCCTCCAATTTTGATGCCTGGTTCTGTGATGATCGTTCTTAGAATATTCTCGCTGTACAGAGAAAAAAGGTCTAGAGATACTACACATCCTTGTCGCACCCCTTGTTTTATAGGTTGATATTTTCCAGTTATATTTTCAACTCGAATTGGTGCTTCTTGGTGCCATTATATTTGTTATACAGTCCTCAGATCTTTGCCGTCTATATTGATGTCTTCAAGCATTTTAATGATTTCATTGTTTCACCTTGTCGAATGCCTTGGTGTAATCAATGAAGGATAAGTAGAGATCTTTCTGTACTTCTAAAGCTCTTTCTGTTAGTGTTCGTAAAGCATAAATGGCATTGTGTGAGAGGAGATTACAGAAGCATTGAATAGCCCATTATATGAAGTAAATCGCCGAGATCTATCATGATGTCTATTTGTCCCCTCAACACCGAAGGGTATAGAAGGGAGGAAACAAGACAAGACAAGACAAGAAAATTTATTTTTTTCTTCTAGTCCTCCAATTGGAGGTTATGAAATACCAGAGATTAGATATGCTGATGACACAGTATTACTGTCCGCAACACAAAAAGGAATGGAAAAACTAATTATGTCAGTCCGTAAGAGTAGTGAAGGGCAAAACCTCTATCTTAATGCAAAGAAAACTAAATTGATGACAACTGATAAAACAAACAAGGCAGCTGAAATATGTATCTATGAGGAAAAACTGGAAGAAGTGGAGAGTTTTAAATATCTTCAATCACTACTAACTAATAATGGAGATACAATGAGAGAAATTAAAAGGAGGACATCTATCGCTCTTCAGAAAGTAAAACAACTAAAGAATCTGTGAAGCGGAGCAGACAGAACCACAAAAATACGATTTTTAAGGGCATGCATCTTTCCCGTCACAACATATGCCTGTGAGACCTGGACACTTAACAAAACAGCTGAGAAACACATAAATGCCTTCGACTGTAAATGCTACAGAAGAGTTCTTCAAATATCATGGACACAAAAGAGAACAAATATATCCATACTACAAGAGCTTAATATTGAAGAAGGCTGGCTAGTAAAGAGGATTAAAGAGAGAAAATTTAAATATTTTGGACACATTAAATGTCATGATCATCTAAAGAAACCGTCTTGAAAGGGTATATAATGGGAAACAGAAAGAGAGGAAGATCAAGGCGAAGTTGGCTGCAAGACGTCGTTGATGATCTGCAAATGGATGCCGCAGTAGCAGGCCATCTTGCTCACAACCGAGAGGCCTACAGGAGAGCTGTTAGGGAGGCAAAGTTCTGTAAGGGACATGCAAATGAATGAATGAATGAATGAATGAATGAATGAGTCCTAGGTGTGTGTATGTTAGAGTCTGTTCAAGATTTGGTGGTTTTCTGTATTTTATACTGTCTTTATTTTGTGCTCGTCATTCTTACAAGGAGGCTGTTAAGCTAAATCTTTAATTTTTTCATCTAGAGAGGAAGACCAAGGCGAAGATGACTGCAAGGCATCGGTGATAATCTGTAATGGATGCATCAGCAGCAGGCTATCTATCTTACAACCGAGAGTCCTATAGGAGAGCTGTTAGGCAGGCAAAGTTCTGCAAGGACATGTAAATAACTGACTGACTAACTGAATCGTCTGTGTTGTTTGTGCATGTTTATATAATTTTGCCGAAATATTGGATTTATGTATTAATCTGATGTATTGTTTTTGTATGTTTGTGTAACTTTGCCGAAATAATGGATTGTTGCATTAATCTTGAGCGTTATTTTTATGTTTATATATATATCCCGAATATTGGTTTGCTGTATCTTCTTCTTTTATACATGCTCATCTTACTTTCTGCCATGCTTGTTTCTGGCCACTTCCTCGGTCTTTCTATCTCTCTTTAGAACTGAACCAAGCACCTTTGTCTACTTTATTACTAGAACTAGTTTTATTGCAGAGGTTTTTTTTTAAACCGCTTTCAGTCTAAGTTTAACACTCACACTAAACTGTTGACACTCAATTTCTGTTATTGGAGGATTAGAATGTTCTGTTGACACTCAATTTCTGTTATTGGAGGATTAGAATGTTCTGTTTACACTCAATTTCTGTTACTGGAGGATTAGAATGTTCTGTTTACATTTAATTTCTGTTATTGGAGCAGTTAGAATGTTCTGTTTACACTTAATTTCTGTTATTGGAGCAGTTAGAATGTTCTGTTTACACTTAATTTCTGTTATTGGAGCAGTTAGAATGTTCTGTTTACACTTAATTTCTGTTATTGGAGCAGTTAGAATGCTCTTTTTACGGCCGTAATTTTTCTGTAGTTCTTAAAATAACGACAATTTTTGCGGATTTAGGAAACATTTCGAAAAAAAAAATAAAAAGAAAAGCGTTTGGTCCTATCGTTTTATTTAATGTTCATTTAACAAGTCTGCGACAGCGTCGTGTGGGAAGCTGGCCATTTAAGTGTGTTCTCACAAGGGACGGTCTGGCCCATGCTGAGCTCTGTAGAAAGATTGATTCTCATCTGGCTTGCCGGAACCCTCGCTTTCTTCCTCTCTCTGTAACGCGCGCTCGTGAGGGGGATGTTTTATCTTCTCTGCTCACTCGCGTGTTGATGTAAATTCTGTTCGTGAGCTCTAGGAGAGTGCGTGAGCCACGTTTCTTTCCTGTTCATGGGGTCGTGCACGCACAGTGAGTATACAGCTCTGTACTTACTGGTCACTTTGTTTTGCTTACAATGTTAGGGTTGGGGGAGGGGAGGGGGGAGGGATTATTCTAAGGAACTGAAATCAAAGATATTATGTATTTTTCATGTAGACACCCTAATACTTTATATGTCGGCACCAGATGTTTAGAGAACGGATGTTGTTTGTGTTTGAAGTTTTCGTATAGCAACCTTCATACTTTATATGTCGGCACTAGAAATTTTATATCACTCTAAAGGACCTTGTTTATGTTTGAAGTTTTCATATAGCAACCCTAATACTTTATATGTCGGCACTAGTGTGCTGACAGGTCAAGGAAAATATGGGCACTAACACCATATCCCTAAGTGCCTCTAAGGCATGATATGATTATCTTTACCTTTTTTTTTACTAGATGCTTAGAGAAAGGACCTTGTTTATGTCTGAAGTTTTCATATAGCAACCCTAATACTTTATACGTCGGCACTAGATGTTTAGAGAAAGGACCTTGTTTATGTTTGAAGTCTCACTGACACTTCTGTTATGTTCTAATGTTCACGAGCATTTTGTTACCTCACATCTATGTTTCTGAGCCGTATTGTCAAGTTACACACCCACATTTGTCCACCAGATATAAAATGTCCATGTTTATACAATGTGGTATAAAGAAATGTCAGTGTTTCTACAACATGACGTAAAGAAACGTCAATTTATCTGTACTCGTAAAGTACTTCATGACTCCAGTTTTGTCCTACACCACATAAGAGAGTGTTTCGTGATGTTAAATATATTTTATCATTCCTGGACTTTTTTGAAGTCTTTGTTACAGTTTGGAGTTTTTAGCTCTTTCTTTTTTTCAATACATCCCGGAGCTCAAGACGTCCATGTATCATGTCTGACAGCTTCACAGATTTGTCAGAGCTTACTTAAAAATCCTATAAATATAAGCTGCTTAAATTGTTCCAATATTGGGTTTTTTTTAATGTCTGTCTTTCTACACTTCTGTTGTGGGTTCTTTATCTCCTTTACTTTCTGATCTTGTTAAATCTAGTTTGTGACAAACTATTCCTCTTCCATACATTCTTCTTCTTCTTCTTCTTGGTTCACTCACACATCTCTTTCACAAATGTGGCACTTTGTCTCTGGCTTTCCACATCACTGTAGAGCTTCTCTTGTAAGTCTGTCCAGGTCCTTTGCCTGGGCGAGTTGTGTACGTGGCATGCCCTGAATAATTTATGTACATGGCATGTCCGGAGTGAGCTATGTACATGGCATGTCCTGAATGAGTTGTGTACATGGCATGTCCCGAATGATTTATGTGCATAGCAAGTCCGGAGTGAGTGACGTGTTGTATGTGGCTTTTTGCTGCAGGGATATAGGTCTGCTCATATAGTTTTCAGCTTCTTGTATAGAACACAGATTAAAGATTATAAGCTGATAGTTTATTGTGGAAGACTATAACTTGATTGTTTCTTGGTGGAAGATTATAACTTGGTTGTTTCTTCACAATTTATAGTATCGTCTCTTCCATACATGAGAACTTCTATACAATTTCATAACTTCACTGAATATCTTCAATCCTTTTTTTTCAACATAATCTTCAATCCTTTCTTTTCAATATAATCTCCAATCTTTTCTTTTCAACATAATCTCTGATCCTTTAACATAATCTCCAATCCTTTCTTTTTCAACATAATCTCCAATCCTTTCTTTTTCAACATAATCTCCAATCCTTTCTTTTCAACATAATCTCCAATCCCTTCTTTTCTGCATAATCTCCAATCATTTCTTTTCAAGATAATCTCCAATCCCTTCTTTTCTGCATAATCTCCAGTCTTTTCTCTTCTACATAGGCTCCAATCTTTGGTTCACTCATTGTTATTTCTGTAACTACAGTTTAACAGAGAGCACATTTTCTAAACTGAAATCCAAATTTATCAGCACGTCCTCAGTGGACACAACAGCGAGAGCACGCCATCATGGCTCTGCCAGGTCTGTTTTTTCTTGGCAAATATTCGCCCGCTAAAAACACGGACCTAATGTTATCGAGATAAACAATTCCAGTTCCAGTGATAAAAAATTACAACAATTTATGATTCCATTAGCGGGTGATTAGTAAAACGGGAATACCCGAGCGGGGAGCTGATGCTGGTGATACAAGTGTTCATAAATGTGGCGAGCTGATGCTGGTGATACAAGTGTTCATAAATGTGGCGAGCTGATGCTGGTGATACAAGTGTTCCTAAATGTGGCGAGCTGATGCTGGTGATACAAGTGTTCCTAAATGTGGCGAGCTGATGCTGGTGATACAAGTGTTCCTAAATGTGGCGAGCTGATGCTGGTGATACAAGTGTTCCTAAATGTGGCGAGTTGATGCTGGTGATACAAGTGTTCCTATACTGGGGCACAGAGCAATGTCATAGAAACATTTGATATAACCAGCAAGCTCAAATCGTACAGATCTGGTGTGTTTGTGTACGCGTATGTTTGTGTACGCGTATGTTTGTGTACGCGTATGTTTGTGTACACGTATGTTTCTGTACGCGTATGTTTGTGTACGGGTAAGTTGGAGTATGCGTATGTTTGTGTACATGTGTGTTTGTGTACGCGTATGCTTTGTGTACACGTATGTTTGTGTACAGGTATGTTTATGCACACGTGTGTTTGTGAATGCGTGTTTTGCTGAAGTGAGAATGCTATCTTCTGCTTCTCCAAGGTCCAAGTTCTGAGTCACACGAAATCTAAACCAGGGTGAATCTAATGTCACGTAGCCAGGGTGAATCTAACGTCACGTGGCCAGGGTGAATCTAACGTCACGTAGCCAGGGTCAGTCTACGTCACGTAGCCAGGGTCAGTCTAACATCACGTAGCCAGGGTCAGTCTAACATCACGTAGCCAGGGTCAATCTAATGTCACTTAGCCATGGTGAATCTAATGTCACGTAGCCAGGGTGGACCTAATGTCATGTAGACAGGGTGAACCGAACGTCACGTAGCCAGGGTGAACTAATGTCACGTAGCCAGGGTGAAAATAATGTCACGTAGCCAGGGTGAACATAATGTCACGTAGCCAGGGCGAATCTAACGTGACGTAGTCAGGGTGAATCTAATGTCACGTAGACAGGGTCAAACGTCACGTAGCCAGGGTCAATCTAATGTCACGTATCCAGGGTGAATCTCATAGTGCTACGTCCCGTCAGCTCTAATGTCACATGGCCATGGCGAATCTAACGATGGTAAGTCATGTTACATCTAAAGTCACTTAGCTAGAGTGAATCTGACAATGAAAGTCACCTTACATCTAAAGTCACTTAGCAAAGATTTTAAAATCGCATCTTGAGCCTGTAATCAAGTCTGATTGTGTTTTTAAGTAGCTCTACTGTGTCTTCTTGATCTTCTAGTTCCCTTGATCTTCTAGTTGTATAGAGGTCAGTAACTAGGGTAGATCATCATGAGACAGAAATCTTGGGATTCTTCCTCCCTTCTAGTAATAACACACAATAATTAGTGTATAAGTATACAGCTATACACGAAGCCCTGCAGTAAAGCTGTGATACCAGAATGTATAAAATAGGAAAAAAGTAGAAACAGCTTTATTACTAACGACTATAACAACGTTGTGATGTTTCGGCGGGAGCCTTAACCATACAAACACACACACATGACGAAGAATTAGAGGGAGGAGATAAAGTATAGATTCACATGAATCCTATGTTTTAAAAAAATAAAATGAATAGAGCACTTATCTATAACTTGAAAGAATATGTAGCCTTTCCGACGCTCGTTCAAAATGCGCCGTTCAAAATGTGGTCGTTCAGAAATGTACAGAAATGCGCGCTGTACATTTTGAACGAGCACATTTTAAACGAACGTCGGAAAGGCTACATATTCTTTCAAGTTATAGCTAAATGTTCTATTCATTTTATTTATTTATTTTTTAAACATAGGATTCATGTGAATCTATATTCTCCTCTCTCTAATTATTTGTCCTGTGTGTGTTTGTATGATTAAGGCTCACGCCGAAACGTCACAACGTTGTTGTAGTCCTTAAGCAATAAAGCTGTTCCTACTTTTCCCCTAGTTTATACATTCTAGTAGTAGATTACATGAAGGTTACCTTGACATTGGCCTAGACTGTCGCGTGACTGTCAAGCGCCATTTCACCTGCATGTTTCCCTGCTCGCTAACCTGTAGCTGACACGTCTCGCAGTTTGTCTACAACTTCTTTGGCACGCAACGTCTGGTCCAGTTAAATAATTCATCTGAATCCTTCATCTTTATCCGTAACCTTCGTGTTTATCTGAATCATTTGTCTTTATCTCAGAACGGACTTAGCACTGGCGATGGTGGGGTAAAATGGTGTATTAAAACATATAAACAACACCGAGCGATTTGATTGGTTGTAAGCTAACCGTATCACGCCTCGCTACTCCGGCGTAGCAATATATATTTCTGATTTTGTATTTTGTCTAGAACTTAACATTGTCATTTCCATCACCAAGAAAGTCGTCTCGCCATCGTTTTTCACTTTATCGTGGCACTGAAACATAACCCACCAGTGGGCTTTGCTGAAATATAACACACTAGAGGTCATACTGAAATATAACACACTAGAGGTCATACTGAAATATAACACACTAGAGGTCATACTGAAATATAACACACTAGAGGTCATACTGAAATATAACACACTAGAGGTCATACTGAAATATAACACACTAGAGGTCATACTGAAATATAACACTAGAGGTCATACTGAATATAACACACTAGAGGTCATACTGAAATATAACACACTAGAGGTCATACTGAAATATAACACACTAGAGGTCATACTGAAATATAACACACTAGAGGTCATACTGAAATATAACACACTAGAGGTCATACTGAAATATAACACACTAGAGGTCATACTGAAATATAACACACTAGAGGTCATACTGAAATATAACACACTAGAGGTCATACTGAAATATAACACACTAGAGGTCATACTGAAATATAACACACTAGAGGTCATACTGAAATATAACACACTAGAGGTCATACTGAAATATAACACACTAGAGGTCATACTGAAATATAAACCACCCAAGCCCATGTGACTCACGCTGAAATATAACACACCTGACTCACACTGAAATATAAATCACTGGGGTCACATTGAAATGTAATTCACCGAGGTCAAATTGAAATGTAACCAATGAGGTCACACTGAAATATAACCACTGAGATCACAATGAAATGTAAATGACTGGAATCACATTAAATGTAATCCATTGTTATCACAGAGAAATGTAATGCACTTAGGTCACACACAAATATAATCCACAAGGGAAATTGGGAAATGGAATTCTGGAAGATGAGAGACCTTGTGAGAAAGAGGTTCATCAGTTCGTGCGCTCAGAACTCAACAGACAACACGTGAATCTCATCTTCTATACAAGCCTAGGTTTAACTCAGCGATGTACTGTAGGGGAGTATCTGTCTATAAACTCAGTGATGTGCTGTAGGGAGGTATCTATCTACAAACTCAGCGATATTCTGTAGGGAGGTATCTGTCTACAAACTCAGAGATGTTCTGTAGGGCGGTATCTGTCTATAAACTCAGAGATGTTTTGTAGGCAGGTATCTGTCTATAAACTCAGAGATGTTTTGTAGGTAGGTATCTGTCTATAAACTCAGAGATGTTTTGTAGGTAGGTATCTGTCTATAAACTCAGCGATGTGCTGTAATGTAGGGAAGTATCTGTCTATAAACTCAGAGATGTTCTGTAGGGAGGTATCTGTCTATAAAATCAACGGCGTTCTGTAGGGAAGTATCTGTCTATAAACTCAGAGATGTTCTGTAGAGAAATATCTTAACTGTATTAGCTCAGAGATGTTCTGAACGGACACATCTTTGTGTATGAACTCAGTGATGTTCTGTAGGGAGATATCTTTGTCTATAAAGTCAGCGATATAGTGTAGGGATATATCTTTGTCTATAAACTCAGAGTTATAGCATAGTGAGATATCTTTGTCTATAAACTCAGAGTTATAGCATAGTGAGATATCTTTGTCTATAAACTCAGAGTTATAGCATAGTGAGATATCTTTGTCTATAAACTCAGCAATGAAGTGTAGGAAGATATCTTGTTGTATTAACTCAGCGATGTAGTGTAAGGATATATCTTTGTGTATTTACTCAGCGATGTAGTGTAGGGATATATCTTTGTGTGTTTACTCAGCAATGTAGTGTAGGGATATATCTTTGTGTGTTTACTGAGCGATTTAGTGTAGCGATATATCTTTATGTATTTACTCAACGATGTAGTGTAGGGATATATCTTTGTGTATTTACTCAACGACGTAGTGTAGGGATATATCTTTGTGTGTTTACTCAACGACGTAGTGTAGGGATATATCTTTGTGTGTTTACTCAACGACGTAGTGTAGGGATATATCTTTGTGTGTTTACTCAACGATGTAGTGTAGGGATATATCTTTGCGTATTTAACCGTCGTTCTGCCACTTGCTCATCGACCCTCAAAAGCGTGTGTACTCTACTTCCGGTGTTCTACTCAACTTCCTGTCTGTTTTGTGTTCATAAATTCCCATGATTCTTTGCCCAGATGTAACATTCAAGTTTTGGTTTGGCATTTTCCTACGTCAGACTAGAGCCTGAAAGTCTTTGTGGTAATTAGAAAAAAAAAGACTTCATTTGATTGTTGTGCTCTTTATATATAGATCCTTTGTTAAACTCAGATTGTAGCTCCGATAACTAAATACTTGAAAGGCATATATGTTTCATGCTTTCATTATTATTATATTTTCTATTATCCACATGTACCTTGTGACTGGTCGTACCCTGTGACCTAGTAACACACAATAATTAGTGTATAAGTATATAACTATACACAAAGCACTGCAGTAAAGCTGTGATACCAAAATGTATAAACTAGGAAAAATGTAGGAACAGCTTTATTATCTGACAGTAACACAGTTGTGACGCTTCGGCGCGAGCCCTCTTCAAACAAAAACAAACAGGACGAAGAATCAGAGAGGAGACAAAGTATAGACTCACATCAAGCTTATGTGAACGAAATAACAAAAAATGAAAAACTCCCTTAAGAGCATCGTCCACGGGTATAGACTCTCCCAGTCATCCATGTTCTTTGTATAATTCTCTGCTCTTTCTATGCGCAACATTTTCTACACTCAACCATGCACTATTTTGCACCTTTCAGCACGAACGCGTTATAACCATGGTTACGGACACATATTGTTTATGTTCCTGAATACACAAAAGCGATACTGTTGTGCCACTGCAAGGACTGCGATAAGTTTTCATTCAGTTACAATTTTTTCATTAATTTTTTCTTTTTTTTGTTTTGTTATTTCGTTTACATAAGCTTGATGTACGTACCCGCTACACATAACAAACAGGACGAAGAATCAGAGAGATGTATCTATACTTTGTCTCCTCACTAATTCTTCGTCCTGTTTGTTTTTGTTTGAAGAAGGCTTGGGTCGAAACGTCACAAGTATGTTACTGTTAAATAATAAAGCTGTTCCTACTTTTTTTTCCCTAGTTTATACATTTTGGTAACCTGTGACTGACTGGTCGTACCTTGTGACTGGTGTACCTTGTGACTGGTTGTACCTTGTGACTGACTGGTCGTACCTTGTGACTGGTTGTACCTTGTGACTGACTGGTCGTACCTTGTGACTGGTGTACCTTGTAACTGACTGGTCGTACATTGTGACTGGTTGTACCTTGTAACTGACTGGTCGTACATTGTGACTGGTTGTACCTTGTGACTGACTGGTCGTACATTGTGACTGGTTGTACCTTGTGACTGACTGGTCGTACATTGTGACTGGTTGTACCTTGTAACTGACTGGTTGTACCTTGTGACTGACTGGTCGTACCTTGTGACTGGTTGTACCTTGTGACTGACTGGTCGTACATTGTGACTGGTTGTACCTTGTAACTGACTGGTCGTACCTTGTGACTGGTTGTACCTTGTGGCTGACTGGTCGTACATTGTGACTGGTGTACCTTGTAACTGACTGGTCGTATATTGTGACTGGTTGTACCTTGTAACTGACTGGTCGTACCTTGTGACTGGTTGTACCTTGTGACTGACTGGTCGTACATTGTGACTGGTTGTACCTTGTGACTGACTGGTCGTACATTGTGACTGGTTGTACCTTGTGACTGACTGGTCGTACCTTGTGACTGGTTGTACCTTGTGACTGACTGGTCGTACCTTGTGACTGGTGTACCTTGTAACTGACTGGTCGTACATTGTGACTGGTTGTACCTTGTAACTGACTGGTCGTACATTGTGACTGGTTGTACCTTGTGACTGACTGGTCGTACATTGTGACTGGTTGTACCTTGTGACTGACTGGTCGTACATTGTGACTGGTTGTACCTTGTAACTGACTGGTTGTACCTTGTGACTGACTGGTCGTACCTTGTGACTGGTTGTACCTTGTGACTGACTGGTCGTACATTGTGACTGGTTGTACCTTGTAACTGACTGGTCGTACCTTGTGACTGGTTGTACCTTGTGGCTGACTGGTCGTACATTGTGACTGGTGTACCTTGTAACTGACTGGTCGTATATTGTGACTGGTTGTACCTTGTAACTGACTGGTCGTACCTTGTGACTGGTTGTACCTTGTGACTGACTGGTCGTACATTGTGACTGGTTGTACCTTGTGACTGACTGGTCGTACATTGTGACTGGTTGTACCTTGTAACTGACTGGTCGTACCTTGTGACTGGTTGTACCTTGTGACTGACTGGTCGTACCTTGTGACTGGTTGTACCTTGTAACTGACTGGTTGTACCTTGTAACTGACTGTCGTACCTTGTGACAGATCGCTGTGCACGGACTGTAAGTTTAAAACGCTCGTTTATCTAACATGAAACTCAGCGCTTCACTGAACGCTGTGGCTTGTACACACGCCACTCACTGTCATTCCAGTGTACTCACCGTCGTCTCAGCCATGAAGTCATTCCATCATCCAGTCACTCCATCATCCAGCCAATCCATCATCCAATTACTCCATCATCCCAACTTTGTCTGTGCTGTAAAATAGGTCCATTTTATCCTTTCAATGGCCACAGACAATAAGTAATGTGTAGCGGGTGTGTACGTCGAACAGAAAATACTGTACACCTGGCTGTACTCACGGCAAACACGTAAATGTACACATATATGTAAACATGTACGTAAATGTACACATGTGTGAGTGAGTACGCGTATGTGAATAGAAACATGTCTGTAGGCCCTGCTGGAGAGAGAGACTTGCTGTACATGATGTAGGGGCCATCACTCTGTTAGTCCAAGCTCCTGTGTGTGCTAGGAGATTGTAAACAGTTTCTACTTCATAAATGTTTTCCTTTTTTTCTTTTGGTTTTTAGGATTTCCTGGCCACGTGGCACCAATTAATTCTTGAAGTGTGTCAGCGTCGGTCGTGTTAGCCAAGTTCTTTGCTGTTCTTCCTATGTTCTTTCTTAGATTAAAGAAGAATAGAACTTTTTCCCCAGGGTGAAGAACTAGGCACGCAGGCCTGTCAGGCACTCTGTCAGGCACTCTATCTGGCACTCTGTCTGGTACTCTGTCTAGCACTCTGTCAGGCACTCTGTCTGGTACTCTGTCTAGCACTCTGTCAGGCACTCTGTCTGGCACTCTGCCTGGTACTGTCTAGCACTCTGTCAGGCACTCTGTCTGGTACTCTGTCTAGCACTCTGTCAGGCACTCTGTCAAGCACTCTATCAGGCACTCTGTCTGGCACTCTGTCTAGCACTCTTTCAGGCACTCTGTCTCGGACTCTGTCTGGCACTCTACCAGGCACTCTGTCAAGCACTCTGTCAGGCACTCTGTCAGGCGCTCTGTCAGCCACTGTCAGGCACTCTGTCTGGCACTCTGTCAGGCACTGTGTCAGTCACTGTCAGGCACTCTGTCTGGCACTCTGTCTGACATTCTGTCTGTCACTCTGTCTGGCACTATGTCAGGCACTCTGTCTGGCACTCTGTCAAGCACTCTGTCTGGCACTCTGTCAAGCACTCTGTCTGGCACTCTGTCTGGCACTCTGTCAAGTACTCTGTCAGGCACTCTGTCAGGCACTCTGTCAAGCACTCTATCAGGCACTCTGTCTGGCGCTCTGTCTGGCACTCTGTCTGGCACTCTATCAGGCACTCTGTCTGGCACTCTGTCAAGCACTCTGTCTGGCACTCTGTCAAGCACTCTGTCTGGCACTCTGTCAAGCACTCTGTCTAGCACTCTGTCAGGCACTCTGTCAAGCACTCTATCAGGCACTCTCTCTGGTACTCTGTCTAGCGCTCTGTCAGGCACTCTGTCAGGCACTCTGTCTGGCACTCTGTCAGGCACTCTGTCAGGCATTCTGTCTGTCACTCTGTCTGGCACTCTGTCAGGCACTCTGTCAGCCACTGTCAGGCACTCTGTCTAGCACTCTGTCTAGTACTCTATCAGGCACTCTGTTAGGCACTCTACCAGGCACTCTGTCAGCCACTGTCAGGCACTCTGTCTGGCACTGTCAGGCACTCTATCTGGCACTCTGTCTGGTACTCTGTCTAGCACTCTGTCAGGCACTCTGTCTGGTACTCTGTCTAGCACTCTGTCAGGCACTCTGTCTGGCACTCTGCCTGGTACTGTCTAGCACTCTGTCAGGCACTCTGTCTGGTACTCTGTCTAGCACTCTGTCAGGCACTCTGTCAAGCACTCTATCAGGCACTCTGTCTGGCACTCTGTCTAGCACTCTTTCAGGCACTCTGTCTCGGACTCTGTCTGGCACTCTACCAGGCACTCTGTCAAGCACTCTGTCAGGCACTCTGTCAGGCGCTCTGTCAGCCACTGTCAGGCACTCTGTCTGGCACTCTGTCAGGCACTGTGTCAGTCACTGTCAGGCACTCTGTCTGGCACTCTGTCTGACATTCTGTCTGTCACTCTGTCTGGCACTATGTCAGGCACTCTGTCTGGCACTCTGTCAAGCACTCTGTCTGGCACTCTGTCAAGCACTCTGTCTGGCACTCTGTCTGGCACTCTGTCAAGTACTCTGTCAGGCACTCTGTCAGGCACTCTGTCAAGCACTCTATCAGGCACTCTGTCTGGCGCTCTGTCTGGCACTCTGTCTGGCACTCTATCAGGCACTCTGTCTGGCACTCTGTCAAGCACTCTGTCTGGCACTCTGTCAAGCACTCTGTCTGGCACTCTGTCAAGCACTCTGTCTAGCACTCTGTCAGGCACTCTGTCAAGCACTCTATCAGGCACTCTCTCTGGTACTCTGTCTAGCGCTCTGTCAGGCACTCTGTCAGGCACTCTGTCTGGCACTCTGTCAGGCACTCTGTCAGGCATTCTGTCTGTCACTCTGTCTGGCACTCTGTCAGGCACTCTGTCAGCCACTGTCAGGCACTCTGTCTAGCACTCTGTCTAGTACTCTATCAGGCACTCTGTTAGGCACTCTACCAGGCACTCTGTCAGCCACTGTCAGGCACTCTGTCTGGCACTGTCAGGCACTCTGTCTGGCACTCTGTGTTGTACTCTGTCTGGGACTCTGTCAGGCACTCTGTCTGGCACTCTGTCAGGCACTCTGTCTGGCACTCTGTCAGGTACTCTGTCTGGCACTCTGTCAAGCACTCTGTCAAGCACTCTGTCTGACACTCTGTCAGGCACTCTATCAGGCACTCTGTCTGATACTCTGTCAGCCATAGTCAGGCACTCTGTCTGACACTCTGTCTGGCACTCTGTCAGGCACTCTGTCTGGTACTCTGTCAGCCACTGTCAGGCACTCTGTCTGGTACTCTGTCTTGCACTCTGTCAAGCACTTTGTCAGGCACTCTGTCAGGCACTCTGTCTGGCACTCTGTCAGGCACTCTGTCTGGCACTCTGTCAGGCACTCTGTCAAGCACTCTGTCAGGCACTCTGTCTGGCACTCTGTCAGCCACTGTCAGGCACTCTGTCTGGGACTTAGTCAGGCACTCTGTCAAGCACTCTGTCTGGGACTCTGTCTGGCACTCTGTCAGCCACTGTCAGGCACTCTGTCTGGGACTCTGTTTGGGTCTCTGTCTGGCACTCTGTCTGGCACTCTGTCAGCCACTGTCAGGCACTCTGTCAGGCACTCTGTCAAGCACTCTGTCAAACACTCTGTCTGGCACTCTGTCTGGCACTCTGTCAGCCACTGTCAGGCACTCTGTCTGGCACTCTGTCTGGGACTCTGTCAGGCACTCTGTCAAGCACTCTGTCAAACACTCTGTCTGGCACTCTGTCTGGCACTCTGTCAGCCAGTGTCAGGCACTCTGTCTGGCACTCTGTCTGGGACTCTGTCAGGCACTCTGTCTGGCACTCTGTCTGGGACTCTATCTGGCACTCTGTCTGGGACTCTATCTGGCTCTGGCACTCTGTCTGGCACTCTATCTGGCACTCTATCTGGCACTCTGTCTTGGACTCTGTCTGGCACTCTGTCAGGCACTCTGTCTGGCACTCTGTCAGGCACTCTGTCAGGCACTCTGTCAGGCACTCTCTCAGGCCCTTCTCCTCGTTTATTCTTACCACAAACTCGATGTAGTACAAGTATACACATTTTAGAAAGAACTATCTAAGAATGTAAAATGTGACTTTCACAAAAGTAAGATAATTTGCTAAAATTTTATTTTCGGCGCTGTTCTTGTTAACATCCAAGTTAGATCATTTCTAGACAAAGTACTAACTATTTATCTATGTTATTTTAGATAACAGCCGAGTGGCTGGAGAGCTAGCGGTAAGAGAGACGAGTAGATGTTTAAAGAGGCATATAACTGCAGGCAAATAAATATTTGAAAAGGTTTGGGGTTAATAGATGAAATAATGCTTATGGATTTTAAATGATAAGTGAGGGAATTCCAGGATTTAGGGAGAAGACAACTGTTTAAACACTGGTTCTGTTTAGGGTTTGACTAAAACAGTGGCCACAAGCAAGGCGCAGCATTGTCAGGGAGAATTCTATGAACGAATTTGGTTTTGTTAAGAATGATTGCATATTTGTATTGATCTGCAGTCTGTACTGGGTGTTTGTCACAAATCTGATTTACTACTCGTTTGTGAAGTGGGTGGACCCTTTCTGTGTTTGAGATTATGCAGCTCCCCGGACTGTGTAGTAGTAATCTAATTGTGCTTGAACGAGGGCGAGTAAAAAACTAACCTTAAATTTGCTATTTAAAAAAAATCTAAATCAAGTAGTAGACTGTTGTTCTGTGTCCTCTCTAGATGTATGTGACGTGGGACTTTCGGCAGTTTTTAAATGTGACGTCTGCAAACAAAGTCAAAGATGGTCACTCTGTTGGAACCATGTAGGAGAGAAGAACAGCTTGTAATTATTCGCTTCTTGGGTGTCTGACTTTCTAAGCTGAAGGAGATGGCTTTTTACTACGTACAGTCACTGGAGACGAAGGCTGGCTTCATTACTTTTGGTCAGAGACGAAGGCTGGGTACATTACTTTTGGTCAGAGACGAAGGCTGGGTACATTACTTTTGGTCAGAGACGAAGGCTGGCTACATTACTTTTGGTCAGATACGAAGGCTGGCTACATTACTTTTGGTCAGAGACGAAGGCTGGGTACATTACTTTTGGTCAGAGACGAAGGCTGGGTACATTACTTTTGGTCAGAGACGAAGGCTGGGTATATTACTTTTGGTCAGAGACGAATGCTGGCTACATTACTTCCATCTAACACACAATAATTAGTGTATAAGTATACAACAATACACGAAGCACTGCAGTAAAGCTGTGATACCAAAATGGGTAAACTAGAAAAAAGTAGGGACAGCTTTATTACTTAAAGACCACAAAGTTGTAACTTTCGGCGTGAACCTTAATCATACAGGACGAAGAATTAGAGATAAGAGATGGAGGAAGGTGTCCATCTATATTTATGGTGTTTGTAACAGGCAAACGCTTAACAAAGTCCTAACTAACTCACACAAGACCCCGACGAGCCGTTTGCCCGTTACAACCACCATAAATATTGCTGGACACCTTCACCCGGGGCTTCCCAGGCTTTAGATCTATACACTGATACGACGGAAATTCAGAACCTCCGACTACCAACACTTAGACATTTCAACCTAAACAAAGGAAAGTCCATGGCACCGTCTAAACTCCCGACATGGAGAGGACATAGTAATAAAACTAGCCGATAAAACATCGAATCTCGTAGTGTGGAAAAAAAGATTTATATATTGCGGAAGGAATGTTCCAATTCACCAACAAAAAATTCTATGGCCAACGTAAAAACGATGCTACCCGTTATAATAATGATAAAGTGGGTGCAGCCAATAAAGACTTGATTACAGAAGTTAGCCTCCCACTTCGAGCTGTTTCTCTTCACATCAAGGACACGCCAACCTTCTATCTTCTTCCTTAAATCCACAAACCGGGTCACTCTGGACATCCCATTGTATCGGCATGTTCATGATCCACTGAGCACATTTCTGACTTTTTTGACAGCATTTTCTAGCATCTAGTACACAAACTGCCCTCTTATTTGAAAGATATCAATCATGCCTTAATTACTTTTGATACGATCACACTCTCTCAGCACCACTGCTATCACATATTTCTCCTTGATGTCTGCTCCTTATACACTTCTATCCCCCATGAGGATGGACTCTTAGCACTCCGCTATTTTCTCGACAAAGACCTCACCCCTCCATTAACACTGATACTATAATAAGACTCACACAGCTAGTACTAAACCTAAATTCTTTCGAATTCAACAACGAATACTTTGAGCAAATCAGTGGTGTCGCCATTGGAACGAAAATGGGTCCCAGTTATGCATGTTTATTTATGGGCTTTCTAGAAGTTAAATTATGGGAAACCTACACTGACAGACTTCTAGAATTCTATACAAGGTACATCGATGATGGCATTGGAGTCACAAGTATGCCACAGGAAGAGCTAAAAAAATTTATTGAATTCACCAACTCACTTAATAAGAACATAAATCTCTGACAAGTCTGTCAACGTTTTAGACATTAAAATATCTACTGGCACAAACAAGCTTGTCACCTCTGTATTTTACAAGCCCACCGACAGCTTTACTTTACAACTCCTCCCATCCTGAAGCCTGTAAGAACTCCATCTCATACTCCCAACTCTTCCGTCTTCGCCGCATATGTCAGGATAATTTGGACTTTATAGATCAGTCCAACAAGTTATTAGAATTTTTCCGTCATCGCCACTACCCAGAAAAGGTCCTTCGTGAAGCCTTCAATCGTATCCATCTAGTGAGCCACAAAGAAGCATTCAGGAAAATGCCTGTTACCTCATCTGACAGAGTTAAGTTAGTATTGCTTTTCCACCCGCACGGTCAGATGGTTAAGAAAATTCTTTATCGTCATCTGCCACTAATCCAGCTCGACAATGACACCCGCGACATTTCCTCTGATCCACCCATTTTGGCATACAAACTTGAACCAAATCTTGAGGACATCCTCACCCACAGCTACTTGCAGCAAAGCCTTCCATATGTTGGCACCAGAAAATCTAACCGCCCCCGCTGTGTTACCTGCCGTGTAGTTTGGGAAATGAAAACAATCACCTTTCCTAAAATTATCCTCACTCTTCATGAGGGATTCACATGCGAGTCCCGTAATGTAATATATGTCATCGTTTGCAAAAGATGCAGGATAATTTACATTGTTGAAACTGGCCTCAGACTAGGGGACTGCATGCAGAAACATTTGTACGATATCACCCAGCATGCTTCGAAACCAGTCCCGAATCATTTCAATGGCCCCTGCCACAGAGGCAAATCTGTTTTTCTGGTAACAGCCATCAAACAATATTACGCAGATGACACAAGCCGCCTGGCGCTTGAGAACCCTACATTCAGGACTGCAGGACGCTGGAACCACACGTTTTGACCTCGTTATTCAGCAACAGACAACATTCTCCTCTTCCAAAATCATAATCCCTCTCCACTAAGCTTTCATGTGATGGGTCCAGCTATCATACATCACTAGTCTCCACGCTCCAGGATGCGCATTTCTTTACATTTCCGAATGAGCACATTTTGAATGTAGCAGTGGGCGCATTTCTGAACGTATGTCAGCAATGCTCCATATTATTTCAAGGCATTTCCAAATTTATGACGAATAATCTACATTTCCGTTGAAGCTAAGTGCTCTTTTCATCTTATTTATGTATCGTTAAAATAAGATTCACCTGAATCTATATTTTATCTCCTCTCTCTAATTCTTCATCCTGTATTTGTTTGTATGATTAAGGCTCACACAGAAACGTCACAACTTTGTGGTCGTTAAGTAATAAAACTGTTCCTACCTTTTTCCTAGTTACATTACTTCCAGCTAGAAACGAATGCTGGCTACATTATTTCCAGTCAGACACAAATGCTGGGTACATTACTTCCAGCCAGAGACGAATGTTGGGTACATTATTTCCAGCCAGAGACGAATATTGGGTACATTACTTCCAGCCAGAGACGAATGTTGGGTACATTACTTCCAGCCAGAGACGAATATTGGGTACATTACTTCCAGCCAGAGAAGAATGTTGGGTACATTACTTCCACCCAGACACAAATGTTGAGTACATTACTTCCACCCAGACACAAATGTTGGGTACATTACTTCCACCCAGACACAAATGTTGGGTACATTACTTCCACCCAGACACAAATGCTGGGTACATTACTTCCACCCAGACACAAATGTTGGGTACATTACTTCCACCCAGACACAAATGTTGGGTACATTACTTCCACCCAGGCACAAATGCTGGGTACATTACTTCGACCCAGACACAAATGTTGGGTACATTACTTCGACCCAGACACAAATGTTGGGTACATTACTTCCAGCCAGAGAAGAATGTTGGGTACATTACTTCCACCCAGACACAAATGTTGGGTACATTACTTCCACCCAGGCACAAATGCTGGGTACATTACTTCGACCCAGACACAAATGTTGGGTACATTACTTTGACCCAGACACAAATGTTGGGTACATTACTTCCAGCCAGAGAAGAATGTTGGGTACATTACTTCCACCCAGACACAAATGCTGGGTACATTGCTTCCAGCCAGAGATTAATATTGGGTACATTACTTCCACCCAGACACAAATGCTGGGTCCATTACTTCCAGCTACACACAAATTGTGGATTCATTACTTCCACCCAGACACGAATGGTGGGTACATTACTTCCAGTCAGACACGAATGGTGGGTACATTACTTCCAGCCAGACACAAATGGTGGGTTCACTACTTTCAGCCAAACACAAATGGTGGGTTCATTACTTTCAGCCAGACACGAATGGTAGGTACATTACTTCCAGTCAGACACAAGTGCTGGGTACAGCGGACCATTAAGATGACCAAGGGAACTGGATCGACTCACCCCGTATTCCAATCAGTATGTAGTCAACCAGCTGACCAATAGAAAGATCTAGAGGTGTGTCCTATTGGACAACTGACTTACAATATATAAGCCAGGCATGCAGTTTTGAAAAGAGAAGACAGAGGAGAGAGAGAGAGAGAAAAAAGAAAAATAGTAGGATAGGAGAGCAACGACAGAGAGAACAGATGGACAGGCAGAGCAACGACAGATAGAACAGATGACAGACAGAGCCAGTAGATATTCAGGATATAAGAGTCATTCACGAGTTGTTGATCTAGTGCAGTGTAGAATTGGGCATTTTCGATCATAGTTTGCGTAGAAAATAATGCTAAAGTTTGAATTTGTGAACAATGACTATGTGCTTCAAGGTGATTTTATGTCCCATTGCATAATATTGTCAACAATACATCTGTGACCTAATTTGTCAGAAGTAAACGGATTCAGTGAACTTATTCAGCGGACTTGGTCAAGTGAATCCTTTAATATTTGTGAAGCCTATTCAAGACCAGAAAACCTTGATGTATGTGAAGATAATGTCCCATAATGTCTGGGACATTGTAAATAATCTGAGATTATTATGTAATTGTCACATATGTGATTGTGAGAGTTTTTATCACTTAAGTTGTTAGCTGAAGTTGTGATAGCATTAGAATGATGTAAAAGTTGGGCTAGTTTTTTTCATGGATCAGTGTAGCGTTTTTGATGTTGCTACAGTTGTCTAAAGTAGAGATGTAAACTTAAGAATGTGAAATAGTTCTCTTTCGAGTTTTAATAGGTCTTATAAAGTTCGATATTTTGTGATGCGATGTTTTTCTTGTGGATCCATGGAAACTTTGAGACTGTAGGTGAAGTCTTTGTTGTATTATGATGAATGTTTTGCTGATCTATTTGTGAGTGAAAGTGATATACTCCTTCCCTATACACCAAGCGTTGCCCTTGCCCAAGGAGTGGAGCTGTGTGTTCATTTGTTATATGCCAGTTTTTCTCATCCTCACTTATCAGCACCCATTCTCTCCATAATAAACAAGTGTTTTTCCTGTTACCAAACTGGGTGTCCAGTGGTTCTCAAACTGTTGAAATGTGCCCGTTCTTATTTACACACTGAAATTTTCTCAGATTTAATCAGTAGAGATAGAAAAGCAATTTAAAACAGATGCTATCGGGTAAGCGGTTCACATATTTGCGAAGTACTTCTTTAGCAGTTACTGCTTAGTGTTGCTGTGTAGCACACTGGTCAAGCAGTATATTACTTTAACAGCTCTCATAGACGGCTCTCATAGACGGCTCCCATAGACGGCCCTCATAGACGGCTCTCATAGACGGCCCTCATAGACGGCTCTCATAGACGGCCCTCATAGACGGCTCTCATAGACGGCCCTCATAGACGGCTCTCATAGACGGCCCTCATAGACGGCTCTCATAGACGGCCCTTATAGATGGCCCTCATAGACGGCCCTCATAGACGGCCTCATAGACGGCTCTCATAGACGGCCCTCATAGACGGCCCTCATAGACGGCTCTCATAGACGGCCGTCACCGACAGCTCTCACAGACAGCTCTCATAGACTTTTTCCTTACACCCCGAACCTCTCTTGAACCTGGTTAGAGGTATTGACCTCAACACGCCGCACGGTTGGCTAGACCTCTCCTCCACTTGTGTACGCCATCACTGGTAAAGTTTTCATTTAATCGGCTTTATGAGCAGCCAGAAATATGGAAATTTTAGTCAAGTGAAATGTTTCCTAACAGATGGTAAACAGTGGCCAACAACGAAATTGTGTTTTACTGAGTGCCCCTCTTTTCCCCGCTGCTTAACTTGATTAACAGTATGAAGTGCTTGACACACGCGCTTTTAGCTGGTCAAGCTGTGGCACATTGTAGAATGACTAACTGCAGATAACAACAAGACGAACATTCCCTGTAATGATATCCTCCTCATAGGACGAATACAGACTGGCACACAGGAGTATCAACCAAGGTCGCATTTGTCTGACACTGACAACCGTTTAGTCATGGAGCGTGTTGATGAATGGGATGAATCAAACTGACGAAAATACCAGTGACAACTTCAACAAGTTCATTACGAACAAGACTCAGGACTGCTAACTCATGACTGCTAACTCATGACTGCTAACTCATGACTGCTAACTCAGGACTGCTAACTCATGACTGCTAACTCAGGACTGCTAACTCATGACTGCTAACTCAGGACTGCTAACTCATGACTGCTAACTCAGGACTGCTAACTCAGGACTGCTAAATCAGGACTGCTAACTCAGGACTGCTAACCAGCAAAGCCTAAACTAGTGTCATAAGAATCTTTCACTTTCATTTAAAAACATTCTACAATGCAAACGCAAGAACATATCTCACTCGAGCGACGCTAACACAACTTTCTCGCTTCACTTCCAAACTTCGAATGACGCCAAACCATTTGCCTCAAAGTTTCTCTTCTTCTCCAGCCAATTGGGCATTTTCGATCATAGTTTGCGTAGAAAATAATGCTAAAGTTTGAATTTGTGAACAATGACTATGTGCTTCAAGGTGATTTTATGTCCCATTGCATAATATTGTCAACAATACATCTGTGACCTAATTTGTCAGAAGTAAACGGATTCAGTGAACTTATTCAGCGGACTTGGTCAAGTGAATCCTTTAATATTTGTGAAGCCTATTCAAGACCAGAAAACCTTGATGTATGTGAAGATAATGTCCCATAATGTCTGGGACATTGTAAATAATCTGAGATTATTATGTAATTGTCACATATGTGATTGTGAGAGTTTTTATCACTTAAGTTGTTAGCTGAAGTTGTGATAGCATTAGAATGATGTAAAAGTTGGGCTAGTTTTTTTCATGGATCAGTGTAGCGTTTTTGATGTTGCTACAGTTGTCTAAAGTAGAGATGTAAACTTAAGAATGTGAAATAGTTCTCTTTCGAGTTTTAATAGGTCTTATAAAGTTCGATATTTTGTGATGCGATGTTTTTCTTGTGGATCCATGGAAACTTTGAGACTGTAGGTGAAGTCTTTGTTGTATTATGATGAATGTTTTGCTGATCTATTTGTGAGTGAAAGTGATATACTCCTTCCCTATACACCAAGCGTTGCCCTTGCCCAAGGAGTGGAGCTGTGTGTTCATTTGTTATATGCCAGTTTTTCTCATCCTCACTTATCAGCACCCATTCTCTCCATAATAAACAAGTGTTTTTCCTGTTACCAAACTGGGTGTCCAGTGGTTCTCAAACTGTTGAAATGTGCCCGTTCTTATTTACACACTGAAATTTTCTCAGATTTAATCAGTAGAGATAGAAAAGCAATTTAAAACAGATGCTATCGGGTAAGCGGTTCACATATTTGCGAAGTACTTCTTTAGCAGTTACTGCTTAGTGTTGCTGTGTAGCACACTGGTCAAGCAGTATATTACTTTAACAGCTCTCATAGACGGCTCTCATAGACGGCTCCCATAGACGGCCCTCATAGACGGCTCTCATAGACGGCCCTCATAGACGGCTCTCATAGACGGCCCTCATAGACGGCTCTCATAGACGGCCCTCATAGACGGCTCTCATAGACGGCCCTCATAGACGGCTCTCATAGACGGCCCTTATAGATGGCCCTCATAGACGGCCCTCATAGACGGCCTCATAGACGGCTCTCATAGACGGCCCTCATAGACGGCCCTCATAGACGGCTCTCATAGACGGCCGTCACCGACAGCTCTCACAGACAGCTCTCATAGACTTTTTCCTTACACCCCGAACCTCTCTTGAACCTGGTTAGAGGTATTGACCTCAACACGCCGCACGGTTGGCTAGACCTCTCCTCCACTTGTGTACGCCATCACTGGTAAAGTTTTCATTTAATCGGCTTTATGAGCAGCCAGAAATATGGAAATTTTAGTCAAGTGAAATGTTTCCTAACAGATGGTAAACAGTGGCCAACAACGAAATTGTGTTTTACTGAGTGCCCCTCTTTTCCCCGCTGCTTAACTTGATTAACAGTATGAAGTGCTTGACACACGCGCTTTTAGCTGGTCAAGCTGTGGCACATTGTAGAATGACTAACTGCAGATAACAACAAGACGAACATTCCCTGTAATGATATCCTCCTCATAGGACGAATACAGACTGGCACACAGGAGTATCAACCAAGGTCGCATTTGTCTGACACTGACAACCGTTTAGTCATGGAGCGTGTTGATGAATGGGATGAATCAAACTGACGAAAATACCAGTGACAATTCAAGAGCTAAACTCACAGCTATCATCAAGAAATTAACTCAGAGCTATTTTCAAGAAATTAACTCAGAGCTATCTTCAAGAAATTAATTCATAGCTATCTTCAAGAAATTAACTCAGAGCTATCTTCAAGAAATTAATTCACAGCTATCTTCAAGAAATTAACTCAGAGCTATCTTCAAGAAATTAACTCACAGCTCTCTTCAAGAAATTAACTCAGAGCTATCTTCAAGAAATTAACTCACAGCTATCTTCAAGAGATTAACTCAGAGCTATTATCTTCAAGAGATTAACTCAGAGCTATCTTCAAGAGATAAACTCAGAGCTATCTTCAAGAGATTAACTCGGAGCTATCTTCAAGAGATTAACTCGGAGCTATCTTCAAGAAATTAACTCGGGGCTATCTTTAAGAAATTAACTCAGAGCTATCTTCAAGAAATTAACTCACAGCTATCTTCAAGAAATTAACTCACAGCTATCTTCAAGAGATTAACTCAGAGCTATCTTCAAGAAATTAACTCACAGCTATCTTCAAGAAATTAACTCACAGCTATCTTCAAGAGCTAAACTCAGAGCTATCTTCAAGAAATTAACTCACAGCTATCTTCATGAAATTAACTCACAGCTATCTTCAAGAGATTAACTCACAGCTATCTTCAAGAGATTAACTCAGAGCTATCTTCAAGAGATAAACTCAGAGCTATCTTCAAGAGATTAACTCAGAGCTATCTTCAAGAAATTAACTCAGAGCTATCTTCAAGAAATTAACTCAGAGCTATCTTCAAGAAATTAACTCAGAGCTATCTTCAAGAGATTAACTCAGTGCTATCTTCAAGAGATAAATTCAGAGCTATCTTCAAGGGATTAACTCGGAGCTATCTTCAAGAAATTAACTCAGAGCTATCTTCAAGAAATTAACTCAGAGCTATCTTTAAGAAATTAACTCACAGCTATCTTCAAGAAATTAGCTCAGAGCTATCTTCAAGAGCTAAACTCAGAGCTATCTTCAAGAAATTAACTCAGAGCTATCTTCAAGAAATTAACTCAGAGTTATCTTCAAGAAATTAACTCACAGCTATCTTCAAGAGATTAACTCAGAGCTATCTTCAAGAGATTAACTCAGAGCTATCTTCAAGAAATTAACTCAGAGCTATCTTCAAGAAATTAACTCAGAGCTATCTTCAAGAAATTAACTCAGAGCTATCTTCAAGAAATTAACTCAGAGCTATCTTCAAGAGATTAACTCAGTGCTATCTTCAAGAGATAAATTCAGAGCTATCTTCAAGGGATTAACTCGGAGCTATCTTCAAGAAATTAACTCAGAGCTATCTTCAAGAAATTAACTCAGAGCTATCTTTAAGAAATTAACTCACAGCTATCTTCAAGAAATTAGCTCAGAGCTATCTTCAAGAGCTAAACTCAGAGCTATCTTCAAGAAATTAACTCAGAGCTATCTTCAAGAAATTAACTCAGAGTTATCTTCAAGAAATTAACTCACAGCTATCTTCAAGAGATTAACTCAGAGCTATCTTCAAGAGATTAACTCAGAGCTATCTTCAAGAAATTAACTCAGAGCTATCTTCAAGGAGCTGCCCCTTACAAATTTCTGTCACAGCGTAGACAATCACTACATAGCCATCTATCTACATAGCCATACATCTACATAGCCATCTATCTACATAACCATACATCTACATAGCCATCTATCTACATAGCCAACATCTACATAGCCATCTATCTACATAACCATACATCTACATAGCCATCTATCTACATAGCCAACATCTACATAGTCATACATCCACTTCTAGAAACATCTTAAAGCTGAAGACATCTACTTTACCCAACATTCAACATAACACTTTACCCAACATTCAACATAATACTTTACCCAACATTCAACACAACAACCCACGACAAGAAAAGCCAGTTACTAAACATAAGAAAAGGAAAGTATTATGATATATGATCATCATATCATTTTGTATCACTTCGTCAATTTCTTTGTCATTAAACAACGAAGAAAACTCACATCAAATTCGCTGTTGCCACGGTCTGTATGATGGAACGGTGAAGGAAGAGAGTGCAGCCATGATGAGCTGGTCATAGCCAAGATATTCCTTGTCACAACAGAACATGTAACGCATCAATAAATCTAGTCACTGGTCATAGCCAAGATATTCCTTGTCACAACAGAACATGTAGCGCATCAATAAATCTAGTCACTGGTCATAGCCAAGATATTCCTTGTCACAACAGAACATGTAGCGCATCAATAAATCTAGTCACTGGTCATAACCAAGATATTCCTTGTCACAACAAAACATGCAGTGACACATTTGTGTTGTTCACTACTTTTGGAGGATGTCACATTAAGATAAGTTTTTTCGTTTATTTTTTTTTTGTGTGTCTCGTTTGTGTATGTAATCCTCGAAAAAGGCTCACGCCGAAATATCGGATGTTGTATGTTTTTCATACATACATTCTCATCTCACTCTCATACTTTGTATTTGATTTTTTTCACTTGACTCACTCTACACCTCTATCTACCTTTATTATTAGAGCCAGTTTTACTGCAGTCGCCATCCCTTTTATCATGCGGTGCATCAATAAATCTACTCACTGATCATAGCCAAAACATTCCTTGTCACAACAAAACATGTGGCGAATTAATAAAGCTATTTAGTCCACATACAGAAGGAATATACAACAATACGGGCTCCCACAACATAGTATTAACAACTGTTTATACTGACTAGGCGTCAAATATTAACAACTATTTACACTATTTGTCATGCATCAATCTATTCTGACTGTCCTATCTTACTCTTAAACGCAGCGATCCCTCTGTTTCCTGTTTTTTTCTCTTCTGTATCCATAAAACTTCCATCTTCCACCTGTTGGTCAGGACTTCTTTACATCAGTTCACTCAGTACACAATCTCTTACCTCAGCCCACAATGAATGCACGTAACAGACCACACTTTCACTGCTTAGCTTCCTCCATCGAGAACTGGAAAGCATTTATTTTTGTTGGATTCGTTTGTTTGCCAGGGTTTTGTCTGTCACGCTGACCTGTTTCGGTTTTCACGCGAGCGTTAGACTTTGCTGCCTTGTTCCACAGTAACCATAGACCTTACTAACTTGTTCCACAGTAACCATAGACCTTACTGCCTTGTCCTACAGTAACCATAGACCTTACTGATTTGTCCTACAGTAACAATAGACCTTACTGACTTGTCCTACAGTAACCATAGAACTTACTGATCTGTCCTACAGTAACCATAGAGCTTACTGCCTTGTCCTAAAGTAATCATATAGCTTACTGACTTGTCCTACAGTAACTATATAGCTTACTGCCTTGTCCTACAGTAACTATAGACCTTACTGACTTGTTCTACAGTAACCATAGAGCTTACTTCCTTGTCCTACAGTAACCATAGAGCTTACTGCCTTGTCCTACAGTAACCATAGAGCTTACTGATTTGTCCTACAGTAACCATAGAGCTTACTGCCTTGTCCTACAGTAACCATAGAGCTTACTGATTTGTCCTACAGTAACCATAGAGCTTACTGCCTTGTCCTACAGTAACCATATAGCTTACTTCCTTGTCCTACAGTAACCATAGAACTTACTGACTTGTCCTACAGTAACCATAGAGCTTACTGCCTTGCCCTACAGTAACCATAGAGCTTACTTCCTTGTCCTACAGTAACCATAGAACTTACTGACTTGTCCTACAATAACCATAGACCTTACTGACTTATCCGTACAGTAACTATAGACCTTACTGACTTGTCCTACAGTAACCATAGACATAACTGACTTGTCCTATAGAAGCCACTGCCAACATTAAATGTATACATCTGGTGTATGAAGCAATCAGACGCCAAGAGGGTGAACAGTCTACATCACTAACCACAGACCCATCACAAGCGGGGGGGGGGGGGGGGGGTGAGGTTCTAGAGAGATAACTCAGATCTGGATTTGTGCGGAAACTTACGAGTATAGGAAGGATATCCGCGTTCTTTTGCTCGCCAGAATTACCACAGTTAACAGTTAACTTCGTGCAAGATCCATTGTTTACACGCTGCTGGTGGAACACTTTTTTCTTGTTCTGGAATTAGCTGTATATAAGTTAACTTATGAGCATGTCAAATGGTGAGATGATACGACAGGAACTTTTGAGCGTGTCAAATGGTGAAATGATTTGACAGAAATTTATGAGCGTATCAAATGGTGAGATGATACGACAGAAATTGATGAGTGTGTCAAATGGTGAGATGATACGACAGAAATTTATGAGTGTATCAAATGGTGAGATGATACGACAGAAATTTATGAGTGTGTCAAATGGTGAGATGATACGACATAAATTTATGAGTGTGTCAAATGGTGAGATGATACGACAGAAATTTATGAGTGTGTCAAATGGTGAGATGATACGACAGAAATTTATGAGTGTGTCAAATGGTGAGATGATCTGACAGGAACTTATGAATGTGTCAAATGGTGAGATTATCTGACAGGAAAAAACAGTCTCACACTCATGATGGAAATTACAATTTCCTGTACTATACACTGGTGGCTGGACTAGGTTATAACATCTGACAGTTAAGCTGCATTTTGTACAACAGACGATTCTCAGCAAGGCCAAGCAAAAACCAGTTTAATAGTGGATGATGATGATGATGATGATGATGATGATGATGATGATAACCTTCCTTGACGGTGGATCAAGTATCAATTTTCACATCTCTAACTGCTGCTATTTGTGAACTCTCACGTCTCTAACTGCTGCTAATTGTGAACTCTCACGTCTCTAACTGCTGCTATTTGTGAACTCTCACGTCTCTAACTGCTGCTATTTGTGAACTCTCACATCTCTAACTGCTGTTAATTGTGAATTCTCACATCTCTAACTGCTGTTAATTGTGAACTCTCATATCTCTAATTGCTGCTAATTGTGAACTCTCACCTTCTCTGACTGCTGCTAATTGTGAACTCTCACATCTCTAACTGCTGCTAATTGTGGACTCATGTATCCCTAACTGTTGTTAATTGTGAGCTCACATATTTCTAACCACTGCTAATTGTGAACTCACACGTTTCTAACTGCTTCTAATTGTGAACTCACATATATGAGACTGCTATTAATTGTGAACTCACATATATCTAACTGCTGCTAATTATGAACTAACATATATCTAACTGCTGTTAATTGTGAACTCACATATATCTAACTGCTGCTAATTGTGAACTTACATATATCTAAATGCTGACATCTGCTAGTATTTACACCAAGACTAGAACGAGAACTGAATTGCTTTCTTGCGACTTTGAGCACTGGCTCTACTCACTCAGCCATCTTATTAACTTCTCTTTCAATCAAAAAATAACCTCAGCAAACTACAGCAAAAACAACAAGGGAGTTGACTTTTGTACTTGTACTGCAGGGGAAAAAACCCTGAAAAAATCCATATTCTGTTACAAACTGTGAATTTTAAATTGTTATTGTCTGTCATGTTTTTGTTTGTCATGTGTTATTGTCTATCATGTGTTTTGTGTGTCATGAGTTTTGTGTGTCGTGTGTTTTTCTGTCACTTATTTTTGTCTGTGACGTGTTATTGTCTGACATGTGTTATTGTCTGACATGTGTTATTGTCTGACATGTGCTATTGTCTGTCATGTTTTATTGTCTGTTACTTGTTATTGTTTGTCACGTGTTATTGTTTGTCATGTGTTTTGTCTGCCATGTGTTATTGTTTGCCATGTGTTATTGTCTGGCAAGTATTTTGTCTGAAGAAGTGTCCTACTTAATTTTAACCAGAGCTGTTTCAGTCAGGTATTTTGTCTCTTAAGTTCATTTCCTTGTCAGTGTTCATTACTTGCTACTCAGACTTAAGTCATAGATAATTTTTATGTGCATGCGTTTACTGTTAGCTGTGTATGCTAACTGTTTCCACTTATAGTGGCTACTGTCCTGTTTTAGAAATCTGCCACCTTAGCTCAAAGTTACAACTAGTTATGTCTAGTTTTATCAATTATTCTGTAGTGTTTATGTACAAAGAACCTTCTTGTTCACATCTCACTGTCTGTATTCATAACAAGTTTTAATACTGTGGCAAATGAAAATGACAAAAATTATTTCTGGGTGTTTGATGAAGTGCTGAATAAAGTATATACTGTGTTTTATTTATTTATTTTTTTTAAAATTTAATTTATCTTATTTTACTTGACATTCTTCACTTTGACAACTCCTGAACCTTTGTGTAGATTATAATCAGTCGCTTTTAGTCATTCTCATCTGGTAACAGAAACTAACAGGGATTTGAAATTATGACTTGAGACCTACCATAAAGGAACCAGTCAGTGTTAACAGCTGTAACGCGATCGTTTAGTTTTTTTAGTTTCACCAAGTCGGCGGTTAAATGTGTGCCGCCCTCATATGTACTAACACCGCCCAGTCAGTACAGAAATATGTGGCGCCCTCATATGTACTAACACCGACAAGTCAGTAGAGAAATATGTGCCGCCCTCATATGTACTAACACCGTCCAGTCAGTACAGAAATATGTGGCGCCCTCGTATGTACTAACACCGTCCAGTCAGTACAGAAATGTGTGCCGCCCTCATATGTACTAACACCGTCCAGTCAGTACAGAAATGTGTGCCGCCCTCATATGTACTAACACCGTCCAGTCAGTACAGAAATGTGTGCCGCCATCATGTGTACTAACATCATTCAATCAGTAGAGAAATGTGTGCCGCCCTCATATGTACTAACACCGTACAGTCAGTACAGAAATGTGTGCCGCCATCATGTGTACTAACACCGCCCAGTCAGTACAGAAATGTGTGCCGCCATCATGTGTACTAACATCATTCAATCAGTAGAGAAATGTGTGCCGCCCTCATATGTACTAACACCGTACAGTCAGTACAGAAATGTGTGCCGCCATCATGTGTACTAACATCATTCAATCAGTACAGAAATGTGTGCCGCCCTCATATGTACTAACACCGTCCAGTCAGTACAGAAATGTGTGCCGCCATCATGTGTACTAACATCATTCAATCAGTAGAGAAATGTGTGCCGCCCTCATATGTACTAACACCGTACAGTCAGTACAGAAATGTGTGCCGCCATCATGTGTACTAACACCGCCCAGTCAGTACAGAAATGTGTGCCGCCATCATGTGTACTAACATCATTCAATCAGTAGAGAAATGTGTGCCGCCCTCATATGTACTAACACCGTACAGTCAGTACAGAAATGTGTGCCGCCATCATGTGTACTAACATCATTCAATCAGTAGAGAAATGTGTGCCGCCCTCATATGTACTAACACCGCCCAGTCAGTACAGAAATGTGTGCCGCCATCATGTGTACTAACATCATTCAATCAGTAGAGAAATGTGTGCCGCTCTCATATGTACTAACACCGTACAGTCAGTACAGAAATATGTGCCGCCCTCATATGTACTAACACCTTCCAGTTAATAGAGAAATGGGTGCCGCCCTCATATGTACTAACACCGCCCAGTCAGTACAGAAACGTGTGCCGCCCTCATATGTACTAACATCGCCCAGTCAGTACAGAAATATGTGGCGCCCTCATATGTACTAACACCGCCAAGTCAGTAAAGATATGTGTGCAGCCCTCATATGTACTAACACCGCCCAGTCAGTACAGAAATGTGTGCCGCCATCATGTGTACTAACATCATTCATTCAGTAGAGAAATGTGTGTCGCCCTCATATGTACTAACACTGCCCAATCAGTACAGAAATGTGTGCCGCCCTCATATGTACTAACACCGTACAGTCAGTACAGAAATGTGTGCCGCCCTCATATGTACTAACACCTTCCAGTTAATAGAGAAATGTGTGCCGCCCTGATGTGTACTAACACTGCCCAGTCAGTACAGAAATGTGTGCCGCCCTCATATGTACTAAAACCGTACAGTCAGTACAGAAATATGTGCCGCCGTCATATATACTAACACCGTATAGTCAGTAGAGAAATGTGTGCCGACCTCATATGTACTAACACTGCCCAGTCAGTAGAGAAATGTGTGCCGCCCTCATATGTACTAACACTGCCCAGTCAGTAGAGAAATGTGTGCCGACCTCAATATGTACTAACACCGCCCAGTCAGTAGAGAAATGTGTGGCACCGTAACATTATCCAGTGAGTTTGGTGAGCTGTACTGCTTCTCACTAGTAATTTGAAATTGTTATAACAAACGCTAATCGAGGAAAGTAATTATACTTGTACATATAATTCAGAACATGAAACTTACCAACAAAGCTTCATATTTTATGGTTACACTTTTATGGTCCTGGACCAGCGGTTCTCAGACCCTTTTGCTGCACGGGCCACATTTAAAAGTCAAACATTTTTGTGGCCCACTAATAAAGTGCTTTATATTTGCAAGGTATAAATCTAATTTTATAAATGATTATGTAATATTTTCTCTACATGTTTAACTGCATATTCAATACTACACAAAAGTTCTTTTCATTTACCTTAAAGATGGCACTGTTTCCGGTTGGATAGCATGTCTATTCTGGCTGGAATTTGTGACAAACACACTCGAAGATCATCCTCCACGTTCATCTTGAACGATATTTGGTTTTCATGGCAGTCAATGCAGAAAATGAAACTTCGCATAAATAAGTTGTTGATAAAAGCAGAAGAACTTTCATGGCCAGGGCTAACAAAAACGGATATTCCAGGGAAAGAGTGCAGCAAAAGGAAGAGATATCCACAGCGGGGGCGTTACATTTGATTTGTAATGTGCGATCACTAGAAGATGCGCTAATTCTTCTTGTCCACGACCGGTTAACTCAGACAGTGCTCACTGACAAGGATTACGAATCCACTCGTATGCTTTAATGTCTTCGGGCGTGAAGTATTTGTCAAAATATTCAGCAAGAGGTGTCAGATGCTCTTTTATTACATCAGCGACCCTTTCTAGAATCTTGCCATTTACTTCATTGCTCTCTATAAATTCACAGAACAAGTGAAACACGTCTTGTGATTTGTTCTGGAGTCGCGTGCGCCAAAGTCGTAGTTTCTTCTTACAGGCTGCAACTTTGTCTTATGTCTTGAGTATACTGGCATCTTTACCCTGCAGTGATATGATCAACAAATTAACAGGCATAAAATCCTTTGATGAGGTTGAAAGACTCGCCGAGGACAGTAAAAATTGGCGAACTACTTTGCGAGCCCTGTGTGACGTTTAACGGCACGAGAAGGATATAAGATATAAGATAAGATATAAGATATGTTCAAACTGTTCAAAAGGCTAAAAATGTCAGCAAGGTATGCCAGCATGGCAAGCCACTCAATATCAGCTACCTTGCCTGCCAGGTCGAGATAATGTTCTGTCAAAATCTGCAACAATTCTAAATGAAGCTCAAACACCCGTGCAAGAACTTTTCCTCTGGACAGCCAACAACAGCCGAGGGCAATAGGAGATGCTTGTGTTCTGCATCTGACTCAATACAAAGTTGAGCAAATAATGGACTGTTCACTGTTCTAGTTTTTATTAAGTTTACAATCCGAACACAGTCTTCAAGTACAGATCCCAGAGTTTCCTTCAACTTCTTTGATGCCAGCGCCTCTCGATGGTTCATGCAAGGGGCGCCTACAATCTCGGGTGACACTTGCTTTATGCGAGTTACAACATCACCGTAGCGGCCAGTCATTGTGGCAGCACCGTCGCTGATGAAATTCCTCCACCGCACTCTAAAAGTTGTGAAAACGTCGTTTAAAACAGGAAATATTTCATCGGCCATCGTTCTCGCTGGCAGTGACTTGCAAGAAAGAAATTCCTCTTACATACTATTTTGCCAACAATAGCGAACATAAACAAGCAGCTGAGACTCGACAACGATGTCATTTTGACTCTACTAACTGAATAGCAAACTTAGTAGATTATAATCGTTTAGTTAGCTGAGCGACAATGTCCTCAGACGTTTCAGATATACTTCTGTGGACAGTATCTTTCGAGATGGGAATGCTTTTCATTTTTGAAGCGTATTCTGAGCCGAAAAATACGTCACAAATCTCAGTTGCGGCTGGTATGATAAGATCTTCTCCAATCGTGAGCGGTTTCTTTGATCTTGCGATTCTCTGGGCAGTCAGGTACGATGCTTTAAGAGCTTTCTCGTTGAGAGTGGATTTTGTTTTTAACACTGTCTTCTGTTTACTATATTCCTCGGCTTCATGTTGGAAAAATTCTTTGGTCTTATTGTGTAGTTAGATGACGACGCAATTTCGTCGGCTCCATTGCCTCATTAGTGAGGATTTGCAAACAAATAACGCACTGTGACAGATGTTGGTAATTTGTTCATGGAAGGAGACCGTACTTAATATACTCCACATCAAATTTTCTGGGGTATTTAGTTAGATATATTATCTCCATTACTATTCAACCTAGTACCAGAAAAAGTAATAAGAAAAGCGAAAGAATAAAGTACTACAGAAGAACAAGCTAAAATACTAGGATACGCTGATGACATCGACCTGGTGAGGGATTCAGTGCAAGAAGTCATCAATACCTGCATACACCTGAGAGATGTAGCACTAAAAGTGGGTTTGACCATTAACCAAGATAAGACAGAGCATAAGAAGATATAAAGAGACCAGAGGCAGAATGATCCAGATTATATAAATGTTGGAGAGATGATTATTAGGAAAACAGAAACATACAAATATCTAGGCACAACCTTCAACAGAAGCAACATAGTACGCAACGAAATTAAAATCAGAGTACAGATTGGGAATAATATATACTTTGCTTTGAAACACCTGTTAAAATCCTAAATCCTGTCCCAAAACACTAAAATAACAATCTACAAAATTATAATTAGACCAGCCGTCATGTATGGATCAGAAACGTGGAGTACAACGAAGAAAGACGAACAATTGCAAGATCGTAAAAATAATCTTTGGGCAGATAAAGGATACCAGTACTGGAGAATGGAGAACTAGAAAGAACGCTGAACTGAACAGCTTATTTAAATCCCAACAAATTATAAATATCTTGAAACTGAACAGACTACACTGGCTGGGATATGTAGAAAGAATGGAAGAGAACAGACAAACGAAAATGATGTATGCACAAGAGATGAGGAAAACAAGGCCAAGGGCTAGACCAAGACAGAGATGGAAAGACAACATACAAGAGGATATAAAAGAAATTGGTGTCACCAACTGGAGAGAGAAGATTAGGAATAGAGAGGAATGGCGCGAACTTTATCTGCAGCAATGAACCTTAATGGCTCGGAAAGTTAAAGAAGAATAAGAATAATTTTGTTTTCTTACAAGTATCAACATTAACGTCGTCTCGATCATAGTGACTTTCGCTGCCACTACTATCAATTTGTTTGTGCGAAGTCGAATGCTTATGTTTCACAACTCTATCCATTTTAGCGCCTAAAGTTTTAACGTTTAAAAAATAAAAATGGCTATCTGAAAAGTCTCCACGATCACTACGTGGGTACCTGGAATCCGTTGATTAATCCAGTACGAATTACAGACAGCACCAAGACCGAATAGTGGCTCTCAAGCCAAAGAAATATGATTTTTAAACTAAAACACAATTGCTGAGAATTATATTTCACTTCTGCTCTCTCACAGAATCTACGCCGACTGTTCTCTAAAATTACATTGTAAAACTGCACGTTTCAGCAACACGGTCAGAAGACGCTGGTGTCGCATTTCATAAGCGATGCCGTCTTTTTATGTACGTCACATTTCTGTTTGATGCTGGAAGAAACGCTGTCTGGACCATCCTTTCTCCAATAGCCGCAGTGCGGACATACTCATAAAGCGACCTACAATTCTGCGGCTTGTATCCGTGCAGTCTACCCTTATGCTTTGCGTGAAAAATGCGGAATAATTTTATATTGTATCTACTTCTTTCCCTCTTTTTTGGACTGCTCTGAGACTTCAGCGTGACCCAAAATACTCCCTGTCACGGCCCACCTTTGGTCCGCGGCCAATGGGTTGAGAACTACTCATCTGGACAAATGAAAATCTGAACGACTTATTCCAAACATGGACACCCAGCAACAGTTGTTTGTCTCGTGTATTATGTTGTTTGTATTGTGTTGTTTGTCTTGTGTATTATGTTGTTTGTATTGTGTTGTTTGTCTTGTATATTATGTTGTTTGTATTGTGTTGTTTGTCTCGTGTATTATGTTGTTTGTATTGTGTTGTTTGTCTTGTGTATTATGTTGTTTGTATTGTGTTGTTTGTCTTGTGTATTATGTTGTTTGTTGTTTGTCTTGTGTATTATGTTGTTTGTATTGTGTTGTTTGTCTTGTGTATTATGTTGTTTGTATTGTGTTGTTTGTCTTGTGTATTATGTTGTTTGTATTGTGTTGTTTGTCTTGTGTATTATGTTGTTTGTATTGTGTTGTTTGTCTTGTGTATTATGTTGTTTGTGTTGTGTTGTTTGTCTTGTGTATTTTGTTCTGTGTCTTGCGTATAATCACGTATATCTCTACATGTTCATGCGTTCTCATTGTATTAAATGAGCCAAAGCCCTGCCTATAGTTTGGGGAGCCATGACATTTGTTAAAGGGCCTGTAAGCCGAGCTGGAAATGACTTTCACAGACATTCCTGGGAAAAGTTCATCATTTCATGATATCGATTTACCTTTAATGGCCAAGAACGTAAAGTGTTGGTGCTTTTCCCCAGTAACTGAATATTTCTGAACGAAAAAAGATCTGATTAAAATCTTTGGCTCTTCTACTTTCAGTTACATTTTATAAATCTCTGAAAAATTGAGAGAGATGAAACACTGAGAGAAAGAGAGAGAGAGAGAGAGAGAGAGAGAGAGAGAGAGAAAGAGAGAGAGAGAGAGAAGGGAGGTAGAAAGTCCAGATGATGGATTTATAATCGGCTCAGACAGACAGACAGACAGACATACAGACAGGCAGACGTAATGATGGCCTTGCTGGTTTATGCTGGTGTCTCCAACTGTGTAAATGACAACGCAGGGGGATAGACAGCGTTACCAGTAATAGCTGGTGACACAGGCTTAAGCTGGCATGTTGTCATGATGTGCTTCTTTGCTCCATCCATCTTCTCTTTTTTGTGCAGTAATCTGTGTTTGCTGTTATATGTTCTTGGTGTAGCAAGACTGTTCTTCTTGTAGGCTGAGCTGCGCCATCCTCAGATAATCCTGCATATTTCTTGTCCAGATATGGAGAGACAAGATGAACGTATAGCAGCTTGTTGTTTGTGTCTTTAGTTAGATAAAAGTATAATAACTTGTTGTTTGTGTCTGTAGTTAAATAAAATTATAGCAACTTGTTTTTTTTTGTGTGTCTCTTTAGTTAGGTAAAAGTATAACAACCTGTGTTTGCGTCTTTAGTTGGGGCACGCTTGTATGTGTTTTTATATGAATGAATGATATGTTCGCATGTATGTTTTTACATGAATGATATGTTCTCATATATTTTTATATGAATGATATGTTCTAATATATCTTATGTATGAATGATATGTTCTCATTTATGTTTTTATATGAATGATGTGTTCTCATGTATGTTATTGTATGCATGGTGAGTTCTCATGGATGTTTTATATGAATGATGTGTTCTCATGTATGATTTTATATGAATATATTACTATAATGTATTTCATCTGAAAGCTGAAAGATGCATTTTGAAGTTCCTACCGAGCAGTGGACGAAACAAGAAACCAGCTTGAAATCTTCTAATCTGAGATAAGAGAAAATAATCGGACAAAGTGTTTACAAACATAGACTTTTGTTCATGTGAAAGAACTACTAGACCAAACTCTTTACACTGATAGACTTGACACAGACTGTTAACTCCTTACAGTGATAAACTTGACACAAACTGTTAACTCCTTACAGTGATAGACTTGATACAAACTGTTAACCTTTTCACGGCCTAGCTGTTTATACTACTGCCTTTTACAGATAAACCTTCCTTCCATCCCCCTACCCCCACATAACACCATACGCAACCTACACCATATATATCACATACACAAACACAGTCCACACCTCCACATCTCAACCACACCCACACACTCCCCACACACACAAACATACACCCATACTTTAAAGCTAACACATATCCTAGAAATCACCAGATTACGGCATGCACACACACACACAGATGACTGGAAATATTCACCACACGAGGAGGGGTAAAAGTCTACCTCTTGAGCCATCACAAGACAAGATATGTCTACCTATAGAGCTATCAGAAGACAAGACATGTCTACCTCTAGAGCCATCACAAGACAAGATATGTCTACCTTTAGAGCCATCACAAGACAAGACATGTCTACCTATAGAGCCATCACAAGACAAGACATGTCCGCCTCTAGAGCCATCACAAGACAAGACATGTCTACCTATAGAGCTATCACAAGACAAGACATGTCTCAGCTCTACAGCTATCACAAGATAAGACATGTCTCAACTGTGAGAGGTATGTCAGTGCAGTCTGATGAACGAAGACTAGACTGACCTCATCTTTCCCGGCGGCGGAGCTTTGTTCTAGGGGACAACGTTCCATGGCTGTGGATCTTGACAAGTTAGAACATCTACAAGTTAGAACATCTACAAGTTAGAACATCCACTAGTTAGAACATCTACATTGTCAACTATTACATAGGCTGAACATGTCAGGATATCAACTCACTGGCTATTATAATAGCTGAACATGTCAAGATATCAACTCACTGGCTATTTCAATAGCTGAAAGTGTCAGGATATCAACTCATTGGCTATTACAAGAGCTGAAAATGTCAGGATATGAAATCACTGACTATTACAATAGCTGAACATGTCAAGATATCAATTCACTGACTATTATAATAGCTGTCAGGATATCAACTCATTGAGTATTACAAGAGCTGAAAATGTCAGGATATCAACTCATTGGCTATTTCAATAGCTGAAAGTGTCAGGATATCAACTCATTGGCTATTACAAGAGCTGAAAATGTCAGGATATGAAATCACTGACTATTACAATAGCTGAACATGTCAAGATATCAATTCACTGACTATTATAATAGCTGTCAGGATATCAACTCATTGAGTATTACAAGAGCTGAAAATGTCAGGATATCAACTCATTGGCTATTTCAATAGCTGAAAGTGTCAGGATATCAACTCATTGGCTATTACAAGAGCTGAAAATGTCAGGATATGAAATCACTGACTATTACAATAGCTGAACATGTCAAGATATCAATTCACTGACTATTATAATAGCTGTCAGGATATCAACTCATTGAGTATTACAAGAGCTGAAAATGTCAGGATATCAACTCATTGGCTATTTCAATAGCTGAAAGTGTCAAGATATCAACTCACTGACTATTACAAGAGCTGAAAATGTCAGGATATCAACTCATTGGCTACTACAATAGCTAGAAAGTCAAGACACCAACAAGAGTTATTTAAACTGAACTCAACTTGAAAACAGCAACAAATTTGTAGCTGAAAGTTTAAAAAAAGACATTTTTCCTTATTTCTTTTAACAAAAACTTTAAACTGCAACAAATCTCTCAGCATCCGTCTGATACTCAACATTTCTTACACTTTAAATAGCCTGTAAATCTCACATTTACATCTCACATGTGAAACACATCACACATTTGTGGGGGAGGGAGGATGAAATCTTAAGAAGAAATGGCGAGAAAAACCCAGGAGAGAAAACAGTCCAACAATTTCTCTCTGTCTGTTTCATATTAGGCTACGTGTGTTGTTATATTAAGATACGTGTGTTGTTATATTAGGCTACGTGTGTTGTTATATTAGGCTATATGTATTGCTATATTAGGCTATATGTGTTGTTATATTAGATTATATGTGTTGTTATATTAGATTATATGTGTTGTTATAGGGAGAGAAAATCAGTGATCATTGAGGGGGAGAGGGTGATTGACAGGTAGAACGAACGAACGAACGAACGAACGAACGAATAAACTTTATTTTCAAAAGGTTAAGAATTGGGCACGCAGGCCCGTCTGACATTCTGCCCTTCATCATACAGCTTTCACTCAGTCATAGTCATTCAGCATATGTTAATGAGCATAATAATCATGAAGACATAATTAAATGATTACATAAATAAATAATAAACTTATCTCTTGTCCATACACTCCACACTCTGATTTATGCAACAACATGAAATAAACTTGCATTCTTACGTTCATTCAAAGCTAACAATTTTATAGAAAAGCAGTATATAAAAAAATTACAACAATCAAGCCGTACTTTAAACTACTTTAGACTATGTTTAGGGAACCATATAGTCCATAATAAACAGATGTTTAAACAAAGTTTAAAGTTATAAGAACGAATATTATTTATAAGTTTTATATGAATTGGTAGGGCATTCCAAAGATGGGCAGCTGAGTAAGAGAAGCTTTTTTTTTAAAACATGTCAAGCCTTGGTTTTGGGAGAATAACAATTGTTTAAGCGTTGACTGCGTTTTGGGTTGGATTTGAGCAACGACCACAGATAGGGTGGAGCATTTTGCGATAGAATTTTATGAATTAACTTGACCTTGTTGAAAAGAAACCTCTTCTTGAGGGGTAGAATATCAAGATGTTTGTCCTTAACTTAACAAAACAGCTGAGAAACACTTAAATGCCTTTGAATGTAAATGCTACAGAAGAGTTCTCCAAATATCGTGGACACAAAAAAGAACAAATATATCCATACTACAAGAACTTATTATTGAAGAAGGCTGGCTAGTAAAGAGGATTAAAGAGAGAAAACTTAAAATTTTGGACACATTAAACGTCATGATAATTTAGAGAAGACCGTATTGGAAGGATACATAATGGGAAAAAGAAAAAGAGGAAGACCAAGACGAAGATGGCTGCAAGACATCGTTGACGATCTGGAAATGGATGCAACAGCAGCATCAGGCCATCTTGCTCACAACCGAGAGGCCTACAGGAGTGCTGTTTGGGAGGCAAAGTTCCGCAAGGGACATGCAAATGAATGAATGAATGTCCTTATTTGTAATACGTGCTGCATGTTTGTCATCTATAAGCTTTACTGCTCGTTTTTGAAGTGAGTAAAGTCTTTTCATGTTTGACATGGAACAACCATCCCAGACTGTGGAGCAGTAGTCCAAGTATGTTTGTATCTGTGATATGTAGTATATTTTTCTGGTGCCTATGTCAGGAAAATGTTTAATTTTAGTAAATTGGGAAACTTTTTTGTGCAGTGAGTTTGGTTAGATTGTCTACATGATGATTCCAGCTGAGGTGGTGGTCAGTCATGAGACCTAGAGTTTTATGTTTACTAACATTCTCTATCTGTGAAGTTCCAGCGTGGAGCTGTAGTGTTGTTGCTGGTGAATTTGTTAATTTCTGTCTTGTTGTAATGAGCATGGATTGTGTTTTGCTGGTGTTTATGAGCATTCTGTTGTTATTGCTCTAGTTAATTAGACTGTTTATTTCAATTTCAAAAGTTGACTCAAGGTTAATACAGTCATTGTCACTAGTGTAAACTGTGCAGTCATCAGCAAAGAGGTCACAAGATGATTTTTTGAGATTCTTCTTCTTCTTCGTTCGCACTGTCTGTCTATATCTGCAGTCCTGTCTCTTGGATAAATTTCACTGTTTTTTGTAACTCATGTATGGAACCGTAGAGCTTATCTTCTTTAGTGGTTTCACTGGGCCAGTAATTATTTCTCAGTGTCTCGTAGTTGATGCAGTTCTGGAGGATATGTTCCACGGTTTGGGGCACCTGGGCACATGTACATAGATTAGTAGTACCAACCTTAAACTTTGTATACATATGACTTCGGAGTCGGCTGTGTCCTGTTCGGAGACGGAAGATGGTGACTTGTTCCTTTCTGTTTAGCATGTGATAGTCATCATGTGGTGGTGTTTGTGGCTTCCTGTAGGTTTTTATCATGCTTTTCTTCTGATTATAGGTGACTGGTATGTCTGGTTGCTCCATTTCAGTGCCCTCTTTGGCCAGATGGTCAGCTTTCTCATTGCCTGGTATCCCACAGTGGGAGGGAATCCATTGCAAAGTGACTCCATGTTGTAAGCCAATTTTTGACAAGGCATCCTTAAGGTCTGGTAGTTTGTTGCACTGAAGAGCCTCCAGTACTGATCTTGCATCTGTGAGAATTACTACAGGACATGTATCAATTCTGGAGTCTGATAGTTTTTCAACTGCAGCAATAATTGCCCTAACTTCTGCATCAAAGTTGTTGCAGTATTTACCAGTGGGTATGGAAATCTTGTCAATGGTGTTGTTTGGATATTCAATATATGCTCCTGCCCCACCATTCTTTATGGCATTATGTGCAGATCCATCTGTATACACACGTATCCAGGTGTCACATGGATATTTGTCATCTAGAACACTAAGTGTGGCTGTTGATCTTACAAGACTGCTCTGCATCTCACCATTCTGCACACCTTTCACTTCAGTCTGAATAGTTATTTGTGTATAATCTGCTTCTTTCCATGGTGTATGCTCTGGTACAGATGATAATGGAGTGACTACAGTTGGAAGGTCAGGTATCAGCTTACGCATACGCTTGGCCTGATGAATGAAGCTGCTTCTTTTAAGCCGTCCTAATGCCAAGTTATTGAATCTCTCCTTCAGGGGATGGCTTACAGAGCTAAGGAATTTTTCTCCCATGGTCATGACCTTTGTGTCTCTACGTTCCTTTAGCGGTTGAACACCAACTATTTTCTGCATTTCTACTATTGGTGTGGACCTCATGGCACCTGTGATAATCCGTAGTGACTGATTTTGAACCTTGTCTAGATTATGCAGCGTAGTGTTTGATGCTGTGCACCAAGATGTTGAGCCATATTCTAAATGTGGTAGAATACTTTGCTGATATACATTCTTGAGGATTCTTTCACTAGCTCCCCATGTAGTCCCACTCAATTTTCTTAATATGGCTAGTTTTCTTCTGGCTTTTGCTTCTGCACTGTTGATGTGTTGCTTCCAAGTCAGTTTTGAGTCAAGAGTCACTCCTAAGTAAGTGGGTTGGTTGTCCATCCTTAAGGGTATTTCATTTACAAAGATCTTACCTGCTTTCTGTTTAGATGAGAGGGTGAACAGAGTGGTGCTTGATTTCTCTGTGTTGATACTTACACACCATTTGTTTGTCCATGATGTCAAGATGTCTGCTGCTCTTTGGAGTCTCTGTGTAGCAACTGTCGCATATTCATCTGTACACCACATGACCAGATCATCTGCATACAGTGCTGCTTTGATTCCATAGGGAAGTTCCTTGACCAGGTCATTAATGAATACAAGGAATAGTGTAGGCGAAAGGACTCCTCCTTGTGGTACACCGTGTCGCAGAAGTACTTTCTGGCTTTTGTGTCCATCCATTACTACTCTAGCTCTTCTATTGTGTAAATAGGACTTTATCCAGTTGTACAGTCTTCCATTCACATTGCAGTTTCTTAGTTTCCACAACAGACCTTTTTTCCATACTTTATCAAAGGCTTTCTTCAGGTCTATCCACGCTGCTAGTACAAGGTTTTTCTCTTGGAATGAATCCTCAATCTCTTGAGAGAGATAGGTCACTTGATCTTCCGTACTGTAGTACTGCCTAAATCCTGCTTGTTGTGGAACGAGAAGGTTTTCACTTTCTAGGTACCATTTTAGCCTCAGGTCAATGATGCGTTCCATCGTTTTGCATAGGCAGCTAGTGAGACTGATTGGCCTGTAGCTGGAGGCAGTATCACTGTTTTTCCCTGGTTTTAGCAGTGGTACCATGCTTGCTTCCTTCCAGATTTGAGGTAACTTACCTGTGCTCCAGCACATATTGAAAATATCCAACAGCTTTCCCATTGCTGCCATTCCCAGGTTCTTGATCATTTCATTGGACACTCCATCTGGTCCTGGTGATTTCCTTGGTTTCAGTTTACTAACTGCTAGGTCTAACTCACTGGGTGTGATTGGTGCATCCATGACCTCCACTTTTCTGACTTGTTCCTCCTCTTTCTGTGGCTCGATGCGCACTGTACGCTCCTTCTCTGGATGGATATCAATGTTGCAGTCCTGTGCAAACATGCGAGCAAAGTGATCTGCTACCTGCTTACCTGTAAGAGTTTTCCCATCCTCTATTAGTGTAATCTTTGTACTTCTTCCAGTACTCTCATCATTTAACTGTTTGATTAGTTTCCACAGTTTCCTTCCATCCTTTTCAAAGATTTTTTGAGATGAATTGGAAGATCACTGATGTAGATGGTAAACAGGGAAGGACTAAGAATAAATCCCCGTGGAACGCCATTATCAACCACAGATGGAGTTTTTGATGCAAACTACCTGCTGTCTGTTGGAAAGAAAAGATGTAATAAATTTGGTCAAGTCATGGCTTAATCTATAAGTCTCAAGGTTTCTAACTAGGATTTCATGATCAGTCATGTCAAATGCTTTTTTTAAAGTCAACAAAGACAGCACCGCATAATTTGTCATTGTTTATGTTAGATAATCAACATTCTGTCATTTTTGTGAAAGATGTGTGACAGGGATGTGAGAGGGAGTAAGTGACTGAGTAACTGACAGGTGAGAGGGAGTGACTGACTGACAGGTAAGAGGGAGGGAGTTGCTGACAGGTGAGAGGGGGTGAGTTACTGGCAGGTGAGAGGGAGTGAGTAACTCACAGGTGAGAGGGAGTGAGTAACTGACAGGTGAGAGGGAGTGAGTAACTGACAGGTGAGAGGGAGTGAGTGACTGACAGGTGAGAGGGAGTGAGTAACTGACAGGTGAGAGGGAGTGAGTAACTGACAGGCGAGAGGGGGTGAGTAACTGACAATTGAGATGGAGTGAGTGACTGACAGGTGAGAAGGAGTGAGTAACAGGTGAGGGGTAGTGTGTGACTGATAGGTAAGGGGGATGGAGTGATTGACAGGTGATGGGGAGTGAGTAACTGACAGGTGAAATGGAGTGAGTGATTGACAGGCAATAGGGAGTGAGTGATTGACAGGTGATGAGGAGGGAGTGACTGATAGGTGAAGGGGAGAGAGTGACTGATAGGTGAAGGGGAGGGAGTGACTGAGAGGTGAAGGGGAGGGAGTGACTGATAGGTGATGGGGAGGGAGTGACTGATAGGTGATGGGGAGGGAGTGACTAATAGGTGAAGGGGAGGGAGTGACTGATAGGTGGTGGGGAGGGAGTGACTGATAGGTGATGGGGAGGGAGTGACTGATAGGTGAAGGGGAGGGAGTGACTTATAAGGGGAGGAGTGACTGATAGGTGAAGGGGAGGGAGTGACTGATAGGTGAAGGGGAGGGAGTGACTGATAGGTGAAGGGGAGGGAGTGACTGACAGGTGATGGGGAGGGAGTGACTGATAGGTGAAGGGGAGGGAGTGACTGATAGGTGAATGGGAGGGAGTGACTGATAGGTGAATGGGAGGGAGTGACTGATAGGTGAAGGGAAGGGAGTGACTGATAGGTAATGGGGAGGGAGTGACTAATAGGTGAAGGGGAGGGAGTGACTGATAAAGGGAGGAGTGACTAATAGGTGAAGGGGAGGAGTGACTGATAGGTGATGGGGAGGGAGTGACTGATAGGTGAAGGGGAGGGAGTGACTGATAGGTGAAGGGGAGGAAGTGACTGATAGGTGAAGGGGAAGGAGTGACTGACAGGTGATGTGGAGGGAGTGACTGACAGGTGATGTGGAGGGAGTGACTGACAGGTGATGGGGAGGGAGTGACTGACAGGTGATGGGGAGGGAGTGACTGACAGGTGATGGGGAGGGAGTGACTGACAGGTGATGTGGAGGGAGTGACTGACAGGTGAGAGGGAGTGGGTGATCGAGGAGAGAGGAAGGTAGTGACTGGGAGAACGAGAGGAGCAAGTGACTAAGGGGACAGGGGAGTGACAGAAGACTGACAGAAGAGAATGACAAACGACTGACAGAAGATAGTGACTGACAGAAAGAGTGACTGACAGAAGGGAGTGAGAGAAATGACGGAATGTCACGTGACAACTGTGCACATAATTTTGCTATGTTTGATACATTGTTTAGAAAAGCACGACACGAAAGCTGGATCTTTCAACAGAAATACAAATGTCATTTCACAAGAAATATATTTTACAACTTTCTCGAAACAAAAAATGCTTTTGCTACAAAGAGCTTCTCGAAATGGACGTAGAAAGACAAAGACTACACAAGAATTTGTCTGTCCTTGTTTTGGTGACTAGACTTCCCGCGGTCGCCTACAGCAGGCGCACTTGTAAGGTGGGAGATTTTAATGAATGTAACTAACGTGACCAAAAACGGCAGCTTCCTTCCTAGTCTGAAACCTTCAGCGAGTCGGGGGCACAGTGTAAAGAGGACTTATGTGGGATTCTGTGGACCACAGTGGCGCGGGGACGCGCAGAAAATGTCAAGAAGCATCAATCAAGTAACAAAGTTCATCTTCGAGGAAAGACCCTACAAAATCTGGCGAAATGGTGGAGAGATGACGAAGGTGCCTCCCGGACATGAGGAGATTCAGACGCCATTAATGTCTTGGAGGGAATTAGGTCTCATACGAAATTAGAAACAAAAAATAGTTGTTATTCAAGAAGGTCAATTGTAGATGTAAAAACAGAGACAACATCTGCGTTGACAGTGTCTAGACACAGACAGTGGCCGACCTAGGGACACACACACACATAGACAGCAGTAAGTGTGGCGCTGTCAAGATCCATGGGTAGACCTAGACACATAGACAACATTTACAGTGTCCTCAGCCTGGAAGACAGTCATAGCTGACATTTTACCTTCAGCCACACAAGCGTACAAACTCACCTTTTGTTGTGGTTTTTGTGTTAGCAGAGTGTGACTGGCTCATGTTGAATGTCATAAATTATGTTTTATGTTTAATGTCATAAATTATGTTTTATGTTTAATGTCATAAATTATGTTTTATGTTTAATGTAATAAATTGTTTTATGTTTAATGTAATAAATTGTTTTATGTTTAATATTATAAATTGTTTTATGTTTAATATCATAAATTATGTTTTGTGTTTAATATCATAAATTATGTTTTATGTTTAATGCCATAAGTTATTTGATGTTTAATATCACACATTTTTGGTTGTGTTTTATGTTTAATATTATAATTTATGTCTTATGTTTAATACCATAAATTATGTTTTGTGTTTCGTACGCCAGCAAGTACAGGCCAGGTTGGGAATGATGCATCGCATGCGCTGACTGTTACAGATTCTCAAAGCACACATCGTGCAATACAAACACACATGCATCGTGCAATACATACACACATGCATCGTGCAGTAGAAACACATATGCTTGGAAAGGAATGGATGGAGCGTGGCAACAGTCTGATGTCCAGGGACATATACGGGCTTGTCTGAGTCACTCAGAAGTCAGAGAGTGTGGGATTTCAGTTTGAGGGTGTCATATTTCGGCCTGGGAGTGAGATTTCATTCTAAGGGTGTGCAATTTCAGTCTGATAGTGTCATATTTTCAGTCCGAGAGTGTGAGATTTCAGTCTGAGAGTGTGAGACTTTAGTCTGAGAGTGTGAAATTTCAGTCTGAGAGTGTGAGATTTCAGTCTGAGAGTGTGAGATTACAGTCTGAGAGTATGAGATTTATGACAGACTAGCCTGCAGTGTAAAGTAGATGTCTGGACAAAGGTGATAAAGTTGACCCCAATGTCGAGAAGTCTGAAACAAGAATGTTTGCTGATGTCAAGCCAATGAACGAGCTGGGAGTGGCAACTTCTGCTGTCTCACAAGCCAATGAACGAGCTGGGAGTGGCAACTTCTGTTGTCTCACAGGCCAATGAACGAGCTGGGAGTGGCAACTTCTGCTGTCTCACAAACCAATGAACTAGTTGGGAGTGGCAACTTCTGCTGTCTCACAAGCCAATGAACTAGCTGGGAGTGGCAACTTCTGCTGTCTCACAAGCCAATGAACGAGCTGGGAGTGGCAACTTCTGCTGTCTCACAAGCCAATGAACTAGTTGGGAGTGGCCACAGAATAAAGAAGGATGCCCACCTCTGCTGTCTCATAATCACTCTCTGACTAGGACACACAGCAAAGTTTCTTCTCGATGATTGCTAGAAAGGCGTGCACGCAGACACTGGCGTGTCCCCAATGTTTGGAGCGCCAGAAAATCTAGCAGAGTTGCAGATGAATCTATAAAGAACTTAGCCACTAACTTAGCCACAAACATAGCCACTAACTTAACCACAAACTTAGCCACTAACTTAACCACAAAAGTAACCACAAACTTAGCTACAAACTGCTTGCTTTGGATCCATTCCTTCCGATTTTTTGTATTCTTCTGAGGCACTACAGTGGGCGTGACCAAGGCTGATAGTGTCACTTAATGTCACGTGGTAACAGACCAGGCTGACTAGGTTACTATGGCTATAAGGTGGCGAATATTTGAAGTCAACAGTTGACCAAATGGTGAACATTTGAAGTCAACAGTTGACCAAGTGGCGAACATTTGAAGTGAACAGTCGACCAAGTGGTGAACATTTTAAGTCAACAGCTGACCAGGTGGAGAACATTTGAAGTCAACAGTTGACCACTTGACGAATATTTGAAGTCAATAGTTGACCAAGTGGTGAACATTTTAAGTCAACAGCTGACCAACTGGAGAATATTTCAAGTCAACAGCTGACCAACTGGAGAATATTTCAAGTCAACAGCTGACCAAGTGGAGAACATTTGAATTCAACAGCTGACCAAGTGGAGAACATTTGAATTCAACAGCTGACCAAGTGGAGAACATTTGAATTCAACAGCTGACCAAGTGGAGAACATTTGAATTCAACAGCTGACCAAGTGGAGAACATTTGAATTCAACAGCTGACCAAGTGGAGAACATTTGAATTCAACAGCTGACCAAGTGGAGAACATTTGAATTCAACAGTTGACCAAGTAGCGAATATTTGAACTCAACAGCTGACCCAGTTGGCGAATGTTTCAAGTCAGTAGTTGACAATATTTGGATAAATGGATATATTCATTCTCAAAATAATTTCCAAAACTGTATGTTCGCGGACGTGTGTGTATGCACGCGTATATGTGTTTGTATGCACGCGTATATGTGTTTGTATGCACGCGTATATGTGTTTGTATGCACGCGTATATGTGTTTGTATGCACGCGTATATGTGTTTGTATGCACGCGTATATGTGTTTGTATGCACGCGTATATGTGTTTGTATGCACGCGTATATGTGTTTGTATGCACGCGTATATGTGTTTGTATGCACGCGTATATGTGTTTGTATGCACTCTTATGTGCCTATGTGGGAGTATGTGTGCATGTGCGCTCAAGCGCTCTTATGCGCGTGTATGTGTGTAACAAAAGCTCAACAAAATTTACTATAGGTTCACATATTAATATCTGCTACAGATTCATATATTATTATATTTCATAAATTTCACAGACAATTCACAATCACAAAAAAAAGAAGAAAATGGGAAACAGCATCAAAACAGAAACTACATTTACAACTGATTCTACGGAACATCTTTTTTCAAACAAAACACCAGAACAAACAATAAAGAGTTAACACTAATCTGTGTCTGTATATACTTTCTGTTATTATTGTTTCAAATGGTTTTTTATGATCAATACAAAAGCAACAACAAGAGTTCATCAAACGACGCGACTAATAAAAAGGCGAGGTGGGCCATATTTGTAAACGAAGTTCACTTCTTCGAGCAGCGGCGAACCACACAGACCACATACCATCTTCAACTGCGCTCTTTGTTTTCTCGTTATCGCAGCTTCCTGTCTTTGTCTCCCAGTTTCTGCTTCCTGCCATCCTCCGGCGATTTCCGCTTCCTGTCATAGAGCAGTTTGTGGTCCGGAGGCAGTCTGGGCTGCCGCTCTTCCACCTCGTGGTTGCAGCGAACTCAAAACTTGCTGCTGTCGTACACAACCAATTCTTCGTCAGTTTACTTCCATCAGTAACTGTCATGTAGTTTGTGTTCTTATATTTTACAAACACAAGTACAAGAATATACTCTGCGTGGCATGTTATATGAGAGCGAGATCTAACGCCTAAAAGAACCACATGGCAAACATTCAAGACGGAATACTAACCTCACAACTTCAGCACGTGAACTATGAAGAAACTCTGAAACATCAACACGTGAAATATGAAGAAAATTCTGAAACATCTACACATAAAATATGAAGAAAATTCTGAAACATCTACACATAAAATATGAAGAAAATTCTGAAACATCCACCCATGAAATATGAAGAAAATTCTGAAACATCCACAAATGAAACATCCACACATGAAATATGAAGAAAATTCTGAAACATCCACAAATGAAACATCCACACATGAAACATCCACACATGACGAATTGTGAAGAAACAGCTTTCCCACCCTGAAGCACTGGGTACAGATTCACACTCCCTTCCCACCCCGCAGCATTCTGTATAGGTCAACACCCCTTTTCCACCCCTCAGCACTCGGTATACACCCACAACCATTTCCCACTCTCCATCACTGGGTATAAATCCACACCCCCACCCCCCCACACCCAGTACTGGATACAGATCCACACCCTCTTCCCCATCCTAAGACTGGGTATAGATCCACACCCTCTTCCTCTCCTAGCACTTGGTATAGATCCACACCTTCTTTCCCATTCTAGCACTTGGTACAGATCCACACCCTCTTCCCCATCCTAACACTTGGTATAGATCCACACCCTCTTCCTCTCCTAGCACTTGGTATAGATCCACACCTTCTTTCCCATTCTAGCACTTGGTACAGATCCACACCCTCTTCCCCATCCTAACACTTGGTATAGATCCACACCCTCTTCCTCTCCTAGCACTTGGTATAGATCCACACCCTCTTCCCCCTCCTAGCACTTGGTATAGATTCACACCCTCTTCCCCATCCTAAGACTGGGTATAGATCCACACCCTCTTCCTCTCCTAGCACTTGGTATAGATCCACACCCTCTTTCCCATTCTAGCACTTGGTACAGATCCACACCTCTTCCCCATCCTAACACTTGGTATAGATCCACACCTCTTCCTCTCCTAGCACTTGGTATAGATCCACACCTTCTTTCCCATTCTAGCACTTGGTACAGATCCACACCCTCTTCCCCATCCTAACACTTGGTATAGATCCACACCCTCTTCCTCTCCTAGCACTTGGTATAGATCCACACCCTCTTCCCCCTCCTAGCACTTGGTATAGATTCACACCCTCTTCCCCATCCTAAGACTGGGTATAGATCCACACCCTCTTCCTCTCCTAGCACTTGGTATAGATCCACACCCTCTTTCCCATTCTAGCACTTGGTACAGATCCACACCCTCTTCCCCATCCTAACACTTGGTATAGATCCACACCCTCTTCCTCTCCTAGCACTTGGTATAGATCCACACCCTCTTCCCCATCCTAGCACTTGGTATAGATTCACACCCTCTTCCTCTCCTAGCACTTGGTATAGATCCACACCCTCTTCCCCCTCCTAGCACTTGGTATAGATCCACACCGCCTTCCCCCTCCTAGCACTTGGTATAGATCCACACCCTCTTCCCCCTCCTAGCACTGGCTATAGATCCACACCCTCTTCCCCCTCCTAGCACTGGCTATAGATCCACACCGCCTTCCCCCTCCTAACACTTGGTATAGATCCACACCCTCTTCCCCCTCCTAGCACTGGCTATAGATCCACACCCTCTTCCCCTTCCTAGCACTTGGTATAGATCCACATCCTCTTCCCCTTCCTAGCACTTGGTATAGATCCACACCCTCTTTCCCATTCTAGCACTTGGTATAGATCCACACCCTCTTTCCCATTCTAGCACTTGGTATAGATCCACACCCTCTTCCCCCTCCTAGCACTTGGTATAGATCCACACCCTCTTCCTCTCCTAGCACTTGGTATAGATCCACACCCTCTTCCCCCTCCTAGCACTTGGTATAGATCCACACCGCCTTCCCCCTCCTAGCACTTGGTATAGATCCACACCCTCTTTCCCATTCTAGCACTTGGTATAGATCCACACCCTCTTTCCCATTCTAGCACTTTGTATAGATCCACACCCTCTTCTCCCTACTAGCACTTGGTATAGATCCACACTCTCTTTCCCATTCTAGCACTTGGTATAGATCCACACTCTCTTTCCCATTCTAGCACTTGGTATAGATCCACACTCTCTTTCCCATTCTAGCACTTGGTATAGATCCACACTCTCTTTCCCATTCTAGCACTTGGTATAGATCCACACCCTCTTTCCCATTCTAGCACTTGGTATAGATCCACACCCTCTTTCCCGTTCTAGCACTTGGTATAGATCCACACTCTCTTTCCCATTCTAGCTCTTGGTATAGATCCACACCCTCTTTCCCATTCTAGCACTTGGTATAGATCCACACCCTCTTTCCCATTCTAGCACTTGGTATAGATCCACACCCTCTTTCCCATTCTAGCTCTTGGTATAGATCCACACCCTCTTTCCCATTCTAGCACTTGGTATAGATCCACACCCTCTTTCCCATTCTAGCACTTGGTATAGATCCACACCCTCTTTCCCATTCTAGCACTTGGTATAGATCCACACCCTCTTTCCCATTCTAGCACTTGGTATAGATCCACACCCTCTTTCCCATTCTAGCACTTGGTATAGATCCACACCCTCTTTCCCATTCTAGCACTTGGTATAGATCCACACCCTCTTCCCCCTCCTAGTACTGTGTATAGACCCACACCCTCTTCCCCCTCCTAGTACTGTGTATAGACCCACACCCTCTTCCCCCTCCTAGTACTGTGCATAGACCCATTACTGGGTACAGGTCGGCACCCCCTTCCTCCACCCCCACTACTGGGTATAGACCCACACCAAACTCCCACACCTACCCACAAGCCCCCCACCCCCCACCCCCAGCGCTGGGTAAACTAGTAAGAAGATGCTCAGTCCCAGACAAAATGTTTTTATTTCAGGACCACAGACCCCAGTCAGTGGCCACAGCTACACACAGACCCCAGTCAGTGGCCACAGCTACACACAGACCCCAGTCAGTGGCCACAGCTACACACAGACACCCCAGTCAGTGGCCACAACTACACAGACCCCAGTCAGTGGCCACAACTACACAGACACCAGTCAGTGGCCACAGCTACACACAGACACCCCAGTCAGTGGCCACAACTACACAGACCCCAGTCAGTGGCCACAGCTACACAGACCCCAGTCAGTGGCCACAGCTACACACAGACACCCCAGTCAGTGGCCACAACTACACAGACCCCAGTCAGTGGCCACAGCTACACAGACCCCAGTCAGTGGCCACAGCTACACAGACCCCAGTCAGTGGCCACAGCTACATAGACCCCAGTCAGTGGCCACAGCTACACAGACCCCAGTCAGTGGCCACAGCCACACAGACCCCAGTCAGTGGCCACAGCCACACAGACCCCAGTCAGTGGCCACAGCTACACACAGACACCCCAGTCAGTGGCCACAACTACACACAGACCCCAGACAGTGGCCACAACTACACACAAACCCCAGACAATGGCCACAACTACACACAAACTCCAGACAGTGGCCACAGCTACACACAAACCCCAGACAGTGACCACAACTACACACAAACCCCAGACAATGGCCACAACTACACACAAACTCCAGACAGTGGCCACAACTACACACAGACACCCCAGTCAGTGGCCACAACTACACACAGACACCCAAGTCAGTGGCCACAACTACACACAAACCCCAGACAGTGCCCACAATTACACACAAACCCCAGACAGTTCCCACAATTACACACAAACCCCAGACAGTGACCACAACTACACAAAAACCCCAGACAGTGCCCACAATTACACACAAACCCCAGACAGTGACCACAATTACACACAAACCCCAGACAGTGACCACAATTACACACAAACCCCAGACAGTGACCACAATTACACACACACCCCAGACAGTGACCACAACTACACACAAACCCTAGACAGTGACCACAACTACACACAAACCCCAGACAGTGGCCACAACTACACACAAACCCCAGACAATGGCCACAACTACACACAAACTCCAGACAGTGGCCACAGCTACACACAAACCCCAGACAGTGACCACAACTACACACAAACCCCAGACAATGGCCACAACTACACACAAACTCCAGACAGTGGCCACAGCTACACACAAACTCCAGACAGTGGCCACAACTACGCACAAACCCCAGACAGTGGCCACAGCTACACACAAACCCCAGACAGTGGCCACAGCTACGCACAAACCCCAGACAGTGGCCACAGCTACTGCCACTTTTCTGTGGTCACTGTTATCCAGCATCTGCTGACGAGACTATGGTAGAGCAGGTCCGCCACTTGTAGAGAACCCAGACAATAAAGGAGAAAAGTGAAGAAAAAAATGAAAGGATGAATTGCATGAAACGTAATTTTTCTAAAAAAGAGCAATATTTCTCCCAAACCTTTTCCACGGACAAAAGAGAAAAAGAGGGATACATAATAACTGCCAGAAGGATATCCTGTTTTGTCTGCGGTCAGTGGAGATTAAGAATAACATCATTTTTGCTTGACTTTTTTCTAATCATCTGTTATGTAGACAGACAAGCAGACAGACAAGTTTGTGGAATGATAGACAGACAAATTCGTGGAATGATAAACAGAGAAGTTCGTGAAATAGTAGTCAGACATGTTCGTGAAATAGTAGTCAGACATGTTCGTGGAATAATAGTCAGACAAGTTCGTGGAATAGTAGTCAGACAAGTTCGTGAAATAGTAGTCAAGCAAGTTCGTGGAATAGTAGTCAGGCAAGTTCGTGAAATAGTAGTCAGGCAAGTTCGTGAAATAGTAGTCAGACATGTTCGTGGAATAGTAGTCAGGCAAGTTCGTGGAATAGTAGTCAGGCAAGTTCGTGGAATAGTAGTCAGACATGTTCGTGAAATAGTAGTCAGGCAAGTTCGTGGAATAGTAGTCAGACAAAAATAGTCAGACATGTTCGTGAAATAGTAGTCAGACAAGTTCGTGGAATAGTAGTCAGGCAAGTTCGTGAAATAAAAGTCAGGCAAGTTCGTGAAATAGTAGTCAGACATTTTCGTGGAATAGTAGTCAGACATGTTCGTGAAACAGTAGTCAGACATGTTCGTGAAATAGTATTTAGACAAGTTCGTGAAATAGTAGTTAGACAAGTTCGTGGAATAGTAGTCAGGCAAGTTCGTGAAATAGTAGTCAGACAAGTTCGTGAAATAGTAGTCAGGCAAGTTCGTGAAATAGTAGTCGAACAAGTTCGTGGAATAGTAGTCAGACAAGTTCGTGAAATAGTGGTCAGACAAGTTCGTGGAATAGTAGTCAGACATGTTCGTGAAATAATAGTCAGACATGTTCGTGAAATAGTAGTCAGGCAAGTTCGTGAAATAGTAGTCAGGCAAATTCGTGAAATAGTAGTCAGGCAAGTTTGTGGAATGGTAGTCTGGCAAGTTCGTGAAATAGTAGTGAGGCAAGTTCGTGGAATCATGGACTTACAAGTTCATAGAATGATAGACAGACACAGACTGACTGACCAACATAACTAAATAGACAGACAAACCATATATTTTATGTGTGATATTTTGTACTCTGTGTGACATTTTGTGTGTGTGTATGAAATTGTGATTTGTGTGCGACATTCTGATGTGTGTGTGTGACATTTTGTTGTGTACGTGACATTTTATTCAGTGTGTGACATTTTGATGTGTATTTGACATTTTATTGTATATCGAGCATTTTTATATATGAATCCACTCTCAAGAACAAATTGGGCTTAACTCTGGATATGTATTATATACCATCTGAATCAACTTGATAGTGTATCCTGCAATAGAGATTATGTCATACCAAAGATGTGTCTCATATTATGATTGTACCTCATATAAAAGATGTTGTCATACGAAGAATATACCACGTACCAAGAATGTTCTCATACCAACAATATATCTCATACCAAGGATGTATCTCATACATCCGATATATCTTATACCAGGGATGTATCTTATATTACATACGAGAATAAAAATAAATATAAGTGAGTAATCTCTGTTACACTACTTATGGTGAATTGTCTGATGTCTGTGTGTCTCTAAAATCAGACAAATGCGATTTCTTCTTATGAATTGTTTGATGTATGTGTGTCTCTATTATCAGACAAAAATGATTTCTTCTGATGAATTGTCTGATGTCTGTGTGTCTCTATTATCAGACAAAGATGATTTCTTCTGATGAATTGTCTGATGTCTGTGTGTCTCTATTATCAGACAAAGATGATTTCTTCTGATGAATTGTCTGATGTATGTGTGTCTCTATTATCAGACAAAGATGATTTCTTTTGATGAATTGTCTGATGTATGTGTGTCTCTATTATCAGACAAAAATGATTTCTTCTGATGAATTGTCTGATGTATGTGTGTCTCTATTATCAGACAAAAATGATTTCTTCTGATGAATTGTCTGATGTATGTGTGTCTCTATTATCAGACAAAAATGATTTCTTCTGATGAATTGTCTGATGTCTGTGTGTCTCTATTATCAGACAAAGATGATTTCTTCTGGTTATATAATAAAACTTGAATGCATTTATATTTCTCAATGTGTATATCTGTATGTGTGTATGTACTTGATCATGTGTATTTCTCTATGTGTTTATGTGTGTATGTGTGTATTTCTGTATGTGTGAATGCGTGTGTCTTATTGTGCATGTATGTATATGTGTGTATATGTGTGTTTATGTATGTGTATTTGTACTTAATAGGTTATATTTAGTTTATGCAATCATTTAGACTGGGACAGGGTTGACATTTTGGGTTAGTTAACATTGGGATACACTTTATATGGGCGGGTCTTGATCAGCTCTAGAATATCCATAATCTGAAAAGGAGGGGGGGGGGGAATCAGCGATTTCCTTTTATTTAGAACTGTCATGATTTGTATTGAACCAAAATTATGTGTCTCTTTTCTCCCTGTCTCTTTCTGAGAAATACTTTCTGCTCCCACAAATATCAGAAGCTTTAGCCAGGCTATGTCAGTCGTCATTTGTACATGTCACTGACATAGAACTTTACACAAGTCCTGCACGCTCTGGGCATTCCCAGTTGTGACCCTCCTCCAGGAAGGTCAGATTGTTCTGCTACGTATAGAGGTTAATGTTGTTGGGTGAATGTGACAAGCTGCTATGTTACAGCTAGAAGTTTAATGTTGTTGGGTGAATGTGACAAGCTGTTATGTTACAGCTAGAGGTTTAATGTTGTTGGGTGAATGTGACAAGCTGCTATTCTACAGCTAGAGGTTAATGTTGTTTGGTGAATGTGACAAGCTGCTATGTTACAGCTAGAAGTTAATGTTGTTGGGTGAATGTGACAAGCTGCTATGTTACAGCTAGAAGTTAATGATCTTTTTCGGATGTGACAAGCTGCTCTGCTACAGCTAGAAATTAATGTTGTTGGGTGAATGTGACAAGCTGCTATGCTACAAATAAAGATTAGTTAATGTTGTTGGGTGAATGTGACAAGCTGCTATGCTACAAATAAAGGTTAGTTAATGTTGTTGGGTGAATGTGACAAGCTGCTATGCTACAAATAAAGGTTAGTTAATGTTATTGGGTGAATGTGACAAGCTGCTATGCTACAAATAAAGGTTAGTTAATGTTGTTGAGTGGATGTGACAAGCTGCTATGCTACAGCTAGAAGTTAATGTTGAGTGGATATGACAAGCTGTTTTGTGTCCTTGTCTTCCAATAAATCGTTAGAGCTTGCCTGTGTTTCTTCTACAAAAACATTATAATCTTCCCTTGTTTTCACTTTAACTTTTCTAGAACCTATCCTCGTCTTCTGACCAACATTTAGAACCTGCCCGTGTTTTCTGACAAACCTCTAGAACCTGCCCTCGTCTTCTGATAAACCTCTAGAACTTGTCCTCGTCTTCCGACAAACCTTCTAGAACCTGCGCTTTTCTGCTGACAAACATCTAGAACCTGTCCTTGTCTTCTGAAAAATATCTAGACCCTATCCGTTTCTTCTGATAAACCTATAGACACTATCCTTGTCTTCTGACAACCTCTAGAACCTGTCCTTGTCTTCTGATAAACCTCTAGAACTTGTCATCGTTTCCGACAAACTTTCTGGAACCTGTCCTCGTCTTCTGATAAACCTCTATACACTGTCCTCGTCTTCTGACAACCTCTAGAATCTGTCCTTGTCTTCTAATAAACTTCTAGACCCTGTTCTTGTCTTCTGATAAACCTCTAGAATCTGTCCTTGTCTTCTGACGAACCTCTATAACATGTCCGTATCGTGAAACTTGGAATAGTGAAAATTTTCTGTCCTTGTGAGTAAACCACATAGTTTGGGGCTGGTGTACTAACATATCACCCAGCACAGTTTGTCCGAGCGTATCTTCTAAACATTCTGTTATGTCAGTGTTCTGTTGTTGACTGCCATTTATCCATAATGGAAGGTTCTGCGACTAGCAGCTGGGGGCGTTTCTATTTTAAAGTTAGACTTTGAGCTAGTACCACAGACAAGAGAAGCAAGAGAAGCAAGAGAAGCTGTTTTCATTCCAAGACAAACGCAAACAAACAGACAGAACGTTAAAGTAACAAATATAGGTCAGGCTGTTATCTTGACACAATTCTCTCCCACAAACTCAAACTCCCGGGCTGGAGATATCTTACATGAATTTCTTCTCTGGACTTCTCACATACAACATGTCATCAAACTTTAACAAATGTCAGCTTTACACAAATGTCATAAACAACACACAAAATTTAAAACAGCTCAGAAACAACAACAAAATGATTCACTTCTGGGAGTAATTTACGGTAACAAAAACAGCGTGCGATAAAAACACACTTGTACGATAAAAACACACTTGTACGATAAAAACACACTTGTACGATAAAAACACACTTGTACGATAAAAACACACTTGTACGATAAAAACACATTTGTACGATAAAAACACACTTGTATGTTTGCTTGTGTGAGTAGTTGAACATTCACATCGTACAACTCACTCGCTCGGCTCGCCAACATTGTGGGCGATGAAGAAATATGTATGACTTCTTCCTGCTTTACTGCTCCCAGGTGGGGGTGCACAAACCATCCCCGCCCCCACGGGAAGCATTTGTATTTGTGGAATTATTTATGTGTGTGAGATGATCCTGTAGTCTGCTGTTTACAGCTGTCCAGACTTTTGATATACAGATTGAATCATTAGGCTCTTGTTTTGCAGTCGTCTGTTTTTTTGATATAGAGATTACACCATAGAGACTGTTGTTTTACAGTTGTTCAGTCGTTTGATATAGAGATTACACCATAGAGACTGTTGTTTTACAGTTGTTCAGTCGTTTGATATAGAGATTACACCACAGAGACTGTTGTTTTACAGTTGTTCAGTCGTTTGATATAGAGATTACACCACAGAGACTGTTGTTTTACAGTTGTTCAGTCGTTTGATATAGAGATTACACCACAGAGACTGTTGTTTTACAGTTGTTCAGTCGTTTGATATAGAGATTACACCATAGAGACTGTTGTTTTACAGTTGTTCAGTCGTTTGATATAGAGATTACACCATAGAGACTGTTGTTTTACAGTTGTTCAGTCGTTTGATATAGAGATTACACCATAGAGACTGTTGTTTTACAGTTGTTCAGTCTTTTGATATAGAGATTACACCATAGAGACTGTTGTTTTACAGTTGTCTAGTCTTTTGATATATAGATTAGAGACTGCTATTTTACAGTTGTCTAGTCTTTTAAACCAGGATGAAGACATCAGAAAGGAAGTTAAAATTCGAACTGCAAAAACAGCATTGACTTTCAAGAATCTCGAGAACATATAGCATTCAAAAGTTATAAGCACAAAAACCAAGTTAAGATTATTCAATTCAAATCTACCCTCATTTGTGCATGTAGAAGGTGGAAAACAACTAAAGAAATATACAAGAAATTATACTCTTATGAAAACAAATGCCTAAGGAAAATACTCAGTATAAAGTGGAACGAATTCAAGAACAACGCAGAGATCAGACAGATGTGCAAACAACAACCTGTCTCATGATTGATCAAAAAAAGAAGTTGGACATATGTCGGTTATGTGATGAGAAGAAACAATAAGAGAATCCCCAAACAAGCTATCAAGTGGAACACAATAGGTCGAAGAAAAGGAGGTCGACCACATGAAACTGTAAAGAGGAGATTGTTAAGATAGGCCAGTTCAGTGGGCATAAAATTCCATAATGAGATTGAAGAACTCGCCGAACATAGGAAATCTTGGCGAACTTCCATGCGGGCCCTATGTGACTTTTAGCGGGACGGGAAGGATGTAAGATATAAGAAGTCTTTTGATATAGAGATTGCACCTTAGAGACTGCTGTTTTACAGTTGTCTAATCTTTTGATATAGAGATTACACCACAGAGACTGTTTTATATTTGTCTAGTCGTTTGATATAGAGATACCACCATAGAGGCTGTTGTTTTCCAGTTGTCTAGTCTGTTGATATAGAGATTACACTTTATAGACTGTTGTTTTACAGTTTTCTATTCTGTTTATACAGAGATCATGCCACAGTGTACAAAGGTCATGCCGCAGTGTACAAAGGTCATGCCGCAGTGTACAAAGGTCATGCCGCAGTGTACAGATGTACAGTGGTCCGGTTAAAGCCGGATATTGTGAAACTAGTAAAAACAGTAACTGTAGTCTACAGATAAGTACTTTACCTACACATCAACATTTGACATACACACCAGCGTGTATGTGACACAGATATCAGAATTTGACACACATATCAATCAACATTTTACAAACAGATAGCATGTTACAGACAGATGGCATTTTACAGACAGATAGCATGTTACAGACAGATGGCATTTTACAGACAGATAGCATGTTACAGACAGATAGCATGTTACAGACAGATAGCATTTTACAGACAGGTGGCATTTTACAGACAGATAGCATGTTACAGACAGATAGCATTTTACAGACAGATAGCATTTTACAGACAGATAGCAGTCAGTGTACCAGGATGTGGTAAGTTGTCTGAGCGTATGAAGTTGTCTAAGGGTAGTAAGTTGTCTGAAGGTAGTAAGTTGTCTAAAGGTAGTAAGTTGTCTGAAGGCAGTAAGTTGTCTGAAGGTAGTTAGTTGTCTGAGGGTAGTAAGTTGTCTGAGGGTAGTAAGTTGTCTGAAGGCAGTAAGTTGTCTGAAGGTAGTAAGTTGTCTGAAGGTAATAAGTTGTCTGAGGGTATTACATTGTCTGAGGGTAGTAAATTGTCTGAAGGTAGTAAGTTATCTGAAGGTAGTAAGTTGTCTGAGCGTAGGAAGTTGTCCGAGGGAAGTACGTTCTCCGAAGATAGTAAGTTGTTTGAAGGTAGTAAGTTGTCTGAAGGTAGTAAGTTGTCTGAAGGTAGTAAGTTGTCTGAAGGCAGTAAGTTGTCTGAAGGGAGTAAGATGTCTGAAGGTAGTACGTTGTCTGAAGGCAGTAAGTTGTCTGAAGGTAGTAAGTTGTCTGAAGGTAGTAAGTTGTCCGAGGGTATTACGTTTTCTGAGGCTATTACGTTGTTTGAAGGTATTACGTTGTCTGAGGGTTGCAATTTGTCTGAAGGTATTACATTGTCTGAGGGTTGCAATTTGTCTGAAGGTATTACATTGTCTGAGGGTTGCAATTTGTCTGAAGGTATTACATTGTCTGAGGGTTGCAATTTGTCTGAAGGTATTACATTGTCTGAGGGTTGCAATTTGTCTGAAGGTATTACATTGTCTGAGGGTTGCAAGTTGTCTGAGGGAAATGCGTTCTCTGAGGCTGAAAGTTGTCTGAGGGTAATCTGTGTTGTCTGAGTGTGGTATGTTGTAGGAATGAAATATGCTCACAGCTTACTAGATTGTTTGTTTGAACTTTATTTTGAATGTGTGTTTATGTTGTATATTCTTGCGTATTTGTTTTTGTCTGTGTATTTGTGACTGAAATTAACCTGCAAGAAGTTCAACTATTTTTTGCAGTTCTTAATGTGTTTTTAAACCGTCAACAATATTTTATGAAGAAAAAAAAACTCCACTATTTTTGCATCATCACATGAAAAACATCACTGTTTTGTCCATACAACTTTACTTATATATCACAAAAATAATACAAGTAAAGGAACAAACCATTGGTCAAGGTTTGGTGCTGTTCAAAGTCACGTGGCACGTGGCACGTGATTCTCATAGAAAAAGAGGATGTTGTCGGATATGGCAGTCAGCAACCCATAGCTGATATGCTGGCCACTGGGTTAGCAACCCATAGCTGATATGCTGGCCACTGGGTCCCAACCCAAAGCTGATATGCTGGCCACTGGGTCATCAACCCATAGCTGATATGCTGGCCACTGGGTCCCAACCCATAGCTGATATGCTGGCCACTGGGTCATCAACCCATAGCTGATATGCTGGCCACTGGGTCATCAACCCATAGCTGATATGCTGGCCACTGGATCCCAACCCATAGCTGATATGCTGGCCACTGGGTCATCAACCCGTATATGCTGGCCACTGGGTCCCAACCCATAGCTGATATGCTGGCCACTGGGTCTTCAACCCATATATGCTGGCCACTGGGTCCCAACCCATAGCTGATATGCTGGCCACTGGGTCATCAACCCATAGCTAATATGCTGGCCACTGGGTCCCAACCCATAGCTGATATGCTGGCCACTGGGTCATCAACCCATAGCTAATATGCTGGCCACTGGGTTAGTGAACTATAGCTGATATGCTGGTCACTGGGTTGGTGAACCATAGCTGACCAAGACCCTGCCCAACCTCTCTGTTGATACCCCCAGTAACAGACCTAGCTTTGATAACGGGACAAGGATCACCATAATCCCCTGGTGGTGGAGCCTGCTAAAAAGTATTGCACATCCCCCACCTACACTTCCGCTTTTTATAAGTGGACTGAAAGAAATAACCATCGTAACCCGCTCCCAATGCGACTCTATGCTGTGTCTCAACATCTTCCCCGCATCTACAGCAAAGAATATCGGCTCTCTCTCAGTTCCAAAGAAGAAGAAGATAACGAGAAAATGACTTGTATGTGATCTGGTATAGCTAGTATTACGTGCTCCAGTATTATTATAGCTAGTATTACGTGCTCCAGTATTATTATAGCTAGTATTATGTGCTCCAGTATTATTATGGCTAGTATTATGTGCTCTAATATTATTATGGCTAGTATTATGTGCTCCAGTATTATTATGGCTAGTATTATGTGCTCTAATATTATTATGGCTAGTATTATGTGCTTTAGTATTATTATGACGATTATTACGTGCTATAGTATATTATAGCTAGTATTATGTGCTCTAGTATTATTATGTGCTCTAGTATTATTATGGCTAGTATTATGTGCTCTAGAATTATTATAGCTAGTATTATGTGTTCTAGTATTATTATAGCTAGTATTATGTGCTCTAGACTTATTATAGCTAGTATTATATGATCCAATATTATTATGGCTAGTATTATGTGGTCCAGTATTATTATAGCTAGTATTATTTACGCCAGTATTATTATAGCTAGTATTATGTGCTCCAGTATTATTATGGCGAGTATTATGTCCGCCAGTATTATTATGGTGAGTATTATGAGCTAATGATTGCTAACAAAATACACATGAACATCACTTGATGGGAAAACCAAGAATCAAATAGATTACATTTTAGTGCAGAGAAGGTGAAGGTCAAGTATAACATCAGCAAAAACTTTACCAGGTGCTGATTGTGACACGGACCATGAGTTATTAATAGCAGACATGAAGATAAAGATAAAAAAGACAGTTACGGGATCAAGACCACTCCGCTTTGATCTTACAAAAATACCAGAACAATACAGTCTAGAAGTGAATAACCGTTTCGAAATCCTGATGGCTGTACAGGAGGAGATGACACCAGATGATTTGGATACACAGGCCAGAGATATCTTAATAACAACAGCTAAAGACATGGTTCCAGAAAAGAAAACACAAAAGAATGGATGGATTACAGCAGGCACACTTATCTTATATCCTTCCCGTGCCGTTAAACATCACATAGGGCTCGCAAAGTAGTTCGCCAATTTTTCCTGTCTTCGGCGAGCCTTTCAGCCTCATCAAAGGATTTTATGCCTGTTAATTTGGCCTCTCTTAACAATGTCCTCTTTAGAGTTTCACGCGGTCTGCCTCTTTTTCTTTGGCCTATTGTGTTCCACTTGATAGCTTGTTTTGGGATTATCTGGTATTTTCTTCTCATCAAGTGACCAACATATGTCCATCTGAGACTGATTGTTGTTCAATCATCTGCCTTTTCTCTGCATTGTTCTTGAATTCGTTCCACTTGATGGCGAGTATTTTCCTTAGGCATTTGTTTTCAAAAGAGTCTAATTTATTGTCTATTTCTTTAGTTGTTTTCCAGCTTTCGCATGCATAAATGAAGGTGGATATTACATTTGAATTGAATAGTCTTAACTTGGTTTTTGTGCGTATAACTTTTGAATTCCATATGTTCTCACGATTCTTGAAGGTCAATGCTGCTTTTGCAATTCTGATTTAATTTCCTTTCTGGTGTCACCATCCTGGTCTATGTAGCTGCCAAGGTGTGCAAATTGATTGACTTCTTCAATATCTGTCCCTTCTATGTGTATTTTTCCATTTTGATTAAAGGGAATTTTCATTATTTTTGTTTTGTCCTTGTTAATTTCAAGTCCTATTTTACTAGCCAGTGAAGACAGGCTATCTGTTTTTTCTTGCATGGAATTCACATTGTTACTGATAAGAATTATGTCATCAGCAAAATCAAGATCTTCTAGTTGGGTTCCATGTACCCAATCAATACCCGTGTTACCTGTGCAGCATTTTTTCATTATGAAGTCTATTGTAATTCCAAAAAGCAAAGGAGACAGTATACATCCAAGTTTCACACCTGTTTCAATCTGGAACCATTCACTCATCCCTTCTTCTGTTTTGACTGCACAAACATATCCATTGTAGAAGTCCTTAATGATGTTGACAATTTTAGATGGTATTCCATACAGACTTAAAATTCTCCATAATGAATCTCTGTACGATATTTAATGCTTTTTTAAAGTCTATGAAGTTCAGTATTAATGGATCTGGTTTTTCAATATGTTCTTTAAGTATTATTCTTAGAGTAAAGATCTGGTCAAGACAGCTTCTCCCTTTTCGAAATCCTGCTTGTTCTTCTCTCATTGCAGTATCCACTATATCTTTAAGTCTATTCAAAATGACCTTGCAAAATACTTTCCACACAACTGATATTAAGGTTACTCCTCTCCAATTGTTACAGTCACTAAAGTTGCCTTTTCTAGGGTATTTTAACAATGATTCGTTTTTCCATTTAGAAGGGACCTTTTCTTCTTTCCAAATCTTATTAAACATTCTCTGTAGTTGTCTCATGTTGTCACTATTGATAGCTTTTAGCATTTCGGCTGTTATTTCATCTTCACCTGCAGCTTTGTTGTTAGCCATTAAATTCACTGCTGTTTCAATTTCATGCAATGTCATTTCATGTAGGTTGACATTTAGTTGTGGGGTTGGTAAGTCCGTTTCAAGGTTTAACAGGCACATTAGAACTGATAAAACAACGTAGAGAAATGAAGACGCAATAGAAAGTGACAAACAACAAGAACAAAGAGTACGAAGTAAGAAGAAACATAATAAAAGACAAAAAGAAAACAATACATACAAGATTATTGTGAAAGAATAGAAGGACATCAGAAGTATGGAAGAGATAGTGGAATGTTTAAAGAAATGAAGACATTGACGAGAAATGTCACACCTAAGCTAAATGTAATTTGTGATGACATGGGGAATACCTTGACAGAGACAGAGAAAATTTTATAAAGATGGAAGGAATATTGCAGAGGAATGTATGAAACAACTGACTGTGAAAGCAGAAATCTACAGTGTGAATTATTATTGGAGGAGAAAGAACCCGAACCGACAATAGAAGAAGTTTTATGGACAATAAAGAATCTGAAAAATGGTAAATCACCAGGATGTGATGAGATAACAGCTGAATCTATTAAAGCAGGAGGAAAGGAATGTGCAACAGTCTATCATGCACTATGTAAAAAGATATGGCATTCAGGTATTTGGCCAAAAGAATGGAAAAGACCTGTATTCATACCACTGCCAAAAAAGGGTAACCTGAAATTATGCACAAACTACAGAACTGTTGCCCTGATTAGTCATGCCAGTAAAATTCTGTTAAAAATCATAATGGGTAGACTTCGTAAGAAAACAGAAGAAGAAGTCAGTAAGGTCCAAGCTGGTTTCAGGCAAGGAAAAGGATCAAGAGATCATATATTCATTATAAGATTAATAATAAAGAAATGCAAAGAGTTTAATGTGAATCTATATTTAGCCTTTGTAGACTACTCGAAGGCATTTGATTATGTACACCACCAGAAATTTTGGGAAATAATAGAAAAAAATGGGATTTTCAACATATTTGATACAATTAACATCACTGCTGTATCTAGACCAACAGGCAGCAGTAAGAATAAAATGATCTGTAAATGGATGCATCAGCAGCAGGCCATCTTGCTTACAACCAAGAGGCCTACAGGAGAGCTGTTAGGGAGACAAAGTTTCTCAAGGGACATGCAAATGAATGATGATTATTATGTGCGCTAGTATTATTATGGCGAGTATTATGTGCGCTAGTATTATTATGGCGAGTATTATGTGCGCTAGTATTATTATGGCGAGTATTATGTGCGCTAGTATTATTATGGCGAGTATTTATGTGCGCTAGTATTATTATGGCGAGTATTATGTGCGCCAGTATTATTATGGCGAGTTTTATGTGCGCCAGTATTATTATTGGCGAGTATTTATGTGCGCCAGTATTATTATTGGCGAGTATTATGTGCGCCAGTATTATTATGGCGAGTATTATGTGCGCCAGTTCTGAAATATTTGACTCTTATTTCGCTTTTTGCCCGTGGCTTTTACTTTTAAAAATACAACAGATATTTCAAGCGCCGAACTGGAAAATCAATGAAACAATTACACGTGTGAACGAAATAAGATTCAAAACTAGAACTGGAAAGGGATCAAATTACGGTTGTTATTTGAAAGGCATAGAAGCGAAATGGAAGAAAATTATGTCCTGGATAATATTAAAACAGTTCATCTTGTTATTAAAAAGACAGGAAGTTTCATGATGTGAGCTGGCTTGCTGGCTTCAGCGACAGATAATAGGTCTGGTAGATTTATCTGTACAGGTTAGGCTTTGAAGTATCAGGAGAGAAACAGATTCAGGTGTGAAGTTCTGTATTGGGTCACGTGGTAAAGGTAAACACGAGAACTGGAGGGCTAATGAGGTCGTTGTGTGATGGTGTGTGGGGGAGGGGTGTGGAGGGGGGGGGTAGGGGGGAACGCGGAGCACAATAGCCCAGTAATGTCCCGGGTTACCGCTCAAAGTCCCGGGTTACCGCTCAAAGTCCCGGGTTACCGCTCAAAGTCCCGGGTTGCCGATCAAAGTATCACAGATATGAGTACTAAAAAGTGAAGGCTTCAAGTCCAACATTCCAAACTATGAGAGAAGTAGCCCAAAGCTGACGTTTCTTTTTATTCAAAGGTGATCAAGGCTGAGCAGTTACGTTTCGACTACAAGGTCTTCGTCATCTGCCACAAAAATAAGTAAAATGTGTAAAACAAGGGTTTCAGTAAATTAACCACACAACACCCGTGGAAGAACAAACCACACAACACCCGTGGGAGAACAAACCACACAACACCCGTGGGAGAACACACTACACAACACCCGTGGAAGAACAAACCACACAACACCCGTGGAAGAACAAGTCACACAACACCAGTGGGAGAACAAGTCATATAACACCTGTAGGAGAACACACTACGCAACACTCGTGGGAGAACAAACCACACAACACCTGTAGGAGAACAAACTACATAACACCTGTGGGAGAACACACTACACAACACCTGTGGGAGAACAAACTACACAACACCTGTAGGAGAACAATTCACACAACACCTGTAGGAGAACACACTACACAACACTCGTGGGAGAACACACTACACAACACCTGTGGGAGAACAAACCACACGACACCTGTGGGAGAACAAACCACACAACACCTGTGGGAGAACAAACCACACAACACCTGTGGGAGAACAAACCACACAACACCCATGGGAGAACAAACCACACAACACCCATGGGAGAACAAACCACACAACACCCATGGGAGAACAAACCATACAACACCCATGGGAGAACAAACCACACAACACCCGTGGGAGAAGAAACCACACAACACTCGTGGGAGAACAAACCACACAACACCCGTGGGAGAACAAACCACACTACACCCGTGGGAGAAGAAAAAGCAATTTCAAGTCAACGATTTTGCTGTAAACTGATCGATAGTGAGATCCAGTGATTCGTGGCGAACTCCTGCCAGTCTACAGACATACATGCTTATAATTACAGAAGATGAGGGGCATATTGTATGACAATATAAAAGATGAGGGACAGAACAACTAGAGAATACAGAAGATGAGAACCAAGCATTATGAAATATAGAAGATAGGGAACAGAAGATGAGAGAATATAGAAGATTAAGAACAGAATAATAAAAGGAAATACGAGATGAGGAAAATTATATGAGAATATAGAAGATGAGAGATCGATGTTAATAAAATATAGAAGATAAGAAACAGACACGAATGAAATATAGAAGATGAGAGTCAGAAGTATAGGACAAAGAACATGCTATGGCAAGATATAAAAGATAAAGAACATGCTATGGCAAGATATAAAAGATAAAGAACAAGCTATGGCAAGATATAAAAGATAAAGAACATGCTATGGCAAGATATAAAAGATAAAGAACATGTTATGGCAAGATATAAAAGATAAAGAACATGCTATGGCAAGATATAAAAGATAAAGAACATGCTATGGCAAGATATAAAAGATAAAGAACATGTTATGGCAAGATATAAAAGATGAGGAGCAAACTACAACAATACATTTTTTTTAAAATGAGGAACAGACCATAAGAGGATACAGAATATGACGAACAGGCACTAAAGAGGATGTAAAAAAAATGAGGAACAGACCAAATTTACCTCTACGGGTTTGCAGTCTGTGAGCAAAATGTTCAGCTCATGTGCACAAAAATATTTTGTGTGTGTGCAAATTTACTCACACACACTGTAGCTCTACTGCTATTTTTAAAAAAAACAAATCAAGACGGCTGTAATGTTGATGGTCATGACGTTCGGTGTTAAGTTACCAAGATCAATTTGCATACCTGATCTGCTCAATGGACATTCTCCTTTTCCACGACGCAGTGGAAATTCATCTGCTCGTTTATTTCAATTACTATGTGTTCACTGTGTGCTCATTTGCCTCGTAATGATTCTGCTACAGTACTACCGAAACTAAGCGATAAAAGACCAGTTGAAACATCCGACAATTTCTTAACAAGAAAGAAACAGTAAAGAGAAAACATGTACCATCTCTGTATTTTTCTTTATCGCAATTATACCACAAATGGAAACTGGAAAATAAAAGTAGCAGTTTCATTTTTCTTTGTGCGGGGCTCCAAAAACGTTGCCCGTGTGCGTTCGCACAGCCGCACAGCTTAGAGGGAACAGTAGAACAGACCATAAGAGGATATAATAGATGGAAAGCAGAATATAAAATGATATTTTAAAAAAGTACGTGATGGAAGCTGTTGCGCCTACATTTTTTTCTATGTTTCCCTTCTCCATTTTCTCTAACTTAAATTCTTTCTATTTCTCTAACATAAATTCTTTCTATTTCTCTAACTTAAGTTCTTTCTATTTTCTCTAACATAAATTCTTTCTATTTCCCTAATTTAAATTATTTCTATTTATTCTAACTTAATTTTTTTTATCTATTTACTCTAACTTAAATTCTTTATAGTTACTCTAACTTAAATTCTATTTACTCTAACTTAAAATCTTTCTATTTACTCAAACACAAAGTCTTTCTATTTTCTCTAACTTAACTTCTATTTCTCTAATTTAAATTCTTTTTATTTTCTCTAACTTAAATTCTATTTCTCTAACTTAACTTCTTTCTATTTTCTCTAACAGAAATTCTTTCCATTTACTGGTTCTTTTTTTAAATGACCTCTTGACCCTTCAACACCAGCATGTGGCGGACAGAGACGATTTTCCGTTCATTTATCGTCTGTTTATATCTTAGCCGTCTTCTTTATGGCCTGACACATGTTGAATGTGCTTGATGTTTAGTAGGCAGTCTGTGTAGCGCAGGTGAAGAGTTTGTTTCCTATCTTGCCGGTAAATGTTCCTTCATGTTTGAATCTTTCATCAGACTCTGTGAGCGCCAGCTTCGCTCACTGAACACTTGGGAATGAAGGAAAAAGTCCGCTCACACTTGAATGTGATGTCAGCGTTTACTGTGAGGTTAGGGCCCCGGTGAGTGATAGAGAGCATTACTTTGTAGCGGGGAAGGCAGTCAGCCGGTCCTCACTCCTGGCACAGACTCGGAGGTATGGGAGCTGAGACAAACCATCCAGGATTTATGCTGGACGTCAAGCGCTTTTCCAAGTAAGCGGAGCAAGTTGTTGTTGTTGTTGTTGTTGTTGTTATTGTTTATTTGTTGTTAGTTGTTTGTTATTTGTTTATTTATTGTTGGTATTAATTTTTTGTGTACTTATTTGTCTTTTTTGTTGTTTTGTTGTTATTATTTCGCTATTGTTTTGTAGTTGTTATTGTCTTTGTTGCTTTTGTTACTGGTGTTGTTGTTATTGTCTTTGTTGTTTTTTATATTGTTGTTGTTATTTATATTGTTGTTGTTATTTATATTTGTGATATTGTTGCTGGTACTGTTGTCTGTTGTCTTTGTTTTTGTTCTGTTTTTGCTGTTATTTGTTTGTTATTACTGTTGTTGTAAAAATTGTTGTTTCTGTTCTTATTGTTTCGTATTATTGTATTTGTTTTTGTTATTGCCTCTTTGTTATGATTTTTATTGTTGTTATTTGGTGTTTTTATTGCTTTTGTTATTGTTCTTTTATTGTTTTATTGTTATTCTTGGTACTGTATTTGTTACTGTTGCTGTTGCTGCTGTTTTGGTTGTCCAGATGTTTGAACTATACTGCCTTTAATTTTCTGTTATTGCATGACTGAAAAATTGTATTCTTTCATGGCTCCACCATCTTACTGCGGGTTACTTCTGTCGAGGTGCCGGCATAATGTGCTTGTGATAAGAAAACATCACATTTCACATGTTAAGATCTCATTACACTTCACATGTCCGTTAAAATATTTTGACAGGATAAATTTATACAAGTCTGGCCGCAAGACTTTTTCTCCTCAGAAAACTTTTTTCTAGACAGAAAACCGGAGTCAGCATTCCCTGTGTCAGACGCAGCCGTTGATGTGAGAACAGATGATGGAAACTTTTAGATCTCAGACAAATATATTTACTTTCATTAGATTATGTGTTCTCTGTTTAGTTTCCATTCTATTTTTGCGAGTTCGTGAACATTACTGGTGTGTTAATTTTTCTACGTCCCGTATCTGTGTTATTATCTTTGTCTGTTCTGTGTCAGTGTTATTATCTTTGTCTGTTCTGTGTCAGTGTTATTATCTCTGTCTGTTCTGTGTCAGTGTTATTATCTTTGTTTGTCCTGTGTCAGTGTTATTATCTTTGTTCTGTGTCAGTGTTACTATCTGTGTCTGTTCTGTGTCAGTGTTATTATCTTTGTCTGTTCTGTGTTAGTGTTATTATCTCTGTCTGTTCTGTGTCAGTGTTATTATCTCTGTCTGTTCTGTGTCAGTGTTATTATCTCTAACTTAAATTCTATTTCTCTAACTTAACTTCTTTCTATTTTCTCTAACAGAAATTCTTTCCATTTACTGGTTCTTTTTTTAAATGACCTCTTGACCCTTCAACACCAGCATGTGGCGGACAGAGACGATTTTCCGTTCATTTATCGTCTGTTTATATCTTAGCCGTCTTCTTTATGGCCTGACACATGTTGAATGTGCTTGATGTTTAGTAGGCAGTCTGTGTAGCGCAGGTGAAGAGTTTGTTTCCTATCTTGCCGGTAAATGTTCCTTCATGTTTGAATCTTTCATCAGACTCTGTGAGCGCCAGCTTCGCTCACTGAACACTTGGGAATGAAGGAAAAAGTCCGCTCACACTTGAATGTGATGTCAGCGTTTACTGTGAGGTTAGGGCCCCGGTGAGTGATAGAGAGCATTACTTTGTAGCGGGGAAGGCAGTCAGCCGGTCCTCACTCCTGGCACAGACTCGGAGGTATGGGAGCTGAGACAAACCATCCAGGATTTATGCTGGACGTCAAGCGCTTTTCCAAGTAAGCGGAGCAAGTTGTTGTTGTTGTTGTTGTTGTTATTGTTTATTTGTTGTTAGTTGTTTGTTATTTGTTTATTTATTGTTGGTATTAATTTTTTGTGTACTTATTTGTCTTTTTTGTTGTTTTGTTGTTATTATTTCGCTATTGTTTTGTAGTTGTTATTGTCTTTGTTGCTTTTGTTACTGGTGTTGTTGTTATTGTCTTTGTTGTTTTTTATATTGTTGTTGTTATTTATATTGTTGTTGTTATTTATATTTGTGATATTGTTGCTGGTACTGTTGTCTGTTGTCTTTGTTTTTGTTCTGTTTTTGCTGTTATTTGTTTGTTATTACTGTTGTTGTAAAAATTGTTGTTTCTGTTCTTATTGTTTCGTATTATTGTATTTGTTTTTGTTATTGCCTCTTTGTTATGATTTTTATTGTTGTTATTTGGTGTTTTTATTGCTTTTGTTATTGTTCTTTTATTGTTTTATTGTTATTCTTGGTACTGTATTTGTTACTGTTGCTGTTGCTGCTGTTTTGGTTGTCCAGATGTTTGAACTATACTGCCTTTAATTTTCTGTTATTGCATGACTGAAAAATTGTATTCTTTCATGGCTCCACCATCTTACTGCGGGTTACTTCTGTCGAGGTGCCGGCATAATGTGCTTGTGATAAGAAAACATCACATTTCACATGTTAAGATCTCATTACACTTCACATGTCCGTTAAAATATTTTGACAGGATAAATTTATACAAGTCTGGCCGCAAGACTTTTTCTCCTCAGAAAACTTTTTTCTAGACAGAAAACCGGAGTCAGCATTCCCTGTGTCAGACGCAGCCGTTGATGTGAGAACAGATGATGGAAACTTTTAGATCTCAGACAAATATATTTACTTTCATTAGATTATGTGTTCTCTGTTTAGTTTCCATTCTATTTTTGCGAGTTCGTGAACATTACTGGTGTGTTAATTTTTCTACGTCCCGTATCTGTGTTACTATCTTTGTCTGTTCTGTGTCAGTGTTATTATCTTTGTCTTTTCTGTGTCAGTGTTATTATCTTTGTCTGTTCTGTGACAGTGTTATTATCTTTGTCTGTTCTTTGTCAGTGTTATTATCTTTGTTCTGTGTCAGTGTTACTATCTTTGTCTGTTCTGTGTCAGTGTTATTATCTTTGTTTGTCCTGTGTCAGTGTTATTATCTTTGTCTGTTCTGTGTCAGTGTTATTATCTTTGTCTGTTCTGTGTCAGTGTTATTATCTTTGTCTGTGTTATTATCTTTGGCTGTTCTGTTTCAGTGTTATTATCTTTATCTGTCCTGTGACAGTGTTATTATCTTTATCTGTTCTGTGTCAGAGTTATTATCTCTGTCTGTTTTGTCTCTGTGTTATTATCTATGTCTGTTTTGTGTCAGTGTTTTTATCTTTGTCTGTTAAATGTCAGTGTTATTATCTTTATCTGTTCTGTGTTAGTATTATTATCTATGTCTGTTCTGTATCAGTGTTTTTATCTTTGTCTGTTAAATGTCAGTGTTATTATCTTTGTCTGTTCTGTGTCAGTGTTATTATCTTTGTCTGTTCTGTGTCAGTGTTATTCTCTTTGTCTGTTCTGTGTCAGTGTTATTATCTTTGTCTGTTCTGTGTCAGTGTTATTATCTTTGGCTGTTCTGTATCAGTGTTATTATCTTTGTTCTATGTCAGTGTTATTATCTCTGTCTGTTCTGTGTCAGTGCTATTATCTCTGTCTGTTCTGTGTCAGTGTTATTATCTTTGTCTGTTCTGTGTCAGTGTTATTATCTTTGTCTGTCCCGTGTAAGTGTGTTAATCGTGTTCCTGTGTCAGTGTGTTAATCTTTGTCTTGTGTCAGTGTGTTAATCTTTGTCCTGTGTCAGTGTGTTAATCTTTATTTCTGTGTCAGTGTGTTAATCTTTGTCCTGTGTCAGTATGTTAATCTTTGTCCTGTGTCAGTATGTTAATCTTTGTCCTGTGTCAGTATGTTAATCTTTGTCTGTCCTGTGTCAGTGTGTTATTCTTTGTCCTGTCTCAGTGTGTTAACTTTTATCTGTCCTGTGTCAGTGTGTTAATCTTTGTTCTGTGTCAGTGTGCTAACCTTTGTCTGTCCTGTGTCAGTGTGTTAATATTTGTCCTGTGTCAATGTGTTAACTTTTGTCTGTCCTACGTCAGTGTGTTAATCTTTGTCCTGTGTCAGTGTGTTAATATTTGTCCTGTGTCAGTGTGTTAACCTTTGTCCTGTGTCAGTGTGTTAATCTTTGTCTGTCCTGTGTCAGTGTGTTAATTTTTGTCCTGTGTCGGTGTGTTAACCTTTGTCTGTCCTGTGTCAGTGTGTTAATCTTTGTCCTGTGTCAGTATTTTAACCTTTGTCTGTCCTGTGTCAGTGATTTAATCTTTATCCTGTGTCAGTGTTTTCACCTTTGTCTGTCCTGTGTCAGTGTGTTAATCTTTATCCTTATTCAGTGTTTTATCCTTTGTCTGTCCTGTGTCAGTGTGTTAATCTTTGTCCTGTGTCAGTGTTTTAACATTTGTCTATCCAGTTTCAATGATTTTATATAGAAAACATTCACTTCAAAATAACTGTTATATTTATGCACAGGAAAATTTAACCATGTGAGTTTACTGGTTAATATATCAGAGTATCATGTCTGTTTATTAATCATTGTATCAGAATATCATGTTTGTTCACTAGGCGTTGTATCAGAGTATCATGTGTATTTAATAATCCTTGTATCAGAGTATCATGTCTGTTTACTAATCATTGTATCAGAGTATCATTTCTATTTACTAATCGTTGTATCAGAGTATCATGTCTATTTAATAATCCTTGTATCAGAGTATCATGTCTGTTTACTAATCGTTGTATCAGAGTATCATGTCTGTTTACTAATCGTTGTATCAGAGTATCATGTCTGTTTACTAATCGTTGATCAGAGTATCATGTCTGTTGTATCAGAGTATCATGTCTGTTATATCAGAGTATCATTTCTGTTTACTAATCGTTGTATCAGAGTATCATGTCTGTTGTATCAGAGTATCATGTCTGTTGTATCAGAGTATCATGTCTGTTGTATCAGAGTATCATGTCTGTTGTATCAGAGTATCATGTTTGTTGTATCAGAGTATCATGTTTATTGTATCAGAGTATCATGTCTGTTGTATCAGAGTATCATGTCTGTTGTATCAGAGTATCATGTCTGTTGTATCAGAGTATCTCCTCTAGTCTGTCACAGTAACTAGAGCATAATAAAAGTGAAGAAAATAAACGAAACAAAACCGAAATGATGCCAGAAATGAACTAAATTCTCCGGCAAATGATAAAAAAACAATAAATAGAAAATGAAAACGAAATGGATTGATTAAATATTGATAAAGAAAACATCTTGAGCCATCATGTAGGGGTGGGTGGGTAACAACCTGACAAGCTGAGATGAAACCTCGGACTGTAGGGGAAATAACAAGGAAAATAAAGAGAAGAGGGAGATAACAAGTAAAATAAACAGAAGAAAGAGACTGTGGGGCAAGACAGAAAAAGTAAGTAAATGTAAGAAAAAAAGTAGAGAATAAATAATAGTGGTAAAGCACAAATATAGGCACACAGACATATGATACAGGCACACAAACATATGATACAGGCACACAGATATATGATACAGGCACACAGACATATGATACAGGGACAGAGATATATGATACAGACACACAGACATATGATACAGGCACACAAACATATGATACAGGCACACAGATATATGATACAGGCACACAAACATATGATACAGGCACACAGATATATGATACAGGCACACAAACATATGATACAGGCACACAGATATATGATACAGGCACACAGACATATGATACAGACACAGACATATGATACAGACACAGACATATGATACAGGCACACAGACATATGATACAGGCACACAGACATATGATACAGGCACACAGACATATGATACTGACACACAGATATATGATACAGACACACAGACATATGATACAGGCACACAGACATATGATACAGACACAGACATATGATACAGACACAGACATATGATACAGGCACACAGACGTATGATACAGGCACACAGACATATGATACAGGCACATAGACATATGATACTGACACACAGAAATATGATACAGACACACAGACATATGATACAGGCACACAGACATATGATACAGGCACACAGACATATGATACAGGCACATAGACATATGATACAGACACACAGATATATGATACAGACACACAGACATATGATACAGACACACAGACATATGATACACGCACATAGACATATGATACAGACACACAGATATATGATACAGGCGCACAGACTATGATACAGACACATCGACATATGATACAGACATACCGACATATGATACAGGCACACAGACATATGATACAGACACACATATATATGATACAGACACACAGACATATGATACAGGCACACAGACATATGATACAGACACACAGACATATGATACATGCACACAGACATATGATGCAGCACACAGACATGTGATACATGCACACAGACACGTGATACATGCACACAGACACGTGATACAGGCACACAGACACATGATACAGGCACACAGACATATGATACAGGCACGCAGACATATGATACAGGCACACAGACACATGATACGGCCACACACACACATGATACAGGCACATAGACATATGATATGGACACACATTCATACATTGATATGACACAAACATACATTCATACATTGATATAATACAAGCATACATTAATATGATACAGACATACATTGATATGATATCACGTGGGAAACCGGCCTTTTGGCTAAGATCAAAACGGCTGAGGGCAAAGTGAACTCATGGCAGGTCCCTGAACATCTTAAAACACAAAAAAAAACAACAACATTCCTACTTTTATTTTACACATTTCAACACATTTTCTCAAATCTGAAACAGACTGTTGTCTTGTAGGAAGCTGTCTGACAGCTGATAGAATGTTTGCTGTCTTGGCTGTAAATATTTGTTTTATTGAAGAAATGACCCTCTTCTCGCCATCTTAAACTTCTGCCCGCTGACTCCCTCATGCATATATCAATTTTATTTCTGTCTAGATTTTTCTTTCTTCTCTACCCTGGCCCATAGATCTTGGCATATTTCATCTTTATTTCTGTCTAGATTTTTCTTTCTTCTCTGCCATGGCCTATTGATATTGGCATATTTCATCTTTATTTCTGTCTAGATTTTTCTTTATTCTCTACCCTGGCCCATAGATCTTGGCATATTTCAATTTTATTTCTGTCTAGATTTTTCTTTCTTCTCTACCCTGGCCCATAGATCTTGGCATATTTCAATTTTATTTCTGTCTAGATTTTTCTTTCTTCTCTACCCTGGCCCATAGATCCTGGCATATTTCATCTTTATTTCTGTCTAGATTTTTCTTTCTTCTCTACCCTGGCCCATAGATCTTGCATATTTCATCTTTATTTCTGTCTAGATTTTTCTTTCTTCTCTGCCATGGCCCATAGATCTTGACATTATTTTCTGACGCGCGCATGATCTTAACGTTTGGACTTCTACTGTCCATAAAACTTCCTTCTCTCATAATGTCCATTGTCCAGTACACATTTATAAGTTTGGAACAACAAGGTTTGCCCACTGTATAGTAAGAATACACGGTGTGTACAGAGATATGGTAAAGTGAGAGTACATGATGTGTACAGAGATAAAGTGAGAGTACACAGTGTGTACAGAGATATGGTAAAGTGAGAGTAAACAATGTATACAGAGATATGGTAAAGTGAGAGTACATGATGTGTACAGAGATATGGTAAAGTGAGAGTACACAGTGTGTACAGAGATATGGTAAAGTGAGAGTAAACAATGTATACAGAGATATGGTAAAGTGAGAGTACATGATGTGTACAGAAAAATATGGTAAAGTGAGAGTACATAGTGCGTATAAAGATATAGTAAAGTGAGAGTACACAGTGTGTACAGAGATATGGTAAAGTGAGAGTAAACAATGTATACAGAGATATGGTAAAGTGAGAGTACATAGAGTGTATAAAAGATACGGTAACGTGAGAGTACATAGTGTGTACAGAGATATGATAAAGTGAGAGTACATAATGTGTACAGAGATATGGTAATGTGAGAGTACACAGTGTGTATAAAGATATGGTAAAGTGAGGGCACACAGTGTGTACAGAGATACGGGGAAAGATTCACAAACTACCAGTGTCTGAACATTTTTCTCGGTCTTGTGACATTCACTTTAGAGATTCCGCTTTCTTTATGTTACCAACGTTTCTGTCTCTGTACTTGGATGAAAAGCTGAACATTTGTTCTGTTAATCTAAAGATGACTTGAAAAATCTAAAGATGACTTGAAAAATCTAAAGATGACTTGAAAAATCTATTTTGCCAGTTCAATGAATAGATGAAGAATGCATCCTTTAGACCAGCAGCAAATAGTAAATGTAGACAGCGACAAGTGGTAAATGTAGACAGCGACAAGTGGTAAATGTAGACAGCGACAAGTGGTAAATGTAGACAGCAACAAGTGGTACATGTAGAGAGCTGACAAATAGTAAAAAGTAGTCCGCAACTGGAAGAAGTGGACAGTTTTGAATATCTTGGATCACTACTAACTAATAATGGAGATACAATGAGGGAAATTAAAAGGAGGACATCTATTGCTCTTCAGAAAGTAAAACAAATAAAGAATCTTTGGAGAGGAACAGACAGAACTACAAAAATACGATTTTTAAGGGCATGCATCTTTCCCATCGCAACATATGCCTGTGAGATCTGGACATTTAACAAAACAGCTGAGAAACACATAAATGCCTTTGAATGTAAATGTTACAGAAGAGTTCTCCAAATATCGTGGACACAAAAAAGAACAAATAAGAGCTTAATATTGAAGAAGGCTGGCTAGTAAAGAGGATTAAAGAGAGAAAACTTAAATATTTTGGACACATTAAACGTCATGATATTTTAGAGAACACCATTTTAGAAGGATACATAATGGGAAAAAGAAAAAGAGGAAGACCAAAACGAAGATGGTTGCAAGACACCGTTGATGGTCTGCAAATGGACGCAGCAGCAGCAGGCCATCTTGCTCACAACCGAGCGGCCTACAGGAGAGCTGTTAGGGAGGCAAAGTTCCGCAAGGGACATGCAAATGAATGAATGAGTTAGCGACAAGTAGTAAAAAGTAGACAGCGGCAAGTAGAAAATGGACCCAGAGACAAGCAATAAAATTAGAAAGCAGCAAATAGTAAATGTAGACAGCGACAAGTGGTAAATGTAGACAGCGACAAGTGGTAAATGTAGACAGCGACAAGTGGTAAATGTAGACAGCAACAAGTGGTACATGTAGAGAGCTGACAAATAGTAAAAAGTAGTCCGCAACTGGAAGAAGTGGACAGTTTTGAATATCTTGGATCACTACTAACTAATAATGGAGATACAATGAGGGAAATTAAAAGGAGGACATCTATTGCTCTTCAGAAAGTAAAACAAATAAAGAATCTTTGGAGAGGAACAGACAGAACTACAAAAATACGATTTTTAAGGGCATGCATCTTTCCCATCGCAACATATGCCTGTGAGATCTGGACATTTAACAAAACAGCTGAGAAACACATAAATGCCTTTGAATGTAAATGTTACAGAAGAGTTCTCCAAATATCGTGGACACAAAAAAGAACAAATAAGAGCTTAATATTGAAGAAGGCTGGCTAGTAAAGAGGATTAAAGAGAGAAAACTTAAATATTTTGGACACATTAAACGTCATGATATTTTAGAGAACACCATTTTAGAAGGATACATAATGGGAAAAAGAAAAAGAGGAAGACCAAAACGAAGATGGTTGCAAGACACCGTTGATGGTCTGCAAATGGACGCAGCAGCAGCAGGCCATCTTGCTCACAACCGAGCGGCCTACAGGAGAGCTGTTAGGGAGGCAAAGTTCCGCAAGGGACATGCAAATGAATGAATGAGTTAGCGACAAGTAGTAAAAGTAGACAGCGGCAAGTAGAAAATGGACCCAGAGACAAGCAATAAAATTAGAAAGCATCACGTAGTAAATGTAGTCAGAAACAAGTAGTAAACTTGAGCAGCGACAAGTAGTAAACCTGGACAGCGACAAGTAGTAAACCTGGACAGCGACAAGTAGTAAACCTGGACAGCAGCAAGCAGCAAAACGTAGTCAGCGACAAGTAGTAAACTTGGATAGCAGCAAGTACTAAAGTCAGAGACAAGTAGCAAACTTAAATAGCATCAGGTAATAAACGGCTATAAACATCAGGTAGTAAACGGCTGTAAACATCAGGTAGTAAACGGCTATAAACAGCAAGTAGTAAACGGCTATAAACATCAGGTAGTAAACGGCTATAAACATCAGGTAGTAAACGGCTGTAAACAGCAGGTAGTAAACGGCTATAAACAGCAGGTAGTAAACGGCTATAAACAGCAAGTAGTGAACGGATGTAAACATCGGGTAGTAAACTGTTGTAAACAGCAGGTAGTAAACGGCTATAAACATCAGGCAGTAAACGGCTGTAAACAGCAGGTAGTAAACTACTATAAACATCAGGTCATAAACGGCTATAAACATCAGGTAGTAAAGGGCTATAAACAACAAGTAGTAAACGGCTATAAACAGCAAGTAGTAAACGGCTATAAACAGGAAGTACTAAATGGCTATAAACAGCTAGTAGTAAACGGCTATAAACAGCAAGTAGTAAACGGATGTAAGTAGCAGGTAGTAACCGACTATAAACATCAGGTAGTAAAGGGCTGTAAACAGCAGATAGTAAAAGGCTATAAACAGTAGATAGTAAACGGTTATAAACAGCAGGTAGTAAACGGCGATAAACAGCAGGTACCAAACTACTACAAGCAGCAGGTAGCAAAATACTAAAAGCAACAGGTAGTAAACAACGATAAGCAGCAGGTAGAAAACGGCGATAAGCATCAGAGGTAGATAGCAACATGCATCAGAAGTAGATAGCAACAAGCAGTAAGTAGACAGCAACAAGCAGCAAGTAGACAGCAACAAGCAGTGAGTAGACAGCAACAAGCAGCAAGTAGACAGCAACAAGCAGTAAGTAGACAGCAACAAGCAGCAAGTAGGCAGCAACAAGCATCAGAAGTAGATAGCAACAAGCAAAAGTAGACAGCAACAAGCAGCAAGTAGGCAGCAACAAGCATCAGAAGTAGATAACAACAAGCAAAAGTAGACAGCAACAAGCAGCTGAAGTAAACAACAACAGGCAGCTGAAGTAGACAGAAATAAGCAGCAGAAGTAGACAGCAGCAAGTAGCAAAAGTAGATAGCGACAAGCAACAGAAGTAGATAGCAACAAGCAGCTAGTGTAGACAACAACAAGCAGCAGAAGTACGAGGGGTGATTGATAAGTTCTCGGCAAGGTACAAATACCTGAAACGCACAGCTGATATTAGGTGCATTTGTAGATCAGGTTAATGTAAGATTAAACACCAAGTTTCAGGAAATTAATTGCAACTATTTTTTTTACAAGCTACTGAAGTGGTAAGGGGTGGCAGAAATTGAGAAAATGGACAAAATGTCTCATCGAGCAGTCATTCGCTACCTCTGCATCAAGGGATTATCATCGAAGGAGATCCATGAGGATATGGTAGAAACTCTAGGGGAGAGTGTCCCTTCTTACAGCACAGTGAAGAAATGGGCAGTTCAATTCAAACATGGAAGGGAGAGTCTGGAAGATGATCCCCGTCCAGGAAGATCAAGAACGGTAACCACCGATGAAACCACCGGCAGAATCCATGACATGATAATGGAGGATCGAAGACTAACTGAGCGGTACATTGCTTCTGAGTTGGGCATCTCCCAGGAACGTGTTCATGTCATTATTCACAATGATCTTCAAATGACAAAGGTTTCTGCTCGATGGGTCCTAAAACTTCTTGGAGCTGATCACAAACGACAGGGTCTCAACATGTCAAAAGACAATCTTGGCCATTTTTCTGCACATCCTGAAAAGTTTCTTCAGCAATTTGTGACTATGGATGAGATTTTGGTTCATCATTTTGAACCAGAAACCAAAGAACAGTCAAAGCAGTGGAAACATCATGGATCCTCACCTCCAAAGAAAGCAAGGGTGGTTCTGTCTGCAGGCAAAGTGATGGCTTCCATCTTTTAGGATTCAGAAGGTGTGCTATTGGTAGACTATCTTCACAAGGGCAGAACGGTCACCGGGGCCTATTACGCTAATCTTGTGAAGCAACTGCGGGTCAAACTGAAGGAAAAGCGTTGAGGGAAATTGACAAGAGGAGTCATCTTTCATTAAGACAATGCTCCAGTTCACAAGTCGGTGGTGGCAATGGCTGTCATTCATGAATGCGGCTTCCATCATCTTGAACATCCTCCTTATTCCCCAGATTTGGCCCCTTCGGACTATTAACTGTTTACCAAACTCAAAAAGGAGCTCAGTGGTTTCAAATTTGCTTCATATGATGACGTCATTCATGCTGTAGACCACTTTCTACTGGCACAAGATGCTGTCTTTTACAAAGAAGGGATCCGTATGCTCCAGGATCGCTGGACCAAATGCATAAACTTGCAAGGGGACTATGTTGAGAAATAACCCACAAAGGATAGTCCACAAATAATCAACAAGAGGCAAAAGTAGATAGCAACATGCATCAGAAGTAGATAGCAACAAGCAGTAAGTAGACAGCAACAAGCAGCAAGTAGACAGCAACAAGCAGTGAGTAGACAGCAACAAGCAGCAAGTAGACAGCAACAAGCAGTAAGTAGACAGCAACAAGCAGCAAGTAGGCAGCAACAAGCATCAGAAGTAGATAGCAACAAGCAAAAGTAGACAGCAACAAGCAGCAAGTAGGCAGCAACAAGCATCAGAAGTAGATAACAACAAGCAAAAGTAGACAGCAACAAGCAGCTGAAGTAAACAACAACAGGCAGCTGAAGTAGACAGAAATAAGCAGCAGAAGTAGACAGCAGCAAGTAGCAAAAGTAGATAGCGACAAGCAACAGAAGTAGATAGCAACAAGCAGCTAGTGTAGACAACAACAAGCAGCAGAAGTACGAGGGGTGATTGATAAGTTCTCGGCAAGGTACAAATACCTGAAACGCACAGCTGATATTAGGTGCATTTGTAGATCAGGTTAATGTAAGATTAAACACCAAGTTTCAGGAAATTAATTGCAACTATTTTTTTTACAAGCTACTGAAGTGGTAAGGGGTGGCAGAAATTGAGAAAATGGACAAAATGTCTCATCGAGCAGTCATTCGCTACCTCTGCATCAAGGGATTATCATCGAAGGAGATCCATGAGGATATGGTAGAAACTCTAGGGGAGAGTGTCCCTTCTTACAGCACAGTGAAGAAATGGGCAGTTCAATTCAAACATGGAAGGGAGAGTCTGGAAGATGATCCCCGTCCAGGAAGATCAAGAACGGTAACCACCGATGAAACCACCGGCAGAATCCATGACATGATAATGGAGGATCGAAGACTAACTGAGCGGTACATTGCTTCTGAGTTGGGCATCTCCCAGGAACGTGTTCATGTCATTATTCACAATGATCTTCAAATGACAAAGGTTTCTGCTCGATGGGTCCTAAAACTTCTTGGAGCTGATCACAAACGACAGGGTCTCAACATGTCAAAAGACAATCTTGGCCATTTTTCTGCACATCCTGAAAAGTTTCTTCAGCAATTTGTGACTATGGATGAGATTTTGGTTCATCATTTTGAACCAGAAACCAAAGAACAGTCAAAGCAGTGGAAACATCATGGATCCTCACCTCCAAAGAAAGCAAGGGTGGTTCTGTCTGCAGGCAAAGTGATGGCTTCCATCTTTTAGGATTCAGAAGGTGTGCTATTGGTAGACTATCTTCACAAGGGCAGAACGGTCACCGGGGCCTATTACGCTAATCTTGTGAAGCAACTGCGGGTCAAACTGAAGGAAAAGCGTTGAGGGAAATTGACAAGAGGAGTCATCTTTCATTAAGACAATGCTCCAGTTCACAAGTCGGTGGTGGCAATGGCTGTCATTCATGAATGCGGCTTCCATCATCTTGAACATCCTCCTTATTCCCCAGATTTGGCCCCTTCGGACTATTAACTGTTTACCAAACTCAAAAAGGAGCTCAGTGGTTTCAAATTTGCTTCATATGATGACGTCATTCATGCTGTAGACCACTTTCTACTGGCACAAGATGCTGTCTTTTACAAAGAAGGGATCCGTATGCTCCAGGATCGCTGGACCAAATGCATAAACTTGCAAGGGGACTATGTTGAGAAATAACCCACAAAGGATAGTCCACAAATAATCAACAAGAGGCAAAAGTAGACAGCAACAAGAAGCAGAAGTAGATAGCGAACAAACAGGAGATGTAGATAGCAACAGGCAGCAGAAGTAGACAACAACAAGCAGGAAGTAGACAACAACAAGCAACAGAAGTAGACAACAACAAGCAGCAGAAGTAGACAACAACAAGCAGCAGAAGTAGACAACAACAAGCAGCAGAAGTAGACAACAACAAGCAGCAGAAGTAGACAACAACAAGCAGCAGAAGTAGACAACAACAAGCAGCAGAAGTAGACAACAACAAGCAGCAGAAGTAGACAACAACAAGTAGAAGTAGACAACAACAAGCAACAGAAGTAGATAGCAACAAGCAGCAAGTGTAGACAACAACAAGCAGCAGAAGTACGAGGGGTGATTGATAAGTTCTCGGCAAGGTACAAATACCTGAAACGCACAGCTGATATTAGGTGCATTTGTAGATCAGGTTAATGTAAGATTAAACACCAAGTTTCAGGAAATTAATTGCAACTATTTTTTTTACAAGCTACTGAAGTGGTAAGGGGTGGCAGAAATTGAGAAAATGGACAAAATGTCTCATCGAGCAGTCATTCGCTACCTCTGCATCAAGGGATTATCATCGAAGGAGATCCATGAGGATATGGTAGAAACTCTAGGGGAGAGTGTCCCTTCTTACAGCACAGTGAAGAAATGGGCAGTTCAATTCAAACATGGAAGGGAGAGTCTGGAAGATGATCCCCGTCCAGGAAGATCAAGAACGGTAACCACCGATGAAACCACCGGCAGAATCCATGACATGATAATGGAGGATCGAAGACTAACTGAGCGGTACATTGCTTCTGAGTTGGGCATCTCCCAGGAACGTGTTCATGTCATTATTCACAATGATCTTCAAATGACAAAGGTTTCTGCTCGATGGGTCCTAAAACTTCTTGGAGCTGATCACAAACGACAGGGTCTCAACATGTCAAAAGACAATCTTGGCCATTTTTCTGCACATCCTGAAAAGTTTCTTCAGCAATTTGTGACTATGGATGAGATTTTGGTTCATCATTTTGAACCAGAAACCAAAGAACAGTCAAAGCAGTGGAAACATCATGGATCCTCACCTCCAAAGAAAGCAAGGGTGGTTCTGTCTGCAGGCAAAGTGATGGCTTCCATCTTTTAGGATTCAGAAGGTGTGCTATTGGTAGACTATCTTCACAAGGGCAGAACGGTCACCGGGGCCTATTACGCTAATCTTGTGAAGCAACTGCGGGTCAAACTGAAGGAAAAGCGTTGAGGGAAATTGACAAGAGGAGTCATCTTTCATTAAGACAATGCTCCAGTTCACAAGTCGGTGGTGGCAATGGCTGTCATTCATGAATGCGGCTTCCATCATCTTGAACATCCTCCTTATTCCCCAGATTTGGCCCCTTCGGACTATTAACTGTTTACCAAACTCAAAAAGGAGCTCAGTGGTTTCAAATTTGCTTCATATGATGACGTCATTCATGCTGTAGACCACTTTCTACTGGCACAAGATGCTGTCTTTTACAAAGAAGGGATCCGTATGCTCCAGGATCGCTGGACCAAATGCATAAACTTGCAAGTGTAGACAACACAAGCAGCAAGTGTAGACAACAACAAGCAGTAGAAGTAGACAACAACAGTAGCAAGTGTAGACAACAACAAGTAGTAGAAGTAGACAACAACAAGTAGTAGAAGTAGACAACAACAAGTAGTAGAAGTAGACAACAACAAGTAGTAGAAGTAGACAACAACAAGTAGTAGAAGTAGACAACAACAAGTAGTAGAAGTAGACAACAACAAGTAGTAGAAGTAGACAACAACAAGTAGCAAGTGTAGACAACAACAAGTAGCACGTGTAGACAACAAGTAGCACGTGTAGACAACAACAAGCAGCAAGTGTAGACAACAACAAGTAGCAAGTGTAGACAGCAACAAGTAGCAAGTGTAGACAACAACAAGCAGCAGAAGTAGACAACACAAGCAGCAAGTGTAGACACAACAAGTAGCAAGTGTAGACAACAAGTAGCAAGTGTAGACAGCAACAAGCAGTAGAAGTAGACAACAACAAGTAGCAAGTGTAGACAACACAAGCAGCAAGTGTAGACAACAACAAGCAGTAGAAGCAGACAACAACAAGCAGTAGAAGCAGACAACAACAAGCAGTAGAAGTAGACACAACAAGTAGCACGTGTAGACAACAACAAGTAGCAAGTGTAGACAACAAGTAGCAAGTGTAGACAGCAACAAGCAGCAAGTGTAGACAACAACAAGTAGTAGAAGTAGACACAACAAGTAGCAAGTGTAGACAACAACAGTAGCAAGTGTAGACAACAAGTAGCACGTGTAGACAACAAGTAGCACGTGTAGACAACAAGTAGCAAGTGTAGACAGCAACAAGTAGCAAGTGTAGACAACAACAAGTAGAAGTAGACAACAACAAGCAGTAGAAGTAGACAACAACAAGTAGAAGTAGACAACAACAAGCAGTAGAAGTAGACAACACAAGCAGCAAGTGTAGACAACACAAGTAGCAAGTGTAGACAACAAGTAGCAAGTGTAGACAACACAAGCAGCAAGTGTAGACAGCAACAAGCAGCAAGTGTAGACACAACAAGTAGCACGTGTAGACAACAACAAGTAGCACGTGTAGACAACAAGTAGCACGTGTAGACAACAAGTAGCAAGTGTAGACACAACAAGTAGCAAGTGTAGACAACAAGTAGCAAGTGTAGACAGCAACAAGTAGCAAGTGTAGACAACAACAAGTAGCAAGTGTAGACAACAACAAGTAGCAAGTGTAGACAACAACAAGTAGCAAGTGTAGACAACAACAAGTAGCAAGTGTAGACAACAACAGTAGCAAGTGTAGACACAACAAGTAGCACGTGTAGACAACAAGTAGCACGTGTAGACAACAAGTAGCAAGTGTAGACAACAACAAGTAGTAGAAGTAGACAACAACAAGTAGTAGAAGTAGACAACAACAAGTAGCAAGTGTAGACAACAACAAGTAGTAGAAGTAGACAACAACAAGTAGCAAGTGTAGACAACAACAAGTAGCAAGTGTAGACAACAACAAGCAGCAAGTGTAGACAGCAACAAGCAGCAAGTGTAGACAACAACAAGCAGCAGAAGTAGACAACAACAAGTAGCAAGTGTAGACAACAACAAGCAGCAGAAGTAGACAACAACAAGTAGCAAGTGTAGACAACAACAAGTAGCAAGTGTAGACAACAACAAGTAGCAAGTGTAGACAACAACAAGTAGCAAGTGTAGACAACAACAAGCAGCAAGTGTAGACAACAACAAGTAGCAAGTGTAGACAACAACAAGCAGCAGAAGTAGACAACAACAAGTAGCAAGTGTAGACAACAACAAGTAGCAAGTGTAGACAACAACAAGCAGCAGAAGTAGACAACAACAAGTAGCAAGTGTAGACAACAACAAGCAGCAAGTGTAGACAACAACAAGTAGCAAGTGTAGACAACAACAAACAGTAGAAGTAGACAACAACAAGTAGCAAGTGTAGACAACAACAAACAGTAGAAGTAGACAACAACAAGTAGCACGTGTAGACAACAACAAACAGTAGAAGTAGACAACAATCTGATATTGTAAGAAACAAAATGGACGGAGTAGACTTGACAAACGAAGAGTTAGAGGAACTCGGGACTGGTCAGTTTCTACATGAAAAGTTTCAGAAGCAGTAAGAAAAGAACTGGGTCATAACTACTCAATAACACATTTCATTCCAAGACGTGGAAGGGGTTGTGATTGTGGTGGTGGTGTTGGTGATGATGATGATGATGATGATGGTAATGATGGTAATGATGATGATGATGGTGATGATGATGATGATGATGGTAATGATGATGATGATGACGATGATGATGATGATGATGGTGGTGGTGGTGGTGGTAGCTGCGTGAGGGCAAGGGGGGCAGAGAGTTTTCTCCCATTCCTGAGACCTCGCATCACGTGACCAGCTACCAGGAAAGTAATTCTCTCCGGAAATCTCGCACTGACTGATCAGGTCATTAAATTAGGTCACAGGGTTGAGCTGAATTTGCCAACTCCATGGAGCTAGTCAGGGTATAAACATCTCAACATAAAAAAGCAGCCTTTGGGAGTTACCACGGAAATATTTCACTCTTTACTTTACAAAGGGAAACATTGCTGTAACAGGGATAAAACTATGCAAACAAAGAGAGTGTTATCACAGGAATAAAAATATACAAACACAGACAGTGTTATAATAGGGATAAAATTATGCATACAAAGACATTGTTATAAGAGCGATAAAACTATTCAGACAAAGACATTGTTATGACAGGGATAAAATTATGCAAACAAAGGCAGTGTTATAACAGGGACAAAACTATACAGACAAAGACATTGTTATAACAGGGATAAAACTATGCAAACAAATACACTGGTATAACAACGATTAAACTATGCAAAGACATTGTTATAACAACCATAAAATAATACTGACATATCTGTCTCTGTGTGCGTGTATATGCGTGTGTGGGCGTAGATGTGTGTGTTGTGTATGTTGTATTGTTTATATGTGTTGTGTTGTGTGTGTTGTATTTGTTGTGCATGTGTTGTGTCTGTTGGGTGTGTTGTGTTGTGTTGTATGAGTTGAATGGTGTGTGTTATATGTGTTGTATGTGCTGTGTTGTGTATGTTGTGTTGTGTGTGTTGGCGGTTTTGTGTAGTGTGTGATGTAATGTGTGTGTGGTAATGTATGTTGTTTGTATTGCGTGTGTTTTATTGTGTGAGTTGTGTTGTGTGTTTGTTGTGTTCTATGTGTTGTGTTGTCTGTGTTTTGTGTTGTCTGTGTTGTATTGCGTTGTGTTGTGTTTGCTGTTTCTGTGTATTGTGTTGCTTTGTGTTGTGTGTGTTGTGCTGTGTGTGTTGTATTGTGTTGCGTGTGTTATGTTATTTGTGTTGTGTTGTCAGTGTTGTGTAGCAGATGTTGTGTTACGTTGCGTGTGTTGTGTAGCGTTTGTTCAGTTGTGTTTGTTCTGTCTTGTGTGTTGTGTGTATTGTGTTGTGTCTTATGTGTTGTCTTGTATTGTGTGTTGTGTTGTTTTGCGTGTGTTGTGTGTCCTGTGTTGTGTGTGTTGTTATTTGTGTTGTGTTGTGTTGCGTTCGTTGTGTGTGTTTACTTGTGTGTATTGTGATGTTTATGTTGTATTGTGTATTGTGTTTATTGTTTGTGTGGTGTGTGTTGTTATGTGTTTGTTGTGTGTTGTGTTTGTCGTGTGTGTTGTGCGTTATGTGCGTCTTGTGTTGTGTATATTGTGTGTTATGTGTGATGTGCATGTTGACTGTGCTGTGTATGTTGCGTGTGTTGTGTGTGATGCATTGTGCTTGTTTTGTGTTGTGTGTGTTTTGTTGTGTTCTATATGTTATGTGTGTTGTGTTGTTTGTGTTGTGTTGTAGTGTGTTTTGTGTGTGTTCTGTTGTCTATGTTCTATTTTGTTTGCTGTGTTGTGTGAATTGCGTTGTTTGTTATGTGTGTTGAATTGTGTGTGATGAATTATATGTGCTATTTTGTGTGTTATGTTACATTGTGTTTTGTGTTGTGCGTGTTGTGTGTGTTGTATTGAGTGTGTTGTGTTATGTTTTATTTTGTTTTTCTGGCAGATTGTTGTGTTGTTTGTGTTTTGTTGTTTTGTGTGTGTTGTGATGGAGTGTGTGTTCTGCATTGTGTGTGTTGTATTGTATTGTGTATGTTGTGTTGTGTATGTTGTACTTTAATGTGTGTGTTGTGGTTTCTGTCTTGTGCTGTATCGTATGTGTTATGTTGTATTGTTTTCATTGTGTTTGTTGATTGTGGTGTGTTTCTTGTGCGTGTTGTGATGTGTGGGTTGTGTTTTATTGTGCGTGTTGTGTTGTATTTTGTGTATTGTGCTGAGTTTGTTCTGTGTTGTGTTTGTTGTATTTTGTGTGTGTTGTGTTAGTTGTATTGTTTGTGTTGTGGTGTGTTTGTTGTGTTGTATTTGTTGTGTGTGTTGTTTTGTGTGTGTTGTGTGTACTGTTTGTTGTATGTGCTGTGTTGTGTTTGTTGTGTGTGTGTTGTGTTTTGTGTAATGTGTGTGTTCTGTTTGCTGTATTTTTGTGTTGTGGATTGTGTGAGTGGGTGTTGTTTGTTGTGTGTGTTGTGTGTTTTGTTTGTGGCTATTGTGCGTGTTATGTGTTTTGTGTATGTTTGTGTTGTGCTTTGTGTTTTGTGTTTTCTATGTGCTTTCTATGCGTTATGTGTGTGTCGTGTGTTGTGTGTGTGAGTGCGTGCGTGTGTATGTATGTGTGTGAACGAACCTTAAGTCCGAAATGCACATGAAACTTCCTCAAAGTTTTTGCACAAACGCCTGTAATTTGTCTTTTTTCAGCTCTTGCCCAGGTGATCCCTCTATTGCTCAAGATCATCTCTGTTCTTTTGCATTTCTCCTTTAGTCTACCCTTACTTCTGTTGTTATTCTCCATGTTTCCTTTAGTCTACCTTTACTTCTGTTGTTATTCTCCATGTTTCCTTTAGTCTACCCTTACTTCTGTTGTTCTTTTGCATGTCTCCTTTAGTCTACCCTTACTTTAGTTGTTCTCCATTTTTCCTTTTGTCTACTTTTACTTCTGTTGCTCTTCTCCATTTTCCTTTAGTCTACTTTTACTTCTGTTGTTCTTCTCCATGTTTCCTTTAGTCTACCTCTACTTCTGTTGTTCTTCTCCATGTTTCCTTTATTCTACCTGTATTTCTGTTCTTCTTCTCCAAGTTTCCTTTAGTCTACCCTTACTTCTGTTGTTCTTCTCCAAGTTTCCTTTAGTCTACCCTTACTTCTGTTGTTCTTCTCCAAGTTTCCTTTAGTCTACCCTTACTTCTGTTGTTCTTCTCCAAGTTTCCCTTAGTCTACCCTTACTTCTGCTGTTCTTCTCCATATCTCCTTTAGTATACCTTTACTTCTCTTCCAAGCCTCCTTGGTCTTCCCTTCCTTTTGTTGATCTTGTCCATGCTTTTCTTTTGTCTCCCTTACTTCTGTTGGTCTTTTCCATATTTCCTCTAGTCTGTCCCTACTTCTGTTGTTCTTCTCCATTCTCATTTAGTCTACCCTTAGTTCTGTTGTTCTTCTCCATGTTTCCTCTTGTCTACCCCTATTTCTGTTTTTCTTCTCCATGTCTTCTTTGGTCTCCCTTTCTTCTGTTGTTCTTCTCTATATGTCCTCTAGTCTACCCCTAATTCTGTTGTTCTTCTCTATATGTCCTCTAGTCTACCCCTACTTCTGTTGTTCTTCTCTATATGTCCTCTAGTCTACCCCTACTTCTATTGTTCTTCTCTATATGTCCTCTAGTCTACCCCTACTTCTGTTGATCTTCTCCATGTTTCTGTTAGTCTACCCTTACTTCTGTTGATCTTCTCCATGTTTCTGTTAGTCTACCCTTACTTCTGTTGATCTTATCCATGTTTCTGTTAGTCTACCCTTACTTCTGTTGGTCTTATCCATGTTTCCTTTAATATACCTTTACTTCTTTTCCATGCCTCCTTGGTCTTGCTTTAGTTCTGTTCCCCCGTGCTGTCAGTCTTAGTGCTGTCTCTGGTCAATGACAGGCAGGAATGTCTCAAGCAACCACAATTACCGGTAGATCGTGCTCCTCCACTCCTTTGGTTCAAGCATGATAGCGAGATCAATGTAAGAGCTGCAGTCACAGAAAGAGACGGTTTATATGTTTAGTACACCAGCATGTAGATTGTTACATGGCACGTATTTGATGACCGATATTTCTAAGTTTTGTTATATTGCACTTATTTGATGGTCGACATTTCTAAGTGTGTTATATTGCACATATTTGATGGTGGACATTTCTAAGTTTTGTTATACTGCACTTATATGATGGTCAACATTTCTAAATTTTGTTATATTGCACTGATTTGATGGTCGACCTTTCTAAGTTTTGTTATAGTGCACTTATTTGAAGGTCGACATTTTTATGTTTTGTTATAATTCATTTATTTTGTGGTCGAAATTTGTACGTTTTGCTATTCTGCACTTATTTGCTGGTCGACATTTCTAAATTTTGTTATATTGCACTTATTTTGTTATATTGAACTTATTTGGCGGTAGACATTTCTAAATTTTGTTATATTGCCCTTATTTTGTTATACTGCACTTACTTTGATATACTGCACTTATTTTGTTATACTGCACTTATTTGGTGGTCTACATTTCTAAATTTTGGTATATTGCACTTATTTTGTTATATTGCACTTATTTTGTTATATTGCACTTATTTTGTTATATTGCACTTATTTTGTTATATTGCACTTATTTGATGGTCGACATTTCTAAAGCTTCTCCTGTGTAACACTTCTAAGACTGGCGGGACGGAGCTTTTGTTCCCGGTCTGGAAACTAGTGTTTTGATCTCAGAAGAAATCAACTTTGGCATCTACACGGGGGGGGGGGGGGGGGGGGGGAGGTTTACCTGGCATTTTTTCATGTGGGATGATCACAATTTAAACAAGTCACTTGACCGGTCAGTCTTTGACCACACAAGCTAGAACTCGAGTTTTGGCGAGTACCTTGTCGCTGGGGCAGCGAACAGTTGGCAGTTTGACACTCGTGACCGAAGGTTAAACATTGTAAGGCAAAGCTGGAGAAACTGAACAGCAGCTGGCAGAAACATTTCTCGTCAAGGTCACTCAGGAAGGTAATCTCTCTCAGTTTACAGAATAGTGTGTCAGTGTTAAGTTTTGATCTGGAATCAGTGCATTTCTATAGCATATGTACATACTAGATAAAACCTGGAATGTTTGGCCTGGGTGACCTTTGAATAAACTTAATGATTTATATGCTGGCTTTTATGTCCCGCAAGTCCCTGTCCCAGCATCCTTTCATTGTATGGCAGAGTGTGTCAAATTAAGACACCGTGTTAATTTATATGTCAGTGTTGAAATAATAACAATGAACAATAAATTATGAGTTTCTCTACGCGTGTATGTGGTGTATATTTCTGTGTGTCTGTGTTTGTGTTTCTATGTGAATGTGTCTGTATGTGCACGTGTCTTTATGTGTATGTGTCTGTGTGTATATGTGTCTGTGTGTAGGTGTATATGTGTCTGTGTGTATATGTGTCTATGTGTGTCTGTGTGTGTGATACAGAAACGGCATTATGCATATATTTTATGATACGTGAGCTAGCCCTAAATGTTATGAGATTCTTAGAAAATACTAGAGTTTGTTAGAATCTTGGCTACGTCTGTATACTGTGAGATAATCTAGCCATAAATTTTATGAGATTCTTAGAAAATACTAGAGTTTGTTAGAATCTTGGCTAGGTCTGTGTACTGTGAGATAATCTAACTATAAATTTTATGAGATTCTTAGAAAATACTAGAGTTTGTTAGAATCTTGGCTAGGTCTGTATACTGTGAGATAATCTAGCTATAAATTTTATGAGATTCTTAGAAAATACTAGAGTTTGTTAGAATCTTGGCTAGGTCTGTATACTGTGAGATAATCTAGCCATAAATTTTATGAGATTCTTAGAAAATACTAGAGTCTGTTAGAATCTTGGCTAGGTATGTATACTGTGAGATAATCTAGCTATAAATTTTATGAGATTCTTAGAAAATACTAGAGTTTGTTAGAATCTTGGCTAGGTCTGTATACTGTGAGATAATCTAGCCATCAATTTTATGAGATTCTTAGAAAATACTAGAGTCTGTTAGAATCTTGGCTAGGTATGTATACTGTGAGATAATCTAGCTATAAATTTTATGAGATTCTTAGAAAATTCTAGAGTTTGTTAGAATCTTGGCTAGGTCTGTATACTGTGAGATAATCTAGCTATAAATTTTATGAGATTCTTAGAAAATGCTAGAGTTTGTTAGAATCTTGGCTAGGTCTGTATACTGTGAGATAATCTAACCATAAATTTTATGAGATTCTTAGAAAATACTAGAGTCTGTTAGAATCTTGGCTAGGTCTGTATACTGTGAGATAATCTAGCCATAAAGTTTATGAGATTCTTAATTTCTTGGGAGGCCTTGGATCTTGTGAGATTCTTGCTAAGACTTCCATCCTGTGAGATCTCTCTCTCTCTCTCTCTCTCTCTCTCTCTCTCTCTCTCGACGCCTAGCTGTGTACAAGGTGTATTTTGTAGCTGCTGATATTTCAATTCTTTTACTTTTTATTTCAAATACATGGAGGATGATATTTATATTTGTAAACTTTTAAATTTATTGTCTTTCTAATGGAGGATGATACTTATGTTGGTAAACTTCTGATGTTATTGTCTTTCTAGTGGAGGGTGATACTCATGTTGGTAAACTTCTGATGTTATTGTCTTTCTAGTGGAGGGTGATACTCATGTTGGTAAACTTCTGATGTTACTGTGTTTCTAGAGGACGGTGATACTTACATTGGTAAACTTCTGATGTTATTGTGTTTCTAGTGGAATACGAAATCTCTTCGAAGTATGGGAATTTGTGGATTTTATTTCATAAAATTGCGGTAAGACAATCTTTCTCTGTGTTCATACTGGTCTCCATCATTTTCTCTTAAACCACGTGGTCTGTCCTGATTGTTTTATCTGTTTAATCCGGACATTATGCAACCATGATTCAGTGCCGAACAGAAGGTACAGGATGAAGTAAGAGAACACAGTGTTGTAGGATTATACCTCGACAAAATCGCAGACAAAGCAATTTAGTGAGTGAGAGAGGAAGCAAAATGACAAGAGAATTACCTGGGACCCGAACCACGGACTCCGGTAGGACGAGCAACCGTCTAGACACGAGAGAACAGCGTGCTAACGAACTGCGCTATCTCGCACCACCAAAAAAAAAAAAGGTGTTTAAAAGCGGAGTCATTAGTAACTGTTCAGTGGACACGAGGGATCGTGACACCCGGAAAGAAACGAGGTCGTGACACAGAAATTCCGTGGCTTAGATTCAGTCTCTCTAGCAGGTACCAACTTTAGACAAACATACACACGGTCTGGAATATCAACTGGCGGTTACAAACTTAACAACTATGCAGACGACACAGTTCTGATTGCTAAAAGTGAAGGGAAGCTACAGGTTCTTCTGGACATCGTGGTTCATGAAAGTAAAAGTAAAGGTCTCACCCTGAACAAAAAGAAGTGATGGTCATCTCAAAGAAAAGAATACCACCAAAATGTACCATTACCATCAATGGCACAAATCTGAAACAAGTTGATAGATTCAAGTACTTAGGAACAATTATAACAACTGATAGGAAATGTCACAACGAAATAAAAAGCAGACGTGCTCAGGTCAAGTCAACATTCCAGAAAATGAGACACATCTTGTGCAACAGATCCATATCAATGGAAACAAGATTCCGAGTACTTAAATGTTACATCGAGCCAATTTTGTTTTATGGATGTGAAGCATGGTCTATGAATAAGAAATGGAGGCCATGGAGATGTGGTTTATAAGAAGGATGTTGAAGGTACCATGGACAGCCAAGAAAACCAACGAAGAAGTCTTAAGAGAGGCTGGAGTTAAAAGGTAAATTACAGCAACGATCAAAGGCAGACAAGCGAGATTTGTAGGAGATATTTTCTGAGAAGAGGAAAATTGGAACACATTGTGGCAACTGGAAAAACTGAGGGAAGAAAAGAGAGAGGAAGGCAGAGAGAGAGAGAGAGAGAGAGGGAGAGAGAGAGAGAGAAGTTACTGGATGGGCTGTCAATGTGGCTAGAAAGAAAGTCACCGGCGGATCTCATAATCAAGTCTAAAGACAGGGAATTGTGGAGAGAAATGATCGCCTTCGCCATGCGGCACTTGATTGATTGATTGACACACGGTCTCTTGTCATGTCTGGTTGAACAACAATAACAAACGAACAAATACTTATTACATGAAGTTAGTTCCAGGTCTAGTTTGAGGAATATTTTGTTATAAACATGAAACCACGAGACTCTCGTGCGATAAAGTAAGAATCTAAGCCACGCTGTCCCCTCGTGGCTGGACGGCCGCTCGTCCTACCACAGTCCGTGGTTCGAGTCTCATGTAAGTCTCTTGTGAATTTTCTTTCTCTCACGTCCCACTAAAGTGGTTTATCTACGATGTTTTCCAGTCTAATCCTAGAAAACTGTGTTAACTTACTTTCCCGTCCGAAAGCGTCGTTGTTTCGTATTTATAAAAAAAAAATGCTTCCAGAAGGCACATCCTGTCGGGTGACCAACAAGCTCGGCCGTCGGGTCAATCTCTGCTCCAACACGACAAAGAACTTTATCTTAAACAAACAAAAGGCCGTGGGAACAAGGCTCAAGAAATATGATAACCCACCGGCCTTAACGATAAAATATACCACCGAGGGACAGTGTGTAGTTGTTACATGTCACAACAACGAGGGACAGTGTGTAGTTGTTACATGTCACAACAACGAGGGACAGTGTGTAGTTGTTACATGTCACAACAACGAGGGACAGTGTGTAGTTGTTACATGTCACAACAAGGGACAATGTGTAGTTGTTACATGTCACAACTACGAGGGACAGTGTGTACTTGTTACATGTCACAACAACGAGGGACAATGTGTAGTTGTTACATGTCACAACTACGAGGGACAATGTGTAGTTGTTACATGTCACAACAACGAGGGACAATGTGTAGTTGTTACATGTCACAACTACGAGGGACAATGTGTAGTTGTTACATGTCACAACAACGAGGGACAATGTGTAGTTGTTACATGTCACAACAACGAGGGACAGTGTGTAGTTGTTATATGTCACAACGAGGGACAATGTGTAGTTGTCATATGTCACAAAAACGAGGGACGGTGTTGTTGTTACATGTCAGAACACAGTGCACTATGAGTCCCTAAGGCAAGCCCTTATAAAGTGCTATCAAACAGAAAGAGAAGAGAAGTGCGACAAGCAAGGCGTTAATGTTGAGGACATCATAAAAACATGTCTTCACAATACATTTTCACCACAACAAGAACAAAGTGATGGTACAAGGTGATGTTGCGACTATCGAATCCTGGCTGACAAAAAAAAAAGTTTAAGGAGCTAGAAGATGTAAACTTAAACACAGTCAAGAAAGTGATGCTCAGCCAACTACCACAACTCTCTCAAGCTGAGAGCCTAGGTGAACTAAATACAGTTATCACAAACATGGCTGTTAGTTTTGAAAATGCTACAGAGAAGACTATTGATATTATTCTAAATGCTACAGAGAAGACTACTGATATCATCAGTGATATAGCGGACCGCAGGAAAGCCCGGACAGTGGGACAGTCTGTATCAGAAAACGTTCCTTTCTCACCAGCATCAAAGAAGCTGTAGTCTCCAGCAACCACGAACCAGTACCTCCACTTATTGCAGGAGAGCCTAATAGAGAACAAGGAACAACACTTTCCAGTGAGAAGCCTCCAACATTTCCAGACACTCCTACTAAAAAGAAAAGACAGCCCATTCAACAATTCTAGCCCACCTGGTATATGTTAGAACAGAGTGCCTTGTCATATTATCAGTGACATGATTTGCTAGACACCGTTAAAGATCTAGTGAAAACCTTCATCAGTGACATGATTTGGTAGACACTGTTAAAGATCTAGTGAAAACCTTCATCAGTGACATGATTTGCTAGACACCGTTAAAGATCTAGTGAAAACCTTCATCAGTGACATGAAAAGTTTCCATCAGGCTGTTGCAATAAATATAAAAAAATCTGTTACTTGCCTCTGTGGCCACAACTTGGTAGAAACAGCTAAAGAAGTAGTGAAAACTCTCATAACTGACATGGAGATTAAACTACTATAATCAGTCAGTTCAGAGACCAATAGTATCAGAGAGGTAGTTCAGCAGCTCAGAGAATAAAAGTATCAGAGAAGAAGTTCAGTAGGTCAGAGAATAAAAGCCTCAGAGAAGAAGTTCAGCAGCTTAGAGAATAAAAGTATCAGAGAAGTTCAGCAGCTTAGAGAATAAAAGTATCAGAGAAGTTCAGCAGAATAGAGAATAAAAGTATCAGAGAAGCAGTTCTGCAGTTCAGAGAATAATATTATCAGAGAAGTTCAGCAGCTCAGAGAAAAATATTATCAGAGAAGTTCAGCAGCTTAGAGAATAAAAGTATCAGAGAAGTTCAGCAGCTTAGAGAATAAAAGTATCAGAGAAGTTCAGCAGAATAGAGAATAAAAGTATCAGAGAAGAAGTTCAGCAGCTCAGAGAATAAAAGTATCAGAGAAGTTCAGCAGCTTAGATAATAAAAGTATCAGAGAAGAGGTTCAGCAGTTTAGAGAATAAAAGTATCAGAGAAGTTCAGTAGATAGAAGAATAAAAGTATCAGAGAAGTTCAGCAGCTCAGAGAATAAAAGTATAAGAGAATTTCAACAGCTTAGAGAATAAAAGTATTAGAGACGTTCACCAGTTTAGAGAATAAAAGTATCAGAGAAGACGTTCAGCAGTTGAAAGAATAAAAGTATCAGAGAAGAAGTTCAGCAGCTTAGAGAATAAAAGAATCAGAGAAGAAGTTCAGCAGTTGAGAGAATAAAAGTATCAGAGAAGTTCAGCAGCTCAGAGAATGAAAGTATCATAGAAGATGTTCAACAGCTTAAAGAATAAAAGTATCAGAGAAGTTCAGCAGTTTAGAGAATAAAAGTATCAGAGAATTTCAGCAACTTAGAGAATAAAAGTATCAGAAAAGTTCAGCAGCTTAGAGAATAAAAGTATCAGAGAAGAAGTTCAGCAGTTTAGAGAATAAAAGTATCAGAGAAGAAGTTCAGCAGCTTAGAGAATAAAAGTATCAGAGAAGAAATTCAGCAGCTTAGAGAATAAAAGTATCAGAGAAGAAGTTCAGCAGCTTAGAGAATAAAAGTATCAGAGAAGAAGTTCAACAACGTATAGAATAAAAGTATCAGAGAAGAAGTTCAGCAGCTTAGAGAATAAAAGTATCAGAGAAGAAGTTCAGCAGCTCAGAGAATAAAAGTATCAGAGAAGTTCAGCAGCTTAGATAATAAAAGTAGCAGAGAAGAAATTCAGCAGCTCAGAGAATAAAAGTATCAGAGAAGAAGTTCAGCAGTTTGGAGAATAAAAGTATCAGAGAAGAAGTTCAGCAGCTTAGATAATAAAAGTAACAGAGAAGAAGTTCAGCAGCTTAGAGAATGAAAGTATCAGAGAAGTTCAGCAGTTTAGAGACTAAAAGTATCAAAGAAGTTCAGCAGCTAGAAGAATAAAAGTATCAGAGAAGAAGATCAGCAGCTTAGAGAATAAAAGTATCAGAGAAGTTCAGCAGCTTAGAGAATAAAAGTATCAGAGAAGTTCAGCAGAATAGAGAATAAAAGTATCAGAGAAGAAGTTCAGCAGCTCAGAGAATAAAAGTATCAGAGAAGTTCAGCAGCTTAGATAATAAAAGTATTAGAGAAGAGGTTCAGCAGTTTAGAGAATAAAAGTATCATAGAAGTTCGCAGCTAGAAGAATAAAAGTATCAGAGAAGTTCCGCAGCTCAGAGAATAAAAGTATCAGAGAAGTTCAACAGCTTAGAGAATAAAAGTATCAGAGACGAAGTTCAGCAGCTCAGAGAATAAAAGTATCAGAGAAGTTCAGCAGCTTAGATAATAAAAGTATTAGAGACGTTCAGCAGTTTAGAGAATAAAAGTATCAGAGAAGACGTTCAGCAGTTGAGAGAATAAAAGTATCAGAGACGTTCAGCAGTTTAGAGAATAAAAGTATCAGAGAAGAAGTTCAGCAGCTCAGAGAATAAAAGTATCAGAGAAGTTCAGCAGCTTAGATAATAAAAGTATCAGAGAAGAGGATCAGCAGTTTAGAGAATAAAACTATCAGAGAAGTTCAGCAGCTAGAAGAATAAAAGTATCAGAGAAGTTCAGCAGCTCAGAGAATAAAAGTATCAGAGACGAAGTTCAGCAGCTCAGAGAATAAAAGTATCTGAGAAGTTCAGCAGGTTAGATAATAAAAGTATTAGAGACGTTCAGCAGTTTAGAGAATAAAAGTATCAGAGAAGACGTTCAGCAGTTGAGAGAATAAAAGTATCAGAGAAGTTCAGCAGTTTAGAGAATAAAACTATCAGAGAAGTTCAGCAGCTAGAAGAATAAAAGTATCAGAGAAGTTCAGCAGCTCAGAGAATAAAAGTATCAGAGACGAAGTTCAGCAGCTCAGAGAATAAAAGTATCTGAGAAGTTCAGCAGGTTAGATAATAAAAGTATTAGAGACGTTCAGCAGTTTAGAGAATAAAAGTATCAGAGAAGACGTTCAGCAGTTGAGAGAATAAATGTGTCAGAGAAGAAGTTCAGCAGCTTAGAGAACAAAAGAATCAGAGAAGAAGTTCAGCAGTTGAGAGAATAAAAGTATCAGAGACGTTCAGCAGCTCAGAGAATAAAAGTATCAGAGAAGAAGTTCAGCAACTCAGAGAATAAAAGTATCAGAGAAGTTCAGCAGCTCAGAGAATAAAAGTATCAGAGAAGAAGTTCAGCAGCTTAGAGAATAAAAGTATCAGAGAAGATGTTCAGCAGCTTAAAGAATAAAAGTATCAGAGAAGTTCAGCAATTTAGAGAATAAAAGTATCAGAGAATTTCAACAACTTAGAGAATAAAAGTATCAGAAAAGTTCAGCAGCTTAGAGAATAAAAGTATCAGAGAAGAAGTTCAGCAGTTTAGAGAATAAAAGTATCAGAGAAAAAGTTCAGCAGCTTAGAGAATAAAAGTATCAGAGAAGAAATTCAGCAGCTTAGAGAATAAAAGTATCAGAGAAGAAGTTTTGCAGCTTAGAGAATAAAAGTATCAGAGAAGAAGTTCAGCAGCTTATAGAATAAAAGTATCAGAGAAGTTCAGGAGCTTAGAGAATAAAAGTATCAGAGAAGAGGTTCAGCAGCTCAGAGAATAAAAGTATCAGAGAAGTTCAGCAGCTTAGATAATAAAAGTATCAGAGAAGAAATTCAGCAGCTCAGAGAATAAAAGTATCAGAGAAGAAGTTCAGCAGTTTGGAGAATATAAGTATCAGAGAAGAAGTTCAGCAGCTTAGATAATAAAAGTAACAGAGAAGAAGTTCAGCAGCTTAGAGAATAAAAGTATCAGAGAAGTTCAGCAGCTTAGAGAATAATATTATCAGAGACGTTCAGCAGCTTAGAGAATAAAAGTATCAGATAAGTTCAGCAGCTTAGAGAATAAAAGTATCAGAGAAGTTCCGCAGAATAGAGAATAAAAGTATCAGAGAAGTTCAGCAGCTTAGATAATAAAAGTATCAGAGAAGAGGTTCAGCAGTTTAGAGAATAAAAGTATCAGAGACGAAGTTCATCAGCTCAGAGAATAATAGTATCAGAGACGTTCAGCAGCTTAGATAATAAAAGTATCAGAGAAGTTCAACAGCTTAGATAATAAAAGTAACAGAGAAGAAGTTCAGTAGCTTAGAGAATAAAAGTATCAGAGAAGTTCAGCAGCTTAGAGAATAATATTATCAGAGAAGTTCAGCTGCTTAGAGAATAAAAGTATCAGATAAGTTCAGCATCTTAGAGAATAAAAGTATCAGAGAAGTTCAGCAGAATAGAGAATAAAAGTATCAGAGAATAATTTCAGCAGATCAGAGAATAAAAGTATCAGAGAAGTTCAGCAGCTTAGATAATAAAAGTATCAGAGAAGAGGTTCAGCAGTTTAGAGAATAAAAGTATCAGAGAAGTTCAACAGCTTAGAGAATAAAAGTGTCAGAGATGAAGTTCAGCAGCTCAGAGAATAAAAGTATCAGAGACGTTCAGCAGCTTAGATAATAAAAGTATCAGAGACGTTCAGCAGTTTGGAGAATAAAAGTATCAGAGAAGACGTTCAGCAGTTGAGAGAATAAAAGTATCAGAGAAGAAGTTCAGCAGCTTAGAGAATAAAAGAATCACAGACGAAGTTCATCAGTTGAGAGAATAAAAGTATCTGAGAAGTTCAGCAGGTTAGATAATAAAAGTATTAGAGAAATTCAGCAGAATAGAGAATAAAAGTATCAGAGAAGACGTTCAGCAGTTGAGAGAATAAAAGTGTCAGAGAAGAAATTCAGCAGCTTAGAGAATAAACGAATCAGAGAAGAAGTTCAGCAGTTGAGAGAATAAAAGTATCAGAGAAGTTCAGCAGCTGAGAGAATAAAAGTATCAGAGAAGAAGTTCAGCAACTCAGAGAATAAAAGTATCAGAGAAGTTCAGCAGCTCAGAGAATAAAAATATCAGAGAAGAAGTTCAGCAGCTTAGATAATAAAAGTATCAGAGAAGATGTTCAGCAGCTTAAAGAATAAAAGTATCAGAGAAGTTCAGCAATTTAGAGAATAAAAGTATCAGAGAATTGCAACAACTTAGAGAATAAAAGTATCAGAAAAGTTCAGCAGCTTAGAGAATAAAAGTATCAGAGAAGAAGTTCAGCTGTTTAGAGAATAAAAGTATCAGAGAAGAAGTTCAGCATCTTAGAGAATAAAAGTATCAGAGAAGAAATTCAGCAGCTTAGAGAATAAAAGTATCGGAGAAGAATTTCAGCAGCTTAGAGAATAAAAGTATCAGAGAAGTTCAGCAGCTTAGAGAATAATATTATCAGAGAAGTTCAGCAGCTTAGAGAATAAAAGTATCAGATAAGTTCAGCAGCTTAGACAATAAAAGTATCAGAGAGGTTCAGCAGCTTAGATAATAAAAGTATCAGAGAAGAGGTTCAGCAGTTTAGAGAATAAAAGTATCAGAGAAGAAGTTCAGCAGCTAGAAGAATAAAAGTATCAGAGAAGTTCAGCAGCTCAGAGAATAAAAGTATCAGAGACGTTCAACAGCTTAGAGAATAAAAGTATCAGAGACGAAGTTCAGCAGCTCAGAGAATAAAAGTATCAGAGACGTTCAGCAGCTTAGATAATAAAAGTATTAGAGACGAAGTTCAGCAGCTCAGAGAATAAAAGTATCAGAGAAGAAGTTCAGCAGTTTAGAGAATAAAAGTATCAGAGAAGAAGTTCAGCAGCTTAGAGAATAAAAGTATCAAAGAAGAAGTTCAGCAGCTTAGAGAATAAAAGTATCAGAGAAGAAATTCAGCAGCTTAGAGAATAAAAGTATCAGAGAAGAAATTCAGCAGCTTAGAGAATAAAAGTATCAGAGAAGAAATTCAGCAGCTTAGAGAATAAAAGTATCAGAGAAATTCAGCAGCTTAGAGAATAATATTATCAGAGTAGTTCAGCAGCTTAGAGAATAAAAGTATCAGAGAAGTTCAGCCGCTTAGAGAATAAAAGTATCAGAGAAGTTCAGCAGAATAGAGAATAAAAGTATCAGAGAAGAAGTTCAGCAGCTCAGAGAATAAAAGTATCAGAGAAGTTCAGCAGCTTAGATAATAAAAGTATTAGAGAAGAGGTTCAGCAGTTTAGAGAATAAAAGTATCGTAGAAGTTCGCAGCTAGAAGAATAAAAGTATCAGAGAAGTTCCGCAGCTCAGAGAATAAAAGTATCAGAGAAGTTCAACAGCTTAGAGAATAAAAGTATCAGAGACGAAGTTCAGCAGCTCAGAGAATAAAAGTATCAGAGAAGTTCAGCAGCTTAGGTAATAAAAGTATTAGAGACGTTCAGCAGTTTAGAGAATAAAAGTATCAGAGAAGCCGTTCAGCAGTTGAGAGAATAAAAGTATCAGAGAAGATGTTCAGCAGCTTAGAGAATAAAAGAATCAGAGAAGAAGTTCAGCAGCTTAGATAATAAAAGTATTAGAGACGTTCAGCAGTTTAGAGAATAAAAGTATCAGAGAAGACGTTCAGCAGTTGAGAGAATAAAAGTATCAGAGAAGAAGTTCAGCAGCTTAGAGAATAAAAGAATCAGAGAAGAAGTTCAGCAGTTGAGAGAATAAAAGTATCAGAGAAGTTCAGCAGCTAGAAGAATAAAAGTATCAGAGAAGAAGTTCAGCAGCTTAGAGAATAAAAGTATCAGAGAAGATGTTCAGCAGCTTAAAGAATAAAAGTATCAGAGAAGTTCAGCAGTTTAGAGAATAAAAGTATCAGAGAATTTCAGCACCTTAGAGAATAAAAGTATCAGAAAAGTTCAGCAGCTTAGAGAATAAAAGTATCAGAGAAGAAGTTCAGCAGCTTAGAGAATAAAAGAATCAGAGAAGAAGTTCAGCAGTTGAGAGAATAAAAGTATCAAAGAAGTTCAGCAGCTCAGAGAATAAAAGTATCAGAGAAGAAGTTCAGCAGCTTAGAGAATAAAAGTATCAGAGAAGTTCAGCATCTCAGAGAATAAAAGTATCAGAGAAGAAGTTCAGCAGCTTAGAGAATAAAAGTATCAAAGAAGATGTTCAGCAGCTTAAAGAATAAAAGTATCAGAGAAGTTCAGCAGTTTAGAGAATAAAAGTATCAGAGAATTTCAGCACCTTAGAGAATAAAAGTATCAGAAAAATTCAGCAGCTTAGAGAATAAAAGTATCAGAGAAGAAGTTCAGCAGCTTAGAGAATAAAAGAATCAGAGAAGAAGTTCAGCAGTTGAGAGAATAAAAGTGTCAGAGAAGTTCATCAGCTCAGAGAATAAAAGTATCAGAGAAGAAGTTCAGCAGCTCAGAGAATAAAAGTATCAGAGAAGAAATTCAGCAGCTTAGAGAATAAAAGTATCAGAGAAGATGTTCAGCAGCTTAAAGAATAAAAGTATCAGAGAAGTTCAGCAATTTAGAGAATAAAAGTATCAGAGAATTTCAACAACTTAGAGAATAAAAGTATCAGAAAAGTTCAGCAGCTTAGAGAATAAAAGTATCAGAGAAGAAGTTCAGCAGTTTAGAGAATAAAAGTATCAGAGAAGAAGTTCAGCAGCTTAGAGAATAAAAGTATCAGAGAAGAAATTCAGCAGCTTAGAGAATAAAAGTATCAGAGAAGAAGTTTTGCAGCTTAGAGAATAAAAGTATCAGAGAAGAAGTTCAGCAGCTTATAGAATAAAAGTATCAGAGAAGTTCAGGAGCTTAGAGAATAAAAGTATCAGAGAAGAGGTTCAGCAGCTCAGAGAATAAAAGTATCAGAGAAGTTCAGCAGCTTAGATAATAAAAGTATCAGAGAAGAAATTCAGCAGCTCAGAGAATAAAAGTATCAGAGAAGAAGTTCAGCAGTTTGGAGAATATAAGTATCAGAGAAGAAGTTCAGCAGCTTAGAGAATAAAAGTATCAGAGAAGTTCAGCAGCTTAGAGAATAATATTATCAGAGACGTTCAGCAGCTTAGAGAATAAAAGTATCAGATAAGTTCAGCAGCTTAGAGAATAAAAGTATCAGAGAAGTTCCGCAGAATAGAGAATAAAAGTATCAAAGAAGTTCAGCAGCTTAGATAATAAAAGTATCAGAGAAGAGGTTCAGCAGTTTAGAGAATAAAAGTATCAGAGAAGTTCAGCAGCTAGAAGAATAAAAGTATCAGAGAAGTTCAGCAGCTCAGAGAATAAAAGTATCAGAGAAGTTCAACAGCTTAGAGAATAAAAGTATCAGAGACGAAGTTCATCAGCTCAGAGAATAATAGTATCAGAGACGTTCAGCAGCTTAGATAATAAAAGTATAAGAGAAGTTCAACAGCTTAGATAATAAAAGTAACAGAGAAGAAGTTCAGCAGCTTAGAGAATAAAAGTATCAGAGAAGTTCAGCAGCTTAGAGAATAATATTATCAGAGAAGTTCAGCTGCTTAGAGAATAAAAGTATCAGATAAGTTCAGCAGCTTAGAGAATAAAAGTATCAGAGAAGTTCAGCAGAATAGAGAATAAAAGTATCAGAGAATAAGTTCAGCAGATCAGAGAATAAAAGTATCAGAGAAGTTCAGCAGCTTAGATAATAAAAGTATCAGAGAAGAAGTTCAGCAGTTAGAGAATAAAAGTATCAGAGAAGTTCAGCAGCTAGAAGAATAAAAGTATCAGAGAAGAAGTTCAGCAGCTTATAGAATAAAAGTATCAGAGAAGTTCAGGAGCTTAGAGAATAAAAGTATCAGAGAAGAGGTTCAGCAGCTCAGAGAATAAAAGTATCAGAGAAGTTCAGCAGCTTAGATAATAAAAGTATCAGAGAAGAAATTCAGCAGCTCAGAGAATAAAAGTATCAGAGAAGAAGTTCAGCAGTTTGGAGAATATAAGTATCAGAGAAGAAGTTCAGCAGCTTAGAGAATAAAAGTATCAGAGAAGTTCAGCAGCTTAGAGAATAATATTATCAGAGACGTTCAGCAGCTTAGAGAATAAAAGTATCAGATAAGTTCAGCAGCTTAGAGAATAAAAGTATCAGAGAAGTTCCGCAGAATAGAGAATAAAAGTATCAAAGAAGTTCAGCAGCTTAGATAATAAAAGTATCAGAGAAGAGGTTCAGCAGTTTAGAGAATAAAAGTATCAGAGAAGTTCAGCAGCTAGAAGAATAAAAGTATCAGAGAAGTTCAGCAGCTCAGAGAATAAAAGTATCAGAGAAGTTCAACAGCTTAGAGAATAAAAGTATCAGAGACGAAGTTCATCAGCTCAGAGAATAATAGTATCAGAGACGTTCAGCAGCTTAGATAATAAAAGTATAAGAGAAGTTCAACAGCTTAGATAATAAAAGTAACAGAGAAGAAGTTCAGCAGCTTAGAGAATAAAAGTATCAGAGAAGTTCAGCAGCTTAGAGAATAATATTATCAGAGAAGTTCAGCTGCTTAGAGAATAAAAGTATCAGATAAGTTCAGCAGCTTAGAGAATAAAAGTATCAGAGAAGTTCAGCAGAATAGAGAATAAAAGTATCAGAGAATAAGTTCAGCAGATCAGAGAATAAAAGTATCAGAGAAGTTCAGCAGCTTAGATAATAAAAGTATCAGAGAAGAGGTTCAGCAGTTTAGAGAATAAAAGTATCAGAGAAGTTCAGCAGCTAGAAGAATAAAAGTATCAGAGAAGTTCAGCAGCTCAGAGAATAAAAGTATCAGAGAAGTTCAACAGCTTAGAGAATAAAAGTGTCAGAGACGAAGTTCAGCAGCTCAGAGAATAAAAGTATCAGAGACGTTCAGCAGCTTAGATAATAAAAGTATCAGAGACGTTCAGCAGTTTGGAGAATAAAAGTATCAGAGAAGACGTTCAGCAGTTGAGAGAATAAAAGTATCAGAGAAGAAGTTCAGCAGCTTAGAGAATAAAAGAATCACAGACGAAGTTCATCAGTTGAGAGAATAAAAGTATCAGAGAAGTTCAGCAGCTTAGAGAATAAAAGTATCAGAGAAATTCAGCAGAATAGAGAATAAAAGTATCAGAGAAGAAGTTCAGCAGTTTAGAGAATAAAAGTATCAGAGAGGTTCAGCAGCTTAGATAATAAAAGTATCAGAGAAGAGGTTCAGCAGTTTAGAGACTAAAAGTATCAAAGAAGTTCAGCAGCTAGAAGAATAAAAGTATCAGAGAAGAAGTTCAACAGCTTAGAGAATAAAAGTATCAGAGAAGAAGTTCAGCAGCTTAGAGAATAAAAGTATCAGAGAAGAAATTCAGCAGCTTAGAGAATAAAAGTATCGGAGAAGAATTTCAGCAGCTTAGAGAATAAAAGTATCAGAGAAGTTCAGCAGCTTAGAGAATAATATTATCAGAGAAGTTCAGCAGCTTAGAGAATAAAAGTATCAGATAAGTTCAGCAGCTTAGAGAATAAAAGTATCAGAGAAGTTCAGCAGCTTAGATAATAAAAGTATCAGAGAAGAGGTTCAGCAGTTTAGAGAATAAAAGTATCAGAGAAGAAGTTCAGCAGCTAGAAGAATAAAAGTATCAGAGAAGTTCAGCAGCTCAGAGAATAAAAGTATCAGAGACGTTCAACAGCTTAGAGAATAAAAGTATCAGAGACGAAGTTTAGCAGCTCAGAGAATAAAAGTATCAGAGACGTTCAGCAGCTTAGATAATAAAAGTATTAGAGACGAAGTTCAGCAGCTCAGAGAATAAAAGTATCAGAGAAGAAGTTCAGCAGTTTAGAGAATAAAAGTATCAGAGAAGAAGTTCAGCAGCTTAGAGAATAAAAGTATCAGAGAAGAAGTTCAGCATCTTAGAGAATAAAAGTATCAGAGAAGAAATTCAGCAACTTAGAGAATAAAAGTATCAGAGAAGAAGTTCAGCAGCTCAGAGAATAAAAGTATCAGAGAAATTCAGCAGCTTAGAGAATAAAAGTATCAGAGCAGCTTAGAGAATAAAAGTATCAGAGAAGTTCAGCAGCTTAGAGAATAAAAGTATCAGAGAAGAAGTTCAGCAGCTCAGAGAATAAAAGTATCAGAGAAGTTCAGCAGCTTAGAGAATAAAAGTATCAGAGAAGTTCAGCAGCTTAGAGAATAAAAGTATCAGAGAAGAAGTTCAGCAGCTTAGAGAATAAAAGTATCAGAGAAGTTCAGCAGCTTAGAGAATAAAACTATCAGAGAAGAAATTCAGCAGCTCAGAGAATAAAAGTATCAGAGACTAGTATCAGAAAAGAAAGCAACAGCTGAGAAAAGAAAACACAAAACAAAGGCCGATCTTTGAATCTCTGAACCATTTAACAAACAACGTGGTAATAGAAAACTACATAAAAGTAACCAAACAATAATTCGGTGACTGTTGATCAAAGTCAACTTAACGAAGACGTGAAGTCGACGGCTCAGCCAAAGTAGACAAGCCTGACCAGGAAAATGACCAACAATAGCAGAGTAGAGGCACTGACTCTTTACCAGAAGAACAAAACACAAAATATCCCACTGACGTCCACATTAGTAACAGATTTAACACGCTACAGTAGAATCCTATACCTAAACACTCAGCAGACATACAGCATGCAACAATTGGATCAGTTAAACAACACATCCCACCAACAATCAGATCAGTTAAACAACACATCCCACCAACAATCAGATCAGTTAAACAACACATCCCACCAACAATCAGATCAGTTAAACAACACATCCCACCAACAATCACGCTCCCATCAAACTCATCAAGGGCAGCCTACATAATAAAATCGTAATCTCAAGGTCAAGGGAAGTATAACACATTTGATAAGTGGGGATTCTTTACTAGAGGGCGGCGTATATGGCGAGCGGATGTCCATATCAGGCGAAGACGCTGTCTCATTAGCTGCAGTACCAGGAGCTGGTGTTGCAAAACTAAGGCAAATACTGAGAGGTTTTAAATAGGCCTCGGCGACAACTCCGTACATGTTGCTATAAAGAGTTTGACTGACCAGAACCTAAGACGTTCTGATGTGCAGGTTCTGACTTCGCCATCATGGAAAAGGGCAGAATGGTAGACGGGCCTGCGTGCCCAATCTTTAACCCTTTGAAAATAAAGTCTGTTCGTTCGTTCTCTCGCTTACTCACTCTCTCTCTCTCTTACTCACTCTCTCACTCTCTCTCTCTCTCTCTTTCTCTCTCTCTCGCTCTCTTTCCCTCTCTTTCTCACTCTACTCTCTCTATTTCTCAGTCTTTCTCATTCAATTTCTTTCTCACTATTTCTCTCTCTCTCTCTCTTTCTCTCTTTCTCTCTCTCTTTCTCTCTTTCTCTCTTTCTCTCTCTCTCTTTCTCTCTCTCTTTCTCTCTCTCTCTCTCTCTCTCTTTCTCTCTGTTTCCACACTCCTCGCATCACTTTCTAATTTATCCTCACTCCCCCCCCCCCGTATCTAGTTCTCCCTCTCCACCCCCTTCCCCTCAGTCTGTCATCGTGATACTCTAATTCTCTAGAATCTCTCAAATATTCCACTCTGAGCCACATTTTGTCTCAAATATTCCACTCTGAGCCACATTTTGTCTCAAATATTCCACTCTGAGCCACATTTTGTCTCAAATATTCCACTCTGAGCCTTATCAGAGAAGTTCAGCAGCTAGAGAATAAAAGTATCAGATAAGTTCAGCAGCTTAGAGAATAAAAGTATCAGAGAAGTTCAGCAGCTTAGATAATAAAAGTATCAGAGAAGAGGTTCAGCAGTTTAGAGAATAAAAGTATCAGAGAAGAAGTTCAGCAGCTAGAGAATAAAAGTATCAGAGAAGTTCAGCAGCTCAGAGAATAAAAGTATCAGAGACGTTCAACAGCTTAGAGAATAAAAGTATCAGAGACGAAGTTCAGCAGCTCAGAGAATAAAAGTATCAGAGACGTTCAGCAGCTTAGATAATAAAAGTATTAGAGACGAAGTTCAGCAGCTCAGAGAATAAAAGTATCAGAGAAGAAGTTCAGCAGTTTAGAGAATAAAAGTATCAGAGAAGAAGTTCAGCAGCTTAGAGAATAAAAGTATCAGAGAAGAAGTTCAGCAGCTTAGAGAATAAAAGTATCAGAGAAGAAATTCAGCAGCTTAGAGAATAAAAGTATCAGAGAAGAAGTTCAGCAGCTCAGAGAATAAAAGTATCAGAGAAATTCAGCAGCTTAGAGAATAAAAGTATCAGAGCAGCTTAGAGAATAAAAGTATCAGAGAAGTTCAGCAGCTTAGAGAATAAAAGTATCAGAGAAGAAGTTCAGCAGCTCAGAGAATAAAAGTATCAGAGAAGTTCAGCAGCTTAGAGAATAAAAGTATCAGAGAAGTTCAGCAGCTTAGAGAATAAAAGTATCAGAGAAGAAGTTCAGCAGCTTAGAGAATAAAAGTATCAGAGAAGTTCAGCAGCTTAGAGAATAAAACTATCAGAGAAGAAATTCAGCAGCTCAGAGAATAAAAGTATCAGAGACTAGTATCAGAAAAGAAAGCAACAGCTGAGAAAAGAAAACACAAAACAAAGGCCGATCTTTGAATCTCTGAACCATTAACAAACAACGTGGTAATAGAAAACTACATAAAAGTAACCAAACAATAATTCGGTGACTGTTGATCAAAGTCAACTTAACGAAGACGTGAAGTCGACGGCTCAGCCAAAGTAGACAAGCCTGACCAGGAAAATGACCAACAATAGCAGAGTAGAGGCACTGACTCTTTACCAGAAGAACAAAACACAAAATATCCCACTGACGTCCACATTAGTAACAGATTTAACACGCTACAGTAGAATCCTATACCTAAACACTCAGCAGACATACAGCATGCAACAATTGGATCAGTTAAACAACACATCCCACCAACAATCAGATCAGTTAAACAACACATCCCACCAACAATCAGATCAGTTAAACAACACATCCCACCAACAATCAGATCAGTTAAACAACACATCCCACCAACAATCACGCTCCCATCAAACTCATCAAGGGCAGCCTACATAATAAAATCGTAATCTCAAGGTCAAGGGAAGTATAACACATTTGATAAGTGGGGATTCTTTACTAGAGGGCGGCGTATATGGCGAGCGGATGTCCATATCAGGCGAAGACGCTGTCTCATTAGCTGCAGTACCAGGAGCTGGTGTTGCAAAACTAAGGCAAATACTGAGAGGTTTTAAATAGGCCTCGGCGACAACTCCGTACATGTTGCTATAAAGAGTTTGACTGACCAGAACCTAAGACGTTCTGATGTGCAGGTTCTGACTTCGCCATCATGGAAAAGGGCAGAATGGTAGACGGGCCTGCGTGCCCAATCTTTAACCCTTTGAAAATAAAGTCTGTTCGTTCGTTCTCTCGCTTACTCACTCTCTCTCTCTCTTACTCACTCTCTCACTCTCTCTCTCTCCTTCTGTCTCTCTCTCTCGCTCTCTTTCCCTCTCTTTCTCACTCTACTCTCTCTATTTCTCAGTCTTTCTCATTCAATTTCTTTCTCACTATTTCTCTCTCTCTCTCTCTTTCTCTCTTTCTCTCTCTCTTTCTCTCTTTCTCTCTTTCTCTCTCTCTCTTTCTCTCTCTCTTTCTCTCTCTCTCTCTCTCTCTCTCTTTCTCTCTGTTTCCACACTCCTCGCATCACTTTCTAATTTATCCTCACTCCCCCCCCCCCGTATCTAGTTCTCCCCTCTCCACCCCCTTCCCCTCAGTCTGTCATCGTGATACTCTAATTCTCTAGAATCTCTCAAATATTCCACTCTGAGCCACATTTTGTCTCAAATATTCCACTCTGAGCCACATTTTGTCTCAAATATTCCACTCTGAGCCACATTTTGTCTCAAATATTCCACTCTGAGCCACATTTTGTCTCAAATATTCCACTCTGAGCCACATTTTGTCTCAAATATTCCACTCTTAGCCACATTTTGTCTCAAATATTCCACTCTGAGCCACATTTTGTCTCAAATATTCCACTCTGAGCCACATTTTGTCTCAAATATTCCACTCTGAGCCACATTTTGTCTCAAATATTCCACTCTGAGCCACATTTTGTCTCAAATATTCCACTCTGAGCCACATTTTGTCTCAAATATTCCACTCTGAGCCACATTTTGTCCAAATATTCCACTCTGAGCCACATTTTGTCTCAAATATTCCACTCTGAGCCACATTTTGTCTCAAATATTCCACTCTGAGCCACATTTTGTCTCAAATATTCCACTCTGAGCCACATTTTGTCTCAAATATTCCACTCTGAGCCACATTTTGTCTCAAATATTCCACTCTGAGCCACATTTTGTCCAAATATTCCACTCTGAGCCACATTTTGTCTCAAATATTCCACTCTGAGCCACATTTTGTCTCAAATATTCCACTCTGAGCCACATTTTGTCTCAAATATTCCACTCTGAGCCACATTTTGTCTCAAATATTCCACTCTGAGCCACATTTACACAACCACTGGCCATGAGAAAAGGGCGGAGAGTGGAAGGCCGCTTACGTGTAGTTTATAAAAGCCAGGTTGTGTTTGATCACAGATGAACTTCCTGCTGACCTACATTTTCTTGTTCACTAGAGCGTAAGTGTTGTATTTACTTCATTAGCAGACTCATTAGTTGTTCTATAGAAGAGAGAAAAATAGAGAGAGAGGGAGGGAGGGAGGGAGGGAGGGAGAGGGAGATGTATTCATATGAATAATACGACGGGTCAGTGATAAGTTCTCGGCATAAGCTACAAATACCTGAAACGCACAGCTGATATTTGGTGCATTTGTAGATCAGGTTAATGTAAGATTAAACACCAAGTTTCAAGAAATTAACTGCAACTATTTTTTTACAGGCAATTGAAGTGGTAAGGGGTCGCAGAAACTGAGGAAATGGAGATCCATGAGGATATGGTGGAGACTCTAGGGGAGAGTGCCCCTTCTTACAGCACAGTGAAGAAATGGGCAGCTCAATTCAAACATGGAAGGGAGAGTCTGGAAGATGATCCCCATCCAAGAAGACCAAGAATGGTAACCACCGATGAAACCACCGGCAGAATCCATGGCATGATAATGGAGGATCGATGACTAACTGAGCGGTACATTTCTATTGAGTTGAGCATCTCCCAGGAACATGTTCATGCCATTTTTCACAATGATCTTCAAATGACAAAGATCTCTGCTCGATGGGTCCCGAAACTTCTTGGAGCTGACCTCAAACGACAGCATCTCAATTGTGTCAAGAAACAATCTTGGTCATTTTTATGCAGATCATGAAAAATTTATTCAGCAATTTCTAACTATAGATGAGGCTTGTGTTCATTATTTTGAAGCAGAAACCAAAGAACAATCAAAGCAGTGGAAACATCATGGATCCCCACCTCCAAAGAAAGTAAGGGTGGTTCTGTCTTGCAGGCAAAGTGATGGCTTCCATCTTTTGGGATTCAGGTGTCCTATTGGTAGACTATCTTCAAAAGGGCAGAACGGTCACCGGGACCTATTACGCTAATCTTGTGAAGGATCTGCGGGTCAAACTGAAGGAAAAGCGTCGAGGGAAATTGGCGAGAGGAGTCATCTTTCAGCAAGACAAAGCTCCAGTTCACAAGTCGACGGTGGCAATGGCTGTCATTCATGTATGCGGCTTCCACCTTCTTGAACATCCTCCTTACTCCCCAGATTTGACCCCTTCGGACTATTACCTGATTACTAAACTCAAAAAGGAGCTCAGTGGTCACAAATTTGCTTCATATGATGACGTCATTCATGTTGTAGACCAGTTTCTACTGGCACAAGATGCTGACTTTTACAAAGAAGGGATCCATATGCTCCAGGATCGCTGGACTAAGTGCATAAACTTGCAAGGGGACTATGTTGAGAAATAACCCCAAAAAAGTTGTCCGTAAATAATCAATTGTGCCTTATGCCGAGAACTTATCAATCACACCTCGTACCTCTACTAGGTCAGCGTGTTTGTTGTAATACTTTCCTACTTAGTTAAGTATTTCAGTTTGTAGTTATACTTTCTTTTTTTAGGTTTGTAGTATTATTTTTTTCTTACTGACTAAAGCACATGATTCATTCACTCACTATCATGTCCCGTGTGGAATTTTGCCTCCCAAACAGCTCTCCTGTAGGCCTCCCAAACAGCTCTCCTGTAGGCCTCCCAAACAGCTCTCCTGTAGGCCTCCCAAACAGCTCTCCTGTAGGCCTCTCTAACAGCTCTCCTGTAGGCCTCTCTAACAGCTCTTCTGTAGGCCTCTCTAACAGCTCTCCTGTAGGCCTCTCGGTTGTGACCAAGATGCCCCGTTGCTGATGCGTCCAATCGCAGATCATCAACGATGTCTTGCAGCCATCTTCGCCTTGGTCTTCCTCTCTTTCTTTTTCCCACTATGTACCTTTTCAAAACTGTCTTCTATAAATTCTCATGTTTAATGCGTCCAAAATATTTAAGTTTTCTCACTTTACTCCTCTTTACTAGCCAGCCTTCTTCAATATTAATTCTTGTGGTGATGTGACACAGTATTATATTTAATACTATACTGAAAATATAATGAGGAGTGTTAGAGAAGATGTAGATAAAGACGATCCCATAAAAATTGTACTTTATGACTAGATATGCTGATCATAAAATGATGTAGTTTATGACTAGATATGCTGATCCTAAAATGTTATAGTTTATGACTAGACATGCTGATCCTAAAATGTTGTAGTTTATGACTAGACATGCTGATCCTAAAATGTAGGTGAAGAATTACGCGCTGTTTTCAGTTGCAGATGGTCCGGGGGTGGAGGAGGTGAATAATTATGCGCTGTTTTCAGATGGTCCGGGGATGTAGAAGGTGAATAATTATGCGCTGTTTTCAGATGGTCCGGGGATGTAGAAGGTGAATAATTATGCGCTGTTTTCAGATGGTCCGGGGATGTAGAAGGTGAATAATTATGCGCTGTTTTCAGATGGTCCGGGGGTGGAGGAGGTGAATAATTATGCGCTGTTTTCAGATGGTCCGGGGGTGGAGGAGGTGAATAATTATGCGCTGTTTTCAGATGGTCCGGGGATGTAGAAGGTGAATAATTATGCGCTGTTTTCAGATGGTCCGGGGGTGGAGGAGGTGAATAATTATGCGCTGTTTTCGGATGGTCCGGGGGTGGAGGACGTGGCTTATCTTTCGTTTTTATTCTCTGATATCAGACTTAACAAGGATCGTATGTGTGGGGTGGGGTGTGGGGGGGGGGAGGGGGCAGAGCTCTGGGATTATGGATGCCGGACCTAGAGGTTTGTTACGTCATAATTACTGACTGACCTCTCTGGCCGTGACATAATTACTGACTGACCTCTCTGGCCGTGACATAATCACTGACTGTCCTCTCTGGCCGTGACATAATCACTGACTGTCCTCTCTGGCCGTGACATAATCACTGACTGCACAGATACACAGATGATGTTTGTTTTGAATGATTCATGTTTAGAAACCAGTTTCGCTCTAAGCTGAGCGTGCTTGGAACTAAAAGGCCCCCATTGTAAACTATTGTGACGAGAAAAGAGCAAGGGCCACCTTAAACTTATATGACAAACGAGGAAGCATCTGGTAGGAAGTTTCAGCGAGAACTGTGTAAGATACAGGCGCATTATGCTTGTTAATTCTGTTGAAAGGGGCTGAGTGTTAACATGATTTCAGCGTAAACAAACTTCTCGCTTAAAATGAAATCGACTCTGAGAGAAAATTAGAAGCTCTTTCACGAACGCACAGAGCTCTATCCTGTGATCAGTGTAAACTGAAAACAAATTAGCCGAACTTTAGGCTCTGCCAAATCTTCATTTCTATAACTTGTTATTGTTTGTGCGTTTTCCTGTTTTGCTTTCTCCTCATTTTTATGTTTACATGGTTTTCTCTTACATTGTTCATGCCTGTCTGTGCACATGAGCACACCGTTTAGTTTGTTTGTTGTTTGTTTGTATGTTTGTTTGGTTATTTGTCTGTTATTTGAGAACTGTTTGTGTGTTTCTTGATTCTTTGTTTGTTCATACACTTCTGTGTTGAAGGTGAACGAATGGAGTAGAGAGAAGGTGAGAAGAAAGAATAGAGTAGAGAGAACGTGAGAAGAAGGAATAGAGTAGAGAGAAGGTGAGAAGAAGGAATAGAGTAGAGAGAAGGTGAGAAGAAGGAATAGAGTAGAGAGAAGGTGAGAAGAAGGAATAGAGTAGAGAGAAGGTGAGAAGAAGGAATAGAGTAGAGAGAAGGTGAGAAGAAGGAATAGAGTAGAGAGAAGGTGAGAAGAAGGAATAGAGTAGAGAGAAGGTGAGAAGAAGGAATAGAGTAGAGAGAAGGTGAGAAGAAAGAATAGAGTAGAGAGAAGGTGAGAAGAAGGAATAGAGTAGAGAGAAGGTGAGAAGAAGGAATAGAGTAGAGAGAAGGTGAGAAGAAGGAATAGAGTATAGAGAAGGTGAGAAGAAGGAATAGAGTAGAGAGAAGGTGAGAAGAAGGAATAGAGCAGAGAGAATGTGTGAAGAAGGAATAGAGTAGAGAGAAGGTGAGAAGAAGGAATAGGGTAGAGAGAAGGTGAGAAGAAGGAATAGGGTAGAGAGAAGGTGAGAAGAAGAATAGAGTAGAGAGAACGTGAGAAGAAGGAATAGAGTAGACAGAAAGTGAAACAGCAGAATAGGTTCTACGTGAATGTGATGATGATAACAGTCACGATAAGGGTGATGATGATAACAGTCACGATAAGGGTGATGATGATAACAGTCACGATAAGTGTGATGATGATTACCCTCAACATATTATTTGTTCACTCTCTTAAAGTTGTGTCATACTTTTTACTGTAATGAAGTATTTGTTTACTGTGAAGTTTTTTGTGTGTGAATAACTGTAAAGTGTAAGAAAATGCTAGCTTGTCTGTAGCAAAGAAAGTGAGAGCCAGGAATGATGATGATACAAAAACAAAAAAGCAAAAACTAGAACAAATAAAACATCAACAAATAACAACTGAAACAAAGAACAAGGACAGCAACAAAATATAACCATAACAAATAACAACTGAAACAAAGAACAAGGACAGCAACAAAATATAACCATAACAAATAACAACTGAAACAAAGAACAAGGACAGCAACAAAATATAACCATAACAAATAACAACTGAAACAAAGAACAAGGACAGCAACAAAATATAACCATAACAAATAACAACTGAAACAAAGAACAAGGACAGCAACAAAATATAACCATAACAAATAACAACTGAAACAAAGAACAAGGACAGCAACAAAATATAACCATAACAAATAACAACTGAAACAAAGAACAAGGACAGCAACAAAATATAACCATAACAAATAACAACTGAAACAAAGAACAAGGACAGCAACAAAATATAACCATAACAAATAACAACTGAAACAAAGAACAAGGACAGCAACAAAATATAACCATAACAAATAACAACTGAAACAAAGAACAAGGACAGCAACAAAATATAACCATAACAAATAACAACTGAAACAAAGAACAAGGACAGCAACAAAATATAACCATAACAAATAACAACTGAAACAAAGAACAAGGACAGCAACAAAATATAACCATAACAAATAACAACTGAAACAAAGAACAAGGACAGCAACAAAATATAACCATAACAAATAACAACTGAAACAAAGAACAAGGACAGCAACAAAATATAACCATAACAAATAACAACTGAAACAAAGAACAAGGACAGCAACAAAATATAACCATAACAAATAACAACTGAAACAAAGAACAAGGACAGCAACAAAATATAACCATAACAAATAACAACTGAAACAAAGAACAAGGACAGCAACAAAATATAACCATAACAAATAACAACTGAAACAAAGAACAAGGACAGCAACAAAATATAACCATAACAAATAACAACTGAAACAAAGAACAAGGACAGCAACAAAATATAACCATAACAAATAACAACTGAAACAAAGAACAAGGACAGCAACAAAATATAACCATAACAAATAACAACAGCAACAAAAAATAACTGGATCAAAGAACAACAAAAACAGAAAAAAACAACCAGAACAAAGAACAACAGCAACAAAAAAAAAACAACCATAACAAAGAACAACAGCAACAAAAAAACAACCAGAACAAAGAACAACAGCAACAAAAAAACAACCGGAACAAAGACCAACAGCAGCAAAAAAACACCCATAACAAAGAACAACACCAACACAAAACAAACATAACAAAGAACAACACCAACACAAAACAAACATAACAAAGAACAACACCAACACAAAACAATCATAACAAAGAACAACACCAACATAAAACAAACATAACAAAGAACAACAGCAACAAAAAAACCAACCGGAATGAAGAACAACAAAAGCAAAAAAACAACCATAACAAAGAACAACATCAAACAAGATGAATAAATACTAACAGTAACAAAAAAACAAGAACAAAGAACAGCAAAAGAAACAAAAACAACCAGAACAAAAAAAACTACAACAGCTAGTGAAATAAAAAAAGCAACAAAAAGACCAATAACATCAACCATAAACAACCTAAATAAAAAAACAGCAGCAAAAAATTAAAAAAATAGAAAAAAAAACAACAGCAATAAAAAACACAACAGAAACAAAGAACAACAATATGAACTAAAAAGAGCATCAACAAAATACAATACGAGCAACCAAAAAATAACCAAATAAACAACATTAATAGGAATAAAAAACAACCAGAGCAAGAACAACAGCAGTAACAAAAACAATTGTAACATAGAACAACAACAGCAACACAAAAAATTCAGTACAAAGAAAAACAGTAACAAAAAATATCCAGGACAAAGAACAACAACAGCAAAAAAAAAACAACATCCAGAACAAAGAATAGCAGCAGCAAAAAAATAAATGGAATAAAGAACAACAACAGGAAGAAAAATCAGCGAGAACAAAGGACAACAACAATAAGAAAAAACGAGAAGAAATAACATCACCAACAATAAAAACAATTACAACAAAGAACAACACCACCAAAAACATAAAAAGAATAAAGAGCAACAGCAACAAAAAAAAAAACAACCACAACAACGAACAACAGCGAAACAGAAATCATCCAGAAGAAGGAATAGCAGCTGAAGCAAAAAACAACCAGAACAAAGAACAACAGCAACAACAGCAAAAAGAGAACACAGAACAACAACCGCAACAACAACAACAAAACCGGAAAAAAGAACAGAAACAAAAAAAAAACAACCGGATCAAACTACAACAAAAGAAACAAAAATCCAACCCCCAACAAAGAAGAACAACAGAAAAAATAAAACCAGAAAAAAGAACAACAGCAACAACAAAAAACATTAGCAGCACCAAAAAGCACCCAAAACAAAGCATAATAACAATAACAACAAAAAACAACCAGAACAAAGACCAACAACAACAGAAAAGACAGAACAAAAAACAACAGCAGTAACAAAAACCAACCGGAACATAGAACAATAGCAGTATAAAAAACAACCAGAACAAAGAACAGCAACAAAAAACAACCGGAACAAAGAACAGCAACAAAAAAAAAACAACCAGAACAAAGAACAACACCAACACAAAACAAACATAACAAAGAACAACAGCAACAACAAAAAACAACCAGAACAAAGAACAGCAACAAAAAACAACCAGAACAAAGAACAGCAACAAAAAAAAAACAACAGGAACAAAAAACAACCAGAACAAAGAACAACACCAACACAAAACAATCATAACAAAGAACAACAACAGCAACAAAAAACAACCAGAACAAAGAACAACAGCAACAAAAAACAACCAGAACAAAGAACAACAGCAACAAAAAAAAAACAACCAGAACAAAGAACAACAGCAACAAAAAAAAAACAACCGGAACAAAGAACAGCAACAAAAAAAAAACAACAGGAACAAAAAACAACCAGAACAAAGAACAGCAACAAAAAAAAAACAACCAGAACAAAGAACAACAGCAACAAAAAAAAAACAACCAGAACAAAGAACAACAACAGCAACAACAAAAAACAACCAGAACAAAGAACAACAGCAACAAAAAAAAAACAACCAGAACAAAGAACAACAGCAACAACAAAAAACAACCAGAACAAAGAACAGCAACAAAAAAAAAACAACAGGAACAAAAAACAACCAGAACAAAGAACAACAGCAACAAAAAAAAAACAACCAGAACAAAGAACAACAGCAACAACAAAAAACAACCGGAACAAAGAACAGCAACAAAAAAAAAAAACAACAGGAACAAAAAACAACCAGAACAAAGAACAGCAACAAAAAAAAAACAACCATAACAAAGAACAACAACAGCAACAAAAAAAAAACAACCAGAACAAAGAACAACAGCAACAACAAAAAACATTAGCAGCACCAAAAAGCACCCAAAACAAAGCATAATAACAATAACAACAAAAAACAACCAGAACAAAGACCAACAACAACAGAAAAGACAGAACAAAAAACAACAGCAGTAACAAAAACCAACCGGAACATAGAACAATAGCAGTATAAAAAACAACCAGAACAAAGAACAGCAACAAAAAACAACCGGAACAAAGAACAGAAGTAAAGTACACCAAAGAACAGCAAAGAACATAAAAAAGAACAGCAATAAAGTATGGCAGCACAGAAAAGCAGGCAAAATGCATAATCTCTCTCTCTCTCTCTCTCTCTCTCTCTCTCTCTCTCTCTCTCTCTCTCTCTCTCTCTCTGAACCTTAAGTGCCCAGGGCACATGGGGCTTCCGCAAGGGTTTTCCACAAATGCCTGTCCTTTGCCTTTTTTCTGCTCTTGCCCAGGCGAGCCCTCTATTGCTCAACATCCTTTCTGTTGTTCTTCTCCATGTCTCTTTTGGTCTACCCTTACTTCTGCTCCCCTGTGGTGTCCATCTTAGTTCTATTTTTGGTAGTGAGTTGTCAGTCATTCGGAGCAGATGTCTCAACCATCGCCAGCGTCTTTCCTCAATAATTGTTGTCAGTGGTTTCATCTGCATTTCTGCCAATAAGATGTTATTTCTTATGGTGTTTGGCCAAAATATCTTTCTAATTCTTCATAAACATTTAGTCTGGAAAGAATTCAACTTGTTTTCTATGGTTTTGGTGATTTTAAAATGCATAATGGAAGATAGGATATGTGGGTAGAGTAAATATAAGGTAGGATAAGTGGGTAGATGACAAGCAATAAAGTAGTAAGCAACAAGTAGATGACAAGGAATAAGGTTGTAAGCAACAAGTAGATGACAAGTAAAAAAGTGGTAAACAACCAGCAGATGTTAAGCGATAAAGTGGTGAAGATAAACAACCAATAGATGACAAGCAATGAACCGATCTTGATAAATAACCAGCAAATGACAAGCAAAAAGAGGATAATGATAAACAACCAGCAGATTACAAGCGATAAAACGATGATAATAAACAACTAGCACATGATAAATCTTAAAACGGTGATGATAAAGAAGCAGTAGATGGCAATCGATATAGCGATAATGATAAAGAACCAGTAGATGACAAGAGATAAAGTGGTGATGATAAAGAACCAGTAGATGACAGGCGACAAAGTGGTGAAGATAAACAACCAGCAAATGGCAAGCGATAAAGTGATGATGATAATCAATCAGTAGATGACAAGTGAAAAGTGGTAGTGATAAACAACCAGTATATGACAAACAATGAAGTGGTGACTATAAACAATCAACAAATGACAAGCGATAGAACGGTAATGACAAACAATGATGATGATGATGATGATGATGATGATGATGAATTAAGAGTGTCAAATGAGAAAAAATGATGTCTGACCTTCGTAGCCCATCAGTGTCTTGAAGAAGTGGAGATGAGAGATCTTAACATGGATGAGAAAACTAAAGTTCATTTACTGACAGAAAGTGAAACAGCAGAATAGGTTCTACGTGAATGTGATGATGATAACAGTCACGATAAGGGTGATGATGATAACAGTCACGATAAGGGTGATGATGATAACAGTCACGATAAGTGTGATGATGATTACCCTCAACATATTATTTGTTCACTCTCTTAAAGTTGTGTCATACTTTTTACTGTAATGAAGTATTTGTTTACTGTGAAGTTTTTTGTGTGTGAATAACTGTAAAGTGTAAGAAAATGCTAGCTTGTCTGTAGCAAAGAAAGTGAGAGCCAGGAATGATGATGATACAAAAACAAAAAAGCAAAAACTAGAACAAATAAAACATCAACAAATAACAACTGAAACAAAGAACAAGGACAGCAACAAAATATAACCATAACAAATAACAACAGCAACAAAAAATAACTGGATCAAAGAACAACAAAAACAGAAAAAAACAACCAGAACAAAGAACAACAGCAACAAAAAAAAAACAACTATAACAAAAGAATGACAGCTACAAAAAACAACTAGAAAAAAAACAACAGGAACAAAAAACAACCGGAACAAAGACCAACAGCAGCAAAAAAACACCCATAACAAAGAACAACACCAACACAAAACAAACATAACAAAGAACAACACCAACACAAAACAAACATAACAAAGAACAACACCAACACAAAACAATCATAACAAAGAACAACACCAACATAAAACAAACATAACAAAGAACAACAGCAACAAAAAAACCAACCGGAATGAAGAACAACAAAAGCAAAAAAACAACCATAACAAAGAACAACATCAAACAAGATGAATAAATACTAACAGTAACAAAAAAACAAGAACAAAGAACAGCAAAAGAAACAAAAACAACCAGAACAAAAAAAACTACAACAGCTAGTGAAATAAAAAAAGCAACAAAAAGACCAATAACATCAACCATAAACAACCTAAATAAAAAAACAGCAGCAAAAAATTAAAAAAATAGAAAAAAAAACAACAGCAATAAAAAACACAACAGAAACAAAGAACAACAATATGAACTAAAAAGAGCATCAACAAAATACAATACGAGCAACCAAAAAATAACCAAATAAACAACATTAATAGGAATAAAAAACAACCAGAGCAAGAACAACAGCAGTAACAAAAACAATTGTAACATAGAACAACAACAGCAACACAAAAAATTCAGTACAAAGAAAAACAGTAACAAAAAATATCCAGGACAAAGAACAACAACAGCAAAAAAAAACAACATCCAGAACAAAGAATAGCAGCAGCAAAAAAATAAATGGAATAAAGAACAACAACAGGAAGAAAAATCAGCGAGAACAAAGGACAACAACAATAAGAAAAAACGAGAAGAAATAACATCACCAACAATAAAAACAATTACAACAAAGAACAACACCACCAAAAACATAAAAAGAATAAAGAGCAACAGCAACAAAAAAAAAAACAACCACAACAACGAACAACAGCGAAACAGAAATCATCCAGAAGAAGGAATAGCAGCTGAAGCAAAAAACAACCAGAACAAAGAACAACAGCAACAACAGCAAAAAGAGAACACAGAACAACAACCGCAACAACAACAACAAAACCGGAAAAAAGAACAGAAACAAAAAAAAAAACAACCGGATCAAACTACAACAAAAGAAACAAAAATCCAACCCCCAACAAAGAAGAACAACAGAAAAAATAAAACCAGAAAAAAGAACAACAGCAACAACAAAAAACATTAGCAGCACCAAAAAGCACCCAAAACAAAGCATAATAACAATAACAACAAAAAACAACCAGAACAAAGACCAACAACAACAGAAAAGACAGAACAAAAAACAACAGCAGTAACAAAAACCAACCGGAACATAGAACAATAGCAGTATAAAAAACAACCAGAACAAAGAACAGCAACAAAAAACAACCGGAACAAAGAACAGAAGTAAAGTACACCAAAGAACAGCAAAGAACATAAAAAAGAACAGCAATAAAGTATGGCAGCACAGAAAAGCAGGCAAAATGCATAATCTCTCTCTCTCTCTCCTCTCTCTCTCTCTCTCTCTCTCTCTCTTCTCTCTCTCTCTCTCTCTCTCTGAACCTTAAGTGCCCAGGGCACATGGGGCTTCCGCAAGGGTTTTCCACAAATGCCTGTCCTTTGCCTTTTTTCTGCTCTTGCCCAGGCGAGCCCTCTATTGCTCAACATCCTTTCTGTTGTTCTTCTCCATGTCTCTTTTGGTCTACCCTTACTTCTGCTCCCCTGTGGTGTCCATCTTAGTTCTATTTTTGGTAGTGAGTTGTCAGTCATTCGGAGCAGATGTCTCAACCATCGCCAGCGTCTTTCCTCAATAATTGTTGTCAGTGGTTTCATCTGCATTTCTGCCAATAAGATGTTATTTCTTATGGTGTTTGGCCAAAATATCTTTCTAATTCTTCATAAACATTTAGTCTGGAAAGAATTCAACTTGTTTTCTATGGTTTTGGTGATTTTAAAATGCATAATGGAAGATAGGATATGTGGGTAGAGTAAATATAAGGTAGGATAAGTGGGTAGAGTAAATATAAGATAGGACATGTGGGTAGAGTAAATATAAGGTAGGATAAGTGGGTAGAGTAGATACAAGGTAGGATAAGTGGGTAGAGTAAATATAAGGTAGGATAAGTGGGTAGAGTAAATATACGGTAGGATATGTGGGTAGAGTAAATATAAGGTAGGATAAGTGGGTAGAGTAAATATAAGGTAGGATAAGTGGGTAGAGTAAATATAAGGTAAGATAAGTGGGTAGAGTAAATATAAGGTAGGATAAGTGGGTAGAGTAAATATAAGGTAAGATAAGTGGGTAGAGTAAATATAAGGTAGAATATGTGGGTAGAGTAAATATAAGGTAAGATAAGTGGATAGAGTAAATATACGGTAAGATAAGTGGGTAGAGTAAATAGAAGAGGTAATGACGAGGAAAAAGACAACGGCAAATAGCTATGGAATGAGGAGATGATGATGAGGAGGAGGAGGAGGAGAAGGAGGAGGAGGAGAAGGAGGAGGAGAAAGAGGAGCAGGAGGAGGAGAGGTGTTTCTCCGTGAGTGTTGTGATTTGCAGGGGAAAAAAAATGAAATGTTTGCATCTATCACTCCGGAGGGTTATGTTGTGTTCAGGCATGGCTTGTAGCTCAGTGAACGAGGACATGTTCTTCAATCATTTCATGCCCGCGGGGGAACTGGAGAACAATTTACGACAGCAATTTTCCAGGTCACGTGCAGGATGTGATGTCCCATAATTCTGTAGTAGAGAAGATCTCTGGGATAGCTGTTGTATTTAGCGACGAAGCTCAATTACTGGTATTATCTTTCCAGTCCACAGACGCGGTGCTCCTCTTTTATGTGTGATATCTGATGCTCTTTATGTGTATGGGATATCTGGTGCTATTTATATGTATGGGATATCTGGTGCTCTTTATGTGTATGGGATATCTGATGCTCTTTATGTGTATGGGATATCTGGTGCTCCTCGTTTATGTGTGATATCTGGTGCTCTTTATGTGTATGGGATATCTGGTGCTATTTATATGTATGGGACATCTGGTGCTCTTTATGTGTATGGGATATCTGGTGCTCTTTATGTGTATGGGATATCTGGTGCTCTTTATGTGTATGGGATATCTGGTTGCCTTTCTCTGTGTGTGATATCTGGTGCTCTTTATGGTACGGGATATCTGGTTGCCTTTCTGTGTGTGTGTGATATCTGGTGCTCATTATGTGTGTGTGATAACTGGTTGTCTTTATGTATGTGTGATATCTAGTTGCCTTTATGTGTGTGTGATATCTAGTGCTATTTATGTGTGTGTGATATCTGGTGCTCATTATGTGTGTAATATCTGGTACTCATTATGTGTGTAATATCTGGTGCTCATTATCTCTGTTTTACCCTGGTAGCCATGCTACTCTGTCGCTAAAAATATAGAATAATTACCTCCATAGCGAGGCGCACTAGATTACACTGTACACAGCCTACCACTGCGTGTGAAAAGAAAGAAAGCTAGCGAGTAAAATAATATTAGACTTGACCAAACTCCACATAGGATGAAGAAATGAGTTGACAGGTGTGGTAGGTGGACAATGACCTACTGGTGCTCCAAGAGATGCTCCGACCGCATGCTGGACATTCATGACCTGTGCTGAGCTGAAATAATGATGCTGTTTTATGCTGTTTTATGCTGATGTGAGTGGCCGTCTCGTTCCCGCCCAGATGCTGTTGTTGCGCTGACATTTAACGCAGGACGAGAACCTGTGACATAAACGTGACAGGAAATTCTGGCTTGAAGTGGCAGGTACCGAGGTTTGCCCTTATCTTGTGCTTTGACGGCCATTTTCATATTTTATTTCTGTAAAAGTAATGCTGATTTCTTTTTCATGTTGCTGGTTCCTGTCTCATGTTGCTGGTTCTTGTATAATGCTGCAGGATTTTGTCTCATGTTGCAGATTCCTCTAACGTATTGCTGGTTCCTGTCTCATGTTGCTGCTGTCTGTCTCATACTGGTAGTTCCTGTATCATGTTGCTGGTTCCTGTATCATGTTTTTAGTTCCTGTCTCATATTATTGGTTCCTGTATTATGTTGCTTGTTCCTGTCTCATTTTGCTAGTTCCTGCCTCATATTGCTGATTCGTGTCTCATATTTCTGGTTTATGTATCATGTTGCTATTTTTGTCTTATGTTGCTGGTTCCTGTTTCATGTTGTTTGTTCCCGTATCATGTTGCTGGTTCTTGTCTCATGTTGCTGGTTTTGTCTCATTTTGCTGGTTCCTGACTTATGATGCGGGATTCTGTCTCATGTTGTTGGTTCCTGTCTCATGTTGTTGGTTCCTGTCTCATGTTGTTGGTTATACGGTAGGATATGTGGGTAGAGTAAATATAAGGTAGGATAAGTGAGTAGAGTAAATATAAGGTAGGATAAGTGGGTAGAGTAAATATACGGTAAGATAAGTGGGTAGAGTAAATATAAGGTAAGATAAGTGGGTAGAGTAAATATAAGGTAAGATAAGTGGGTAGAGTAAATATAAGGTAAGATAAGTGGGTAGAGTAAATATAAGGTAGGATAAGTGGGTAGAGTAAATATAAGGTAAGATAAGTGGGTAGAGTAAATATAAGGTAGAATATGTGGGTAGAGTAAATATAAGGTAAGATAAGTGGATAGAGTAAATATACGGTAAGATAAGTGGGTAGAGTAAATAGAAGAGGTAATGACGAGGAAAAAGACAACGGCAAATAGCTATGGAATGAGGAGATGATGATGAGGAGGAGGAGGAGGAGAAGGAGGAGGAGGAGGAGAAGGAGGAGGAGAAAGAGGAGCAGGAGGAGGAGAGGTGTTTCTCCGTGAGTGTTGTGATTTGCAGGGGAAAAAAAATGAAATGTTTGCATCTATCACTCCGGAGGGTTATGTTGTGTTCAGGCATGGCTTGTAGCTCAGTGAACGAGGACATGTTCTTCAATCATTTCATGCCCGCGGGGGAACTGGAGAACAATTTACGACAGCAATTTTCCAGGTCACGTGCAGGATGTGATGTCCCATAATTCTGTAGTAGAGAAGATCTCTGGGATAGCTGTTGTATTTAGCGACGAAGCTCAATTACTGGTATTATCTTTCCAGTCCACAGACGCGGTGCTCCTCTTTTATGTGTGATATCTGATGCTCTTTATGTGTATGGGATATCTGGTGCTATTTATATGTATGGGATATCTGGTGCTCTTTATGTGTATGGGATATCTGATGCTCTTTATGTGTATGGGATATCTGGTGCTCCTCGTTTATGTGTGATATCTGGTGCTCTTTATGTGTATGGGATATCTGGTGCTATTTATATGTATGGGACATCTGGTGCTCTTTATGTGTATGGGATATCTGGTGCTCTTTATGTGTATGGGATATCTGGTGCTCTTTATGTGTATGGGATATCTGGTTGCCTTTCTCTGTGTGTGATATCTGGTGCTCTTTATGGTACGGGATATCTGGTTGCCTTTCTGTGTGTGTGTGATATCTGGTGCTCATTATGTGTGTGTGATAACTGGTTGTCTTTATGTATGTGTGATATCTAGTTGCCTTTATGTGTGTGTGATATCTAGTGCTATTTATGTGTGTGTGATATCTGGTGCTCATTATGTGTGTAATATCTGGTACTCATTATGTGTGTAATATCTGGTGCTCATTATCTCTGTTTTACCCTGGTAGCCATGCTACTCTGTCGCTAAAAATATAGAATAATTACCTCCATAGCGAGGCGCACTAGATTACACTGTACACAGCCTACCACTGCGTGTGAAAAGAAAGAAAGCTAGCGAGTAAAATAAATATTAGACTTGACCAAACTCCACATAGGATGAAGAAATGAGTTGACAGGTGTGGTAGGTGGACAATGACCTACTGGTGCTCCAAGAGATGCTCCGACCGCATGCTGGACATTCATGACCTGTGCTGAGCTGAAATAATGATGCTGTTTTATGCTGTTTTATGCTGATGTGAGTGGCCGTCTCGTTCCCGCCCAGATGCTGTTGTTGCGCTGACATTTAACGCAGGACGAGAACCTGTGACATAAACGTGACAGGAAATTCTGGCTTGAAGTGGCAGGTACCGAGGTTTGCCCTTATCTTGTGCTTTGACGGCCATTTTCATATTTTATTTCTGTAAAAGTAATGCTGATTTCTTTTTCATGTTGCTGGTTCCTGTCTCATGTTGCTGGTTCTTGTATAATGCTGCAGGATTTTGTCTCATGTTGCAGATTCCTCTAACGTATTGCTGGTTCCTGTCTCATGTTGCTGCTGTCTGTCTCATACTGGTAGTTCCTGTATCATGTTGCTGGTTCCTGTATCATGTTTTTAGTTCCTGTCTCATATTATTGGTTCCTGTATTATGTTGCTTGTTCCTGTCTCATTTTGCTAGTTCCTGCCTCATATTGCTGATTCGTGTCTCATATTTCTGGTTTATGTATCATGTTGCTATTTTTGTCTTATGTTGCTGGTTCCTGTTTCATGTTGTTTGTTCCCGTATCATGTTGCTGGTTCTTGTCTCATGTTGCTGGTTTTGTCTCATTTTGCTGGTTCCTGACTTATGATGCGGGATTCTGTCTCATGTTGTTGGTTCCTGTCTCATGTTGTTGGTTCCTGTCTCATGTTGTTGGTTCCTGTATCTTGTTGCTGGTTCCTGTCTCACGTTGTTTGTTCCTGTATCTTGTTGCTGGTTCCTGTCTCATGTTGTTGGTGCCTGTATCTTGTTGCTGGTTCCTGTCTCACGTTGTTGGTTCCTGTCTCATGTTGCTGGTTCCTGTCTCATGTTGCTGGTTATTCTCTTAGGTTGGTTTCTGTCTCATTTTACTGGTTCCTGACTTACGATGTGGGATTTTGTCTCATGTTGCTGTTTTCTGTCTCATGTTGTTTGTTCCTGTATCTTGTTGCTGGTTCCTGTCTCATGTTGTTGGTTCCTGTATCTTGTTGCTGGTTCCTGTCTCATGTTGTTGGTTCCTGTATCTTGTTGCTGGTTCCTGTCTCACGTTGTTGGTTCCTGTATCTTGTTGCTGGTTCCTGTCTCACGTTGTTTGTTCCTGTATCTTGTTGCTGGTTCCTGTCTCACGTTGTTGGTTCCTGTATCTTGTTGCTGGTTCCTGTCTCACGTTGTTGGTTCCTGTATCTTGTTGCTGGTTCCTGTCTCACGTTGTTGGTTCCTGTATCTTGTTGCTGTTTCCTGTCTCACGTTGTTGGTTCCTGTATCTTGTTGCTGGTTCCTGTCTCATGTTGTTGGTTCCTGTATCTTGTTGCTGGTTCCTGTCTCATGTTGTTGGTTTCTGTATCTTGTTGCTGGTTCCTGTCTCATGTTGTTGGTTCCTGTATCTTGTTGCTGGTTCCTGTCTCATGTTGTTGGTTCCTGTATCTTGTTGCTGGTTCCTGTCTCACGTTGTTGGTTCCTGTATCTTGTTGCTGGTTCCTGTCTCACGTTGTTGGTTCCTGTATCTTGTTGCTGGTTCCTGTCTCACGTTGTTGGTTCCTGTCTCTTGTTGCTGGTTCCTATCTCATGTTGCTGTTTCTTCTCTTTAGTTGGTTTCTGTCTTATGTTACTGGTTCCTGCATCATGTTGCTGGTTCCAGTCTCATGTTGCGGGATTTTTAATGATGTTGCTGGTTCCTATCTCACGTTGCTGATTCCAGTCTCATGTTGCGGGATTTTTGATGATGTTGCTGGTTCCTATTTCATGTTGCTGGTTCCTATCTCATGCTGCGGGATTTTTAATGATGTTGCTTGTTCCTATCTCATGTTGCTGGTTCCTATCTCATGTTGCCGTTTCCTGTCTCGTGTTGTTGGTTTCTGTCACATGTTGCTAGTCCCTATCACATGTTGCTAGTCCCTGTCACATGTTTCTGCTTTTTGTCACATGTTGCTGGTCCCTGTCATATGTTGCTGGTTTTTGTCACATGTTGCTGGTCCCTGTCATATGTTGCTGCTTTTTGTCACATGTTGCTAGTCCCTGTCACATGTTGCTGGTTTTTTGTCATATGTTGCTGGTCCCTGTCACATGTTGCTGGTTTTTTGTCACATGTTGCTGGTTTTTTGTCATATGTTGCTAGTCCCTGTCACATGTTGCTGGTTTTTTGTCATATGTTGCTAGTCCCTGTCACATGTTGCTGGTTTTTTGTCACATGTTGCTGGTCCCTGTCACATGTTGCTGGTCTCTGTCACATGTTGCTGTTTTTTGTCACATGTTGTTGGTCCATGTCCCATGTTGCTGGTCCAAGATTTTTGTATGTTATAATCCCAGATAACAAGCTTTTTGCCTTTTATGAACCCAGATAACAAATTTTTGTGTGTTATAGGCTCAAATAGCAAGATCTGTGTCTTGTGTGACCCCAGATAATAAGATTTTCGTGGGTTATAATCCAAGATAACAACATTTTTGTGTTTTGTGATCCCAGATAACAGGATTTTTCTGTGTTATAAGGCCAGATAACAGGATTGTTTTGTTTTGTAAGCACAGGTAACAAGATTTTTATTTGTTATACGCCCAGATAGAAAGAATGTTGTGTTTTATAAGCCAAGATAACATGTTTCTGTGTGTTATAAGACCAGATAACATGTTTGTGTGTGTTATAAGCCACGTTAACAAGATGTTTCTGTGTTGTAAACCCAGATAACAACATGTTTGTCTGTTAAAAGCTCAGATAGCAAGATGTCTGTGTGTTATAAACCCAGATAACAAGATGTTTGTGTGTTATAAACCCAGATAACAAGATGTTTGTGTGTTATAAACCCAGATAACAAGATGTTTGTGTGTTATAAACCCAGATAACAACATGTTTGTCTGTTAAAAGCTCAGATAGCAAGATGTCTGTGTGTTATAAACCCAGATAACAAGATGTTTGTGTGTTATAAACCCAGATAACAAGATGTTTGTCTGTTATAAGCCCAGATAACAAGATGTTTGTCTATGTCTGTTAAAAGCCCAGATAGCAAGATTTTGTCTATGTCTGTTAAAAGCCCAGATAGCAAGATGTTTGTGTGTTATAAGCCCAGATAGCAAGATGTTTGTGTGTTATAAGCCCAGATAGCAAGATTTTGTCTATGTCTGTTAAAAGCCCAGATAACAAGATGTTTGTGTGTTATAAGCCCAGATAGCAAGATTTTGTCTATGTCTGTTAAAAGCCCAGATAGCAAGATGTTTGTGTGTTATAAACCCAGATAACAAGATGTTTGTGTGTTATAAACCCAGATAACAAGATGTTTGTTTGTTATAAACCCAGATAACAAGATGTTTGTATGTTATAAGTCCAAATAACCAGTTTGTGATATCTGATTTCCTATTCTCGTGGATGTATTACGCCTGATAGATACTTGCTAAGTGTGTAGAAAATACATTTGTGTTTGTAAAAGCTGCTGTTGATAGCCTTCAGAAATTCTCCACGGTATACACGGAAATGTGAACCACATACCAGCACACTGATAGCAGAGAACGGCTCAGAAGAGCAATTATATGTGCTTCCATTAAATGTGGTTAAGATGTAGGTGCTACAAAGATGGCGAGATAATTAATGATACCGGAACTACTTTCACTGAGTGATACCCGGAAACATCATTCCGCCTCGTAAAAATGAATCGTCTAATTAACATCTGGACCGGAAGTGAGAATGTAGGTCTGGTGTATAAAATTTTGGACATAAGTAAAGAAACGACACGAAGACTCAGTCTTATGGACGCGGTTCAGAGCTGATATATGTTGCATGTAAATTAACAAGCAATGACCAACTTTACAAATCTTTCTTGGTGTTACCTCCTTTATAAAGATACACTTACGTCTATCAGTTGTTTCGAGTATGTAAACCATATTCTTAAACTGAGGTCTGCTACATATATCCATAATTTTGTTGGTGCACCAGATACAATAACGCTAGCTACTTGCATGGGCAGTTGTCCTTTACGCGTTCATCATCATCATCATCATCATCACTACGGCATTATTTAAATCTGCTTTTACTAGAATGTACAACTTCACCGATTATTTACATATGAACAACGTATTTATGCCTGCAAGCCACATATTTACAGATGGATTATTTATTTATTTCAGCAAACCAGATATTTGCACATGGGTGATTTATTTACTTGAACAAATCACATATTTACACATCGGTGATTAATTTATTCCAACAAACCATATATTTACATATCGGTTATTTATTTACTACAACAAATCACATATTTACACATCGGGTTCAGAACTTATAACGACAGCAGCAACAGCAAATACTACAGCAACAACAGCAGCAGCAACAACAGTAACTATGGTAACAACAACTACAATTGCAACAACAGCAGCAGCAGAGACAAAACAACAACTACAGCAAAAACTAAAGCAGCAAAGTCAGCATCAACAACAACAACTAAAGTAAAAAGAACAACTATTGCAACAACAACTACAGCAAAAAACAACAACTAAAGCAACAACAGCAATTATTGTAGCAAAACAGCAAAAAAAAACAACAACAGCAGTAGCAGCAACAACAACAGCATTAGCAACAACTCTAGTAATAAGTGCAACAACAACAGCAGCAGTAACAACAACTACAGCAACAACACGAACAGTATTGTACAGTAAAAACAACTTATCTTATATCTTATATCCTTCCCGTGCCGTTGAACGTCACACAGGGCCCATAAGGTAGTTCGCCAGTTTTTTCCCTGCCTGGTTCTCTTCGGCGAGTCTTTCAGCCTCATCAACGGATTTTATGCCTATTAATTTGCCCTCTCTTAACAATGTCCTCTTTAGAGTTTCACGTGGTCTGCCTCTTTTTCTTTGGCCTGTTGTGTTCCACTTGATAGCTTGTTTTGGGATTCTCTGTTTCTTCTCATCACGTGACCAACATATGAAAGTCTCCTTTTTCCTGATCACCCATGAGACTGGTTGTTGTTCAGTCATCTGTCTTATCTCTGCATTGTTCTTGAATTCGTTCTACTTCATGCCGAGTATTTTCCTTAGACATTTGTTTTCAAAATGGTCTAATTTCTTGTCTATTTCTTTAGTTGTTTTCCAGCTTTCGCATGCATAAACGAGGGTGGATATTACATTTGAATTGAATAGTTTTAACTTGGTTTTTGTGCTTATAACTTTTGAATGCCATATGTTCTCAAGATTTTTTAAGATCGATGCTGCTTTTGCAATTCTAATTCTAACTTCCTTTCTGGTGTCACCATCCTGGTCTATGTAGCTGCCAAGGTATGCAAACTGATTGACTTCTTCAATATCTGTCCCTTCTATGTGAATTTTTCCATTTTGATTAATGGGAAATTTCATTATTTTTGTTTTGTCCTTGTTAATTTCAAGTCCTATTTTGCTAGCCAGTGAAGACAGGCTATCTGTTTTTTTTCTTGCATGGAATTCACATTGTTACTGATAAAAGTTATGTCATCAGCAAAATCAAGATCTTCTAATTGGGTCCCATGTACCCAGTCAATACCTGTGTTACCTGTGCATCATTTTTTTATTATGAAGTCTATTGTAATTCCAAAAAGTAAAGGAGACAGTATACATCCTTGTTTCACACCTGTTTCAATCTGGAACCATTCACTCATCCCTTCTTCTGTCTTGACTGCACAACCATATCCATTGTAGAAGTCCTTAATGATGTTGACAATTTTAGATGGTATTCCATATAGACATAAAATTCTCCATAATGAATCTCTGTGTATGCTATCAAATGCCTTTTTAAAATCTATGAAGTTCAGTATTAATGGTTTCTGCTTTTCAATATGTTCTTCAAGTATTATTCTTAGAGTAAAGATCTGGTCGAGACAGCTTCTCCCTTTTCGAAATCCTGCTTGCTCTTCTCTCATTGCAGTATCCACTATATCTTTAAATCTATTCTCCTCTCCATTTGTTACAGTCACTAAGGTTGCCTTTTTGTTTTTCTTTTTTTTTTTTGGTATTTTAACAATGATTCATTTTTTTCCATTTAGAAGGGACCTTTTCTTCTTTCCAAATTTTATTAAACACTCTCTGCAGTTGTCTCATGTTGTCACTATTGATAGCTTTTACCATTTCAGGTGTTATTTCATCTTCACCTGCAGCTTTGTTGTTAGCCATTAAATTCACTGCTGTTTCAATTTCATGCAATTTAATTTCATCTAGGCTGACATTTAGTTGTGGGGCTGGTAAGTCAGTTTCAAGGTTTAACAATTCTTTTGGGTGTGGTCGATTAAGTACTTCTTGGAAGTGTTCAGCCCATCTTTGCTTTTGGTCTTTACTTGATGTTAATACGGTTCCAGTTTTGCTAAGGATTGGTCTTTCTTTAGATGTAATAGTACCTGTTAGCCTCTTTTGTATGTTATATAAAGTTTTGCTGTCTCCTGTTTTTGCTGCTTTCTCTGCCTCTTTCGCCATATTGTCTATGTATTCTCTTTTATCCCTTCTACCTGAACTTTTTACTTTCTTGTCTATTTCTTTGAATGTTGCTTTCGCCAGATCTTTTCGAAGATCTGTTTTTACATTCAACATGTCTAATTTGACTGCTCGTCTTTTATGTATATACTTCCATGTATTCTCTCATATCCATGCTTTTCTATTTGGTTTTTTCAGTCCAGCGCTTCCTTTTGCTGCTGTGATTATGGCTGTGCTGTAAGAATTCTATAATTCATCTATACCTATCTCCTCTACTTCACTGGCTGTTGTGGAATGATTGGCAAGTTCCTGATTGAAATTACTGTTAGTATTCTCTTCTTGTAGGCTATGGCTGTTTATCTTTCTGTGTACTGATTTCTTGTGTTGGCTTTTCAATTTTAGTTTTATTTTCCCTATAGACAGGTTGTGCTCACTGTTAACATCTCCACCCATATAAGTCATTAGATCTATAAGAGATGTTCTAAAAACAACTACAGCAGCAAAGCAAAAACAGCAGTAAAAACAATTAAAGCAACAACAACAATTATAGCAGCAAAAATAGCACCAACAGCACGAACAACAACTACAGCAACAACAACAACTATAGCAACAACAACCTCAGCAACAGGAGCAAAAACAGTAACAACAGTAAAAACAACAACAGCAGCAGCAATAATAACTATAACAATAAGTTCAGCAACAACAACAGCAGCAGCAACAACTACAGCAGTAACAACAACAACCCAACAATAAGTGCAACAACAACATCGAAGCAACAACAACAGCAGCAGTAACAACTGCGGCAGTAGCAACAACAACCGCAACACTAAGTGCAACAACAATTATAGCAACAACAACAGCAGCAGCAACAACTACAGCAACAACAACAGCAGTAACAACAACAGTAACAACAACAACTACAACAATAAATGAAGCAACAACACCAACAATAGCGAAACAACTATAACAATAACAGCTATAGCTACAACAAAAACTATAGCAAAAAAGCAACAACAATAGAAGTAACAACTACAGCAATAATAGCTACAGCACAACAACAATAACACCAGTAATAACGACAAAAGCGAACCAAGTGCAGCTACAATACCACCACCAACAACAACACTAAGAACACAACAGGTAAAAAGCAGCAACAACACCTACAGCAACAATAACTACACCAGCAACATCTACAGCAACAATAGCTACAGCAGCAACAACAACTAAGCAACAATAACTACAGCAGCAACAACAACAACTACAGCAGCAACAACAACAACTACAGCAACAATAATTACAGCAGCAACAGCACAGCAGCGGCAGCAATTAAAGCAGCAACAAGGACAGCAAAGAAAGCCAAAAAAAAAAACGACGGCAGGAACAAGAGCAGTAGCTGCAATAAAAACATTAAAAGCAACAAGCGCAATGGTAGCAATAAGAACAGCAGCAGCAGTTAAGGCAATAACAACAGCCACAATATCTACAATGCGAACAGAAATAGTAAAAGCAACAACAACAGTAGCAACAACAACAGAAACAGAAATGACAACAGGAACGATAGTAACAATAACAACAACGATAATAACAATAAGAGCATCGAGTACAAGCAAAGAGCCTCATTGCCAGAGAACAAGAACTAGATAGTCAAAGATAATGGCACTCTATGGGGTGCCAAGATAGTCAAAGATAATGGCACTCCATGGGGCGCCAAGATAGTCAAAGATAATGGCACTCCATGGGGCGCCAAGATAGTCAAAGATAATGGCACTCTATGGGGCGCCAAGATAGTCAAAGATAATGACACTCTATGGGGTGCCAAGGTAGTCAAAGATAATGGTACTCTATGGGGTGCCAAGATAGTCAAAGATAATGGCACTCTATGGGGTGCCAAGTTAGTCAAAGATAATGGCACTCTATGGGGCGGCAAGTGCCAAGACTGAACGAAGCAAGCACAAATTAAATTAACACATTAGGACAGATCGAAGGAGCCCAGGCCAGAGAGTTCAGGCCACAAGGAAACCTTTATAGAGCATTACTTTGCAACTGTACATTCTGAACATCCCCAAAGTGACGCCATGAGTTTAAAAAAAAAAATAAACGAAAAAAAACTATTCGAGATTCATTAAACGAAATTTACCTCCTATGTATCTGAGATTCAGTTAGGGAAATTTATCTCATCTGTATCTGATACAAAATTTCTATTATCCTTGGAGACACATAAAGATATAGTGTTATTGGCCATATCCCTAGAGGCACATAGTGATATGGTTTAGAGCCACCAACAACATATCTCTATGTGTCTATAAGGACAATATGGCGACAAACAATATATCTCTGCGTGTCTTTAAGGAAAATATGAGCACTAACACCATATCTCAGTGTGTCTCTAAGGTGAGACAGATCAAGGAAAATATGAGCACTAACACCATATCTCAGTGTGTCTCTAAGGTGAGACAGGTCAAGGAAAATATGACCACTAACATTATATCTCTGTGTTTCTCTAAGGATAATATGGCTAATAACACCTTATCTCTATGTATCTCTAAGGCGTGACAGATCAATCAAAATATGAACACTAACATAATATCTCTATGTGCCTCTAAGGAAAATATGGGCACTAACACAATATCTCTATGTGCCTCTAAGGAAAATATGGGCACTAACATAATATCTCTATGTGCCTCTAAGGAAAATATAAACACTAACATAATATCTCTATGTGCCTCTAATGAAAATATGAACACTAACATAATATCTCTATGTGCCTCTAAGGAAAATATGAACACTAACACAATATCTCTATGTGCCTCTAAGGAAAATATGAACACTAACACCATATCTCTATGTGCCTCTAATGAAAATATGAACACTAACACAATATCTCTATGTGCCTCTAAGGAAAATATGGGCACTAACACCGTACAGACAGATAAAATGACGTGTTATCGGACGCTGGCCGGGAGTTACTTTATCTAGTCCTCTCAGGCTAACGACCCAGATGGTATGTGCCTGGTTCTCTTCGGGCCACTCCCAGCTATGTATTGTTCTGATTGGCAGCACCATCCTTGTATGTGGCGTGCCTGGTTCTCTTCGGGCCACGCCCAGCTATGTATTGTTCTGATTGGCAGCACCATCCTTGAGTGAATAATTCATAGTAAAAGTCCAGGCAGGACGCATCAGCGGCAGGACATCTTGCTCACAACCGAGAGGCCTACAGGAGTGCTGTTTGGGAGGCAAAGTTCCGCAAGGGACATGCAAATGAATGAATGAGTCCATGCAGGTGCTGCGAGCAGCAACTCTCAGTCATGTTATGCAAAGCGCAGAATCACTGCCTTACTAGACGAAGTTCATACTCGCTTCAATATGAAAGAACAGCAGATACATGCACTAGGCTCCTATCAGGATCTGGAGAGGACTGCGGGCTTTGCCATGTCAACAAGGATCAGGATCTGATGTAATCAACAACCTCCAACGCAGAAGAAGAAGAAGAAGAAGAAGAAGAAGAAGAAATAATTCATAATTCACGGGAATGAATGGATAGCTTGGCAAGTATCAGTATGGCTAATGTGTCTGGGGTTATTGTTTTGCACATCGCCATCTTTTTATATCAAAAATACCTAGAAGGAACAGCTATTGAAGAAGTAAACAATTTTGCATATTTCGGCACCTATACAGACCACAATGGTAACACCAGAAAAGAAGTTAGAACTCGAATTGCCAAAACAACATTGACCTTAAAGAATCTCGAGAACATATGACATTCAAAAGTTATGAGCACAAAAACCAAGTTATGATTATTCACTTCAAATGTAATATCCACCCTCATTTATGCATGTGAAAGCTGGAAAACAACTAAAGAAACAGACAAGAAATTAGACTCTTTCGAAAACAAATGCCAAAGGAAAATACTTGGTATAGAGTGGAATGAATTCAAGAACAACACAGAGACCAGACAGATGAGCAAACAACAACCTGTCTCATGGTTGATCAGAAAAAGAAGATGGGCATATGTCGGCCATGTGATGAGAAGAAACAATCAGAAAATCTCCAAACAAGCTATCAAATGGTACACAACAGGCCGAAGAAAAAGTGGTCGACCACGTGACACTCTATAGAGGACAATGTTAAGAGAAGACAATTCAGTAGCCATAACATCCCTTGATGAGATTGAAAAACAAGCCGAAGACAGGACATCTTGGCGAACTGCTATGTGACCTTTAACGGCACAGGAAGGATGTAAGATGTAATATGTAAGAAGGTATATGAGATTTAGTTATCGAAATTTATCTCCTTGGTATCTGAGATTTAGTTAGTGAAATTTATCTCCTTGATATCTGAGATTCAGTTTGTGAAATTTATTTCCTTGGAATCTGAGATTCAGTTTGTGAAATTTATTTCCTTGGAATCTGAGATTCGGTCTGTGAAATTTATTTCCTTGGTATCTCAGACTCAGCTAGTGAAATTTTTCTCTTTGATATCTGAACTTAAGTTAATGAAATTTATCTTCTTGACATCTGATATGCAGTTAGCGAAATTAATCGCATTGTTATCGGACGCTGGCCGGGAGTTACTTTATCTAGTCCTCTCAGGCTAACGACCCAGATGGTATGTGCCTGGTTCTCTTCGGGCCACTCCCAGCTATGTATTGTTCTGATTGGCAGCACCATCCTTGTATGTGGCGTGCCTGGTTCTCTTCGGGCCACGCCCAGCTATGTATTGTTCTGATTGGCAGCACCATCCTTGAGTGAATAATTCATAGTAAAAGTCCAGGCAGGACGCATCAGCGGCAGGACATCTTGCTCACAACCGAGAGGCCTACAGGAGTGCTGTTTGGGAGGCAAAGTTCCGCAAGGGACATGCAAATGAATGAATGAGTCCATGCAGGTGCTGCGAGCAGCAACTCTCAGTCATGTTATGCAAAGCGCAGAATCACTGCCTTACTAGACGAAGTTCATACTCGCTTCAATATGAAAGAACAGCAGATACATGCACTAGGCTCCTATCAGGATCTGGAGAGGACTGCGGGCTTTGCCATGTCAACAAGGATCAGGATCTGATGTAATCAACAACCTCCAACGCAGAAGAAGAAGAAGAAGAAGAGAAGAAGAAGAAATAATTCATAATTCACGGGAATGAATGGATAGCTTGGCAAGTATCAGTATGGCTAATGTGTCTGGGGTTATTGTTTTGCACATCGCCATCTTTTTATATCAAAAATACCTAGAAGGAACAGCTATTGAAGAAGTAAACAATTTTGCATATTTCGGCACCTATACAGACCACAATGGTAACACCAGAAAAGAAGTTAGAACTCGAATTGCCAAAACAACATTGACCTTAAAGAATCTCGAGAACATATGACATTCAAAAGTTATGAGCACAAAAACCAAGTTATGATTATTCACTTCAAATGTAATATCCACCCTCATTTATGCATGTGAAAGCTGGAAAACAACTAAAGAAACAGACAAGAAATTAGACTCTTTCGAAAACAAATGCCAAAGGAAAATACTTGGTATAGAGTGGAATGAATTCAAGAACAACACAGAGACCAGACAGATGAGCAAACAACAACCTGTCTCATGGTTGATCAGAAAAAGAAGATGGGCATATGTCGGCCATGTGATGAGAAGAAACAATCAGAAAATCTCCAAACAAGCTATCAAATGGTACACAACAGGCCGAAGAAAAAGTGGTCGACCACGTGACACTCTATAGAGGACAATGTTAAGAGAAGACAATTCAGTAGCCATAACATCCCTTGATGAGATTGAAAAACAAGCCGAAGACAGGACATCTTGGCGAACTGCTATGTGACCTTTAACGGCACAGGAAGGATGTAAGATGTAATATGTAAGAAGGTATATGAGATTTAGTTATCGAAATTTATCTCCTTGGTATCTGAGATTTAGTTAGTGAAATTTATCTCCTTGATATCTGAGATTCAGTTTGTGAAATTTATTTCCTTGGAATCTGAGATTCAGTTTGTGAAATTTATTTCCTTGGAATCTGAGATTCGGTCTGTGAAATTTATTTCCTTGGTATCTCAGACTCAGCTAGTGAAATTTTTCTCTTTGATATCTGAACTTAAGTTAATGAAATTTATCTTCTTGACATCTGATATGCAGTTAGCGAAATTAATCGCATTGATATCTGAGACTCAGTTAACGCAATTTATCTCCTTGATTTCTGAGATTCAGTTAGTGAAATGAAATTTATCTCCTTGATATCTAAGATTCAGTTAGTTATATTTATCTCCTTGGTATCTGACATTCAGTTAGTGAGATTCATCTCCTTGGTATCTGAGATTCAGTTAGTGAAATTTATATCCTTGGTATCTGAGATTCAGTTAGTGAAATTTATATCCTTGGTATCTGAGATTCAGTTAGTGAAATTTATATCCTTGGTATCTGAGATTCAGTTAGTGAAATTTATCTCCTTGGTCAAACGAAAATGTGAAGAAAATAAACGAGATGAAGGTAAGAGAAAAATAAAAGTGAAAAGCATGCATATCGCATCTGTAGAAGCTTGTACATGACGTGTGTAGAAGCTTGTACATGACGTGTGTAGGAGCTTGTACATGACGTGTGTAGAAGCTTGTACATGACGTGTGTAGAAGCTTGTACATGACGTGTATAGAAGCTTGTACATGACGTGTGTAGAAGCTTGTACATGACGTGTGTAGGAGCGTGTACATGATGTGTGTAGACGCTTTATCAGGTGGTACTTCTGACGCGGTTGTGGAGAAATGAGAGGAGGTAATATGAAGAAGCTGACTTTGTTTAAACCCAACCCCAACCCCCCACCACCCACTTCTACCCAGGCGTTTACTCTGTTGATTAACCAAATTTTTCCTTACATTACCACTCTTCTTCCCCCCCCCAAAAAAAAAACCATATTTAAGAGGGGAATGCACTGTTAAAAACCAAAGAGAATTAACTATGTTATGTGTTGAGAATTAACTATGTTATGTGTTGAGAATTAACTATGTTATGTATTGAGAATTAACTATGTTATGTGTTGAGAATTAACTATGTTATGTGTTGAGAATTAACTATGTTATGTGTTGAGAATTAACTATGTTATGTGTTGAGAATTAACTATGTTATGTGTTGAGAATTAACTATGTTATGTATTGTGAATTAACTATGTTATATCTTGTTTGTGATATTTCTGTATGTTCACTCATGGGCTTGAGATGTTATCAACACAGAGCTCACGTTTAATTTTCTAGGTCATACAAGTTTTATTAGTTGCGGGGGCGGATGTTGTTATGTACCCCTGGTAGCTGGGTGAAAGAGGCGGCCTCACACTCTGGGTTTCAGACATGCAGTCGTCAGGTGCCGTGTCCGTTAGCGTTGAGGATCATGCTTCTGTCTGACTCTAAAGCCCCACTCCAAGTCCACTTCCTCTACATCACCAGACGTCTTTAACTTGTAACTATCAGCAGCTCTTCTGGCAAATACAGGTTAAAAAAGATAACAATGTCATGTCTTAGAGGAACCTAGAGATATTGTGTTAGTGCCCATATTTTCCTTGACCTGTCTCATGTCTTAGAGCTAGTAGAGATATGTTGTTAGCGTCCACACTTTCCTTGACCTATGTGATATGGTTAGCACACTATAGGATGATGTGGTCAGCACACTAGAGGGTGATATGGTCAGCACACTAGAGGGTGATATGGTCAGCACATTACATCTTGATATGGTCAGCACATTACATCTTGATATGGTCAGCACACTAGAGGGTGATATGGTCAGCACATTACATCTTGATATTGTCAGCACATTACATCTTGATATGATCAGCACACTAGAGGGTGATATGGTCAGCACATTACATCTTGATATGGTCAGCACACTAGAGGGTGATATGGTCAGCACATTACTTCTGGATATGATCAGCACACTAGAGGGTGATATTGTCAGCACATTACATCTTGATATGGTCAGCACACTAGAGGGTGATATTATCAGCACACTACATCTTGATATGATCAGCACACTAGAGGGTGATATGGTCAGCACATTACATCTTGATATGATCAGCACACTAGAGGGTGATATGGTCAGCACACTAGAGGGTGATATGGTCAGCACATTACTTCTGGATATGATCAGCACACTAGAGGGTGATATTGTCAGCACATTACATCTTGATATGATCAGCACACTAGAGGGTGATATGGTCAGCACATTACTTCTGGATATGATCAGCACACTAGAGGGTGATATTGTCAGCACACTAGAGGGTGATATGGTCAGCACATTACTTCTGGATATGATCAGCACACTAGAGGGTGATATTGTCAGCACATTACATCTTGATATGATCAGCACACTAGAGGGTGATATGGTCAGCACATTACTTCTGGATATGATCAGCACACTAGAGGGTGATATTCAGTTAGTGAAATTTATATCCTTGGTATCTGAGATTCAGTTAGTGAAATTTATATCCTTGGTATCTGAGATTCAGTTAGTGAAATTTATATCCTTGGTATCTGAGATTCAGTTAGTGAAATTTATATCCTTGGTATCTGAGATTCAGTTAGTGAAATTTATATCCTTGGTATCTGAGATTCAGTTAGTGAAATTTATATCCTTGGTATCTGAGATTCAGTTAGTGAAATTTATATCCTTGGTATCTGAGATTCAGTTAGTGAAATTTATATCCTTGGTATCTGAGATTCAGTTAGTGAAATTTATATCCTTGGTATCTGAGATTCAGTTAGTGAAATTTATATCCTTGGTATCTGAGATTCAGTTAGTGAAATTTATATCCTTGGTATCTGAGATTCAGTTAGTGAAATTTATATCCTTGGTATCTGAGATTCAGTTAGTGAAATTTATATCCTTGGTATCTGAGATTCAGTTAGTGAAATTTATCTCCTTGGTCAAACGAAAATGTGAAGAAAATAAACGAGATGAAGGTAAGAGAAAATAAAAGTGAAAAGCATGCATATCGCATCTGTAGAAGCTTGTACATGACGTGTGTAGAAGCTTGTACATGACGTGTGTAGGAGCTTGTACATGACGTGTGTAGAAGCTTGTACATGACGTGTGTAGAAGCTTGTACATGACGTGTATAGAAGCTTGTACATGACGTGTGTAGAAGCTTGTACATGACGTGTGTAGGAGCGTGTACATGATGTGTGTAGACGCTTTATCAGGTGGTACTTCTGACGCGGTTGTGGAGAAATGAGAGGAGGTAATATGAAGAAGCTGACTTTGTTTAAACCCAACCCCAACCCCCCACCACCCACTTCTACCCAGGCGTTTACTCTGTGATTAACCAAATTTTTCCTTACATTACCACTCTTCTTCCCCCCCCCAAAAAAAAAACCATATTTAAGAGGGGAATGCACTGTTAAAAACCAAAGAGAATTAACTATGTTATGTGTTGAGAATTAACTATGTTATGTGTTGAGAATTAACTATGTTATGTATTGAGAATTAACTATGTTATGTGTTGAGAATTAACTATGTTATGTGTTGAGAATTAACTATGTTATGTGTTGAGAATTAACTATGTTATGTGTTGAGAATTAACTATGTTATGTGTTGAGAATTAACTATGTTATGTATTGTGAATTAACTATGTTATATCTTGTTTGTGATATTTCTGTATGTTCACTCATGGGCTTGAGATGTTATCAACACAGAGCTCACGTTTAATTTTCTAGGTCATACAAGTTTTATTAGTTGCGGGGGCGGATGTTGTTATGTACCCCTGGTAGCTGGGTGAAAGAGGCGGCCTCACACTCTGGGTTTCAGACATGCAGTCGTCAGGTGCCGTGTCCGTTAGCGTTGAGGATCATGCTTCTGTCTGACTCTAAAGCCCCACTCCAAGTCCACTTCCTCTACATCACCAGACGTCTTTAACTTGTAACTATCAGCAGCTCTTCTGGCAAATACAGGTTAAAAAAGATAACAATGTCATGTCTTAGAGGAACCTAGAGATATTGTGTTAGTGCCCATATTTTCCTTGACCTGTCTCATGTCTTAGAGCTAGTAGAGATATGTTGTTAGCGTCCACACTTTCCTTGACCTATGTGATATGGTTAGCACACTATAGGATGATGTGGTCAGCACACTAGAGGGTGATATGGTCAGCACACTAGAGGGTGATATGGTCAGCACATTACATCTTGATATGGTCAGCACATTACATCTTGATATGGTCAGCACACTAGAGGGTGATATGGTCAGCACATTACATCTTGATATTGTCAGCACATTACATCTTGATATGATCAGCACACTAGAGGGTGATATGGTCAGCACATTACATCTTGATATGATCAGCACACTAGAGGGTGATATGGTCAGCACATTACTTCTGGATATGATCAGCACACTAGAGGGTGATATTGTCAGCACATTACATCTTGATATGGTCAGCACACTAGAGGGTGATATTGTCAGCACATTACATCTTGATATGATCAGCACACTAGAGGGTGATATGGTCAGCACATTACATCTTGATATGATCAGCACACTACATCTTGATATGGTCAGCACACTAGAGGGTGATATTGTCAGCACATTACATCTTGATATGATCAGCACACTAGAGGGTGATATTGTCAGCACATTACATCTTGATATGGTCAGCACACTAGAGGGTGATATTGTCAGCACATTACATCTTGATATGATCAGCACACTAGAGGTGATATTGTCAGCACATTACATCTTGATATGATCAGCACACTAGAGGGTGATATGGTCAGCACATTACTTCTGGATATGATCAGCACACTAGAGGGTGATATTGTCAGCACATTACATCTTGATATGATCAGCACACTAGAGGGTGATATTGTCAGCACATTACATCTTGATATGATCAGCACACTAGAGGGTGATATTGTCAGCACATTACATCTTGATATGATCAGCACACTAGAGGGTGATATTGTCAGCACATTACATCTTGATATGATCAGCACACTAGAGGGTGATATTGTCAGCACATTACATCTTGATATGATCAGCACACTAGAGGGTGATATGGTCACACATTACATCTTGATATGGTTAGCACACTAGAGGTGATATTGTCAGCACATTACATCTTGATATGATCAGCACACTAGAGGGTGATATTGTCAGCACATTACATCTTGATATGGTCAGCACACTAGAGGGTGATATTGTCAGCACATTACATCTTGATATGATCAGCACACTAGAGGGTGATATTGTCAGCACATTACATCTTGATATGATCAGCACACTAGAGGGTGATATTGTCAGCACATTACATCTTGATATGATCAGCACACTAGAGGGTGATATGGTCAGCACATTACATCTTGATATGATCAGCACACTACATCTTGATATGGTCAGCACACTAGAGGGTGATATGGTCAGCACATTACATCGTGATATGGTCAGCACACTAGAGGTGATATGGTCAGCACACTACATCTTGATATGGTCAGCACACTAGAGGGTGATATGGTCAGCACACTACATCTTGATATGATCAGCACACTAGAGGGTGATATGATCAGCACACTAGAGGGTGATATGATCAGCACACTAGAGGGTGATATGATCAGCACACTAGAGGGTGATATGGTCAGCACATTACATCTTGATATGGTCAGCACACTAGAGGGTGATATGGTCAGCACATTACATCTTGGTATGATCAGCACACTAGAGGGTGATATGGTCAGCACATTACATCTTGATATGGTCAGCACACTAGAGGGTGATATGGTCAGCACATTACATCTTGATATGGTCAGCACACTAGAGGGTGATATGGTCAGCACATTACATCTTGATATGGTCAGCACACTAGAGGGTGATATGGTCAGCACATTACATTTTGATATTATCAGCACACTACATCTTGATATGATCAGCACACTAGAGGGTGATATTGTCAGCACATTACATCTTGATATGGTCAGCACACTAGAGGGTGATATGGTCAGCACATTACATCTTGATATGATCAGCACACTACATCTTGATATGATCAGCACATTACATTTTGATATGATCAGCACACTACATCTTGATATGGTCAGCACACTAGAGGGTGATATTGTCAGCACATTACATCTTGATATGGTCAGCACACTAGAGGGTGATATGGTCAGCACATTACATCTTGATATGGTCAGCACATTACATCTTGATATGATCAGCACACTACATCTTGATATGGTCAGCACACTAGAGGGTGATATTGTCAGCACATTACATCTTGATATGGTTAGCACACTAGAGGGTGATATGGTCAGCACACTACATCTTGATATGGTTAGCACACTATAGGATGATGTGGTCAGCACACTACACCTTGATATGGTCAGCACACTAGAGGGTGATATGGTCAGCACACTTGAGGGTGATATGATCAGCACATTACATCTTGATATGGTCAGCACACTAGAGGGTGATATGGTCAGCACATTACATCTTGATATGATCAGCACACTAGAGGGTGATATGGTCAGCACACTACATCTTGATATGGTCAGCACACTAGAGGGTGATATGGTCAGCACACTACATCTTGATATGGTCAGCACACTAGAGGGTGATATGGTCAGCACACTACATCGTGATATGGTCAGCACACTAGAGGGTGATATGGTCAGCACACTACATCTTGATATGGTCAGCACTAGAGGGTGATATGATCACACACTAGAGGGTGATATGGTCAGCACACTAGAGGGTGATATGGTCAGCACAATAGAGGGTGATATGGTCAGCACATTACATCTTGATATGGTCAGCACACTAGAGGTGATATGGTCAGCACATTACATCTTGATATGATCAGCCACTAGAGGGTGATATGGTCACACATTACATCTTGATATGGTCAGCACACTAGAGGGTGATATGGTCAGCACATAACATCTTGATATGGTCAGCACAATAGAGGGTGATATGGTCAGCACATTACGTCTTGATATGGTCAGCACACTAGAGGGTGATATGGTCAGCACATTACATCTTGATATTATCAGCACACTACATCTTGATATGATCAGCACACTAGAGGGTGATATTGTCAGCACATTACATCTTGATATGGTCAGCACACTAGAGGGTGATATGGTCAGCACATTACATCTTGATATGATCAGCACACTACATCTTGATATGGTCAGCACACTAGAGGGTGATATTGTCAGCACATTACATCTTGATATGATCAGCACACTACATCTTGATATGATCAGCACACTACATCTTGATATGATCAGCACACTACATCTTGATATGATCAGCACACTACATCTTGATATGGTCAGCACACTAGAGGGTGATATTGTCAGCACATTACATCTTGATATGATCAGCACCTAGAGGGTGATATGGTCAGCACATTACATCTTGATATGATCAGCACACTACATCTTGATATGGTCAGCACACTAGAGGGTGATATGGTCAGCACACTACATCTTGATATGGTCAGCACACTAGAGGGTGATATGGTCAGCACACTACATCTTGATATGGTCAGCACACTAGAGGGTGATATGGTCAGCACACTACATCTTGATATGATCAGCACACTAGAGGGTGATATGATCAGCACACTAGAGGGTGATATGATCAGCACACTAGAGGGTGATATGATCAGCACACTAGAGGGTGATATGGTCAGCACATTACATCTTGATATGGTCAGCACACTAGAGGGTGATATGGTCAGCACATTACATCTTGATATGATCAGCACACTAGAGGGTGATATGGTCAGCACATTACATCTTGATATGGTCAGCACACTAGAGGGTGATATGGTCAGCACATAACATCTTGATATGGTCAGCACAATAGAGGGTGATATGGTCAGCACATTACGTCTTGATATGGTCAGCACACTAGAGGGTGATATGGTCAGCACATTACATCTTGATATTATCAGCACACTACATCTTGATATGATCAGCACACTAGAGGGTGATATTGTCAGCACATTACATCTTGATATGGTCAGCACACTAGAGGGTGATATGGTCAGCACATTACATCTTGATATGATCAGCACACTACATCTTGATATGGTCAGCACACTAGAGGGTGATATTGTCAGCACATTACATCTTGATATGATCAGCACACTACATCTTGATATGATCAGCACACTACATCTTGATATGATCAGCACACTACATCTTGATATGATCAGCACACTATATCTTGATATGGTCAGCACACTAGAGGGTGATATTGTCAGCACATTACATCTTGATATGGTCAGCACACTAGAGGGTGATATGGTCAGCACATTACATCTTGATATGATCAGCACATTACATCTTGATATGGTCAGCACACTAGAGGGTGATATGATCAGCACACTACATCTTGATATGGTCAGCACACTAGAGGGTGATATTGTCAGCACATTACATCTTGATATGGTCAGCACACTAGAGGGTGATATGGTCAGCACATTACATCTTGATATGATCAGCACATTACATCTTGATATGGTCAGCACACTAAAGGGTGATATGATCAACATACTAAAGGGTGATATAGTCAACATACTAAAGGGTGATATAGTCAACATACTAAAAGGTGATATAGTCAACATACTAAAGGGTGTTATGGTCAACATACTAAAAGGTGATATAGTCAACATACTAAAGGATGATATGGTCAACATACTAAAGGGTGATATGGTCAACATACTAAAGGGTGATATAGTCAACATACTAAAGGGTGTTATGGTCAACATACTAGAGGGTGATATGGTCAACATACTAAAGGGTGATATGGTCAACATACTAATGGGTGTTATGGTCAACATACTAAAGGGTGATATGGTCAACATACTAAAGGGTGATATGGTCAACATACTAAAGGGTGATATGGTCAACATACTAAAGGGTGTTATGATCAGCACACTAGACAGTAATGTGGTCAACACACTAGACGGTGATATGGTCAACATCACGCCTGGCCACTTTTCCTTCCACAACCCCAGACGAAGTCAGGTACCCATTTCAAGAGAAGGGTGACTGGGATTCATCCGGCCGGCTTTGAACCCGCGACCTTCGCCATGAGAAACTAGTGCATCAACATCTTTGCCACTTGCGCGTAAATGTAAAAATGTAACACAGACAACTCCGTCAGCTTCAGACAGTCTGGACAACACCACAAGGTTTTTATTGTTTTCTGTCACCACATCATCATCATCATCATCATTCATAACTTTAAAATCTTATTTAAAAAAAAAAAAGACTTCAGTGATCGCTGAAGAAACTCATCAGACTTCACTATGAAAAGCTTACAGCCAAAATGGCGACCATCGAAACTTTGAACAGAAGAAGAAAACAAAACTACGAGAATGAATGAATGAATGATCTTTATTTTTCATGGGTGAAGAATTGGGCACGCAGGCCCGTCTTACATTCTGCCCTTCATCACTCCATCTTTCATTCTTCCCACACACTTGATTTAGTACAAATATACAAATTAAATTAGGAAAAAAATATATCAAAAGAGTGTAAGATTTAACTACTACATTCAAAGTAAAAGAGAAAAAGTAATTAACCTAATAAAATAGCACTCACGCACACATACATTCGCAGACATATACATAAATAAAAATACATTGTAAATACAGATCTTCTAACATATGTTTTTTAACAGACATTAAAATAATTTCTAACAATATCTAACAAGTTAAATATACAATAATATATTCAGGAAGTGAGAAACATGAACGAGGAGTAGGAATTATATTTGATGAACAAACGGCAAGGACAATTGTAGGATATTTGAACGTCTCGGACAGAGTCCTGCTAGCCCAACTGAAAGGACAACCAATAAACATAAATATTATACAAGTGTACGCTCCAACATCTGAAAGCTCTGAAGAAGATGTACAGCTATTTTATAATGACATAGAGACAGCACTAAAACACACAAAGTCACATGAAGTTACCATAGTCATGGGAGATTTTAATGCCAAAGATGGTAAAGGAAGAACTTCAGACATCGTTGGTGACTATGGACTGGGGGAGAGGAATGACAGAGGTTATAAATTAATTGAATGAGCAAGAATACACAGCATGGTTGTAGGAAAAACCTGGTTTAAACAACATCCTCGAAGACTGGCAACGTGGTGCAGTCCAGACAAAAAGACTTTTAACCAGATAGACTACATATTAATCAACAAACGATTCCGCAATGCATTACTGACAACAAAAACTATGCCAGGAGCTGACTGCAATAGTGACCATGATCCACTCTGTGGAAAAGTTAGAATAAAACTAAAGAAAGCAGGCAGAAAAGTGAGAAACATCAAATTGAATACAGAACTTCTTAAAAATGACCAAGAGCTGCGAGAACAATACAAAGTTATTATAACAAATAGATACAATGCAATAGCAAAGATAAATAGTATAGATGAACAATGGGAAATGTTAAGAGATTCTATCCACCAAACTGTTAAGGAGATAATACCACCAAAAAAGAAGCCCCTAAAAATAAATGGATGACAGACGACATCTTAGGACTGATGGACAAGAGGAGGAGGAGTAAAAATAATGAGAAAAAATATAACAAGATAAATAAAGAAATAAGACGCAAATGCAGAGAAGCAAAAGAAGTGTGGTTAAATGAGCAGTGCAGACAGATAGAGGACTCTCATATTAAAGACAGCAAAAACATGCACAAACGAATTAATGAACTCACAGGCAGGAAAACAAAATATACAGGATGCCTGAAATCGAAAGAAGGTAAAATGTTAATGGGAAAAGAAGACATTGTGGACAGTTGGACAGAGTATATCGGTGAGCTATATGGAGGAGAAAGACCAGAATTAACACCAGATACTGAAAACTGTGAGGGACCACCAATACTTGAAGATGAAATCATAGATGCCATCAAACACATGAAGAAAGGAAAAGCGACTGGGCCTGATAATATAACAATAGAAGAAATAGAGGCACTAGAGGAGACAGGAATAAAAATAATAACCAAATTACTAAATGACATTTACAACAGTGATTATATTCCCAGTGACCTGATTAAATCCACGTTTATACCACTACCAAAGAAACCAGGTGCAAAGGAATGTGACGACCACCGGACTATCAGCCTCTCATGTCACATAACGAAGCTACTTCTGAGAATAATTATGAGAAGAACAAGGAAAAAGATAAAAACGGAAATAGCAGATGAACAGTTTGGATTTGTTGAAGGAAAGGGAACACACAATGCCATTTATGCTTTACGAACACTAACAGAAAGAGCTTTAGAAGTACAGAAAGATCTCTACTTATGCTTCATTGATTACACCAAGGCATTTGACAAGGTGAAACATAATGAAATTATTAAAATGCTTGAAGACATCAATATAGACGGCAAAGACCTGAGGATTGTAAAACATCTATACTGGCAGCAAGAAGCAGCAGTTCGAGTTGAAAATAGAATTGGAAAATATCAACCTATAAAACAAGGGGTGTGACAAGGATGTGTACTATCTCCAGACTTTTTTTCTCTGTATAGCGAGAATATTCTAAGAACAATCATCACAGAACCAGGCATAAAAATTGGAGGATACAATATTAACAACCTTCGGTATGCTGACGACACAGTACTGATAGCTGAGAACCAACAAGACCTGCAACATCTCTTGGACAAAGTCGCCAAAGAAAGTGAACAGAAAGGCCTTACTTTGAACATCAAAAAGACAGAGACTATGGTTATATCTAAGAAACAGAATTCACCAGCATGCAGTATTAAATTAAACGGAACTATTCTAAAGCAGGTGCAGAAATTCAAATACCTTGGAGCAGTAATAACTTCAGATGGGAAATGCAGAACAGAAATTAGGAACAGAATAGGCCAAGCAAAGACTGTATTTCAGAGAATGAAAAACATATTAACCAACACATCCTTATCAATGAATGTTAGAAAACGAGTCCTAAAATGCTATATTGAACCTAACTTGTTATATGGAAGTGAATCGTGGACAATAGGCAAGTCTGCACAAAAATCATTGGAAGCAGCAGAAATGTAGTTTATTAGAAGAATGTTGCGAATCCCCTGGACAGCAAAAATAACTAATGAAGAATATATGAGAAGAGCTGGAGAGACAAAAAACTTTGTCAAAAAGATAAGAGAGAGACAATGTACTTTCATAGGACATGCAATGAGAAGAGGGGGCATTGAAAATATTATAACAACAGGAAAAATAGAAGGAAGAAGATCAAGAGGAAGACCAAGAGAAATGATACTGGACAGTCTGACGGGATGGTGTGAGAGGAGATCACCAACTGAGCTGATGGCCTGCATGAGGGATCGCGTACTCTGGAGAAGCATAATAGCCAACGCCAGTCGGCACGGCACATGATGATGATGATGATGATCTAACAAGTTGCTTTTCTAACTATGTCATTTTAGTACTTGATGGTTGGCGAGTAACGTGTTGAGAGAGTGCTGGTTATTTTATGGAGGCATATAATTACAAGCAAGTAAATAATGAAACAGGTTTGAGTTAAAGGATGAAGTATTACCAATGGATTTTAAATGGTAGGGGAGGGTGTTCCAGAGCTGTACTGCAGAGTATGCAAGGCTTTTCTTGTACAGATCAATCCTGGATTTAGGAAGAAGACAGTTTTTTTAAACGCTGGCTATGTTTAGTATTATACGTAAACAGTGACCACAAGTAAAGCGGAACATTGTGCGACAGAATTTTCTGAACAAACTTAACTTTGTTAAAAATGATTCTATTTTTGAGGGGTAGAATTTTGAGTTGTTTGTGTTGATCTACAGTCTGTACTGGGTGTTTGTCACAAATAAGATTTAATGCTCGCTTGTGAAGTGAGTGGAGCCTTTTTGTGTTTGAGACTGAGCATCCATCCCAGATTGTGGAACAGTAATCTAAATGTGTTTGTATGTGTGATATGTAGTATATCTTTCTTGTGTCTTTGTCGATAAAGTGTTTACTTTTGGCTAATTGGTAAACTTTCTGTGCAATCAAGTTTGTTAGGTTATGTATGTGAGAATTCCAAGTTAAATGCTGATCAATGATGAGTCCTAGGGTTTTATGTTCATGAACATTTTCTATTGCCTTAGCCCCAGCACAAAGCTGTAGTGAAGTTTTTGTTGCATTCTGCAGTTTCTGTCTTTTAGTGATGAGCATGGATTTTGTTTTGTTTGTGTTTATCAACATACCATTTTTATTACTCCATTTAATCAAACTGTTTATATCATTTTGGAGAGTTGTCTGTAGTTTATTGATGTCATAGTCACTATTGTAAACAGTACAGTCATCAGCGAAAAGATCACATGGCTTTAAATGTAGTGGTAGGTCGTTAATACAGGTAGCAAAGAGAAGAGAACCAAGAATGGAGCTTTGAGGAATACCGATATCAACCACAGACGAGCCAGATATTTTGTTTCTAAAGCAAACTACTTGTTTTCTACCTGAGAGAAAAGATGTAATAAATTTTGTTAGGTCAGGGTGTAATCTATAGCCTTTCAGCTTTTTTGCAAGAATTTCATGATCAGTCATATCGAAGGCTTTCTTAAAATCAACAAAGACAGCACCACACAATTTGTCATCATTTATATTAGACAGCCAGCTTTCTGTCATTTTAGTTAATGCTGTGTGGCAGGAGTAATTTGGTCTAAAACCTGACTGACTGTCTATTAGTAGATTGTTTTCTTGCATGTGGAGGAGTGTTAACTTTTGTATATGCTTTTCAAGAGGTGATGACAGAAAGGATATGGGTCTATACTTTGAGAGGTCGCTAGTCTGTCCAGATTTAACAAGAGGAAAAACTTTGGCGAGTTTAAAAGCGTCAGGGAAATAGTGTTTGTCAATACACAAATTGTATAAGTATGTTAGTGTGTCTGTGATAACTAGTGCAGCGTAGCGTAGTATCTTGTTACTAATGTCATCACATCCTGCTGAGTTAGTGTTCTTTAAGGACCGGATGTAGTTATAAACCTCACTGACTATGAGGAAAGGAATATTTTGTTTTAGCTTTACACATTTACTGTCGCTGAAAGTTTTCAACATCATCATCATCATCATCATGTGCCGTGCCGACTGGCGTTGGCTATTACGCTTCTCCAGAGTACGCGATCCTTCATGCAGGCCATCAGTTCAGTTGGTGATCTCCTCTCACACCATCCCGTCAGACTGTCCAGTATCATTTCTCTTGGTCTTCCTCTTGATCTTCTTCCTTCTATTTTTCCTGTTGTTATAATATTTTCAATGCCCCCTCTTCTCATTGCATGTCCTATGAAAGTACATTGTTTCTCTCTTATCTTTCTGACAAGGTTTTTTGTCTCTCCAGCTCTTCTCATATATTCTTCATTACTTATTTTTGCTATCCAGGGGATTCGCAACATTCTTCTAATAAACTACATTTCTGCTGCTTCCAATGATTTTTGTGCAGACTTGCCTATTGTCCATGATTCACTTCCATATAACAAGTTAGGTTCAATATAGCATTTTAGGACTCGTTTTCTAACATTCATTGATAAGGATGTGTTAGCTAATATGTTTCTCATTCTCTGAAATGCAGTCTTTGCTTGGCCTATTCTGTTCCTAATTTCTGTTCTGCATTTCCCATCTGAAGTTATTACTGCTCCAAGGTATTTGAATTTCTGCACCTGCTTTAGAATAGTTCCGTTTAATTTAATACTGCATGCTGGTGGATCCTGTTTCTTAGATATAACCATAGTCTCTGTCTTTTCTATTTCAACACCCCAGGTCGCTATTAGGGGTCGGTAATGAAGATTTTAGAATACTAATTTCTTCCCTAAAATGTTCACTGAAGTTAGTGCAAGTATGTTCACCATTAAATGTTTGTGGGTCAGTCTGAGAGAATCAACAAGATTCAAACCCATTACTCTGAGGGTGACAGTCTGATCCACAAATAGCAAATGTCTGCGCCACAAGTAGCAAATGTCTGCGCCACAAATAGCAAATGTCTGATCCACAAATAGCAAATGTCTGCGCCACAAATAGCAAATGTCTGCGCCACAAGTAGCAAATGTCTGCGCCACAAATAGCAAATGTCTGCGCCACAAGCAGCAAATGTCTGATCCACAAATAGCAAATGTCTGCTCCACAAATAGCAAATGTCTGCGCCACAAATAGCAAATGTCTGCACCACAAATAGCAAATGTCTGTGCCACAAATAGCAAATGTAAACAGACATCTGTAAACTAACATTTATGATAATGTAATGATAAATTGATGTTTTTATATGAAACTGTGTACTGTCTCACTCATAACTACAATTTTTAATATCTAAACTTTCCTTTTGTTTATGTTCTATTATTAGTTACTTCTTTATAAATAAGCAAAACACGGCGTTTATTTATCAACTCGACAAGTTCAACAAATAATCATTTGATTATGTCGCAGTTAAAAATTCACCATTAGAAACTGTAAACAAGACACAAGACATGTAACTCTGGAGACGGCCGACATTTTGTTTTGTGGTCAATTTTAATCCACTTTGACATAAAGTTGGTTTCGCAAGAGCTGTTGCTATGGTTACAAGCGTCACAATCACGCGTGGTTTAGAAACGCAGTAACCTCTCTTTGTTTTCACCTTGGAGGTAAACAAGAGTTCAAATTTGCCAGTTGAGGGAGAGAGTACAGGGGAATGAGAGAGAGAGAGAGAGGGTGAGAGGGAGAGAGGGAAGAAGAGAGAGAGAGAAAGGTTGATGTTTGCCAGATGTGATAGAGGTCTGTCAGCTGAGAGAGAGAGAGAGAGAGAGAGAGAGAAAGGGAGAAAGGGCTCGACTTGAACTGGCTGTTTCTGGCTTCACGGCAGAGTGGGCAGTCACGTGACATGTACTGGTGCACTGTTGGTATCACTAGGAAAGTTGTGTTGCTAGTCCGTGTACATCACAACCGTTTCTCTCTGGGCTGTTCTATAGAATCATCAACACCTTCAACCTTTTATCACATAACATACTCACATATACATGCACGCATTCTCACATGCGCATACATTACGTCCGCACGCGGACTTGCTACACGCTAACTTGCTACACGCTAACTTGCTACACGCTAACTTGCTACACGCGGACTTGCTACACGCTAACTTGCTACACGCGGACTTGCTACACGCTGACTTGCTACACGCTGACTTGCTACACGCTGACTTGCTACACGCGGACTCGCTACACGCTAACTTGCTACACGCGGACTTGCTACACGCTAATTTGCTACACGCTGACTTGCTACACGCTGACTTGCTACACGCTAACTTGCTACACGCGGACTTGTTACACGCTGACTTGCTACACGCTGACTTGCTACACGCTGACTTGCTACACGCTAACTTGCTACACGCTAACTTGCTACACGCGGACTTGCTACACGCTGACTTGCTACACGCTGACTTGCTACACGCTGACTCGCTACACGCTAACTTGCTACACGCGGACTTGCTACACGCTAATTTGCTACACGCTGACTTGCTACACGCTAATTTGCTACACGCTGACTTGCTACACGCTAACTTGCTACACGCTAACTTGCTACACGCGGACTTGCTACACGCTGACTTGCTACACGCTGACTTGCTACACGCTGACTCGCTACACGCTAACTTGCTACACGCGGACTTGCTACACGCTAATTTGCTACACGCTGACTTGCTACACGCTGACTTGCTACACGCGGACTTGCTACACGCTGACTTGCTACACGCTGACTTGCTACACGCGGACTTGCTACACGCTGACTTGCTACACGCTAATTTGCTACACGCGGACTTGCTACACGCTAATTTGCTACACGCTGACTTGCTACACGCTGACTTGCTACACGCGGACTTGCTACACGCTGACTTGCTACACGCTGACTTGCTACACGCGGACTTGCTACACGCTGACTTGCTACACGCTAATTTGCTACACGCTGACTTGCTACACGCTAACTTGCTACACGCTAACTTGCTACACGCGGACTTGCTACACGCTGACTTGCTACACGCTGACTTGCTACACGCTGACTTGCTACACGCTGACTCGCTACACGCGGACTCGCTACACGCTAACTTGCTACACGCGGACTTGCTACACGCTAATTTGCTACACGCTGACTTGCTACACGCTGACTTGCTACACGCGGACTTGCTACACGCTGACTTGCTACACGCTGACTTGCTACACGCGGACTTGCTACACGCGGACTTGCTTCACGCGGACTTGCTACACGCTAACTTGCTACACGCTGACTTGCTACACGCTGACTTGCTACACGCTGACTTGCTACACGCGGACTTGCTACACGCGGACTTGCTACACGCTAACTTGCTACACGCTGTCTTGCTACACGCTGACTCGCTACACGCTGACTCGCTACACGCGGACTTGCTACACGCGGACTCGCTACACGCTGACTTGCTACACGCTGACTTGCTACAAGCGGACTTGCTACACGCGGACTCGCTACACGCGGACTCGCTACACGCGGACTTGCTACACGCGGACTTGCTACACGCGGACTCGCTACACGCGGACTTGCTACACGCGGACTTGCTACACGCGGACTCGCTACACGCGGACTTGCTACACGCGGACTCGCTACACGTGGACTCGCTACACGCGGTTTCAGGTTTGCGCTACTGACAATCTGAAAATTAAACAAGTGTGTAAAATAAAAATGTTGAATTGCTCTCTAAATCCCGGCCATTTTCCGCTTGTGATCTTAAAGATGGTGTGTAAACTATGAAGAAAAGTAGAAACATCTTTATTATCTTAATCATACATAAACAAGAAGAAATAGAGAGAGGAGATAAATTCACATGAATGCTAGGTTAAAAACCGTGTGGTACCCGGGATCTGCAAAGAATAGGACCACTGTACCCTACCACGCATGATCGTAAAAGGCGACTAAGGAGGGTTCAGCATAGGGCCAGCAACCCTATCTGGTAAAAAACTATCAGACTGCTACAGAAACGGAAGCAAGGGAAAAAACAAATGCAGGTGGAAGGAGAAATGCTTATCAGGAAACTGAGACCATGAAGGTTGTGGATGAAAGCCAGCCACTGGAAGTCCCCAGCCCGACTGCAGACCTCCTGGAACCTAAACACAAGATGCAAATAGGCAGCTGGAATGTAAGAACACTAAACCAGACTGGAAAACTAGTACAAACCATCAAGGAAATGCACAGATACAAACTAGACATACTAGGAATACAAAAAGCAAGATGGACAGGACAAGGCAGAAGGAAATTAACAACACAGCACACAGAAGATACAATAATATGGTCAGGTAAAGAAGATCTTCATGAAGGAGGAGTAGCATTGATTATAACAAAAGAAGCATCAAGAGCATTGCTGAAATGGACCCCAATAAATGAGAGATTATTATATGCACGGTTCAACTCAAGATTCACGAAGCTGTCTATTATAGTTTGTTATGCACCAACAGAAGCAGCTGAAGAGGAATTAAAAGAAGATTTTTACAACAGCCTCCAAGCCACAGTAGAAACAATACCCAAGCATGATATGCTTCTCATCTTGGGCGACTTCAATGCAAAAGTAGGTGAAGGAAATGAAGATAGAAGAAGAATCATGGGAAGAGAAGGAATCGGAGAAATAAATGAAAATGGAGAAAGACTGTGCAGTTTCTGTGAAGAAAACATGATGACCATCGGAGGGACAATTTTCCAACATAAAAACATCCATGAGGTGACTTGGAGGTCACCAGATAAAACCACTGAAAACCAAATCGATCACATACTAATAAACAACAAGTGGAAACGGTCACTACAAGATGTGCGAGCAAGGAAAGGAGCAGATGTAGGAAGTGATCACAACCTTCTGGTAGCAAAAATAAAGCTAAAATTAAGGAAAGCCAAAATCGGAGAACACAGAAAAATACATTTTGATACAAGAAAACTGATAGACCAGCAAAAAAGAAATGAATTCTCAATAGTACTTAAGAACCGCTTCAGTATCCTACAAGACAAAGCAGAAATGTCCATAGAGTTCAATAAAACACTACAGGAAACAGCAAAAGAGGTGCTAGGATATCGGAAAAGGAGAAAAGAGGAATGGATAAGCGAGACCACATGGGAAAAGATAGAGCAAAGAAAAGAAATCAAGAAAAAATTACTGAACACCAAATCACAACGGCTTAAAGAACGAGTTTTAAGTAATTATGCACAAAAAGACAAAGAAGTGAAGGAATCATGCCGTCAAGATAAACGTCAATATTATGACAACTTAGCAGAAACAGCAGAGAAAGCAGCATATACAAATGACATGAAAACCATATATAAAATCACAAAGCAGATGACAGGTAACTTCAGCACAAGATGTGAAAGTGCAGTAAGAACACAAAATGGACAACTGGTCAGTGGAGAAAGAGAAAAAAATTGAAAGATGGAGGGAACACTTTAACACCCTACTAAACAGAACACAAGCAGCACAAACAATAGACATACCTGAAGCAAAAACGGAACTAAACATCAATATAGGACCAATAACAATAAATGAAGTAAAGGAGGCGATAAAGAAGCTAAAATCAGACAGGGCACCAGGTGAAGATGAAGTGACTGCTGAGATGTTGAAAGCAGAAGAAACAGAAACACCAAAACAACTTTGCCGGATATTACAACAAATTTGGGATCTAGAAAAAGCCCCAGAGGAGTGGAAAACTGGGCTTATAGTAAAACTACCAAAGAAGGGTGACCTCAGAGATTGCGGGAACTGGAGAGGCATTACCCTACTGCCACTCACCAGTAAAGTATTTTGCAGAATAATCATCAACAGAATTGTACCAACACTTGAGGAAAAACTTCCGAAAGAGCAGGCAGGATTTAAGAAAGGAAGATCATGCATAGACCACATATTTGTACTTAGACAAATATTAGAACAGGCAAATGAGTGACATAGCACAACATATGCATGATTCATAGATTTTGAGAAAGCCTTTGACAGTGTCAACAGAGATGCACTGTGGAAAATCCTAAGATGGCATGGCCTCCCCCATAAAATAGTTAATGTAACCAAAGCCCTATACGAGGGTTTTCAGTGCAAAGTTATCTGTGGAGAACATACCTCCAGCAGCTTTAGGGTACAAACAGGAGTGAAACAGGGATGTGTACTATCACCAACATTATTTATCTTGGCAGTAGACTGGTTAATGAAGGAGGCAACATCAGACAAACGCAGAGGATTACAATGGACCCTTGACACAGTGCTGGAGGACCTTGACTTTGCGGATGACATTTGTCTATTATCAAGCAGTCACAAAGATATGCAAGATAAAATAAACAAGCTAACTCAGAATGCAAACAACATAGGACTAAAGATCAATGTAGGAAAGACAAAGTTAATGAAGCAAAATGTGAACAACAGAAATGTACTCAGAGTAGATAACAAGTTAGTGGAGGAGGTCAACGAATTTGTATACCTTGGCAGCAGAGTAGTAGAAAATGGAGACAGCACAGAGGACATCAACAGCAGACTTACTAGAGCAAACCAGGCTTTTGCTATGCTGCAGACTATATGGAAATAAAAAAAACTAAGCATAAATATGAAAATCAGGATATTTAAGAGTAATGTTCTAAGTGTACTACTCTATGGAAGTGAATGCTGGAAAATCACCAAAACCATAGAAAACAAGTTGAATTCTTGCCAGACTAAATGTTTACGAAGAATTAGAAAAATATTTTGGCCAAACACCATAAGAAATAACATCTTATTAGCAGAAATGCAGATGAAACCACTGACAACAATTATTGAGGAAAGACCCTGGCGATGGTTGGGACATGTGCTCCGAATGACTGACAACTCACTACCAAAAATAGCACTAAGATGGACACCACAGGGGAGCAGAAGTAAGGGTAGACCAAAAGAGACATGGAGAAGAACAACAGAAAGGATGTTGAGCAATAGAGGGCTCACCTGGGCAAGAGCAGAAAAAAAGGCGAAGGACAGGCATTTGTGGAAAACCCTTGCGGAAGCCCCATGTGCCCTGGGCACTTAAGGTTCAGAGAGAGAAAGAGAGAGAGAGAGAGAGAGCTAGGTTAAAAAAAAAGAAATAAAATTAATAAAGCACTTAGCTGTAACTTGTAAGACACTGTGGCTTGTGAGCAGCTGTGTTCAGAAATGCGCATGGTGGAGTGTAGAGAGTGTTTAAATGGAGACTGGTGATGTGTGATAGGTTCGTCGTAACTGAATAGGGAAACCGTGGAGGAGAGAGAGAGAGAGTGATACAATGGGGTAACCTAACCGAGAGAAGGTGAAATAGGTGATTATAGCTGGGACAGAGGGGTTGTATTGTGATGCTGTGAGGAGGTTCTGAACTATGTAGCAAGTGAGAAGGGAGTTGAACTTAGCTGGGTGGGGGGGGGGGATTATGATTGTGGAAGAGGAGAATATTAGGTATAGATGAATAAAGAGTTCAAACCACATGGTTCCAGCGTCTCATATTCCTGAATGTAGCGGTTCTCAAGCGCTAGGCGGCTTCTGTCATCAGCGTGACATTGTTTGATAACAGTTACCAGAATATTAAATTTGCCTCTGTAGTTGGGGGCATTGAAATGTTTCGCGACTGATTTCGAAGCATGCTAGATGATATCGTACAGATGTTTCTGCATGCGGTCCTCTAATATGAGACCAGTTTCACCAATATAAGTTACCCCGCATCTTCTGCATACACTGACATATATCACATTGCGGGACTTGCATGTGAATCTCTCACGAAGAGTGAGGGTAGTTTCAGGAAATTTGATCGTTTTCGTTTCCTAGACTACAGGGGAGGTAACACAGCGAGGGCGGTTACATTTTCTAGTGCCAACAAGGTTCCGCTTCAAGTAGCTATGGACGAGGATGTCCTTAAGATTTTGTTCTCGTTTGTATGCTAACAGGAGTAGATCGGTGAAGATGTCGCGAGTATCGGGGTCGAGCTGAATTAGTAGCAGATGGCGATGAAGAATTTTCTTAACCATCTGATCATGCGAGTGAAAATGAAGTACTAATTTAACTTTCTGTCTGGGAAATGTCACAACGAAATAAAAAGCAGACTTGCTCAGGCCAAGTCAGCATTCCAGAAAATAAGAAACATCTTGTGCAACAGATTTATATCAATGGAAACAAGATTCAGAGTACTTAAATGTTACATCGAGCCAATTTTGTTTAATGGATATGAAGCATAGTCTGTGAATAAGAGAGTACAGCGAGAAATGGAGGCCATGGAGATGTGGTTCATAAGAAGGATGTTGATGGTACCATGAACAGCAAAGAAAACCAATGAAGATATCTTAAGAGAGGCTGGAGGCAAATTATAGCAAATATCAGAGGCAGACAAGCGAGATTTGTAAGAGATTTTCTGAGAAGAAGAAAATTGGAACACACTGTGACAACTGGAAAAATTGAAGAAAGAAGAGACAGAGGAAGACAGAGAGAGAAGTTACTGGATGGGCTGTCAGTGTGGCTAGGAAGAAAGTCAAAGGCGGATCTCATAATCAAGTCTAAAGACTTGTGGAGAGAAATGATCGCCTACTCCACGCGGCACTTGATTTATTTATTTATTGGTTGATTGAGATGGGGCAACAGGCAATGCTCCCTCTAACGGTTTGCGGTCTGTATGCAAAATGTTTATCTCATGTGCAAAATAATATTGTGTGTGCAAATGTGCATAGTAACACACACACACACGCACGCACGCACGCACACACACACACTCTGTCAAAAAAAAAAAATAAACGCGTAACTACTGATGACACAATTTTAGCCATAAATTTGATATTCTATAGCTTTTTAATTTGAATGATTAACATTTTCAAATTGCATACTATAATACCTAAGGGTTTAAACACTCACTTGACAGTTTCCTGCATCTGTGTGACGAGAATTTGTTAGTTCCAGGGGTTCTCAAGTTAGCATGGTGTGTGGTCTCCGCTTGCATCGATCAGCGACTGGCATCTCCTGGGCATAGATGCGATCAGATGTCTGATGTGCACATGTGGGATGGCTACCCACTCTTCCTGGAGTGCCTGCCATAGATCACGACGATTGGCTGGAGAAACGTTTAGGCGACAAACACTTCTTTGCAGCTCATCCCATAGGTGCTCGATCGGATTCATGTCTGGAGACAGAGATGGCCAGGGAAGAGTGAGAATGTTGTTGGCAGTCAGGAACTGTGTGGTAAACCGTGCAGAATGGGGTCTGGCGTTGTCCTTGTTGAAACACAGACCTTTGCGCAGCCAAAAATGGAAGGACATGGGGTCGAAGAATTTCATTGACGTATCGTTGCTCATTCAAGCCTCCTTCAATCTGCACCAATGGACTCCTTCCGTTGAAAGTGATCATTCTCCACACCATTACACCTCCACCACCGTGCGACAGAGCTTCATCAACGCAATTTTGGTCAAAACGTTCATTTGACCTTCGGTAGACCCTTCTCCACATATCATGGCGGTGCAACAAAAAGGAAGATTCGTCACTAAACCAAACACGTCTCCAATGATTGTCAGTTGTCCAGGGCCGATGCTGGTTGGTCCAAACAAGTCGATTTTGGCGATGGCGTCTCGTTAAGACGCGACCTCTGTGAGGTCGTCGTGCCACCAGTCCAGCTTCATGCAGTCTATTCTGGACAGTTTGATCAGACACACGACGTCCTGCAAGCAATGACTGGGCACTTGAGGAAGCTGTTGTAAACCTGTTTTGAGGTGATGAACCAGAATAAAGCGATCATCAGCTGCTGTTGTCACCCTGGGTCGTCCACTGCGGTGCCGGTCTCCAACTGAGCCAGTGACTTGGAAACGGTGCCAAAGTCGACTGATAGTACTCTGTTGCACGTTTAAATGCCTGGCAACCTGACTTTGACTTTCGCCTGCTTGCGACCAATAACAATGTTTCATAAATTTGTGATAGACGAGCCATAATTGTCTGCTTGAAAATTAACTGAATGTGTTTGTGTAACCTCATCCTTTTATAGGGTTTCATTTGCGTCAGAAGTGAGTTGTGCTCACCACAAAAATCACGACTTTTCCATAAACGCAAAACGAGTTATGGTTAAAAAATGCATGATTAGCAAGGGCAGCTACTACGTTCTGACTATACAGGAGAATAGCAAAATTCACGCTAAATCATGGACCTGATATCTTGGTGACTATTTTTTGTTTGAGATACGCGGGAAAAACATTTTTGTCATAACAGACATGAATCTGACCGAGCACCTATGGGATGAGCTGCAAAGACGTATTTGTCGCCTGAACGTTTCCCCAGCCAATCGTCGTGATCTGTGGCAGGCACACCAGGAAGAGTGGGCAGCCATCCCACAGGCCCACATCAGACATCTGATCGCATCTATGCCCAGGAGATGCCAGTCGCTGATCGATGCAAGCGGAGACCACACACCATGCTAACTTGAGAACCCCTGGAACTAACAAATTCTCGTCACACAGATGCAGGAAACTGTCAAGTGAGTGTTTAAACCCTTAGGTATTATAGTATGCAATTTGAAAATGTTAATCATTCAAATTAAAAAGCTATAGAATATCAAATTTATGGCTAAAATTGTGTCATCAGTAGTTACGCGTTTATTTTTTTGGACAGTGTATGCATATATGTATATACTGTAAAGGCCTGTACGAACAGGATAAACCTGCTGTACTTTTCAGTTACTGGTATTTAGTAAATTGCAATGATGATTTCATTGTTTACTTATTCAGTGACAGTTATTTATATTGTTGTTTATCCTATCATATTCGACTTACTATGGGTTCACTGAAACATAATCCCACGTAGAGAAGCATGACCTCGGTTTTCCAAGCAAAAGAAGATTAGACTTGTGTGATAGCAGGACAGACCTAATATCCCAATCTCACACTTTGCTGTCTGGTCATCTAATTATACGTTAGAAGAGTTACTTTCACTTTTAAAGGTGACATTCTCATTAAAACCTCTAGCCACCCAAATTTCTGCTTGAAAAGTATAAAGCACAGGATGCAAGAGTCTTTGTCAGTATCAGTTCGAACACTACAAAAACACAAACTTGAGTTACAGACAATTTTGCACTTTTCCACAGAGATAGTAAATCTACTGCTATTTAAAAAAAAATAGGATGGCTCTAATGTTGGTGGTCACGACGTCTAGTGTTAGTTACCAAGATTAATTTGTATACTGAGCAGCTCAATGGACATTCTACTTTCCCACGACGCAGTAGAAGTTGATCTGCCCGTTTATTTTAACTACCCTCTATTCTCTGTGTACCCACTTGCCTCGTCAAGATTCTGCTACAGTACCACCGAAACTACGCGATAAAAGACCAGTTAAAACATCAGATCCATAGATTACATTTTAGTGCAAAGAAGGTGGACATCAAGTATAACATCAGCAAAAACTTTACCAGGTGCTGATTGTGACACGGATCATGAGTTATTAATAGCAGACATGAAGATAAAGAAAAAAAAGACAGTTACAGAATCAAGACCACTCCACTTTGATCTTACAAAAATACAAGAACAGTACGATATAGAAGTGAAGAACCTTTTCGAAATCCTGATGGCTGTGCAGGAGGAGATGACACCAGATGAAATGGCTACGCAGACCAGAGATATCTTAATAAAATCATCTAAAGACATGGTTCCAGTAAAGAAATTACAGAAGAATGGATGGATAACAGTAGGCACACTAGAGCTGATAAAACAACGTAGAGAAATGAAGACCCAATGGAAAATGACAAACAACAAAGAGGAATATAAATCTGTAACAAAAGAAGTATGAAGAAACATAAGAAAAGACAAAAAACAATACATACAAGATTGTTGTGAAAGATTAGAAGAACATCAGAAGTGTGGAAGAGATAGCGAAATGTTTAAAGAAATGAAGACATTGACGAGAAATGTCACACCTAAGCTAAATGTAACTTGTGATGAGATGGGGAATACCTTGACAGAGACAGAGGAAATTCTAGAAAGATGGAAGGAATATTGCAGAGGAATGTATGAAACAACTGACCGTGAAGGCAAAAATCAACAGTGTGAATTATTATTGGAGGAGAAAGAACCCGAACCGACAATAGAAGAAGTTTTATGGACAATAAAGAATCTGAAAAATGGTAAATCACCAGGATGTGATGAGATAACAGCTGAACATTAAAGCAGGAGGAAAGGAATGTGCAACAATCTATCATGCACTATGTAAAAAGATATGGCATTCAGGTATTTGGCTAAAAGAATGGAAAAGAACTATATTCATACCACTGCCAAAAAAGGGTAACCTGAAATTATGCACAAACCACAGAACTGATGCCCTGATTAATCATGCCAGTAAAATTCTGTTAAAAATCATAATGGGTAGATTTTGTAAGAAAATAGAAGAAGTCAATATGGTCCAAGCTGGTTTCAGGCAAGGAACAGGATCAAGAGATCATATATTCAATATAAGATTAATAATAGGGAAATGCAGAGTTTAATGTGAATCTATATTTATCCTTTATAGACTACTCAAAGGCATTTTATTATGTACAACACCAGAAACTTTGGGAAATAATGGAAAAAATGAGATTTCCAACACATTTGATACAATTAACATCACTGCTGTATCTAGACCAACAGGCAGCAGTAAGAATAAATGATGAAACAACAACTTGGTTTGACATAAAACAAGGGGTCCGTCAGGGGTGCATATTGTCGCCTTACTTATTTGACTTGGTATACTGAAAATATAATGAGGAACGTTAGAGAAGATGTAGACAAAGAAATACCAGAGATTAAATATGCTGATGACACAGTATTACTGTCCACAACACAAAAATGAATTGAAAAACTAAATATGTCAGTCCGTAAGGACAGCGAAAAGCAAAACCTCTATCTTAATGCGAAGAAAACTGAATTGATGACAACTGACAAAACAAATAAGGCAGCTGAAATATTTATCAATGAGGGAAAATTGGAAGAAGTGGAGAGTTTTGAATATCTTGGATCACTAATAACTAATAATGGAGATACAATGAGGGAAATTAAAAGGAGGACATCCATTGCTCTTCAGAAAGTAAAACAACTAAAGAATCTGTGGAGAGGAGCAGACAGAACTCCAAAAATACGATTTTTGAGGGCACCTACCTTTTCTATGGCAACATATGCCTGTGAGACCTGAACACTTAACAAAACAGCTGAGAAACACATAAATGCATTTGAATGTAAATGATATAGAAGAGTTCTTCAAATATCATGGACACAAAAAGAACAAATATATCTATACTATAAGAGCTTAATATTGAAGAAGGCTGGCTAGTAAAGAGGATTAAAGAGAGAAAACTTAAATATTTTGGACACATTAAACATCATGATAATCTAGAGAGGAGAGTCTTGGAAAGGTACATAATGGGAAAAAGAAAGAGAGGAAGACCAAGACGAAGATGGCTGCAAGACATCTTTGATGATCTGCAAATGGATGCATCAGCAGCAGGCCATCTTGCTTACAACTGAGAGGCCTACAGGAGAGCTGTCAGGGAGGCAAAGTTCCACAAGGGACATGCAAATGAATGAATTAATTATCTCTATGGGTCTGTGTTTTACATTTATGTTATAAATTTACGAGATAATACACATGTAAAAAGAACATATAAATTTTAAAAAATTTTTACACCAATTTCTCAACATATCGCACTACCAGCTCTGTATATCACTGTAGTACTATCTTTTCACTTTTAGAGATCCATATATCACTATAAACCTCCGTTCTCCACTTTTAGAGATATCTATATATCACGATAATACTCTTTTCTTCACTCTTAGAGATATCTGTATATCACTGTAGTACTGTTTTCTTCACTGAGTGGCGAAGTGGTTAGTGCACTGGTCTCTCATGGCGAAGGTCGGGGGTTCGAATCCGGCCGGCGGCACCCCAGTCATCCAGCTGTAGAAATGGGTACCTAACTTCTTCTGAAGTTGGGGAAGGAAAGGCACCCAGGGGTGATACTGACCATATCACCCTCTAGTGTGCTGACAGGTCAATGAAAATATGGGCACTAACACTATATCCCTATGTGCCTCTAAGGCATGATAGGGTTACCTTTACCTTTTTTTTATATATCACGATAATACTCTTTTCTTCAGCATATTTGTAGAATGTCTGGAATAGAGTGAAAGATGTATGATAAAGGGCAGAATGTCAGACGGGCCTGCGTGCCCAGTTCTTAACCCTTTTGAAATAAAGATCAATCAATCAATCACTGTAATACTCTTTTCTTCACTTTTAGAGATATCTGTATATCACTATAATAATCTTTTCTTCACTTTTAGAGATATCGGTATATCACTATAATACTCTTTTCTTCACTTTTAGAGATATATCACTATAATGCTATTTTCTTCACTTTATAGATATCTGTATATCACTATAATACTCTTTTCTTCACTTTTATAGATATCTGTATATCAATGTAGTACTAGTTTCTTCACTTTATAGATATCTGTATATCACTATAATACGCTTTTCTTCACTTTTAGAGATATGTATATCACTATAATACTTTTTTTTTTCATTTTTAGAGATATCTGTATATCACTATAATACTATTTTCTTCATTTTTAGAAATATCTATATATCACTATAATACTCTTTTCTTCACGTTTAGAGATATCTGTATATTACTTTTGTACTATTTTCTTCACTTTTAGAGATATCCTAAATATTTGTTATTATCTTCTTCATGTTATTACAAAACTGTTTTTGATTTTCCTATTCATCATATGATTTCAAAATTGATATTTTTCGATTACGAACTCCCTGTAAGTGCGAGCTGTTGTTCTTTGCAGCCGATGCTATAGAGATGTTGAGGCACAGCATCGTATCAGCGTGGGAGCGGGTTACGGCGGCTACTTCTTCAGTCCCGGAGTACAGCTAAAAAGCAAGGGGTGTGCAGTGCTTCTTTAGCAGACTCCACCACCATGGGGATTACGGCGATCCCTGCCCCCTTAGACAGGCTATGCCTGTTAGTGGGGATACCACGGAGAGGTGGGACAGGGTCTTGGTCAGCTATGGGTTGCTAACCCTGACGCTAGCATATCAACTATGGGTCGCTGATTACCTTATCGGGCGTCTTCATGTTTATGTTCATATAAATATTTTTGCATAAGTTTAGATAAATATTTTTGTATAAATTTATGTGTAAAGTAGGGCATTTAAAACTTCACACTGGATAGAAAAAAAAATGTAAAAGAAAATTTTAAATATACTTCTATTGTTATCTGTGAAGCTTTGCTAAAGTAAATCTTTTGACAAGCAATTTCTTCAAAGTAAATCTTTTGACAAGCAATTTCTTCAAAGTAAATCTTTTGACAAGCAATTTCTTCAAAGTAAATCTTTTGACAAGCAATTTCTTCAAAGGAAATCTTTTGACAAGCAATTTCTTCAAAGGAAATCTTTTGACAAGCAATTTCTTCAAAGGAAATCTTTTGACAAGCAATTTCTTCAAAGGAAATCTTTTGACAAGCAATTTCTTCAAAGGAATGTACCAAAATAAATGTGTCGGATCTGTGTTGTTTTTTTTAATCTTCAGAAGTATACAAGGAGGAAAAGGAAAGAGGAAGAGAGGGGGGGGGGGGTGCACGAAAGAAGAGAAGGTGAGAGAAAATGCAAGGAGGTAGAGAAAGAGGAAGATAGGAATGCAAGAACGAAGAGAGAGAGAGAATGCAAGAAGGAAGAGAGAGGATACAAGGAGGAAGAAAGAGAGGATGCAAGGAGGAAAAAAGAGAGAGTGAGGAAGCAAGGAAAAGGAGAAAGAAGAAGAAGAAGAAGAGAGAGAGAGAGGGATGCAGTTAGGAAGAGAGGGATGGATGTAAGGAAATAGGGTAGGAGGAAGAGAGGGATGGATGTAAGGAAATAGGGTAGGAGGAAGAGAGGGGTGGATGTAAGGAAATAGGGTAGGAGGAAGAGAGATATCGGTATATCACTATAATACGCTTTTCTTCACTTTTAGAGATATCGGTATATCACTATAATAATCTTTTCTTCACTTTTAGAGATATCGGTATATCACTATAATACTCTTTTCTTCACTTTTAGAGATATCGGTATATCACTATAATACTCTTTTCTTCACGTTTAGAGATATCTGTATATCACTATAATGCTATTTTCTTCACTTTTAGAGATATCGGTATATCACTATAATGCTATTTTCTTCACTTTTAGAGATATCGGTATATCACTATAATACGCTTTTCTTCACTTTTAGAGATATATCACTATAATACTCTTTTCTTCAGCATATTTGTAGAATGTCTGGAATAGAGTGAAAGATGTATGATAAAGGGCAGAATGTCAGACGGGCCTGCGTGCCCAGTTCTTAACCCTTTTGAAATAAAGATCAATCAATCAATCACTGTAATACTCTTTTCTTCACTTTTAGAGATATCTGTATATCACTATAATAATCTTTTCTTCACTTTTAGAGATATCGGTATATCACTATAATACTCTTTTCTTCACTTTTAGAGATATATCACTATAATGCTATTTTCTTCACTTTATAGATATCTGTATATCACTATAATACTCTTTTCTTCACTTTTATAGATATCTGTATATCAATGTAGTACTAGTTTCTTCACTTTATAGATATCTGTATATCACTATAATACGCTTTTCTTCACTTTTAGAGATATATGTATATCACTATAATACTTTTTTTTTTTCATTTTTAGAGATATCTGTATATCACTATAATACTATTTTCTTCATTTTTAGAAATATCTATATATCACTATAATACTCTTTTCTTCACGTTTAGAGATATCTGTATATTACTTTTGTACTATTTTCTTCACTTTTAGAGATATCCTAAATATTTGTTATTATCTTCTTCATGTTATTACAAAACTGTTTTTGATTTTCCTATTCATCATATGATTTCAAAATTGATATTTTTCGATTACGAACTCCCTGTAAGTGCGAGCTGTTGTTCTTTGCAGCCGATGCTATAGAGATGTTGAGGCACAGCATCGTATCAGCGTGGGAGCGGGTTACGGCGGCTACTTCTTCAGTCCCGGAGTACAGCTAAAAAGCAAGGGGTGTGCAGTGCTTCTTTAGCAGACTCCACCACCATGGGGATTACGGCGATCCCTGCCCCCTTAGACAGGCTATGCCTGTTAGTGGGGATACCACGGAGAGGTGGGACAGGGTCTTGGTCAGCTATGGGTTGCTAACCCTGACGCTAGCATATCAACTATGGGTCGCTGATTACCTTATCGGGCGTCTTCATGTTTATGTTCATATAAATATTTTTGCATAAGTTTAGATAAATATTTTTGTATAAATTTATGTGTAAAGTAGGGCATTTAAAACTTCACACTGGATAGAAAAAAAAATGTAAAAGAAAATTTTAAATATACTTCTATTGTTATCTGTGAAGCTTTGCTAAAGTAAATCTTTTGACAAGCAATTTCTTCAAAGTAAATCTTTTGACAAGCAATTTCTTCAAAGTAAATCTTTTGACAAGCAATTTCTTCAAAGTAAATCTTTTGACAAGCAATTTCTTCAAAGGAAATCTTTTGACAAGCAATTTCTTCAAAGGAAATCTTTTGACAAGCAATTTCTTCAAAGGAAATCTTTTGACAAGCAATTTCTTCAAAGGAAATCTTTTGACAAGCAATTTCTTCAAAGGAATGTACCAAAATAAATGTGTCGGATCTGTGTTGTTTTTTTTAATCTTCAGAAGTATACAAGGAGGAAAAGGAAAGAGGAAGAGAGGGGGGGGGGGGTGCACGAAAGAAGAGAAGGTGAGAGAAAATGCAAGGAGGTAGAGAAAGAGGAAGATAGGAATGCAAGAACGAAGAGAGAGAGAGAATGCAAGAAGGAAGAGAGAGGATACAAGGAGGAAGAAAGAGAGGATGCAAGGAGGAAAAAAGAGAGAGTGAGGAAGCAAGGAAAAGGAGAAAGAAGAAGAAGAAGAAGAGAGAGAGAGAGGGATGCAGTTAGGAAGAGAGGGATGGATGTAAGGAAATAGGGTAGGAGGAAGAGAGGGATGGATGTAAGGAAATAGGGTAGGAGGAAGAGAGGGATGGATGTAAGGAAATAGGGTAGGAGGAAGAGAGGGATGGATGTAAGGAAATAGGGTAGGAGGAAGAGAGGGATGGATGTAAGGAAATAGGGTAGGAGGAAGAGAGGGGTGGATGTAAGGAGATAGGGTAGGAGGAAGAGAGGGATGGATGTAAGGAAATAGGGTAGGAGGAAGAGAGGGGTGGATGTAAGGAAATAGGGTAGGAGGAAGAGAGGGGTGGATGTAAGGAAATAGGGTAGGAGGAAGAGAGGGATGGATGTAAGGAAATAGGGTAGGAGGAAGAGAGGGGTGGATGTAAGGAAATAGGGTAGGAGGAAGAGAGGGATGGATGTAAGGAAATAGGGTAGGAGGAAGAGAGGGATGGATGTAAGGAAATAGGGTAGGAGGAAGAGAGGGATGGATGTAAGGAAATAGGGTAGGAGGAAGAGAGGGATGGATGTAAGGAAATAGGGTAGGAGGAAGAGAGGGGTGGATGTAAGGAAATAGGGTAGGAGGAAGAGAGGGATGGATGTAAGGAAATAGGGTAGGAGGAAGAGAGGGATGGATGTAAGGAAATAGGGTAGGAGGAAGAGAGGGATGGATGTAAGGAAATAGGGTAGGAGGAAGAGAGGGATGGATGTAAGGAAATAGGGTAGGAGGAAGAGAGGGGTGGATGTAAGGAAATAGGGTAGGAGGAAGAGAGGGATGGATGTAAGGAAATAGGGTAGTTTAACAATGTTTTTTTTTTATATTGTTCATTATTATTGTTATTATTGAATGTTCTATTATCATCACATCTCACCTTGGTACATCACGCGTCGAAGTTTCACATACATGGCAATAGAAGATTTCTCATGAACATTTCACTGATTCATTTTAATTTGACAAATAATATCAATATGATCAATACGTATAGCTGATAACTCACTTGTAATAATAGGCATAGGCAAGATTATACACATTTCATTATTTTCATCATAGTAGCACGAAATCTCACAAAATCACAATATCATAATTCTCATAATTCTACAGGCAGTATTTAAGCAGCGTTCACAATATTCAGTAATACAAAAGCTCTTGGTAACAATTACTGTACGATCTCTTGCTACACTAGTTCAATCTAACACTGTGTCTCTATCTCTACATCTCTCTTGCTGAATCCTCTCTCTACCTGCAGCTGAGTCCTAATCTGTCTACCTGCAGCTGCCTGCACCTCCCCCTGCCTCCTGAATGCTCCTCTGCTCTCCTCTCTCTCAGAACCCCTATCTGCTCTCCGCCGGCCTTCTTTTCTGAATCCTCCTCCCTTCTTTATATTCGTAAGTTCTGACCACGCCAAAACCGGTCGCAACTAGCGTCTTCGCTTTCTTCTCCGTCGCCTAATTGTTACCTCCCATTAACAAGTCCACCATCTCTTTCATGTTACCTGCTTCGGGACCTAGTCCGTTCTCTGTTCAGTCTTTGATCTACTGGTCAATTGTTCCCCCTGGGCTACTGCATGTGCGCGCGAAGTCGCACCTCTAGAACTGGACCACTCTCACGATCTATCAGATCTATCGATACGGTTTTACCTTTGATCAGGTCTTTGAAGTACCGAGTATCCGTTCCTCGCTCCTCTAACTATACCTTCTTTGTCCCCCAATACATTCTTTATTCCTGATCATGTCAATAATAATAATAATAATAATAATAATAATTATAATAACTATAATCATTACTTACAAGGCTATGCTACATACTTCCCCTCGTTTAAGTCATATTGTTAACATTATGACTACACAAAAAAAAACTAGCAAAGTGCCTTGTAAGTAATGAGCTACCAAAATATATTTCCATGTGGACCACAGTACCAACAAAAATCACTTTGCTGTCACCTCCCCTTGTTTAAGTCAGAATGTTAACTGTCAGCTATATCGACTGCCTTAAGCAATTACATGGTAGTTACATTCTCTCAATAACTCTGAACCATCATAGAAAAATATGTAAAATAATAGTTACATCTTGTTACACATGCCCATAAAACATAAATTCATTCTTCTTCTTTAGATTATACATATTCTGCATCAAAGTGTATTCCCATACATACTCAAGAAAAATAAAAACATACATTCTTTCAAATGACCAAAAATAATTTGTCATCACATTTGAGGCCCAACCTCAAAACAAATCACTTTATTGACCTTATGATGAATTTTCATTCGACAAACCTCCCGTTTCTCATCATCAGCGGCAACCATCGGATATCTCATACACATTCCCTGATACATACTCAGTGTGAAATGTGATGTACTGGTTCCTGAAAGACCAGAATACTCCCATCGTATTCTCACGAAATTTGTTCCACTGACTTCAATTATTTTACCCCCCAAGTACTCCTCTTTCATGTTACCTGCTTCGGGACCTAGTCCGTTCTCTGTTCAGTCTTTGATCTACTGGTCAATTGTTCCCCCTGGGCTACTGCATGTGCGCGCGAAGTCGCACCTCTAGAACTGGACCACTCTCACGATCTATCAGATCTATCGATACGGTTTTACCTTTGATCAGGTCTTTGAAGTACCGAGTATCCGTTCCTCGCTCCTCTAACTATACCTTCTTTGTCCCCCAATACATTCTTTATTCCTGATCATGTCAATAATAATAATAATAATAATAATAATTATAATAACTATAATCATTACTTACAAGGCTATGCTACATACTTCCCCTCGTTTAAGTCATATTGTTAACATTATGACTACACAAAAAAAAACTAGCAAAGTGCCTTGTAAGTAATGAGCTACCAAAATATATTTCCATGTGGACCACAGTACCAACAAAAATCACTTTGCTGTCACCTCCCCTTGTTTAAGTCAGAATGTTAACTGTCAGCTATATCGACTGCCTTAAGCAATTACATGGTAGTTACATTCTCTCAATAACTCTGAACCATCATAGAAAAATATGTAAAATAATAGTTACATCTTGTTACACATGCCCATAAAACATAAATTCATTCTTCTTCTTTAGATTATACATATTCTGCATCAAAGTGTATTCCCATACATACTCAAGAAAAATAAAAACATACATTCTTTCAAATGACCAAAAATAATTTGTCATCACATTTGAGGCCCAACCTCAAAACAAATCACTTTATTGACCTTATGATGAATTTTCATTCGACAAACCTCCCGTTTCTCATCATCAGCGGCAACCATCGGATATCTCATACACATTCCCTGATACATACTCAGTGTGAAATGTGATGTACTGGTTCCTGAAAGACCAGAATACTCCCATCGTATTCTCACGAAATTTGTTCCACTGACTTCAATTATTTTACCCCCCAAGTACTCCTCTATCATGATAACTCTTGGGTCTCCATCCTCTATGCCAACCATTTTTAGTGGTGAGGGTATCCTCGTATTGATAATCACAACACAACCTTCTCGGTTCCACTAAACAATCGGGCAACACCCAAACATCTCACCCTACTCTTCTCAATACAAATGAAAAGTTTGTTTCCATATCTCAAAACAAAAAAATGTGTATGCACTTCATTCATCATACAACATTATGCAATATTACATTATTATTCACCATACAAAAGATACATAGAGTGTTAGTAGTATAACACTCTCAATTTCTGAGCATTTCAACATTAGTAATACCATAGTAGCAAATGCAAAAATTGTACATCATCAATGCGAGCCATATTAGTCTCGTCTCATAAACATAAAAAAATTTAAGTCACATTATCCTCAAGATATGTATACCTGTATGTACATCAGTTTGAAACCTTTGCATCCCAAAAAAAATGTAGCAACCTCGTAATTGTGCTCCCGTCAACCTACCAGCATTTATAAGATGTAAAGTTAATAAACCCTTATGGTAAATAAAAAGAAAGCACACATCCTCTTGAATCCTCACATCAGTAAAAAGAATATTAATGATCATTTTACTCTGTCGCTTCTTCTGTTATATTTCTTATTTTGAAATTTCATCTGCTCAGTACATTTCTCGTTTTTCTTAAAGTGGCCATAGCTCTGAATAAGCAAAATCATTTAGCATACGATCTATTGTAGCTATGATAAACTTTTCCCTCATTTGTATGTTTGCTATTGCTGATTCTTTATAAATTTTTAACAAAATCTGTTGAGTGGTCATGTCTGGCGTAGTCTTATATATAAATCTTCTCACTACTCTAATGATGTCTACGTCATCTGGGATATACGTATCTCTTTTCTGCACTAAATTACAATTTTGTACCCTGTGATTTGTTCTATGATCAGAATTATTTACCTGTTCTCGGTGCACAACCTTTCCATTGAACTGACTGGATTTTTCTGGTATCTTATGTGTTCTAATATCTTGACCTATACTTCTCTTCATTAATTGCTGTTTTACTGCTTCCACCCTTCTTACTGGTCGTTTATTGGGTTTTGTCTTTATGTGTTTATTATTGTGTCGCTCAGTTGTATTTAGGTTCCCCACTGCCTGTATCTGTGAACTAGTATTAGGTTGATGTTTCCATATGTGTGACCACCTGGTTAACGCCGGGTCATGGTCAATAAGATCCTTCAATGCATCCTCTATGTATATCTGTCCATATTTGTTATCTAATGCGGGATAGCCCACACGTACATCATTAACTATCTCATTCTTCGTCGTGTGTGATTGTGACCTACTGGCATAATTTAGGATATCTTTCATAAATGTTTTAAGTTCATCTTCATCTGGAATATCATCATCATCATCTGATGTCAGCCTTTCATCAGTCATGTTAATATCAGTGACAGTACCTATTGTATAACATGTACCATCTACTTGTCTCTGACAATTATTGCATACTTTGACGGTATCTTCATTCATTTCAGCTGTTCTATCTGCCATACACGTAGAGCTATCCGTTAACACGATCCTGTCTGTTTCTATGGTAATATCACATGTTTCTGTGAGTAAAGTGTTTGTGGCTACATCACTCTTTCTTACCAAACAATCTTCGTTCACCCCCACACTTACATCAACCATTGTGTGAGCTAATCTGTCTAGTTCTGTGTTTGTTGACCTGTCTTTTCTGTCATTAACTGTCTGGCTACTAGCCTCCACTAATTCTACTCTAGTTTTATTCCTTTTCGTATCATCTGTGTCTGATATCGTACGCACTACTGAAATTGTTTCTTTCTTCATATTCTTATCAAACCATTCGGTGTTATGTGGCATATATCTGCTGTCGTTTCGTTGAACAAAATTTTGCTGGTAATTGTCTCTAAACCTTGTGTCGTTGTAGGCTGGTTGTCTGGTTATATATCTCATGTCTGTATAGTGTCCCTGGTTTTGATATTTGTTTCTTCTTCCAACTCTCTCATTTCTATAACAAGAGTTGTGTGTCTGTCTAACATCTGTTCTGGGATAAAAATTGTAATGTATTTTCATATGTCTTTCCTGTCTCAACTCTCTACCTAATCTAGATACTTCTCTCCTCAAATATCTGACCTCCCATTTCAGTATGTCTAGTTCTGGTGTTTCTGTCATTTTCTCTAATACTATCTCTGAACAAAAATCTCTGTATTCTTCACACTATATGAAATATTTGGTGAAAATACAATAATTTCTAGTAAAAAAAATATTCTAACACAGCAATATAAATCAAACCAACGTACACTGCAATTTCAACAACAATCAAACTAATACCTAACTATCTCCTGTTCCTCTGTCGCTGATGTTGTTGTTCCTCGTGAATGTCTCCTTAATGTTCTCTAATTAACACTGTTAAAGAAACAATTGTTCTTCGCCTATGTCACATCAGTTCAACACAGTCTTGCACGTGATCGTTAATAGCTAACACTTCGCACAGTGGCCGCTTCTACGCCAGGTCGTCTCCTCCCAATTGTCGGGAATAGGCACAGGCACCAGTTTAACAATGTTTTTTTTTTATATTGTTCATTATTATTGTTATTATTGAATGTTCTATTATCATCACATCTCACCTTGGTACATCACGCGTCGAAGTTTCACATACATGGCAATAGAAGATTTCTCATGAACATTTCACTGATTCATTTTAATTTGACAAATAATATCAATATGATCAATACGTATAGCTGATAACTCACTTGTAATAATAGGCATAGGCAAGATTATACACATTTCATTATTTTCATCATAGTAGCACGAAATCTCACAAAATCACAATATCATAATTCTCATAATTCTACAGGCAGTATTTAAGCAGCGTTCACAATATTCAGTAATACAAAAGCTCTTGGTAACAATTACTGTACGATCTCTTGCTACACTAGTTCAATCTAACACTGTGTCTCTATCTCTACATCTCTCTTGCTGAATCCTCTCTCTACCTGCAGCTGAGTCCTAATCTGTCTACCTGCAGCTGCCTGCACCTCCCCCTGCCTCCTGAATGCTCCTCTGCTCTCCTCTCTCTCAGAACCCCTATCTGCTCTCCGCCGGCCTTCTTTTCTGAATCCTCCTCCCTTCTTTATATTCGTAAGTTCTGACCACGCCAAAACCGGTCGCAACTAGCGTCTTCGCTTTCTTCTCCGTCGTCTAATTGTTACCTCCCATTAACAAGTCCACCATCTCTTTCATGTTACCTGCTTCGGGACCTAGTCCGTTCTCTGTTCAGTCTTTGATCTACTGGTCAATTGTTCCCCCTGGGCTACTGCATGTGCGCGCGAAGTCGCACCTCTAGAACTGGACCACTCTCACGATCTATCAGATCTATCGATACGGTTTTACCTTTGATCAGGTCTTTGAAGTACCGAGTATCCGTTCCTCGCTCCTCTAACTATACCTTCTTTGTCCCCCAATACATTCTTTATTCCTGATCATGTCAATAATAATAATAATAATAATAATAATAATTATAATAACTATAATCATTACTTACAAGGCTATGCTACAGTAGGAGGAAGAGAGGGATGGATGTAAGGAAATAGGGTAGGAGGAAGAGAGGGATGGATGTAAGGAAATAGGGTAGGAGGAAGAGAGGGGTGGATGTAAGGAGATAAGGTAGGAGGAAGAGAGGGATGGATGTAAGGAAATAGGGTAGGAGGAAGAGAGGGGTGGATGTAAGGAAATAGAGTAGGAGGAAGAGAGGGGTGGATGTAAGGAAATAGGGTAGGAGGAAGAGAGGGGTGGATGTAAGGAAATAGGGTAGGAGGAAGAGAGGGATGGATGTAAGGAAATAGGGTAGGAGGAAGAGAGGGATGGATGTAAGGAAATAGGGTAGGAGGAAGAGAGGGATGTAAGGAAATAGGGTAGGAGGAAGAGAGGGATGGATGTAAGGAAATAGGGTAGGAGGAAGAGAGGATGGATGTAAGGAAATAGGGTAGGAGGAAGAGAGGGATGGATGTAAGGAAATAGGGTAGGAGGAAGAGAGGGATGGATGTAAGGAAATAGGGTAGGAGGAAGAGAGGGATGGATGTAAGGAAATAGGGTAGGAGGAAGAGAGGGTGGATGTAAGGAAATAGGGTAGGAGGAAGAGAGGGTGGATGTAAGGAAATAGGGTAGGAGGAAGAGACAGATGCAGTGTGGAAAGGAAGGAGGAAGAGACAGAGATATCAGAAGGAAGGAAAGAAGGAAGACAGAGACGAAGAAATTTACTTTCTGGAAGAGGCAACTTCCCACGATCTGGTAGCAATGAACGCAGCACAAGAGGAGAACTGTGTATGTAATGATTAGGAATATTTGTGTAAATTATCACTTAAGTGAAACTTGTGTGTCAGAGCCGGGATTTCCCGCCGATCTCTGGGACCAGTTATCTTAGTTTTAAAACAGCAGCCACGCTCTGACCAGCGGCCTGATATCGTCGCTGTTGTCGTGTGCACAGCTCTGGCTAAAGCCACGAAATATCAAACAAAGAACGATAAGCTCTCGTTGACTTTTCCAATTTTCCCTTCCATGACTCAGCAAACATGGCGACTCTGGGCGGGGTTTGTTTCCGGTGTGACAGAAACGTCTCTGTGCTAGCGTCTGCGGGTCTGTGTGTTGACTACGAGTGAGCATATTTGGTCCGCAGACAAAGTGATGGACACGGTCACTTGACGACTCCTGGTACACATATTGACAGTTCACATTAGGTCCTTGAACATCAAAGCGTTAATAATTATTGCGCATGCGCAGAGCTGTTTAATTATGGAAATGTTGGTAATAATGAGTCCTGGCTTGCTTTGATGTGATCTTAAATCGACAGCCTGGTATATGCTCACTGCACGATTTACATAAAGTGTGACAGATCACTTTGATAGTTCTCTTGTCACATTTAAGAGTGTTGCCGACAAGCATGTCACAGACACGCTGTAAGGCTTCCTCGGTGTGTGATATTTGTGGAGACTGAAATGAGAAAACAGATCCAGACAACGACAGAAGATAGATTCAGATATTGAGGGAAGATAGATTCAAATATTGAGGGAAGATAGATTCATATATTGACCGAAGATAGATTCACACACTGATTCAATATGCATCCAGATAGCTACAGATACTGACATAAGATAGATCGAGATATTTTTACAAAGTATTTTATGTGGACCATCTAGCAGGACAAAAGACACAGTAAACAAGACACTGCAAGCACCAACACTAACAAGTTTTGTTACTATTGTGTCAGGCCAGATTCTTCAGATCACAAATTTCTACAACACCCATGAGAAAATCTCAGTAAAACAAGGCCCAATAACTTCAGAAAACAGCTGACATATCCGTCTCTGTCAAAGTAATCACCTATCAGAGGCGAAAATTCATTGCCAAACAAACAAGAGCCATAAGAGTGACCAAGTTCATTGACAGTCAGTCTCTGTTCTGAGAAGACAAGGCGTTACAGGGGCGCTAGTATACAAGCCAATCTTTACCTCTAGTAAATTATTACTCAAGTCTTTATTCCTAGTAAATTATTACACAATCTTTACCTCTAGTAAATTATTACTCAAGTCTTTATTCCTAGTAAATTATTACACAAGTCTTTATTCCTAGTAAATTATTACACAAGTCTTTATTCCTAGTAAATTATTAAACAAGTCTTTATTCCTAGTAAATTATTACCCAAGTCTTTATTCCTAGTAAATTATTACACAAGTCTTTATTCCTAGTAAATTATTACTCAAGTCTTTATTCCTAGTAAATTATTACTCAAGTCTTTATTCCTAGTAAATTATTACACAATCTTTAGAGACAGATGCAGTGTGGAAAGGAAGGAGGAAGAGACAGAGATATCAGAAGGAAGGAAAGAAGGAAGACAGAGACGAAGAAATTTACTTTCTGGAAGAGGCAACTTCCCACGATCTGGTAGCAATGAACGCAGCACAAGAGGAGAACTGTGTATGTAATGATTAGGAATATTTGTGTAAATTATCACTTAAGTGAAACTTGTGTGTCAGAGCCGGGATTTCCCGCCGATCTCTGGGACCAGTTATCTTAGTTTTAAAACAGCAGCCACGCTCTGACCAGCGGCCTGATATCGTCGCTGTTGTCGTGTGCACAGCTCTGGCTAAAGCCACGAAATATCAAACAAAGAACGATAAGCTCTCGTTGACTTTTCCAATTTTCCCTTCCATGACTCAGCAAACATGGCGACTCTGGGCGGGGTTTGTTTCCGGTGTGACAGAAACGTCTCTGTGCTAGCGTCTGCGGGTCTGTGTGTTAGAGAGGGAGGGGGGTTGGTCAGACTACGAGTGAGCATATTTGGTCCGCAGACAAAGTGATGGACACGGTCACTTGACGACTCCTGGTACACATATTGACAGTTCACATTAGGTCCTTGAACATCAAAGCGTTAATAATTATTGCGCATGCGCAGAGCTGTTTAATTATGGAAATGTTGGTAATAATGAGTCCTGGCTTGCTTTGATGTGATCTTAAATCGACAGCCTGGTATATGCTCACTGCACGATTTACATAAAGTGTGACAGATCACTTTGATAGTTCTCTTGTCACATTTAAGAGTGTTGCCGACAAGCATGTCACAGACACGCTGTAAGGCTTCCTCGGTGTGTGATATTTGTGGAGACTGAAATGAGAAAACAGATCCAGACAACGACAGAAGATAGATTCAGATATTGAGGGAAGATAGATTCAAATATTGAGGGAAGATAGATTCATATATTGACCGAAGATAGATTCACACACTGATTCAATATGCATCCAGATAGCTACAGATACTGACATAAGATAGATCGAGATATTTTTACAAAGTATTTTATGTGGACCATCTAGCAGGACAAAAGACACAGTAAACAAGACACTGCAAGCACCAACACTAACAAGTTTTGTTACTATTGTGTCAGGCCAGATTCTTCAGATCACAAATTTCTACAACACCCATGAGAAAATCTCAGTAAAACAAGGCCCAATAACTTCAGAAAACAGCTGACATATCCGTCTCTGTCAAAGTAATCACCTATCAGAGGCGAAAATTCATTGCCAAACAAACAAGAGCCATAAGAGTGACCAAGTTCATTGACAGTCAGTCTCTGTTCTGAGAAGACAAGGCGTTACAGGGGCGCTAGTATACAAGCCAATCTTTACCTCTAGTAAATTATTACTCAAGTCTTTATTCCTAGTAAATTATTACACAATCTTTACCTCTAGTAAATTATTACTCAAGTCTTTATTCCTAGTAAATTATTACACAAGTCTTTATTCCTAGTAAATTATTACACAAGTCTTTATTCCTAGTAAATTATTAAACAAGTCTTTATTCCTAGTAAATTATTACCCAAGTCTTTATTCCTAGTAAATTATTACACAAGTCTTTATTCCTAGTAAATTATTACTCAAGTCTTTATTCCTAGTAAATTATTACTCAAGTCTTTATTCCTAGTAAATTATTACACAATCTTTACCTCTAGTAAATTATTACTCAAGTCTTTATTCCTAGTAAATTATTACACAATCTTTACCTCTAGTAAATTATTACTCAAGTCTTTATTCCTAGTAAATTATTACACAAGTCTTTATTCCTAGTAAATTATTACACAAGTCTTTATTCCTAGTAAATTATTAAACAAGTCTTTATTCCTAGTAAATTATTACCCAAGTCTTTATTCCTAGTAAATTATTACACAAGTCTTTATTCCTAGTAAATTATTACTCAAGTCTTTATTCCTAGTAAATTATTACTCAAGTCTTTATTCCTAGTAAATTATTACACAATCTTTACCTCTAGTAAATTATTACTCAAGTCTTTATTCCTAGTAAATTATTACTCAATCTTTACCTCTAGTAAATTATTACTCAAGTCTTTACTCCTAGTAAATTATTACACAATCTTTACCCCTAGTAAATTTTTACTCAAATCTTTACCCTTAGCAAATTATTATTCAAATCTTTACCTCTAGTAAATTATTACTCAAGTCTTTATTCCTAGTAAATTATTACACAATCTTTACCCCTAGTAAATTTTTACTCAAATCTTTACCCTTAGCAAATTATTATTCAAATCTTTACCCTAGTAAATTATTACTCAAATCTTTACCTAGTAAATTATTACTCAAATCTTTACCTGGTAAATTATTACTCAAACCTTTACCTAGTAAATTATTACTAAAAACTTTACTCCTAGAAAATTATTAGCTAATCTTTCCCCCAGTAAATTATTACTCAAATCTTTACCTAGTAAATTATTACTCAAATCTTTACCTAGTAAATTATTACTCAAATCTTTACCTGGTAAATTATTACTCAAATCTTTACCTAGTAAATTATTACTAAAAACTTTACTCCTAGAAAAATTTTAGCTAATCTTTCCCCCAGTAAATTATTACTCAAATCTTTACCTAGTAAATTATTACTCAAATCTTTACCTAGTAAATTATTACTCAAATCTTTACCTAGTAAATTATTACTCAAATCTTTACCTAGTAAATTATTACTAAAAACTTTACTCCTAGAAAATTATTAGCTAATCTTTCCCCCAGTAAATTATTACTCAAATCTTTACCTAGTAAATTATTACTCAAATCTTTACCTAGTAAATTATTACTCAAATCTTTACCTAGTAAATTATTACTCAAATCTTTACCTGGTAAATTATTACTCAAATCTTTACCTAGTAAATTATTACTAAAAACTTTACTCCTAGAAAATTATTAGCTAATCTTTCCCCCAGTAAACTATTACTCAAATCTTTACCTAGTAAATTATTACTCAAATCTTTACCTAGTAAATTATTACTCAAATCTTTACCTAGTAAATTATTACTCAAATCTTTACCTAGTAAATTATTACTCAAATCTTTACCTAGTAAATTATTACTCAAATCTTTACCTAGTACTGAGAAGTGGTAAAGCCCTTGTTAACATGTGTGTTAACTTGTTCAATGAAGAAAAGTTAAAAAAGATCGCCAACATCAGACAATGTTGGAACGTTGGTTATCAAAAGACTGACCAGTTACCCCAAGCCCTATACAAGTGGTACCTTAGCAAAGGGCATGAAAAGACAAAGAATGCAGACACCAGAACCACCAGAAGAACAGTTACCTGATGTTATCACGGAAGGTGACCTGCCTTCCAAACAATAATCTCTCTAGTCATCCTCCACCTTCTACATTCTTCCTTTTTAAGGTAAATTCAGGTTTTTATACTTTTAATTTTATTAATTTAGATTTTTATTCAAACATTATTATTATGTGTTAATATTTTACATTAAGATCCAGTGATTTTCTGTTAAAATCATTTTCAAAGTTTTTAGTTCGTGAGGGCCAGGAGCGGATCAATCCAGTTTCTATTATTTTAAAGGGAAAAATTTGTCCTGGAACTCGAATGAGGTTCTGGAACGGATTAAGTTCGGATTCCAATGTATCACTGTATTACTCAGTTTTTAAATTATTACTCAAATCTTTACCCCTAGTAAATTGTCAGCCAGTCTTTGCCCATAGTAAACTATAAACCAATCTTTGCACCTAGTAATCTATCAGCCAGTCTTTGCCCATAGTAAACTATAAACCAATCTTTGCACCTAGTAATCTATCAGCCAGTCTTTGCCCATAGTAAACTATCAGCCAATATTTGCCCCTAGTATACTGTCAGCCAATCTTTGGCCCTAGTAAACTGTCAGCCATTCTTTCTCTTTGCCCCTAGTAAACTATCAGCCAATATTTGCCCCTAGTATACTGTCAGCCAATCTTTGGCCCTAGTAAACTGTCAGCCATCCTTTCTCTTTGCCCCTAGTAAACTATCAGCCAATCTTTGCCCCCTAGTAAACTATCAGTCAATCTTCCTCTTTGCCCCTAGTAAATTATCAGCCAATCTTTGCCCTTAGTAAACTATCAACCAGTCTTTTCTCTTAGTAAACTATCAGTCAGTCTTTTATACAGTCTGATTCTTGTCAACCTATCTGTTGTCCAGACTGAGCAAGGCATGCTGTAAAATTGCTTCTCCCTCGCAAATTTGCATCCTCAGACATAGCCGAAGATCTGGAAGGACAAGTAAAGATATCTCTGTTTCACCTGGATAAAACCTACGCAAGACTTCGGGATTGTGCTTAAAGTAAACTATAACACTGATAGCAAGGCATATGTTCATGTTTTCTTTTATTTTATATGGGTTTGTTTTGCCTTGAAATCCTCCAAAATCTGAAGAAAATTGTCTCAGCGACAGGTTTCCAGATTTAGCATGATTCTGGCCAGAAATAGCAAGAAAAAAATACTCGTATCTGTTTGGCTCTTGTTCTTCTCAGGGCGTTCCGTCCACTTCACGTAGGAGTTTAGCTGAAGTATTTTTCTCATGAACTCAAACACTTCACTCACATGACTGTCTGTATACAACTCATTCATTTCACTCATGGGACTATCTGTATACAACTCATTCACTTCTCTCGTGTGACTGTCTTTATACAACTCATTCACTTCTCTCGTGTGACTGTCTTTATACAACTCATTCACTTCTCTCGTGTGACTGTCTTTATACAACTCATTCACTTCACTCATTTGTCTGTCTATATGTAAGGGGAACGAAAGAAGGTGTCGAATGACTGCGAGCGACTGGCGGGAAGTATGACGACATAGGTGAGAGAGAGAGAGAGAGAGAGAGAGAGAAGAAAAGTCAGAGTGGCCATGAGTATTTTGTGTCGGTTGAACAAGCTGAGGCCAGACCTGTGATATAAGGTATTTATCAACGGATTCTCGAGAAGGTTAGTGATAACAAGTGAGAGAAGGTTAGTGATAACAAGTGAGAGAAGGTTAGTGATAACAAGTGAGAGAAGGTTAGTGATAACAAGTGAGAGAAGGTTAGTGATAACAAGTGAGAGAAGGTTAGTGATAACAAGTGAGAGAAAGTTAGTGATAACAAGTGAGAGAAGGTTAGTGATAACAAGTGAGAGAAAGTTAGTGATAACAAGTGAGAGAAAGTTAGTAATAACAAGTGAGAGAAGGTTAGTGATAACAAGTGCTGAAGACTGTCAAAGAAAACATGACCGACCATATCGAGACTCAGATGGCCGGAAGACGCCCGCAATAAGTTTTAGTTGGAACAAAGATGGCGGCCGGCAGTCTAAGATAGGACAAGTCGCAGTGACCAGTCAGTTGTATGCTTCTTTTAGTCGGGAGTATTAGTTTAACACGGAAGGCCTGCATCATATACATTTTGATTTAGTGACTTTTGAAGGTAATCAACATTATCTGCAGTGTGAGTTGTTCGGGCTGATTAAGTAGAACCTGTGGAGATTGAGAGAGCTAGGTCAGTGTGTTCTATTGAATGTTTTGTGTTCGATACTGGAGTGGATTAAACTGATTAAGATTTGACTAAGGAGTCAGTTTCTTTTATCAAACTACATGTGTATACTCTGCTGAGAACCTCCCTACATGTGTATGCCTTGTTCTAAGAACCTCCCTACATGTGTATGCCTTGTTCTAAGAACCTCCCTACATGTGTATGCCTTGTTCTAAGAACCTCCCTACATGTGTATGCCTTGTTCTAAGAACCTCCCTACATGTGTATGCCTTGTTCTAAGAACCTCTCTACATGTGTATGCCTTGTTCTAAGAACCTCCCTACATGTGTATGCCTTGTTCTAAGAACCTCCCTACATGTGTATGCCTTGTTCTAAGAACCTCCCTACATGTGTATGCCTTGTTCTAAGAACCTCTCTACATGTGTATGCCTTGTTCTAAGAACCTCCCTACATGTGTATGCCTTGTTCTAAGAACCTCCCTACATGTGTATGCCTTGTTCTAAGAACCTCTCTACATGTGTATGCCTTGTTCTAAGAACCTCCCTACATGTGTATGCCTTGTTCTAAGAACCTCCCTACATGTGTATGCCTTGTTCTAAGAACCTCTCTACATGTGTATGCCTTGTTCTAAGAACCTCCCTAAATGTGTATACACCGTTGAGAACCTCCCTACATGTGCACAACCTTTTGAGAACCTCCCTACATATGCACACCCTGCTGAGAACCTCCCTACATGTGTACACCCTGTTGAGAACCTCCCTACATGTGTACACCCTGCTGAGAACCTCCCCACATGTGAATACCCTGTTGAGAACCTCTCTACATGTGTACACCCTGCTGAGAACCTCCCGACATGTGTATACCCTGCTGAGAACCTCCCCACATGTGTACACCCTGCTGAGAACCTCTCTACATATGCACACCCTGCTGAGAACCTCCCCACATGTGTATACCCTGTTGAGAACCTCCCCACATGTGTATACCCTGCTGAGAACCTCCCCACATGTGTATACCCTGCTGAGAACCTCCCCACATGTGAATACCCTGTTGAGAACCTCTCTACATGTGTACACCCTGCTGAGAACCTCCCGACATGTGTGTACCCTGCTGAGAACCTCCCCACATGTGAATACCCTGTTGAGAACCTCTCTACATGTGTGTACCCTGCTGAGAACCTCCCTACATGTGTATACCCTGCTGAGAACCTCCCTATATGTGGTTCCGTGAACCACGCGTCCATGAACCTGAGATAATCCAACCTACACATTCAGGAAAGTAGGTCAAAAAGTACGTGACAGATATAAAGCCCTGATCAACTCACGCGAACACTGGAGGATTTATATTAAATATAAACATTTGAATATTGTTATACAATAATAATCAAAGAAAACTACAGTCCCGAGTGGCATGTTTTGTGCTGGTCAGAAAAATGGCAAAAAAAACAATGCACAAGAATTAAAAAGAGAAAATCTGCCAGACGATAATCAAAGGCTGGGGTGCCATGACGTCATCATCCAGCATGAAGTAACAGTTTACCTTGGCTACGACACACAAGAGTTTGACTAAGTTTTCTCGTTCAAGGCAGACAAGAAAATGCTAGAAGGATGGAAGGAGGAACTAGAAAAGTTTGCATGATAAATACACTTTCTAGACAGTGACAGGAAGTTAGTTTTGCTCCGGTCTTTAAAGGCTGATGTGTCAGAATACATAAAGAAACGATTAAAACCAGCCTAACGAGTCCTTTGATAGTGTGAAGTGAGCTTCAAAAGAGATTTGGAGAAGTCAAAGACAGTCATTATACTCTGTAAGACAAGAACAAGATGAATCTACACAGATGCTAGTAGAAAGGATGTTAAAACTTGAAAAGGATGCATTTGAAGGTCAGAACATACAATTACAAGTCATACAAACCCAATTAATTGGATACCTTCAGGTCAGAACATACAAACCCAGTTAGTTGGTTGACTTATAGACGCAATTAGTAACACCACCATAAAAATGAAGTTAATACGAGACTGTCCCCAGACATTCGAGAATGCAGTAGAGGTTGCAGTCGATGAAGAGACATTAAGGCTTCGGCTAAACAAGAGAACAGGGCAGTCAAATGAGACAGAAAACAGAAAGAAAGAATCAAGTGAAGTTGATATGATGCAAGCAGAAGACCCAAGAGACATCTATAGGGGTGAACCCAATGACCGAATACATTGTGAAACCACCACGAGATCCAAGAGAACTACCCAAGGTCAATATGGAGCTAGTCGTCTGGACAGACAGAACGACCTGGTAATGTGTTATAAATGTGGAAAATCAAACTACACTGGAAAGTTGTGCAGAACAATAGAAGACAGTGATAGACCTCCATATTTAGAGAGAAATGACAGATTCCACAGAACCAGGCGTGCGTATCTCTATAGGCGTGGGTATCTCTATAGGCGTGGGTATCTCTATAGGCGTGGGTATCTCTATAGGCGTGGGTATCTCTATAGGCGTGGGTATCTCTATCTCTCTCTCTCTCTCTGAACCTTAAGTGCCCAGGGCACATGGGGCTTCCGCAAGGGTTTTCCACAAATGCCTGTCTTTCGCCTTTTTTTCTGCTCTTGCCCAGGTGAGCCCTCTATTGCTCAACATCCTTTCTGTTGTTCTTCTCCATGTCTCTTTTGGTCTACCCTTACTTCTGCTCCCCTGTGGTGTCCATCTTAGTGCTATTTTTGGTAGTGAGTTGTCAGTCATTCGGAGCACATGTCCCAACCATCGCCAGCGTCTTTCCTCAATAATTGTTGTCAGTGGTTTCATCTGCATTTCTGCCAATAAGATGTTATTTCTTATGGTGTTTGGCCAAAATATTTTTTAATTCTACGTAAACATTTAGTCTGGAAAGAATTCAACTTGTTTTCTATGGTTTTGGTGATTTTCCAGCATTCACTTCCATAGAGTAGTACACTTAGAACATTACTCTTAAATATCCTGATTTTCATATTTATGCTTAGTTTATTTGATTTCCATATATTCTGTAGCATTGCAAAAGCCTGATTTGCTTTAGTAAGTCTGCTGTTGATGTCCTCTGTGCTGTCTCCATTTTCTACTACTCTGCTGCCAAGGTATACAAATTCGTTGACCTCCTCCACTAACTTGTTATCTACTCTGAGTACATTACTGTTGTTCACATTTTGCTTCATTAACTTTGTCTTTCCTACGTTGATCTTTAGTCCTATGTTGTTTGCATTCTGGGTTAACTTGTTTATTTTATCTTGCATATCTTTGTGACTGCTTGATAATAGACAAATGTCGTCCGCAAAGTCAAGGTCCTCCAGCACTGTGTTAAGGGTCCATTGTAATCCTCTGCGTTTGTCTGATGTTGCCTCCTTCATTAACCAGTCTACTGCCAAGATAAATAATGTTGGTGATAGTACACATCCCTGTTTCACTCCTGTTTGTACCCTAAAGCTGCTGGAGGTATGTTCTCCACAGATAACTTTGCACTGAAAACCCTCGTATAGGGCTTTGATTACATTAACTATTTTATGGGGGAGGCCATGCCATCTTAGGATTTTCCACAGTGCATCTCTGTTGACACTGTCAAAGGCTTTCTCAAAATCTATGAATAATGCATATGTTGTGCTATGCCATTCATTTGCCTGTTCTAATATTTGTCTAAGTACAAATATATGGTCTATGCATGATCTTCCTTTCCTAAATCCTGCCTGCTCTTTCCGAAGTTTTTCCTCAAGTGTTGGTACAATTCTGTTGATGATTATTCTGCAAAATACTTTACTAGTGAGTGGCAGTAGGGTAATGCCTCTCCAGTTCCCGCAATCTCTGAGGTCACCCTTCTTTGGTAGTTTTACTATAAGGCCAGTTTTCCACTCCTCTGGGGCTTTTTCTAAATCCCAAATTTGTTGTAATATCCGGCAAAGTTGTTTTGGTGTTTCTGTTTCTTCTGCTTTCAACATCTCAGCAGTCACTTCATCTTCACCTGGTGCCCTGTCTGATTTTAGCATCTTTATCGCCTCTTTTACTTCATTTATTCTCCACTGACCAGTTGTCCATTTTGTGTTCTTACTGCACTTTCACATCTTGTATTGAAGTTACCTGTCATCTGCTTTGTGATTTTATATATGGTTTTCATGTCATTTGTATATGCTGCTTTCTCTGCTGTTTCTGCTAAGTTGTCATAATATTGACGTTTATCTTGACGGCATGATTCCTTCACTTCTTTGTCTTTTTGTGCATAATTACTTAAAACTCGTTCTTTAAGCCGTTGTGATTTGGTGTTCAGTAATTTTTTCTTGATTTCTTTTCTTTGCTCTATCTTTTCCCATGTGGTCTCACTTATCCATTCCTCTTTTCTCCTTTTCCGATATCCCAGCACCTCTTTTGCTGTTTCCTGTAGTGTTTTATTGAACTCTAATATGGACATTGCTGCTTCGTCTTGTAGGACACTGAAGCGGTTCTTAAGTATTATTGAGAATTCATTTCTTGTTTGCTGGTCTATCAGTTTTCTTGTATCAAAATGTATCTTTCTGTGTTCTCCGATTCTGGCTTTCCTTAATTTTAGTTTTATTTTTGCTACCAGAAGGTTGTGATCACTTCCTATATCTGCTCCTTTCCTTGCTCGCACATCTTGTAGTGACCGTTTCCACTTGTTGTTTATTAGTATGTGATCGATTTGGTTTTCAGTGGTTTTATCTGGTGACCTCCAAGTCACCTTATGGATGTTTTTATGTTGGAAAATTGTCCCTCCGATGGTCATCATGTTTTCTTCACAGAAACTGCACAGTCTTTCTCCATTTTCATTTATTTCTCCGATTCCTTCTCTTCCCATGATTCTTCTTCTATCTTCATTTCCTTCACCTACTTTTGCATTGAAGTCGCCCAAGATGAGTAGCATATCATGCTTGGGTATTGTTTCTACTGTGGCTTGGAGGCTGTTGTAAAAATCTTCTTTTAATTCCTCTTCAGCTGCTTCTGTTGGTGCATAACAAACTATAATAGACAGCTTCGTGAATCTTGAGTTGAACCGTGCATATAATAATCTCTCATTTATTGGGGTCCATTTCAGCAATGCTCTTGATGCTTCTTTTGTTATAATCAATGCTACTCCTCCTTCATGAAGATCTTCTTTACCTGACCATATTATTGTATCTTCTGTGTGCTGTGTTGTTAATTTCCTTCTGCCTTGTCCTGTCCATCTTGCTTCTTGTATTCCTAGTATGTCTAGTTTGTATCTGTGCATTTCCTTGATGGTTTGTGCTAGTTTTCCAGTCTGGTTTAGTGTTCTTACATTCCAGCTGCCTATATGCATCTTTTGTTTAGGTTCCAGGAGGTCTGCAGTCGGGCTGGGGACTTCCAGTGGCTGGCTTTCATCCACAACCTTCATGGGCTCAGTTTCCTGATACGCATTTCTCCTTCCACCTGCATTTGCTTTTTCCCTTGCTTCTGTTTCTGTAGCAGTCTGATAGTTTTTTACCAGATAGGGTTGCTGGCCCTATGCTGAACCCTCCTTAGTCGCCTTTTACGATCATGCATGGTAGGGTACAGTGGTCCTATTCTTTGCAGATCCCGGGTACCACACGGGTAGGGTATCTCTATAGGCGTGGGTATCTCTATAGGCGTGGGTATCTCTGTGCTGGTTATCCGGCAAAATATTCAGAAGGGTACAACGTACATCGGGAAATACCAGGGAAACGGGAACTCATACAAGACCCGAGGAGCATACCTCGCATCAGCAGGTCATCAGATAGAAGCAGAGAAAAAAACAAGACCAAGCTTCAGCAAGTGCGGTTTTGGTGGAGATTTCACAGAGTAAGATTCATACACTGACAGACACCGGATCAGAAATAAGTCTTTGTCGATACAGTGTGTGGAAAACGTTAAAGAAGGACAGTAATGACATACAAAAACACATATAAAGCTACACTCAGGCAGAGGGGAAGAACTCAAGCTACTTGGTGTATCAACTTTATCAATCCAGACAGGACATGTAACGTTTTCACACCTCATTCTACGTCGTCACAGGAATGAGCAGACCCCTCATTCTACGTCGTCACAGGAATGAGCAGACCCGTCATTCTACGTCGTCACAGGAATGAGCAGGCCCGTAATTCTACGTCGTCACAGGAATGAGCCGACAACTCATTCTACGTCGTCACAGGAATGAGCAGACACCTCATTTTATGTCATCACAGGAATGAGCAGACACCTCATTCTACGTCATCACAGGAATGAGCAGACCCGTCATTCTACGTCGTCACAGGAATGAGCAGACCCCTCATTCTACGTCGTCACAGGAATGAGCAGACCCGTCATTCTACGTCGTCACAGGAAAGAGCAGACCCTTCATTCTACGTCGTCACAGGAAAGAGCAGATCCCTCAATCTGGGTCAAGACATCCTGCAGAGTACGAGAGCAAACCTCCAAGTCACCTTATGGATGTTTTATGTTGGAAAATTGTCCCTCCGATGGTCATCATGTTTTCTTCACAGAAACTGCACAGTCTTTCTCCTCATTTCATTTATTTCTCCGATTCCTTCTCTTCCCATGATTCTTCTTCTATCTTCATTTCCTTCACCTACTTTTGCATTGAAGTCGCCCAAGATGAGTAGCATATCATGCTTGGGTATTGTTTCTACTGTGGCTTGGAGGCTGTTGTAAAAATCTTCTTTTAATTCCTCTTCAGCTGCTTCTGTTGGTGCATAACAAACTATAATAGACAGCTTCGTGAATCTTGAGTTGAACCGTGCATATAATAATCTCTCATTTATTGGGGTCCATTTCAGCAATGCTCTTGATGCTTCTTTTGTTATAATCAATGCTACTCCTCCTTCATGAAGATCTTCTTTACCTGACCATATTATTGTATCTTCTGTGTGCTGTGTTGTTAATTTCCTTCTGCCTTGTCCTGTCCATCTTGCTTCTTGTATTCCTAGTATGTCTAGTTTGTATCTGTGCATTTCCTTGATGGTTTGTGCTAGTTTTCCAGTCTGGTTTAGTGTTCTTACATTCCAGCTGCCTATATGCATCTTTTGTTTAGGTTCCAGGAGGTCTGCAGTCGGGCTGGGGACTTCCAGTGGCTGGCTTTCATCCACAACCTTCATGGGCTCAGTTTCCTGATACGCATTTCTCCTTCCACCTGCATTTGCTTTTTCCCTTGCTTCTGTTTCTGTAGCAGTCTGATAGTTTTTTACCAGATAGGGTTGCTGGCCCTATGCTGAACCCTCCTTAGTCGCCTTTTACGATCATGCATGGTAGGGTACAGTGGTCCTATTCTTTGCAGATCCCGGGTACCACACGGGTAGGGTATCTCTATAGGCGTGGGTATCTCTATAGGCGTGGGTATCTCTGTGCTGGTTATCCGGCAAAATATTCAGAAGGGTACAACGTACATCGGGAAATACCAGGGAAACGGGAACTCATACAAGACCCGAGGAGCATACCTCGCATCAGCAGGTCATCAGATAGAAGCAGAGAAAAAAACAAGACCAAGCTTCAGCAAGTGCGGTTTTGGTGGAGATTTCACAGAGTAAGATTCATACACTGACAGACACCGGATCAGAAATAAGTCTTTGTCGATACAGTGTGTGGAAAACGTTAAAGAAGGACAGTAATGACATACAAAAACACATATAAAGCTACACTCAGGCAGAGGGGAAGAACTCAAGCTACTTGGTGTATCAACTTTATCAATCCAGACAGGACATGTAACGTTTTCACACCTCATTCTACGTCGTCACAGGAATGAGCAGACCCCTCATTCTACGTCGTCACAGGAATGAGCAGACCCGTCATTCTACGTCGTCACAGGAATGAGCAGGCCCGTAATTCTACGTCGTCACAGGAATGAGCCGACAACTCATTCTACGTCGTCACAGGAATGAGCAGACACCTCATTTTATGTCATCACAGGAATGAGCAGACACCTCATTCTACGTCATCACAGGAATGAGCAGACCCGTCATTCTACGTCGTCACAGGAATGAGCAGACCCCTCATTCTACGTCGTCACAGGAATGAGCAGACCCGTCATTCTACGTCGTCACAGGAAAGAGCAGACCCTTCATTCTACGTCGTCACAGGAAAGAGCAGATCCCTCAATCTGGGTCAAGACATCCTGCAGAGTACGAGAGCAAACATTGACTTCAGATCTAGAAAACTTGGATTGGGTGATCAGTCATTTGATTTGTACAAGGAACAGCAAGGAAGAGAAGTTATACGAACAATATATGAGGTAATAATGGCACCCCAGTCTATAAACATCATACCTTGTATAAACATCATACCTCGTATAAACATCATACCTTGTATAAACATCATACCTTGTATAAACATCATACCTTGTATAAACATCATATCTTGTATAAACATCATACATTGTATAAACATCGTATCTTGTATAAACATCTTACCTTGTATAAACATCATACCTTGTATAAACATCTTACATTGTATAAACATCTTATCTTGTATAAACATCACACCTTGTATAAAGAAAAAAGCTTACAAATATCCCGACGTTGAAGATATCTGAATCACAAATGTCACCAGAGGTTTTCTGACTGAAGAGCCAGGTGTGTATGTAGTAGATGAAACAGTCACACTGGGGAAAAAAGGATTGGTTCCTGTCACGATGCTGAATTTAACTAATAAACACATGCGGATAAGAAAGGGACGTGTCCAGGCAAATTCAGAGATAAGCCAGTCGACACATAACGTCAGCGAGGTGAACACAAACATAACGTCAGCGAGGTGAACACAAACATAACGTCAGCGAGGTGAACACAAACATAACGTCAGCGAGGTGAACACAAAACATAACGTCAGCGAGGTGAACACAAACATAACGTCAGCGAGGTGAACACAAACATAACGTCAGCGAGGTGAACACAAACATAACGTCAGCGAGGTGAACACAAACATAACGTCAGCGAGGTGAACACAAACATAACGTCAGAGAGGTGAACACAAACATAACGTCAGCGAGGTGAACACAAACATAACGTCAGAGAGGTGAACACAAACATAACGTCAGAGAGGTGAACACAAACATAACGTCAGCGAGGTGAACACAAACATAACGTCAGAGAGGTGAACACAAACATAACGTCAGCGAGGTGAACACAAACATAACGTCAGCGAGGTGAACACAAAACATAACGTCAGCGAGGTGAACACAAACATAACGTCAGCGAGGTGAACACAAACATAACGTCAGCGAGGTGAACACAAACATAACGTCAGCGAGGTGAACACAAACAACCGAAGCGGAACGATGGACGGAACTCAAAAGCTCACAGAGTTACTGAAACGACTGCAGGTTAACTAGGAAAATAAAACTTCCATTCAAGAACTAATTAGAAGAAACAGTCACATATTTGACTTGTCCTGAGTCCTGTAGATTTTAAAATAAAAAATAAAATTACAGGAAAAATATACAGAGTGCACGCTCAAGATTTCAGACGTTCAACAATGGACGACACCCAAAACACCAAACCATGGCTGAGGGAGAGCAGCCACATTGGCAGAGGAAGAGCAGCCACATTGGCAGAGGGAGAGCAGCCACATTGGCAGAGGGTAACGTGAGTGATTCTAGTTTGAGCGGGAACTACAAAGGACAGTTCATAAAAGAACTAACTGACACAGAGGACAATGAACCAGTCTCCAAAGGGAGACCACCGGAACATAGTGAGTGAGAGAAATGTGGAGCATAGTGATCCACCAAACTTGTAAAGTAAAATAAACGAAGTGGACCAGGAGTCATTTCACTGTCTATATACAACTCATTCACTTCTCTCGTTTGACTATACACATCACATTCACATCACTGATTTGACTGTCTATATACAACTCATTCACTTCTCTCGTTTGACTATACACATCACATTCACATCACTGATTTGACTGTCTATATACAACTCATTCACTTCTCTCATTTGACTATACACATCACATTCACATCACTGATTTGACTGTCTATATACAGCTCACAAACTTACAACATAATCCGACTGTCTGTCATTTGATGTGACTCTATTTTACCAGCTTTTCACATCATCTCCCCCCCCCCCTTCTCTCTCTCTCCCTCTCTCTCCCTCCCTTTTCTATCTGCTCACTTTCTAGTTCATGTTTTCCATCTTATTCTCAGCAGACTTGCACGCCTTTTACCTCTGTATTTGCCTTCTTCTTCTTCTTCTTCTTCCACCGAGTCAAGATACCACATTCTATCGATTTTATAATGGTAAAGATTACTGGAGATTATGTTTACGACATGCACCTCCCTGCTCTCTTGAGTGCAAGGATAAGAGTGAAATGTGAATGTTATACTTTCATTTTATTTGATGTCTCTCAGCTTTCCAATGTTAGTTATGTTGGTTATATGAGGAGAATATTTGTAGAATATCTGGAACAGAATAAAGGTTGTATGATAAAGGGCAGAATTTCAGACGGGCCTGCTAGTCCAATTCTTAACCCTTTGGAAATAAAGATCAATCAATCTCCCTCTGTCTGTTTCTTAGTAGAAGCTGTATTTAAGACATGTATCTCTCTTCTCTTTGTTTCTTGTAGAGAGTATGTTTACGACATGCACCTCCTATTTTCCTCCTGTTTCTGGCTTGTTTCTAAAGCTCACGACTTCTTCCTGTTGGGGGACATTTCCAGCTGGTGTGGCTGTTGTGTGGCTGGTGTGTGGCTATTGTGTGACTGGTGTGTAGCTGGTGTGGCTGTTGTGTGACTGGTGTGTGACTAGTGTGTGGCTGGTATGGCTGTTGTGTGACTGATGTGTGACAAGTGTGTGGCTGGTGTGGCTATTGTGTGACTGGTGTGTGACTAGTGTGTGGCTGGTGTGGCTGTTGTGTGACTGGTGTGTGACTAGTGTGTGGCTATTGTGTAGCTAGTGTGACTGGTGTGTGGCCGGTGTGGCTATTGTGTAGCTAGTGTGACTGGTGTGTGGCTGGTGTCGCTATTGTGTAGCTAGTGTGACTGGTGTGTGACCGGTGTGTGGCTATTGTGTAACTAGTGTGACTGGTGTGGCTATTGTGTAACTAGTGTGACTGGTGTGGCTATTGTGTAACTAGTGTGACTGGTGTGTCGCTGGTGTGGCTATTGTGTAGCTAGTGTGACTGGTGTGGCTATTGTGTAACTAGTGTGACTGGTGTGTGACTGGTGTGGCTATTGTGTAGCTAGTGTGACTGGTGTGGCTATTGTGTAACTAGTGTGACTGGTGTGTGACTGGTGTGGTTATTGTGTATCTAATGTGACTGGTGTGTGGCTGCTGTGGCTATTGTGTATCTAATGTGACTGGTGTGTGGCTGGTGTGGCTATTGTGTATCTAGTGTGACTGGTGTGTGGCTGGTGTGGCTATTGTGTATCTAGTGTGACTGGAGTGGCTATTGTGTATCTAGTGTGACTGGAGTGGCTATTGTGTATCTAATGTGACTGGAGTGGCTATTGTGTATCTAATGTGACTGGTGTGTGGCTGTTGTGGCTATTGTGTATCTAGTGTGACTGGAGTGGCTATTGTGTATCTAGTGTGCCTGGTGTGTGGCTGGTGTGGCTGTTGTGTAATTAGTGTGACTGGTGTGTGTATTGTGTATCTAGTGTGACTGGTGTGTGGCTGTTGTGGCTATTGTGTAACTAGTGTGACTGGTGTGTGGCTGGTGGAATCATGATGTGTGATCCTCCCCTCCACGGTTTCTCCATCCACCACCCCCAGTTACGACCCACTGACCACACATCACAGGTCTCCATTTAAACAGTCTCTACGCCCTACTATGCTCATTTCTGACACACAGCGTCCGACAAGCCACATCTTACAGTTACAGCTAAGTATAATAACAATTCATTATTGATTTTTTATTTATTCATTTATTTATTTTTAATAGCATTCATGTGAATCTATACTTATCTCCTCTCTCTATTTCTTTGTCCTGTATGTTTTTGTATGATTAAGGCTCACGCTGAAACGTCACAACTTTGTAATCGTTAAGTAATAAAGCTGCTCCTAATTTTTCCTATTTTATACATTTTGGTATCATAGCTTTACTGCAGTGCTTCGTATATGGTTATATACTTTTACACTAATTATTGTGTGTTATATCCACAAATGTCCTATATCTGAGCGCTCTTATATCCACACGTGTTCTATATCTGAACTCTTATATCCACAAGTGTTCTATATCTGAACTCTCTTATATCTACAAATGTTCTATATCTGAACTCTCTTATTCCTACAAGTGTTCTGTATTAGAGCTCTCTTATATCTATAAGTGTTCTATATCTGAACTCTCTTATATCTAAAATGTTCTATATCTGAACTGTTATATCTACAAGTGTTCTTTATTTAAAATGTCATATCTTCTATATCAGAAATGTCATATCTACAAGTGTTCCATATCTGAACTGTCATATCTACAAGTGTAATATACTTGCATATTAAGTGTGACCGTCCCACATACTGTACTGTGTTTGATACTTCTAAACATCGAGGTGTTTATATTTTAATTTTTTTTTCATTTATTCCTGAATTATACATAGAGATTGTGTTACACCAACTATAAACTAGAGATGATTATGAAGTGTAATCTGGAGATAATTATGAGGTGTAATATTGAGGTAATCATGAGGTGTAATCTAGAGATAATTATAATGTGCAACCTGGAGATAATCATGAAGTGGTGTTAGAGATAATCATGAGGTGTAATCTAAAGATAACCATGAGGTAATCTAGAAATAATCGTGAGGTGTAATATAAGGTAATCTTGATATGTAATCTAGATATAATAATAAGCTATCATCTTGAGATAATTATGAGATATAATTTGTAGATAACAATGAGCTATAATCTAGATATAAATATGAGATGCAATCTGCAAATAATTACGATGTGTAGTCTAGAGATAATCAGAAAGTTATTTTTCTCTTATTTTCATGCCGCAGATTCTGACTTTCTTCTACCATTACAATTTTCTTTTAAGTCTCTCTCTCTCTCTCTCTCTCTCTCTCTCTCTCTCTCCCTCCCTCTCTTATTTTGCGAATTCTAATGTTCCTCGCCCTTCAGCCAAATTTGCACCTTTTAAAGATATTTTTTCTACAGATCTCAAATGTCTGCCTACATATGTTCACAGATGGATGCTAACATAGAAACTTCTCATAGTCTTATGTTCACAGATGGGTGCTAACATAGAAACTTCTCATAGTATTATGTTCACAGATGGGTGCTAACATAGAAACTTCTCATAGTATTATGTTCACAGATCGATGCTAACATAGAAACGTCTCATAGTATTATGTTCACAGATCGATGCTAACATAGAAACTTCTCATAGTATTATGTTCACAGATCGATGCTAACATAGAAACGTCTCATAGTATTATGTTCACAGATCGATGCTAACATAGAAACTTCTCATAACATTATGTTCACAGATCGATGCTAATGTAGAAACTTCTCATAGTATTATGTTCACAGATGGCAGCTAACATAGAAACTTCTCATAGTATTATGTTCACTATCGACTATAATACTCTCACGCCATCTAATGCTTGTATCATAATCCCAGAGTCAACCGCCCACAGCATTGGCCTGTAGGAACCTGACCGTCCTTAGAATTTTGTGCTTGACTTGTGTCTACAGAATTGCCCTGTAAGAACTAGATCGTATTAATAATTGTGTGTTTGTGTTCACAGAACTACCGTGTAGGAACTTGGCCGTCCTTAGAGTTTTGTGTTTGTTTTCACATAACTACCCTGTAGGAACTTGACCGTATTAATAATTTTGTGTTTGTGTCAACATAACTTCCATGTAGGAACTTGACCGTCCTTAGAGTTTTGTGTTTGTGTCAACATAACTTCCATGTAGGAACTTGACCGTCCTTAGAGTTTTGTGTTTGTGTCCACATAACTTCCATGTAGGAACTTGACCGTCCTTAGAGTTTTGTGATTGTGTCCACATAACTTCCATGTAGGAACTTGGCCGTCCTTAGAGTTGTTTGTGTTTGTGTCCACAGAACTGCCCTGGATGTGAACGGAAAACTAAACATCCTGATCCAGCGCACCCAGGATGACAACGACACTTGGGTCGGGTACATAGAAGACCCGAGGAGAGCAAGTGAGGACGACATAGGTGCGCTTTACTACGTCGTTGCCGTCATCCTCATCTACGGCCTGTCCATCGTCATGATGATTGCCTCCCACATCAGAAAGAACAAGCAGGACAACCAGCTGAGAACCTACTTAAAGGTCAGTAGGTCAGTAGGTCAGTGCTGAGGCTTTAGGTTAGTGAGTGAAGGGGAGATGTTTGATGACTGAGGAGGAGAGTCTATTGTCAGGCTGTTGTGGCACTAGCACTGCGTGACGATGGATAGTCATTGTCCCTAAAACATAGAAGATGCCTTTATTTAACAACATAATCTGTTTACCAACATAATCTGTTTATTAACATAATCTCTTTACCAATATAATCTGTTTACCAACATGGTCTGTTTACCAATATGGTCTGTTTACTAACATAGTCTGTTTACTAACATAATCTGTTTACTAACACGGTCTGTTTACTAACATAATCTGTTTACTAACATAGTCTTTTTACTAACATAGTCTGTTTACCAACATAGTCTGTTTACCAACATAGTCTTTTTACCAACATAACCTGTTTACCAACATAATCTGTTTACTAACATAACCTGTTTACCAACATAATCTGTTTACCAACATACTAAGAAATAACAGACAGCTCTGAGTAGGTCTGCTCGTGGTCAGATTTGTGCTACTTCGCTTTTCGGCTTTTAGACAGATTCAACAACCTATCAACAAGTAGAACAACCTGTCAACAAATATAACAACCTGTCAACAAGTAGAACAACCTGTCAACAAGTAGAACAACCTGTCAACAAATATAACAACCTGTCAACAAGTAGAACAACCTGTCAACAAATATAACAACCTGTCAACAAATACAACAACCTGTCAACAATTATAACAACCTGTCAACAAGTAGAACAACCTGTCAACAAATATAACAACCTGTCAACAAATACAAGAACATCTGTATAGATTTAAGAAACACTGAAGACAACATATTCTTTTAAAAAATAAGTTCAAAGACATTGAAGAACAAAGAACGCTCTTGCATGTAAAGAATGCTGCTAGCCAACAAAAAAGCCATTATTTGAGAAAATGGTTTGCCATATTTACATGATCTGCTCTCTGTGTTTGATAGTACAATTTAGTTTGGAAATGGTGTCAGACGACATATCCTTTATTTCAGTTAATCCCTTCCGTTATTTTATTCTATAAAATAGATATCTAGCATATGTTTTAACTTGGATATATGGAGCATATCGAGAGCCGGACACGATCCAAGTCTGCTTATCATGAAAACCAACGTTTTAACAATCCTCAACAGAGTTAGTTTTAACTAAAATAGTTGTAGCCTCCCTTTCAATAAGTGTTCACAGCTGGGTGATACAACTTTGATATAAGACCACGTCAGTTGTGTTTGATGGACTTTTATTTGCAAACTGTCTGCTAACTGATGTAGCAGATTCTGTTCTGGCCAAACTGTCCTCTAACTGATGTAGCAGATTCTGCTCTTGTCATGTTGTCCTCTAACTGATGTAGCAGATATTCTGCTCTTGTCAAGTTGTCCTCTAACTGATGTAGCAGATTCTGCTCTTGACAAGTTGTCCTCTAACTGATGTAGCAGATTCTGTTCTGGCCAAACTGTCCTCTAACTGATGTAGCAGATTCTGCTCTTGACAAGTTGTCCTCTAACTGATGTAGCAGATTCTGCTCTTGTCAAGTTGTCCTCTAACTGATGTAGCAGATTCTGCTCTTGACAAGTTGTCCTCTAACTGATGTAGCAGATTCTGCTCTTGACAAGTTGTCCTCTAACTGATGTAGCAGATTCTGTTCTGGCCAAACTATCCTCTAACTGATGTAGTAGATTCTGCTCTTGACAAGTTGTCCTCTAACTGATGTAGCAGATTCTGCTCTTGACAAGTTGTCCTCTAACTGATGTAGCAGATTCTGCTCTTGACAAGTTGTCCTCTAACTGATGTAGCAGATTCTGTTCTGGCCAAACTATCCTCTAACTGATGTAGTAGATTCTGCTCTTGACAAGTTGTCCTCTAACTGATGTAGCAGATTCTGCTCTTGTCAAGTTGTCCTCTAACTGATGTAGCAGATTCTGCTCTTGACAAGTTGTCCTCTAACTGATGTAGCAGATTCTGTTCCTCGTTTCTGAGATGATAATCCAGAACACATTCTACCTACCCTGGTTTTCAGCATGACTTCTCCACAGACACAAGACACTGGACATGGATGCATCTGTTGTAAGTGCTGCAGTCTTGTGCTGGTACCAGCAACAAATATATCACTTTCTTGTTTGTATCTCCAACAAAACTTCAGGAGATGGCCAAACTCCGGAAAGACGACCGAAGAGAGAAGGTCCTCAGCAAAATATCCGACATCGCTAAACGTCGTCAGCAACAAGGGGACAGTCAGAGACTGCAGGACAAACAGAAAGATGTGGCTGCTGATAACGAGGCAGATAATGAAGTTTGTCAACCTCTCATGAAAAATAATACCAAAGACCAAATAAATCCAGAATCGATTTATCTCCTCCCAGACTACTACATTTTACAAGGTCAGTGAGTGGTCAGTTCACTACTTTTTTCTTATGTCAGCAGCTTACCTTTTCTTATGTCCGCAGCTTACCTTTTCTTATGTCCGCAGCTTACCTTTTCTTATGTCAGCAGCTTACCTTTTCTTATGGCAGCAACTTACCTTTTCTTATGTCAACAGCTTGCCTTTTCTTATGTCAGCAGCTTACCTTTTCTTATGTCAGCAGCTTACCTTTTCTTATGTCAGCAGCTTACCTTTTCTTATGTTAGCAGCTTACCTTTTCTTATGTCAGCAGCTTACCTTTTCTTATGTCAGCAGCTTACCTTTTCTTATGTTAGCAGCTTACCTTTTCTTATGTCAGCAGCTTACCTTTTCTTATGTCAACAGCTTACCTTCTCTTATGTCAGCAGCTTACCTCTTCTTATGTCAGCAGCTTACTTTTTCTTATTGCAACAGCTTACCTTTTCTTATGTCAGCAGCTTACCTTTTCTTATGTCAACAACTTACCTTTTCTTATGTCAGCAGCTTACCTCTTCTTATGTCAGAAGCTTACTTTTTCTTATTTCAACAGCTTACCTTTTCTTATGTCAGCAGCTTACCTTTCCTTATGTCAGCAGCTTACCTTTTCTTATGTCAGCAGCTTACCTCTTCTTATGTCAGCAGCTTACCTTTTCTTATGTCAGCAGCTTACCTCTTCTTATGTCAACAGCTTACCTCTTCTTATGTCAGCAGCTTACCTTTTCTTATGTCAACAGCTTACCTTTTCTTATGTCAGCAGCTTACCTCTTCTTATGTCAGCAGCTTACCTCTTCTTATGTCAACAGCTTACCTTTTCTTATGTCAACAGCTTACCTTTTCTTATGTCAGCAGCTTACCTTTTCTTATGTCAACAGCTTACCTTTTCTTATGTCAACAGCTTACCTTTTCTTATGTCAACAGCTTACCTCTTCTTATGTCAACAGCTTACCTTTTCTTATGTCAGCAGCTTACCTTTTCTTATGTCAGCAGCTTACCTTTTCTTATGTCAACAGCTTACCTTTTCTTATGTCAACAGCTTACCTCTTCTTATGTCAACAGCTTACCTCTTCTTATGTCAACAGCTTACCTTTTCTTATGTCAGCAGCTTACCTTTTCTTATATCAGCAGCTTACCTTTTCTTATGTCAACAGCTTACCTCTTCTTATGTCAACAGCTTACCTCTTCTTATGTCAACAGCTTACCTTTTCTTATGTCAGCAGCTTACCTTTTCTTATGTCAGCAGCTTACCTTTTCTTATGTCAACAGCTTACCTCTTCTTATGTCAACAGCTTACCTAGACCTGGGGACATGCTCTTGATTTCTTTGTTGCTGATTTTTCTAGGTTGATGTTTTACATTACAACAAATTGACGGACGGGCGGATGGATGGATGGATGGATGGATGGATGGATGGATGGATGGATGGATGAATGGATGAATGGATGGATGGATGGATGGATGAATGGATGGATTGGCAGGTAGATAAGGAGGTAAGAAGGAAGACAAATAGGTAGGAAGGGAGGTAAGTAAGTAGGAAAATAGGTAAGAAGAGAGGTAAGAAAGAAGAAAAATAGGTAAGGAGACAGGTAAGTAGATAGGAAAATAGATAAGAAGTGAGGTAAGTAGTTAGGAAAATAGGTAAGGAGAGAGGTAGGTAGTTAGGAAAATAGGTAGGTAGATATGGAAATAGGTAAGCAGGTAGGTAGGTAGGCAACCAGACAGGCAGGTAGATAAGTAGGTAGGTAGATAGGTATGTTAAGAGAGGCGATGGGTAGGGAAATAGGTAGCAAATAGATAGGTAGGTAGGTGGGTGAGTAGGTAGGTGGGTGAGCAGGTAGGTGGGTGAGCAGGTAGGTGGGTGAGTAGGTAGGTGGGTGAGCAGGTAGGTGAGTGAGCAGGTAGGTGGGTGAGTAGGTAGGTGGGTGAGTATGGGTGAGCAGGTAGGTGGGTGAGCAGGTAGGTGGGTATGTAAGTAGATAGGTGGGTGGGTGGGTAGGTAGGCAGGTAGGTAAATAATTACAGAAACAGGTAAGCAGAGAGATCTTTATTGAGATATAGAAAGAAGATCTGCACAAAAATCATTGGAAGCAGCAGAAATGTGGTTTATTAGAAGAATGTTTCGAATCCCCTGGACAGTAAAAATAACTGAAGAAGAATGTACGAGGAGAGCTGGAGAGACAAAGAAAATCTTGTCAAAAAAAGGATCGTGTACTCTGGCGAAGCATAATAGCCAATGCCAGTCGGCACGGCACCTGATGATGATGATGACGTAGATAATTAGGTATACAAATAGATATGAAGTAGTTAGATAGGAAGGTAGCCAGCTGTACATGCTGGTGTGTCAGCAGACAGGTAGAAGACTCTAGAAAACAATATGTTGTAAAAATTAGTTTCTTGTCTCTTTCAAGTTAAACCTTCTCTCTCTCTCTTTTTTTTTTGTTTTGTTTTTTTTTTTGTGGGGGAGGGGGTTGTTTTTTGTTGTTTTTTTTTTTTTTTTTTACAGAATTTGGTAAGAGAACAATACTGAAATATCTGGGTATGAATGCAACATTTTCATATCATACAAACTGATGAGTTGAATGTAGAAAGTGATAGAAACGGCTTTAAATACAAAATACGTAGCATATTTACATTCTTCTTTATTTATGCAGACAAGTCCTTTTGGGATATAAATTGTTGTTCTCACACATATTTTGTCCACTTTTCCAGTTACTGGACATCTGTTCTTCATCCGCGCAGTCTCCAAAATAAAAACTGACCAGGGTTGCCATCTCCTCTCATTTTGTGAACATGACCTCATTTTCAGTAACAACAACAAAAAATGATTGTCTTCAAACAATTTGGAAAGTTCACAGATTTCTTTCCAGTTTGTTCATTCAAAAAGAGGTTATACTTTCTTATCTTATATCCTTCCCATGCCGTTAAACATCACTACAAGGTAGTTCGCCAATTTTTCCTGTCTTCTGCGAGTCTTTGAACCTCATCAAAGGATTTTATGCCTGTTAATTTGGCCTCTCTTAACAATGTCCTCTTCAGAATTTCACATGGTCTGCCTCTTTTTCTTTGGCCTGTTGTGTTCCACTTGATAGCTTGTTTTAGGATTCTCTGATCATTTCTTCTCATCACGTGACCAACATATGTCCATCTCCTTTTCCTGATCACCCATGAGACTGATTGTTGTTCAGTCATCTGTCTTATCTCTGCATTGTTCTTGAATTCGTTCCACTTAATGCCAAGTATTTTCCTTAGGCATTTGTTTTCAAAAGAGTCTAATTTCTTTTCTATTTCTTTAGTTGTTTTCCAGCTTTCACATGCATAAATGAGGGTGGATATTACATTTGAATTGAATAGTCTTAACTTGGTTTTTGTGCTTATAACTTTTGAATTCCATATGTTCTCAAGATTATTGAAGATTGATGCTGCTTTTGCAATTCTGATCCTAACTTCCTTTCTAGTGTCACAATCCTGGTCTATGTAGCTGCCAAGGTATGCAAATTGATTGACTTCTTCAATATCTGTCCCTTCTATGTGTATTTTTCCATTTTGATTGAGAGGAATTTTCATTATTTTTGTTTTGTCCTTGTTAATTTCAAGTCCTATTTTGCTAGCCAGTGAAGACAGGCTATCTGTTTTTTCTTGCATGGAATTCACATTATTACTGATAAGAGTTATGTCATCAGCAAAATCAAGATCTTCTAGTTGGGTCCCATGTACCCAGTCAATACCTGTGTTACCTGTGCAGCATTTTTTCATTATGAAGTCTATTGTAATCCCAAAAAGTAAAGGAGACAGTATACATCCTTGTTTCACGCCTGTTTCAATCTGGAACCATTCACTCATCCCTTCTTCTGTCTTGACTGCACAAACATATCCATTGTAGAAGTCCTTAATGATGTTGACAGTTTTAGATGGTATTCCATATAGACTTAAAATTCTCCACAATAATCTCTATGTATGCTATCAAATGCCTTTTTAAAATCTATGAAGTTCAGTATTAATGGTTTCTGCTTTTCAATATGTTCTTCAAGTATTATTCTTAGAGTAAAGATCTGGTCGAGACAGCTTCTCCCTTTTCGAAATCCTGCTTGTTCTTCTCTCATTGCAGTATCCACTAAATCTTTAAGTCTATTCAAAATGACCTTGCAAAATACTTTTGACACAACTGATATTAAGGTTACTCCTCTCCAGTTGTTACAGTCACTAAGGGTGCCTTTTTTTTTTGTGGTATTTTAACAATGATTCTTTTTTTCCAATTAGAAGGGACCTTCTCTTCTTTCCAAATCTTGCTAAACATTCTCTGTAATTGTCTCATGTTGTCACTATTGATAGCTGAAGCATTTCAACTTATTTCATCTTCACCTGCAGCTTTGTTGTTAGCCATTAAATTCACTGCTGTTTCAATTTCATGCAATTTAATTTCATCTAGGTTGACATTTAGTTGTGGGGCTGGTATCACACTCTCTCAACACCACACCTATCACATCTTTCTCCTTGATGTCTGCTCCCTATACACTTCTATCCCCCATGAGGAGCTATTTTCTCGACAAAGACCCTCACCCCACTACTAGCACTGACACCATAATCAGACTTACACGGCTAGTACTAAACCTAAATTCTTTCGAATTCAACGGTGAATACTTCGAGCAAATCAGTGGTGTTGCCATGGGAACAAAAATGGGTCCCAGTTATGCTTGTCTATTTATGGGCTTTCTGGAAGTCAAATTATGGGAAACCTACACTGGCAGACTTCCAGAATTCTATAAAAGGTACATCGATGATGGCATCGGAATCACAAGTACGCCACAGGAAGACCTTTAAAAATTTATTGAATTCGCCAATACACTTAAAAACAACATAAAATTCACTTATGAAATTTCTGACACGTCTGTTAACTTTTTAGACATTAAAGTCTCTATTGGCACAAACAGGCTTGTCACCTCTGTATTTTACAAGCCCACCGATAGTCACACCTATTTGCTTTACACCTCCTCCCATCCTGAAGCCTGTAAGAACTCCATCCCATATTCCCAACTCCTCCGTCTTCGCCGCATTTGTCAGTATAAGTTGGACTTTATAGATCAGTCCAACAAGTTATTAGAATTTTTCCATTATCGCCACTACCCAGAAAAGGTCCTTCATGAAGCCTTCAACCATATCCAACTAGTGAGCCGCAAAGAAGTATTCAGGAAAAAGCCTGTTACTCCATCTGACAGAGTTAAGTTAGTACTGCCTTTCCACCCGCATGGTCAGATGATTAAGAAAATTGTTTATCGTCATCTGCCAATAATCCAACTCGACTTCGACACTCGCAACATTTTCTCTGATCCACCCCTGTTGGCATACAAACGTGAGCCAAACATTAAGGACATCCTCGTCCACAGCCACTTGAAGCAGAGCCTTACATATGTTGGCACCAGAAAATGTAACCGCCCCCGCTGCGTTACCTGCCCTGTAGTCTGGGAAACGAAAACAATCATCTTTCCCAAAACTATCCTTACTCTTCATGAGAGATTCACATGCGAGTCCCGTAATGTGATATATGTCATCGTTTGCAAAAGATGCAGGATAACATATATTGGTGAGACTGGCCTCAGATTAGGGGACCGCATGCAAAAACATCTGTACGACATCACCCAGCATGCTTCGAAACCAGTCCCAAATCATTTCAATGGCCCCAACCACAGAGGCAATCTGACTTTCTGGTAACAGGCATCAAACAATGTCACGCAGATGACACAAGCCGCCTGGCACTTGAGAACCGCTGCATTCAAAATTATGGGACGCTGGAACCACATGGCTAAAAACTCGCTGTTTAGTTACACGTAACATTCTCTTCAATCATTACAGTACCTCTCCACAAAGTCCACCCCTTCTTACTTTTCAAACTTCCTCACAGCATCACTCTACAACCCCTCTTCCCCAATCATCTGTTTCAACTTCTCGTAGCTAGGTCAATATTGCATAATACACTCTCTCTCCCTTCCCCGGTTCCCCATCCACCACCCCCAGTTACAACCCACCGACCACATGTCACAGGTCTCTATTTAAACAGTCTTCTCGTCCTACTAAATCCATTCCTGACTCACACCGCCGGACAAGCCACACCTTACAATTTACAGCTAAGTACTCTTTAGAAAAAATTTTTTTTTTAAAAATAGCATTCATGTGAATCTATACTTTATCTCCTCTCTCTACTTCTTCGTCCTGTATGTTTTTGTATGATTAAGGCTCACTCCGAAACGTCACAACTTTGTAATCGTTAAGTAATAAAGCTGCTCCTACTTTTTTCCTATTTTATACATTCTAGTATCACAGCTTTACTGCAGTGTTTAGTGTATAGTTGTATACTTATACACTAATTATTGTGTCAAAGTTTAACAATTCTTTTGGGTGTGGTCGATTAAGTATTTCTTGGAAGTGTTCAGCCCCTCTTTGCTTTTGGTCTTTAGTTGATGTTAATAGTGTTCCAGTTTTGCTAAGGATTGGTCTCTCTTTAGATGTAATAGTACCCGTTAGCCTCTTTTGTGTGTTATATAAAGTTTTGCTGTCTCCTTTATATAACATACAAAAAGTTATACTTTGCTCATTCAAAAAGAGGTTATACTTTGCTCATTCAAAAAGAGGTTATACTTTCCCCTCCCATGAACCACTCTCCCTCCCTCCTCTCCCCCTCACTGGTAAGCCCAGGTACTTTCATCTTTTAAGCATCACAGAAATGTCACTTTACTGCCAGGTGGCCTCATATCAAAATATGCCAACTCTAACAGACTGTCACTTCAAACATACAGCATACAGACTGATGACATACAACATAAAGACTGTTGACTGTAAAACATACAACATATAGACTCATGACAAAATATACCATATACAATTTCTTCTATTAATTTTTTGCTGTTTTCTGTTATTACACACATCACTGACACTGATATCATGTGGGCCACAACTTCTGTCACGTGCCACATATCATCTATCACAAATGACATCACTTCAGACTGTAATTCGCCAACCTTATCTGATTCCCGCTCAAATACTGTCTCTGGGAGAGTGAGGTCCCTTAGTTTCCATGACTACAGGCGAGGGCGTGGCAACGAGAGTAGGCCAAGCATTGTCCAGGATTGCAAAAGTGTGAGGATTCAGTCGAGGGCATCACCCATTCTGAGTGATCAAAGGTAATCTAGTTTTCGTTCTTTCATGAAATGATGATGGTGAATGTTTTGTCATTTAAAGCATCTTTAAAATGGTCATTTTCAGCAACTGGTCAGTGTCAGGAAATGATCTTTTTAATATCTTATAAGAGGGCATAACCAGAGACTTTAGCTCAAACTGTTAGAATTTGTTTCAGTGACATGGCCATTCTGATGATGATGATGATGATGATATAGTAAGATTGTCAAATATTAAACTGATATAAGAAAGATTAAACTTTAAGTGTCATGATGATATCAGTTCAGCAAGAAAGATTAAACCTTAAGTGTCATGATCATATCAGTTCAGTAAGAAAGATTAAACCTTAAGTGTCATGACCATATCAGTTCAGTAAGAAAGATTAAACCCTATGTGTCATGATCATATCAGTTCAGTAAGAAAGATTAAACCTTAAGTGTCATGATCATATCAGTTCAGTAAGAAAGATTAAACCTTAAGTGTCATGATCATATCAGTTCAGTAAGAAAGATGAAATCTTAAGTGTCATGACCATATCAGTGTTGATAAATTATTTGTGTCTCTAGGTCGACCTTGACACCATTAGGGAGCCAGTACCCAAGTCTGAATGACTTATTGCCTCGAGAACACTCCCCAGCGCTGAATGAAGATCAATCTTTTCGATGGACAAAACCTAAAAGTCTGTCTCCAAATGACACAAAATTTCAGAGAATCTCTGAGAAGCAAGCATCTCCAGAATCTGGTCACTTGCAGCCCATATGGCCTGTCATCTACCAAGTTGTTGATGAGGATGCAGTTTTATGACAGACTACACCCACACATCCGAACCAGGCCTGTGCAGTTAAAGTCGTGGAGTCAGAGACAAAGTTCAGAGCACCAAAATCTACAGCCCTGATCTGAACAATAAGTTCAGTGCTTGTATAAATTCGCAGTTCTCAGTGCTTGTATAAATTCAGTTTTCATTGCTTGTATATAATCACAGTTCAGATTTGAAGATATTGCCCAGAAATTTGAAATTGCAGAATCTAACTTCTTTACATCTTACATCCTTCCCCTGCTGTTAAACATCACATAGGACTCACTTGGTAGTTTGCAAAGTCTCCCTGTTTTCGGCGAGCTTTTCAACCTCATCAAAGGATGTTATGCCCACTAAACTGGTCTCTCTTAACAGTGTCCTCTTTAGAGTTTCACATGGTCAACCTCTTTTTCTTCAGTCTGTTGTGTTCCACTTGATAGCTTGTTTTGGGATTCTCTGTTTCTTCTCATCACGTGACTGACACATGTCCATCTTCTTTTTCTGATCACCCATGAGAAGATTGTTGTTGTTTGCTCATCTGTCTTATCTCTGCATTGTTCTTGAATTCATTTCACTTTATACCAAGTATTTTTCTTAGGCATTTGTTTTCAAAAGAGTCTAATTTGCTGTCCATTTCTTTAGCTGATTTCCAGCTTTCACATGCGTAAATGATTGTGCATATTATATTTGAATTGAATAATTTTAACTTGGTTTTTGTGCACAATCAAATGAACATTAAAATCACAGAATCACATTAACATTGAAATCACAGAATCACATTAACATTGAAATCACAGAATCACATGAACATTAAAATCACAGAATCATGCGAACATTGAAAAATGACAACCATGATTCAAAAACTGAATGAAATTTACCTCTCAGCATTAAACAAGAAACCTGATAAGTGGTGGTACAGTTTGTCAGTTGTGGTTAGTGAAGTTACATAAAAGTTAAACAACAGAAAATGGTGGTACAGTTTGTCAGTTGTGGTTAGTGAAGTTACAGAAAATTTAAACACTAGAAAGTGGTGGGTGAGCTAAAAACTAAATAAAATAATCCATATATTTACTCATGTGGAAGAATATTTCTAACTCACAGTAAGACCTTGGGACATTTTTGGCAATGTGTGTCAAACTTGTGTGAATAATGTTTGTCTTGCCAGACTTTGTGTGAGTAATGTTTGTCTTGTCAGACTTGTGTGAGTTTGAGTAATGTTTGTTTTGTCAGACTTTGTATGAGTAATGTTTGTTTTGTCAGATTTGTGTGAGTTTGGGTAATGTTTGTCTTGTCAGATTTGTGTGAGTAATGTTTATCTTTCTTATGAAAGATATTTTTAGAATAAAGAAATATTTCTGGTTAATAATATTCCTTTCGTTCTGACATGAAATGAGAAACCTAGATTAGTTTTCCATATACAATGTGTAGAAAAACTGTACTCATTTCCCAGCATAAACTGCTCTCATTTCCCAGCATAAACTGCTCTCATTTCCCAGCATAAACTGCTCTCATTTTCCAGTATAAACTGCTCTCATTTCCCAGCATAAACTGCTCTCATTTCCCAGTATAAACTGCTCTCAAAGCCCAGCATAAATTGCTGTCAGTACTCAGCATAACCTGCTCTCAATTTCCAGCTTAAACTACTCTCAAAGCCCAGCATAAACTATTCTCAAAGCCCAGCATAAACTACTCTCAATTTCCAGCATAAACTATTCTCAAAGCTCAGCATAAACTATTCTCAAAGCCCAGCATAAACTACTCTCAATTCCCAGCATAAACTACTCTCAATTCCCAGTATAAACTACTCTCATTTTCCAGCATAAACTATTCTCACTTTCCATCATAAACTACTCTCAATTTCCAGCAAAACTACTCTCAATTTCCAGCGTAAACTGCTCTCAATGTCCAGAATAAACTACTCTCAATTCCCAGCATAAATTCTCTGTGCCCAGCATAAACTGCTCTCAAAGCCAAGTATAAACTACTCTGAATGTCCTACAGAAATTACTTCCAAATTTTGAATTTGTCAGGCACAGTGTCTCTGTGAAGCAAATTCTTTAAATGAAGACAACAGGTTGTTAGAAGCAGTGTCAGGTTGTTAGAAGCAGTGTCAGGTTGTTAGAAGCAGTGTCAGGTTGTTAGAAGCAGTGTCAGGTTGTTAGAAGCAGTGTCAGGTTGTTAGAAGCAGTGTCAGGTTGTTAGAAGCAGTGTCCCGTACAGTCAGATATACCAGCACATGCCAGGTGTCATTCTACCTATCTGGCCGGAGAATGCCTTTCCCTAAGAGATCTCATCAGAATATCAGACAAAATATTGTGTGAAGTTATTATTATTATTATTATTATTATTGTGTGCCATGCCAGATAATGTAGGCAATCATGATTGTATGAAGTGATGATCATAATTTGTAATATACATAATTCTTCATTAAATAACATATCCATCAATAGAGCAGACATTTTGTCAACAACGGAGAATCTGCTCTCTAATGTGGTGGTATTTCACCGAGACATGCACAAAGTTTGCACATGTGTAGAATGAGCATGTGAGCATGTATGTTTTAGCTGTCTTAGTTTGTGATAAATCGTTTTCACGTGAAGAACAAATACCATCTTACACTTTTGTCTGATTCTTGTAGGTTCTACCAGTTTTTAAACAACTGCAACACTCGAGAAGCAGACATTTGTATTAGAGATTCATCTAAATATTCATCTGTCTTCTCTAACATTCCTGGAACTACAAATATGTAGCTGATGCTGTGGTGATTTTGTACCACAGGCATTGTATGCCATGGGGAGTGATTTACACTGGCTGTTTGAAGTTCAGGAGTGTTTCAGAGCAGACTACACCACTTGCACAGTGGACCGTGTTGAACCTTACCCAATGTCCAGGTCAAAAGAGTACACATCAAGAGCTACGAAGAGCTTTAGGATCCTTGCCTCTAGTGGTTCTTTCTTCTCTCTAGTGATTCTTTCTTCTCTCTAGTGGTTCTTTCTTCTCTCTAGTGATTCTTTCTTCTCACTAGTGATTCTTTCTTTTCTCTAGTGATTCTTTCTATTCTATAGTGATTCTTTCTTCTCTCTGGTGATTCTTTCTTCCCTCTAGTGGTTCTTTCTTCCTTCTAGTGATTCTTTCTTCTCTCTAGTGATTCTTTCTTCTCTCTAGTGGTTCTTTCTTCCCTCTAGTGGTTCTTTCTTCCATTTAGCTGTTATTTCTTCCTTCTAGTGATTCTTTCTTCCCTCTAGTGATTCTTTCTTCTCTCTAGTGATTCTTTCTTCCCTTTACTGATTCTTTCTTCCTTCTAGTGATTCTTTCTTCTCTCTAGTGATTCTTTCTTTCCTCTACTGATTCTTTATTCCCTCTAGTGATTCTTTCTTCTCTCTAGTGATTCTTTCTTCCCTCTAGTGGTTCTTTCTTCCTTCTAGTGATTCTTTCTTCCCTCTAGTGGTTCTTTCTTCTCTCTAGTGATTTTTTTTCTCTCTAGTGATTCTTTCTTCTCTCTAGCAATTCTTTCTTCTCTCTAGTGGTTCTTTCTTCTCTCTAGCAATTCTTTCTTCTCTCTAGCGGTTCTTTCTTCTCTCTAGTGAGTCTTTCTTCCTTCTAGTGATTCTTTCTTCTCTCTAGTGATTCTTTCTTCCCTCTAGTGATTCTTTCTTCCCTCTAGTGGTTCTTTCTTCCTTCTAGTGATTCTTTCTTCCCTCTAGTGATTCTTTCTTCCTTCTAGTTATTCTTTTTTCCCTCTACTGATTCTTTCTTCCCTCTAGTGATTCTTTCTTCCTTCTAGTTATTCTTTTTTCCCCTCTAGTGATTCTTTCTTCCCTCTACTGATTCTTTCTTCCCTCTAGTGATTCTTTCTTCCTTCTAGTTATTCTTTTTTCCCCTCTAGTGATTCTTTCTTCCCTCTAGTGATTCTTTCTTCCTTCTAGTGATTCATTCTTCCCTTTAATGAGTCTTTCTTTCCCCTAGCGATTCTTTCTTTCTCTAGTAATTCTAGTGATTCTTTCTTCCTTATAGTGATTTTTCTATTCCTCTAGTGATTCATACCTTCCTTTAGTGATTGTTTCTTTCCTTTAGTGATTCTTTCTTCCCTCTAGTTATTCTTTATTTCCTCTAGTGATTCTTTCTTCCCTCTAGTGATTATTTCTTCCCTCTAGTGATTCTTTTATTTCTCTCTAGTGATTCTTCCTTTCCTCTAGTGATTCCTTCTTCCCTCTAGTGATTCTTTCTTCCCTCTAGTGATTCTTTCTTCCTCTAGTGATTCTTTCTTCCCTCTTCCTTCTAGTGGTTCTTTCTTCCTTTTAGTCATTCTTTCTTCCATCTAGTGGTTCTTTTTTCCCTCTAGTGGTTCTTTTTTTCCTCTAGTGGTTCTTTTTTTCCTCTAGTGGTTCTTTCTTTCCTCTAGTGATTCATTCTTCCCTTTAATGAGTCTTTCTTTCCTCTAGTAATTCAACTCTTCTCTAGTGATTCATTCTTTCCTCTAGTGATTCTTTCTTCCTTATAGTGATTTTTCTATTCCTCTAGTGATTCTTTCTTTCCTTTAGTGATTCTTTCTTCCCTCTAGTTATTATTTATTTCCTCTAGTGATTCTTTCTTCTCTCTAGTGATTCTTTCTTCTGTCTAGTGATTCCTTCTTCCCTCTAGTGATTCTTTCTTCTGTCTAGTGATTCTTTCTTCTGTCTAGTGATTCCTTCTTCCTTCTAGTGATTCTTTCTTCCCTCTAGTGATTCTTTCTTCCCTCTAGTGATTCTTTCTTCTCTCTAGTGATTCTTTCTTCTCTCTATTGATTCTTTCTTCTCTCTAGTGAGTCTTTCTTCTCTCTAGTGAGTCTTTCTTCCCTCTAGTGGCTCTTTCTTCCTTCTAGTGATTGTTTCTTCTCTCTAGTGATTCTTTCTTCTATCTAGTGATGCTTTCTTCCCTCTAGTGATTCTTTCTTCTCTCTAGTGATGCTTTTTTCTCTCTAGTGATTCTTTCTCCTGTCTAGCAATTCTTTCTTCTCTCTAGTGGTTCTTTCTTCTCTCTAATGAGTCTTTCTTCCTTCTAGTAATTCTTTCTTCCCTCTAGTGATTCTTTCTTCCTTCTAGTTATTCTTTCTTAACCCTAGTGATTCTTTCTTCCCTCTAGTGATTCTTTCTTCCCCCTAGTGATTCTTTCTTCTCTCTAGTGATTCTTTCTTCCTCTAGTGATTCTTTCTTCCCTCTTCCTTCTAGTGGTTCTTTCTTCCTTTTAGTCATTCTTTCTTCCCTCTAGTGGTTCTTTCTTCCCTCTAGTGATTCATTCTTCCCTTTAATCAGTCTTTCTTTCCTCTAACGATTCTTTATTTCTCTAGTAATTCAACTCTTCTCTAGTGATTCATTCTTTCCTCTAGTGATTCTTTCTTCCTTATAGTGATTTTTCCTTTCCTTTAGTGATTCATACTTTCCCTCTAGTGATTCTTTCTTCCCTCTAGTTATTCTTTATTTCCTCTAGTGATTCTTTCTTCCTTCTAGTGATTCTTTCTTTCCTCTAGTGATTCTTTCTTCTCTCTAGTGATTCTTCCTTTCCTATAATGATTCTTTTTTACCTCTAGTGATTCTTTCTTCTCTCTAATAATTCTTTCTTTCCTCAAGTGATTCTTTCTTCTCTCTAGTGGTTCTTTCTTCTCTCTAATGAATCTTTCTTCCTTCTAGTTATTCTTTCTTCCTTCTAGTGATTCTTTCTTCCCCCAAGTGATTCTTTCTTCTCTCTAGTGATTCTTTCTTCTCTCTAGTGATTCTTTCTTCTCTCTAGTGATTCTTTCTTCTCTTTAGTGATTCTTTCTTCTTCTAGTGATTCTTTCTTCCCTCTTCCTTCTAGTGGTTCTTTCTTCCTTTTAGTCATTCTTTCTTCCCTCTAGTGGTTCTTTCTTCCCTCTAGTGGTTCATTCTTCCTTTTAATGAGTCTTTCTTTCCTTTAGCGATTCTTTCTTTCTCTAGTAATTCAACTCTCCTCTAGTGATTCATTCTTTCCTCTAGTGATTCTTTCTTCCTTATAGTGATTTTTCCTTTCCTCTAGTGATTCATACCTTCCTCTAATGATTCTTTCTTCCTTCTAGTGATTCTTTCTTCCTTCTAGTGATTCTTTCTTCTCTCTAGTGATTCTTTCTTCTCTCTAGTGATTCTTTCTCTCTCTAGTGATTCTTTCTTCTCTCTAGTGATTCTTTCTTCCTTCTAGTGATTCTTTCTTCCTTCTAGTGATTGTTTCTTCCCTCTAGTGATTCTTTCTTCTCTCTAGTGATTCTTTCTTCTCTCTAGTGATTCTTTCTTCTCTCTAATGATTCTTTCTTCCTTCTAGTGATTCTTTATTTCCTCTAGTGATTCATTCTTCTCTCTAGTGATTCTTTCTTCCTTCTAGTGATTCTTTTTTCCCTCTAGTGATTCTTTCTTCTCTCTAGTGATTCTTTCTTCCCTCTAGTGATTCTATCTTCTCTCTAGTGATTCTTTCTTTCCTCTAGTGATTAATTTTTTCCTCTAGTAATTCATTGTTCCCTCTAGGACAGACATCTCTGCCCCTATCTTTTCTCTTACCTTTTTTCTAGGACAGACATCTCTGTCCTCATCTTGTCTCTACCTTCCCTCTAGGACAGACATCTCCACCCCCATCTTGTCTCTACATTCACTCTAACACAGACATCTCTGCCCTCATCTTGTCTTTACGTTTGGTCTAGGACAGACATCTCTGCCCCCATCTTGTCTCTACCTTCCCTCTATGACACACTTCTCTGCTCCTATCTTGTCTCTACCTTCCCTTTAAGACACACATCTCTGCCCACATCTTGTCTCTACCGTCACTCTAAGACACATATCCCTGTCCACATCTTGTCTCTACCTTCACTTTAAGACACACATCTCTGTCCATATCTTATCTCTGCCTTCACTCTAAGACATATATCTCTGTCCACATCTTGTCTCTACCTTCACTCTAAGACATATATCTCTGTCCACATCTTGTCTCTACCTTCACTCTAAAACATATATCTCTGTCCACATCTTGTCTCTACCTTCACTTTAAGACACACATCTCTGTCCATATCTTGTCTCTACCTTCACTCTAAGACATATATCTCTGTCCACATCTTGTCTCTACCTTCCCTCTAAGACACACATCTCTGCCCACATCTTGTCTCTACCTTCCCTCTAAGACACACATCTCTGCCCCCATCTTGTCTCTACCTTCCCTCTAAGACACACATCTCTGCCCACATCTTGTCTCTACCTTCCCTCTAAGACACACATCTCTGCCAACATCTTGTCTCTACCTTCCCTCTAAGACACACATCTCTGCCCCCATCTTGTCTCTACCTTCCCTCTAAGACACACATCTCTGTCCACATCTTGTCTCTACCTTCCCTCTAAGACACACATCTCTGCCCACATCTTGTCTCTACCTTCCCTCTAAGACACACATCTCTGCCCCCATCTTGTCTCTACCTTCCCTCTAAGACACACATCTCTGCCCACATCTTGTCTCTACCTTCCCTCTAAGACACACATCTCTGCCAACATCTTGTCTCTACCTTCCCTCTAAGACACACATGGAACAATGCTATGTTAGATTATGGAAGTGAGTGATACTGATTAAAGCTAAGTTTGTGGCCAAAACTTTGAGCTCTGTGGCTTCACAAATATTCCAAGTAGTACTTAGTGATCATCAAGCACTCCCCCATTGTTAGTGGTCTGGCGCTCTGTTTACTCCACCCATATAGGACATCATCGCATCAAAACAAAAGTGCCAGATCAGTTCAAGTCTTCAGAATATAAAGTAAGGAATGTTTTATAACTTTATCACCACAAAATTATAATCTAACGATGGTGATGATGGTAATCTTACAATAACAGCTGATGTATGTATGGTTATGTATGTGTAGATGAATATGTCTATTATGTAAGTGTATGTATTTGTATGTGTATGTATGTGTATGTGTGTATGCATGTATGTGTGCATGTATGTATGTGTATGTGTATATGTATGTATGTGTATGTGTATGCATGTATGTGTGTATATGTGCATGTATATATGTGTGTATATGTGTACGTTATGTATATATGTGTGTATATGTGTATGTATATCCCTATGTGCCTCTAAGGCACGACAGGATTACCTTTACTTTACTTTTTTTTATACATACTTGACTGTTCCAGTTCTCTTATGGAATTTAAACTATATTTATTTCGTATGACTTCATGATGTTCTCATGATGTTTTGTCATGTTCTTGTGATGTTTTGCCTTTTCAGAAAATTTAACTGAATGCACTCCCGTCATGACTAATATGTTACAGAGCACGTAAACCAGCCTAAGTGCAACAACTGAGCACGTAAACCGGTCTACGTCCAACAACTGAGCACGTAAATCGGCCTACGTGCAACAACTGAGCACGTAAACCTGTCTACGTGCAGCAACTGAGCACGTAAATCGATCTACGTGCAGCAACTGAGCACGTAAACCGGTCTGCGTGCAGCAACTGAGCACGTAAACCGGTCTGCGTGCAGCAATTGAGCACGTAAACCGGTCTTCGTGCAGCAACTGAGCACGTAAATCGGTCTTCGTGCAACAACCGAGCACGTAAATCGGTCTTCGTGCAACAACCGAGCACGTAAATCGGTCTACGTGCAGCAACCGAGCACGTAAATCGGTCTACGTGCAACAACCGAGCACGTAAATCGGCCTACGTGCAACAACCGAGCACGTAAATCGGCCTACGTGCAACAGCTGAGCACGTAAATCGGCCTACGTGCAACAGCTGAGCACGTAAATCGGCCTACGTGCAACAACTGAGCACGTAAACCGGTCTGCGTGCAACAACTGAGCACGTAAACCGGTCTGCGTGCAGCAACTGAGCACGTAAACCGGTCTGCGTGCAGCAACTGAGCACGTAAACCGGTCTGCGTGCAGCACCTGAGCACGTAAACCGGTCTGCGTGCAGCAACTGAGCACGTAAACCGGTCTGCGTGCAGCAACTGAGCACGTAAACCGGTCTGCGTGCAACAACTGAGCACGTAAACCGGTCTGCGTGCAGCAACTGAGCACGTAAACCGGTCTGCGTGCAGCAACTGAGCACGTAAACCGGTCTGCGTGCAGCACCTGAGCACGTAAACCGGTCTGCGTGCAGCAACTGAGCACGTAAACCGGTCTGCGTGCAGCAACTGAGCACGTAAACCGGTCTGCGTGCAGCAACTGAGCACGTAAACCGGTCTGCGTGCAGCAACTGAGCACGTAAACCGGTCTGCGTGCAGCAACTGAGCACGTAAACCGGTCTGCGTGCAGCAACTGAGCACGTAAATCGGTCTTCGTGCAGCAACTGAGCACGTAAATCGGTCTTCGTGCAGCACCCGAGCACCTAAATCGGCCTACGTGCAACAGCGGAGCACGTAAACCGGCCTACGTGCAGCACCCGAGCACCTAAATCGGCCTACGTGCAACAGCTGAGCACGTAAATCGGCCTACGTGCAACACCCGAGCACGTAAATCGGCCTACGTGCAACGGCTGAGCACGTAAATCGGCCTACGTGCAACGGCTGAGCACGTAAATCGGCCTACGTGCAACGGCTGAGCACGTAAATCGGCCTACGTGCAACGGCTGAGCACGTAAATCGGCCTACGTGCAACGGCTGAGCACGTAAATCGGCCTACGTGCAACGGCTGAGCACGTAAATCGGCCTACGTGCAACGGCTGAGCACGTAAATCGGCCTACGTGCGACAGCTGAGCACGTAAATCGGCCTACGTGCAACGGCTGAGCACGTAAATCGGCCTACGTGCGACAGCTGAGCACGTAAATCGGCCTACGTGCAACAACTGAGCACGTAAATCGGCCTAAGGTCTCATGTGGATCTATTGTCTCGGGCATGCAGGAGTGCGTGATAATGAGCGGGCCGACCGGCGGGTTGGAAAGACCACCATGCAGAGTGAGCTAAAACTAGATAAATCGGGCATCTTGAAGGCTTTTATGGACAGAGTTTGCGAGAATGAAAGAATAATCCCTACATATGAAGGACGAAGAGACTGAATGAGAGAATAATCCCTACATCTTCTGCAGAATGAAGAGATTGAATGAGAGAATAATCCTTACATCTTCTGCAGAATGAAGAGATTGAATGAGAGAATAATCCTTACATCTTCTGCAGAATGAAGAGATTGAATGAGAGAATAATCCATACATATGCAGAATGAAGAGATAATGAGAGAATAATCTCTACATCTTCTGCAGAATGAAGAGATTGAATGAGAGAATAATCTCTACATCTTCTGCAGAATGAAGAGATAATGAGAGAATAATCCCTACATCTTCTGCAGAATGAAGAGATTGAATGGGACAATAATCCCTACATCTGCAGAATGAAGAGATTGAATGGGACAATAATCCCTACATCTGCAGGATGAAGAGTTAATGAGAGAATAATCCCTACATCTGCAGGATGAAGATATTGAATGTGACAATAATCCCTACATATGCAGGATGAAGAGATTTAATGTGACAATAATCCCTACATCTGCGGAATGAAGAGACTGAATGGAAGAATAATCCCTACATCTGCGGAATGAAGAGACTGAATGGAAGAATAATCTCTACATCTTCTGTAGAATGAAGTAACCGGGAGTGAAGCAAGGCGAGGGAAATGTGAGCTGTCTCAGTGGACGAAAGCGAGAAGCCCACAATCAGCACGTGACAGGGACACTCTACACTCACCTTACACTGTTCCCTGGAAAGGGGCAACGAAGTTGCCATGGGAATGCTTTGAATGCAGTCAGGTCACTCCTGGAGATAGAAAATAACAGATTCTCGCGATGTCCTTGTGTTGTTCTCATGATGTGCTTGTGTTGGTCTCATGATGTACTGGTGTTATTCTCGTGATGTCCTTATGATTTGCTTTGGTGTTCTCATTTGTTTTTGTTCAGTGAATGCTGGTTTTAAATTTTGTTTCTGACTTTACTTGATGGTTTGAGTTTTCTTCATCATGTCAGGCACAACTTTACAGTAATGGCTACAACTTTCGTAATGTTAGACACAACTTGACAGTAATGACAACTTGACCCCAAACACGAATGTAGTTCAGTATAACATGTCAACATATTTTAGTGACTAATTTCATCTACAACAATTAGTTAAATTAAGACACCGTACACCATCTGGGGCACGAAGCTGTCCTGCAAGACGCCACAAACAGTACGGGATGTTGATAACTTCGTGATGAAGAAGGGACACAACCTGGATATTTTTCTTTCCCGTGTTTTGTTTCGATTATCCTGCACAGTTCGGACTCGGCCCAGAACACGGAACAGATCTGACACTGCTCTATTTTCCTCGCTACTGCCAGGGGAGATTCTCATCCCCTCCTCGGCAGACACAATATTTTCGATGGGCTTTTTTTCGAAATCTAAATTAAGTGCAGGCATCCAGTTCCTGTGTCAGGGAAACATTTCTGCGAGCGCAGATACCAGGCTTTTCTTCCACTTCGTGAACAACATCAAGAAAGATCTCAAAGAATGGATGAGAAAAAAATACATCAACGCTGAGCAGGCAGCCTTGATATGTCACAGCCTGGACATGTCACAGCCTTGATATATCACAGCCTTGATATGTCACAGACTTGATATGTCACAGCCTAGACATGTCACAGCCTTGATATATCACAGCCTTGATATGTCACAGACTTGATATGTCACAGACTTGATATGTCACAGACTTGATATGTCACAGACTTGATATGTCACAGCCTGAATATCTCACAACCTTGATATGTCACAGCCTTGATATGTCAGCTTAAACATGTCACAGCCTTGATATGTCACATCCTGGATATGTCACAACCTTGACCTTTGTGTTTCATTTCCAGCTTCTTCATTCTTGACACTGATAACAATTCAGAAATATGAGTTGAGAACAATGCGAGTAATTATTTGTCTGGCCGACTTCATGTGTAGCATTGATACTATATGCTAGATGCATTGCCTGCTCCTTCTCTACAGTTGTTTAACCAATCAGATCTCTCTTTTCCTTAAACTTCTACGTAGACAGGTACAACACTCCTTCCACAAACGTCACTTCAGTCGGTTTTTCTAACAGCGCCATCTGGAATATTTGACAAGTATTTTCATGGAGTCACTAAGTGAACGTGCTTGAGCGAGTTCTTGTCTTTTGTCTGTTGTCAGCTCCGAGCTTGAGCGAGTTCTTGTCTTTTGTCAGCTCCGAGCTTGAGCTAGTTCTTGTCTTTTGTCTGTTGTCAGCTCCGAGCTTGAGCGAGTTCTTGTCTTTTGTCTTTTGTCAGCTCCGAGCTTGAGCTAGTTCTTGTCTTTTGTCAGCTCCGAGCTTGAGCGAGTTCTTGTCTTTTGTCAGCTCCGAGCTTGAGCTAGTTCTTGTCTTTTGTCAGCTCCGAGCTTGAGCTAGTTCTTGTCTTTTGTCAGCTCCGAGCTTGGGCTAGTTCTTGTCTTTTGTCTGTTGTCAGCTCCGAGCTTGAGCGAGCTCGTCTTTTGTCTGTTGTCAGCTCCGAGCTTGAGCGAGTTCTTGTCTTTTGTCTTTTGTCAGCTCCGAGCTTGAGCTAGTTCTTGTCTTTTGTCTGTTGTCAGCTCCGAGCTTGAGCTAGTTCTTGTCTTTTGTCTGTTGTCAGCTCCGAGCTTGAGCGAGTTCTTGTCTTTTGTCTGTTGTCAGCTCCGAGCTTGAGCTAGTTCTTGTCTTTTGTCAACTCCGAGCTTGAGCGAGTTCTTGTCTTTTGTCAGCTCCGAGCTTGAGCGAGTTCTTGTCTTTTGTCTGTTGTCAGCTCCGAGCTTGAGCTAGTTCTTGTCTTTTGTCAGCTCCGAGCTTGAGCGAGTTCTTGTCTTTTGTCAGCTCAGGGCTTGTGCCACAAGCACGGCTTTCATTGTGATGCTTCTTATTGTTGCAGAAGAAAAAAGCACAGGTGACTCCTCTGACATTTCTGTCACATCTGCTGCTCTGGAATCTGTCTGTATAAATAACGGCGTATGTATCTCTGGTGTTCTGACTGATCAGTGTTTCCACTTCAGCATCTAGTGTGTCAGGAACATGTTATCTGCATGTTTCGCTGAATGTAACGTGAACATTCACTTCGAAATTTGGAGGACACAACTGCTGTATTCCATCTTCTGCAGGCTCCGCCCATGATTTCTCCGCTTGATTCACTTTCCTTTTATTCTCAGGAGTTTATGTTAGTGTGGCTGCGGTTTACTTGCATTCTTCTTCAGGTAATTGTGCACCTTTGCTGCCACATACCTGTAGAAATCAGCCACCGATGTCCAGTCATCGACGGATATTCAATTTCAGTAGCTGGCAAATAGCTCAGGTCATATCTTCCAAAACAGCCTGTCCTGTCCTTAAACTGATTTGAAGATGTTTATGCTGGGAGACAAAGTATGTCAAAGAAAACGAACTGTCAGAGCTTAGATACGGAGTCTCCAGAAACCAGTCCTAAGAAAGCTAAATGTCGAAGAAGAAGAAACATAATAATAATATGAAGAAGAAGAAGAAGAAGAAGACCACAGAGACCAAAAATGTCACTGAAGAAGCCCACAGAGAGAAAACTGTCAAAAAAGCGCACACACAGCAAAATATCGAATAAGCCCACAGAGAGCAAAATGTCACTGAAGAAGAAGCCCACAGAGAGCAAAATGTCACTGAAGAAGAAGCCCACAGAAAGTTACACATATTTATCTACCCACCATACGAGAGAGGGAGAGAGAGAGAGAGAGAGAGAGAGAGAGAGAGAGAGAGAGAGGAGAGAAACAGCGGGTGACAGGTTGCTGGTTTATGTGAGAGACTAAGAGATGGCAAGATATCGACCTATGTAAGAGACTTATGAGATGGGAAGACGTCGTCATATGTGAGAGACTAAGAGATGGCAAGATATCGACCTATGTGAGAGACTAAGAGATGGCAAGATGTCGACCTATGTAAGAGACTTATGAGATGGGAAGACGTCGTCATATGTGAGAGACTAAGAGATGGCAAGATATCGACCTATGTGAGAGACTAAGAGGTGGCAAGATGTCGACCAATGTGAGAGACTAAGAGATGGCAAGATATCGACCTATGTGAGAGACTAAGAGGTAGCAAGATATCGACCTATGTGAGAGACTAAGAGATGGCAAGATGTCGACCTATGTAAGAGACTTATGAGATGGGAAGACGTCGTCATATGTGAGAGACTAAGAGATGGCAAGATATCGACCTATGTGAGAGACTAAGAGGTGACAAGATGTCGACCTATGTGAGAGACTAAGAGATGGCAAGATATCGACCTATGTAAGAGACTTATGAGATGGGAAGACGTCGTCATATGTGAGAGACTAAGAGATGGCAAGATGTCGACCTATGTGAGAGACTAAGAAATGGCAAGATATCGACCTATGTGAGAGACTAAGAGGTGACAAGATGTCGACCTATGTGAGAGACTAAGAGATGGCAAGATGTCGACCTATGTGATAGACTAAGAGGTGACAAGATATCGACCTATGTGAGAGATTAAGAGATGGCAAGATGTCGACCTATGTGATAGACTAGCGGGCCACATTCATGTCTGTCGCTAATAAATGAATGTAATAAGAATAAAATATGACATACATATGAATAATAGTTGACCTGAATTTCGTAATATCATGTATTAGTGGCGCAATAATTAGTGTGATGTTGTAACCCGAGACACAGTGTTTGGTGGCAAACCTTCTAGCTAGACTGCTTGTGTATATGATTTCTGTGTTACTGTCACGTCGTGCTAACACATGATGATGATGATGATGATGATGATGTTTCCACTACACTACTTTATGTTTCCTCTTCTTATTTAGATCATCTAGAACAAAAATTCCCAGTCCCCTGATATTTGTCCCAATCTATTACTGTTCGTTCCAATCTATTACTACCCGTCTTAGTCTATTGATGGTGACCCCAGTCTATTGATGGTGACCCCAGTCTACTGATGGTGGCCCCAGTCTATTGATGGTGGCCCCAGTCTATTGATGGTGGCCCCAGTCTGTTGGTGACCGCACCAGAGTGAGCCGCTGTTGAATGGGGACTTGGATGACGTCACAACTGGGCAATGACTCTGTGGAAACAAACATGGCTGTTTGAGGCGGCTGTTGGAGTTGGTTTACATCCACAGATGTTTTCTTTCCAGAACGTGTAATCTTTCAGATAATCTGGTAGGATGTTAATTACATTTACCGTGCTATTTAACAGCATCATAGACAGCATTTACTGTGTTCTGTTCGGCTCTGAGCAGTGTCCTAGACGTGACGAGAGAGATCGCCGTGGAGCTAGGAATGATACACAACCGGGAGCCCCAGGCTGTTCAGAATACTGGTAGTTGCCAGGCAACGCTCGTCGGCAAGGATATCGTTTGGAAGTTGTGATTTTTTAACATTTTACATCAGAAGTTCAGCAATATTTCGTTGTTCGAACAACGAAGCTGACACAGTTTTTTAACGTTTATAGATTTATCATTTTCCTTTTGGTCGTTGGATACAACCATCACACTTTTCAGGCCAGCTTCCAGTGAAGTAGCCGCCTAACACGTGGGACAGGTGAGAGCTGTCTCGCTGTGAAGCATCGCCCTTGAGCCAAACGCCATCTAAATCTTCCAGGGCGCGGTTGATGCTTTCTTGCTCAGATATTCCATAGAGAAGATAACATCGTGTAGCTGATATCAACTTCAGCCGGTGGCTTCTTCCTTGTATCTCACTCTCGCGTCAAACACAAGGATAAACAGCTTTCTAACTTGAGAGTGTGTATTTTCGTGGAATACTGAACAATTAAAATAATCTATGAACGAATGAACGCCTTTAAAGTTTCTGATTAACCAGTTTTTGTCGACAACTGAATATTTCTGGTGCTTTCTAACAAAACCGTGTGTGAGGTTGCCGATTGCTTGTTCTCGGCCATGTTGATTACTACGACCGTATTCATAATTTGGCTTCTCAGTGGAATCGACTCCATCCTCAACCCGAGCCGAGATTTGAGTGATGGATTGGCACAGAAAAATAACAGCTGCATCAGTTCCAAGCAATTCCGGGCCCCGATTCGTAAGAGAGAGCGCTCACAGAGGGGACCCCAGAGCTTCTGCAGAGGGGACGGTTCATATTAAATGATACAGATACTTTCTATAGTAAGCGAGGCTGTGATACCTTCTTACCAATTACTCGAGAAATATCGAATACAGATTCGAATCTATAAATTGTGAAGTAACGCAACTAGGAGAGTATCCAGAGTTGATCTGGTGGCAGACATTTCTTCCAAGGTTTTGTTAACCCTAAACTTGCCTGTCGCAAGATCTCACTATCTGTCTAGTATCTGGTGAGTTTCCATGTGGATTAAACCTCTCATCTCACTATCTGTCCAGTATCTGGTGAGTTTCCATGTGGATTAAACCTCTGACAGACAAGATAACAAGATCATCATAACTACACATTGAATCTCCAAAGTACCTTGAACCCAAATCCTACAAGCGGAGACTAACCGAAAGTGTGTCGGGAAGTATGGCTGACATTTGTCAAGTTCTGTGGCCTTACTTCAAACACGCAAGGTTACATTTTAAATGTCTTAACAGGTTCCGACACGTTTTCCGTGCTTGAAGTGAGTTTTGTACATCACTAAACTTCACAATTATTAACATACCAGCGTGGTGACCTACTAACACAGATACACATCTCCTGGTCTGTGAGCCGCAAGGAGGTTCAGTCTTAAGAAACTAAGACAAGAAACACCAGGCTTACTCCTGTCCTACACCTGGTCGTGTCAACATGTCACGCTGTACCTGCCACGACAACAGAGAGTGGATGAGATGGTACGTGACCCAGGACGCCTTGCTAGACCAGCGCTGCATGGCTACCTTACACGACTTTTACAAGCAAGGGCCAAGTAAGCTTAACACTTTGTTTTATTATTGACTAGTGCCTTGTGGTACTTCTGATCGTGTTCTCCAGGTCAAAACTTGTGATGACAAAGTTCTGATTTGTGAGCAGGAGAATGATGGAGGATATAGTCTGCTGCTGATGCTGGGGGAAGGGTGGGTGGTATTTCGTAATGAAGATTAATGTGTTCCAGCAAAATAAGGGGGTGGGGGTGTTTCATAATGAAGATTTAAGATCTGCCAGTAAAAAAAAAAATTATTGTAAGTGTTTCATAATGAAGATTTAAGATGTTCCAACAAAATTAGGTCTTGGGCGTGTTTTATAGTGAAGATTTAAGATGTGCCATAAAAATAAATTTGTTGGAAGTGTTTCATAATGAAGATTTAAGATGTGCCATAAAAATAAATTTGTTGGAAGTGTTTCATAATGAAGATTTAAGATGTGCCATAAAAATAAATTTGTTGGAAGTGTTTCATAATGAAGATTTAAGATGTGCCATAAAAATAAATTTGTTGGAAGTGTTTCATAATGAAGATTTAAGATGTGCGGACACAATAAGATATCCATACCACAAGAACTTACTATTGAAGAAGGCTGGCTAGTAAAGAGGACTAAACAAAGAAAAATTAAATATTTTGGACACATTAAACGTCATGATAATATGCAGAAAACCGTCTTGGAAGGGTACATAATGGGGAAAATAAAGAGAGGAAGAGCAAGTCGAAGATGGCTGCAAGACATCGTTGACGATCTGCAAATGGATGCATCAGCGGCAGGCCATCTTGCTTATAACCGAGAGGCCTATATGAGTGCTGTTAGGGAGGCAAAGTTCCGCAAGGGACATTCGAGTGAATGAATGAATGAGCACAGTAGGGTGGGTGGGTGGGGGGAAGTGGGGTGTTTCATAATGAAGATTTAAGATGTGCCAGCAAGATAAGGTGGGTGGAGGGGGGGGGGGTATTTTTTCTTCTTCTTCTTCGTTCACTTCTACCACCACGGTCGCCCCGTGATCCTACTAAATTTACTCCTGTGGTCCTCGATAGGTCCCCGAAAGGACCACACGAGAACCCCGACAGGACCATAAAAGGTTCAGAGTATCTCAGGGCTTGAGCCTGTATTCTCGGTGGGTCTCAGAAGCGGGATTGAGTGCCACCGTGGTTTTCGTTGCACCAGTTTAATTTAGAGTTGGACTTTCTCACCTGAAAACCTCGACGTATTTTGGATATCAGTATATCCCCACTGGGTGAGAGGTGGTAGCCCAGCCAGGCTAGAGTTGGACTTTCTCACCAGAAAACCTCAGCGTGATTAAGATACGCATACATCCCCGCTGGGTGAGAGGTGGTTGCCTATCTAGACTGCCCTGGTCCAGTGTCTCCGACTTCAGCATTTTGTGGTCATGGCCGCTACCCTTCCTAGTTGTGACCAGGACGGAGCTTTTGTCCAGGAGGACGAATCCTCGCCACTAGTGACTTCCACCCCTGGGTTGAGCCGGTTTATGCATATTATCCCAGTATGGGCGTGTTTAAATCGTGACCGACCTCTAGAGCGGAGGTACCGTGACATGTGTAGCCACCAAGTTTCACCCCTGGTTTAAGCCGGTTTAGGCATATTTCACCAGTATGGGTATATATCGGACGTGGCCGGCCTCTAGAGCAGAGGTGCCGTGGTATGAGTAGCTTTCGTTGCGAGACTACTGGACATACCGATTAAACTTCATTTTATCCTTTCATCACCTTTTCACATCGGCGCCGCACGGCAACCGTAATTGCTTTTTCGCATTTTCTTCATTAGCCGGGAGGAGTTTCACTCCACACGCAACATCCTAATAATCTCGCCAGCAATGTCTTAACCCCTGGGTTAAGCCGGTTCAGGCAATTCGCCCGATATGAGTGCACATAGGACGTGGCCGACATCCAAAGCAGAGGTGTCGTGATTTGAGCAGTCCTGACCTCGAGACTACTGATTACTTCACTTAATCCTTTCTTTCACCTTTTCCACAGTGGCACCGCGCCTCAACCCCATTCGCACCTTTCTTCACTGGGCGGGAGGAGCCCCACTCCACGCACGGCAGCTGAAGAATCTCGCTAGCAGAGGTAGATGAGCTACCAAACATGACTCTCATCTACTCGAACCGTCTGGTGTTCAGGCGCCAAATATTCGTCTTCGCCACTTCTCCTGTCAGTTTGAACAGTTCTGCCATGATAAGGCCAGGAGCTGGACTTGACTGTCAGAGACTATTTGAGACGCAAGCCTTGGAGACATTTCATTGGAGTGGAGAGCGTATCCCCCACCCCACCTCAGCCTATAACAGTCTTTAGAACCTAGGATCGTGTCATCTAAGGATCCTCGGCTGCTTTAATGAGCCATTCGCGGTTTCACCGTGAGACATTGTGAACTTAGACATGCACGGCTTAATCTTTGAGACAGGCATATGACTACTGGCAGGATCAACCAGATAGCTGTCTTCACCGAACCTTGCTAGGATATCTGCCGACAGACCGACGCGGGGCAAGGGAGACAGCGCTCTGCTCAGAGCGGATCCCTTTCGACCCCGACGGCGTTTCATTTCCTTTAGTCACCGGCGGCGGTGGCTGGCTCTCTCTGCTCTAACGAACGAGAAGAAAGCCAGGCACCCACAACCAACGCACATTACATACTACAGACCCGAAACTCTTTGCGATAGATGGGCCAATTTCGAGATCATCGGTCGACAAAACCGTAATACACCACAGACGCGTTACCACGAACTCGGCTGGCTAGCCGTTTATAGGCTTCGCTCGACGGACAAACCACTCTCTTCTGCATCGAAACACCTTAACTCACGCCGTCCAGGAAGGGAGCGAAAGCCTTTCTCCCCACGCACGGAACTCGAGAGCGCTTTTTCGCCAAAAGAACGGTCGGCCTGCGCAACAGCAACTCGGCGCGGCTGACATGGGGTGTATCATAATGAAGACTTAAGATGTTGTAGCAAAATAAAGGTGTATGGGGGGGGGGGGGGGGGTTCATAACGACGATTTAAGATGTGCCAACAAAATGGGGGGGGGGGGGGGTAGGTTTCATACTGAAGATTTAAGATGGTCCAGCACAGTGTGGGGCTAGGGTTGTTTCATACTGAAGATTTAAGATGTGACAGAAAAATATGGGGGTGGAGTTGTTTCATAATGAAGATTTAAGATGCCCCAGCAAAATAAAGGTCTGGAGATGTTTTATAAAGAAGATTTAAGATATGACAGCAAAATAAGGGGGTAGGGGCTGTTTTATAATGACGATTTAAGATTTGATAGAAAAATAACGGGGTGGGGGTGTTTCATAATAATGATTTAAGATGTGCCGGCAGAATAATTGGGTGAGAGTTTTTCACCTCTTGTTATATATCTTATATCCTTCCCGTGCCATTAAACGTCATATGAGGCTCGCAAGGTAGTTCGCCAATTTTTTCTGTCTTCGGCGAGTCTTTCAACCTCTACAGGGAATTTTATGCCTGTTAATTTGGAGTTCTTCATACAACTGTTTAAAATCTGCCAGGAAAATGAGTGAGTTGGGGGGAGTTTTATAATGAAGATTTCAGATGTTCCAGCAAAATAAGTGGGTGGGGAAGGGGGTTTCAAAATGAAGATTTAAAATGTGCCAGCAAAATAAGTTGTATGAGGTGTTTCGTATTGTAGATTTAATATGTGCGAGCAAAATATGGGGGTGTGGAGTGTTTAATAATGAAGATTTAAGATTTGTCAGAAAAATATTGGTGTTTGGGGGGGGGGGGGGGGGTGATTCCTATTAAAGATTAAGATGTCCCAGCAAAATAAGTGGGTTTCGGATGTTTCATAACGAAGATTTAAAATTTGCCAGTGAAATAATGGCGTGATGGCGTTTTATAATGACGATTTAAGATGTGCCAGCAAAATATATCGTGTGGGTGGGGGATTGGGGGTGCTTCATAATAAATATGTAAGATGCGGCAGCAAAATAAGCGGATGAGTGGGTTGGGGGTCTTTCAGAACGAAGATTTAAGATGTGCCAGCGAAATAAGGGCATGGGTAGTGTTTTATAATGAAGCTTTAAGATGTGACAGCATAATATGTTTGCGCATGCTGCTTCTTAATAAATGTTTAAGATGTGTCAGAAAAATATGGTGTAGGTGGTGTTTCTTAATGAAGATTTAAGATGTGTCAATAAAATATGTGGGTGGTTGGAAGAGTAATGAATAAATAATGTCAAAATTGTAATTAAAAAGAATTTGAAAAACAACTGCTATGTTACATTACGGAAACTGAAGTCAGAAAACAAACACCTAATGCTATGATATACCAGCTACCTCTCTACTACTTTCTCACCCTAACATACCTCCTATCCTCACTACTACTTTCTCATCCTAACATACCACTTATCCCCACCCTAACATACCATCTATCCCTACAAATACTTTCCCACCCTAATATACCAGCTATATCCACCACTACTTTCCCACCCTAACATACCATCTATCCCTACAAATACTTTCCCACCCTAATATACCAGCTATATCCACCACTACTTTCCCACCCTAACATACCATCTATCCCTACAAATACTTTCCCACCCTAATATACCAGCTATATCCACCACTACTTTTTCACCCTAATATACCAGTTATATCCACTACTTTCCCACCCTAACATACCAGCTATCCCCACCACTACTTTCTCATCTTAACATACCAGCTATTCTCACCACTACTTTCTCCACCTAACATACCACCTATCCTCACCACTACTTCCTAACCCTAACATACCAGCTTTATCCATTACTTTCTCACCCTAACATACCAGCTATATCCACTACTTCCTCACCCTAACATACTAGCTATATCCACTACTTTCTCACCCTAATATATCAGGTATATCCACTACTTTCACACAATAACATACCAGCTATATCCAATACTTTCTCACCCTAACATATCAGCTATTCTCACCACTACTTTTTCACCCTAACATACCAGCTGTTCTCACCACTACTTTCTCACCCTAACATACCAACTATTCCAATCACTACTTTCTCACACTAAAATACCAGCCGTTTCCACCACTACTTTCTCACCTTAATATACAACCTATCCCCACCATTACTTTCTCACCCTAACATACCAACTATTTAAACAACTGCTTTCTTACTCTAACATACCAACTATCTAAACCACTACTTTCTCACCCTAACATACAAACTATCACCACCACTACTTTCTCACCCTAATATACCAACTATCTAAACCATTACTTTCTCACCTTAACATATATACTATCCCCACAAATACTTTCTCACCCTAACATACCAGCTTTCCCCACCACTACTTTCTCACCCTAATATACTGGCTATCTAAATCACTACTTTCTCACCCTAACATACCGGCTATCTAAATCACTACTTTCTCACCCTAATGTTCCTGCTATCTAAATCACTACTTTCTCACCCTAACATACCAGCTATCTAAATCAATACTTTCTCACCCTAACATACCGGCTATCTAAATCACTACTTTCTAACCCTAACATACCAGATATCCTTACCACTACTTTCTCACTCTACCATACCAGGTGTCCCCACAACTACTTTCTCATCCTAACATACCAACTATCCTCACCACTACTTTCTCATCCTAACATATCAGCTATCTAAATCACTACTTTCTCACCCTAACATACCAGGTATCCCCAACACTACTTTCTCACCCTAACATAGCAGGTATCCCTACCACTACTTTCTCACCCTAACATACCAGATGTCACCACCACTACTTTCTCATCATAGCATACCAATTATACCCAACACTGTTTTCTCACCCAAACATACCAGCTATTTCAAATCACTACTTTCTCACCCTAACATAACATCTATATCCATGACTGCTTTCTCACCCTAACAAAAAAGCTATATCTACCACTACTTTCTCACCCTAACATACCAGCTATATCCACCACTACATTCTCACACTAACATACCAGCTATATCCACCACTACTTTCTCACCCTAATATACCAGCTATATCCACCACTACTTTCTCACCCTAACATACCAGCTATATCCACCACTACATTCTCACACCAACATACCAGCTATATCCAACACTACTTTCTAATCCTAACATACTAGCTTTCCCCACCACTAGTTTCTCATCTTAACATACCAACTATCTAAATCACTACTTTCTCACCCTAACATACTGACTATCTAAATCACTACTGTCTCACCATACTATACCAGCTATCTAAATCACTACTTTCTCACTCTAACATACCAGCTATCCCCAACACTATTTTCTCACCTTAACATACCAGGTATTCCCACCACTACTTTCTCACCTTAACATACCAGGTATCCCCACAACTACTTCCTTACCCTAATATACATACCGTCTCAACCACTACTTTCTCACCCTAACATACCAGCTCTCTATAACTCTGCTTTCTGACCCTAACATATCACCTATTCTCACCACTACTTTTTCACCCTAACATACCAGCTATTCTCACCACTACTTTCTCACCCTAGCATACCAACTATTCCAATCACTACTTTCTCACACTAAAATACCAGCCGTTTCCACCACTACTTTCTCACCTTAATATACAACCTATCCCCACCACTACTTTCTCACCCTAACATACCAACTATCTAAACCACAACTTCCTCACCCTAACATATATACTGTCCCCACCACTACTTTCTCACAATAACATACCACCTGTCTAAACCACTACTTTCTCACCCTAACATACCAACTATCTAAACCACTACTTTCTCACCCTAACATACCAACTATCTAAAACACTACTTTCTCACCCTAACATATATACTATCCCCACCACTACTTTCTCACAATAGCATACCAACTGTCTAAACCACTACTTTCTCACCCTAACATATATACTATCCACACAACTAGTTTCTCACCCTAACATACCAGCTTTCCCCACCACTACTTTCTCACCCTAACATACCAGCTATCTAAATCACTTCTTTATCACCCTAACATACTGGCTATCTAAATCACTACTTTCTCACCCTAACATACCGGCTATCTAAATCACTACTTTCTCACTCTACCATACCAGGTGTCCCCACAGCTACTTTCTCATCCTAACATACCAACTACCCCACCAATACTTTCTCATCCTAACATATCAGCTATCTAAATTACTACTTTCTCACCCTAACATACCAGGTATCCCTACCACTACTTTCTCACCCTAACATACCAGGTGTCCCCACCACTACTATCTCATCCTAACATACCAGGTATCACCACCACTACTTTCTCACCCTAACAAACCAGCTGTTTCCAACATTACTTTCTCACCCTAACATACCAAGTATCTCCACCACTACTTTCTCACTTGAACATACCAACTATTCCAACCATAACTTTCTCACCTTAACAAACCAGCTGTTTCCAACATTACTTTCACACCCTAACATACCAGCTATTCTCACCACTACTTTCTCACCTTAACATACCAACTATTCCAACCATAACTTTCTCACCCTAACAGACTAGCTGTTTCCAACATTACTTTTTCACCCTAACATACCAGGTATTCCCACCACTACTTTCTCACCCTAACATACTACCTATCCCCACCACTTTTTTCTCACCTTAACATACCAGGTATCCCCACCACTACTTTCTCACCCTAACATATATACTATTCCCACCACTACTTTCTCACCTTAACATACCAGCTATTCTCACTACTACTTTCTCACCCTAACATACCATCTATTCTCACCACTACCTTCTCACCCTAAAATACCAGCTATTCCAACCACTACTTTCTCACCTTAACATACCAGTTATCCCCACCACTACTTCCTCACACTAACATACCAGCTATTCCAACCACTACTTTCTCACCCTAACATACCAACTATACACACCACTACTTTCTCATCCTAACATACCAGCTATTCCAACCACTACTTTCTCACCCACAGATACCAGCTATTCCAATGACTACTTTCTCACCCTAACATACCAATTATACCCACCACTACTTTCTCACTCTAACATACCATTTATACCCACCACTACTTTCTCATCCTAGCACACCAGTGATACCCACCACTATTTTCTCATCATAACATACCAATTATACCCAACACTGTTTTCTCACCCAAACATACCAGCTATTTCAGATCATTACTTCCTCACACTAACATACCAGATATATCCACCACTACTTTCTCACCATAACTTACCAGCTTTATAAACCACTACTTTCTCACCATAACTTACCAGCTTTATAAACCACTACTTTCTCACCCTAACATATCAGCTATATCCAACACTACTTTCTAATCCTAACATACCAGCTTTCCCCACCACTACTTTCTCACTCTATCATACCAACTATCTAAATCACTATTTTCTCACCATACTATACCAGCTATCTAAATTACTACTTTCTCACCCTAACATACCAGGTATTCCCACCACTACTTTCTCACATTAATATACCAGCTATCCCCAACACTACTTTCTCACCTTAACATACCAGGTATCCCCACAACTACTTTCTCACCCTAATATATATACCGTCTCCACCACTACTGTCTCACCCTAACATACCACCTATCTAAACCACTACTTTCCCACCCTAACATACCAGCTCTCTAAACCACTACTATCTCCTAACATATCAGCTATTCTCGCCACTACTTTTTCACCCTAACATACCAGCTATTCTCACCACTACTTTCTCACCCTAACATACCAACTATTCCATTCACTACTTTCTCACACTAAAATACCAGTCGTTTCCACCACTACTTTCTCACCCTAACATACCAACTATTCCAATCACTACTTTCTCACACTAAAATACCAGTCGTTTCCACCACTACTTTCTCACCTTAATATACAACCTATCCCCACAACTACTTTCTCACCCTAACATACCAACTATGTAAACCACTACTTTCTCATCCTAACATACCAACTATCTAAACCACTACTTTCTCACCTTAACATATATACTATCCCCACAACTACTTTCTCACCCTAACATACCAGCTTTCCCCACCACTACTTTCTCACCCTAACATACCAGCTATCTAAATCACTTCTTTATCACCCTAACATACTGGCTATCTAAATCACTACTTTCTCAATTTAACATACCAGCTATCTAAATCACTACTTTTTCACCCTAACATACCGGCTATCTAAATCACTACTTTCTCACTCTAACATACCAGCTATCTAAATCACTACTTTCTCACCCTAACATACCAGATATCCTTACCACTACTTTCTCACTCTACCATACCAAGTGTCCCCACAACTACTGTCTCATCCTAACATACCAACTATCCCCAGTGTCCCACAACTACTTTCTCATCCTAACATACCAACTATCCCCACCACTACTTTCTCATCCTAACATATCAGCTATCTAAATCACTACTATCTCATCCTAACATACCAGGTGTCACCACCACTACTTTCTCACCCTAACAAACCAGCTGTTTCCAACACTACTTTCTCACCCTAACATACCAAGTATCTCCACCACTACTTTCTCACTTGAACATACCAACTATTCCAACCATAACTTTCTCACCTTAACAAACCAGCTGTTTCCAACATTACTTTCTCACCCTAATATACCAGCTATTCTCACCACTACTTTCTCACCCTAACATACCAATTATACCCACCACTACTTTCTCGCCCTAGCATCCCAACTATTCCAAAAACTATTTTATCACCTTAACATACCAGCTATTCCAACTACTACTTTCTAATCCTAGCATACCAGTGATACCCACCACTACTTTAACATACCAATTATACCCAACACTGTTTTCTCACCCAAACATACCAGCTATTTCAAATCACTACTTTCTCACCCTAACATACCATCTATTCCAACCACTACTTTCTCACCCTAACATACCAGGTATACCCACCACTACTTTCTCACCTTAACATACCAGGTATCCCCACCACTACTTTCTCACCCTAACATACCAGGTATTCCCACCACTACTTTCTCATCCTAACATACCAGATGTCCCCACCACTACTTTCTCATCCTAACATAACACCTATCCCCACCACTACTTTCTCATCCTAACATACCAACTATCCCCACCACTACTTTCTCACCCTAACATACCAACTATCCCCACCACTACTTTCTCACCCTAACATACCAACTATCCCCACCACTACTTTCTCACCCTAACATACCAACTATCCCCACCACTACTTTCTCCCCCGAACGTACCAACTATTCCCACCACTACTTTCTCACCCTAACATACCAACTATTCCCACCACTACTTTCTCACCCTAACATACCAACTATCCCCACCACTACTTTATCACCCTAACATACCAACTATTCCCACCACTACTTTCTCACCCTAACATACCAACTATTCCCACCACTACTTTCTCACCCTAACATACCAACTATTCCCACCACTACTTTCTCACCCTAACATACCAACTATTCCCACCACTACTTTCTCACCCTAACATACCAACTATCCCCACCACTACTTTCTCACCCTAACATACCAACTATCCCCGCCACTACTTTCTCATCCTGGTGTCTGAGTGGCGAAGTGGTTAGTGCACTGGTCTCTCATGGCGAAGGTCGGGGGTTCGAATAAGGCCGGCGGCACCCCAGTCACTCAGCTGTAGAAATGGGTACCCGACTTCTTCTGGAGTTGGGGAAGGAAAGGCGGCCAGGCGTGATACTGACCATATCACCCTCTAGTGTGCTGACAGGTCAAGGAAAATATTGGCACTAACGCCATATCCCTATTATCCTCTAAGGCATGACAGGGTTACCTTTACTTTACTTTTTTTTTACTTTCTCATCCTAACATACCAACTATCCCCACCACTACTTTCTCATCCTAACATACCAACTATCCCCACCACTACTTTCTCATCCTAACATACCAACTATCCCCAACTCTACTTTCTCCCCCGAAAATATGAGGTATCCCCACCACTACTTTCTCCCCCTAAAATACCAGATATTCCCACCACTACTTTCTCAACCTAACATACCAGGTATCCCCACCACTACTTTCTCCCCCTAAAATACCAGCTATCCCCATCACTACTTTCTCCCCCTAAAATACCAGGTATTCCCACCACTACTTTCTCACCCTAACATAACAGGTATCCCCACCACTACTTTCTCCCCCTAAAATACTAGGTATCCCCACCACTACTTTCTCCCCCTAAAATACTAGGTATCCCCACCACTACTTTCTCACCCTAACATAACAGGTATTCCCACCACTACTTTCTCCCCCAAAATACTAGGTATCCCACCACTACTTTCTCACCCTAACATACCAGGTATTCCCACCACTACTTTTTCACCCTAACATACCAGGTATCCCCACCATTACTTTCTCACCCTAACATACCAGGTATTCCCACCACTACTTTTTCACCCTAACATACCAGGTATCCCCACCAGTACTTTCTCACCCTAACATACCAGGTATTCCCACCACTACTTTCTCACCCTAACATACCAACTATCCCCACCACTACTTTCTCATCCTAGCATGGCATTGAAAACCAAGAGACAACTAATAGCGTATTTTTACCAATGTTTTGTTACCAATGCCAAACAATGACACTAACCAGGAAACAGCAAAATGACATATCTTCATGTGAAATGAGATGCCTAAGAAAAGCAGCAAATGTCACCTTCAGGTATAAGCTATGAAATGATGACATAAGCCAGTTGGTAGGAACTACGCCATGCCCACAATATATACAGAAACAAAGAATTGAGTGATTTGACTACTTACTGAGAATGACGTACATAGCCAGTCACAAGGGCGTTCAACCAGTGAACTATAGGACACAGATCAAGAGGAAGACTCTAGGAGAGATGATTAGATGGAGTTCATGAATTACAGAATGAACATCACAGAGACGTCAACTGCATCTCCTCTCAGCATCTCGAAATAATGAGGAAGGATAAAGGAAAGTTTGATGTCAAGAAGGAGGAACGTTGCAATAAAATAAGAGGACACTCAGAATTTTGTGTGATAATCGATGAGCAGAACTTGAAGCGTGTCAACAACAGAGATAATAAGTGTGAGGAGAGGAAAACGAGGCAGATGATGATGGTGGAGGTGGTCGTGGTGGTGGTGGTGGTGATTGTGATGGTCGTGGTGGTGGTGGTGGTGGTGATTGTGATGGTCGTGGTGGTGGTGGTGGTGATTGTGATGGTGGTGGTGGTGGTGATTGTGATGGTCGTGGTGGTGGTGATTGTGATGGTCGTGGTGGTGGTGGTGGTGATTGTGATGGTGGTGGTGGTGGTGATTGTGATGGTCGTGGTGGTGGTGATTGTGATGGTCGTGGTGGTGGTGATTGTGATGGTCGTGGTGGTGGTGATTGTGATGGTCGTGGTGGTGGTGATTGTGGTGGTGGTGATTGTGATGGTCGTGGTGGTGGTGATTGTGGTGGTGGTGGTGGTGGTGATTGTGATGGTCGTGGTGGTGATTGTGATGGTTGTGGTGGTGGTGATTGTGATGGTCGTGGTGGTGGTGATTGTGATGGTTGTGGTGATTGTGATGGTTGTAGTGGTGGTGATGGTTGTGGTGGTCATGATTGTGATAGTCGTGGTGGTCATGATTGTGATGGTCGTGGTGGTGGTGATTGCGATGGTTGTGGTGATGATGGTGATTGTTATAGTCGTGGTGGTGGTGATTGTCATGGTCGTGGTGGTGGTGATTGTGATGGTCATGATTGTGATGGTCGTGGTGGTCATGATTGTGATGGTCGTGGTGGTGGTGATTGTGATGATCGTGGTGATGGTCGTGGTGGTGGTGATGGTCGTGGAGGTCATGATTGTGATGGTCGTGGTGGTCATGATTGTGATGGTGGTGGTGGTGGTGGTGATGGTCGTGGTGGTGGTGATGCTCATGGTCGTGGTGTTCTTGATTGTGATGGTGGTCGTGATTGTGATGGTCGTGGTGGTGGTGGTGATTGTGATTGTGATGGCCGTGGTGGTGGTGATTGTGATGGTTGTGGTGTTGGTGATGGTCGTGGTGGTCATGATTGTGATAGTCGTGGTGGTCATGATTGTGATGGTCGTGGTGGTGGTGATTGTGATGGTCGTGGTGGTGGTGATGGTGATGGTCGTGATTGTGGTGGTGGTGGTGGTGATTGTGATGGTCGTGGTGGTGGTGGTGGTGGTGGTGATTGTCATGGTCGTGGTGGTCATGATTGTGATAGTCGTGGTGGTGGTGATTGTGATGGTCGTGGTGGTGGTGGTGGTGGTGATGGTGGTGGTGGTGGTGATTGTGATGGTCGTGGTGGTGGTGATTGTGATGGTCGTGGTGGTGGTGATTGTGATGGTCGTGGTGGTGGTGATTGTGATGGTCGTGGTGGTGGTGATGGTGGTCGTGATTGTGGTGGTCGTGATTGTGATGGTCGTGGTGGTGGTGATGGTGGTCGTGATTGTGATGGTCGTGGTTGTCGTGGTGATGGTCATGGTGGTCGTGATTGTGATGGTCGTGGTTGTCGTGGTGATGGTCATGGTGGTCGTGATTGTGATGGTCGTGATTGTGATGGTCGTGGTGGTGGTGATGGTGGTCATGATTGTGGTGGTCGTGATTGTGATGGTCGTAGTGGTGGTGATGGTGGTCGTGATTGTGATGGTCGTGGTTGTCGTGGTGATGGTCATGGTGGTCGTGATTGTGATGGTCGTGGTTGTCGTGGTGATGGTCATGGTGGTCGTGATTGTGGTGGTCGTCGTGGTGATGGTGATGGTGGTCATGATTGTGGTGGTCATCGTCATGGTGGTGATAGTGGTCGTGATTGTGATGGTCATGGTGGTCGTGATTGTGATGGTCGTGGTGGTTGTGATGGTGGTCGTGATGGTCATGTTCATGGTGGTGGTGATGGTTATGGTCGTGGTGGTGGTGATGGTTACGGTCGTGGTCGTGGTGGTCGTGATGGTTATGTTCATGATGGTGGTGATGGTTATGGTCGCGGTGGTGGTGATGGTTATGGTCGTGGTGGTGGTGATGGTGGTGGTCGTGATGATCGTGGTGGTTATGGTCGTGATGATGATGGTCGTGATGATGATGGTCGTGGTGGTGATGGTCGTGGTGGTCATGATTGTGATGATGATGGTCGTGGTGGTTATGGTCGTGATGATGATGGTCGTGATGATGATGGTCGTGGTGGTGATGGTCGTGGTGGTCATGATTGTGATGATGATGGTCGTGGTGGTCATGATTGTGATGATGATGGTCGTGGTGGTCATGATTGTGATGATGATGGTCGTGGTGGTCATGATTGTGATGATGATGGTCGTGGTGGTCATGATTGTGATGATGATGGTCGTGGTGGTCGTTGTGGTCGTGATTGTGATGGTCATGGTCATGGTGGTCGTGATGATGATGGTCGTGATTGTGATGATCGTGATGGTGATGATCGTGGTGGTCGTGATGATCGTGATGGTGATAGTCGTGGTGTTCGTGATGGTGATGGTCGTGGTGATGGTCGTGGTGGTTGTCGTGGTGGTCCTGATGATCGTGGTGGTGATGGTCGTTATGGTGATGGTCGTGGTAGTCGTGATGTTCGTGGTGGTGATGGTCGTGGTCGTCGTGGTGGTGATGGTTGTGGTCGTCGTGGTGGTGATGGTCGTGGTCGTCGTGGTGGTGATGGTCGTGGTCGTCGTGGTGGTGATGGTCGTGGTCGTCGTGGTGGTGATGGTTGTGGTCATGGTGGTGGTGTTGGTCGTTGTGACTGTGGTGGTGGTGGTTGTCGTGGAGGTGGTGATCGAGGTCGTGGTCGAAGTGGTTTTGGTTGTCTTAGTCGTGGTGGTTGTGGTGGTGGTCGTCATGATGGTGGTCGTGTTGCTGGTGGTCGTTGTCGTGGTGGTGGTGTTGGTCGTGGTGGCGATTGTGGTGGTGGTGGTTTTCGTGGTGATTGTTGTGTTCGTCGTTGTCGTGATGATGGCGGTCGTGGTTGTGGTGGTCGTCGTGGTCTTGATGGTAGTGGTGGTGGTCGTGACGATGGTGGTGGTGTTCTTTGTGGTCGTGGTGGTGATAGTGATGTTAGTGGTGGTGTTCTTTGTGGTCGTGGTGGTGATAGTGATGTTGGTGGTGGTGTTCTTTGTGGTCGTGGTGGTGATAGTGATGTTAGTGGTGGTGTTCTTTGTGGTCATGGTGGTGATAGTGATATTGGTGGTGGTGTTCTTTGTGGTCATGGTGGTGGTGGTGATGATGGTGGTCGTCGTCGTGGTCATGTTGTTGGTGTTCGTGGTGGTGGTGGTGGTGATGGTAGTAGTGGTGATGGTGGTGATGGTAGTGGTGGTGGTGTTGATAGTAGTGGTGGTGGTTAGTGATGGTGGTGGTGGTGATGGTAGTAGTGGTGGTGGTGGTGGTGATAGTGGTGGCGGCAGCCAGTGTGTCACACTGACATGTCAGAGGATAAACATTTATCTTGATTGAAATATGAAAGATCAAGACCTGGTAATTTGATTCATCACCCTTACATTTAATATGACACAAGATGATGATGATGATGTCGTGGTTTGATGTGTATATAATTTTGTAGAATATAATCAGTGTAATCAATATGTGTTATTACTGTGTCTTATTTAGGCGTTGTCAAAGCGTGCATAAACAGAAACTGTGGAGGTTTTGGTAGCGGCCCCGAAGCTGTTAAACCTGTCTCTTCAGATTCTGTCTACCCAAAACTATGTCTGAGAACAGACCAGGGAAGTACGGTGGATCTGCTGTCAGTTCGGCTACCTAACGCCAGCACATACGCATCATCATCGAGAAAAACCCCCAAGAAACCTCCTTACAGGAAAAAAACTGATGATGGAGTGTATGTTGGACATCATCATAGTGAGCCAATCAAACGTGCCATCCACCCGTCTCCATGGAACCCGGAGACAGCAATGCCCAGAGACTGCATTTTCTTACATTGTAAACTCCTTAGTTTAAGAAAACTTCATGGCCAGACTTAGACGTTTCTCTCACTTCAGAGGTGTCGATACTTACACTGTAAGAGCATGAATGTTCAGTTCATCACACCAACCCGTAGAACATCAGTACTTACACTGTAAGAGCATGAATGTTCAGTTCATCACACCAACCCGTAGAACATCAGTACTTACACTGTAAGAGCATGAATGTTCAGTTCATCACACCAACCCGTAGAACATCAGTACTTACACTGTAAGAGCATGAATGTTCAGTTCATCACACCAACCCGTAGAACATCAACACTTACACTGTAAGAGCATGAATGTTCAGTTCATCACACCAACCCGTAGAACATCAGTACTTACACTGTAAGAGCATGGATATTCAGTTCATCACACCAACCTGTAGAACATTGATACTTACACTGTAAGAGCATGGATATTCAGTTCATCACACCAACCCGTAAAACATCAATACTTACACTGTAAGAGCATGGATGTTCAATTCATCACACCAGCCTATAGAACATCAATACTTACCTGCTATGTTGTCACATGACTGATCCGTGAAAAGAAGTGAAAGTGAAATAACACAATCCAAATTCGAGTGTAAGAAATCAGGAGCAGCTTTGTGTAGTTTACAGATCTATGATAAATAGTGTGTAGTTTGTATTACAGATCTAAGATAAATAGTGTGTAGTTTGTATTACAGATCTGTGATAAATAGTGTGTAGTTTGTATTACAAAACTAAGATGACTAATTGGAAATATATGTTGTTACACGTTTGGTGGTATCAAACATTTTCTAACTCACCCAGAAAGAAAACATTTTCTAGCTCACCAGAAAGAAAACATTTGTTGCTCTAGTTGCCAACTCTACCATTGTCCATCATTAAAGGTGCATTTTGTCACTTGTAAAAATTTTGAGTTTCTCAGCATTTAGTGCATCATTTCTTCACTTAACATCTGTCTGTTTTTACATTTTGTATGGTATTTATTATTCTTGTCATCTACTGGACAACTCTGTGGACAATCATGAGTGAATCATTCACATATTGTGAAAGTAAACTTTTGTACAATCTTTATCTGCCACATTTCTTCGTATGCATCTTTCTGTCTGTGTTTTCATCTTTCTGTTTGGAAGATATCACTCTCGCCTAGCCCTGATATTAGGTTCTTCAGGGCGTACCATCTGATATACTGTCTGACATATAGTCTGATATATATATAGTCTGACATATAGTCTAACATATAGTCTGATATATAGTCTGACATATGGTTTGATATGCAGTCTGACATATTCTTTGATAGTCTCATATACAGTCTGATATAAGTCTGACATATGTCTGATATCTTATGTCCTTTCCATGCCATTAAACGTCACATAGGACTCGCAAAGTAGTTCGCCAATTTTTCCTGTCTTTGGCGAGCTTTTCAACTTCATCAAGGGATTTTATGCCTGTTAATTTGGCCTCTCTTAACAATGTCTTCTTTAGAGTTTCACGTAGTCTGCCTCTTTTTCTTAGGCCTGTTGTGTTCCATTTGACAGCTTGTTTTGAGATTCTCTGTTTCTTCTCATCACATGACCAACATATGTCCATCTCCTTTTCCTAATCACCCATGAAACTGGTTGTTGTTCAGTCGTCTGTCTTATCTCTGCATTGTTCTTGAATTCATTCCACTCGATGCCAAGTATTTTCCTTAGGCATTTGTTTTCAAAAGAGTCTAATTTCTTTTCTATTTCTTTAGTTGTTTTCCAGCTTTTGCATGCATAAATGAGGGTGGATATTATTTGAATTGAATAGTCTTAACTTGGTTTTTGTGCTTATAACTTTTGAATGTCATATGTCTCAAGATTCTTGAAGATCGATGCTGCTTTTGCAATTCTAAATCTAACTTACTTTCTGGTGTCACCATCCTGGTCTATGTAGCTGCCAAGGTATGCAAACTGATTGACTTCTTCAACATCTATCCCTTCTATGTGAATTTTTCCTTTTTGATTAATGGGAAGTTTCATTATTTTTGTTTTGTCCTTGTTAATTTCAAGTCCTATTTTGCTAGCTAGTGAAGACAGGCTATCTGTTTTTTTTGCATAGAATTCACATTGTTACTGATAAGAGTTATGTCATCAGCAAAATCAAGATCTTCTAGTTGGGTCCCATGTACCCAGTCAATACCTGTGTTACCTGTGCAGCATTTTTTTTTCACTATGAAGTATATTGTAATTCCAAAAAGCAAAGGAGACAGTATACATCCAAGTTTCACACCTGTTTCAATCTGGAACCATTCACTCATCCTTTCTTCTGTTTTGACTGCACAAATGTATCCATTGTAGAAGTCCTTAATGATGTTGACAATTTTAGATGGTATTCCATATAGACTTAAAATTCTCCACAATAATCTCTGTGTATGCTATCAAATGCCTTTTTAAAGTCTATGAAGTTCAGTATTAATGGTTTCTGCTTTTCAATATGTTCTTCAAGTATTATTCTTAGAGTAAAGATCTAGTTGAGACAGCTTCTCCCTTTTCAAAATCCTGCTTGTTCTTCTCTCATTGCAGTATCCACTATATCTTTAAGTCTATTCAAAATGACCTTGCAAAATACTTTTGACACAACTTATATTAAGGTTACTCTTCTCTAATTGTTACAGTCACTAAGGATGCCTTTTTTTGGGTATTTAAATAATGATTCCTTTTTTCCATTTAGAAGGGACCTTTTCTTCTTTCCAAATCTTACATTCTCTGTAGTTGTCTCATGTTGTCACTATTGATAGCTTTTAACATTTCGGCTGTTATTTCATCTTCACCTGCAGCTTTGTTGTTAGCCATTAAATTCACTGCTGTTTCAATTTCATGCAATTTAATTTCATCTAGGTTAACATTTAGTTGTGAGGCTGGTAAGTTGGTTTCAAGGTTTAACAATTCGTTTGGGTGTGGTCGATTAAGTACTTCTTGGAAGTGTTCAGCCCATCTTTGCTTTTGGTCTTTACTTGATGTTAATAGGGTTCCAGTTTTGCTAAGGATTGGTCTTTCTTTAGATATGTCTGATATATAGTCTGATAAACTGTCTGATACACAGTCCGATAGACTGACATAAGTGTGATATAAAGTCTGATATACTGTCTGACATAAGTCTGATGTACAGTCTGATATGCTGTCTGGAGCACCATCTGACAGATTATCTGACGCACCATCTGATGGATCATGTGACGCACCATCTGACAGATCATCTGACTTGCTATTAGACAGATCATCTGACTTACTATCTGACAAATCATGTGACTTACTATCTGACAGATCATGTGACTTACTATCTTACAGATCATGTGATTTAACTGTCTGACAGATCATCTGATGCAGCATCTGACAGATCATCTGAGGTAATGAGATGATTCTGTCAAAACTAACATTTTCCGTATCTTTATGTCTCTGTATCTTCTCCATCTGTATCTTCTGTCTATCTATTTAGCTGTCTCATTATCTGACTGTCTCTATATCTTTTGTCTCTGTATTTATCTGTCTCATTATCTGACTGTCCCTATATCTTCTTTCTCTGTATTTACCTGTCTCATTATCTGACTGTCACTATATCTTCTGTCTCTGTATTAATGTGTCTGTGTATTTGTCTCTGTATCTTCTGTCTCTGTATTTATCTGTCTGACTGTCTCTATATCTTGTGTCTCTGTATTTATCTATATCTGGCTGTCTCTGTAACTTCTGTTTCAGTATTAATGTGTCTGTATATCTGTCTTTGTATCTTGTGTCTCTGTATATATCTATATCTGGCTGTCTCTGTATCTTGTGTCTCTGTATATATCTGTATCTGGCTGTCTCTATTTTCTGTCTCTGTATGTTGAAAGTTAGCTTTTCATTTCCTTGTGATTTGCTGTTTGTGTTTGTTGGCCAGACCGTGTCTGCCCTTTGTAGCCTCTCATGTCTAAACTTTACACGCTTGTGCTGCGAGAAATATGTTGGAAGCTGCACTTTCATCATCGGTAAGTTTGGGCTTAGAGCAAATTTTATTGCAAACATCGTTACTTAAGTACAGTGACGTTAGAGAACAGTAGTATAAACAGCTAAATGTCAGCAGGATAAAGAGATGCTGAAAAGTAGTAAAACAGATATTTTTTTACATATTAGAAAAAACGGAAGATAGAAAACGGCTTCTTTTCCAGAAAACTTTTATATTCTAAATCTCCTGTATTTGTTTCAGATAAATACTGAGATGGAAGATATTGAGGCAGGCAGATATAAATACAGAGACAGAAGATACAGAGACAGATGGATAAAGAGACAGCTAAATGCAGAGACAGAAGATACAGAGACAGACAGATAAATACCGAAACAGATAATATAAAGACAGACATATAAAGAGATAAATACATGACGGAAGATATAGAGGCAGATAGATAAAGAGACAAATAATTACAGATAGGAAGATATAGAGACAGACAGAAAAATAGACAGATACATATAGAAACAGAAGATTTAGAGGCAGACAGATAAAGAGATGGATAAATGCAGAGACAAGATTTAGAAGCAGACAGATAAATACAGAGACAGAAGGAATAATGATAGACAGATAAAGAGACAGATAAATGCAGGGGCAGAAGATATAGAGATAAACATACAGAGACAGCCAGATAAAGAGACAGATAATTACCGAGACAGACGATACAGACAGATAAATAGACAGCTAATTACAGTGACAGAAGATATAGAGACAGACAGATAAAAAGACTGATAAATGCAGAGACAGAAGATATAGAGACAGACAGATAAAAAGTCAGATAAATGCAGAGACAGAAGATATAGAGACAGACAGATAAATGCAGAGACAGAAGATATAGAGACAGACATATAAAAAGACAGATAAATGCAGAGACAGAAGATATAGAAACAGACAATCTCAAGTGTTTTATTTACCCCCTATCTGTCTGTCTGCCTGTGTACCTTATCCATCCATCCATCCATCCATCTGGACCTAGTGAAGAGTTTCCATATTTTCTGACATATTTTCTCAGTGTATCTTAAGCTTTCTCCATCAACTTGCTCCCCTGCAACAAAAAATAAATGACCCTTTTTCTCATTTCTCTCTCCTTATACACCGTCTTCTCATTCCCTCTCTCTTTACACACCATCTTCTCAATCTCCCTCTCCTTACACATCGTCTTCACATTCTCTCTCTCCTTACACACCGTCTTCACATTCTCTCTCTCCTTACACACCACCTTCTCATTCTCTCTCTCCTTACACACCGTCTTCTCATTCTCTCTCTCCTTAGACATCGTCTTCTCATTCTCTCTCCTTACATACCACCTTCTCATTCTCCCTCTCCTTACACACCGTCTTCTCATTCTCTCTCTCCTTACACATCGTCTTCTCATTCTCTCCTTACACATCGTCTTCACATTCTCTCTCTCTCTCTCTCGTTACACACCATCTTCTCATTCTCCCTCTCCTTACACATCGTCTTCTCATTCTCTCTCTCCTTACACATCGTCTTCTCATTCTCTCTCTCTCTCTCTCTCGTTACACACCGTCTTCTCTCCTTGCATATCGTCTTCTCATTCTCTCTCTCCTTGCATATCGTCTTCTCATTCTCTCTTCTTATACATCATCTTCTCATTCTCTCTCTCCTTACACACCGTCTTGTCATTCTCTCCCTCCTTACACACCGTCTTGTCATTCTCTCTCCCCTTATACATCGCCATCTCATTCTCTCTCTCTCTCTCCTTACACACCGTCTTGTCATTCTCTATCCCCTTATACATCGCCATCTCATTCTCTCTCTCTCTCTCTCTCCTTACACACCGTCTTGTCATTCTCTCTCCCCTTATACATCGCCATCTCATTCTCTCTCTCTCTCTCTCCTTACACACCGTCTTGTCATTCTCTATCCCCTTATACATCGCCATCTCATTCTCTCTCTCTCTCCTTACACACCGTCTTGTCATTCTCTATCCCCTTATACATCGCCATCTCATTCTCTCTCTCTCTCTCTCTCTCCTTACACACCGTCTTGTCATTCTCTCTCCCCTTATACATCGCCATCTCATTCCTCTCTCTCTCTCCTTACACACCGTCTTGTCATTCTCTCTCCCCTTATACATCACCATCTCATTCTCTCTCTCTCCTTACACACCGTCTTGTCATTCTCTCTCCCCTTATACATCGTCTTCTCATTCTCTCTCTCTCTCTCCTTGCATATCGTCTTCTCATTCTCTCTCCTTACACACCGTTGTCATTCTCTCTCCTTACACACCGTTGTCATTCTCTCTCCTTACACCGTCTTGTCATTCTCTTCCCCTTATACATCGCCATCTCATTCTCTCTCCTTACACCGTCTTGTCATTCTCTCTCCTTACACACCGTTGTCATTCTCTCTCTCTCCTCCTTACACACCGTTGTCATTCTCTCCCCTTATACATCACATCTCATTCTCTCTCCTTACACATCGTCTTCTCATTCTCTCTCCTTACACACCGTTGTCATTCTCTCCCCTTATACATCACATCTCATTCTCTCTCCTTACACACGTCTTGTCATTCTCTATCCCCTTATACATCACATCTCATTCTCTCTCCTTACACACCGTTGTCATTCTCTCTCCTTACACACCGTTGTCATTCTCTCTCCTTACACACCGTCTTCTCATTCTCTCTCCTTACACACCGTTGTCATTCTCTCTCTCCTTACACACCGTTGTCATTCTCTCTCCTTACACACCGTCTTGTCATTCTCTATCCCCTTATACATCACATCTCATTCTCTCTCCCCTTATACATCGCCATCTCATTCTCTCTCCTTACACACCGTTGTCATTCTCTCCCCTTATACATCGCCATCTCATTCTCTCTCCTTACACACCGTTGTCATTCTCTCCCCTTATACATCACATCTCATTCTCTCTCCCCTATACATCGCCATCATTCTCTCTCTCCCCTTATACATCACATCTCATTCTCTCTCCCCTTATACATCGCCATCATTCTCTCTCTCCCCTTATACATCACATCTCATTCTCTCTCCCCTTATACATCACATCTCATTCTCTCTCCCCTATACATCGCCATCATTCTCTCTCTCCTTACACACGTCTTGTCATTCTCTATCCCCTTATACATCACATCTCATTCTCTCTCCCCTTATACATCGCCATCTCATTCTCTCTCCTTACACACCGTTGTCATTCTCTCCCCTTATACATCACATCTCATTCTCTCTCCCCTATACATCGCCATCATTCTCTCTCTCCCCTTATACATCGCCATCATTCTCTCTCTCCCCTTATACATCACATCTCATTCTCTCTCCCCTTATACATCACATCTCATTCTCTCTCCTTACACACGTCTTGTCATTCTCTATCCCCTTATACATCGCCATCTCATTCTCTCTCCTTACACACGTCTTGTCATTCTCTATCCCCTTATACATCGCCATCTCATTCTCTCTCCCCTATACATCGCCATCTCATTCTCTCTCCCCTATACATCGCCATCATTCTCTCTCTCCCCTTATACATCGCCATCTCATTCTCTCTCCTTACACCGTCTTGTCATTCTCTATCCCCTTATACATCACATCTCATTCTCTCTCCTTACACACGTCTTGTCATTCTCTATCCCCTTATACATCACATCTCATTCTCTCTCCTTACACACCGTTGTCATTCTCTCCCCTTATACATCACATCTCATTCTCTCTCCTTACACACGTCTTGTCATTCTCTCTCCTTACACACCGTTGTCATTCTCTCCCCTTATACATCACATCTCATTCTCTCTCCCCTTATACATCACATCTCATTCTCTCTCCTTACACACCGTTGTCATTCTCTCCCCTTATACATCACATCTCATTCTCTCTCCCCTTATACATCACCATCTCATCTCTCTCTCTCCCCTTATACATCACCATCTCATCTCTCTCTCTCTCTCTCTCCCCTTATACATCGCCATCTCATCTCTCTCTCTCCTTGCATATCGTCTTCTCATTCTCTCTCTCCTTGCATATCGTCTTCTCATTCTCTCTCTCTCTCTCCCCTTATACATCACATCTCATTCTCTCTCCCCTTATACATCACATCTCATTCTCTCTCCTTACACACCGTCTTCTCATTCTCTCTCTCCTTACACACCGTCTTCTCATTCTCTCTCCCCTTATACATCACCATCATTCTCTCTCTCCTCTCTCCTTACACATCGTCTTCACATTCTCTCTCTCCTTACACACCGTCTTCACATTCTCTCTCTCCTTACACACCGTCTTCTCATTCTCTCTCTCCTTACACACCGTCTTCTCATTCTCTCTCTCCTTACACATCGTCTTCTCATTCTCTCTCCTTACACACCGTCTTCTCATTCTCTCTCCTATAAAGAGACAGATAAATGCAGAGACAGAAGATATAGAGACAGACAGATAAATGCAGAGACAGAAGATACAGAGACAGAAGATATAGAGACAGACAGATAAATGCAGAGACAGAAGATATAGAGACAGACAGATAAATGCAGAGACAGAAGATATAGAGACAGACAGATAAATGCAGAGACAGAAGATATAGAGACAGACAGATAAATGCAGAGACAGAAGATATAGAGACAGACAGATAAATGCAGAGACAGAAGATACAGAGACAGAAGATATAGAGACAGACAGATAAATGCAGAGACAGAAGATACAGAGACAGACAGATAAATACAGAGACAGACAGATAAATGCAGAGACAGAAGATATAGAGACAGACAGATAAATGCAGAGACAGAAGATACAGAGACAGAAGATATAGAGACAGACAGATAAATGCAGAGACAGAAGATATAGAGACAGACAGATAAATGCAGAGACAGAAGATACAGAGACAGAAGATACAGAGACAGAAGATATAGAGACAGACAGATAAATGCAGAGACAGAAGATATAGAGACAGACAGATAAATACAGAGACAGACAGATAAATGCAGAGACAGAAGATATAGAGACAGACAGATAAATGCAGAGACAGAAGATACAGAGACAGAAGATACAGAGACAGAAGATATAGAGACAGACAGATAAATGCAGAGACAGAAGATACAGAGACAGAAGATATAGAGACAGACAGATAAATGCAGAGACAGAAGATACAGAGACAGAAGATATAGAGACAGACAGATAAATGCAGAGACAGAAGATACAGAGACAGAAGATATAGAGACAGACAGATAAATGCAGAGACAGAAGATATAGAGACAGACAGATAAATGCAGAGACAGAAGATACAGAGACAGAAGATATAGAGACAGACAGATAAATGCAGAGACAGAAGATATAGAAACAGACAATCTCAAGTGTTTTATTTACCCCCTATCTGTCTGTCTGCCTGTGTACCTTATCCATCCATCCATCCATCCATCTGGACCTAGTGAAGAGTTTCCATATTTTCTGACATATTTTCTCAGTGTATCTTAAGCTTTCTCCATCAATTGCTCCCCTGCAACAAAAAATAAATGACCCTTTTCTCATTTCTCTCTCCTTACACACCGTCTTCTCATTCTCTCTCTCCTTACACACCGTCTTCTCATTCTCTCTCCTCTCCTTACACATCGTCTTCACATTCTCTCTCTCCTTACACACCGTCTTCTCATTCTCTCTTCTCTCTCCTTATACATCACCATCTCATTCTCTCTCTCCTTACACACCGTCTTCTCATTCTCTCTCTCCTTACACATCGTCTTCTCATTCTCTCTCCTTATACATCACCATCTCATTCTCTCTCCTCTCCTTACACACCGTCTTCTCATTCTCTCTCTCCTTACACATCGTCTTCTCATTCTCTCTCCTTACACATCGTCTTCACATTCTCTCTCTCTCTCTCCTTACACACCGTCTTCTCATTCTCCTCTCCTTACACATCGTCTTCTCATTCTCTCTCTCCTTACACATCGTCTTCTCATTCTCTCTCTCTTCTCTCTCCTTATACATCACCATCTCATTCTCTCTCCTTACACATCGTCTTCTCATTCTCTCTCCTTGCATATCGTCTTCTCATTCTCTCTCCTTACACATCGTCTTCTCATTCTCTCTCTCCTTACACACCGTCTTGTCATTCTCTCCTCCTTACACACCGTCTTGTCATTCTCTCTCCCCTTATACATCGCCATCTCATTCTCTCTCTCTCTCTCCTTACACACCGTCTTGTCATTCTCTCTCCCCTTATACATCACCATCTCATTCTCTCTCTCTCTCCCTCCTTACACACCGTCTTGTCATTCTCTCTCCCCTTATACATCACCATCTCATTCTCTCTCTCTCTCCTTACACACCGTCTTGTCATTCTCTCTCCCCTTATACATCGCCATCTCATTCTCTCTCTCTCTCTCTCCTTACACACCGTCTTGTCATTCTCTCTCCCCTTATACATCGCCATCTCATTCTCTCTCTCTCTCTCCTTACACACCGTCTTGTCATTCTCTCTCCCCTTATACATCGCCATCTCATTCTCTCTCTCTCTCTCTCTCCTTACACACCGTCTTGTCATTCTCTCTCCCCTTATACATCACCATCTCATTCTCTCTCTCTCTCTCTCTCCTTACACACCGTCTTGTCATTCTCTCTCCCCTTATACATCGCCATCTCATTCTCTCTCTCTCTCTCCTTACACTCTGTTTTCTCCACGGAGTCTGTGAAATATGCAGCCACACTCATCAATAACTCGGTTCCTATGAGAGTCAAGTCCTGCTCGCTGACTTCAAACTTCTCAAGTTTGCTCCGTTTCCTTGTCTAAAAATCGTGTCAACTTTCTTCTTGTATTTCCCCAGCACAAATATTGTTAATATAAATGCATTGTTATGAGTATTTCTGTTCTCTGATTCGTTCTTTTTGCGTTGTTCTCCCAGTGCGATATTGATTGATAAACACGTATTTCAAGTACCAATGGAGATTTCTGGGAAAACACTTTCTGTAGAAAACACCTTCTATAATGATAGTAGATAAAACTATGACTGGCACTCAAAACCAACTTATTGTCAAGAACTTCGTAGAATAGATAAGGAAAGAAATATTCCCACAGATTGTTGTGCTGTCTTTATTTCGAAAAGTGATATTGAGCAAGAGATCAAGCTTAGTGCTAGAACCAGCCAGCATATCACTTAGTGCTAGAACCAGCCATCATATCACTTAGTGCTAGAACCAGCCATCATATCACTTAGTGCTAGAACCAGCCATCATATAACTTAGTGCTAGAACCAGCCATCATATCACTTAGTGCTAGAACCAGCCAGCATATCACTTAGTGCTAGAACCAGCCAGCATATCACTTAGTGCTAGAACCAGCCATCATATCACTTAGTGCTAGAACCAGCCATCATATCACTTAGTGCTAGAACCAGCCATCATATCACTTAGTGCTAGAACCAGCCAGCATATCACTTAATGCTAGAACCAGCCAGCATATCACTTAGTGCTAGAACCAGCCAGCATATCACTTAGTGCTAGAACCAGCCAGCATATCACTTAGTGCTAGAGCCAGCCATCATATCACTTATCCAGCAGGCGCTGGCCTTCGTCGTTTGGACATTGCTTGGCAAGGTGTGGCTCACTTTCATGCAAAGTCCACCTTCTCTCTCGCTCACGCTAGCACGGTATGCGGGGTAGACTGCTGATGATATTAAATCGATCAGCTTTACCTGTCTATTGGCCAATCGATCTTCTGTGCCAGTGTTTGTGACTTTGGTGCTGAGAAAATATTGTTGTGCTCTAACATTTGTTTCACTTACTGGAAAGGCCAAGTTTAATCTCTCCATAAACTGTGTTTTATCGTGTGTGAAAATTTCATTTTTTTCACAGTTTCTCGTATTCCTGGAAATATTCTGCTCCAAAATGTAGCATGTTTTTACCGTTTTCAATGTTAGATTTTTTTAAAAATCCTTCCTTGATATACCAGATTTGTGAGCCAAATTTCTGATTTTGTGAATTTCTTCATTTATAAAACTCAGATATTTCGAGTTTCATCAATTTAGATAATTTCATATGATTTATAACTAATGATGAAATTTTTTCTGTTTAATATTCAAATTTTATCCTTTATTTTAGTATAATAAATGACCCTTCAATGAATGTTCCCATATATATATATATATATATATATATATATATATATATATATATATATATATATATCCTATATTCCAGTATATTTTCGTATTTCAGTATATTTCCTTATTTCAGTATATTCTCTTATTTCAGTATATTTCCTATATTAGGACTATTTCCTGCATTCACTTATATCCCAGGAAAGGAAATTTCCTTATTTAGATTATTTCGTATATTCATTATGTTACCAATATTCAGTATGTTTCATATATTTCTGTATATTTCCAACATTTCAGTATTCTATATCTTCTTCTTCTTCATTCGCTTCTACCACCAAGACCGCCCTGTGATCCTACTGAATTTACTCCTGTGGTCCTTGATAGGACCACAAGAAGTCCTGTGGTCTCCGGGAGGACCACAAAAGATCTCCGACAGGGCCACAAGAGGTTCAGAGTATCGCGGGGCTTGAGCCTGTATTCTTGGTGGGTCTCAGAAGCGGGATTGCGTGACACCGTGGTTTTCGTTGCTCCGTTTCCTTGTCTAAAAATCGTGTCAACTTTCTTCTTGTATTTCCCCAGCACAAATATTGTTAATATAAATGCATTGTTATGAGTATTTCTGTTCTCTGATTCGTTCTTTTTGCGTTGTTCTCCCAGTGCGATATTGATTGATAAACACGTATTTCAAGTACCAATGGAGATTTCTGGGAAAACACTTTCTGTAGAAAACACCTTCTATAATGATAGTAGATAAAACTATGACTGGCACTCAAAACCAACTTATTGTCAAGAACTTCGTAGAATAGATAAGGAAAGAAATATTCCCACAGATTGTTGTGCTGTCTTTATTTCGAAAAGTGATATTGAGCAAGAGATCAAGCTTAGTGCTAGAACCAGCCAGCATATCACTTAGTGCTAGAACCAGCCATCATATCACTTAGTGCTAGAACCAGCCATCATATCACTTAGTGCTAGAACCAGCCATCATATAACTTAGTGCTAGAACCAGCCATCATATCACTTAGTGCTAGAACCAGCCAGCATATCACTTAGTGCTAGAACCAGCCAGCATATCACTTAGTGCTAGAACCAGCCATCATATCACTTAGTGCTAGAACCAGCCATCATATCACTTAGTGCTAGAACCAGCCATCATATCACTTAGTGCTAGAACCAGCCAGCATATCACTTAATGCTAGAACCAGCCAGCATATCACTTAGTGCTAGAACCAGCCAGCATATCACTTAGTGCTAGAACCAGCCAGCATATCACTTAGTGCTAGAGCCAGCCATCATATCACTTATCCAGCAGGCGCTGGCCTTCGTCGTTTGGACATTGCTTGGCAAGGTGTGGCTCACTTTCATGCAAAGTCCACCTTCTCTCTCGCTCACGCTAGCACGGTATGCGGGGTAGACTGCTGATGATATTAAATCGATCAGCTTTACTGTCTATTGGCCAATCGATCTTCTGTGCCAGTGTTTGTGACTTTGGTGCTGAGAAAATATTGTTGTGCTCTAACATTTGTTTCACTTACTGGAAAGGCCAAGTTTAATCTCTCCATAAACTGTGTTTTATCGTGTGTGAAAATTTCATTTTTTTCACAGTTTCTCGTATTCCTGGAAATATTCTGCTCCAAAATGTAGCATGTTTTTACCGTTTTCAATGTTAGATTTTTTTAAAAATCCTTCCTTGATATACCAGATTTGTGAGCCAAATTTCTGATTTTGTGAATTTCTTCATTTATAAAACTCAGATATTTCGAGTTTCATCAATTTAGATAATTTCATATGATTTATAACTAATGATGAAATTTTTTCTGTTTAATATTCAAATTTTATCCTTTATTTTAGTATAATAAATGACCCTTCAATGAATGTTCCCATATATATATATATATATATATTATATATATATATATATATATATATATATATATCCTATATTCCAGTATATTTTCGTATTTCAGTATATTTCCTTATTTCAGTATATTCTCTTATTTCAGTATATTTCCTATATTAGGACTATTTCCTGCATTCACTTATATCCCAGGAAAGGAAATTTCCTTATTTAGATTATTTCGTATATTCATTATGTTACCAATATTCAGTATGTTTCATATATTTCTGTATATTTCCAACATTTCAGTATTCTATATCTTCTTCTTCTTCATTCGCTTCTACCACCAAGACCGCCCTGTGATCCTACTGAATTTACTCCTGTGGTCCTTGATAGGACCACAAGAAGTCCTGTGGTCTCCGGGAGGACCACAAAAGATCTCCGACAGGGCCACAAGAGGTTCAGAGTATCGCGGGGCTTGAGCCTGTATTCTTGGTGGGTCTCAGAAGCGGGATTGCGTGACACCGTGGTTTTCGTTGCACCAGTTTAACCTAGAGTTGGACTTTCTCACCGAAAAACCTTGACGTTGATTATGATACGCATATATCCCCGCCGGGTGAGAGGTGGTTGCCTATCTAAACTGCACTGGTCCAGTGTCTCCTACTTCATCATTTTGTGGTCGTGGCCGCTACCCTTTCTAGTTGTGATCAAGGAGGAGCTTTTGTCCAGGAGGACGAATCCTCGCCACTAGTAAGTTTCACCCCTGGGTTAACCCGGTTTAGGCATGTTATCCCAGTATGGACGTATTTAGGACGTGACCGACCTCTAGAGCGGAGGTACTGTGACATGAGTAATCATAAAGTTTCACTTCTGGTTTAAGCCGGTTTAGGCATATTTCACCAGTATGGGTTTATATAGGACATGGCCAGCCTTTAGAGCAGAGGTGCCGTGGTATAAGTAGCTCTTGCCGCGAGACTACAGGACATACCGGTTAAACTTCATTTTATCCTTTCCATCACTTTTTCACAGCGGCGCTGCACGGCAACCCTAATCGCGTTTTCGCATATTCTTCATTGGCCGGGAGGAGTTTCACCCCACGCACGCAGCCGAAGAATCTCGCCAGCAGTGTCTTAGTTTAACCCTGGGTTAAGCCGGTTTAGGCAATCTGCCCCAGTATGGGTGTATATAGGACGTGGCCGACCTCTAGAGCAGATGTGCTCTAAATGAGCAGCCCTGACCTCGAGAGTACTCGTTACTTCACTTAATCCTTTCTTTCACCTTTTCCACGGTGGAGCTGCGCGGCAACCCTAATCGCAGTTTTTCTTCGTTGCCCGGGAGGAGTTTCACCCCACGCACGGCAGCTGAAGAATTTCGCCATCGGCGGGTTTTAAATCAGAGTTTTCCTTCTCCTAGATGAGCTACCAAACAAGACTCTCATCTACTCGAAGTATTTGGGTTTCAGGCGCCAGATGCTCACCTTTCGCCCTTTCTCCTGTCAGTTTAGACAGCTCCGCCACGAGAAGACCAGGAGCTGGACTTGGACTGTCAGAGGCTATTTGAGACGCACTGTTTGGAGACATTTAATTCAAGTGGAGAGCGTGTCGCCACCCCACCTCCGGCTATAACAGTCCTTAGAACCAGCATATCCTATATATTGCATAATATTTTCTATATTCAGTATACTTCCTATATTTCAGTGCATTTTTATATTTCAGTGCAGTTTTATATTTCAACATCAGTCAGTCATTTACATGTCCCTTGCAGAACTTTTCCTCCATAACAGCTCCCATATAGGCCTCTCAGTTGTAAGCAAGATGCCCTGCTGCTGATACATCCATTTGCAGATCATCAACAATGTCTTGCAGCCATCTTCTCCTTGGTCTTCCTCTCTTTCTTTGTCCCATTATGTACCCTTCCAAGACGGTCTTCTCTAGATTATCATGACGTTTAATGTGTCCAAAATATTTAAGTTTTCTTTATTTAATCCTCTTTACTAGCCAGCCTTCTTCAATAATAAGTTCTTGTAGTATGGATATATTTGTTCTTTTTATGTCCACGATATTTGAAGAACTCTTCTGTAGCATTTACATTCAAAGGCATTTATGCGTTTCTCAGCTGTTTTGTTAAGTGTCCAGGTCTCATAGGCATATGTTGCGATGGGAAAGATGCAAGCCCTTAAAAATCTTATTGTTGTGGTGCTGTCTGTTCCTCTCCACAGATTCTTTAGTTGTTTTACTTTCTGAAGAGCGATAGATGTCCTTCTTTTAATTTACCTCATTGTATCTCCATTATTAGTAAGTAGTGATCCAAGATATTCAAAACTCTCCACTTCTTCCAATTTTTCCTCATTTAGGCTGCTTTATTTGTTTTGTCAGTTGTCATCAATTTAGTTTTCTTTGCATTAAGATAGAGGTTTTGCTCTTCACTATTCTTACAGACTGACATAATTAGTTTTTCCATTCATTTTTGTGTTGTGGACAGTAATACTGTGTCATCAGCATATCTAATCTCTGGTATTTCATAACCTCCAATTGTTATGTCATCGTAATATTCTTTGTCTACATCTTCTCTAACATTCCTCATTATATTTTCAGTATACAAGTTAAATAAGTAAGGTGACAATATGCACCCCTGACGGACCCCTTGTTTTATGTCAAACCAACTTGTTGTTTCACCATTTATTCTTACTGCTGCTTGTTGGTCTAGATACAGCAGTGATGTTAATTGTATGAGATGTGTTGGAAATCCCTTTTTTCATTATTTCCCATATTTTCTGGTGTTATACACAATCAAATGCTTTTGAATAATCTACAAAAGATAAATATAGATTCACACTAAATTCTCTGCATTTCTCTATTATTAATCTTATTTTGAAAATATGATCTCTTGTTCCTCTTCCTTGTCTAAAACCAACTTGGGCCATATTGATTTCTACTTTTATTTTCTTACAAAGTCTACCCATTATGATTTTACCAGAATTTTACTGGCATGACTAATCAGGGCAACAGTTCTATAGTTGGTGCATAATTTCAGGTTACCCTTTTTTGGCAGTGATATGAATACAGTTCTTTTCCATTCTTTTGGCCAAATACCTGAATGCCATATCTTTTTACATAGTACATGATAGATTGTTGCACATTCCTTTCCTCCTGCTGTAATAAGTTCAGCTGTTATTGTGACAACAATAACACACAAAAAACAACTTTAACAACATAATACTTGCTGACTACAACAAAACACAAAAAACAGCTTTAACAAAATAACACTTGTTGACAACAACAAAACACAAAAAACAACTTCTGAAAATGCTAATCAATCTCATAATTCAAAATTATGTTGTTATCATAATAACAGAATGATGTTATCATAATAACAGTTATGTGTTACTTTACTGAATTATTATTGCAGATGGCTGTTGAGATTAAATCATAAACACTAGTCTAGTAATACTCTCAATCCAAGTTTCAAAATATGTATAAAAAACTCTCCCTTCAGTAATATTCATGATCAGTTACATTAAGTAAAATCTACATCATATTTTTCACAGGATATTTTAATGTAGATTTTAAATTAATATCTTTTGAGCATGAAGGACACATATTAAAAATTAAAATAAGTCTACTACATAAAAATCTACTTATTTCATATCAAAAGCACAAGTTTATGATACAAACTTTGCACTCTTTGACACACATGAAGCTCCTTTTGTAAGACTTCCGAGTGTGGGATCTGCCAGGACAATCCCGCATAAGATTCTAACAATAGTCTGTCATCATGTGTGCATCCCATCATTCTTTGTATCTAGCTGCCATTGTTTTTATGTCTTGGTGACATCTTTCACCTTGCTCTTCGCTTAAGCCACCAAGGTTATCTGGAAAATGATCTGACTGACTGTATAGATAACAGATTTTAACACTCATGTTACAGCCAAGCCTGTTGTAATGAAAGAGCATATCCTGTACTAATTATCTCCCTTCTCGTTGCCAAGAAAGCTTTTCACAACAAGAACAAATGAAGACCAGGTTTGTGATTTGATTTCATTCATTGATGCTATGAAATGTGGATCATTTATAAGTTGTCTGATCTGTGGACAATCAAAAATTCCTGCCTTCAGTTTTTCCATGGTAAGTCCAGAAAACTTATGTGCTATGTACTCAATGCACCAACTGTCTTTATTCAAAGCCTTCACAAATTGTTTCATCAGACCTGGCTTTGTATGTAGTGATGGCAGTATGTTTCTGTCTCATGCTACCAAAGGTTCATTCATTACATTTTGTCCTCCAACCACCATATATTCCCTCGGAGGGCAAGCTTTTCTTGCCCAGTGTTCATGTTTGGCTGTACTATCTCAAAGGCATAAAAAGCAAAGATACATTGTGTAGCCACTTTGTTGACCAAGAAGAAAATGAACCATCTTCAAGTTTACACATATCACCCATTGATGTTCTTTGTAATTTATCTTTTCTAAGACTAAAGAGATGGTCTTGTACTCTTCTTTCAACCTGGCAGAATGACTGATTGGAAGAGAGCCATATTTGTTGCCGTTATTTAAAAGAACACATTAGAAACTACGTCTTGAACTATCTATGAAACGCCACTCACTTGGGTTATATTCTGAAAGACCAGTTTTCTTCACAAAGTTTCCAATGTCACTGCATAATACTAAGTTGTTGTCTTCGGTAAAGAATGGCAGCAAATCCTTTTCTCTCCTTCGATAAACTGCCATTTTCGTTCCAGGCTAAGTACATTCTTTTCCTTTAGTCTGGAGGCAAGCAGGTCAGAAGACTCATTGGAAAGATTTAAGTCCCTGATCAGATCACTCGGTTCATTCTGATCAAAACGATCACTATGTATGCAGAAAACTCTCCACTGTAGAGAGCGGAACAAAACTCCTTCAGATCATCAGAGGAAGTACTCCCTCTCCTCAGACAAATGTTTTGGCCCGATTAAACTCTGACACTCTAAGGGGGTGGGCCCCTGTGGGTCATGACTCTCAGAGGTCTTGTCAGTTTTTGCTTTTTTTCCTCTTCTGCTGTCTTATTGCCTCTATTTTCCTCTGTCTTCTGAACTTTTTTGGTGTTCATTTTTTTTTTGCCTGTTTGGTTCCAAACTCTTTGTGGCAGTGAATATATATGATGTTAGTAAATGCTTCCATGTAAAGTTGTTGGGAATTCACTGTCACTGCTTCCACTTTCTTTACCTTGTGCGATATCAGACATGCGAGACTTATCCTCTGAGAGCTGTGGTAGTTCAAGGAAAGGTGGAACGGGTACAAGATCCGAGTACTAAACAGGTCTCCTGGTTGAAGGTACAGGGTAAGACCACTTGTCATGATTATTTCAATTGAAGTCTATGATATTAACAATAAAAAAAATAACAGTCATCGAAGTGGTTTTTCGGTTCCCTCCACACCATTGGTATTCCAAATTTCAGGCAGCTTCTCTTTCTGTTTGTCCACTGGCAAATTTTGCATATAATATGAGGAGCCCATGGCTTATCTTGATGTCCAAACTTGACACCAAAATAACCCACATGTGCTCTTTTTACAAACTCAGCGTATACTCCCCACAAATATCAAAATATGTCAGTATGGTTGAAGCAGCTACGTCTTGAAGTAACCATAACCTCTACGGTGTTTGGTTTGCAAAAATGAAATGATATGAGTGGGAATATACACACCTCGTATACGGTCATAACTGTTACACATCGCAACTGTTTTAAACAGATCAGCTTGAGAAACATGCGAAGTACAAATGTACGTAGTCTAGGAAAACAATGATGTACCATCTTAATTTTGTGCCGATAATTATGTAATAAAACAGAATAAAAGCGATTTTGTCATTTTAGCTATACATGTTTATGCCAGTGTGCACTGTATGAAGAGAAGTAGATGAACAGTTGTGAAACAAAGATCATTATACACAAAGGAATGTTGGTAAATTAAATACATAAATTTTCCATTCAAATAAGACACCTTGTTGTGACATCTTAATTCTGCAGTATAGATTTTTTAAAAGATCAGGCTAAAATTTTTATAAATTCAACCATATCTAAGACACTAGAGCTAATGCCAACCATATCTAAGAAACTAGAGCTAATGCCAACCATATCTAAGACATTAGAGCTAATGCCAACCATATCTAAGAAACTAGAGCTGATGCCAACCATATTTAAGAAACTAGAGCTGATGCCAACCATATCTAAGAAACTAGAGCTGATGCCAACCATATCTAAGAAACTAGAGCTAATGCCAACCATATCTAAGAAACTAGAGCTGATGCGGTCTGCCCAACGCAATTTTCTGAATCAGCGCCTCAAATAACCACAGGAACAGGCCTAAAAACCAAGGCACCAAGAAAGAAATTGTTGGGCTGTCTTATTAGAGAAAAGAAGAAAGTAGGTAAGAAACGACGACTTTGAGAACCGCTTCGAGAGGAAAATTCCCATGATATTATTATTAGGACAGTATGTAAATACTTAGAAACACTGGACGCTGACAATAAATAGGGATACAGACTAAGAGGATTTATTGTTATCTAACAATAGGAATATGAAGACAGACAGACGGACACTATGTTAACAGTAAAGTAAGAAAACACAATTGTGTTGGATTAGACCTCGAAAAATAGCAGACAAATCACTTTAGTGAGAGAAAGAAAAATCACAAGAGAATTACCTGGGATTACCTGGTAGAGAGACTGAATCTAAGCCACGGAATTTCTGTGTCATGACCTCGTTTCTTTCCGGGTGTCACGATCCCTCGTGTCGGCTGAACAGTTACTAATGACTTTGCTTTCAAAAGACCCTTTTGGGTGGGGGGAGTGGGGTCTGAGATGGCCCAGTTCTTTAGTACTCTGTTCTCTCGTGGCTAGACGGCTGCTCATCCTACCGGCGTCCGTGTTCGAATCCCAGGTAATTCTGTTGTGGTTTTTCTTTTTCTCACGTCTCACTAAAGTGCTTTGTCTGCGACTTTTTTCGAGGTCTGATCCTAAAAAATTGTGTTCTCTTACTTTACCGTACGAAAGCTTTGTTGTTTCCTATTTATAAAAAATTGTTTCTGAAACTTATTTTAACAGAAGTTGACTAATAATCCCCGTCAGATATCGTAAACACCTGATACTAGATAAGAAGAGTTTACCCACGCGAGAAAATTGAATAGGTGGATTTGACGCAACAGATTTACTGACAGGTGAGGCATATTTGCTTATCTTAGGACGCATTTTTGACAAATGAGTAGTCCAGCGGACCGATACAATGTCCAGAGGGAATGGACCGACTCATCCCGAAGTCCAATCAGTGTGTGGTCAACCAGCTGACCAATAGAAAGAACTATAGGTGTGTCTTGTTAGACAACTGACTTATATATATATATATATATATATATATATATATATATATATATATATATACGCAGGGTGGACATAAGGACAGAGAAAAGAAAATAGAAAGATAGACGGAGAAGACAGAAAAAGAATAATAAAAGGATAGATAAGAAAACATCGACAGAGAGAACAGCTGGACAGGTAGAGCAACAGATATTCAGTAGACAGAGTTATTCAGGAACTGTTGATCTAGCGCAGCGTAGAGCTGCGCATTTTCGATCACAGTTTGTGTAGAAAATAAGGCTAGAGTTGGAATTTGTGAACAATGATTATGTGCTTCAGCGACGAGACTAACGAATTGTATGTCCTATTGCATCTTATTCCAAGTGACGTTGTCAACAATACATATGTGGCCTTATTTGTCAGAAGTAAATGGATTCAGTGAACTTATTTAGTGGACTTGGTCAAGTTAATCTTACAATATTTGTGAAATGTAAAAGATACAGACGATCAGAGATTCGTCCAAGCATTCATTGTTTCAAATGACAGAATTATAAGACAGTATTAATTAAAGAACACTTCTTCATCAATATATAAATCATAAACTTACAATATAATAATAGTAAAAGTACCCACATTTGAGTTAGAGCTCTAAACGTTATAAAACTACATAAGTTTGGGTTAGAGTTCTAGATATAATAAAACTGTACAAGTTTACATTAGAACTCTAGACATAATAAAACTATACAAAATCTGGTTACAGATCTAGACATAATAAACTACACAAGTTTGGATTAGAGTTCTAGATATAATAAAACTATACACGTTTTGGTTAGAGCTAAAAAAAATAATATAATTATACAGGTCTGGGTTTGAGCTCTTCTTATCTTATATCTTATATCCTTCCCGTGCCGTTAAACGTCACATAGGGCTCGCAAAGTAGTTCGCCAATTTTTCCTGTCTTCGGTGAGACTTTCAACCTCATCAAAGGATTTTATACCTGTTAATTTGGTCTCTCTTAACAATGTCTTGAGCTCTAGACATAATAAAACTATTCAAGATTGGATTAGAGCATAGACAATAAAACTATATACGATTGGGTTATATCCTAGACATAATAAAACTATACAAGATTTGGTTAGAGCTCTAGACATAATAAAACTATACAATATTCGGTTAGAGCTCAAGATATAATAAAACTATACACGATTGAATTAGAGCTCTAGACATAATAAATCTATACAAGAGTGAGTTAGACCTCTAGACATAATAAAACTATACAAGATTGGGTTAGAGCTCTAGACATAATAAAACTGTACAAGATTGGGTTAGAGCTCTAGACATAATAAAACTGTCCATGTTTGAGTTAGAGCTCTAGACATAATAAAACTGTCCATGTTTGGGTTAGTGCTCTAGACATAATAAAAGTGTCACATGTTTATATAAGAAAGCTGATTTAACAAAGAACAGTTAAGAACATGTTTACGAAGCAGCGGTCCAGAAATCAAGATTAAGGGCGCAGAAAACAAAGTTGACCCTCGAAGCAGAAAAAGCTAAATGGACAGTCTTCAATATGAAGTTTGCCAGGAAGACTATTGTTTCCATGCCACAAATGTCAAGCTATTTGTTACCACACGCTTTCTTCCCTCCCACAAATGTCAAGCTATTTGTTACCACACACTTTCTTCCCTCCCACAAATGTCAAGCTATCTGTTACCACACGCTTTCTTCCCTCCCACAAATGTCAAGCTATTTGTTACCACACGCTTTCTTCCCTCCCACAAATGTCAAGCTATTTGTTACCACACGCTTTTTCCCTCCCACAAATGTCAAGCTATTTGTTACCACACACTTTCTTCCCTCCCACAAATGTCAAGCTATTTGTTACCACACGCTTTCTTCCCTCCCACAAATGTCAAGCTATTTGTTACCACACGCTTTCTTCCCTCCCACAAATGTCAAGCTATTTGTTACCACACGCTTTCTTCCCTCCCACAAATGTCAAGCTATTTGTTACCACACACTTTCTTCCCTCCCACAAGTGTCAAGCTATTTGTTACCACACGCTTTCTTCCCTCCCACAAATGTCAAGCTATTTGTTACCACACACTTTCTTCCCTCCCACAAATGTCAAGCTATTTGTTACCACACGCTTCTTCCCTCCCACAAATGTCAAGCTATTTGTTACTACACGCTTTCTTATCTCCCACAAATGTCAAGCTATTTGTTACCACACGCTTTCTCCCCTCTCACAAATGTCAAGCTATTTGTTACCACACGCTTTCTTCCCTCCCACAAGTGTCAAGCTATTTGTTACCACACACTTCTTCCCTCCCACAAATGTCAAGCTATTTGTTACCACACGCTTTCTTCCATCCCACAAATGTCAAGCTATTTGTTACCACACACTTTCTTCCCTCCCACAAATGTCAAGCTATTTGTTACCGCACGCTTTCTTCCCTCCCCAAATGTCAAGCTATTTGTTACCACACGCTTTCTTCCCTCCCACAAATGTCAAGCTATTTGTTACCACACGCTTTCTTCCCTCCCACAAATGTCAAGCTATTTGTTACCACACACTTTCTTCCCTCCCACAAGTGTCAAGCTATTTGTTACCACACGCTTTCTTCCCTCCCACAAATGTCAAGCTATTTGTTACCACACACTTTCTTCCCTCCCACAAATGTCAAGCTATTTGTTACGACACGCTTTCTTCCCTCCCACAAATGTCAAGCTATTTGTTACTACACGCTTTCTTATCTCCCACAAATGTCAAGCTATTTGTTACCACACGCTTTCTCCCCTCTCACAAATGTCAAGCTATTTGTTACCACACGCTTTCTTCCCTCCCACAAGTGTCAAGCTATTTGTTACCACACACTTTCTTCCCTCCCACAAATGTCAAGCTATTTGTTACCACACGCTTTCTTCCATCCCACAAATGTCAAGCTATTTGTTACCACACACTTTCTTCCCTCCCACAAATGTCAAGCTATTTGTTACCGCACGCTTTCTTCCCTCCCACAAATGTCAAGCTATTTGTTACTACACACTTTCTTCCCTCCCACAAATGTCAAGCTATTTGTTACCACACGCTTTCTTCCCTCCCACAAATGTCAAGCTATTTGTTACCACACACTTTCTTCCCTCCCATAGATGTCAAGCTATTTGTTACTACACACTTTCTTCCCTCCCATAGATTTAAGCTATTTGTTACTACACACTTTCTTCCCTCCCAGAAATGTCAAGCTATTTGTTACTACACACTTTCTTCCCTCCCATAGATGTCAAGCTATTTGTTACTACACACTTTCTTCCCTCCCATAGATGTCAAGATATTTGTTACTACACACTTTCTTCCCTCCCATAGATGTCAAGCTATTTGTTACTACACACTTTCTTCCCTCCCATAGATGTCAAGCTATTTGTTACCACACACTTTCTTCTCTCCCAGAAATGCCAAGCTATTTGTTACCACACGCTTTCTTCCCTCCCATAGATGTCAAGCTATTTGTTACTACACACTTTCTTCCCTCCCACAAATGTCAAGCTATTTGTTACCACACACTTTCTTCTCTCCCAGAAATGCCAAGCTATTTGTTACCACACGCTTTCTTCCCGCCCACAAATGTCAAGCTATTTGTTACTACACACTTTCTTCCCTCCCATAGATGTCAAGCTATTTGTTACCACACACTTTCTTCTCTCCCAGAAATGTCAAGCTATTTGTTACCACACACTTTCTTCCCTCCCCTAAATGTTAAACTATTTAACACACGCTTTCTTCCCTCCCCTAAATGTTAAACTATTTAACACACGCTTTCTTCCCTCCCACAAATGTCAAGCTACTTGTTACCACACACTTTCTTCCCTCCCACAAATGTCAAGCTACTTGTTACTACACACTTTCTTCCCTCCCACAAATGTCAAGCTACTTGTTACTACACACTTTCTTCCCTCCCACAAATGTCAAGCTACTTGTTACTACACACTTTCTTCCTTCCCACAAATGTCAAGCTACTTGTTACCACACACTTTCTTCCCTCCCACAAATGTCAAGCTACTTGTTACTACACACTTTCTTCCCTCCCACAAATGTCAAGCTACTTGTTACTACACACTTTCTTCCCTCCCACAAATGTCAAGCTATTTGTTACCACACGCTTTCTTCCCTCCCACAAATGTCAAGCTATTTGTTACTACACACTTTCTTCCCTCCCACAAATGTCAAGCTACTTGTTACTACACACTTTCTTCCTTCCCACAAATGTCAAGCTATTTGTTACAACACACTTTCTTCCCTCCCACAAATGTCAAGCTATTTGTTACCACACACTTTCTTCCCTCCCACAAATGTCAAGCTATTTGTTACCACACGCTTTCTTCCCTCCCACAAATGTCAAGCTATTTGTTACCACACACTTCCTACAAATGTTAAATTAGTTGCTACTACCCACTTTCTTCCCGACGTATTCTAAACTACGAGTGAAAGTGTGGATCCGCTCTTAAAACTAACAACCAATGACCAACTGATCATCTGACCAATGTTCCCTCTAAGATACGAGGCAGCGCAGCCGCGCACACAAAAAGATCATGCAGAGCAGAACATACGCTGCATAAAAATTAACAACATTGCTACATTTATTTTTAAATTTCTTTACGTTAATTTGTGATATGGCATGACAGATTTAACATATGACAGCCCTACATGAGTCTGTTTTAATGATTTCTTGGGATTTTATTACTTTTTTTTCTACGAGAACTTTAAACTATTCTCTGACGTTCTGCCGCACATTTGAGAAGGGTTGAACATTTTGTCCACGAACATCATCATGTGCCGTGCCGACTGGCGTTGGCTATTATGCTTCTCCAGAGTATCCGATCTTTCATGCAGGCCATCAGCTCAGTTGGTGATCTCCTCTCACACCATCCCGTCAGACTGTCCAGTATCATTTCTCTTGGTCTTCCTCTTGATCTTTTTCCTTCTATTTTTCCTGTTGTTATGATATTTTCTACGCCCCCTCTTCTCATTGCATGTCCTATGAAAGTACATTGTCTCTCTGGTATCTTTTTGACAAGGTTTTTTGTCTCTCCAGCTCTTCTCATACATTCTTCATTAGTTATTTTTGCTGTCCATGGGATTCGCAACATTCTTCTAATAAACCACATTTCTGCTGCTTCCAATGATTTTTGTGCAGACTTGCCTATTGTCCATGATTCACTTCCATATAACAAAATAGGTTCAATATAGCATTTTAGGACTCGTTTTTTAACATTCATTGATAAGGATGTGTTGGTTAATATGTTTCTCATTCTCTGAAATACAGTCTTTGCTTGGCCTATTCTGTTCCTAATTTCTGTTCTGCATTTCCCATCTGAAATTATTACTGCTCCAAGGTATTTGAATTTCTGCACCTGCTTTAGAATAGTTCCGTTTAATTTTATACTGCATGCTGGTGGATTCTGTTTCTTAGATATAACCATAGTCTCTGTCTTTTTGATGTTCAAAGTAAGGCCTTTCTGTTCACTTTCTTTGGCGACTTTATCCAAGAGATTTTGCAGGTCTTGTTGGTTCTCAGCTATCAGTACTGTGCCCACGAACAGCCAAGTCTTATAGGGAACATTGCCGCTGACTGTAACACATCACTCCACTGACTGTAACACAGCAGTCCTCTGACTGTAACACACCACTCCTCTGACTGTAACACACCACTCCACTGACTGTAACACACCACTCCACTGACTGTAACACACCACTCCGCTGACTGTAACACAACTATTTATATAATGAGCAGGCAAATGAAAAGAGCCCAACAGTGACAGGAACAAGCCGAGGAATGACAGGAAAAAGCCCAAAAATGACAAGAAAAAAGTCCAAAAATGGCGGTAAGAGCCCGACAATCATATGATGAGCCCAGCATTAACAGAAAAAAAGCTCAACAATGAAGGGGAAAAAGGCACAACTATCACGTATAAAAACGTCGAATAGTGACATTTCCGTCAGAAAAAAATCCAACTTTGACGGGGAAAAAAGCCAAACAATGTCAGGAAAAAAGCCCAACAATTATAGGAAAAACGTCCAACAATGACAGGAAAAAAGCCCAGCAAGAACGGGGGAAAAGCCCAACAATGACGGAAAAGAGCCCAACAATGACAGGGAAAAAGCCCAGCAAGAACGGGAAAAAAGCCCGACAATGACAGGGAAAACAGCCAAATAATGTCAGGAAGAAAGCCCAACAATTATAGAAAAAACGTCCAACAATGACGGAAAATAGCCCAGCAATGACAGGGAAAAAAGCCCAAAAATAATGGGAAATGTCCAAAAATGACAGGGAAAACGCCCAGCAGTAATGGGGAAAAGTGCAACACTGACAGGAAAAAGAACAACAATGACATGAAGAGCCGTATCATGACAAGAGCCAAACAATGACACGACAAAGTACCAACAATGATAGGAAAAACCAAACAATGACAGGAAAAAAGCCCAACAATGAAAAAAGCCCAACAATGACATGAAAAAAGCCCAACAATGACAGGAAAAAAGCCCAACAATGACAGGAAAAAAGCTTAGCAATGACCGGAAAAAAGCTTAGCAATGACAGGGAAAAAAAACAACAATGAGAGGGAAAAAGCCCAACAATTACAGGAAAAAAAACCAACAATGACAGGAAAAACCCAGCAATGACGTGAAAAAAGTCCACCAAAGACCAGAAAAAGCCCAAAAAGCTCAGATGGCGCTCTGTCTAGGGCGTTCCTGCGCGACTGAATGCAGCCCGAAAGTATCAGCACTCAGGGTGATTTACATCTGCAGCATTTTTGTGTTTAATAAAACAGGCCTAAAATATTTTCACATTCTTATCTTTTGACTGAGTGACATGAAGATATCAACACAAACGCTGTGTGCTGAACGTGATAGAAACGGACATTAATAACTGATACGGGGTCAAATCAAATTGTTTTGTGTTACAAGGATAAACGGACTCGGCAATATTATCTCATTCTGGGAAGTATTCATGTTCATGCAGAAATTTTAACTGTAAAATGTTAGTGTGAAAATTTTAACTGTAAAATATTAGTGTGAAAATTTTAACTGTAAAATGTTAGTGTGAAAATTTTAACTGTAACATGTTAATGTAAAGATTTTAAATACAAAATGCTAATGTGAAGATTTTAACTGTAAAATGTTAATATGAATATTTTAACTGTAAAATGTTAATGTGAAATTTTGAATGCATGGAGAATTATGTGATTATAAATGTCACTCAAATTGTGCTTTTCTGAATTTGTATCTACATCGTTATGGACTGTGATTGTAAATATCTACACAATTATGGATTGTGATTGTAAATATCTACACAATTATGGATTGTGATTGGCGAAGATTATTTCTGTAAGCACTTAACATGATGATGTTTGGTTAACCTGTGACCTGCGCGTGAGCAAAATGTTTCCCTTCACGACTTGCGTGGGCCTACTCAGGGGACACGAGAGAGCCTCGGACTGGAAGCAGATACATGGAACCTTGACCTTTCTTCTGAAGCCTGGCTACACAAACGAGGTAAGCACTGCTAACCTTCTTCCTCAGAGGCGTCCAGGTTTGTTGCAGGTACAGGATAGCTCCGAGTCAGCTGAAATCTTTTAAATCTGAACTGACTTGACCATCGATGACATGGAGCAGACGTTGATGACGTGGAGCAGACGTTGATGACGTGGAGCAGACGTTGATGACGTGGAGCAGACGTTGGGGTTGACTTGACCATCGATGACGTGGAGCAGACGTTGGGGTTGACTTGACCATCGATGACGTGGAGTAGACGTTGGGGTTGACTTGACCATTGATGACGTGGAGTAGATGTTGGGGTTGACTTGACCATTGATGAAGTAGAGTAGACGTTGGGGTTGACTTGACCATTGATGACGTGGAGTAGACGCTGGGGTTGTCTTGACCATCAATGACGTGGAGTAGACGTTGGGGTTGACTTGATGACGTAGATTAGACGTTGGGGTTGACTTGATGACCTGGAGTAGACGTTTGGGTTGACTTGATGACGTGGAGTAGACGTTGGTGTTGCTTGATGACGTGGAGTAGACGTTGAGGTTGACTTGACCATCTATGACGTGGAGTAGACGTTGGGGTTGACTTGACCGTTGATGACGTGGAGTTGAGGTTGACTTGACCGTTGATGACGTGGAGTAGACGTTGGGGTTGACTTGACCATCGATGACGTGGAGTAGACGTTGGGGTTGACTTTACCATTGATGACGTAGAGTAGACGTTGAGGTTGACTTTACCATTGATGACGTAGATTAGACGTTGGGGTTGACTTCACCGTTGATGACGTGGGGTAGACGTTGGGGTTGACTTGACCGTTAATGACGTGGAGTAGACGTTGGGGTTGACTTGATGATCATTGGTGACGTGGAGAAGACGTTGGGGTTGACTTCACCGTTGATGACGTGGAGTAGACGTTGGGTTTGACTTGACCGTTGATGACGTGGAGTAGACGTTGGGGTTTATTTGACCATTGATGACTTGGAGTAGACGTTGGGGTTGACTTTACCATTGATGACGGTGAGTAGACGTTGAGATTGACTTGACCGTTGATGACATGAAGTAGACGTTGGGGTTGATTTGACCGTTGGTGGAGTAGACGTTGGGGTTGACTTGATGACCATTGATGACGTGGAGTAGACGTTGAGGTTGACTTGACCATTGATGACGTGGATTAGACATTGAGGTTGACTTGACCATTGATGACGTAGATTAGACGTTGGGGTTGACTTGACCACTGATGACGTTGAGTAGACACGGGGGTTGACTTGACCATTGATGACGTGAAGTAGACGTTAGGGTTGACTTGACCATTGATGACGTGGGGTAGACGTTGGGCTGACGCTGGGAAAAGATCATGTCGGTTTAACTGAGTCGGCTACCGGACCTGCTCTCCTTCCAGACAAAATCTGTGATTGAAGTGCCGCCTCGATTTAGACACCATTCTAATACTGATTTAGACGTCATTCTAATATTGATTTAGACGCCATTCTAATACTGATTTAGACGCCGTTATAATACCGATTTAGACGCCATTCTAATACTGATTTAGACGCCATTATAATACTGATTTAGACGCCATTCTAATACTGATTTAGACGTCATTGTAAAATTTGTTTGATGCAAGTTTACATTTTATAACTAGTGTGAGGTATATATTTTCTCAGGATGGTTACAGACCAACAATCCTTGGCGATGTCCTACCGTTCTCAAGACCAGCCTAGCTCCCCCATCATGACCGCCAACCCAATTCCTCCCCCCGGTATATTGTGTGCTAATTATGTATAAATCATGAGCATTTAATCAATACACACTACATTGACATGCAATACAAATTACCAAGCCTGAAACTAAAGACACAGCATTTTAATCGCACTAGTCACCATAACAGCACATACAACTGACATTAACATCAACATGACATCAAGACAGGTGTCATTATAATGTTGATTAAACAAGGTATCATATGATAATGACTTCTGTTGCATTATTGAAAACCTGATGGACCTGGGGTCCCGGACTCTGTTGGCCCTACACGTGGCCTACGAATCTAATGTGCAATGCCACTTATTCTACCTCTGCTATGACACAATGCCACTTATTCTACTTCTGCCATGACACACCTCAATATACACGCCTTGCTGCAGCACAAGATCAGTCTACATGAAACCATAATAACGAATCAAACATGTTGCCCATCCAATATACCTATAAATCACATTGAAAATCATGTCCATACTGATAGGTAAATATAGAAACCTACATCACAGCTACACACAACTACATAATTTACACCACATGAGGTGGGCACGGGTAGAATATATCCAACGATCATCATAATACATGCATCCATTTGCAGATCATCAACCACGTCTTGTAGCCATTTTCAACTTAGTCATCCTCTCTTTCTTTTTCCCATCATGTACCCTTCCAAGACAGTCTTCTCTAGATTATCATGACGTTTAATATGTCCAAAATATTTAAATTTTCTCTCTTTAATCCTCTTTACTAGCCAGCCTTCTTCAATATTAAGTTCTTGTAGTATGGATATATTTGTTCTTTTATGTGTCCATGATATTTGAAAAATCTTTTGTAGCATTTGCATTCAAAGGCATTTATGTGTTTCTCATCTGTTTTGTTAAGTGTCAAGTTCTCACAGGCATATATTGCAATGGGAAAGATGCAAGCCCTTAAAGATATTAGTTTTGTAGTTCTGTCTGTTCCTCTCCACAGATTCTTTAGTTGTTTTACTTTCTGAAGAGCGATCGATGTCCTCCTTTTAATTTCCCTCATTGTATCTAAATTATTAGTTAGTAGTGATCCAAGATATTCAAAACTTTCCACTTCTTCGAATTTTTCCTCTTGCTACAAATATCAACTGCCTTGTTTGTTTTGTCAGTTGTCATCAATTTAGTTTTTCCTTCCATGAAGATAGAGGTTTTGCTCTTCACTATTCTTACGGACTGACATAATTAGTTTTTCCATTCATTTTTGTGTTGTGGACAGTAATACTGTGTCATCAGGATATCTAATCTCTGGTAGTTCATATATATGTATGAAGCAAAGCATGGAATCTAAAGAGGCAACCTTCATATATGATTTGGCAACTTTTCATCGCCACTCGATAAGCAGACGACAAACAAACAGACATTATGTTGACCTAGTTAGAGGTGCATTGTCACATAATCAGGGTGGAGCAAAAAGCTAACAAAAAATTCTGTTTAAAATTCATAAAAAGTGTCATTGAGACAGTTGAATTGATGCGACAAGTTTATGGGGATAATTGTTTATCTCGTGCACAGATATTCAAGTGGTATTCACGATTCAAAAGTGATGTGGAAACGATCACAACGCAACTAGACATGGACGGCCAATTTCTGTTTGTAATGAGGAACTCATTGCAAAAGTCAGAGAACGGATACAAGAAGATCATTGTTTGATTGTGAGGATGATGGTATGAATTTGATGTTAACCAAGAGGCCATTCGTAAAATTTTAGTGGAAGATTTGAGCAAGAACAAAGTTGCTTGCCGGTTTCTACCACATTTGTTGTCTGATGACCAAAAACATCAGCGGGTTGAGTACGCAAAAGACATCATTAAAACGTGTCGCAGAAATAAACATTCCTTAAATTTGATTTTTGCAGACGGTGATCACACAATTAAACGTCAAAACGCTCAGCAACCCACAGCTGACAAGTTAGCATCAGAGGAGTCATTGATAAGTTCTCGACATAAGGTACAACGGATTATTAGTGGACAACATTTTGGGGTTATTTCTCAACATAGTCCCTTTGCAGGTTTATTGACTTAGTCCAGCAATCCTGGAGCATACGGATCCCTCCTTTGTAAAGGTCAGCATCTTGTGCCAGTAGAAAGTGGTCTACAGCATGAATAACGTCATCATCTGAAGCATTTTTGCGACCACTGAGCTCCTTTTTTACTTTGGTAAACAGGTAATAGTCCGAAGGGGCCAAATCTGGGGAATAAGGAGGATGTTCAAGAAGCTGGAAGCCGCATTCATGAATGGCAGCCATTGTCACCACCGACTTGTGAACTGGAGCATTATCTTGATGAAAGATGACTCTTCTCATCATTTCCCTCGACGCTTTTCCTTCAGTTTGACCCGCAGTTGCTTCACAAGATTAGCGTAATAGGCCTCGGTGACTGTTCTGCTTTTTTGAAGATATTCTACCAATAGCACACCTTCTAAATCCCAAAAGATGGAAGGCATCACTTTCCCTGCAGACAGAACTACCCTTGCTTTCTTCGGAGGTGGAGATCCATGATGTTTCCACTGCTTTGACTGTTCTTTGGTTTCTGGTTGAAAATGATGAACCCAAGTCTCATCCATAGTCACAAATTGCTGAAGAAACTTTTCAGGATCTGCAGAAAAATGGCCAAGATTGTCTCTTGACTTGTTGAGACGCTGTCGTTTGTGATCAGCTCCAAGAAGTTTCGGGACCCATTGAGCAGAGACCTTTGTCATTTGAAGATCATTGTGAATAATGGCATGAACATGTTCCTGGGTGATGCCCCACTCTGTACCGCTCAGTTAGTCGTCAATCCTCCATTATCATGTCATGGATTCTGCCAGTGGTTTCATCGGTGGTTACCTTTCTTGGTCTTCCTGGACGGGGAACATCTTCCAGACTCTCCCTTCCATGTTTGAATTGAGCTGCCCATTTCTTCGCTGTGCTGTAAGAAGGGGCACTCTCCCCTAGAGTCTCCACCATATCCTCATGGATCTCCTTCGATAAGCCCTTGATGCAGAGATAGCGAATGACTGCTCGATGAGAAATTTTATCTATTTTCTCAATTTCTACCCCCCTTACCACTTCAGTAGCCTGTAAAAAAAAAATTAGTTGCAGTTAATTTCTTGAAACTTGGTGTTTAATCTTACATTAACCTGATCTACAAATCCACCAAATATCAACTGTGCGTTTCAGGTATTTGTAACTTGTATCGAAAACTTATCAATCACCTCCGTAGCTGACATGTTAGCGTTAGTTTTGTCGAAACATAGCTGCATTCTAGCATGATTGTTGAAACATAGTTAACATGCCAGCGATAGGGTTAATGAAACATAGTTAACATGCCAGCGTCAGGGTTAATGAAACATAGTTAACATGCCAGCGATAGGGTTAATGAAACATAGTTAACATGCCAGCGATAGGGTTAATGAAACATAGTTAACATGCCAGCGTCAGGGTTAATGAAACATAGTTAACATGCCAGCGATAGGGTTAATGAAAGATAATTAACATGCCAGCGATAGGGTTAATGAAACATAGTTAACATGCCAGCGATAGGCTTAATGAAACATAGTTAACATGCCAGCGATAGGCTTAATGAAACATAGTTAACATGCTAGTGATAGGCTTAATGAAACATAGTTAACATGCCAGCGATAGGCTTAATGAAACATAGTTAACATGCCAGCGATAGGCTTAATGAAACATAGTTAACATGCCAGCGATAGGGTTAATGAAACATAGTTAACATGCCAGCTATAGGGTTAATGAAACATAGTTAACATGCCAGCGATAGGGTTAATGAAACATAGTTAACATGCCAGCGTTAGGGTTAATGAAACATAGTTAACATGCCAGCGATAGGCTTAATGAAACATAGTTAACATGCCAGCGAAAGGCTTAATGAAACATAGTTAACATGCCAGCGATAGGGTTAATGAAACATAGTTAACATGCCAGCGATAGGCTTAATGAAACATAGTTAACATGCCAGCGATAGGCTTAATGAAACATAGTTAACATGCCAGCGATAGGCTTAATGAAACATAGTTAACATGCCAGCGATAGGCTTAATGAAACATAGTTAACATGCCAGCGATAGGCTTAATGAAACATAGTTAACATTCCGGCGTCAGGGTTAATGAAACATAGTTAATATGGTAGCGTCAGAGTTGGCCATACATAGCTGTACAAGACTGTTTCACCTCTCCGTTGGTGTCCCCCATAACAGGCTTAGCCTGACTAATGGGGCAGGAATCACCATGTTCCCCGCGGTGATGGAGTCTCCTAGAAACGTACTTCATACCACTGTTTCCTCTAGGCTGCGCACACAATTTTTGGAGCCGCGCAAAAAGAAAAATGAAACTGCTACTTTTATTTTCCAGTTTCCAGATGTTACTCCGTGCTATAATTGCGATCAAGAAAAATACAGTGATGGTTCATGTTATTCCTTTACTGTTTCTTGTTGAGATATGACTTTCGGATTGGATGTTTCAGCTGGTCTTTTATCACATAATTTCGGTAGTACTGTAGCAGAATCTTGACGAGTCAGGTGGGCACACAGAGAATAGAGAGTAATTAAAATAAACGGGCAGATGAACTTCCACTGGATCGTGGGAAAGGAGAATGCCCACTGAGCTGCTCAGGTTTGCAAAATGATCTTGGTAACTAACACCAGACGTCGTGACCACCAACAATAGAGGCGAACTGTTTTTTTTTTATAATAACAGTAGATTTACTATCACTGTGGAAACGCGCAAAACTATGCAGAACTCAAGTGTCCTTGTAGTGTATCATGTATCATGTACCCTATACTTTTCAAGTATTCATATATCTGTTTACTGTGTTATCTGATAGACAATGTTTATTACGTGTTTTGTGTGCATTTAATGTCTTCACGCGTTATTATAATGAGACTGAAGTTAATACATCGTACAGACATAGTTAGTCACAAATTCTTATAATGAGACTGAAGTTAATACATCGTACAGACATAGTCACAAATTCTTATAATCAGAATGAAGTTAATACATCATAAAGACATAGTTAGTCACAAATTCGTATAATCAGACTGAAGTTAATACATCGTACAGACATAGTTAGTCACAAATTCTTATAATAAGACTGAAGTTAATACATCGTACAGACATAGCTAGTCGCAAATTCGTATAATAAGACTGAAGTTAATACATCGTACAGACATAGCTAGTCACAAATTCTTATAATAAGACTGAAGTTAATACATCGTACAGACATAGCTAGTCACAAATTCTTATAATCAGACTGAAGTTAATACATCGTACAGACATAGCTAGTCATAAGTTATTATAATGAGACTGAAGTTAGTACATGGTTCAGACATAGCTTGTCAACATTATCCACCTTCCTTAAATAAAATCTTGTTTCTTCTCCACCCCCCCCCCTTTTCCTCTTTTCTTCCCCTCCCCCTATTTGTTGAAAATCGTTGCAGTTTCTGGCCATGTAAGTCTGGCTTAGATCCATGTCTGTGGCTTATCGAGCTCCATCGAATTACCCCCCGAGGGCTTGTTCCTGATCGTGGGTTTGTCTGTACACATGGCCGACCTTGGTGAATATCAGGCAAATCAAGATCTTTTCAGTTGTATATGTTCTCACATGTTACTTGCGTACATTCTGACGTAAACACGGAGCCGTATCTTCATAAATGAGCCTTCTATTCGCCCGCTTTGATAACAAGGTCGACCTTGTCGAAAGTGAAAGGCGATATAAAGAGCTAAATGTTCCGAGTGAATATTGTTAAGCTCTTACCACAGTAGCAGGGTGCCCGACCAGGGCCTGGCTACAGACCAGGCAAGAGGGCGCAGCGCTTGTCAAACTGATTTAACAGTAACTGCTCAGCTTTTCTCTCTCTAGTCAAAAATATTTGCAAAATATTCTATATTCGCCTCGCCCTGCACCTAGAATTGTCAGATCTTGAAACAGTGGAAGTATGTCGTAAAAGTTAGGAATATTTTCAGTAAATGTGTCTGACGACATGTCAGTAAAGCTGCACACGGTTACAGGCATACATGGGCACAGGTGTACACAGCTACAAATGTATACAGCTACACGTGTGTACGGGCACACATGTACAGAGCGTGAGCTAACTCGTGTACAATTCAAAATTAGCAATAGCAAGTCGACTTTGAGAGTTTTGTGGTCCACAGAGTGACCAACTGAGATGAGTGACAATTTTGTGGTCCACAGAGTGACCAACTGAGATGAGTGACAATTTTGTGGTCCACGGAGTGACCAACTGAGATGAGTGAGAATTTTGTTTTCCACGAACCGACAAACTGAGATGTGTGAGAATATGAAAACCGCTGTTTCTGTATTCATTGCTTTTCTTTCTAGTATGCAGTTTTCATGTTGTTAGTTTCACTGCTACAGGTGTCAAGGTGATTGTTCTGATTATCATTCTGTAAGTGAATGTTCTGATTATCATTCTGTAAGTGAATGTTCTGATTATCATTCCGTAAATAAACAGATGAATGTTCTGATGGTCATAATGTAAGTAGGTAGATGAATGTTCTGATGGTCATAATGTAAGTAGGTAGATGAATGTTCTGATGGTCATAATGTAAGTAGGTAGATGAATGTTCTGATGGTCATAATGTAAGTAGGTAGATGAATGTTCTGATGGTCATAATGTAAGTAGGTAGATGAATGTTCTGATGGTCATAATGTAAGTAGGTAGATGAATGTTCTAACGATTAAAATGTAAGTAGCTGGATGGACGTTGTAAGAGATCTTACAGAGAAATATTAAAGGCACGGTTCTTCTGGATAGATAGACAGCTGTGCTTAGAACCATAGCGTTAACTTAAAAATCAACTTGTCGTAACAAGATACAAACTTGACAGGTTCCTGTTCATTTTGTACAATAAACAGAATTATTCTTAGAAACAAATGTTGCTATAAACCTTCATTACTAAAACAAAAGGCTACGCCCATGTCGATGGTGAAAATTGGCGCCTCTGATATATATCCTCACATGAATTTTTTATCCTTTAGTTACAAGTATAAATGTGATCATTTTGTTCTACTTTACCGTCATTATTCACTAAATATACGTTCTATCTATCACTAGATGTTATGTCTATAACTATATGTTCTGTCTATAATCAGATATTCTATCTATCACTAGATGTTCTATCTATCACTATATGTTCTGCCTATAATCAGATATTCTGTCTATCACTATATGTTCTTTCTATAATCAGATATTCTGTCTATCATTATATGTTCTGTTTATAATCAAATATTCTATCTGTCACTATATGTTCTGTCTATAATCAGATATTCTGTCTATCATTATATGTTCTGTCTATAACCAGATATTATGTCTATCACTAGATGTTCTCGCTATCAATAGATGTTCTATCACTAAATATTCTATCTATCACTAGATGTTCTCGCTATCAATAGATGTTCTATCACTAAATATTCTATCTATCACTAGATGTTCTCGCTATCAATAGATGTTCTATCACTAAATATTCTATCTATCACTAGATGTTCTCGCTATCAATAGATGTTCTATCACTAAATATTCTATCTATCACTAGATGTTCTCGCTATCAGTAGATGTTCTATCACTAAATATTCTATCTATCACTAGATGTTCTCGCTGTCAATAGATGTTCTATCACTAAATATTCTATCTATCACTAGATGTCATATATATATATATATGTGTGTGTGTGTGTGTTCTGTCTATCACTATCTGTTCTATCACTAGATGGCAGATATGTCTCTGTTTTGTCTTTTAGATGTTCTGTCTATAGCTAGATGTCATATATATGAGTATATATATATATATATATGTGTGTGTGTGTGTGTTATTTTATTATTACATGTTCTGTCTATCATTAATTTTGCGTATATCTATCAACAGATGTTCTGTCTGTCACTGGGTGTCTGATATAAATGAATGTTCTATGTATCACTGGATGTCTGCTATAAATGAATGTTCTATGCATCACTGGATGTCTGCTATGAATGAATGTTCTAAGTATCACTGAATGTGTTATATAAATCAATGTTCTATGTATCACTGGGTGTCTGATATAAATCAGTGCTTCATCTATAACTAGATATCTGATATAAATCAACTTTCTATCACTAGATGTTTAATGTAAACCAATTTTCTGTCAGATGTCATTACATGTCAGACGCATTTGACGCTCTCTCTGTCCATAAATATTCTGTTTATCACAAAACTGTTTTTATTTTCAAGCACAGCTTTGACCTGATCTACCACGTGTTGGTATGTTAAACATCCTATCAAGGTGAAGGTCCTCTTATTATTCACGCTAAATATTGAACTGGAATCCGTGCTAAGTGCCGAAATGCCTAGTCGTCCGTATGAAACCCATTTGCTCTCTATTCTCTAAGCCCTATCAAAGTTGTAATTCATCATGATGTCGTTACAACTTTATATAATAATGTATAAGAAGTTGTCATATCATTGGTTAACGAGCTGTGTCTGACGTTGCATGTTGCCTGAATGTCTCAGTGTTGATTACCCCGGACTACGATAAAACGCTGTAAGTACAACACTTGTTTTCACCAGCGGAATTTACGGCTCGTTTCCCCCTATATTCTTGCAGGGGTGTGGGGTGGACACATGTAAGAAGCCGTGTCCGGATGCCATCTACATACAGATGTTAGGTAAGTGAACTTTATACACAATGTTATACATACATACATACACACGTACGTTGTATTCAACATACATGCATACGTACAAACATGCACACATACATACATACATACATACATACATACATACATACATACATATATAACAATGTAAAGGTGTGGATCATACATTTCTGAATAGTTCCATATTACAGAATAGTTCTATAGTACTGAATCTTACAGATGCTCTTTGATTAACAGCTCACAGGTTTCACAAAACTTTACCACATTCACTAGATCAGAGCAGAGCAAGTCCGATGAAAAGTTCACTGCATTATTTAATTCTGATAAATAAGTTCAAGATGTATTGTTGACAGCATCAGTTGTATTGAATCACTTAATCATTTATTCACAATATCAAACTCTATCATATTCTACATACAGCATTTATCAATTTCTCAAATTCACAATATTCTACACTAGATACGAGAACAATTCTAAGCTCTGTACTATACTCCATCTGCAACACGTGGTCAACTAGTTTCTTGTCTAAAATCACTGTACTCAAAGTTTCAAAAGTGTCAATTTTTTCTTAATCACTTGAAAACCATCTTCCGTCTAACATTACTAACATTACTTCTGATTTTATATCGTCTCGTCCTCTTTCTTCTCTTGTCTGTCTTCTGATTTCTTCTGACGGTCTTCCTCTGCCGTCTCTCAATCGCAGTGTACTAACGGGCAAAGTCTATTTGCCTCTTCTCTGGACTTCTCTTCTTCTCTTGTCTGGACCGGTCTCAGTTTACTGACCGTCCTTGTTCCTCCATCTTCAAGTCTGCGTCCTCTATCAACACTCTCCTGTACTTCCGCACTTCTTCGTCCTCTGATTGTCTGTTCTTCCGTCTTCGGGCTCCCTCCTTTGTCTCCTCTCCTCTACTTCCGTATATCTTGATCCTTCTTGGTTTTAGATTGTCTGTTCTTCCGTCTTCGGGCCCCCTCCTCTGTCTCTTCTTCTTCCTCGTCCTCTCCTGTCTCTCCGCTCGCCTTTTTATCTTCAAGTCCAGCTTGACGGATTAACCAGTAAGTATTATGGCTCCACCCTTAAGATGTCCAATGGTTCCCGTGAGCGTTCTGATTGTCTGTCCCTCAAATTGCCCCATGACTTATCTCTCGTAAGTCAATTGTCCAATAGGCCACTCCTCTAAATATTTAATTGGTCAACTGGCCGAGTTGGTCATTCCTTTATTTAAAAACCGTGTGCAATCGCGTCCTAACGCGTGTCAATCAGTGTCAGTTTCGTCTATACAAATGTTATTTACCTAACTCATTATCTTGCTCTTTCATGTCGGAGATTTTATTGTGTCCTGGCTTTTTCATCGTGTCCGCCTTTTCTATTTGTCTTTTCTATTGTTTACACATATCAACGTCCAGTCACTGCTTTGTTATCACTGGACCATCCTACTTTCTGGCGTCCTTCCTTTGTATTACCTATATCTCAGCGTCACAGAGTTTTGTCTTTTTATATTCACTGTTTCCACCGTTTACTTTTGTTCGCGTCTTGTTCTAGTGTCATGGAAGTTTTATACCTTTCTCTTCCTTTTTCCTACCTACTTTTCTCTGTCGCTATTCGATCTTACTATTTTCTTTACAGTATATTTTCATAATCATATTCATTAATAATAATAACTGTAATCATTACTTAGAAGGCCATGCTACACATACACACATACATACATAATACATACATACATACATACACACATACATACATACATACATGCATATATACATACATACATACATTACATACATACATATATACACATACATAATACATACATACACATACATACATACATACGTTTAGGTGTCTCACAGGCCATAAGTTAATCTCATGTCTACGTACTGTTTTTCGCACATAGATTTAGTGAAAGCTCAGAAATCATTTTTCTGCTTGTCCCAAATTACTGACCCACTAACACGGCCCAGGGCCTACACAAAGCCAGGTCTCTGCCGTCTGGGTCACTTGAAGATCGTATGATTTTCGTGTGTTTCTGCTTGTAATAATTTTACAAGAAAGTCTTTAACGAAGATGTTTTTTTTCCTAGCCCTATGTAGACACATGGGCAGAAGACAGCTGTATCTAACACAAACACACTACACTTTCTGGCTGTAGCAAACACAAACACACTACACTTTCTGGCTGTAGCAAACACAAACACACTACACTTTCTGGCTGTAGCAAACACAAACACACTACACTTTCTGGCTGTAGCAAACACAAACACACTACACTTTCTGGCTGTAGCAAACACAAACACACTACACTTTCTGGCTGTAGCAAACACAAACACACTACACTTTCTGACTGTAGCTAACACAAACACACTACACTTTCTGGCTGTATTAAACACAAACACACTACACTTTCTGGCTGTAGCAAACACAAACACATTACATTTTCTGGCTGTATTAAACACAAACACACTACATTTTCTGGCTGTAGTTAACACACACTACACTACACTACACTTTCACGTTGTGGCGAACAATGACACACTACACTTTCTGATTGTAGCAAACAATGACACACTACACTTTCTGATTGTAGCAAACAATGACACACTACAATTTCTGATTGTATCAAACAATGACACACTACACTTTCTGATTGTATCAAACAATGACACACTACACTGTCTGTTTGTAGCAAACAGTGACGCACTGAACTTTGTGACACACATTTTTACGTTAAACTCTTGTATAAGTGACAGGGAAATGTCTCTCGTGCTGTCCTCGCTGTTTGTGGGAGCTTGAGTTAAGCCAGGTCTTACTAGGTCAGCCTGGAGATCTTTTATTCAGCTCAAACTTCAGTTATTTTCAAAGTTCGTGACACATTTCGTCTGGCACAACGGTCAGGTGACAATCACAGCAGTCAAGTGACAACCTTGTGAGGATATCTAAAAAGTCCTGATCTTCCAGTGACAAAATATTTTGAAAAGAGAGAAGCATTGTCTTCTGTCACCTTGTCCTCTCATTCTGAGTGCTGTCCTTCTCTCAGTGTGACAAGATAGTCTTAATGTGACAAGATAGAGTCTAAATGTGACAAGATAGAGTCTTAATGTGACAAGATGGAGTATTAATGTGACAAGATGGAGTCTTAATGTGGCAAGATAAAGTCTTCTTGTCCTCATAATGTGACAAGATGGAATCTTCTTGTCCTCACACTGTGACGTGATAAAATCTTCTCGCCCTCACATTATGACATAATAAAATCTTCTTGTCCTCACTATGTGACAAGATCTTGTCTTCACAATGTGACAACATGGAACCTTCTTGTCCTCACATTCTGACATGCTAAAGTCTTCTTATCATCACAAATGATAAAATCCTATTATCCTCACAATGTGACATGATAAAATTTTCTTGTCCTCACATTGTGACATGATAAAATCTTATCCTATTATGTGACATGATAAAATCTTCTTGTCCTCACAATGTGACATGATCAAATCTTCCTGTCCTCACAATGTGACATGATAAAATCTTCTTGTCCTCACAATGTGACAAAATTATGCAGATGTCATTACATAAGGTGGGTATTCTTGTTTCGCAATGTGACAAGACCAAGTCTTAATGTGACAAAATGAATCACTATTGTCTTCACAGTGTGACAAGGTGGAGTATTCTTGTCTTCATAGTGTGACAGGTGGAGTATTCTTGTCTTCATAGTGTGACAGGTGGAGTATTCTTGTCTTCATAGTGTGACAGGTGGAGTATTCTTGTCTTCATAGTGTGACAGGTGGAGTATTCTTGTCTTCATATTCTTGTGTTCACACTGTGATAAGGTTGAATTTGCTTAATCCAACATCATCTGGTGCGGTGATGCCACTTGTTTACTTCATAATCCGCATATTCCGCTTATTCCGCATATTCCGCTTGATGTTTTTTTCTTCTTGAAGATCTGTTCATGATATTTTTTTTCTATAAAAGGAAGTTTAAGCTTGTACCTATCCTGGTTTTATTTCTCTTGTGCTAGTTATGTCGTAGTTTGGTTTCATTTGTCTGTTGCTAGCTAGTTAGGTCCTCAAAAGAGGTGCTGGGATATCGGAAACGGAGAAAAGAGGAATGGATAAGCAAGACCACATGGGAAAAGATAGAGCAAAGAAAAGAAATCAAGAAAAAGTTACTGAACACCAAATCACAACGGCTTAAAAAACAAGTTTTAAGTAATTATGCACAAAAAGACAAAGAAGTGAAGGAATCATGCCGTCAAGATAAACGTCAATACTATGACAACTTAGCAGAAGCAGCAGAGAAAGCAGCATATACAAATGACATGAAAACCATATATAAAATCACAAAGCAGATGACAGGTAACTTCAACACAAGATGTGAAAGTGCAGTAAGGACACAAAATGGACAACTGGTCAGTGGAGAAAGAGAAAAAATTGAAAGATGGAGGGAACACTTTAACACCCTACTAAACAGAACACAAGCAGCACAAGCAATAGACATACCTGAAGCAAAAACGGAACTAAACATCAATACAGGACCAATAACAATAAATGAAGTAAAGGAGGCGATAAAGAAGCTAAAATTAGACAGGGCACCAGGTGAAGATGAAGTGACTGCTGAGATGTTGAAAGCAGAAGAAACAGAAACACCAAAACAACTTTGCCCGATATTACAACAAATTTGGGATCTAGAAAAAGCCCCAGAGGAGTGGGAAAACTGGCCTTATAGTAAAACTACCAAAGAAGGGTGACCTCAGAGATTGTGGGAACTGGAGGGGCATTACCCAATTGCCACTCACCAGTAAAGTATTTTGCAGAATAATCATCAACAGAATTGTACCAGCACTTGAGGGAAAACTTCGGAAAGAGCAGGCAGGATTTAGGAAAGGAAGATCATGCATAGATCACATATTTGTACTTAGACAGATACTAGAACAGGCAAATGAGTGGCATGGCACAACATATGCATTATTCATAGATTTTGAGAAAGCCTTTGACAGTGTCAACAGAGATGCACTGTGGAAAATCCTAAGATGGCATGGCCTCCCCTACAAGATAGTAAATGTAATCAAAGCCCTATACGAGGGTTTTCAGTGCAAAGTTATCTGTGGAGAACATACCTTCAGCAGCTTTAGGGTACAAACAGGAGTGAAAAAGGGATGTGTACTATCACCAACATTATTTATCTTGGCAGTAGACTGGTTAATGAAGGAGGCAACATCAGACAAACGCAGAGGATTACAATGGACCCTTGACACAGTACTGGAGGACTTTGACTTTGCGGACGACATTTGTCTATTATCAAGCAGTCACAAAGATATGCAAGATAAAATAAACAAGCTAACTCAGAATGCAAACAACATAGGACTAAAGATCAACGTAGGAAAGACAAAGTTAATGAAGCAAAATGTGAACAACAGAAATGTACTCAGAGTAGATAGCAAGTTAATGGAGGAGGTCAATGAATTTGTATACCTTGGCAGCAGAGGAGTAGAAAATGGAGACAGCACAGAGGACATCAACAGCAGAATTACTAGAGCAAACCAGGCTTTTGCAGTGCTGCAGACTATATGGAAATAAAAAAAACTAAGCATAAATATGAAAATCAGGATATTTAAGAGTAATGTTCTAAGTGTACTACTCTATGGAAGTGAATGCTGGAAAATCACCACAACCATAGAAAACAAGTTAAATTCTTTCCAGACTAAATGTTTACGAAGAATTAGGAAAATATTTTGGCCAAACACCATAAGAAATAACATCTTATTGGCAGAAATTCAGATGAAGCCACTGACAACAATTATTGAGGAAAGACGCTGGCGATGGTTGGGACATGTGCTCCGAATGACTGACAACTCACTACCAAAATTAGCACTAAGATGGACACCACAGGGGAGCAGAAGTAAGGGTAGACCAAAAGAGACATGGAGAAGAACAACAGAAAGGATGTTGAGCAATAGAGGGCTCACCTGGGCAAGAGCAGAAAAAAAGGCGAAGGACAGGCATTTGTGGAAAACCCTTGCGGAAGCCCCATGTGCCCTGGGCACTTAAGGTTCAGAGAGAGAGAGAGAATGAATGAATGAATGAATGAATGAATAATCTTTATTTTTCAAGGGTAAAGAATTGGGCACGCAGGCCCGTCTTACATTCTGAGAGAGAGAGAGAGAGAGAGAGAGAGTTAGGTCCTAGTTTGGTTTCATTTGTCTGGTGCTAGTTAGGTCCTAGTTTGGTTTCATTTGTCTGGTGCTAGTTATGTCTTAGTTTGTTTTCATTTGTCTGGTGCTAGTTAGGTCCTAGTTTGGTTTCATTTGTCTGTTGCTAGTTATGTCCTCGTTTGGTTTCGTTTGTCGATGCTAACTAGGTCCTAGTTTGTTTTCATTTATTGATGTTAGTTAGGTCCTAGTTTGGTTTCATTTGTGTATTTACCAATGTATGGTAAATCTTCGTAGAAAACACTGTCTGTAACAAATATAATCAGTTTTTTATTAGTAGCAGTCAGGGTTTCATACTGTCGCCTTATTTATTTATCTTGTGTACTGAAAATATAATGAGGAATGTTAGAGAATATGCAGACAAAGAATATTACGATTATATATATATATATATATATATATATATATATATATATATATATATATATATATATATAATTTACTGAAGATGTTTAGTTTGCTGTATCAGAGGAAAACCAAAAGAAAGGGAATGTGTGATTTGTTGTGTGAGCGTAATTCCTATGGTAGCTCTTATTTGTTTAGTTGTCTCAGATGATCATTTTTGTGGCCTGTGCCCCAGTTTTTGGCAGCTAAAGTCAAGCTGGGGTTAATGTATGTGTTAACTTCAAAGAGCGCCTGCCTAGAGCCACACAAGTCATCTACAGTCAGCTGGCAGTGACTAGCACAAACACCCTGCTCGAGTTCAATAATCGGTGTTTGATTGATTCTTCCTCCAGCGCCGGCGCACGTACTTTCAAGAGCGCTCACCGCACACAAACACACACTTGTGTTCACACAAACACATACTTGTGTTCAGACTTTAAAGCCAAGCGCTTGTCACTTTCACAAAACCAGAATTGTGATGGTATTATCTTCCTGAGAGGAACAAGAAATCGATGCAAACCTTCACATTTCTTTAGGCCGGTTTCTTGCCTTTCCACAAGCAAGACCTGTCTTCAGTTTGATATAGCAAACATGGCATCTGAAAGAAATGGATTGTTATTACGTCTTTCCTGTCAATTCTTGAAAACCATGTCACATAATTTCGATTTGTCATATGTCTGGGCTCTGTTATTGTTGTTTGTCATGTCTGTTACACAGCTCGGGGGGGGGGGGGGGGGCAGGGGGAGAGGGGGTGGGGTGGAGGAGGTTCGAGAAGGGGGTTGACGTACTCTTTGACTATCCTACATTGTCACAATATACATTTTATCACATTCTTACTTTCTCTGTCTATTCTAGCTTGTCACAATATATACGTTTTTTTCACATTTTTACTTTTTCTGTCTATCCTACCTTGTCACAATATATATTTTATCACATTCTTATTTTCTCTATCTATCCAAGCGTGTTACAATATATATTTTATCACATTCTTATTTTCTCTATCTTAGCTTGTCACAATATACATTTTATCACATTTTTACTTTCTCTGTCTATCCTAGCTTGTCACAATATATATTTTATCACATTGTTACTTTCTCTATCTATCCAAGCTTGTCACAATATATATTTTATCACATTGTTACTTTCTCTATCTATCCAAGCTTGTCACAATATATATTTTATCACATTGTTACTTTCTCTGTCTATCCAAGCTTGTCACAATATATATTTTATCACATTGTTACTTTCTCTGTCTATCCTAGCTTATCATAATATATATTTTATCACATTGTTACTTTCTCTGTCTATCCTAGCTTGTCACAGTTTATATTTTATTAATGTCTGAGACCCCCAAAGTTCCATTTTTTAAATCTTACTTTTTTTCTTAAATTCCTGGTATTGTTAAGCAACTGGATCTGTTGGATCTATTTTAGCAACATCTCAGTCAAAGTTTGCAAGCTCTGATCAAATCTGTGATGTCTGCTTGTTTTTATTTTTGTTTTTCTTTTTCAAATCTGGTCTCTAATGCTATTTCTCTTTGTCTAGTCTATGGTTATGCTGACAACTAAACATTATACCTGGTATTTCTCTTTGTCTGGTCTTTGATTGTAATGATTATTAAACATTGTACCTGATATTTCTCTTTGTCTGGTCTCTGGTTATGCTGACAACTAAACATTGTACCTGATATTTTTCTTTGTCTGGTCTCTGGTCTCAGTTCTGTCTGAAGATTGATGCTGCGAGATTACCGTTCTGTTAAGTCGTAAATACTTAATTTACAACTATTTATTTCTTTTTTTTTCGCCTTTTTTCTGGTGTTATATTATTTCAAATTTTTTTCTGTCATTGTTATCTTGTATCAAATTTTGTTATGCCATTGTTATCTTATTTCAAGTTTTTTTCTGTCGTTATCTTATTTCAATTTTTCTGTCATTGTTATCTTATTTCAAGTTTCTTTCTGTCATTGTTATCTTATTTCAAGTTTCTTTCTGTCATTGTTATCTTATTTCAAGTTTCTTTCTGTCATTGTTATCTTATTTCAAGTTTCTTTCTGTCATTGTTATCTTATTTCAAGTTTCTTTCTGTCATTGTTATCTTATTTCAAGTTTCTTTCTGTCATTGTTATCTTATTTCAAGTTTCTTTCCGTCTTTGTTATCTTATTTCAAGTTGTTCTGACTTTGTGAATCTGAAAATGACCCTCAAAGTTTGTGACGAGCATGTCATTAATCCTAAATTATCTCTATGTACAGAGACCTACGTATAATAAACTGTCTCTACGTACAGAGACCTACGTATACTAAACTGTCTCTACGTACAGAAGAGACCTACGTATAATAAACATGTCTCTAAGAAACCCACGTATAATAAACTGTCTCTACGTACAGAGACCTACGTATAAATGTGTACATGTTGGTGTGTTTTATGTAATAGGTGAATAGATGAACAGATAGGACTTGTGGACTTATGGAAACTGCCACATTCTTGCACATACAACTACCACGTACATCCACATACAGCCAAGAGATATAGCCACATGTAACTACCACATACATCCACATACAGTCGCCACACATAGCCACATATAACAACAATGTTATCGCATATGTAACTGAAATAAGCTGAATATCAACTTAGTTATTTCCATGTATGACAGAAATTTATCTATCTCTCTTTATCTCTCTTTCCCTCTGTCTCTCTATCTCTCTTTCTGTCTCTCTCTTTATCTTTCTTTCTCTCTGTCTCTCTTTTATCTCTCTTTCTGTCTCTCTGTTTATTTCACTTTCTCTCTCTCTTTATATCACTTTCTCTCTGTCTCTCTCTTTATCTCACTTTCTCTCTGTCTCTCTCTTTATCTCTCTGTCTCTCTTTCTGTCTCTCTCTTTATCTCTCTCTTTATCTCTCTTTCTCTCTGTATATCTTTCTTTCTCTCTGTCTGTCTCTTTATCTCTCTCTCTCTCTCTCTCTATCTCTCTCTGGAGATGTCAGCCATATGTGGTTTATTACAACTTTGAGCTCAGATATTCTACTTTCTCCAGGACCAGTTCATCTGGCAGACAGTTCTGGAGAGATGACCGATGGTCAAGGACCTCACCTTGCAGAAGCTGACAGAAAGATGTTGGAGAGTATGTCGGGTGCTCTTTCTCTTCTGCTCTCTCGTCAATTTTCTCAATTTTCTTCTCATTTCTCTTCAACTCTGTCGTCACTTTTCTCTATTCTCATTTATCTTCAATTCTGTCATCACTTATCTCTATTTTGTTCTCATTTCTCTGTCGTCACTTTTCTATGTTTTCTTCTCATTTGTCTTCTTGTTTCTGTCATCTCACAGATATCATTTCACAGAAATCAGAATACTTTTTGTGTCAGGAAATTGCCAGTTGTAGGAGTTCATGGCAGACAGGGAACCTGGAGATAACCAGAGTTTGGACCTGGGACTCACTTTCAACTTTTGTGTTACCAGAGTTTTGACTTGGGACTCACTCTCAACTTTTGTGTTACCAGAGTTTCGACTTTGGACTCACTCTCAACTTTTGTGTCTGGCGCACGCAGGACACTCTGTCCTGAGGGGCGGAGTAACCCTACAGCAGTAGAAGATCACCTCGTTCTTGACACAGTCACCAGGATATTCCAGGAATTTCTTTCCAAGACAAAATATTTTCTTTGAGAGAACTAACTCATGCTCATCATCTTAACTCATGCTCCCCATCCTAACTCATACTCCCCATCCTAACTCATGCTCCCCATCCTAACTCATGCTCCTCATCCTAACTCACGCTCCCCTTCCTAACTCACGCTCCCCTTCCTAACTCATGCTACTCATCCTAACTCATGCTCCCCTTCCTAACTCACGCTCCCCTTCCTAACTCACGCTACTCATCCTAACTCACGCTCCCCTTCCTAACTCACGCTCCCCTTCCTAACTCATGCTACTCATCCTAACTCACGCTCCCCATCCTAACTCATACTCCCCATCCTAACTCATGCTCCCCATCCTAACTCATGCTCCTCATCCTAACTCACGCTCCCCTTCCTAACTCACGCTCCCCTTCCTAACTCATGCTACTCATCCTAACTCATGCTCCCCTTCCTAACTCACGCTCCCCTTCCTAACTCATGCTACTCATCCTAACTCACGCTCCCCTTCCTAACTCATGCTACTCATCCTAACTCACGCTCCCCATCCTAACTCATGCTACTCATCCTAACTCATGCTACTCATCCTAACTCACGCTCCCCATCCTAACTCATGCTACTCATCCTAACTCATGCTACTCATCCTAACTCACGCTCCCCTTCCTAACTCATGCTACTCATCCTAACTCATGCTACTGATCCTAACTCATGCTGCCCATACTGACTCATGCAGCCAATACTGACTAATGCTGCTAATATTGATTCATGCTACTCATCCTGACTCATGCTGTCAATACTGACTCATGCTGCCAATACTGACTCATGCTACCCATCCTGACTAATGCCGCCAATACTGACTCATGCTACCCATCCTGACTCATGCTGCCAATACTGACTCATGCCGCCAATACTGACTCATGCTGCGCATCCTGTCTAATGCCGACCATATTGACTCATGCTGCCAGTACTGACTCATGATGCCAATACTGACTCATGCTGCGCATCCTGTCTAATGCCGACCATATTGACTCATGCTGCCAGTACTGACTCATGATGCCAATACTGACTCATGCTGCGCATCCTGTCTAATGCCGACCACATTGACTCATGCTGCCAGTAGTGACGTATACTGCTCATACTAATTCATGCTGCCCCATGCTGACTTATGCTGCCAATACTGACATGCTGCCCCATACTGATTTTTGCTACCCATAATGACTCCTGCTGACTTATATTCTTAGAGCAAAGTGGCGAACCTCTGATATGCAAGTAAACTTTTCAGCACACAGAAATAAAGCAAAAACTTGTTACTTTCATGTTTTAATGTCAGGTCCGAGAATTTTTTCTGTGAAACGTAACAAGTTCTTACACTCACCTTCTCACATTAACTAACTAAGCGTATCAATATATTAACTCTCACAATAACTAACTACGCGTAACAATATACTAACTCTCACAATAACTAACTACACATAACATTATACTAAATCTCACAATAACTAACTACTCGTAACAATATACTAACTCTCACAATAACTAACTACGCGTAACAATATACTAACTCTCACAATAACTAACTACACATAACATTATACTAACTCTCACATTAACTAACTACGCGTAACAATATATTACCTCTTACAATAACTAACTATGCATATAAAGATATTAACTCTCACAATAACTAACTACGCGTAACAATATATTAAATCTCACAATAACTAACTACACGCAACACTATATTAACTCTCACAATAACTAACTACATATAACAATATACTAACTCTCTCAATAACTAACTACACATAACAATATATTAACTCTCACAATAACTAGCTACACGTATCAATATATTAACTCTCACAATAACTAACTACACGTATCAATATATTAACTCTCACAATAACTCACTACACGTAACAATATATTAACTCTCACAATAACTAACTACACGTATCAATATATTAACTCTCACAATAACTGACTACACATAACAATATATTAACTCTAACTAACTATGCGCATCAATATATTAACTCTCAGAATAACTAACTATGCGCATCAATATATTAACTCTCACAATAACTAACTACATATAACAATATACTAACTCTCTCAATAACTAACTACACGTAACAATATATTAACTCTCACAGTAACTAACTACACGTATTAATATATTAACTCGCACAATAACTAACTATGCATAACAATATATTAACTCTCACAATAACTAACTACGTGTAACAATATATTAACTCTCACAATAACTAACTACGCGTAACAATATATTAACTCTCACAATAATTAACTACGTGTTTCAGTATATTCATTCATTCCTTTGCATGTCCCTTGCGGAACTTTGCCTCCCAAACAGCACTCCTGTAGGCCTCTCGGTTGTGAGCAAGATGGCCTGCTGCTGCTGCATCCATTTCCAGATCATCAACGATGTCTTGCAGCCATCTTCGTTTCGGTCTTCCTCTCTTTCTTTTTCCCATTATGTATCCCTCCAATATGGTCTTCTCTAAATTATCATGACGTTTAATGTGGCCAAAATATTTAAGTTTTCTCTCTTTAATCCTCTTTACTAGCCAGCCTTCATCAATATTAAGCTCTTGCAGTATAGATATATTTGTTCGTTTTTGTGTCCACGATATTTGGAGAACTCTTCTATAGCATTTACATTCAAAGGCATTTATGTGCTTCTCAGCTGTTTTGTTAAGTGTCCAGGTCTCACAGGCATATGTTGCGATGGGAAAGATGCATGCCCTTAAAAATCTTATTTGTGTGGTTCTGTCTGCTCCTCTCCACAGATTCTTTATTTGTTTTACTTTCTGAAGAGCAATAGATGTCCTCCTTTTAATTTCCCTCATTGTATCTCCATTATTAGTTAGTAGTGATCCAAGATATTCAAAACTCTCCACTTCTTCCAGTTTTTCCTCATTGATACATATTTCAGTTGCCTTGTTTGTTTTATCAGTTGTCATCACTTTAGTTTTCTTTGCATTAAGATAGAAGTTCTGCTCTTCGCTGTTCTTGCGGACTGACATAATCAGTTTTTCCATTCCTTCTTGTGTTGTGGACAGCAATACTGTGTCATCAGCATATCTAATCTCTGGTATTTCATAACCTCCAACTGTTATGGCATCGTAATATTCTTTGTCTACATCTTCTCTAACATTCCTCATTATATTTTCAGTATACAAGTTAAATAAGTAGGGTGACAATATGCACCCCTGACGGACCCCTTGTTTTATGTCAAACCAACTTGTTGTTTCACCATTTATTCTTACTGCTGCTTGTTGGTCTAAATACAGCAGTGATGTTAATTGTATCAAATGTGTTGGAAATCCCATTTTTTCCATTATTGCCCAAAGTTTCTGGTGTTGTACACAATCAAATGCCTTTGAGTAGTCTATAAAGGATAAATATAGATTCACATTAAACTCCCTGCATTTCTCTATTATTAATCTTAGATTGAATATATGATCTCTTGATCCTCTTCCTTGCCTGAAGCCAGCTTGGACCATATTGACTTCTTCTTCTATTTTCTTTCGAAGTCTACCCATTATGATTTTTAACAGAATTTTACTGGCATGACTAATCAGGGCAACAGTTCTGTAGTTGGTGCATAATTTCAGGTTACCCTGTTTTGGCAGTGGAATGAATACAGTTCTTTTCCATTCTTTTGGCCAAATACCTGAATGCCATATCTTTTTACATAGTGCATGATAGATTGTTGCACATTCCTTTCCTCCTGTTTTGTTAAGTGTCCAGGTCTCACAGGCATATGTTGCGATGGGAAAGATGCATGCCCTTAAAAATCTTATTTGTGTGGTTCTGTCTGCTCCTCTCCACAGATTCTTTATTTGTTTTACTTTCTGAAGAGCAATAGATGTCCTCCTTTTAATTTCCCTCATTGTATCTCCATTATTAGTTAGTAGTGATCCAAGATATTCAAAACTCTCCACTTCTTCCAGTTTTTCCTCATTGATACATATTTCAGTTGCCTTGTTTGTTTTATCAGTTGTCATCACTTTAGTTTTCTTTGCATTAAGATAGAAGTTCTGCTCTTCGCTGTTCTTGCGGACTGACATAATCAGTTTTTCCATTCCTTCTTGTGTTGTGGACAGCAATACTGTGTCATCAGCATATCTAATCTCTGGTATTTCATAACCTCCAACTGTTATGGCATCGTAATATTCTTTGTCTACATCTTCTCTAACATTCCTCATTATATTTTCAGTATACAAGTTAAATAAGTAGGGTGACAATATGCACCCCTGACGGACCCCTTGTTTTATGTCAAACCAACTTGTTGTTTCACCATTTATTCTTACTGCTGCTTGTTGGTCTAAATACAGCAGTGATGTTAATTGTATCAAATGTGTTGGAAATCCCATTTTTTCCATTATTGCCCAAAGTTTCTGGTGTTGTACACAATCAAATGCCTTTGAGTAGTCTATAAAGGATAAATATAGATTCACATTAAACTCCCTGCATTTCTCTATTATTAATCTTAGATTGAATATATGATCTCTTGATCCTCTTCCTTGCCTGAAGCCAGCTTGGACCATATTGACTTCTTCTTCTATTTTCTTTCGAAGTCTACCCATTATGATTTTTAACAGAATTTTACTGGCATGACTAATCAGGGCAACAGTTCTGTAGTTGGTGCATAATTTCAGGTTACCCTGTTTTGGCAGTGGAATGAATACAGTTCTTTTCCATTCTTTTGGCCAAATACCTGAATGCCATATCTTTTTACATAGTGCATGATAGATTGTTGCACATTCCTTTCCTCCTGCTTTAATAAATTCAGCGGTTATCTCATCACATCCTGGTGATTTACCATTTTTCAGACTCTTTATTGCCCATAAAACTTCTTCCATTGTCGGCTCGGGTTCTTTCTCCTGCAATAATAATTCACACTGTTGATTTCTGCTTCCACAGTCGGTTGTTTCATACATTCTTTTGCAATAGTCCTTCCATCTTTCCAGAATTTCCTCTGTCTCTGTCAGGGTATTCCCCATCTCATCACAAATTACATTTAGCTTAGGTGTGACATTTCTCGTCAATGTCTTCATTTCTTTAAACATTTCACTATCTCTTCCACACCTCTGATGTTCTTCTATTCTTTCACAACAATCTTGTATGTATTGTTTTTTGTCTTTTCTTATGTTTCTTCGTACTTCTTTTGTTAAAGTTTTATATTTATCTTTGTTGTTGTTTGTCACTCTCCACTGTGTCTTCATTTCTCTACATTGTTTTATCAGTTCTAGTGTACCTGCTGTGATCCATCCATTCTTTTGTGTTTTCTTTACTGGAACCATGTCTTTAGCTGTTGTTACTAAAATATCTTTGGCCTGCGTAGCCAATTCATCTGGTGTCATCTCTTCCTGTACAGCCATCAGGATTTCGAAACGGTTCTTCACTTCTATACCGTATTGTTCTGGTATATTTGTAAGGTCAAAGCGGAGTGGTCTTGATCCCATAACTATCTTTTTTATCTTTATCTTCATGTCTGCTATTAATAACTCATGGTCCGTGTCACAATAAGCACCTGGCAAAGTTTTTGCTGATGTTATGCTGGACCTCCACCTTCTCTGCACTAAAATGTAATCTATTTGATTCCTGGTTTTCCCATCAGGTGATGTCCATGTGTAAAGTCTTCTTGGATGTTGTTTAAAAAGTGTGTTAGCGATCATTAGCTCATTTTCCATACAAAACGCCATTAGATTGTCACCTGCATTTCTGTGTCCTATGCTAAATTTCCCTACAACATGTCCTTCATCTTCTGCTCTTTCTGTACCAATTTTTGCATTAAAATCACCCATTATAAATACAATATCATTTTTCCGTACCTGGTCCATTGTCGTCTGCAGTGTGTTATAAAAATGTTCTACTTCATCTTCTTCTGCTGCTGATGTAGGTGCATATACCTGGATGACTGTTACATTTCTAGGAATGCCCTTAAGTCTGATTGTTAGGATTCTATCACTTACTGGATTGTAACCTAGTAATGCTTTTGATGTTGATTTGTCCAAATAAAAAGCCACTCCATTCTTTCCTCCTACTTCTCCGCCAGAATATATAAATATATTATCATTCTCGCTCTTAAAGTGTCCTGATCCTTTCCATCGATGTTCGCAGATTCCCAAAATGTGTATCCGCGTTCTTTTCATCTCGTCACTTATTACTTGATATTTTCCCTCATACATACTTCTTACATTCCATGTTCCTACTCTTATTTTTCTTTTTAGTTTGATACAGGGGTTTTCCTTGGTAACACCGTCAGGATTTTGTCCGTCATCACAATTACTAGTACCGACCTCTGCCTCACACTCTTCCCCAGTGTTAAAATTAGATCTATCTGGCCTGGGGGACTCACCACCAGATCTTTTTCCTATTTGACTTTCCATGATTGCTGCTTGGGTTTCTTGGTATGTTTCCAGAAGGTAGTTTACCATTGCTTTCCTTCCGGGCAGTGACTGTACTAGTCAGTGATCGTAGCCATTGTCCCTACATTGAGATCATCTGCCTACCATCATAGAATGGTGACCATAACCAACATTATCTGTCAGCTGCTCTCCCATTCCATCCACCACCTGCTCCCATGGCTTCACGTCACCCTGATCGGGGGGCTATACGGGTACTCCACCTTGCCCAAGGGTGTCCCGTAGACTGACGGAGGTAAGGAGGCGTCTTACTTCTCCTTTCAGTATATTAACTCTCACAATAACTAACTACACGTAACAATATATTAACTCTCACAATAACTAACTACACGTAACAATATATTAACTCTCACAATAACTAACTACACGTAACAATATATTAACTCTCACAATAACTAACTACACGTAACAATATATTAACTCTCACATTAACTAACTTTATGTACAGATAGTATCATTAACTAACTTTATGTACAGATAGTATCATTAACTAACTTTATGTACAGATAGTATAATTAACTGACTGTATGTACAGATAGTATCATTAACTAACTGTATGTAGAGATAGTATCATTAACTAGCTGTTTGTAGAGATAGTATCATTAACTAACTTTATGTACAGATAGTATCATTAACTAACTTTATGTACAGATAATATCATTAACTAACTTTATGTACAGATAATATCATTAACTAACTTTATGTACAGATAGTATCATTAACTAACTTTATCATTAGCAATTTTCCTCTATTTTCATTTTATAAAGTGACTCTTCACTTTGACTGTTCTAAAACTCCTCTGCTTCACTGACTGTCCTAAACAGTCAGAAAGTACACTCCTGTACTTTCATGACTGTCCCAACTCTCTTCTACTCTGATGACTGTCCTAATTCTCCTCTACTCTGTCCTAACTTTCCTCTACTCTGATGACTGTCCTAATTCTCCTCTACTCTGTCCTAACTTTCCTCTACTCTGATGACTGTCCTAATTCTCCTCTACTCTGTCCTAAATTTCCTCTATTCTGATGAATGTCCTAAATTTCCTCTACTCTGATGAATGTCCTAAATTTCCTCTACTCTGATGAATGTCCTAAATTTCCTCTACTCTGATGAATGTCCTAAATTTCCTCTACTCTGATGAATGTCCTAAATTTCCTCTACTCTAATGACTGTTCTAAATCTCTTCTACTCTAATGACTGTTCTAAATCTCTTCTACTCTAATGACTGTTCTAAATCTCTTCTACTCTAATGACTGTTCTAAATCTCTTCTACTCTAATGACTGTTCTAAATCTCTTCTACTCTAATGACTGTTCTAAATCTCTTCTACTCTGATGACTGTCTTAGCTCTCTTCTACTCTAATGACTGTTCTAAATCTCTTCTACTCTAATGACTGTTCTAAATCTCTTCTACTCTGATGACTGTTCTAAATCTCTTCTACTCTGATGACTGTTCTAAATCTCTTCTACTCTGATGACTGTTCTAAATCTCTTCTACTCTAATGACTGTTCTAAATCTCTTCTACTCTAATGACTGTTCTAAATCTCTTCTACTCTGATGACTGTTCTAAATCTCTTCTACTCTAATGACTGTTCTAAATCTCTTCTACTCTAATGACTGTTCTAAATCTCTTCTACTCTAATGACTGTTCTAAATCTTTTCTACTCTAATGACTGTTCTAAATCTCTTCTACTCTAATGACTGTTCTAAATCTCTTCTACTCTAATGACTGTCCTAACTCTCTTCTACTCTGATGACTGTCTTAACTCTCCTCCACTCTGATGACTGTCCTAGCTCTCTTCTATTCTGATGACTGTCCTAGCTCTCTTCTATTCTGATGACTGTCTTAGCTCTCTTCTAATCTGATGACTGTCCTAGCTCTCTTCTATTCTGATGACTGTCCTAGCTCTCTTCTATTCTGATGACTGTCCTAGCTCTCTTCTATTCTGATGACTGTCCTAGCTCTCTTCTATTCTGATGACTGTCTTAGCTCTCTTCTAATCTGATGACTGTCCTAGCTCTCTTCTATTCTGATGACTGTCCTAGCTCTCTTCTATTCTGATGACTGTTCTAAAACTCCTCTGCTTCACTGACTGTCCTAAACAGTCAGAAAGTACACTCCTGTACTTTCATGACTGTCCCAACTCTCTTCTACTCTGATGAATGTCCTAAATTTCCTCTACTCTGTCCTAACTTTCCTCTACTCTGATGACTGTCCTAATTCTCCTCTACTCTGTCCTAACTTTCCTCTACTCTGATGACTGTCCTAATTCTCCTCTACTCTGTCCTAAATTTCCTCTATTCTGATGAATGTCCTAAATTTCCTCTACTCTGATGAATGTCCTAAATTTCCTCTACTCTGATGAATGTCCTAAATTTCCTCTACTCTGATGAATGTCCTAAATTTCCTCTACTCTGATGAATGTCCTAAATTTCCTCTACTCTAATGACTGTTCTAAATCTCTTCTACTCTAATGACTGTTCTAAATCTCTTCTACTCTAATGACTGTTCTAAATCTCTTCTACTCTAATGACTGTTCTAAATCTCTTCTACTCTAATGACTGTTCTAAATCTCTTCTACTCTAATGACTGTTCTAAATCTCTTCTACTCTGATGACTGTCTTAGCTCTCTTCTACTCTAATGACTGTTCTAAATCTCTTCTACTCTAATGACTGTTCTAAATCTCTTCTACTCTGATGACTGTTCTAAATCTCTTCTACTCTGATGACTGTTCTAAATCTCTTCTACTCTGATGACTGTTCTAAATCTCTTCTACTCTAATGACTGTTCTAAATCTCTTCTACTCTAATGACTGTTCTAAATCTCTTCTACTCTGATGACTGTTCTAAATCTCTTCTACTCTAATGACTGTTCTAAATCTCTTCTACTCTAATGACTGTTCTAAATCTCTTCTACTCTAATGACTGTTCTAAATCTTTTCTACTCTAATGACTGTTCTAAATCTCTTCTACTCTAATGACTGTTCTAAATCTCTTCTACTCTAATGACTGTCCTAACTCTCTTCTACTCTGATGACTGTCTTAACTCTCCTCCACTCTGATGACTGTCCTAGCTCTCTTCTATTCTGATGACTGTCCTAGCTCTCTTCTATTCTGATGACTGTCTTAGCTCTCTTCTATTCTGATGACTGTCCTAGCTCTCTTCTATTCTGATGACTGTCCTAGCTCTCTTCTATTCTGATGACTGTCCTAGCTCTCTTCTATTCTGATGACTGTCCTAGCTCTCTTCTATTCTGATGACTGTCTAGCTCTCTTCTTTCTTTCTTTCTTTCTTTCTTTCTTTCTTTCTTTCTTTCTTTCTTTCTTTCTTTCTTTCTTTCTTTCTTTCTTTCTTTCTTTCTTTCTTTCTTTCTTTCTTTCTTTCTTTCTTTCTTTCTTTCTTTCTTTCTTTCTTTCTTTCTTTCTTTCTTTCTTTCTTTCTTTCTTTCTTTCTTTCTTTCTTTCTTTCTTTCTTTCTTTCTTTCTTTCTTTCTTTCTTTCTTTCTTTCTTTCTTTCTTTCTTTCTTTCTTTCTTTCTTTCTTTCTTTCTTTCTTTCTTTCTTTCTTTCTTTCTTTCTTTCTTTCTTTCTTTCTTTCTTTCTTTCTTTCTTTCTTTCTTTCTTTCTTTCTTTCTTTCTTTCTTTCTTTCTTTCTTTCTTTCTTTCTTTCTTTCTTTCTTTCTTTCTTTCTTTCTTTCTTTCTTTCTTTCTTTCTTTCTTTCTTTCTTTCTTTCTTTCTTTCTTTCTTTCTTTCTTTCTTTCTTTCTTTCTTTCTTTCTTTCTTTCTTTCTTTCTTTCTTTCTTTCTTTCTTTCTTTCTTTCTTTCTTTCTTTCTTTCTTTCTTTCTTTCTTTCTTTCTTTCTTTCTTTCTTTCTTTCTTTCTTTCTTTCTTTCTTTCTTTCTTTCTTTCTTTCTTTCTTTCTTTCTTTCTTTCTTTCTTTCTTTCTTTCTTTCTTTCTTTCTTTCTTTCTTTCTTTCTTTCTTTCTTTCTTTCTTTCTTTCTTTCTTTCTTTCTTTCTTTCTTTCTTTCTTTCTTTCTTTCTTTCTTTCTTTCTTTCTTTCTTTCTTTCCTTCTTTCTTTCTTTCTTTCTTTCTTTCTTTCTTTCTTTCCTTCTTTCTTTCTTTCTTTCTTTCTTTCTTTCTTTCCTTCTTTCTTTCTTTCCTTCTTTCTTTCTTTCTTTCTTTCTTTCTTTCTTTCTTTCTTTCCTTCCTTCAAATGCCAATGGGACCGACCTATTAGTCTAATGATCAGTGTGATGAGAAGAGAGACAAGAAAATGATGAATTGTGATTTTTTTTTAATGTCCCGAGACTTAGACTATGAAACTGCCATCCCATGTTTTTTCTTAGGCTCCGCTACGGTAGGGAGTGCTTGTTCTTATTATTAAAGACATATCATCAAATTATAATTCCAAGAGGAAGTGACTCTCCCTAACCTCTGTCAAGCCTTCTCAACAGGTTAGTATCCACACCTGCACAGACACAAGTCAGACCAGCAGACCGTCTGCTCCACACCTGCACAGACACAAGTCAGACCAGCAGACCGTCTGCTCCACACCTGCACAGACACAAGTCAGACCAGCAGACCGTCTGCTCCACACCTGCACAGACACAAGTCAGACCAGCAGACCGTCTGCTCCACACCTGTCATGTACATAACATCCAGTAAACTTCTCTCCATCTGTACTACACCAGCTAAATTCACTGAAGTATGAGCACAATCTTGACTCATCACCAACACACACAATACTGACTCATTAATCAACACAGTCTGGGACGCATCACTCAACACAATCTGGGACTCATCAATTCAGTACACTCTAGGACTCATCTGTCATGGTGGATACCTGTGTCTCTAGTCATCTGTCATGGTGGATACTTGTGTCTCTAGTCACCTGTCAGGCTGGATACCTGTGTCTCTAGTCACCTGTCTGAATGGATACCTGTGTCTCTAGTCACCTGTCTGAATGGATACCTGTGTCTCTAGTCACCTGTCTGAATGGATACCTGTGTCTCTAGTCATCTGTCATGGTGGATACCTGTGTCTCTAGTCACCTGTCAGGCTGGATACCTGTGTCTCTAGTCACCTGTCTGAATGGATACCTGTGTCTCTAGTCATCTGTCATGGTGGATACTTGTGTCTCTAGTCACCTGTCAGGCTGGATACCTGTGTCTCTAGTCACCTGTCTGAATGGATACCTGTGTCTCTAGTCACCTGTCAGGCTGGATACCTGTGTCTCTAGTCACCTGTCTGAATGGATACCTGTGTCTCTAGTCACCTGTCAGGCTGGATACCTGTGTCTCTAGTCACTTGTCATGGTGGATACTTGTGTCTCTAGTCACCTGTTATGGTGGATACCTGTGTCTCTAGTCACTTGTCATGGTGGATACTTGTGTCTCTAGTCACCTGTCAGGCTGGATACCTGTGTCTCTAGTCACCTGTCAGGCTGGATACCTGTGTCTCTAGTCATCTGTCATGGTGGATACTTGTGTCTCTAGTCACCTGTCTGAATGGATACCTGTGTCTCTAGTCACCTGTCAGGCTGGATACCTGTGTCTCTAGTCACCTGTCAGGCTGGATACCTGTGTCTCTAGTCATCTGTCATGGTGGATACTTGTGTCTCTAGTCACCTGTCATGGTGGATACTTGTGTCTCTAGTCACCTGTCATGGTGGATACCTGTGTCTCTAGTCACCTGTCAGGCTGGATACCTGTGTCTCTAGTCACCTGTCAGGCTGGATACCTGTGTCTCTAGTCACCTGTCATGGTGGATACTTGTGTCTCTAGTCACCTGTCATGGTGGATACCTGTGTCTCTAGTCACTTGTCATGGTGGATACCTGTGTCTCTAGTCACCTGTTATGGTGGATACCTGTGTCTCTAGTCATCTGTCATGGTGGATACCTGTGTCTCTAGTCACCTGTCATGGTGGATACCTGTGTCTCTAGTCACCTGTTATGGTGGATACCTGTGTCTCTAGTCACCTGTCTGAATGGATACCTGTGTCTCTAGTCACCTGTCTGAATGGATACCTGTGTCTCTAGTCACCTGTCAGGCTGGATACCTGTGTCTCTAGTCACCTGTCAGGCTGGATACCTGTGTCTCTAGTCACCTGTCAGGCTGGATACCTGTGTCTCTAGTCACCTGTTATGGTGGATACCTGTGTCTCTAGTCACCTATCATGGTGGATACTTGTGTCTCTAGTCATCTGTCATGATGGATACCTGTGTCTCTAGTCACTTGTCATGGTGGATATCTGTGTCTCTAGTCATCTGTCATGGTGGATACCTGTGTCTCTAGTCATCTGTCATGGTGGATACCTGTGTCTCTAGTCACCTGTTATGGTGGATACCTGTGTCTCTAGTCATCTGTCATGGTGGATACCTGTGTCTCTAGTCACCTGTCAGGCTGGATACCTGTGTCTCTAGTCACCTGTCAGGCTGGATACCTGTGTCACTTGGTCTTGTCTCTAATCATGTGTTTTTCAAGTTGTCATTATGTTTTATTTCTACCAGTTTCATCTCTTCTTTCTTTCTTTCTTTCTTTCTTTCTTTCTTTCTTTCTTTCCTTCCTTCAAATGCCAATGGGACCGACCTATTAGTCTAATGATCAGTGTGATGAGAAGAGAGACAAGAAAATGATGAATTGTGATTTTTTTTTAATGTCCCGAGACTTAGACTATGAAACTGCCATCCCATGTTTTTTCTTAGGCTCCGCTACGGTAGGGAGTGCTTGTTCTTATTATTAAAGACATATCATCAAATTATAATTCCAAGAGGAAGTGACTCTCCCTAACCTCTGTCAAGCCTTCTCAACAGGTTAGTATCCACACCTGCACAGACACAAGTCAGACCAGCAGACCGTCTGCTCCACACCTGCACAGACACAAGTCAGACCAGCAGACCGTCTGCTCCACACCTGCCCAGACACAAGCCAGACCAGCAGACCGTCTGCTCCACACCTTCCCAGACACAAGCCAGACCAGCAGACCGTCTGCTCCACACCTGTCATGTACATAACATCCAGTAAACTTCTCTCCATCTGTCCTAACTCTCTTCTACTCTGATGACTGTCCTAACTCTCTTCTACTCTGATGACTGTCCTAACTCTCTTCTACTCTGATGACTGTCCTAACTCTCTTCTACTCTGATGACTGTCCTAGCTCTCTTCTACTCTGATGACTGTCCTAGCTCTCTTCTACTCTGATGACTGTCCTAGCTCTCTTCTACTCTGATGACTGTCCTAACTCTCTTCTATTCTGATGACTGTCCTAGCTCTCCTCTACCCTGATGACTGTCCTAGCTCTCCTCTTCTCTGATGACTGTCCTAGCTCTCCTCTACTCTGATGACTGTCTTAACTTACCTCTACACTGGTTACTAGGTGACTGTCCTAACTGGTCTGCTTGTGTGTCCGGCAGGGTTGTCACTCCCTGGGCAGCCAGTAAGACTTCGGTCAAGATTTATGAGTGTCAGCAAAGGAAGACAGCAACGAAAGACTGACCGTCGTAGTCCACAAGTCAAGCTTTCCGTGGATGAGTTTTATCATTCACCTGTCAGGGTGAGTACTTTAGTCTCTAATCACCTGTCATAGTGGGTACCATTGTCTCTAACCACCTGTCATGCTGGATACCTGTGTCTCTAGTCACCTGTCAGGCTGGATACCTGTGTCTCTAGTCACCTGTCATGGTGGATACTTGTGTCTCTAGTCACCTGTCATGGTGGATACCTGTGTCTCTAGTCACTTGTCATGGTGGATACCTGTGTCTCTAGTCACCTGTAATGGTGGATACCTGTGTCTCTAGTCATCTGTCATGGTGGATACCTGTGTCTCTAGTCACCTGTCATGGTGGATACCTGTGTCTCTAGTCACCTGTTATGGTGGATACCTGTCTCTCTAGTCACCTGTCTGAATGGATACCTGTGTCTCTAGTCACCTGTCTGAATGGATACCTGTGTCTCTAGTCACCTGTCAGGCTGGATACCTGTGTCTCTAGTCACCTGTCAGGCTGGATACCTGTGTCTCTAGTCACCTGTCAGGCTGGATACCTGTGTCTCTAGTCACCTGTTATGGTGGATGCCTGTGTCTCTAGTCACCTATCATGGTGGATACTTGTGTCTCTAGTCATCTGTCATGATGGATACCTGTGTCTCTAGTCACTTGTCATGGTGGATATCTGTGTCTCTAGTCATCTGTCATGGTGGATACCTGTGTCTCTAGTCATCTGTCATGGTGGATACCTGTGTCTCTAGTCACCTGTTATGGTGGATACCTGTGTCTCTAGTCATCTGTCATGGTGGATACCTGTGTCTCTAGTCACCTGTCAGGCTGGATACCTGTGTCTCTAGTCACCTGTCAGGCTGGATACCTGTGTCACTTGGTCTTGTCTCTAATCATGTGTTTTTCAAGTTGTCATTATGTTTTATTTCTACCAGTTTCATCTCTTCTTTCTTTCTTTCTTTCTTTCTTTCTTTCTTTCTTTCTTTCTTTCTTCCTTCAAATGCCAATGGGACCGACCTATTAGTCTAATGATCAGTGTGATGAGAAGAGAGACAAGAAAATGATGAATTGTGATTTTTTTTTAATGTCCCGAGACTTAGACTATGAAACTGCCATCCCATGTTTTTTCTTAGGCTCCGCTACGGTAGGGAGTGCTTGTTCTTATTATTAAAGACATATCATCAAATTATAATTCCAAGAGGAAGTGACTCTCCCTAACCTCTGTCAAGCCTTCTCAACAGGTTAGTATCCACACCTGCACAGACACAAGTCAGACCAGCAGACCGTCTGCTCCACACCTGCACAGACACAAGTCAGACCAGCAGACCGTCTGCTCCACACCTTCCCAGACACAAGCCAGACCAGCAGACTGTCTGCTCCACACCTTCCCAGACACAAGCCAGACCAGCAGACCGTCTGCTCCACACCTGTCATGTACATAACATCCAGTAAACTTCTCTCCATCTGTCCTAACTCTCTTCTATTCTGATGACTGTCCTAGCTCTCCTCTACTCTGATGACTGTCCTAGCTCTCTTCTACTCTGATGACTGTCCTAGCTCTCTTCTACTCTGATGACTGTCCTAACTCTCTTCTATTCTGATGACTGTCCTAGCTCTCCTCTACCCTGATGACTGTCCTAGCTCTCCTCTTCTCTGATGACTGTCCTAGCTCTCCTCTACTCTGATGACTGTCTTAACTTACCTCTACACTGGTTACTAGGTGACTGTCCTAACTGGTCTGCTTGTGTGTCCGGCAGGGTTGTCACTCCCTGGGCAGCCAGTAAGACTTCGGTCAAGATTTATGAGTGTCAGCAAAGGAAGACAGCAACGAAAGACTGACCGTCGTAGTCCACAAGTCAAGCTTTCCGTGGATGAGTTTTATCATTCACCTGTCAGGGTGAGTACTTTAGTCTCTAATCACCTGTCATAGTGGGTACCATTGTCTCTAACCACCTGTCATGCTGGATACCTGTGTCTCTAGTCACCTGTCAGGCTGGATACCTGTGTCTCTAGTCACCTGTCATGGTGGATACTTGTGTCTCTAGTCACCTGTCATGGTGGATACCTGTGTCTCTAGTCACTTGTCATGGTGGATACCTGTGTCTCTAGTCACCTGTAATGGTGGATACCTGTGTCTCTAGTCATCTGTCATGGTGGATACCTGTGTCTCTAGTCACCTGTCATGGTGGATACCTGTGTCTCTAGTCACCTGTTATGGTGGATACCTGTCTCTCTAGTCACCTGTCTGAATGGATACCTGTGTCTCTAGTCACCTGTCTGAATGGATACCTGTGTCTCTAGTCACCTGTCAGGCTGGATACCTGTGTCTCTAGTCACCTGTCAGGCTGAATACCTGTGTCTCTAGTCACCTGTCAGGCTGGATACCTGTGTCTCTAGTCACCTGTTATGGTGGATGCCTGTGTCTCTAGTCACCTATCATGGTGGATACTTGTGTCTCTAGTCATCTGTCATGATGGATACCTGTGTCTCTAGTCACTTGTCATGGTGGATATCTGTGTCTCTAGTCATCTGTCATGGTGGATACCTGTGTCTCTAGTCATCTGTCATGGTGGATACCTGTGTCTCTAGTCACCTGTTATGGTGGATACCTGTGTCTCTAGTCATCTGTCATGGTGGATACCTGTGTCTCTAGTCACCTGTCAGGCTGGATACCTGTGTCTCTAGTCACCTGTCAGGCTGGATACCTGTGTCACTTGGTCTTGTCTCTAATCATGTGTTTTTCAAGTTGTCATTATGTTTTATTTCTACCAGTTTCATCTCTTCTTTCTTTCTTTCTTTCTTTCTTTCTTTCTTTCTTTCCTTCCTTCAAATGCCAATGGGACCGACCTATTAGTCTAATGATCAGTGTGATGAGAAGAGAGACAAGAAAATGATGAATTGTGATTTTTTTTTAATGTCCCGAGACTTAGACTATGAAACTGCCATCCCATGTTTTTTCTTAGGCTCCGCTACGGTAGGGAGTGCTTGTTCTTATTATTAAAGACATATCATCAAATTATAATTCCAAGAGGAAGTGACTCTCCCTAACCTCTGTCAAGCCTTCTCAACAGGTTAGTATCCACACCTGCACAGACACAAGTCAGACCAGCAGACCGTCTGCTCCACACCTGCACAGACACAAGTCAGACCAGCAGACCGTCTGCTCCACACCTGCCCAGACACAAGCCAGACCAGCAGACTGTCTGCTCCACACCTTCCCAGACACAAGCCAGACCAGCAGACCGTCTGCTCCACACCTGTCATGTACATAACATCCAGTAAACTTCTCTCCATCTGTACTACACCAGCTAAATTCACTGAAGTATGAGCACAATCTTGACTCATCACCAACACACACAATACTGACTCATTAATCAACACAGTCTGGGACGCATCACTCAACACAATCTGGGACTCATCAATTCAGTACACTCTAGGACTCATCACGCAACACAATCTGGGACTCATCAATTCAGTACACTCTAGGACTCATCACTCAACACAATCTGGGACTCATCAATTCAGTACAATCTAGGACTCATCACTCAACACAGTCTGGAGTCATCACTCAAAATAGTCTGGGACTCACCACTCAACATTGTCTGGGACACACCACTCAATACAATCTGGACTCATCATTCAACACAATCTGGACTCATCGTTCAACACAGTCTGGACATCACTCAACACAATCTGGATACTTGTGTCTCTAGTCACCTGTCATGGTGGATACCTGTGTCTCTAGTCACTTGTCATGGTGGATACCTGTGTCTCTAGTCACCTGTAATGGTGGATACCTGTGTCTCTAGTCATCTGTCATGGTGGATACCTGTGTCTCTAGTCACCTGTCATGGTGGATACCTGTGTCTCTAGTCACCTGTTATGGTGGATACCTGTCTCTCTAGTCACCTGTCTGAATGGATACCTGTGTCTCTAGTCACCTGTCTGAATGGATACCTGTGTCTCTAGTCACCTGTCAGGCTGGATACCTGTGTCTCTAGTCACCTGTCAGGCTGAATACCTGTGTCTCTAGTCACCTGTCAGGCTGGATACCTGTGTCTCTAGTCACCTGTTATGGTGGATGCCTGTGTCTCTAGTCACCTATCATGGTGGATACTTGTGTCTCTAGTCATCTGTCATGATGGATACCTGTGTCTCTAGTCACTTGTCATGGTGGATATCTGTGTCTCTAGTCATCTGTCATGGTGGATACCTGTGTCTCTAGTCATCTGTCATGGTGGATACCTGTGTCTCTAGTCACCTGTTATGGTGGATACCTGTGTCTCTAGTCATCTGTCATGGTGGATACCTGTGTCTCTAGTCACCTGTCAGGCTGGATACCTGTGTCTCTAGTCACCTGTCAGGCTGGATACCTGTGTCACTTGGTCTTGTCTCTAATCATGTGTTTTTCAAGTTGTCATTATGTTTTATTTCTACCAGTTTCATCTCTTCTTTCTTTCTTTCTTTCTTTCTTTCTTTCTTTCTTTCCTTCCTTCAAATGCCAATGGGACCGACCTATTAGTCTAATGATCAGTGTGATGAGAAGAGAGACAAGAAAATGATGAATTGTGATTTTTTTTTAATGTCCCGAGACTTAGACTATGAAACTGCCATCCCATGTTTTTTCTTAGGCTCCGCTACGGTAGGGAGTGCTTGTTCTTATTATTAAAGACATATCATCAAATTATAATTCCAAGAGGAAGTGACTCTCCCTAACCTCTGTCAAGCCTTCTCAACAGGTTAGTATCCACACCTGCACAGACACAAGTCAGACCAGCAGACCGTCTGCTCCACACCTGCACAGACACAAGTCAGACCAGCAGACCGTCTGCTCCACACCTGCCCAGACACAAGCCAGACCAGCAGACTGTCTGCTCCACACCTTCCCAGACACAAGCCAGACCAGCAGACCGTCTGCTCCACACCTGTCATGTACATAACATCCAGTAAACTTCTCTCCATCTGTACTACACCAGCTAAATTCACTGAAGTATGAGCACAATCTTGACTCATCACCAACACACACAATACTGACTCATTAATCAACACAGTCTGGGACGCATCACTCAACACAATCTGGGACTCATCAATTCAGTACACTCTAGGACTCATCACGCAACACAATCTGGGACTCATCAATTCAGTACACTCTAGGACTCATCACTCAACACAATCTGGGACTCATCAATTCAGTACAATCTAGGACTCATCACTCAACACAGTCTGGAGTCATCACTCAAAATAGTCTGGGACTCACCACTCAACATTGTCTGGGACACACCACTCAATACAATCTGGACTCATCATTCAACACAATCTGGACTCATCGTTCAACACAGTCTGGACATCACTCAACACAATCTGGACTCAACAATCCACATAGTCTGGGACTCATCATTCCACACAATCAGGCGTCACTGACTTTCAACCGATGGATTATGTTATGTCCAGTTCTGACAGGCTCCTTCCTAACTGTGTCCCAATGTCCCAGTGTCCCAGTGGCTGCTTGGAGGTCGTCCTGCAGCAGTCTGGAGTCTGTGTCATGCTTGAGACAGGGCCAGTGAACATCATCTACATGGTATGTGACAAGTTCTTGGTGATGCCTTACATGGTATGTGACAAGTTCTTGGTGATGCCTTACATGGTATGTGACAAGTTCTTGGTGATGCCTTACATGGTATGTGACAAGTTCTTGGTGATGCCTTACATGGTATGTGACAAGTTCTTGGTGATGCCTTACATGGTATGTGACAAGTTCTTGGTGATGCCTTACATGGTATGTGACAAATTCTTGGTGATGCCTTACATGGTATGTGACAAGTTCTTGGTGATGCTTTACACAACAAAGTTCTGTCAAGTTTCCTTAAACCGATAGTTGGTTCTGTGGTTGACCGTTATATTGATTTCAAGTGTCTATCAGTATCACTACATCAAGTTCTATCTGTATGACTCCTATAGCATGGACAACTTTCTGTTCAGTCAAATGATGTCTAATCAGCTTTCAATATCAATTCATGAACAAACAAAAAAAGAGGTAACGTGAATCACCTGTGTTAATGTGTAAACCAACTTTTCAGTGCAGATCTTTTCCAGGTACCGGGGAGAAAAAGATTATTGTGACTCATTGCAAGAGTTTATTTCTAGTTTTTTCATGTGAATACAAAAATGTTTCTGTGGATGTGTTCATGTGGATACAAAGATGTTTCTGTGAATGTGTTCATGTGGATACAAAAATGTTTCTGTGAATGTGTTCATGTGGATACAAAAATGTTTCTGTGGATGTGTTCATGTGGATACAAAAATGTTTCTGTGGATGTGTTCATGGAAGAATTGTATAAATTTTCTTTGTGATAAAATAAACATCAGAGATCAAATTGCTTAACTTTGTGTGACTTCATTGGAACCAAACAACACTTCATTCTTTCGTATCGTTCTGGGGGCAGAGATTCGTCAGCTTTTCTATAAATTTTCTACATTTCAAAATGAACAACTTTAACGGAAAACCAAGCTCAGCAAGTATGTTTTACGTCAGATACGTTTCATTCAGTCAGTCCTTTGCGGAACTTTCCTTCCTAACAGCTCTCCTGTAGGCCTCTCGGCCAGTCAGTCATTTGCATGTCCCTTGCGGAACTTTGCCTCCCTAACAGCTCTCCTGTAGGCCTCTCGGCCAGTCAGTCATTTGCATGTCCCTTGCGGAACTTTGCCTCCCTAACAGCTCTCCTGTAGGCCTCTCGGCCAGTCAGTCATTTGCATGTCCCTTGCGTAACTTTGCCTCCCTAACAGCTCTCTTGTAGGCCTCTGAGTTGTAAGCAAGATGGCCTGCTGCTGATGCATCCAATTTCAGATTATAAATGATATCTTGCAGCCATCTTCGCCTTGGTCTTCCTCTCTTTCTTTTCCTTATTATGTATCCTTCCAAGACAGTCTTCTCTAGATTATCATGATATTTAAATGAGTCCAAAATATTGAAGTTTTCTCTGTTTAATCCTCTTTACTAGCCAACCTTATTCAATCTCAAGTTCTTGTAGTATGGATATATTTGTTCTTTTTTGTACCCATGATATTTGAAGAGCTCTTCTGTAACATTTACATTCAAAGGCATGTATGTGTTTTTCAGCTGTCCAGGTCTCACAGGCATATGTTGCGATGGGAAAGATGCATACTCTTAAAAATCTTATTTCTGTAGTTCTGCTCGTTCCACTCCACAGCTTCTTTCGTTGTTTTATTTTTTGAAGAGCGATAGATTTTGGCTGATACTGAGATAACCAGAAAAGTAGCAGTGCTGGAAATGGGCGCCTGACAAGGGAAATTTGCTACAGTCAAATGTCAGTCAAATCATGATTTCCAGGATATAGAACAGGTACCACACAACAGGTACCACACAACAGGTACCACACAACAGGTACCACACAACGAGTTCTGTACGCCGAATGCATTTCAGAGGCGAGCAGTGCTTGACAACAGCGACCGCTTTCTTACACTTCTGGCACGACGTAATCCTTTCATAACTTACAACTTACAATTCATCTACAAGATGTTACAGCCAATCAAATTTGTAAGAAATAAGTTACTTCGGTCTAGAGTAGTTGCAGTTCCCACCATTTTATCAAGAAATCACAGCCAAGCCAAGGGTAAGCAAAAGACGTGAAAACTGGACAGTTGCTGATTGGGGGATCATGTCTTGTTCACAGACTGTTCAGATTTTGTCATGACGTGATGGATCGCAGGATGAGGGTGCGGAGACGAAAAAATGAGTGTTTTCACACTGATAATGTGGTCCAGCATGACCACTACGGAGGTGGTTTAGTCTTACTGTGCGAAGGAATCAGCAAGTTGGTAAAACGGACCTACATGTCCTCCAAAACGGCTCAGTGACTACCTCGATGAAATCCTCGACCCTGTTGTCAGACCATACGCTAGTGCCATCAGTTCTGAGTTTATTCTTCTGGATGATAATGCGAGCCCTCATCGTGCTAGGCTAGTAGACCATACGCTAGTGCCATCAGTTCTGAGTTTATTCTTCTGGGTGATAATGCGAGCCATCTTCGCCTTGGTCTTCCTCTCTTTCTTTTCCTTATTATGTATCCTTCCAAGACAGTCTTCTCTAGATTATCATGATATTTAAATGAGTCCAAAATATTGAAGTTTTCTCTGTTTAATCCTCTTTACTAGCCAACCTTATTCAATCTCAAGTTCTTGTAGTATGGATATATTTGTTCTTTTTTGTACCCATGATATTTGAAGAGCTCTTCTGTAACATTTACATTCAAAGGCATGTATGTGTTTTTCAGCTGTCCAGGTCTCACAGGCATATGTTGCGATGGGAAAGATGCATACTCTTAAAAATCTTATTTCTGTAGTTCTGCTCGTTCCACTCCACAGCTTCTTTCGTTGTTTTATTTTTTGAAGAGCGATAGATTTTGGCTGATACTGAGATAACCAGAAAAGTAGCAGTGCTGGAAATGGGCGCCTGACAAGGGAAATTTGCTACAGTCAAATGTCAGTCAAATCATGATTTCCAGGATATAGAACAGGTACCACACAACAGGTACCACACAACAGGTACCACACAACAGGTACCACACAACGAGTTCTGTACGCCGAATGCATTTCAGAGGCGAGCAGTGCTTGACAACAGCGACCGCTTTCTTACACTTCTGGCACGACGTAATCCTTTCATAACTTACAACTTACAATTCATCTACAAGATGTTACAGCCAATCAAATTTGTAAGAAATAAGTTACTTCGGTCTAGAGTAGTTGCAGTTCCCACCATTTTATCAAGAAATCACAGCCAAGCCAAGGGTAAGCAAAAGACGTGAAAACTGGACAGTTGCTGATTGGGGGATCATGTCTTGTTCACAGACTGTTCAGATTTTGTCATGACGTGATGGATCGCAGGATGAGGGTGCGGAGACGAAAAAATGAGTGTTTTCACACTGATAATGTGGTCCAGCATGACCACTACGGAGGTGGTTTAGTCTTACTGTGCGAAGGAATCAGCAAGTTGGTAAAACGGACCTACATGTCCTCCAAAACGGCTCAGTGACTACCTCGATGAAATCCTCGACCCTGTTGTCAGACCATACGCTAGTGCCATCAGTTCTGAGTTTATTCTTCTGGATGATAATGCGAGCCCTCATCGTGCTAGGCTAGTAGACCATACGCTAGTGCCATCAGTTCTGAGTTTATTCTTCTGGGTGATAATGCGAGCCCTCATCGTGCTAGGCTAGTAGACCATACGCTAGTGCCATCAGTTCTGAGTTTATTCTTCTGGATGATAATGCGAGCCCTCATCGTGCCAGGCTAGTAGACCAATAGCTGGAAGCAGAAGCCATCTAGCACCTGGACCGGTCAGCTTGATCAGACTTAAATCCAAGCGAGCACGTCTGTGACATGCCTGGTTGTGCTGTGCGAGCCAGATTATACCAACATCGTAGCATTCAAGACCAGACTCCATTCAACAGGAGTGGGCAAGAGTTTCACAGCAGCATTTCAGAAACATCATCTGCAGCATATCAGAAACATCATCTGCAGCATTTCAGAAACATCATCTGTAGCACTTCAGACACATCATCTGCAGCATATCAGAAACATCATCTGCAGCATATCAGAAACATCATCTGCAGCATATCAGAAACATCATCTGCAGCATTTCAGAAACATCATCTGTAGCATTTCAGACACATCATCTGCAGCATATCAGAAACATCATCTGCAGCATATCAGAAACATCATCTGCAGCATATCAGAAACATCATCTGCAGCATTTCATAAACATCATCTGCAGCATTTCATAAACATCATCTACAGCATTTCAGAAACATCATCTACACATCATCTACAGCATATCAGAAACATCATCTGCAGCATGTTATAAACGTCACCTACATCGGGAGAAGGTGTTGTCAGTATGTCATCAGTGCAACAGAGGATCATTGCGCTACTAAAACCCGTTTGTTTTCTTTTTAACATTCTTGGACATGATTTTTCGACATTGGTTTTACATTGAAAATAGCGTGACATTTGAGGGGTGGGGACCTTTTGAAGTCCAGCACCGCTAGTTGGCAATCCTCTGTGTATTTCTATGTTTTCTATCCTTTTCATTGGATCTCAGTAATTTAAATTGTCATGTGACCCTGATTACATTAATTTTTAAAAGTCACACTGTGTACTTTTCCAAGAGGTCTGTAGCACGGTGTGGGTGATATGTTTTATGTATTACGTAGAGCAATTAAAGCAGGATATTTTAACACGGTGTGAGTGGTGTATGTTTTATGTATTACGTAGAGCAATTAAAGCAGGATATTTTAACATGGTGTGAGTGGTGTATGTTTTATGTATTACGTAGAGTAATTAAAGCAGGATATTTTAACACGGTGTGAGTGGTGCATGTTTTATGTATTACGTAGAGTAATTAAAGCAGGATATTTTAACACGGTGTGAGTGGTGTATGTTTTATGTGTTACGTAGAGTAATTAAAGCAGGATATTTTAACACGGTGTGAGTGGTGTATGTTTTATGTATTACGTAGAGCAATTAAAGCAGGATATTTTAACATGGTGTGAGTGGTGTATGTTTTATGTATTACGTAGAGTAATTAAAGCAGGATATTTTAACACGGTGTGAGTGGTGCATGTTTTATGTATTACGTAGAGTAATTAAAGCAGGATATTTTAACACGGTGTGAGTGGTGTATGTTTTATGTGTTACGTAGAGTAATTAAAGCAGGATATTTTAACACGGTGTGAGTGGTGCATGTTTTATGTATTACGTAGAGTAATTAAAGCAGGATATTTTAACACGGTGTGAGTGGTGTATGTTTTATGTATTACGTAGAGTAATTAAAGCAGGATATTTTAACACGGTGTGAGTGATGCATGTTTTATGTATTACGTAGAGTAATTAAAGCAGGATATTTTAACATGGTGTGAGTGGTGCATGTTTTATGTATTACGTAGAGTAATTAAAGCAGGATATTTTAACACGGTGTGAGTGGTGTATGTTTTATGTATTACGTAGAGTAATTAAAGCAGGATATTTTAACACGGTGTGAGTGGTGCATGTTTTATGTATTACGTAGAGTAATTAAAGCAGGATATTTTAACACGGTGTGAGTGGTGCATGTTTTATGTATTACGTAGAGTAATTAAAGCAGGATATTTTAACACGGTGTGAGTGGTTATGTTTTATGTATTACGTAGAGCAATTAAAGCAGGAAGGAAGCAGAGAATAATTCCAAGAACCTGGATGACTGGAGAGCCTTTATCCATGGCCTATGCTCTCAAGGGAGTGAAAGGCGATGATGATGATGATGATGATGATGATGATGATGATGATGATATGATGATGATGGTGATGGTGATGGTGATGATGATGAAGAATTAAAGCAGGACATTTTAACATGGTATGTTTAATGTATTACGTAGAGCAATTAGAGCAGGAGATTTGTGTAAAAAGCAAACAATATTGATATCCAGGTATCTGTTGTATTAATTACAAGTAAAAGCCAATAGATATGAACAAAACTGAACATAACAAAATCTTGGTATAATACATCAAAGACACATTAATATGTGACATATATATATATATATATGTACATATGTGTTTATGTGATCGAAAATCTGGCTGTATATGTGTGAAAGATGTATTATAAATGTTTATATGTGTGTATGTTGGCTGTTTTACTGCATTCACAGCATACATTTGTTTCTTTGTGTGTGTACATTGTTTTTTGTGTGCACATTTGTTTTTGTGTTTAAACTGTTTTTGTGTGTACATTGATGTTTTGTGTGTACACTTGTTTTGTGTGTGTACATTTCTTTTTTGTGTGTTTATCTGCCTTTGTATGTGTACATTTGTTTGTGTGTGTTCATTTGTTTTTGTGTACATCTGTTTTTGTGTTTACATTTGTTTTTGTGTATATTTGTTTTTTTTTTGTGTACATCTGTTTTGTATGTACATTTGCTTTGTATGTAGATTTGTGTGTGTACATTTATATTTGTGTGTGTACATTTGTTAGTTTTTGCATACATTTGTTCTTTGACTTTAAATATATTCTGCACAAAATATATGTTGTTAAATAAAGAATATGTTGTTACATAAAGTTACTTCCATATTTCAGTTAATGCTGCTTCGGGCAGGAGCCTGGGATTTCAACATTTTCCGCTTGGACAGCCTGTCTGATGGTAAGTGAAGCTGTTATAAAGAAGAAAAGAATGGTGCAGATTAAGAAAGATGGTATGATGTGTCATGTATGAAAGAAGACACATGTGATGTGTGATAAAAGACAAATATGGTGTGTGTTAAAAGACAAATATGGTGTGTGATAAAAGACAACTGTGGTGCATGATAAAAGGTATGTAGCGTGTGATAAAAGAAAAATTTGGTGTGTGATAAAAGACATGTGGTATGTGATAAAAGACAAATGTGATGTGTAGTATAAGACATGTAGTGCGTGATAAAAGAAAAAATGTGGTGTGTGATAAAAGACGATTCCGCAATGCATTACTGACAACAAAAAAGATGCCAGGAGCTGACTGCAATAGTGACCATGATCCACTCTGTGGAGAAATTAGAATAAAGCTAAAGAAAGCATGCAGAAAAATGAGAAACATCAAACTGAATACAGAACTCCTTAAAAATGACCAAGAACTGCGAGCACAATACAAAGTTATTATAACAAATAGATACAATGCAATAGCAAAGATAAATAGTATAGATGAACAATGGGAAATGTTATGAGATTCTATCCACCAAACTGTTAAGGAGATAATACCACCGAAAAAAAAGAAGCCCCTAAAAATAAATGGATGACAGATGACATCTTAGGACTGATGGACAAGAGGAGGAGGAGTAAAAATAAGGAGAAAAAATATAACAAGATAAATAAAGAAATAAGACGCAAATGCAGAGAAGCAAAAGAAGTGTGGTTAAATGAGCAGTGCAGACAGATAGAGGACTCTCATATTAAAGACAGCAAAAACGTGCACAAACGAATTAGTGAACTCATAGGCAGGAAAACAAAATATACCACAGGATGCCTGAAATCGAAAGAAGGTAAAATGTTAATGGGAAAAGAAGACATTGTGGACAGGTGGACAGAGTACATCGGTGAGCTATATGAAGGAGAAAGTCCAGAATTAACACCAGATACTGAAAACTGTGATGGAGCACCAATACTTGAAGATGAAATCATAGATGCCATCAAACACATGAAGAAAGGAAAAGCGACTGGGCCTGATAATATTACAATAGAAGAAATAGAGGCACTAGAGGAGACAGGAATAAAAATAATAACCAAGTTACTGAATGACATTTACAACAGTGATTATATTCCCAGTGACCTGATTAAATCCAGGTTTATAGCACTACCAAAGAAACTAGGTGCAAAGGAATGTGATGACCACTGGACTATCAGCCTCTCATGTCACATAAAGAAGCCACTTCTGAGAATCATTATGAGAAGAACAAGGAAAAAGATAAAAATGGAAATAGCAGATGAACAGTTTGGATTTGTTGAAAGAAAGGGAACACACAATGCCATTTATGCTTTACGAACACTAACAGAAAGAGCTTTAGAAGTACAGAAAGATCTCTACTTATGCTTCATTGATTACACCAAGGCATTCGACAAGGTGAAATATAATGAAATTATTAAAATGCTTGAAGACATCAGTATAGACGGCAAAGACCTGAGGATTGTAAAACATCTATACTGGCAGCAAGAAGCAGCAATTCGAGTTGAAAATAGAACAGGAAAATATCAACCTATAAAACAAGGGGTGCGACAAGGATGTGTACTATCTCCAGACTTTTTTTCTCTGTACAGCGAGAATATCCTAAGAACGATCATCACAGAACCAGGCATAAAAATTTGAGAATACAATATTAACAAACTTCGGTATGCTGACGACACAGTACTGGTAGCTGAGAACCAACAAGACCTGCAGAATCTCTTGGATAAAGTCACCAAAGAAAGTGAACATAAAGGCCTTACTTTGAAGATCAGAAAGACAGAGATCATGGTTATATCTAAGAAACAGAATCCACCAGCATGCAGTATAAAATTAAACAGAACTATTCTAAAGCAGGTGCAGAAATTCAAATTCCTTGGAGCAGTAATAACTTCAGATGGGAAATGCAGAACAGAAATTATGAACAGAATAGTTCAAGCAAAGACTGCATTTCAGAGAATGCTATTCTGCTTTAAAATGCTACATTGAACCTATTTTGTTATATGGAAGTTAATCAAGGACAATAGGCAAGTCTGCACAAAAATCATTGGAAGCAGCAGAAATGTGGTTTATTAGAAGAATGTTGCGAACTCCCTGGACAGCAAAAATAACTAATGAAGAATGTATGAGAAGAGCTGGAGAGACAAAAAAACCTTGTCAAAAAGATAAGAGAGAGACAATGTACTTTCATAGGACATGCAATGAGAAGAGGTGGCATTGAAAAGATTATAACAACAGGAAAAATAGAAGGAAGAAGATCAAGAGGAAGACCAAGAGAAATGATACTGGACAGTCTGACGGGATGGTGTGAGAGAAGATCACCAACTGAACTGATGGCCTACATGAAGGATCGGGTACTCTGGAGAAGCATAATAGCCAACGCCAGTCAGCACGGCACCTGATGATGATGATGATGATGATAATAAAAGACATGTGGTACATGATAAAATACAAACATGGTGTGTGATAAAAGACATGTGGTACGTGATAAAATACAAACATGGTGTGTGATAAAAGACAAATGTGGTGTATAAAAAAAGACAAATGTGATGCGTGACAAAAGTCAAATGTGGTGTATGATAAAAGACAAATATGGTGTGTGATGAAAGACAAATGTTGTGCATGATAAAAGATACATGTGGTGTGTGACAGAGGACACATGTGATATGTGATAGAAGACACATATGATGTATGATATAAGACACATATGATGTGTAATAGAAGACACATATGATGTGTGATAGAAGACATGTGATGTGTGATAGATGCACATGTGGTGTGTAATAGAGGACATATATGATGTGTGATAGAAGATACATGTGATGTGTGATAGAAGATACATGTGATGTGTGATAAATGACAGATGTAATAAGTACCATCTTAATACATTGGCACAAGAACTGGCCACTTACACAGAGTCCCTGCAATTCAAATACTATATTTTCTGTGCAACTCTTCTTTCTTGGGGTTAAATAACGACCAGTATTGTTGGGAGCTCCAGTGAATTCCATTGTTCGGAGCATAAGATAGTCCTGGGTGTGATGTGTATTGTGTGATGTGTATTGTGTGATGTGTGTTGTGTGATGTGTGATGTGTGATTTGTGTTGGAAGAAAGAAGTGATATGTGTTGGAAATCAGATAAGATGCTGATGTGTGATATAAGTCAGATGAGATCTGTGATGAATGAAAAATGTGACATGCGATGGATGACATGTCTATTTCAAGATGTGTGTTGTGTGATAATGTGAAAATATAAATACAACATATGAGTACACATAAGGAAAGCACAAACACACAAATAACAAATAGACGTACAGACGGGCAGACAAACAGATAAAAGTGCTGACAGATAGATAAACAGATGGGTGGATGGACAAATAAAAAGTAGACAGACAAGCAAACAAATGGACAGACAGACACACATGATTACAACAGACACATGATTACAACAGACACATGGGTATGTAAGCAAGTAAATAAACAAATATATGGGCACATAGCCAAGGCAAGTAGGCAGACGTATTGCTACATAGGCAAGTAGACAGACAGACACATTGCTACATAGGCAAATAGACAGACAGACACATTCCTACATAGGCAAGTGGACAGACAGACAGATATATTGCTATGTAGGAAGTAGACAGACAAACACGTAGGTACATAGCAAGTAGACAGACAGACACACTGCTACATAGGCAAGTAGACAGACAGATAGACAAACACATAGGTACATAGCAAGTAGACAGACAGATAGACAAACACGTAGGTACATAGCAAGTAGACAGACAGACAGATACATTGCTACATAGGCAAGTGGACAGACAGACAGACTGGTAAGTAGAAAATGGGATTGATAGACAAACATAAGATTAAAATTTAGTGAGCTGATGGGCAGGGAAGAAATTACTTTTGAAGTAAATTTATGTTTGCAAATACTTGAAGACGTGCCACAGCAACCTGATGAATGAGATAAGGATTGATGTGGTTGTTATTGTGGCAGAGATTACTGTACAGTCAGGCATAGCAACTGATGAGAAGGTCTGGTATAGCAGCTGAGAGAGTCAGGTATACGCATCTTTTAACGAATGTCCGGTAATATTAACAATATTTTCCAGCAAAGCAAAATTTCGTTGAAATCTTTTACAAATGTAAAACATTATTAATATAGGTAAAATCATGATTTTGGATCTACAGGAGGATTGTTTTCACGTCAGCTTAAATTTTCAGTAATTCTGTACAACCATTGTAACAAGTAAAGAAAAATATATCTCACATCATTGCTTTTCCCACAATGCCTAATGTCTATTTATTGTTTCGCGTCATTGCTTTTCCCACAATGCCTAATGTCTATTTATTGTTCCAGGTCGATGCCTTTTACACCTTGCCTACCATTTATTCCAAACTTACGATTTTATCCGGGGCTTCCAACTGGACACAGTTCGCCTCATTCACTTTTTATGTAAGTATTTGCATCATGATAGTGATGGCATCTGTGTAATAGATATTTGGTGTAGCTGTATCCATTTATCACATTCTCTGAATATAAAGTGAAGGCTTTCCTTTAACGAATAAAAGCTGAATAAGTGTTTCGGACAAGTGAGACTGAAACACTAGTTTCCTGGAGTATCTCACTTTTTTTAATTTTGTAAACACTGCCAAGAAAATCTGTTTTAACTTACTCTTATCATAACTTGGACGCAGTTCTAGATTAGCTTTAGTGCTTGTGTCGTGAAGTGGACACAGTTGTAGATCAGCTTTAGTGCTTGTGTCGTGAAGTGGACGCAGTTCTCGATCAGCTTTAGTGCTTGTGTCGTGAAGTGGACACAGTTGTAGATCAGCTTTAGTGCTTGTGTCGTGAAGTGGACGCAGTTCTCGATCAGCTTTAGTGCTTGTGTCGTGAAGTGGACGCAGTTCTCGATCAGCTTTAGTGCTTGTGTCGCGAAGTGGACGCAGTTCTCGATCAGCTTTAGTGCTTGTGGCGCGAAGTGGACGCAGCATAACAGTATTTACAATGCTGTTTAGATGAGATCATTTAAGATCGATTTGTTTTGCTGTTCGGAAATTAATATTAAACATTGTTGTAGAGCCACGTATGTTTAAGTCCCTTAGATCTTAACTAAATGCACTATTTCCCTTGTATAGTTCACGTAGTTCAGCGCGTGATTTAGCCTGTCCGTGTCTGTAACGGCAGACAAAATTGTAATCACTTAATGTTATTTTGCACGGAATTCCGAGAGAAAAGTTTCTTGGCTCTAGTAATTTTGAGCAGGTAGCGGAATTTCTCGGATTTTTTACGAGTTTTGTTAGGGAAAGTTTCTAAGTGTCAACGATTGGAATGTCTGTGTTGACTTAACAGTATAAATTCAGTTTTTTAGTTTTAATTGTTTGTCTTAGGAACGAAAGTTCAAGGTTATGTTGTTTACGACTTGTCAGCTTCATTGAGTTATGAACCACGTGTTTTGGTGAAGTTATCTTATTTATTTATTTATTTATTTATTTATTTATTTATTGCGTGAATGTGAATTGCACGGAGTGAAAGTTCTGGAAGGATGGTGAAGTAAATATGGGTTATATAAACGAACTCGGAGCTTATTTGGGAGGATGATGATGATTGTATTGGGAGTATGAGGATCGTGTGATAGAGGCAAGTCAGTAGTAGTTTTGTAGTGAATTCAGTCATGTCCTAGCTGAGTGTTCGGAGTATGAGGATCGTGTGATAGAGGCAAGTCAGTAGTAGTTTTGTAGTGAATTCAGTCATGTCTTAGTTGAGTGTTCGGAGTATGAGGATCGTGTGATAGAGGCAAGTCAGTAGTAGTTTTGTAGTGAATTCAGTCATGTCCTAGTTGAGTATAGTAGCGCTTGTGTTGTCCTTTTTAAGACAATGTCTTATTTGTAACAGTATGATAGGAATTATGTTGTGATAATGAGTTGTTAGAGATAATGCATCATTAGGAACCAACACTTGGTAGTAACTATTAGAAAACATACTCTTTAAAGAATTAATGGATGCTGCAGCATGCAGCGGAGCATATAAGGAGATGTCCTGAATGCAGCGATGCCAGAGTCTGATTTTGAACCTTTGTACACAAGACAGGTGTAATAATAAGTTGTTAGAAGTACACAAGTTAGATGTGATAAGTTGTTAGAGGTACACAAGTTAGCTGTGATAATAAGTTGTTAGAGGTGTATAAGTTATCTGTGATAATAAGTTGTCAGAGATACATAAGTCAGCTGTTTGCTCAGTTGTTTCTGGTAAGGCATACAAATTGACTTACACGGTGCCAAATGGAGCATAAAGCTAGCAAGCTTGATTCATGCGTTGTAACATCATGACACAGCATAAAGTGAGCAAGCTTGATTCCTATGTTGTGACATCATGACACAGCTTAAAGCTAGCAAGCGCTTGATTCCTCTGTTGTGACATCATGACACAGCATAAATCTAGAAAGACTGATTCGTGTGCTGTGACATCATGGCACAGCATAAAAATTTCAACCTGACATTTATGTCCTGCTCAGGGAGATGGGCTCCCCTGGGTTAAATTCTAGCCTCAAACGGCGACTGACCCAGCAACCCGATGGTGGATCTCTTTACTGCTCATAGAAAATACAGGAAGAATAGATGGACTGATATAAGCAGAAAACGAGTTGGAAACGTTAAACTTCAAATAGACAGAAAAGCAATTCTTAAAGTATGTACTATCAACATATGTGGCGTAAGTGATAAAAAATGGGAACTAGTGGAGAGAACGAAAAAGGAGAAAAATAAAGATATTGGGAGTTGCATACACCAAACTCAGAGGTAAAGGTTGTAAACAAATACATTAGAATTATGTATTTCTATAATCTGGAGTGAGTGAGCAAGAAAGAGCAAAATGGTGTCGGAATGATCATAGAACCAAACACCACAGGCAAAATCTTGGAAACAAAGAATATATCAGAAAGAATTAAAACTGTGCAAAAAAATAAAATGATATATGCTCCTTGTAATCCACCAGACATGGAGGAAGAATGTGAGGAGTTCTTTGACAACCTCCATGATACACCAAACAACGTAAGTAAAGAGGAAAATGTTATAATCGTAGGTGACTTCAGTGATAGACTGGGAACTAGTAGAGCTGATGTAGCAGTCTACATGGGTGCCTTCGGTGACCAGCAGTGCGTTAGAAATGAAAAAGTTAGCAGACTCATAGAACTGTGCAGCCAGCATGATCTTTTTATCACAAACACATTCTTTAAACACAGAGACTCCTAAATATATACCTAGTACAAATGGAATGATTTGACATGCAGAAGCCAAACTGATTTTTAGCAAGGAGCAACAAGAAAAGGTCAGTCATAGATGTAAGAGCAGTAGCCAACCTGAGTTCAAGCACAGACCATAAAGCAGGAGTAGCAGTCATCAGAACACACAGGAAAAGCCATAACAGAACTCTCAAGAAGAAAAGTGAAACAATAAAACTAAGCAAGCTCAAGGAAGAGAATGTGAAAGAAGAATATGAGAAGAAAATAGTAGAATTGTTCATAAATTTACCAACAGAAATAAAATCAGTAGAAGAGGAATGGGCCTTGTTCAAAACTGGCTTTTTGTGAACAGCAAAGGAAACATGTGGTACTATAAAAAAAAGAGGTATAGAAATGAAAATAACAACATGGTGGAATGATGAAGTGAAAGAGACTGTAAAAGAAAAGAGAAATAAATATAAAAAATGGATGAGAAGTAAAGAGGATACAGACTACATTGAATATCGAATTGCAAGAAGACACTCTAAGCAGGTAATACAAGAAGCAATGGTAAAATCATGGTTGGAATACAGTGAAGTATTAAACAATAGTCACAAAGAAGCTACGAAAATCTTTTATAAAAAAGATAGTGCAATGAGAAAGCGAGCACTTCAGCCCAACAGAGGTTGTGAACGATGATGGTGATCCAGTATGTGAACCAGAGAGGGTAGTACAGCGATGGAGACAGTACTTCAACAAGTTATTCAGTATACCATCTGAGGCAAGCCAAACTTATGATAACAACACAGCTGACCCCATGGAGCTGGAACCAGACATACTACAAGCTGAAATCAGAGAAGCCATCAGAAAGACATACTACAAGCTGAAGTCAGAGAAGCCATCAGAAAGACATACTACAAGCTGAAATCAGAGAAGCCATCAGAAAGACATACTACAAGCTGAAATCAGAGAAGCCATCAGAAAGACATACTACAAGCTGAAGTCAGAGAAGCCATCAGAAAGACATACTACAAGCTGAAATCAGAGAAGCCATCAGAAAGACATACTACAAGCTGAAGTCAGAGAAGCCATCAGAAAGACATACTACAAGCTGAAATCAGAGAAGCCATCAGAAAGACATACTACAAGCTGAAATCAGAGAAGCCATCAGAAAGACATACTACAAGCTGAAGTCAGAGAAGCCATCAGAAAGACATACTACAAGCTGAAATCAGAGAAGCCATCAGAAAGACATACTACAAGCTGAAATCAGAGAAGCCATCAGAAAGGCCCCAGTGAACAAAGCCCCAGGATGTTTGGATTTCCCATTGAATTAATCAAATGTACGAAAGAGGATGGAATAGCTTGGCTTCACAGACTATAACTTGGTATGGGAGAAACAAGAAACGCCACAGGACTGGAGAAATGCTGTAATTATTCCAGTATGGAAGAAAAATGTCAGTAAAAGGGACTGCAACCACTATAGAGGCATCTCACTGCTAAGCCATACTGAAAAAATGTTCTGCAAGATCCAAGAGAACAGACTGCGACCAGTGATTGAACCACAGTTAAATGAAACTCAGATGGGATTTAGAAAAAAAAAGTTGTACAGATCCCATATATTCTCTAATTCAGCTAACAGAAAAATCAGTTGAACACAATCAGATACTGCACATAGCTTACGTAGATCAAGAAAAAGCATTTGACAGAGTAGATAGATATAAACTGTGGGAAATCTTACAGCATTATGGAGTTAGTGCACATTTGATCAAACTATGCAAAAACTTTTATGAAAACAGTCAGTGTACAGCTAGAACAAATGCAGGACACTCTGAACTATTCATCATAAAATCTGGAGTGAGGCAAGGCTGTGTACTATCCCCCTTACTATTCATAACATACAATGACAACATCTGCAAAGAAGCTAGCATACATAGTAAAAACTCCACGACAAAGCTGCCCAAAAGCCCAACCACAGAAAGAATGCTGATAAACCCACAACAACTTCCAGAAGATATATCCACTAGGAGTACCATAAATGAACTCATTTTTGCTGGTGATCAAGCACTTACAGCCACATCAGAAAAAGACCTACAGCAGAACATGGAGCAAGGGCATGTCAAAGCCACAGCATGAAGATCGGTGCTGAGAAAACAGAAGTCATGACCATAGCGAGAGAAGAATCCAAACAAAGATCTTCCTAGACAACATTTCAAATACCTAGGTAGCATAATATCATCCTAGACAACCAGCCTTCGAAACAAGTGAAACATTTCAAATACCTAGGTAGCATAATATCCTAGACAACCAGCCTTCGAAACAAGTGAAACATTTCAAATACCTAGGTAGCATAATATCATCCTAGACCACCAGCCTTCAAAACAAGTGAAACATTTCAAATACCTAGGTAACATAATATCATCCTAGACAACCAGCCTTCAAAACAAGTGAAACATTTCAAATACCTAGGTAGCATAATATCATCCTAGACAACCAGCCTTCGAAACAAGTGAAACATTTCAAATACCTAGGTAGCATAATATCATCCTCAGGGACGATTGATGCTGAGATTCAGAACAAATGCAATAAAGCAAATCAAATCATTGGACAAATGACTCCTTTACTGAAAAAACAAATACATCACAACTGAAACAAAAAGGGCACTGTACAACACAATTTTCCTCCCAGCTCTATGCTATCAATGTCAAACATGGACACTAACAGCCAAGAACAAAAGAAAAATCATCACGACAGAAATGAGATGTTTACTAAATGTGACAAGAAGAGACCAAATAAGAAATGACACCACCAGGACAAAGGTTGGAGTAGCACCAGTATTACACTATATCCAGAAACAGCAAGTCAGATGGTTTGACCATGTTACACGGTTACCATCAGACAGTATATCACAGACAACACTCACGCTAAGATTTGTAGGCAACAGAGGAAGAGGCCGCCCATGCAGGAGATGGAGAGAGGAAATTACAGCAGCATTAAATATCTGGTTATATGAAGCAAACCGTGGAGCCATGTCAAGACGTCTGTTTGTTCCCTGAACACCAAAAGGATATGAGGAAGGAGACAAGACAAGACAAATCAGCTTGTGATAATGAGTTGTTAGAGGTACACAAGTCAGCTATGTTTATCTGGCTGTGGAATGAAAGGAAACCAGATGTAGAGCTGACCACATCAGCTTCTAGTGTGCCTACACTTTAAGAAATATAAGCACTGATACTATATCCTATTATGTGCCTTAAGGACAAGAAACAAGTCAGGGAAAGTATGGACTGATTAGTCTTACATTGAGAGAGAAACTGGAAAAATATTCAATATGAATAATAACATTCATAGTTTTTTGTTTTTTTTCAGTTTCAAAGCTGATCTTTGACATATTGTTTCACATTTTATTTTTTTGTTTTTATTTCATTTCTTCAATTTCAAAGCTGATCTTTGACATATTGTTTCACATTCTGAGTTTGCTTTTTTTTTCAGGAAACTATCTTTTCTTAAACATCAACAGTTTGTGATGACCCAACATAACTCTACCCATAATAATGTATACAAACTTGTGCTGGCTCTTCCTTGTTCAGTTCTCTTCTTTTAATTTCTTTTAATAGCTTTTTTTTACATCCATCTTGCAGTGACTTGCATAAACACAGCACAACTATATCTGGAAAAAAAGGTAGTGGAGCTGAGAGAGAAAAAAAAGGCTGATGGCTGTTTTCTGAACATGTCCTTGCGAGCTTACTCCTGGTGACAGGACTAAATATCATGTCTTACCAAGAATATTAATGATGAAGATGATGAGGAAGAGCAAAAAAGAAGACAAAAAAAAAACCATATATCCCTAGATATTTCTCCTGATATCATGGAAAAGTGTTACTAATATGTGTTGTTCTGTTCTGTGTTCCCTAGCTATGATAGAACAGAACTACCATGACTCAAACCCTTATCATAATACCCTGCATGCTGCTGATGTCACGCAGGCTGTGCACTGTTACCTGCAAGAGAAAAAGGTACTAAATGTTGTATGTTTGAATAAGTGGTACTAAATGTTTGTTTGAATAAGTGGTACTAAATGGTGCTTGTTTGAGTAAGTGGTACTAAATGTTGTTTGTTTGAATAAGTGGTACAGTCCTTGAGCCAGATAAAGCAGAATGGTGCATTTTTAAGGGTCTGAATTATGTACAGACTGGTTGTAAAAAATGAAACTGACAGTTTATATTTTCTAAAGTTAAGTATTACAAAAATTCTATTTCCCAAATTTTGATGTTTTGACATTTTAAACTGTCACGTGAAAGTTGAAATATGGCCAAAACTCATTTTTTGGGGTCAGAGGCACCTTGGCTAACTTTAAGGTGTTTGTGTGGTAAACAGTTTGAGTAGTTTGATTTTTAAACTAAATTACAGCTAACTAAAGTATAATATTATTGTTTTGTTACATTCTGATCACCCCCCAATATGAGTATAGAAATGAGAAAATTCAGATCATATGAAAATATACAACACATCATGCTAAAATATGGAATAAATAATGTGAAAAATAAACAGTACATCGCATGGAGGCACACAATAACTCATTTGATTGTAAACTCATGGAAAGCATCTCAGAAAAATCATAAGACATTTTTCTGAGAGCCATGAGGAATACAGAAAAAAAATTAGCCATAAAAATTCTGTGAGATAGAGTAAATGGGAAATAAATTTGAGAAATCACTACACAGTGCAGAAATCACTAGACAGTGCAGAAATCACTAGACAGTGCAGAAAAGCACTGGATAGTGCAGAAGACACACTAAACAAGACCGTCCTGTAGACATCTCAATGTCCCTGTTTTGTTCCCTGTTTTGTTCCATGTGTTTTGTTCCCTGTGTTTTGTTCCCTGTGTTTTGTTCTCTGTGTTTTGTTCCTTATTTTGTTCCCTGTTTTGATGCATACAAGAAGTGTAGCACTTCTTTCTCTCATTTAATTTTATTTTTGTAGTTGTATGACTCTACCTCTGACCTTGAGAAGATGGCTGCTATAGTTGCTGCTCTCACCCATGACCTTGATCATCCAGGAGTAAACAATACATTTCTAATTGTGACGTCCAATCATCTTGCATCTTTATATCAGGTAAATTATAATGTATTGTGAATGATCGCAGCTTGTATATTCACAGATGCTTCTAAATCTTCTGTCTAGAAATAGCCTAGGTTAGCCATTTTAAAAGTCTATCCTTTAGAGAACTGGAAATTTTTTTTTTTTTCAAACTTATAAAAATATAACGAAGTAAATTTATTGTACAATAACAGCATGATGGGATCAGAATATTTAATCTGAGAGTTATCGTAACAAATGTAGTTAGTAGCTATTAGCAAATGTTTCATTTATACATCATGTGAACAAAATATGTACCAGCTTTCTGTAAAGTGTAAAACTGTTCAGTCTTCTTACATCTTGCATCCTACATCCTTCCTATGCAGTCAGAGATCACATCAGGCTAAAAAAATTTCGTATTTGTATTACTGAACACTAAACACGTGTTTTGCTCACACACTGTTCTGTACTGTGCCTATTACATGTTAATTAACATGAGCATTGGGCCCAGTGACACAACAGACGTTACAGTGATATATGCCATGTAACAAGACAACCCAGATAACAATAACATACAACTACACAACAATACACGTCATGACCAGTTACATGTAATCAACTAACTTAACACCACAGTTGACACTTAACAAGAATCGAATAATCACAAGATTCAGCAGTCACCAAACAATCAGCAAATGTTTAATGATGAATCCCATTTCTTCGATGTGTGTTGCATAGATGTGGAGTGTAAACTGATGAGAACAATTACAATGATCATAAAAAATGTCCAAGCAACTAACATCACCATGGGACTAACTCAGACATACAACATTGACAAAACATGCCAACTTCAAAACAACAACATACCTTTCAGACTGAAATTACAACCTTGTCCAAAATGGGGACAAATCAAACACACACTCTACATGACAACTACATCATATGTCCTGAAAAGGAGAATCCATCTAACTACAACATTTGTCCTGAAAAGGACAATCCATCTAACTACAACATTGTCCTAAAAAAGGACAATCCATCTAACTACAACATTATCTTAAAAAAGGACAATCCATCTAACACAACTATGACAACTTAAAAAGGACAGATAAACACAAATACTACATACTAGAACAACACTTCTGTCCTAAAGGAGGACGATCACACCAAACTTACATAACAAACCAGAGAAGCCATAATATCCCTTTCTAGAAAAACAAACTCACACACAGGCCTCTACAACATTCAGACTAAAAACTAACCCATTCATACATCTCGCACTTCAGATCCATATGACTGAGTTCTCAGTCGGAACACGGAGATACTTTCTCCATTCTAGCATAAACAGGTGAGTTGTGGTCTATTACTGTTTGACCACAACAACAGGGTATCTCACAAAAAATCTGTAACAGAATAACAAGGCTCGCAGTATGTGTCTCGGCAAGTTTCTCAATCTCATGAGGGGACCATCTTAGCCTCTCTTGTCACTATTCTCTCTAGGGTCTCTGAGGGTCATCTTTTTCTTTCTCCAGCTGTTTCCTACTTGATGACTTGCTTTATGATTCTCTGCTTGTTTCTTTCTCCAGCTGTTTCTTTCCCATTTGATGACTTGCTTTATGATTCTCTGCTTGTTTCTTTCTCCAGCTGTTTCTTTCCCATTTGATGACTTGCTTTATGATTCTCTGCTTGTTTCTTTCTCCACCTGTTTCTTACTTGATGACTTTCTTTATGATTCTCTGCATGTTTCTTCTCACACATGGCCTACATATCTCCAGCTTCTTGTCTTGATCACTTCTGAGACTGTCTGCCCCATGCTCATTTCTCTTATCTCTGCTTTAGTCTTGGATTCATTTCACTGTATACAGAGTATTTTTCTTAAACATTTGTGTTTGAATGCATCCAATTTACTATCTGTTTCTTTGATTAAACTGTTCAGTACAAAATAAATATTAGACATATTTAATCAGCAACTTTTCCTGTGCAATATTTTATTGTGGTTATTGTTCAGTTACACAATATGAACTTAAGTGTTTTGACTACTACATGCATGAACAAAGCAACTACCTGCATGAACAAAGTTATTCAGCAACTACCTGCATCAACAAAGTTATTCAGCAACTACACACAGAGGACAAAGTTGTTCACCAACTACACACAATGGACAAGATTGTTCAGCAACTACACACAATGGACAAGATTGTTCAGCAACTACACACAATGGACAAGACTGTTCAGCAACTACACACGGTGGACAAGATTGTTCAGCAACTACACAGGGTGGACAAAGTTGTTCAGAAACTGCACACAATGTACAAAGTTATTCAGCAACTACACACAGAGGACAAAGTTGTTCACCAACTACACACAATGGACAAGATTGTTCACCAACTGCACACAATGGACAAGATTGTTCAGCAACTACACACAATGGACAAGATTGTTCAGCAACTACACACTGTGGACAAGATTGCTTAGCAACTACACAGGGTGGACAAAGTTGTTCAGAAACTGCACACAGTTGACAAAATTATTCAGCAACTACACATAGAAGACAAAGTTGTTCAGCAACTACACATAGAAAACAAAGTTATTCAGCAACTACACATAGAAGACAAAGTTATTCAGCAACTACACATAGAAGACAAAGTTGTTCAGCAACTACACATAGAAGACAAAGTTGTTCAGCAACTACACATAGAAGACAAAGTTGTTCAGCAACTACACATAGAAGACAAAGTTGTTCAGCAACTACACATAGAAGACAAAGTTGTTCAGCAAGCTCACACAATGGATAAAGCTGTTCACACCCTGTGGTTTAGTTTTTCTGACAGAGATTGTGACTTTTTCCCCCAGAATATGTCTGTTTTAGAAAACCATCACTGGAGATCTGCTGTGGGACTGCTGCAGGAAACTGGGCTGTTCTTCCACATGGCTCCTCAGGAAAGGTAGTTTCATTATGTGACGTGGTTCCACAAAATTAAGTATATGTCAGTATTTCTTAATAAAGAAACTTCACTTTTATCACAAAAAAATCAGATTCCACTGGAAGTGGTAACTGTTCCTGACCTGGATATTGTTAAAATCATAAAATTTCAGTTTAAGCTAAGCTAAAGAATCCAGATTTTGTACTCATCTTTTTTTTAACTGCAAGTTTTGTTTAAAAATCCTGCTGCATTAGATTCCAAAATATCTGTATAGAGTCAGACAGAACAGCCATTAACAGAATCTTTTTTTTTCCCAGCCAGTCATTTGGAAAGAATAATTCATATTTTCAAGTTTTGTACACTCTCCATATAAATCAACACATATTCTTTTCCTTCTGTATCAAGTCCTGAAATAGGTTACCCATATTATTGACTAAGTCATATGTTATTATTTACATGGGCTGTAATGAGCTGTTCTTGAGCGCTATTTTTGCAGAGAGAAGTTTGTCAAACAGCTCAAAGCATTGATTCTAGCAACAGATATAACCAGGCAGCAAGAATTTTTGCTCAGATTCAATGTGAGTAGTTTATTTGTGTCCCACATTGTCCATTAAACATGTGAACATTCACAGAAAACTGACATTTCAGTTTTTGTTTCAGAAAAACATCACATATGTCACATGGAAAAATAGAAACACAGCAAAAGCATACAGAAGCTTCTGAACACTCAGATGTGCACATGAACACTCAGATGTGCATGTGAACAGTAAGATGTGCATGTGAACACTCAGATGTGCACATGAACACTCAGATGTGCACGTGAACACTCAGATGTGTATGTGAACACTTAGATGTGTATGTGAATACTCATATGTGCATGTGAACACTCAGATATGCACGTGAACACTCAGTTGTGCCCGTGAACACTCAGATGTGCATGTGAACACTTAGATGTGCACGTGAACACTCAGATGTGTATGTGAACACTTAGATGTGTATGTGAACACTCAGATGTGCACGTGAACACTCAGATGTGCACGTGAACACTCAGATGTGCACGTGAACACTCAGATGTGTATGTGAACACTCAGATGTGTATGTGAACACTCAGATGTGCATGTGAACACTGAGATGTGTACATGAACACTCAGATGTGCATGTGAACACTCAGATGTGCACGTGAACACTCAGATGTGTATGTGAACACTCAGATGTGCACGTGAACACTTAGATGTGTACATGAACACTCAGATGTGTACATGAACACTTATGTGTATTTGAACACTCAGATGTGTATGTGAACACACAGAAATGCAGGGATTGTATACAGAAAGTACTTAACACTAGAAAAGGACAGTTCATATTTTGGAAGTTTATTTTCAAGTTATAAATAAAATAATGATATATTTAACCTTGAGTAACTCTTTCAGTTTATCTGCAATTAGGTTTTAGATTTGCTACGATCTATAACCATTGCTATTTACCTGTAACCATTGCTATGCATCTGTGACTCTAAATGACCTAGTTCATGTAACAACAGATTAACTTTTAACCATGTTTTATATGTGTACTACCCAAGTATACTTGATGTTTTATCATACACTCTAGCGTTACATTGACAGTGGAGAATTTCAGTATCAGAGAAATGAAGAACACAGACTCTTCCTTCTGCAGGTAAGTTCAGTACGTCTAGGTCAGTCAGTATATCATGACATACATGTCTGTCATGATGTGTAGGTCTGTCAGTATATATACGCATTACAAACATACATACATCATACAACATGCATGCATACATACATGCACACATACAAGCACAAATGCACGCATGCATGCACACACACATGCAAGAACGCACACACACAAGCACGCACATATGCAAGAACGCACACATACATGCAAACAAACACGCACATATACATGCAAACAAACAAGGATGCACGCACACATACATGCAAGCAAATAAACACGCACGCACGCACGCATAGAAACAAATAAACAAGCACGCACGCACGCATAGAAACAAATAAACAAGCACGCAAACAAACAAATAAACAAGCACGCACGCAAACAAACAAATAAGCAACCACTCACGCACGCACGCAAACAAACAAATAAATACGCACGCAAACAAACAAATAAACACGCACGTACGCACGCAAACAAACAAATAAATAACCACGCACGCACGCACGCACGCACGCAAACAAACAAGCACGCAAACAAACACGCACGCATGCAAACAAACAAACACGCACAACAATGAACACGCACACGCACGCACAACAACAAACATGCGCGCACAACAACAAACACATGCACGCACAACAACAAACATGTGCGCGCACAACAACAAACATGCGCACGCACAACAACAAACGTGCGCGCACAACAACAAACATGCGCGCATAACAACAAACACACGCATGCACGCACACCAACAAACGCACGCACCCATGCACAACAACAAACGCACGTGCACACACGCATCCACAACAACAAACGCGCGCACGCGCCTGCACCCACAAAAAAAACTCACGCACACACACATACAAACACATGCAAGCACACAACAAACACATGCACGCACGCATACATACAAACACGCCCACACATATACAAATGAACAAACATGCACACATACAAACAAACACGCATACATACGAACAAACACGCACACATACAAACAAACACTCACACATACATATGAACAAACACTCAAACACACATACATATGAACAAACACACACACATACTTACAAACATGCATGCTTGCACACATACAAACACTCACACATACAAACAGACAAACACGCACACATATGAACAAACACGCACACATACTTACAAACACGCATGCCCGGACGCTCTCATACATACAAACAAACAATCATGCATGCACACACATACATATAAACATATATGCACACACACATACATACAAACACACACACACCACCACTTAAATAAACAAGCATGCACACATACATAAACATGCACATGCACACAAACAAATACAATCAAACATGCATGCACACATACATACAAACAAACACACGCATGCACGCACATATATATACAAACACATGTGCACCCACACATACACACACAAAACACGCATGCACACACATATGCATACAAACACACACACCCACACATACATACATACAAACAAATACGCACACACACATGCACACACGCGTGCATGCACACATACATACAAACAAACAAAAAGGCACGATCGCAGCACACATATACAAACAAACATGCATGTACTCAAACAAACAAACAAACACGCACACACAAACAAACACACACGCATACACACATACAAAGACACAAACATGCATACACACATACAAACAAACATGTACACACACATACAAACAAACAACTAGGTCAGCTATTACCCTCTCAGGACTGAGTGGCTCCTCACCCTACAAGAGTCCCTGATTTGAACCAAGGTTATTCTCCTACATTCTCTCACGTCTGAAGAGCTACATCTGTCATTTTTTTTGTCTTAGGCCAAAATATACATAGAAGGAACAGCTGTTGAAGAAGTAAACCAAGTTGCACATCTCATCAGTTACTTAGACCTGAAAGGTAACACCAAAAAGAAAGTTAGAATTGCAAAAGCAGCATTGGCCTTCAAGAATCTTGAGAACATACGCCATTCAAAAGTTATAAGCACAAAAACCAAGTTAAGATTTTTCAATTCAAATGTAATATCCACCCTCATTTATGTATGTGAAAGCTGGAAAACAACTAAAGAAATAGACAAGAAATTAAACTCTTTGAAAACAAATGCATCAGGAAAATACTCACCATCATGTGGAACAAATTCAAGAACAATGCAGAGATAAGACAGATGAGCAAACAATAACCAGTCTCATGGGTGATCAGAAAAGGAAGATGGATTTATGTCGGTCATGTGATGAGAAGAAACAGTCAGAGAATCCCAAAACAAGCTATCAAGTGGAACACAAAAGGCCAAATAAAAAGAGGTCAACCACATGAAACTCTAAAGATGACATTGTTAAGAGAGGCCAGTTTAGTGGGAATAACATCCCTTGATGAGGTTGAAAAGCTTGGAAAACAGGAAATCTTGGCAAACTACCATGTGAGCCCTATTTGACGTTTAACGGCACAGGAAGGATATAAGATGTAAGAATCATACCTGTGAACTTGTGCAAGTCTCATTGTTTCCTGTGTTCTGTCACTTTACTTTGTGCAGGTCTCATTGTTTCCTGTGTTCTGAGACTTTACTTTGTGCAAGTCTCATTGTTTCCTGTATACTGTCACTTTACTTTGTGCAAGTCTCATTGTTTCCTGTGTTCTGAGACTTTACTTTATGCAAGTCTCATTGTTTCCTGTACTGTCACTTTACTTTGTGCAAGTCTCATTGTTTCCTGTGTTCTGAGACTTTACTTTGTGCAAGTCTCATTGTTTCCTGTGTTCTGAGACTTTACTTTGTGCAAGTCTCATTGTTTCCTGTATACTGTCACTTTACTTTGTGCAAGTCTCATTGTTTCCTGTATTCTGTCACTTTACTTTGTGCAAGTCTCATTGTTTCCTGTGTTCTGAGACTTTACTTTGTGCAAGTCTCATTGTTTCCTGTGTTCTGAGACTTTACTTTGTGCAAGTCTCATTGTTTCCTGTGTTCTGTCACTTTACTTTGCGCAAGTCTCATTGTTTCCTGTGTTCTGAGACTTTACTTTGTGCAAGTCTCATTGTTTCCTGTACTGTCACTTTACTTTGTGCAAGTCTCATTGTTTCCTGTATTCTGTCACTTTACTTCATGCAAGTCTCATTGTTTCCTGTATTCTGTCACTTTACTTCATGCAAGTCTCATCGTTTCCTGTTCTTTGTCACTTCACATCATGCAAGTTGGAAATTTTCAACTTTTGGACATTTTTTTATTTGAAATGTTTTCATCTCTTATAAATACATCCCAGTTGTTTAAGATGTTTAATCATCATAATGTTCCTTAAATTAATTTGCAATTATTTAATTTTAAATTTTACTGTGGCTGAATTGTGAAAGTGGAAAGTACATGTTATTGACATTTGAAAGACTCAGTGGCAAGAACTACCTTACTATAAGTGACATGAAAAGAAGTTTTTCTGCATCATTTTTACAGGTCAAATAAAGATTTAATATTGGTTATAATTAAAGCAATTTAGCTCAAAAAGCATGGTTGGAAATGACATTTTTAAAAAAAATCATGTGAATAGTTGAATGCAGGTTATCAAATCTTTCACAGATTGCTCTCAAATGTGCAGATATTTCAAATCCGTGTCGCCCTTGGAAGATTAGCAAGTGCTGGAGTCGACGAATCTGTCGTGAGTTTTTCTTGCAAGGTATGGACCATAATATATAAAAAACAAGTTTCTGTTCTGAGTTCATTGGGTTTTTTTTTTCTTTTTTTCTGCTCTAACATTTCTCAGTGCACAACCAGCATGCTCTTTAGTTTATCACTTACACTCATATTTATGCTATTTATTTCATCTTATATGTGTCTTCAGGTAGTTCAGTATTACATACTTTCATCATCATCATCATGTGCCTCCATCAGTGATGGATGGTGGTAATGAATCTCCAGTTTCCTCCTCCCTCCTTCAACCTGATGGTGTGCTCAGTCAAGCGTGTCCTGTCCATTCTTGTGTGTTGTCTTCCCATCTACATCTCTGTCTATCTGTTGTGTGTTGTCTTCCCATCTACATCTCTGTCTATCTCTTGTGTGTTCTCTTCCCATCTGCATCTCTGTCTATCTCTTGCTTTTTTCCTGCCACCTTTCCTTCTAGTTTGGTCTTCAGTATATTGTTATGTTTTTTGATTTGGCCAAAGTATTTTGTTTTCTTCATCCTTATTTCTTTGAGAAGTTCACATTGCACTTGGAGCTGTTCTAAAACTTGTGCATTTGTTCTTCTCATTCTCCATGTTATCTGATCTAGTTTTCTATAGAACCACATTTCTGCTGCGTTAATCTTTCTCTCCATTTTTTGCCAGGTTTCTACTCCATACGTGATAAAACAGAGTAGATTTTACAAATGGCTACTTTACATTTTTAAAATATTTTCCCAGGTTTTAAAACCAATGCTTCCCTAACAGAAAGTGTGTCTGTCTTAGTTTCAAATGGTCACAGTGGCCTGTCTTTTTCTAAGATTAGAATATAAGATATTTATGAAAAAAAAAAAAAACTAGCAAGGACATTTTTGCATGAAGAAGTCAGTAAAAAAGAAGAATTTTATTGATTTTCTAGAACTGCTAGTTCACTTTTGTTCTATTACTGTTAGCATTGAAGTACTACTGTTCCACTTTTGTTCTATTACTGTTAGCATTGAAGTACTACTGTTCCACTTTTGTTCTGTTACTATTAACATTGAAGTTACTTTCTCTCAAATGTTTCACTTCAGGTGACGCTGAGAGAACTCTTAATCTGACTGTCACCCCTCTCTGTGATCGCTATGGAAACACCGTAGCCAACATTCAACATGGTGAGACTTTTTTTTCAATCCAAATTTTCAGCATCAAATCACCACCTGTTTATTAAGCTGCATAGTTCCTCATTACAACTTTAATAATGTTATGGTGTGTCACAAATTTGTCACTTTGGATACTCTAATATCAGTCAAGGTTTCTATCCAATAGTGTACTAGCATTTGTAACGCCATGCTGATGTCATGTGTTGTCATTCTGAAAACATGCACATCATTTTTAGACAATGAATTCTGAGATAAGTGATCAGCTGAAGCGAACATGGCAGACAGCAAAGTTGTTGTTCATGTCCTTCTGAAGCATTACAGGAAGAAAGAGCTGAATGTCTCAGCAGCTGCCAGCAAAGTCTGCGGTGTGCTAGGGGAAGGAACAGTTGATAACAGGTGTGCTAGGGGAAGGAACAGCTGATGACAGGTGTGCTAGGGGAAGGAACAGCTGATGACAGGTGTGCTAGGGGAAGGAACAGCTGATGACAGGTGTGCTAGGGGAAGGAACAGCTGATGACAGGTGTGCTATGGGAAGGAACAGCTGATGACAGGTGTGATAGGGGAAGGAACAGCTGATGACAGGTGTGCTAAGGGAAGGAACAGCTGATGACAGGTGTGCTAAGGGAAGGAACAACTGATGACAGGTGTGCTATGGGAAGGAACAGCTGATGACAGGTGTGCTAGGGGGAAGGAACAGCTGATGACAGGTGTGCTAGGGGAAGGAACAGTTGATGACAGGTGTGCCAAGGGGAGGAACAGTTGATGACAGGTGTGCAAGGGGGAGGAACAGTTGATGACATATGTGCAAGGGGGAGGAACAGCTGATGACAGGTGTGCTAGGGGAAGGAACAGCTGATGACAGGTGTGCTAAGGGGAGGAACAGTTGATGACATATGTGCAAGGGGGAGGAACAGTTGATGACATATGTGCAAGGGGGAGGAACAGTTGATGACATATGTGCAAGGGGGAGGAACAGTTGATGACATATGTACAAGGGGGAGGAACAGTTGATGACAGGTGTGCAAGGGGGAGGAACAGTTGATGACAGGTGTGCAAGGGGGAGGAACAGTTGATGACAGGTGTGCTAGGGGGAGGAACAGCTGATGACAGGTGTGCTAGGGGGAAGGAACAGTTGATGACAGGTGTGCTAGGGGGAGGAACAGTTGATGACAGGTGTGCTAGGGGGAGGAACAGCTGATGACAGGTGTGCAAGGGAAAGGAACAGCTGATGACAGGTGTGCAAGGGAAAGGAACAGCTGATGACAGGTGTGCAAGGGAAAGGAACAGCTGATGACAGGTGTGCAAGGGAAAGGAACGGCTGATGACAGGTGTGCAAGGGAAAGGAACGACTGATGACAGGTGTGCAAGGGAAAGGAACAGCTGATGACAGGTGTGTAAGGGAAAAGGACAGCTGATGACAGGTGTGCTAGGGGAAGGAACAGCTGATGACAGGTGTGCTAGGGGGAAGGAACAGCTGATGACAGGTGTGCTAGGGGAAGGAACAGCTGATAACAGGTGTGCTAGGGGAAGGAACAGCTGATGACAGGTGTGCTAGGGGAAGGAACAGCTGATGACAGGAGTGCAAGAAAATGGTTCCAAAGGTCTGGGACACCAACATCAAAGACAAGCCCAGATTGGGATGCCCCTCAGCCACCAAAGATGAAGCCCTACATCAAGATGTTGAAGACAATCTCAGCACTCGGTGCTTGTCAGCCAGCTGGACCCTTCTCAAAGCTCCACAGTTCATCATCTGCACGAGCTCCACCTCAGCAAGAGGCAGCCTCAACATATCCCCCACAATCTCACTCCCCAGCAAGTGCAGAGATGTGTTGACATCTGTCACCAACTGTTGGCAAACTCACATGACAAAAGGTTTCTCTGCTGTGTTGTCACTGTGGATGAAAAGGGGATTTCCTGTGATACTGTCTGGCTAGATTTTGTTTTTAAAATATTCAGACATGAAAATGCAGGCAAGTTTTGGTAGCATCAACAACTTAAACCATACCTTAGGTTTTTTTTTTGTTTAATAATTTATTTAAAGAAATAAGTAAAAAAATTTTTTATGTTTTTCGTAATTATTATACAGTCATTTTCATTTCATTTATTAGTTTCTTCTTTTTCATTTCTTTATTTTTGTTAACACTTATTTTCATTATGTCATATCTATCAACAGGTTTTATTCAGTTTGTGGTGTTCCCATTGTTTAAAGCTTGGGACAAATTTCTTGGGACCAGTTTAACAGGTCAAATGATTTTCCACGTGTCACACAATCAGTCTCAGTGGAAGACTGTGATGGACAGTGGGAAGGAGGTTTCTGAGCTGGACTCTGATCCTGGAGAAGGCCAGTTTGAGGAGGAGGAAGAGGAGAGAAGCAAAAGTAAAATAGTTCAGGAGAAAGATGTCAGAGAGAAAAATGTGGAAGAGACTTTCAGATTAGTCAAGAAAGACAATGATGCGAAGATGTCACAGAAGATAGAAGGAAGAAATGATCTTAGTGAGGAGGAGGAGGAGGGCAGGAGTGAGGAAGATGATGTTGTGGAAAATGATGTCAACCTAGTGTACCACTACCAGACTGAGTCAGATGAAAGTGGGCGGTGCCTGAGGCCTGTCAGTGAGGACAATGAACCAAGCGTAAAGTCCGCAGCTAGTGCTCGCAGGTATAGTGCTCCTGTTCTGATACGCAAAGATCTTAACTTTTACCTAGGGCTCAGGAAAGACTTGAGCCTTCTCCCTGGCCATGTCCTTCGGCGACAGAGCTTACCTACCACGGTGATGTATTTTCACAGTTCGTCAGGCGGTAACTCTGCTCCCAGCCCTCATAGCATGTCCATGGATGTGCTACTCAGTCGGCCCAAAATTAGCAATCTCAGTCCAGCTTTGGATATGGGTTTTGTTGGCAGTGACTTTTGTCAGCAAAGTTTTACTCCGCTCAAAAACCAGGTCCTCCTCCTTCAGGGAGGTTCACTGACTAGATTTGTTTCCAACACCAGTTTCCGTCGGGCCAGTTATGACCCTACCTCATGTGAACATCGAAGAGCAAGCATCAGGTGTAATTTGACCTCAGAGCCAAGTATTCCATTTAATAAAAATTCCAAGCCAAACTGTCATCAATCTCTTGCTGGACTGGCATCAAGCTGGCCCACCATGACTGAGCAACAAAAGGCCACAAGTGGATTACTTAAGTATCATCCGGTGCCACTTGTTTCATCCATGCAATCTCTGGACAGGAAATCTGATTCAAATATTCTCTCCAATGATTCTTCAAACTCAGAACAGGTTTTCACTTCTGCTACAAGTGAAAAAACTGAGAAAGATGACAGTAGGACCCAGTCTGCATCATCAGACGTCTCAGCCGAGAGCTAGACAATTCTCCCGGCAAACGTTGGTGAACTTGTGAGTCATAGTTTTTATTAAAGATCATGTGATGAATTACATGTAATAATTTATATGTAATGATGCTGGTCATGTTCAAAGATAAGTAAGTAGTATTAAATCCACAATCTCTGACAGCAAAATCTTGCCAAAAAAACCACTGATTCTCTGTGAAGGTAGCCTCTGTTCATGTGTTACATCACTCTCATTGTCTGTCATTCTTAACTGTATCACATACTTTAGCCATGTCATTTTTCACAGTAGTTCAGATTACTGTATGCAGGTGAAACATTTGTGATTGTATTGTAGAAGTGTTCTTGTTCTTGATTTTTTCCTGGCATAAAAATGTTTTCTTTTTCTCTGTACCAGAGAACACAACTGAAAGAGTTCTTGTTTGTGTTAAATGTTTTTAAACTTTGATCAGACATTTTGATCACAAACTCAGAAACTTAGATAATCAAATATTTAGATCAAATAATGTTGCCCTAGTATTTAGATAATCAAATATTTAGATCACGTAGTGTTGCCCTAGTATTTAGATAATCAAATATTTAGATCACATAATGTTGCCCTAGTATTTGGGTAATCAAATATTTAGATCACGTAGTGTTGCCCTAGTATTTAGATAATCAAATATTTAGATCAAATAGTGTTGCCCTAGTATTTAGATAATCAAATATTTAGATCAAATAGTGTTGCCCTAGTATTTAGATAATCAAATATTTAGATTAAATAGTGTTGCCCTAGTATTTAGATAATCAAATATTTAGATCAAATAGTGTTGCCCTAGTTTAGATAATCAAATATTTAGATCAAATAGTGTTGCCCTAGTATTTAGATAATCAAATATTTAGATCAAATAGTGTTGCCCTAGTATTTAGATAATCAAATATTTAGATCACGTAGTGTTGCCCTAGTATTTAGATAATCAAATATTTAGATCAAATAGTGTTGCCCTAGTATTTAGATAATCAAATATTTAGATCAAATAGTGTTGCCCTTGTACTGTGCTCTGGGACAGAGGAAAAAAAAAACAACTTTATACAATGAAATATGAATCACTTACATTAGGAAAAAAACCTTTATACAGTGAAATATGAATCACTTACATTAGGAAAGAATTTTCTGAACACAGAAAGAAAAAAGTGAAAACATTTTAATGCACCAACATCATCATCATCATCATTCATATGCATGTCTTTTGCGGAACTTTGCCTTCCTAACAGCTCTCTTGTAAGCCTCTCAGTTGTGAGCAATATGGCCTGCTGCTGATGCATCCATTTGCAGATCATCAACGATGTCTTGCAGCCATCTTCGCTTTGGTCTTCCTCTCTTTCTTTTTCCCATTATGTACCCTTCCAAGACAGTCTTCTCTAGATTATCATGATGTTTAATGTATCCAAAATATATCTAAGTTTTCCCTCTTTAATCCTCTTTCCTAGCCAGCTTTCTTCAATATTAAGTTCTTTTAGTATGGATAGATTTGTTCTTTTTTGTGTCCATGATATTTGAAGAACTCTTCTGTAGCAACACTAGCAGAAAATTCTCAGCTTTGTTGAGGAGAGATAGACAGACATATCAAGTCAGAGAGATTAGGAGAGAGAACTAGACATATCAAGCCAGAGAAATGTAGACATATCAAGTCTGAAAGATGAGGTGAGAGAGCTAGACATATAAAGTCAGAGAGATGTAGACATATCAAGTCAGAGAGATGAGGAGAGAGAGACAGACATATCAAGTCAGAGAGATGAAGAGAGAGAAAGCTAGACATATCAAGTCAGAGAGATGTAGACATATCAAGTCAGAGAGATGTAGACATATCAAGTCAGAGAGGTGAGGAGAGAGAGAGCTAGACATATTAAGTCAGAGAGGTGAGGAGAGAGAGAGAGCTAGACATATCAAGTCAGAGAGGTGAGGAGAGAGAGAGCTAGACATATTAAGTCATAGAGATGAAGAGAGAGAGAGAGCTAGACATATCAAGTCAGAGAGGTGAGGAGAGAGAGAGCTAGACATATCAAGTCAGAGAGGTGAGGAGAGAGAGAGCTAGACATATTAAGTCATAGAGATGAGAGAGAGAGAGAGCTAGACATATCAAGTCAGAGAGGTGAGGAGAGAGAGAGCTAGACATATCAAGTCAGAGAGGTGAAGAGAGAGAGAGGTAGATATATCATCAGAGAGGTGAGGAGAGAGAGTTAGACATATCAAGTCAGAGAGCTGAGAGAGAGAGAGCTAGACATATCAAGTCAGAGAGGTGAGGAGAGAGAGAGCTAGACATATCAAGTCAGAGAGGTGAGGAGAGAGAGAGCTAGACATATCAAGTCAGAGAGGTGAGGAGAGAGAGAGCTAGACATATCAAGTCAGAGAGGTGAGGAGAGAGAGCTAGACATATCAAGTCAGAGAGGTGATGAAAGAAAGCTAGACATATCAAGTCAGAGAGGTGAGGAGAGAGAGCTAGACATATCAAGTCAGAGAGGTGAGGAAAGAGAGCTAGACATATCAAGTCAGAGAGATGAGGAAAGAGAGCTAGACATATCAAGTCAGAGAGGTGAGGAGAGAGAGAGCTAGACATATCAAGTCAGAGAGGTGAGGAAAGAGAGCTAGACATATCAAGTCAGAGAGGTGAGGAGAGAGAGAGCTAGACATATCAAGTGAGGAGAGAGAACTAGACATATCAAGTCTGAGAGATGAGGGGAGAGAGAGAGAGAGAGAGAGCTAAACATATCAAGTCTGAGAGATGAGGGGGGGAGAGAGCTAAACATATCAAGTCTGAGAGATAAGGGGAAGGAGAGAGAGAGTGAGCTAAACATATCAAGTCTGAGAGATGGGGGGGGGGAAAGAGAGACCGGAACATATCAAGTCTGAGAGATGAGGGGAGAGAGAGAGAGCTAGACATATCAAGTCTGAGAGATGAGGGGAGAGAGAGAGAGAGACCTAGAAATATCAAGTCTGAGAGATGAGAGAGAGAAAGAGTTAGACACATTAAGTCGGAGAGTACAAGAAAGAGAGAGATAGACACATTATGTCAGAGAGTACAAGAAAGAGAGAGATAGACACATTATGTCAGAGAGTACAAGAAAGAGAGAGATAGACACATTATGTCAGAGAGTACAGGAGAGAGAGATAGACACATTATGTCAGAGAGGGGAGATTGAGAGCTAGACAAATTATGTCAGAGAGTACAGGAGAGAGAAAGAGAGCTAGACACATTATGTCAGAGAGTTCAGGAGAGAGAGAGATAGACACATTAAGTCAGAGAGTACAGGAGAGAGTTGAACAGACACAAGGAGCTCCAGAAATGTGTAATGGGTGAAATTTAAAATAAAAAGATTAGACTATAAAAATGTTCAAGATTTCTTCTCTGGTTTATTGTACCATTATAATTTACTCAAACTTCTTGCCACATACAGAACTTCATACTTGTCTGTATGTTGACTTTTGTGTTCAACATTGTAGAACTAATTTTGCTTGTCAGTTCTCTTGCTTTAGCAGTAACAGATATATGTTTCTTTCATCAGCTGACTTAATCAAAGGCTGACTTAATCAAAGGCTGATTTAATTAAAGGCTGACTTAATCAAAGGCTAGGCTAATTTCTGGTTTATTGACTACTGGAATTTGACACCAAAAAGTGTCTTTTTTCTTAAACTTTCATAATATAACTGGGATTTTTGTCTCTATAACAAGGGTTATTTGATTTCATATTACAACTGCAATTTTTGTTGCAATAAAACAGGTTTATAAAATTTTATATTACAACTGGGATTTGTGTTACAATAAAAAGGGTTATTAGATTTCACTTTATAACTAGAATTTTTGTTACAATAACTAGAGCTTATGATTTCATTTTGTTATTGGGATTTTGTTACTGTAACAATTGTAACAATTGATCTCACACTATAACTAGGATTTTTGTTACTGTAACAAAGATTTTTAGATTTCATATCCTAGGATTTTGTTCATAAATTGAAATTTCTATTTTCAATGAATTTTCAAAGTATTTTATGGTGTTCAGTGTCATTGAAAATCACCAGCAAGGTGCTGCAATGTTCACCAGAGTGAGAAGACAATATGGCAAGAAGGAGGGATGATGTCCCAGACTAGCATGGGAAAAGATATTATAGGGCTTGGTTACAATGAGCAGTAGATTTTAAGGAGTTGATCAGATTCATTGAACAAACAGCAAGAAATGTTGGTAAGTTGCAGACGTGAATGTCTGAGTAGTATCTTCAGTCTTCATGATGCGGTTACAATGAAGCGGTTACAAACCAACAACTCACAGACCTCTGGGAGCCATGGAAGTTCCAGAGTCTCACCCCAGTTAGAGAATTAGAAGTTAAACAGTTGAAATGTTTGTCGGGCGAGTACACTTCTGTAATGGTTTCAAGAGTTGTGTTGTCACTCTCTGTAAGAGTTTCCTGCCCATGTTCTTTGTTCTGGGCTGTCTTGTTGAACACTGGGACTTGAGCTGGCATGAATGTTCATATGTCATTGTTTTGTAAGGAATCAGTGTGGGACTTCACAACCATCTCATGGTTTGGAACGTCTCAAGTTTTTTCAGACAAATTTTGTTCAGATTACTGGTATATAAAATATATGTTTCATGGTATTTTACTTCATGGTGAGATGTTATATATCACACTATTCTTTCTTCTTTAGCTTTCATACCTTCTGTTTAATTCTTCACAATTTTTTGAGCATCAAATTCACTTATGGATTGTGGAAAATCAAAAAGTGTTTTATGTTTCTTCTTTTCACATTTATTTCTTAACAAGTTTTGTGGTACCATCTGTGTATCCATGCCCTTAGTCAATGGATACATGACCATGTCCTTGGTCACCACCCAGTTTTTGTACTATGTTTTACATCCTTCCCATCCCGTTAAATGTTACATAGGGCTCGCACAGTTGTTTGCCAAGTTTTCCTGCTTTCCGTGAGCTTTTCAACTTCATCAATGGATTTTATGCCCACTAAACTGGCCTCTCTTAACAATGTCCTCTTTAGAGTTTCAAATAGACAATCTCTTTCTCTTCAGCCTGTTGTGTTCCTTTCAGTAGCTTGTTTTGGTATTCTCTATTTCTTCTCATCACGTGACTGACACATGTCCATCTTATTTTTCTGATCACCCATGAGACAGGTTGTTGTTTCTCATCTGTCTTATCTCTGCATTGTTCTTGAATTCATGTATACCAAGTATTTTCCTTAGGCATTTGCTTTTGAAAGAGTCTAATTTGTTGCTTATTTCTTTAGTTGTTTTTCAGCTTTCACATACATAAATGAGGGTGGATATTACATTTGAATTGAGTAATCTTAACTTGGTTTTTATGCTTATAACTTTTGAATTCCATATGTTCTCAAGATTCTTGAAGGCCAGTGCTGCTTTTGTAATTCTAACTTTCTTTCTGGTCTATGTAGCTGCCGAGGTATGCAAATTTGTGTACTTCTTCAACAGTTTTTCCTTCTATGTATATTTTTCCTGTGTGATTAATGAGAAGTCTCATTATTTTTGTTTTTTCCTTGTAAACTTCAAGTCCTATTTTACTAGCCAGTGAAGATAGGGTATCTTGTTTTTTTCTTGCATCTGTTTCATATTGTCACTGATAAGAGTTATGTCATCTGCAAAATAAGGATCTTCCAGCTGGGTCTCATGTACCCAGTCAATGCCCATTTTATCTGTGCAACATTTTTTCATTATAAAGTCTATGGTAATTCCAAAAAGCAAGGAATATAATATACATCCTTGTTTCACACCTGTTTCAATCTGGAACCATTCGCTCATTCCTTCTTCTGTGTTGACTACACAAACATATCCATGGTAGAGGTCTCTAATGATGTTGACAATTTTAGATGGTATTCCATATGATTGTAAAATTCTCCACAATGAATCTCTATGTATGCTATCAAATGCCTTTTTAAAGTCTATGAAGTTCAGTATTAATGGTTTCTGCTTTTCAATATGTTCTTCAAGTATTATTCTGAGAGTAAAGATCTGGTCGAGACATCTTCTCCCTTTTCAAAATCCTGCCTGTTCTCTCATTGTAGTATCCACCATATCTAAAGATATAGCCTATTCAGGATAACTTTGCAAAATACTTTTGACACAACTGATACTAAGGTTACTCCTCTCCAATTATTACAGTTGCTAATGTTGCCTTTTTTTTTTTAATAACAATTCCTTTTTTCCATTTAGAAGGGACCTTTTCTTCTTTCCAAACTTTATTAAACATTCTCTGTAATTGGCTCATGTTGTCACTGTTAATAGCTTTTAACATTTTGGCTATTATTTCATCTTCACCTGCAGCTTTCTTGTTAGCCATTAGATTCACTGCTGTTTCAAATTTTGTACTACACTGTATCAAAATTTAGAAGATACATCAGCAAGATTTTAGTGACAGATTTGGTGTATGCAAACATCAGCAAAATTTTAGTGACAGATTTGTTTTATATAAATATCAGGAAGATTTTAGTGACAGATTTGGTTTAGGCAAGCATAAACAAGATTTTGGTGACAGATTTGGTTTAAGCAAACATCAGGAAGATTTTAGTGACAGATTTGGTGTAGGCAACAGCACTGAAACAAAACTGAAAAACTTAGATGTAATTTTTTTCTTGCTCAGTGAAACCTGGAAGAATATTTGAATCAAAGAGCACATACAAATTGTAACATAGAAACTGTAACATACACCCTAGTAGTGTTTAATCTAAATACTTAGCTATATTTTAACTTGATAAAATGACAGTTGTATGTATCTGGACAGAAAAAAGTCTAGATGCAACAACAACATCACTGGGGCTAAATGTGCAAGACAGTTATCTTTACTGTAGAAGAACAAAATATCAATTAACAGCCCATGGCCCAGTGTTCCATGGCAGATGGGGGATACTTGATACTGATGGATCAAGACCATGCAGTTAATGCAGAGTGTGCAGGCTCAGTTTTTAATTTCCCAGACTATCCCATGATTCAAACCTGTTTCCCAAATGAGAGACTGGATTTTTGCACACAACCAGGCTGTTCCCCCTACTTTTATTGATAACATTATCTTCATTACAAAAATATGCAACATAATCAGTTTCTTGTGTTTTGTCAACATTTTGTTAGCAGGGTTGTTCTTGTAATTTAAACAATTGCATTAACAGTATATGGCCACACCAACACCCCCCTCCCTTCCTACCATTTCACTCGTCCATATAAAAGCATAAAAATAGCGTGCATCTCCCCCTGGGAACGACTGTGATAAGAGCACACTTATCTTAACATAGTCTTTGTCAGACAGGGAACTTAAATCTGTTTGCTTAAAAACTCTGACCTACTTCTGTAGCCAAAAAACCTGTAGCAATCAACAGTAATTGTAATTGTTATTTCTGTAAAATGTAATGTGAAGTTCATGGACAGATGGGACATGGAGATCGCCAGCAGAGATGAGGAAAATCTGATGTGAAACCAATGAATCCATAACGTGACAAGCCTATCTATGAGTGTTTACAACAATGGCTATCAGAATGATGTAAACAAAACAGCCAGCAGACTATAGGTGGCAGGGAAATGGATATCGTTGAAATACACATCGGATTCCTCATCCCAAATTCGGAGTATCTCTGTGAACTATCTCAAAGCCATCTGGCCAGCCAGTGTTGCATGCTGGATCTGACATGGAGAAGGGGCTTAAGTACAGCCACCAGAGGCTGGAAAACAAAGTTTTGGCCAGGCCAGCCAACATCACTGTCTTCATGGCAGTCCGAGCAAGACCACAGTCTGCCCAAGCAAGGAAAGGTGCTGAAGTTGGAGGTACCCAGCCAAAAGGCGCATCGCAGAAATCAGGGCACCACACATCATCACTAATGAAATGTCTATATCTGCAGTTTTCAAACATGGTGCTCGCCCTGTAAAGACGAACCAGGCAGGTGCAGTGCCAGGCCCCCTGCCTTGAAAAGGTCCACTCTGTGCTACTGGAGGTCCTCTCAGTTCATCTTGTGGAGCCAGCAGACATGAGAGTAGAGCTACTGGCCAAAAAATACAACAGCAGAAAACTGCCAAAAAGCAAGAACTTAAAATAATGCAGTGGAATGCTGAGAGTGTCAGCAGTGTTAGAGATGGCTATAGCAAAAAGGTGGAACTAGAGAACATAGAGCAGATAAGTATATGCTGCATACAGGAGACACACCTAACCAAAGATGTTGCCTTTAAAATCAGAGGCCGCCAGTGTTTTAGATCAGACCGACAGGACAGAAGAAAAGGAGGAGTACTAACACTTGTTAAGAATAACATCAGCACTTGTCAGGTGGGAGTGTACATGAAAGGAGCCGAATACCAGATAATCCATCTAAAAACTAGTAATAGAGACTTCCACCTCCTTAACTATTACTGTCTTAATGACCGCCCACTTGCTCTGGAAACAATCCCACACAAAGAGAGACTGATAGTCTGTGGAGATTTTAACAGCCATTCTCAAAGTTGGGGCTATGACCACATAGACAAGAGAGGAGAGGAATTGAGAGCTGACAGGATGATAATGGACTTCTCCTGATCAACCAGCCAATAGATCCCCCAACATTTTACTCAAGGGCTTGGCATACAACCTTAACACCGGATCTGGCATTCCACTCTCCAGATCTGAAGTGGAACATTACACGTGAAGTTGGAAAACAACTTGGAGGTAGCGACCATTGACCAGTCTTCCTGACAATAGAAAATGAACTCCTTAATACCAGTAGCCCTCTCCCCAGATGGAACTATAAAAAAGCAAACTGGACAATGTACAGACATCGTACAGGTATCCTGTCCATAGAAGGTAAGGATATTAACAGCATAGTGAAGGAATTCAATGCTTGTATCCTTCAGGCCACCTGTTAGTACTACTAATCTTTGTACATGTGGCCAGGTGCCCCAAACTGTGGAACATATCCTCCAAAACTGCACCAATTATGAGACACTGAGAAGTAATTACTGGCCCAGTGAAACCACCAAAGAAGATAAGCTCTATGGTCCCATACATAAATTACAAAAAACAGTGAAATTTATCCAAGAGACAGGACTGCAGATATGGACAGACAACACATATGAAGAAGCAGCATGCATGTGTACCATTCTGAATGAAATCAGCCCATATTTATACTTGACTGACAAAAGAAATCCAGATATGAGGAACAACAAAACATCTGGTCAGTATCTGCAAATACCACATTCCACTGAATCATAGAACAGGGTTCCACAAACTGCCAAGTCCATAATATCATCAACAAAGTGGATTCAAAAATATCTATAGATATGATTTTCCTGTATTTTCATTGTTGTTTTGTCTGTTATTCATTCTTTACTAACTCTGTATTAATTAAATATGAAATTAGCCTACATTGGTTATTTATAGATTGCACTGGTTAGGGTCATCTTCAGAGTTAAACAATAAACTCCTGTTCAGAGTTAAACAGTAACCTCCTGTTCAGAGTTAAACAGTAAACTCTTATTCAGAGTTAAATGATAAACTCCTGTTCAGAGTTAAACAATAAATTCCTGTTCAGATTTAAACAATAAACTCCTGTTCAGAGTTAAACAATAAACTCATGTTCAGAGTTAAACAATAAACTCCTGTTCAGAGTTAAACAATAAACTCATGTTCAGAGTTAAACAATAAACTCATGTTCAGAGTTAAACAGTGAACTCAGTTAAGCCATAAACTTCCTTTCAGAGTTAAACAATAAACTCCTGTTCAGAGTTAAACAATAAACTCATGTTCAGAGTTAAACAATAAACTCATGTTCAGAGTTAAACAATAAACTCATGTTCAGAGTTAAACAATAAACTCATGTTCAGAGTTAAACAATGAACTCAGTTAAGTCATAAACTTCCTTTCAGAGTTAAACAATAAACTCCTGTTCAGAGTTAAACAATAAACTCATGTTCAGAGTTATTTCAGTGCAAGACAAGAATCTGATGACATTTTCTAAACGAGAGGGAGCCACTTGCTGACCAGATTTTGATTTCCACTCATCACAATGATGGCCAGACAAGATTTTGATTTCTACTCATCACAATGATGGCCAGACAAGATTTTGATTTCTATTCATCACAGTGATGGCCAGACAAGATTTTGATTTCCACTCATCACAATGATGGCCAGACAAGATTTTGATTTCTACTCATCACAATGATGGACAGACAAGATTTTGATTTCCACTCATCACAATGATGGCCAGACAAGATTTTGATTTCTACTCATCACAGCGGTGGCCAGACAAGATTTTGATTTCTACTCATCACAGTAGTGGCCAGACAAGATTTTGATTTCTACTCATCACAGTAGTGGCCAGACAAGATTTTGATTTCCACTCATCACAGCGGTGGCCAGACAAGATTTTGATTTCTACTCATCACAGCGGTGGCCAGACTATGTGTCACAAAAAATTCCTGGGGTTCAACCCGCCTCAAGAAAAAATGGGTACTACTCTGGAAAGGAAGAGGAATGACGCCACTAGCTATAACTAGCTGTGACTGCCAGACACTTCTAATGCTAATCTATTCAGGATATCTCTAGTTCCTTCAGTTCATCATGTGACATGATATCTCTAGTTCCTTCAGTTCATCATGTGACATGATATCTCTAGTTCCTTCAGTTAAACATGTGACAGGATATCTGTAGTTCCTTCAGTTAAACATGTAAAAGGATATCTGTAGTTCCTTCAGTTAAACATGTGACACTCACAGCCGAGAGATCAAGCAGTGGTAAGTTTGGTGCACTTTTATTCTTTTACCAGTGACATGGTACACAGGAGGAAAAAAAAGGCATGTCAGTCTTACACAAGAAAAAAAAAGGCATGTCAGTCTTACACAAGAAAAAAAAAGGCAGTCTTACACAAGAAAAAAAAAAGGCATGTCAGTCTTACACAAGAAAAAAAAAGGCATGTCAGTCTTACACAAGAAAAAAAAAGGCATGTCAGTCTTACACAAGAAAAAAAAAGGCATGTCAGTCTTACACAAGAAAAAAAAAGGCATGTCAGTCTTACACAAGAAAAAAAAAGGCATGTCAGTCTTACACAAGAAAAAAAAAGGCATGTCAGTCTTACACAAGAAAAAAAAAAGGCATGTCAGTCTTACACAAGAAAAAAAAAGGCATGTCAGTCTTACAGCTCTGTTACACAAGAAAAAAAGGCATGTCAGTCTTACAGATCTGTTACACAAGAAAAAAAAGCCATGTCAGTCTTACAGCTCTGTTACACAAGAAAAAAAGGCATGTCAGTCTTACAGCTCTGTTACACAAGAAAAAAACTTCACTGTAATATGTGGAAGTGATGAACCTCCTTTTTGACTGCAAGCTAGAAGTCTTCTTATTTTATTGTCTGCGAGCTAGAAGTCTTCTTATCTTATTGACTGCAAGCTAGAAGTCTTCTTATCTTATTGACTGCAAGCTAGACGTCTTATCTTGTTGACTGTGATCTAAAAGTCTTCTTATCTTATTGACTGTGAGCTAGAAGTCTTATTTTATTGGCTGTGATCTAGAAGTCTTCTTATGTTATTGACTGCGAGCTAGAAGTCTTATCTTGTTGACTGTGATCTAGAAGTCTTCTTATCTTATTGACTGTGAGCTAGAAGTCTTATCATATTGACTGCAAGCTAGAAGTCTTCTTATCACTGACTGAGCTAGAAGTCTTATCTTGTTGACTGTGATCTAGAAGTCTTCTTATCTTATTGACTGTGAGCTAGAAGTCTTATTTTATTGGCTGTGATCTAGAAGTCTTCTTATGTTATTGACTGCGAGCTAGAAGTCTTATCTTGTTGACTGTGATCTAGAAGTCTTCTTATCTTATTGACTGTGAGCTAGAAGTCTTATCTTATTGACTGCAAGCTAGAAGTCTTCTTATCATTGACTGTGAGCTAGAAGTCTTATCATATTGACTGCAAGCTAGAAGTCTTCTTATCACTGACTGAGCTATAACTAGCTGTGACTGCCAGACACTTCTAATGCTAATCTATTCAGGATATCTCTAGTTCCTTCAGTTCATCATGTGACATGATATCTCTAGTTCCTTCAGTTCATCATGTGACATGATATCTCTAGTTCCTTCAGTTAAACATGTGACAGGATATCTGTAGTTCCTTCAGTTAAACATGTAAAAGGATATCTGTAGTTCCTTCAGTTAAACATGTGACACTCACAGCCGAGAGATCAAGCAGTGGTAAGTTTGGTGCACTTTTATTCTTTTACCAGTGACATGGTACACAGGAGGAAAAAAAAGGCATGTCAGTCTTACACAAGAAAAAAAAAGGCATGTCAGTCTTACACAAGAAAAAAAAAGGCAGTCTTACACAAGAAAAAAAAAAGGCATGTCAGTCTTACACAAGAAAAAAAAAGGCATGTCAGTCTTACACAAGAAAAAAAAAGGCATGTCAGTCTTACACAAGAAAAAAAGGCATGTCAGTCTTACACAAGAAAAAAAAGGCATGTCAGTCTTACACAAGAAAAAAAAGGCATGTCAGTCTTACACAAGAAAAAAAAAGGCATGTCAGTCTTACACAAGAAAAAAAAAAGGCATGTCAGTCTTACACAAGAAAAAAAAAGGCATGTCAGTCTTACAGCTCTGTTACACAAGAAAAAAAGGCATGTCAGTCTTACAGATCTGTTACACAAGAAAAAAAAGCCATGTCAGTCTTACAGCTCTGTTACACAAGAAAAAAAGGCATGTCAGTCTTACAGCTCTGTTACACAAGAAAAAAACTTCACTGTAATATGTGGAAGTGATGAACCTCCTTTTTGACTGCAATCTAGAAGTCTTCTTATCTTATTGACTGCAATCTAGAAGTCTTCTTATCTTATTGACTGCAATCTAGAAGTCTTCTTATCTTATTGACTGCAAGCTAGAAGTCTTATCTTATTGACTGTGATCTAGAAGTCTTCTTATCTTATTGACTGTGAGCTAGAAGTCTTATTTTATTGGCTGTGATCTAGAAGTCTTCTTATGTTATTGACTGCGAGCTAGAAGTCTTATCTTGTTGACTGTGATCTAGAAGTCTTATCTTATTGACTGTGAGCTAGAAGTCTTATCATATTGACTGCAAGCTAGAAGTCTTCTTATCTTATTGACTGCAAGCTAGAAGTCTTCTTATCTTATTGACTGTGAGCTTGAAGTCTTCTTATCTTATTGACTGCAAGCTAGAAGTCTTATTTTATTGGCTGTGATCTAGAAGTCTTCTTATGTTATTGACTGTGAGCTAGAAGTTTTATCTTGTTGACTATGATTTAGAAGTCTTCTTATGTTATTGACTGTGAGCTAGAAGTTTTCTTATGTTATTGACTGTGAGCTAGAAGTTTTATCTTGTTGACTATGATTTAGAAGTCTTCTTATGTTATTGACTGTGAGCTAGAAGTCTTCTTATGTTATTGACTATGATCTAGAAGTCTTCTTATGTTATTGACTATGATCTAGAAGTCTTCTTATGTTATTGACTATGATCTAGAAGTCTTCTTATGTTATTGACTGTGAGCTAGAAGTTTTATCTTGTTGACTATGATCTAGAAGTCTTCTTATCTTATTGACTGTGAGCTAGAAGTCTTATCTTGTTGACTGTGATCTGGAAGTCTTCTTATCTTATTGACTGCAAGCTAGAAGTCTTCTTATCTTATTGACTGTGAGCTTGAAGTCTTTATTTGTTGACTGCGAGCTAGAACCACTTGGCAGCTGATGATACAGCAAAGAATTTGGTCATCTTCTGCAATTCTTCATTTTGGATTATAGACATTTGTCTGTATCGGAGGCAAGTTTATTCATTGTTCATGTGGTGGGGGGGGGGTGTTTGAACAGGAATTTTTCATGTAGTGGGGGGGGGGGGGTGGAGATTTGAACAGGAATTGTTCAAGTGTGTCCGCAAGTTCAGATTGTGCTCATTTTTGTTTTGGTCTTTAGGGCGGTATGTTTGCTTACAGCTTGAAAATGATAAATGTGTTTATGATTAATCATGTCAGTAAAGTTTGTTCTATACTTTAAAGTAAGAAAGTAAAAAACTGACATACTGACAGGTTAAAGTATGGTACATAGGGCCCGAACTACCATGTGTTTAGCAGCACGGGAAGGATTAAGATGTAAAGTATGTTCATGTATCTGTAATGTGTACAAGAGATTTTCATAGCTGGCCGCCATCAAACTATATTGCTCTCAAAATATGATTTATCATTCACAAATAGCAATAATGTCATAACTGATGTGTAGCTGGGATGTATCTCCTGCTCCAGCTCAGACAAAACCTGCCAACAAATTTTTCCTCTGTCTCACTTCATGGTTGCATACTTTCCACTTGACTGCAAAAATGTTCAGTTGCTTCTGTCACAGAAGAGATCTCTGGATTGCCTCCCTTGTCACCTCAGAACTCTGAGAAGTATTTTGTCTAGTATAGACATAACTTCAGCAGTGAAAGATGTCAAACTCATACAAAGTACAGACATAACTTCAGCAGTGAAAGATGTCAAACTCATACAAAGTACAGACATAACTTCAGCAGTGAAAGATGTCAAACTCATACAAAGTACAGACATAACTTCAGCAGTGAAAGATGTCAAACTCATACAAAGTAGACATAACTTCAGCAGTGAAAGATGTCAAACTTATACAAAGTACAGACATAACTTCAGCAGTGAAAGATGTCAAACTTATACAAAGTACAGACATAACTTCAGCAGTGAAAGATGTCAAACTCATACAAAGTAGACATAACTTCAGCAGTGAAAGATGTCAAACTCATACAAAGTAGACATAACTTCAGCAGTGAAAGATGTCAAACTCATACAAAGTACAGACATAACTTCAGCAGTGAAAGATGTCAAACTTATACAAAGTACAGACATAACTTCAGCAGTGAAAGATGTCAAACTCATACAAAGTAGACATAACTTCAGCAGTGAAAGATGTCAAACTCATACAAAGTAGACATAACTTCAGCAGTGAAAGATGTCAAACTCATACAAAGTACAGACATAACTTCAGCAGTGAAAGATGTCAAACTTATACAAAGTACAGACATAACTTCAGCAGTGAAAGATGTCAAACTCATACAAAGTAGACATAACTTCAGCAGTGAAAGATGTCAAACTCATACAAAGTAGACATAACTTCAGCAGTGAAAGATGTCAAACTCATACAAAGTACAGACATAACTTCAGCAGTGAAAGATGTCAAACTCATACAAAGTAGACATAACTTCAGCAGTGAAAGATGTCAAACTCATACAAAGTAGACATAACTTCAGCAGTGAAAGATGTCAAACTCATACAAAGGACTCATGTTTGTTATTTTGCAGTAACTAGAACACTTGAATGTTACATTTATGTACACACTGATTTAAACATATTGTCTTAGTATAAAAAATTATATAGATTTTTTAAACACTTACTGTAGTCCCTAAATTTATAAAACTTCATTTATTTATAAATTAAATATACACATTTTAAAATGTTTGATGTTTTATTTTCTTGGCTACTGTATTTAATTCTGTGCAGAATGCCTTGTTCTGCTGTATTTAATCTGCTGCACCAGAATTTCTCTAGCACCAAAGAGAAAAGAAAAACTTACCCAGACATGGCAGGAGTTATTTGAGAGAAAAAAATCTCAGCAAACTGACCAAGATTTGCCCCACATTATTTATATCAATCAGTTATTGACAGGTGTCCTAGCATACTGACACGTGTCCATAGCAGCAATGCTCACTCTCTACTTTCTTGAAGATAACGGCTTAACTTTCATGTTCATAATCCTCATAAAGAACTCTTTTCTTGTGTATTTTTGTCTTTCCTGTCCGTCTGCCATTACCTGTTCCCTGGATATGCAGTTTGTAGTTCATTTTTATTGTAATATTTTGTAACTTTCTGGTTCTATACATTCTTCACATGTTCCACAATTTTATAATATTTTGGTTTTGGGAAAATAACATTCATCTTAGCGGCAGTGACTTCCCCTTTTATCACTGGCATCATAAGCTAAAGGTCTGGCCAATAGAGACCTGATTATCTTTCTTTGAGAATCATGAGCTGAAGGTCTGTCCCATAGAGACCTGATTATCTTTCTTTGAGAATCATGAGCTGAAGGTCTGTCCCATAGAGACCTGATTATCTTTCTTTGAGAATCATGAGCTGAAGGTCTGTCCCATAGAGACCTGATTATCTTTCTTTGAGAATCATGAGCTGAAGGTCTGTCCCATGAGACCTGATCATCTCTTGAAAAATAGTGTTTGCCTTGTGTGTGATCTCTGACCTCAAGGTGTATCACTCATCTGTTCTAGCATGTCTTTATTGTTGTGATGTTAAGAATGTACATAAGATGTAAAGCTGTGACGGTATTAAGAGTTTATGTTACATATGAACCTGTGATGGTGTTAAGAGTGCATGTTAGGTGTAAATCTGTGATAATTTAAGATTGTACATTATGTGTAAAGCTGTGATAATATTAAGAGTGCATGTTAGGTGTAAAGCTGTGATAATTTAAGATTGTAAATGTGTAAAGCTGTGATAATGTTAAGAGTGCATGTTAGATATAAAGCTGTGATAATTTAAGATTGTAAATTATGTGTAAAGCTGTGATAATGTTAAGAGTGCATGTTAGGTGTAAAGCTGTGATAATTTAAGATTGTACATTATGTGTAAAGCTGTGATGATGTTCAAGCATTTGTTATTAAGAAAGAAGAAGTCACACAACTTTCAAAATGATGAGAAACCATAAATAGAAAATGAATTTTAATTTCACACAAATTCTTCAAGCATAATTTTCATTCTATTTTCAGCATCTACAATTTTTTCTACAAAAATCTGCTTCCTCTCTGTCATAACATATCAACAATTCTCTCCTATTTTTCTCTCAAACATGTAAGAAAATAAACACAAATCAGAATTCTTTCTTCCAGTCAATATAAACAACCATTCCACATCACACACATGTTCTGATATTACAAACTTCAACATCTAAACAAGGACACAAGTAAAACAGTGAGTAAAATGACTTTTTTTTTTTTTAGGGATAAAGCGACTGTTTGTATGGACACAAGTTTTATGAATGACAACACAAACTGTTTGTATGGACACAAGTTTTATGAATGACAAAACAAACTGTTTGTATGGACACAAGTTTTATGAATGACAAACAAACTGTGCGGACACAAGTTTTATGAATGACAAAACAAACTGTTTGTATGGACACAAGTTTTATGAATGACAAAACAAACTGTTTGTATGGACACAAGTTTTATGAATGACAAAACTGGACACAAGTTTTATGAATGACAAAACAAACTGTTTGTATGGACACAAGTTTTATGAATGACAAAACAAACTGTTTGTATTGGACACAAGTTTTATGAATGATAAAACAAACTGTATGGACACAAGTTTTATGAATGACAACGCAAACTGTTTGTATGGACACAAGTTTTATGAATGACAAAAACTGTATGTGGCTAATAAAAACATATTTCAAGATATTATCACAGCATCTAAACAACACAACGGTCATATTATTTCCTTTAGATTTTCCAGAGCTGTTGTCAACAATCAACTTGACCACACCTGCTGTACAATGTACTAGATTTCCACATCTACAACCCTATTTTGAGAACTTTTCATGAGTTAACGAAAAACCATAAGTTACAGTTTTTAACATCTGACCAACAACATCAAAAAATACTTTATTACAGTTTATTTCAAACTTGACTCCTTCAGCATTATAACTTTTTTTTAAAAATGACTGAAGAGTTCTGGAAATTTCTTTTTGTAACAATAGCATATAAGAGCAATGAAGAATGACACGCTGCTAAATGTAGTCAAAGCACTGAAGCATGACACACTGCTAAATGTAGTCAGAGCACTGAAACATGACACACTGCTATATGCAGTCAGAGCACTGAAGCATGACACACTGCTAAATGCAGTCGGAGCACTGAAACATGACACACTGCTATATGTAGTCAGAGCACTGAAGCATGACACACTGCTAAATGTAGTCAGAGCACTGAAACATGACACACTGCTAAATGTAGTCAGAGCACTGAAGCATGACACACTGCTAAATGTAGTCAGAGCACTGAAGCATGACACACTGCTAAATGCAGTCAGAGCACTGAAGCATGACACACTGCTAAATGCAGTCAGTGCACTGAAACATGACACACTGCTAAATGTAGTCAAACCGAGTAATAACATTAATGATAAGTGTCAGATTCATACAGAACATGAAGTAAACTGTGAACAAACAGGGACACAAGTAGAATGTAAAGTAAACTGTGAGTGATCACTTGTTTCAAACTTTCAACTTGTCAATTTTGAAAAGAACTTGTGTTTTTTTTTTAAGCAGTCTAAACAAACAAAAAAGATACAGATGTGCTGCCCAACCTAACATTATCCTTCCTTATATAATCACACACAACACACATATACATAAATAACAAGTGCTTTCAGAATTTCCCAGCACTCATATTACAAGTAACTTTTGAATTTCCCAGTGTTTATGTTACAAGTGGCTCTAGAATTTCCCAGTGTTTATGTTACAAGTGGCTCTAGAATTTCCCAGTGTTTATGTTACAAGTGGCTCTAGAATTTCCCAGTGTTTATGTTACAAGTAACTTCCGTTTCTCAGATAAGAACTTTTTTCTGTGTGGATCTTTCCTGGTCACTGCAAGATAAAGTCTGGGAGTCTAGGACCAAAGCAAAACAACAGAAGACACACATGTCAGAGTTAACACATCCAGGTAAATGCTTCCGTAGAGAGTAAGAGGCCAGGACATGATGAAGTCTGTCAGATAAATAAGCAAAACCAAAAGCGAAAGAAATGTAAGTCTGCCATTTTGCTGATTTTATGCTTTGACTGGTGAAGTCGCCGAAGTCCAGTTGTTTGAGGAGTCACCGACCAGGTCCAGTCTTCGTGAAGCTCTGCTATGTGACAGCTGCGGAAACAATGAAAATATGTAGAAAGCAGCCTACACTGTGCAAGTTATAAGTAAGCAGCCCATGCCATGAAGATGATGTCAGAATATGAAGATCTGAAAAGTTTAATGGTTAAAATAAAATATTTTATTGATGTTCATGCAGGCTTCTTGTCCATTTGTGGGCAGATTTATCTTGTTTCTGTTTCTTGTGGTCATCTTACAGTGAAAAACAAATGTATGTCAGATGTGGTCTGCTTGTAGATATCACAAGATCAGGTGTCTTAGTTCACAGATGATGTCCAGGGTGACAGTGACATTAAGGGTGACAGGACTTCAGAGTGACAGTGATGTCCAGGGTGACAGTGACATTAAGGGTGACAGGACTTCAGAGTGACAGTGACATTAAAGGTGACAGGACTTCAGAGCAACAGTGACATTAAAGGTGACAGACTTCAGAGTGACATTAAAGGCGACAGGACTTCAGAGTGACAGTGATGTTAAGGGTGACAGGACTTCAGAGTGACAGTGACATTAAGGGTGACAGGACTTCAGAGTGACAGTGACATTAAAGGTGACAGGACTTCAGAGCAACAGTGACATTAAAGGTGACAGACTTCAGAGTGACAGTGATGTTAAGGGTGACAGAACTTCAGAGCGACATTAAAGGCGACAGGACTTCAGAGTGATAGTGATGTTCAGGGTGATTGTGGGCTGGACTGGCTCATCTTATATCCCAATGTCAGTGATAAGTTTCTCTCCACACTCTACAACACACGGGTTCAAGCCCAGGACAAAAAAAAGCAACAACTCACAAGACCTCTGGGACCCATGACCCAGAGGGGCCCACCTCCCACCCCCCTCAGAGTGTCAGGAGTTTAATAGGGCTGAAACACTTGTCCGGGGGGGGGGGGGGTACTTCCTCTGATGATCTGAAGGAGGTGTGTTGTTGTTCTGCTCTCTACAGTAGAGAGTTTCCCGCATGCATAACTTACAGGACTTGACTGATCTGAGAAAAAAACTTGTATGTCAGACTAATACTTAACTTACAGGGCTTGACTGATCTGAGAAAAAAACTTGTATGTCAGACTAATACTTAACTTACAGGACTTGACTGATCTGAGAAAAAAACTTGTATGTCAGACTAATACTTAACTTACAGGACTTGACTGGTCTGAGACAAAAGAGCTGGACTCATTTTCTTTGTCTGACTCCGGACTGAAACCCCAGTGACTTGAAAACTTTTTCTTTAATGCCTGAGCAATTATTTCAGTTGGGTCTGTGGGTTCTCGTTCTGGCCGCCTCCTCATAGGCGTCCCACCTGGTGACCTGTTCACATGATGAACATAAAATAACATGTATATTAAAAGTGTTGGTTCTCTTTCTAGTCACCTCCCTCACAGGTGTCCAATCTGGTAACCTGGAAGCATGATAGCCATAACTAAAACTAAAGTTGCTCGCTACAGTGTCTCAACTGACAACTCCATCTTACTTCATCATGACATAATTTAAAAAAGAAAGTCAGGATAGATTAGAGAAAGCTAAGAATATCTACCTCAGGTGGGAGACAAATAAAGAGTCTACTCTAGCTAACTGACAAATTAAGAAAGTCTAACTAGCAGACAAATTAAGAAAGTCTACTCTACCTAGCAGACAAATTAAGAAAGTATACTAACTAGAGAAAAAGAGGTCAACCACGTGAAACTCTAAAGAGGACACTGTTATGAGAAGCCAGTTCAGTGGGCATAATTGAAAAACTCGCTGAAGATAGGAAATCTTGGCAAACTACCATATGGGCCCTATGTGACATTTAGCAGCACGGGAAGGATCAACACTAACCAGCAGACAAATTAAGAAGGTACTCCAGCTAGTAGATAAATTAAGGGCAAATTAAGTCTCCTCTTGCTAGCAGACAAATTAAGAGTAACTGACTATACTCTAGCTAGCAGACAAATTAAGAGTCTACTCTAGCTAGCAGACAAATTAAGTCCACTCTAGCAAGCAGACAAAAATTAAGAGTCTACTCTAGCTAGCAGACAAAAATTAAGAGTCTACTCTAGCTAGCAGACAAAAATTAAGAGTCTAGCTAGCAGACAAATTAAGAGTCCATGCTAAGTCAAAGACAAACTAAGAAAGTCAGCTCTAGCTAGATGATGGAAACTAAGAAAATCTACTACAGCTGGAGATACAAAGAAAGAAAGTCAAACTAAGATCTAGAGAGAAAGTCTACTCTAGAGACAAACTAAGATCTAGAGAGATTGATTGATCTTTATTTCAAAAGGGTTAAGAATTGGGCACGCAGGCCCGTCTGACATTCTGCCCTTTATCATACATCTTTCACTCTGTTCCAGACATTCTACAAATATGCTGTCCATGCAACTAATTAACATTGAAGCTGAGAGATATAAGAAAGTCTACTCTAACTAGGAGACACAAACTAAGAAAGTCTACTCTAACTAGGAGACACAAACTAAGAAAGTCTACTCTAACTAGGAGACACAAACTAAGAAAGTCCACTGTAACTAGGAGACACAAACTAAGGAAGTCTATTTTAGAGAGGACACACTAGGAAAGTCTACTCTAGCTAGAGATACAAATTTTAAAAATCTACTCTTGAGAGACAGACTAAGAAAGTCTATTCTAACTAACAGACATAAACTAAGAAAGTCTATTCTAACTAACAGACACAAACTAAGAAAGTCTACTCTAGCTAGAAGATACAAACTAAGAAAGTCTACTCTAGCTAAAGATATAAATTTTAAATAATATACTCCAGACACACAGACTAAGTCTATTTTAGCTAGAAGGCATAAACTAAGAAAATCTACTCTAACTAGGAGACACAAAGTAAGAAACTCTGCTCTAGCCAGAGATGCAAACTAAGAAAGTCTACTTTAGCTAGGAGACACAGACTAAGAAAGTCTACTTTAGCTAGGAGACAAACTACAAAAGTCTAGTCAAGAGACAAAATAAGAAAGTCCACTTTAGCTAGAGACATAAAATAAGACTATTTACTCTAGCTAGAAGACACCAAGCAGGATGAGTTATGATGTCAAGTCTAGGCAACACAAACTTCACACAATGACAAAAACATAAAACTTAGAGACAGACATATAAAGTGATAACACAAGCAGAAACACAACATAAGCAACCTGCTGATAAACATATTTCTACAAAGAATGACATTATAGTATTGTCAATAAAAGTGGTGGTCAGGACACCCACAGTCAGTGTCTCATAGAAAATTTAATTTTCATTTTTAGTTCCAAAATCCAGCATTTCTCTGAAAACAAGTAAGCTTACCACAGACTTCTGCCAGGTGACCTGATCCAGCATTTCTTTAAAAATAAGTAAACTTACCACAGACTTCTGCCAGGTGACCTGATCCAGCATTTCTTTAAAAACAGGTAAACTTACCACAGACTTCTGCCAGGCGACCTGATCCAGCATTTCTCTGAAAACAAGTAAGCTTACCACAGACTTCTGCCAGGTGACCTGATCCAGCATTTCTTTAAAAATAAGTAAACTTACCACAGACTTCTGCCAGGTGACCTGATCCAGCATTTCTTTAAAAACAGGTAAACTTACCACAGACTTCTGCCAGGCGACCTGATCCAGCATTTCTCTGAAAACAAGTAAGCTTACCACAGACTTCTGCCAGGTGACCTGATCCAGCATTTCTTTAAAAATAAGTAAACTTACCACAGACTTCTGCCAGGTGACCTGATCCAGCATTTCTTTAAAAACAGGTAAACTTACCACAGACTTCTGCCAGGTGACTTGATCCAGCATTTCTTTAAAAACAGGTAAACTTACCACAGACTTCTGCCAGGTGATTTGAACTTGTCTTCACTTCAAACTGTACAATACACAGCAGCTAAAAACATTAAATCTACTCACCATAACAGAATATCTAAGAATTAACAACTCAACACATTTCACAGCTGTCTTGTTATTTCATGCTGAAGGTTGTCCTGGTATGTATGAAAAGATGAATATAACAATAGAAACTTGCCCCACATGAGCATGTTCATTCTCAGTTTGAGTGAAAATTCCTCTGATTATAATTCAGAAACAAACTGAACAAAATGGGAAAGTTCTACAGACTGAGATGTTAGTGTTTACAAAACTTCTTGAAGGAGCACAAAAAATTCTGCGTAAAATATGTTGAACCCCAGTCTCTCACAGAAATGACTTACCCCAACCTCTTACAGAAATGACTTACCCTAACCTCTTACAGAAATTACCTCAACCTCTCACAGAAATTACCTCAACCTCTTACAGAAATGACTTAACCCAAACTCTCACAGAAATGATTTGCCTCAACCTCTCACAGAAATGACTTACCCCAACCTCTAACAGAAATGACTTACCCCAGCCTCTCATAGAAATGACTTACCCCAACCTCAAACAGAAATGACTTACCCTAACCTCTCACAGAAATGACTTACCCCAACCTCTCACAGAAATGACTACCCTAACCTCTCACAGAAATGATTTGCCTCAACCTCTTACAGAAATTACCTCAAACTCTTACAGAAATGACTTACCTTAACCTCTCATAGAAATTACCTCAATCTCTTACAGAAATGACTTACCTCAACCTCTTACAGAAACAACTTACCTCAACCTCTTACAGAAATGACTTACCCCAACCTCTCACAGAAATTACCTCAAAATCTTACAGAAATGACTTATCCCAACCTCTCACAGAAATTACCTCAACCTCTTACAGAAATGACTTACCTCAACCTCTCACAGGACTTACCCTAACCTCTCACAGAAATGACTTATCCCAACCTCTCATAGAAATGACTTATCCCAACCTCTCACAGAAATGACTTACCCCAGCCTCTCACAGAAATGACTTACCCTAACCCTCACAGAAATGACTTACCCCAACTTCTCACAGAAATGATTTGCCTCAACCTCTCAAGGAAATGACTTACCCCAACCTCTCACAGAAATTATTTACCCCAACCTCTCACAGAAATGACTTACCCCAACCTCTCACAGAAATTACCTCAACCTCTCATAGAAATGACTTACCCTATCCTCTTACAGAAATGACTTACCCCAACTTCTCACAGAAATGACTTACCCCAACCTCTCACAGAAATGACTTACCCTAACCTTTTACAGAAATGACTTACCCCAACCTCTCACAGAAATGACTTACCCTAACCTTTTACAGAAATGACTTACCCCAACCTCTCACAGAAATGACTTACCCTAACCTTTTACAGAAATGACTTACCCCAACCTCTCACAGAAATGATTAGCCTCAACCTCTCACAGAAATGACTTACCCCAACCTCTCACAGAAATTATTTACCCCAACCTCTCACAGAAATGACTTACCCCAACCTCTCACAGAAATTACCTCAACCTCTCATAGAAATGACTTACCCTATCCTCTTACAGAAATGACTTACCCCAACTTCTCACAGAAATGACTTACCCCAACCTCTCACAGAAATGACTTACCCTAACCTTTTACAGAAATGACTTACCCCAACCTCTCACAGAAATGACTTACCCTAACCTTTTACAGAAATGACTTACCCCAACCTCTCACAGAAATGACTTACCCTAACCTTTTACAGAAATGACTTACCCCAACCTCTCACAGAAATGATTAGCCTCAACCTCTCACAGAAATGACTTACCCCAACCTCTCACAGAAATGACTTACCCCAACCTCTCACAGAAATGACTTACCCCAACCTCTCACAGAAATTACCTCAACCTCTCATAGAAATGACTTACCCTATCCTCTTACAGAAATGACTTACCCCAACTTCTCACAGAAATGACTTACCCCAACCTCTCACAGAAATGACTTACCCTAACCTTTTACAGAAATGACTTAAACCAACCTCTCACAGAAATGACTTACCCTAACCTTTTACAGAAATGACTTACCCCAACCTCTCACAGAAATGACTTACCCTAACCTTTTACAGAAATGACTTACCCCAACCTCTCACAGAAATGACTTACCCTAACCTCTCACAGAAATGACTTACCCCAACCTCTCACAGAAATGACTTGCCCAAACCTCTCACAGAAATGACTTACCCCAACCTCTCACAGAAATGACTTACCTCAACCTCTCACAGAAATGACTTGCCCAAACCTCTCACAGAAACGACTTACCCCAACCTCTCACAGAAATGACTTACCTCAACCTCTCACAGAAATGACTTACCTCAACCTCTCACAGAAATGACTTACCTCAACCTCTCACAGAAATGACTTACCTCAACCTCTCACAGAAATGACTTACCCCAACCTCTCACAGAAATGACTTACCCCAACCTCTCACAGAAATGACTTACCGCTCAACAGCCCTAAGCCTGACATTACTCAGATCTTTCAGAACAGCTGCCATGTCTGGCTTATGCTCCTGCTTCATGTTAGCCCTGCCACGAGATGGTAAATTACTGCATGACCAAAGTCTTGTTTTATCCTAAGAAAAACAAGTTTTATTTTATGCAAAATTTACTAGAAACTTGTCTTAAAACATGCAACAAGCAAAGTTTATAACTCACAGCTAACAAAGTTTATTATTACTCACAGATAGTAAAGTTTATTATTACACACAGCTACCAAAGTTATTATTACTCACAGCTACCAAAGTTATTATTACTCACAGCTAGAAAAGTTATTATTACTCACAGCTAGAAAAGTTATTATTACTCACAGCTAGCAAAGTTATTATTACTCACAGCTAAAAAATGTATTATTACTCACAGCTAGTAAAGTTATTGTTTACCAGAAGCATAAACTGTAATACTGATCACTTTACACTTTCATGTGCCAAAAGTTGTGGAAATACCTTGTATGAACTTAACACCATATTTCCAATATGCCTTAACTCTTCCCGTGCCATAGTCGCTATAGTGAGAATTTCCGGTTACTGAGTTGCGTGCCATAATGTTATAGTGACAATTCATTTGTTTCAATAGAACCAACCGGTGTAACATTTAGATTGTACATATTTCATTCGCATTTCTGGTGACACTTTTCAAATGGTGGAAGAGTCTTTAGTTACAAGCGATGCCAAGCGAGAAAAAGGAAGAGAAACATTGAAATTTTTCAATTTTTGATGATGTAGATAGGGGTATGGACATGGCCTGTGACCACCCCCCCACTGCTCTTGAATGTATCCCAAGTAGATTTAAACATATTAGACGATTGGAGAAGTAGTTAGGAGGTTATTTCAGACATTAATTTAGAGAGAATGCAACATAGAATCACAATACGAGATCGACAAGCAGATCTAGACATCTCAGATGGTAAGTAGTGCAGATCTAGACCTAGCCGATGGTGAGCTGGGCACAGTCATTGTCTAAAAACATCACATTACTTCTTTTTTCCTAAAACAACTCTGCATTTATGAAATTTTCATACATTTAGTTATACTTTGAAACATAATAAATACACAGAAGTACATGTAAATACTGTTTTCCATTCCATTTTACAACTGTGCCCACTATACAGATCAGGACCTGCGCTTTTTGTGTGGCACGAACGGGAACGTCCGCGTTTTTTTCTTGGGCACGGGAAGAGTTAATGGCATGGAAACAAGAATTTTACCTTTTATCTGAGACATGGAGAAATTGTCTACTATCTGAGACACAGATATACTGTCTTCTGTCTGAGACAAAAAGATACTGTCCTCAATCTGAGAAATGGAGATATTGTCTACTGAGAGACAGATACTGTCTTCAATATGAGACATATTGTCTTGTGTCTGAGACATGGAGATATTGTCTTGTGTCTGAGACATGGAGATATTGTCTTGTGTCTGAGACATGAAGATATTATCTTGTGTCTGAGACATGGAAATATTGTCTTATATCTGAGGCATGGAGATACTGTCTACTATCTGAGACACAGATAGCGTCTTCAAAATGATACATATTGCCTTGTGTCTGAGACATGGAGATACTGCCTTGTGTCTGAGACACAAAGATACTGTCCTCAGTTTGAGACATGGAGATACTGCACTGTGTATGAGACACAAAGATATTGTCCTCAGTTAGAGACATGGAGATACTGCACTGTGTATGAGACACAAAGATATTGTCCTCAGTTAGAGACATGGAGATACCATCTTGTATTTGAGGCAGGAAGATATTGTCCTCAATCTGAGACATGGAGATAATGTCTACTATATGAGTGACAGAGATACTGATCTTAGTCTGAGACACAGAGATACTGTCTTGTATCTGAGACACAGAAATATTGTCTTCAGTGTTGTGTATTAGTGAATTCTGACATATGATTAAAAAATGTGACTTATAAAACAATGACATACATCAAGTTTTGATGACAGTTTACTTCCTGATATATATATATATAATATACCTTACATCCTTCCCGTGCTGCTAAACGTCTCATAAGGCCCGCACGGTAGTTCACCAAGATTTCCTGTCTTCAATGAGTTTTTCAATTTCATCAAGGAATGTTATGCGAACTGGCCTCTCTTAACAATGTCCTCTTTAGAGTTTCATGTGGTCAACCTCTTTTTCTTCGGCCTGTTGTGTTCCACTTGATAGCTTGTTTTGGTATTCTTTGATTGTTTCTTCTCATCACATGACCGACATATGTCCATCTCCTTTTCCTGATCACTCATGAGACAAGTTATTGTTTGCTCATCTGTCTTATCTCTGTGTTGATCTTGAATTCATTCCACTTTATACTGACTATTTTCCTTAGGCATTTGTTTTCAAAAGAGTCTAATTTCTTGTCTCAGCTGTTTTCCAGCTTTTGCATGCATAAATGAAGGTGGATATCACATTTGAATTGAATAATCTTAACTTGGGTTTTTTTGTAGATATATATATCTACAGAAGAGACAAAACTGAACTAAATATAAACTGCAATGTTACCCAGGCTAGATAATGTTACAGCTACAGGCTAGATAATGTTACAGCTACAGGCTAGATAATGTTACAGCTACAGGCTAGATAATGTTACAACTACAGGCTAGATAATGTTACAGCTACAGGCTAGATAATGTTACAGCTACAGGCTAGATAATGTTACAGCTACAGGCTAGATAATGTTACAGCTACAGGCTAGATAATGTTACAGCTACAGGCTAGATAATGTTACAGCTACAGGCTAGATAATGTTACAGCTACAGGCTAGATAATGTTACAGCTACAGGCTAGAAAATGTTACAGCTACAGGCTAGATAATGTTACAGCTACAGGCTAGAAAATGTTACAGCTACAGGCTAGATAATGTTACAGCTACAGGCTAGATAATGTTACAGCTACAGGCTAGATAATGTTGTGTAAAAACTTCACTTCAGCCTGATATTTACTGCTGCCATATGTGTGCTGCCACAGAATGTGTTTCCGTATTTGAGCTGTCACAGAGTCTGTTTCCATATTTGAGCTGTCACAGAATGTGTTTCCAATTTGAGCTGTCACAGAGTGTGTTTCCATATTTGTGTTGTCACAGTGTGTGTTTACATATATGAGCTGTCACAGTGTTTTTTCATATTTGTGTTGTCACAGTGTGTGTTTACATACATGAGCTGTCACAGAGTGTTTTTTCATATTTGTGCCGACACAGAGTTTGTTTCCATATTTGCGCTGTCACAGAGTGTTTCCATATTTATGTTGTCACAAAGTTTCTTTCCATATCTGTGCTGTCACAGAGTGTGTTTCCATATTTATGTTGTCACAAAGTTTCTTTCTATATCTGTGCTTTCACAGAATGTGTTTCCATATTTATGTTGTCACAGAGTGTTTCCATATTTGTGATGTCACATAATGTTTCCATATTTATACTGTCACAGAGTGTTTCCATATTTGTGATGTCACAGAGTGTTTCCATATTTGTGATGTCACAGAGTGTTTCCATATTTATATTGTCACAGAGTGTTTCCATATTTATATTATCACAGAGTGTTTCCATATCTGTGCTGTCATGTTTGTTTCCATATTTCTGCTATCACAGTGTGTGTACTTCCATATCTGTACCGTCACAGAGTGTTTCCATATTTGTGCTTTCACAAAGAAAGAATGTTTCAATATTTGTGCTTTCACAAAGAAAGAATGTTTCAATATTTGTGCTGTCACAAAGAAAGAATGTTTCAATATCTGTGCCGTCACAAAGAAAGAATGTTTCAATATTTGTGCTGTCACAAAGAAAGAATGTTTCAATATCTGTACCGTCACAAAGAAAGAATGTTTCAACATTTGTGCTGTCACAAAGAAAGAATGTTTCAATATTTGTGCCATCACAAAGAAAGAATGTTTCAATATTTGTGCCGTCACAAAGAAAGAATGTTTCAATATTTGTGCTGTCACAACGAAAGAATGTTTCAATATTTGTGCTGTCACAAAGAAAGAATGTTTCAATATTTGTGCTGACTAACAAACATAACCTTATGATCACATACTACAATATTCTACACTAAAATAACAAAAAACAAACTTGTATCTGGTGACTACGCACCTGCTGTATGTGCTGTGTGGGTGATGATGTCTGGTGGCTACATACCTGCTGTATGTGCTGTGTGGGTGATGATGTCTGGTGGCTACGTACCTGCTGTATGTGCTGTGTGGGTGATGATGTCTGGTGGCTACGTACCTGCTGTATGTGCTGTGTGGGTGATGATGTCTGGTGGCTACGTACCTGCTGTATGTGCTGTGTGGGTGATGATGTCTGGTGACTACGTACCTGCTGTATGTGCTGTGGGTGATGATGTCTGGTGGCTACGTACCTGCTGTATGTGCTGTGTGGGTGATGATGTCTGGTGGCTACGTACCTGCTGTATGTGCTGTGTGGATGATGATGTCTGCACATTAAGGCCTGGTGGAGGAGGGGGTGGAGGTGGAGCAAACACAGTGGAGGTTTGCTCATGTGAGCTGTAGGGAAAGCCAGACTTGCCCTGGACAACCTCACTCTCACAACCCGAGTCATCCAGTGACAACCCCCAAGGAGATGACGGCAGAGCCAGGCCTGCAGCTTTACACGTGTTGGTAGGGTCAGGTTCCTTGTCTGAAACAACGAATTTAGTTTTATGTCAAGATTTCAGGAACTGCTACTACATGTTTACATCATCTACAACTACTACCTGTTTACATCATCTACAACTACTACCAGTTTACATCATCTACAACTACTTGTCTGAAACAATGAATTTAGTTTTATGTCAAGATTTCAGGAACTGCTACTACATGTTTCCATATTTATACTGTCACAGAGTGTTTCCATATTTGTGATGTCACAGAGTGTTTCCATATTTGTGATGTCACAGAGTGTTTCCATATTTGTGATGTCACAGAGTGTTTCCATATTTATATTATCACAGAGTGTTTCCATATCTGTGCTGTCATGTTTGTTTCCATATTTGTGTTGTCACAGTGTGTGTACTTCCATATCTGTACCGTCACAGAGTGTTTCCATATTTGTGCTTTCACAAAGAAAGAATGTTTCAATATTTGTGCTTTCACAAAGAAAGAATGTTTCAATATTTGTGCTGTCACAAAGAAAGAATGTTTCAATATCTGTGCCGTCACAAAGAAAGAATGTTTCAATATTTGTGCTGTCACAAAGAAAGAATGTTTCAATATCTGTACCGTCACAAAGAAAGAATGTTTCAACATTTGTGCTGTCACAAAGAAAGAATGTTTCAATATTTGTGCCATCACAAAGAAAGAATGTTTCAATATTTGTGCCGTCACAAAGAAAGAATGTTTCAATATTTGTGCTGTCACAACGAAAGAATGTTTCAATATTTGTGCTGTCACAAAGAAAGAATGTTTCAATATTTGTGCTGACTAACAAACATAACCTTATGATCACATACTACAATATTCTACACTAAAATAACAAAAAACAAACTTGTATCTGGTGACTACGCACCTGCTGTATGTGCTGTGTGGGTGATGATGTCTGGTGGCTACATACCTGCTGTATGTGCTGTGTGGGTGATGATGTCTGGTGGCTACGTACCTGCTGTATGTGCTGTGTGGGTGATGATGTCTGGTGGCTACGTACCTGCTGTATGTGCTGTGTGGGTGATGATGTCTGGTGGCTACGTACCTGCTGTATGTGCTGTGTGGGTGATGATGTCTGGTGACTACGTACCTGCTGTATGTGCTGTGGGTGATGATGTCTGGTGGCTACGTACCTGCTGTATGTGCTGTGTGGGTGATGATGTCTGGTGGCTACGTACCTGCTGTATGTGCTGTGTGGGTGATGATGTCTGGTGACTACGTACCTGCTGTATGTGCTGTGTGGGTGATGATGTCTGGTGGCTACGTACCTGCTGTATGTGCTGTGTGGGTGATGATGTCTGGTGGCTACGTACCTGCTGTATGTGCTGTGTGGATGATGATGTCTGCACATTAAGGCCTGGTGGAGGAGGGGGTGGAGGTGGAGCAAACACAGTGGAGGTTTGCTCATGTGAGCTGTAGGGAAAGCCAGACTTGCCCTGGACAACCTCACTCTCACAACCCGAGTCATCCAGTGACAACCCCCAAGGAGATGACGGCAGAGCCAGGCCTGCAGCTTTACACGTGTTGGTAGGGTCAGGTTCCTTGTCTGAAACAACGAATTTAGTTTTATGTCAAGATTTCAGGAACTGCTACTACATGTTTACATCATCTACAACTACTACCTGTTTACATCATCTACAACTACTACCAGTTTACATCATCTACAACTACTTGTCTGAAACAATGAATTTAGTTTTATGTCAAGATTTCAGGAACTGCTACTACATGTTTACATCATCTACAACTACTTGTCTGAAACAATGAATTTAGTTTTATGTCAAGATTTCAGGAACTGCTACTACATGTTTACATCATCTACAACTACTTGTCTGAAACAATGAATTTAGTTTTATGTCAAGATTTCAGGAACTGCTACTACCTGTTTACATCATCTACAACTACTACCAGTTTACATCATCTACAACTACTTGTCTGAAACAATGAATTTAGTTTTATGTCAAGATTTCAGGAACTGCTACTACCTGTTTACATCATCTACAACTACTTGTCTGAAACAATGAATTTAGTTTTATGTCAGGATTTCAGGAACTGCTACTACATGTTTACATCATCTACAACTACTTGTCTGAAACAATGAATTTAGTTTTATGTCAAGATTTCAGGAACTGCTACTACCTGTTTACATCATCTACAACTACTACCTGTTTACATCATCTACAACTACTACCTGTTTACATCATCTACAACTACTACATGTTTACATCATCTACAACTACTACCTGTTTACATCATCTACAACTACTACCAGTTTACATCATCTACAACTACTACATGTTTACATCATCTACAACTACTACATGTTTACATCATCTACAACTACTACCTGTTTACATCATCTACAACTACTACATGTTTACATCATCTACAACTACTACCTGTTTACATCATCTACAACTACTACATGTTTACATCATCTACAACTACTACATGTTTACATCATCTACAACTACTACCTGTTTACATCATCTACAACTACTACCTGTTTACATCATCTACAACTACTACATGTTTACATCATCTACAACTACTACCTGTTTACATCATCTACAACTACTACATGTTTACATCATCTACAACTACTACATGTTTACATCATCTACAACTACTACCTGTTTACATCATCTACAACTACTACATGTTTACATCATCTACAACTACTACATGTTTACATCATCTACAACTACTACCTGTTTACATCATCTACAACTACTACCTGTTTACATCATCTACAACTACTACCTGTTTACATCATCTACAACTACAGGGTGTTTAGATCATTGTCAAATATGGATTGCTTAAATCATCTACAACTACAGAATGCTTAAACCATCTATAACTACAGAATGCTTAGATCATCTACAACTACATGGTGTTTAGATCATCTACAACTACATGGTGTTGAGATCATCTACATCTACATGGTGTTTAGATCATCTGCAACTACAGGGTGCTTAGATCATCTACAACTACAAATTGCTTAGATCATCTGCAACTACAGGGTGCTTAGATCATCTACAACTACAAGGTATTTAGATCATCTGCAACTACAGGGTGTTTAGATCATCTGCAACTACAGGGTGTTTAGATCATCTGCAACTACAGGGCGTTTAGATAATCTGCAACTACAGGGCGCCTAGATCATCTGCAACTACAGGGCGCTTAGATCATCTGCAACTACAGGGTGTTTAGATCATCTGCAACTACAGAATGCTTAGATCATCTGCAACTACAGAATGCTTAGATCATCTGCAACTACAGAATGCTTAGATCATCTGCAACTACAGAATGCTTAGATCATCTGCAACTATAGAATGCTTAGATCATCTGCAACTACAGGGTGTTTAGATCATCTGCAACTACAGGGTGTTTAGATCATCTGCAACTACAGGGTGTTTACATCATCTACAACTACATGTTTACATCATCTACAACTACTACTGTTTACATCATCTACAACTACTACATGTTTACATCATCTACAACTACTACCTGTTTACATCATCTACAACTACTACATGTTTACATCATCTACAACTACTACATGTTTACATCATCTACAACTACTACCTGTTTACATCATCTACAACTACTACATGTTTACATCATCTACAACTACTACATGTTTACATCATCTACAACTACTACCTGTTTACATCATCTACAACTACTACCTGTTTACATCATCTACAACTACTACCTGTTTACATCATCTACAACTACAGGGTGTTTAGATCATTGTCAAATATGGATTGCTTAAATCATCTACAACTACAGAATGCTTAAACCATCTATAACTACAGAATGCTTAGATCATCTACAACTACATGGTGTTTAGATCATCTACAACTACATGGTGTTGAGATCATCTACATCTACATGGTGTTTAGATCATCTGCAACTACAGGGTGCTTAGATCATCTACAACTACAAATTGCTTAGATCATCTGCAACTACAGGGTGCTTAGATCATCTACAACTACAAGGTATTTAGATCATCTGCAACTACAGGGTGTTTAGATCATCTGCAACTACAGGGTGTTTAGATCATCTGCAACTACAGGGCGTTTAGATAATCTGCAACTACAGGGCGCCTAGATCATCTGCAACTACAGGGCGCTTAGATCATCTGCAACTACAGGGTGTTTAGATCATCTGCAACTACAGAATGCTTAGATCATCTGCAACTACAGAATGCTTAGATCATCTGCAACTACAGAATGCTTAGATCATCTGCAACTACAGAATGCTTAGATCATCTGCAACTATAGAATGCTTAGATCATCTGCAACTACAGGGTGTTTAGATCATCTGCAACTACAGGGTGTTTAGATCATCTGCAACTACAGGGTGTTTAGATCATCTGCAACTACAGAATATTTAAAACAAAAGGTTTTTAACAAGCACATTCCTACCCAAAATAATTTGTAACAAGGATATTCACAGAGAAAACATTCTGTAACAAGTATATTCCTAGTAAGTTTCTGTAATAATCATACTCCCACCTTTAATAGTTCTAGCAGAGGCAGACGATTCTTGTGCCATTACAAGCACTGCAATTTGTTTACGAAGGATGGCCAACTCCTCCTCCATCTCTAGAAGCTTTTCTCTGGCTGTTGTGTCATTAGAAACCAGGCTGGTGCAGGACAATGCTCTGGAAAACTTGGGTGTGGAGGTCAAAGCCTGAAGGTCACGAAGTTTACTGTCAGGTAAGAATGCAGGATCTTCAAGCAGATCTCCACTGGAGTCCTCATCTCCATTGCCAAGCCTGAATATAGATATAAGAAATCATGACATTCTGTAATCTACATGGCCATGTCTGAATATAGATATCAGAAATCATGACATTCTGTAATCTACATGGCCAAGCCTGAATATAGATATCAGAAATCATGACATTCTGTAATCTACATGGCCAAGCCTGAATATAGATATCAGAAATCATGACATTCTGTAGTCTACATGGCCAAGCCTGAATATAGATATCAGAAATCATGACATTCTGTAGTCTACATGGCCAAGCCTGAATATAGATATCAGAAATCATGACATTCTGTAGTCTACATGGCCAAGCCTGAATATAGATATCAGAAATCATGACATTCTGTAGTCTACATGGCCAAGCCTGAATATAGATATCAGAAATCATGACATTCTGTAGTCTACATGGCCAAGCCTGAATATAGATATCAGAAATCATGACATTCTGTAGTCTACATGGCCAAGCCTGAATATAGATATCAGAAATCATGACATTCTGTAGTCTACATGGCCAAGCCTGAATATAGATATCAGAAATCATGACATTCTGTAGTCTACATGGCCAAGCCTGAATATAGATATCAGAAATCATGACATTCTGTAGTCTACATGGCCAAGCCTGAATATAGATATCAGAAATCATGACATTCTGTAGTCTACATGGCCATGCCTGAATATAGATATCAGAAATCATGACATTCTGTAAACTACATGGCCATGCCTGAATATAGATATCAGAAATCATGACATTCTGTAAACTACATGGCCATGCCTGAATATAGATATCAGAAATCATGACATTCTATAAACTACATGGCCGTGCCTGAATATAGATATCAGAAATCATGACATTCTGTAAACTACATGGCCAAGCCTGAATATAGATATCAGAAATCATGACATTCTGTAAACTACATGGCCGTGCCTGAATATAGATATCAGAAATCATGACATTCTGTAATCTACATGGCCGTGCCTGAATATAGATATCAGAAACCATGACATTCTGTAATCTACATGGCCGTGCCTGAATATAGATATCAGAAACCATGACATTCTGTAATCTACATGGCCATGCCTGAATATAGATATCAGAAACCATGAATTCTGTAATCTACATGGCCATGCCTGAATATAGATATCAGAAATCATGACATTCTGTAATCTACATGGCCATGCCTGAATATAGATATCAGAAATCATGACATTCTGTAATCTACATGGCCATGCCTGAATATAGATATAAGAAATCATGACACTCTGTAATCTACATGGCCATGCCTGAATATAGATATCAGAAATCATGACATTCTGTAATCTACATGGCCATGCCTGAATATAGATATCAGAAATCATGACATTCTGTAATCTACATGGCCAAGCCTGAATATAGATATAAGAAATCATGACATTCTGTAATCTACATGGCCATGCCTGAATATAGATATCAGAAATCATGACATTCTGTAATCTACATGGCCATGAACGAAAGCACAATCATAACATTCTGTAAACTACATGGCCATGTCTGAAAGCACAATCATGACATTCTGTAATCTACATGGCCATGCCTGAAAGCACAATCATGACATTCTGTAATCTACATGGCCATGCCTGAAAGAACAGTCATGACATTCTGAAAACTACATGGCCATGCCTGAAAGCACAATCATAACATTCTGTAAACTACATGGCCATGCCTGAAAGCACAATCATAACATTCTGTAAACTACATGGCCATGCCTGAAAGCACAATCATGACATTCTGTAATCTAAATGGTCATGCCTGAAAGCACAATCATGACATTCTGTAATTTACATGGTCATGCCTGAAAGCACAATCATGACATTCTGTAAATTACATGGACATGCCTGAAAGCACAATTATGACATTCTGTAATTTACATGGTCATGCCTGAAAGCACAATCATGACATTTTGTAATCTACATGGCCATGCCTGAAAGCACAATCATGACATTCTGTAATCTACATAGCCATGCCTGAAAGCACAATCATGACATTCTGTAATCTACATGGTCATGCCTGAAAGCACAATCATAACATTTTGTAATCTACATGGCCATGCCTGAAAGCACAATCATGACATTCTGTAATCTACATGGTGATGCCTGAAAACAGAAACGGTGAAATTTTGCGATCTTCATGGTCAAGTCTCAAAGCAGAAGTCATGACTTGCTGTGATCTTCATGGCCAAGTCAGTTCTATCAGTTATCTAATTCTGACACACACGAATCTGCTACATCACTTTACCTAAATCTGACGACATTGTCCCCCAAATCCTCCTCCATCAAATAGTTGATACTAGCTGAGGATAAGACAGATCCCAGGCTCCCACAGCTAGCCCATCTGTCCAGGGGTGGACGCCCAGCAACACCAAGGATACTCTGTTGGTCAGATATATTCACCATGATTGATTCATCAGATACAAGAGCATGATTGATTCATCAGATACAAGAGCATGATTGATTCATCAGATACAAGAGCATGATTGATTCATCAGATACAAGAGCATGATTGATTCATCAGATACAAGAGCATGACTGATTCATCATATAAAGTAAAAATATATACAAGACACACGTGATTAATCCACAATGTCAGAGAAGAAAGTCATTGAAAGTTATACTGAAAAGTCTAACGTCTGGGAGATAAATCCTATCAATGAAAGCTACATTAAGAAGTCTAAGGTCTGAGACAAATTCCATCACTGAAAGCTATACTGAAAAGTCTAAGGTCTGAGATAAATCTTATCACTGAAAGTTACACTGAGAAGTTTGAGATCTAAGACAAATCTCATCATTGAAAGTTACACCGAAAAGTCTAAGGTCTGAGAAAAATCTCATCATTGAAATCTGTACAGAAAAGACTGAGATCTGAGACAACCCTCAACATTTATAACTACACTGAGATGAAAATATACTATCCACCTGTAACACGTTGTGAGATTAGGTAGCAAGGATGTGACCAGAACCAACTTGGTGACATACTTGGTAGTGAAGTCTGATCGTAGTCTGTGTTTCAAAGAGCATGTTGACCACGTGATAAGAGAAGCTTGCACAAGACTATCAGCTATGAAGGTCATGGTGGCTGCCAACACTGAGAAAAGACTATCAGCTATGAAGGTCATGGAGGCTGCCAACACTGAGCAAAAGTCTATCAGCTATGAAGGTCATGGAGGCTGCCAACACTGAGCAAAGTCTATCAGCTATGAAAGTCATGGAGGCTGCCAACATTGAGCAAAGTCTATCAGCTATGAAGGTCATGGTGGCTGCCAACACTGAGAAAAGACTATCAGCTATGAAGGTCATGGTGGCTGCCAACACTGAGAAAAGACTATCAGCTATGAAGGTCATGGTGGCTGCCAACACTGAGCAAAGACTATTGTTACTTCTGTACCAGGGACTGGTCCTTGCACCCATGGAGTACGCCCTAGCCATCCTCAATGTCAGCCCTGCTCAGATCAAAAAACTTGAAAGGGCGTAAAATGAAGCCAATGGCATTATCTTGGGGTGTATGAGAGACACTTCCTGTGTAGCGATGAGATACCTCCTTGATCTCCCATTCATGAACCACAGGATCAAGATCTGGAGGGCACGTGCTAATCTCAAGATTAAGTGCAAACAAGGAGCACCCACTGCACCAAGAGCTCCTCACAGAAAAAGGTGACAGGCTAAAGAGGGGCAAGTCATGGATGTGTCATGCAGAAGATATTACCCAACAAGACTATGAACCTAACATTAACCCCTGCCAGGAATTGGTGCCTGTGCCACCAGCGTTCAAGGACAGCTTTGTCTTGCACTGTCAGGTTTGGCAAGAGAAGGAGGGAGTTGTGTATGCTGGGGTTAAAGCTCTCGCTGGTGAGAACTCCAGTGAGGCAGATGTTACTTACAGAACTAGGTCTGTTGTACATCAAGGAGTGCTTGGGCATTCACAGGACACTCAGTGGCCAGAACAATCCAGGAAGCCGGCGGTGCCACAAGCAGCATGAGGACGGAGATGATGGCTGTAACGAAAGCGTACACGTGGCTGGAGTCACAAGATGCCCGTGCCTGCATACTAAGTGATTCAATGTGTATGATCCGGAAGGTCAGGACAGACTGTACGCAGGCAGTGGCTAGAGTCACTGCAGAGATCAACAATTCGCAGTCACCTTCAGCTATGTCCCTGAGCATACAGGCGTCCAGGGAAATGAGAGAGTTGATAGGTTGGCTGGCTCTGCCCGTCATCACAGACAGACAGCTACTGGATCAAACTGATATTGTTAATGCGGTACAACTATGATGCAGAAGTCAGGGAAATTATTGCTGCAGTTGTAACACTAGCATAAGGTGAAGAAAACATACCATCTACCTGTAACTGGCACAGCGTGAAGAAAACATACTACCTACCTGTAACTGGCATAAGGTGAAGAAAACAAACTACCTACCTGTAACTTGCATAAGGTGAAGAAAACATGCTACTACCTGCAGCTGGCACAGCATGAAGAAAACATACCATCTACCTGTAACTGGCATAAGGTGAAGAAAACATACCATCTACCTGTAACTGGCATAAGGTGAAGAAAACATACCATCTACCTGTAACTGGCACAGCGTGAAGAAAACATACTACCTACCTGCAGCTGGCACAGGGTGAAGAAAACATACCATCTACCTGTAACTGGCATAAGGTGAAGAAAACATACTACCTACCTGTAACTGGCATAAGGTGAAGAAAACATACTACCTACCTGTAACTGGCATAAGGTGAAGAAAACATGCTACCTACCTGTAACTGAAGTCTTGGGTCTTTTGGTCTTGGCATAAATGCTGCCAGCCATCTCACAAGTGTCCTGCGAGACAAGGGTCTGTGAGAGTTTTCCTCCAGTCTGCGGCACTGTCAAGAAATAGAAGAAAATGGAAATCTCTAGTCTGACTTTGTCTGGTGTGGGTACATCTGCTGCACCTCACACAGTCAACTTTGCTCCTGTAATATACGGAGGAAATTCCATCATCATCATCATGTGCCGTGCCGACTGGCGTTGGCTATTATGCTTCTCCAGAGTACACGATCCTTCATGCAGGCCATCAGCTCAGTTGGTGATCTCCTCTCACACCATCCCGTCAGACTGTCCAGTATCATTTCTCTTGGTCTTCCTCTTGATCTTCTTCCTTCTATTTTTCCTGTTGTTATAATATTTTCAATGCCCCCTCTTCTCATTGCATGTCCTATGAAAGTACATTGTCTCTCTCTTATCTTTTTGACAAGGTTTTTTGTCTCTCCAGCTCTTCTCCTACATTCTTTATTAGTTATTTTTGCTGTCCAGGGGATTCGCAACATTCTTCTAATAAACCACATTTCTGCTGCTTCCAATGATTTTTGTGCAGACTTGCCTATTGTCCATGATTCACTTCCATATAACAAGATAGGTTCAATATAGCATTTTAGGACTCGTTTTCTAACATTCATTGATAAGGATGTGTTGGTCAATATGTTTCTCATTCTCTGAAATGCAGTCTTTGCTTGGCCTATTCTGTTCCTAATTTCTGTTCTGCATTTCCCATCTGAAGTTATTACTGCTCCAAGGTATTTGAATTTCTGCACCTGCTTTAGAACAGTTCCGTTTAATTTAATACTGCATGCTGGTAGATTCTGTTTCTTAGATATAACCATAGTCTCTGTCTTTTTGATGTTCAAAGTAAGGCCTTTCTGTTCACTTTCTTTGGCGACTTTATTCAAGAGATTTTGCAGGTCTTGTTGGTTCTCAGCTATCAGTACTGTGTCGTCAGCATACCGAAGGTTGTTAATATTGTATCCTCCAATTTTTATGCCTGGTTCTGTGATGATTGTTCTTAGAATATTCTCGCTATACAGAGAAAAAAGGTCTGGAGATAGTACACATCCTTGTCGCACCCCTTGTTTTATAGGTTGATATTTTCCAATTCTATTTTCAACTCGAACTGCTGCTTCTTGCTGCCAGTATAGATGTTTTACAATCCTCAGGTCTTTGCTGTCTATATTGATGTCTTCAAGCATTTTAATAATTTCATTATGTTTCACCTTGTCAAATGCCTTGGTGTAATCAATGAAGCATAAGTAGAGATCTTTCTGTACTTCTAAAGCTCTTTCTGTTAGTGTTCGTAAAGCATAAATGGCATTGTGTGTTCCCTTTCCTTCAACAAATCCAAACTGTTCATCTGTTATTTCCATTTTTATCTTTTTCCTTGTTCTTCTCATAATTATTCTCAGAAGTAGCTTCGTTATGTGACATGAGAGGCTGATAGTCCGGTGGTCGTCACATTCCTTTGCACCTGGTTTCTTTGGTAGTGCTATAAACGTGGATTTAATCAGGCCACTGGGAATATAACCACTGTTGTAAATGTCATTCAGTAACTTGGTTATTATTTTTATTCCTGTCTCCTCTAGTGCCTCTATTTCTTCTATTGTTATATTATCAGGCCCAGTCGCTTTTCCTTTCTTCATGTGTTTGATGGCATCTATAATTTCATCTTCAAGTATTGGTGGTCCCTCACAGTTTTCAGTATCTGGTGTTAATTCTGGTCTTTCTCCTCCATATAGCTCACCGATATACTCTGTCCACAATGTCTTCTTTTCCCATTAACATTTTACCTTCTTTCGATTTCAGGCATCCTGTGGTATATTTTGTTTTCCTGCCTGTGAGGAAATTCCACATGCATAATATGCAGATATCACATAGAATTCACATGTTAGTTTTATTTTTTAAAACATTTCATTTCCATTATAAAACTGCTGTTAATCTCAAGATATGTAGAACATTATCATCATATGTAAAATAACACAAATGTTTCTAGAAAGTATACTTACCAAAGCATACAGTAGCTGTGTTAGAAAGTTCAATGCACGTGTAACAATTATGTCCAAATCCTCGATAACATCTGCCATGATTTGATCTTTTTGTTCTGAAAGTGAGTTAGCTGAAGTTTATGAGCATAAAAGTTATTTCTTGAATGTAACACATTTCCAAAATGCAACAAATTATTTCCAAATTGTAACAAGTTATTTTCTAAATGTAACCTGCTATTACCTGAACGTAACAGGTTATTTTCAAAAGTAACAAGCTATTTTCTGAATGTAACATGTTAGTTCTTGAACATAACAAGTTATCTAATGAACGTACCAATATATCTTTCGTCGCGTTTGTCTGATCGACTAGAGAATATAGCGTACACGTCGTTGTCATCTTGAAAATAAGCCGACACTTTACATAAACCTGGACAATGTACTTGTTGAAAAATAAGCACATTCTACGAAGTGCTTACATCTTTTCACACCCAAGACTACAAAACATTCCCTTACTCCGGACAAACCAGGGACATAAACCGATCAATTTCGACCAAGGTAGGCACTCATGGTTGATGGCTTGGTCGATTCAATGACTCGGTAAATCTTCTACAACCTCATGAATCTTCTCTGTAATCACACATGAAATCATAAATAAGTATATACAAGAACTCCGTTTTCTTCATACCTCACTCGTGTCACATGAATGAGATAATCAGAAGCTTTTTTCTTGCCATTCCCTATATGAAGGACGTAACCACGTATCCGCCATGGAGAAACTTTGAAATTCCCTCCGCACTTTACCCCAGATAACCGAAAAATAACGAAACAACACCAAAGACATGCCATCGTTCCAGACCCCCCCCCCCCCCCCCCACCCTAAAAAACTGGTACATTCGTTAGTATTCTTGGTATTCTATTATTTTAGTATTCTTGTATTCTTAGTATTCTAGTATTTTTAGTATTCTTAGCATTTTAGTCATTAGTATTCTTAGTATCTTTAGTATTCTTAGTATTCTAGTATTCTTAGTATTCTAGTATGGTTTGGCGTTAACACAAAACGTAACGCGCTTGTATTACGCCGTAATACAAATGACAGATTTCTAGATACTGCCATGTGTGTCTGTGGGGTCTAACGATCCTTCCTCCTCTCCTTCCTTTATACATCTTGCGTCTGTGTTGTCCTCGTTATCCTGTGTCCCGCTACCTTTATTTTATGTCTTTAATGTATATTCCGTCTGCACAATCCTGCCCTCCCCCATCCACTTGTTCATCCCTCTTTCCCCACCCTACCACATACCGCCCAATGTGTCTGTACTGTCTGCACGATCCTGTGCCCCTTCTTTCATTGTTTTTCCTCTCTCTCTCTCTCTCTCTCTCTTATTATTATTATTATTATTATTATTATTATTGACCAACATCTGACCTGGAACTCTCATGTGCAATGTCTAACAAAACTCATCGCACAAAAAGTATACCAATTAGCTAAAATTAAGCACTTCATCGATCAAGACACAAGGAAGACATACTACATATCTCATATACAAACACATTTAGACTACTGCTCAACAGTTTGGGATGGTTGCTCAGTGTCAAATACAAAGAGGCTTTGCTCACTCCAAATGCGAGCAGTAAAGCTTATTAGTGGCAAAGATCATGCACAAACAACTAATCATCACAAACGTATCAAAATACTACCTCTTAAGAACAGGTTCCTCTTCAACAAAGCCAAGTTAGTACATCAAATTCTTTCACTGCATGCCCCGCCTTATCTATGGAACCTGTTTAAATTTAGCCCAAAGTGCAGCCAACGCTTGAACAACATATGTCTTCCAAAACCTAGACTTGATCTTTACAAGAAAAGCTTTAGTTATTCTGCTGCTCATCTTTGGAATACCCTCCCATCCTATATAAAAAAAATATAAATCATACTCCTTCCTACAACTACAAGCTTTCCCAATATCTATTTGATGTCGACTACATGCCTCCATGAATTATAAAACTTAAAAGTTATCTTAAACTCAATACAATTAATTGTTTTCTGAATAGTCCCGAAAATTTTGTTTAGTAGATAGTCATTTAAAATGTATGTAGTTACTTCTGTACTGAGTGAATGTTTAAGAGCGAAACGTAAATGTTATATTTTATTTTATGTCTCTCAGCTTCAATGTTAGTTTTGTTATATGAACAGCATAGTTGCCATAGTTGTAGAATGTCTGGATAGAGTGAAAGATGTATGATAAAGGGCAGAATGTCAGACGGGCCTGCGTGCCCAATTCTTAACCCTTTTGAAATAAAGATCAATCAATCAATCAATCTCTCTTGTATATGTACTGTCTGCACGATCCTGTGTCCCTTCTTTCGTTGTTCTTTCCTCTCTCTCTCTCTCTCTCTCTCTCTCTCTCTCTCTCTCTCTCTCTCTCTCTCTCTCAACATAAACAACTCAAAATTCTACCCCTCAAAAATAGAATCACTTTTAACAAAGTTAAGTTTGTTCACAGAATTCTGTCGCACAGTGCTCCGCCTTACTTGTGGTCACTGTTTACGTATAACACTAAACATAGCCAGCGTTTAAAAAACTGTCTTCTTCCTAAACCCAGAATTGATATGTACAAGAAAAGCCTTGCATACTCTGCAGTACAGCTCTGGAACACCCTCCCCTACAATTTAAAATCCATTGGTAATACTTCATCCTTTAACTCAAACCTGTTTCATTATTTACTTGCATGTAATTATATGCCTCCATAAAATAGCCAGCACTCTCTCAACACATGGCTTGTAAACCATCAAGTACTTCAGTGACATAGTTAGGAAAGCAACTTGTTAGATATTGTTAGAAATTATTTTAATGTTTGTTTAAAAAAATATGTTAGAAGATCTGTATTTACAATGTATTTTTATTTATGTATATGTCTGCGTGTGTATGTGTGCGTGAGTGCTATTTTATTAGGTTAATGACTTCTTCTCTTTTACCTTGAATGTAGTAGTTAAATCTTACACTCTTTTGATATGTTTTTACTAATTTAATTTGTATTTTTGTACTAAATCAAGTGTGTGGGAAGAATGAAAGATGGAGTGATGAAGGGCAGAATGTAAGACGGGCCTGCGTGCCCAATTCTTTACCCTTGAAAAATAAAGATTATTCACTCATTCATTCTCTCTCTCTTGTGCCTGTGCTGTCTGCACTATCCTGTGTCCCTTCTTTCGTTGTTCTTTCCTCTCTCTCTCTCTCTCTCTCTTATGCCTGTGCTGTCTGCACGATCCTGTGCCCTCCTCCTCTGTATCTTGTGTCTGAACTGTCTGTGCGATCTTGTCCCTTTCTTGGCGTTGTTTCTGTCATCCCAGCGCTATCGTCCCTCCATTTTGTGGTTGTTCTTCTATTCCATTTTCTCCAGGCCCGAATCTTTGTAGAAAAAAAAATGGATTTGACAAAAGATAAGAAAAACGGCGTTATTGGCGCGGGGATTAATTATGCCTGCAAGTCCACAATGCTGGCCTACATAACACTAGACCCACTCCCACGCTGTCCAGTGCCATTACCACACCACAAACTACATCAGAAATCATGTTATCCCTTGGATTTCACGTGAAAGATGATTGCATCAACATCATAAGTGCTTGCTCCGACACCAGCAGACAGCTGAAGAGGAAGACAAATTTCATGGAACACTACGATTAGTTTACACTTTATTTCCTAAAGATGACCAGTTAAACATATAAGGTGACCTTAACACGCCATGAATCTGGTCAAGTTCTTGGCCAACATGCCTAGGTCATCATAGGATTGGTGAAATAAAAAATGGAAGAGGCTGCTAGAATTGAGTCCCCAAACTACATGTGCATAATTAACATCTTTTCTGAGAAGAAAGATCATCAGAAAGTAACAAGTTCTCTCTAAATTAGCATACTGGGGTTTATTAATGATCCTAAAATCATTAGGGGAGTAAAGAATATAGTCACTGCTTCCTTCCATGCATGTCTTAAGAGGGGACTAATAGGGCTTTGTGCAGAGCCTGGACATTAGTCTGGGAAGTAAAGAATATAGTCACTGCTTCCTTCCATGCATGTCTTAAGAGGGGACTAATAGGGCTTTGTGCAGAGCCTGGACATTAGTCTGGGGAGTAAAGAATATAGCCACTGCTTCCTTCCACGCATGTCTTAAGAGGGGACTAATAGGGTTTTGTGCAGAGCCTGGACATTAGTCTGGGGAGTAAAGAATATAGCCACTGCTTCCTTCCACGCATGTCTTAAGAGGGGACTAATAGGGCTTTGTGCAGAGCCTGGACATTAGTCTGGGGAGTAAAGAATATAGCCACTGCTTCCTTCCACGCATGTCTTAAGAGGGGACTAATAGGGCTTTGTGCAGAGCCTGGACATTAGTCTGGGGAGTAAAGAATATAGCCACTGCTTCCTTCCACGCATGTCTTAAGAGGGGACTAATAGGGCTTTGTGCAGAGTCTGGACATTAGTCTGGGGAGTAAAGAATATAGCCACTGCTTCCTTCCACGCATGTCTTAAGAGGGGACTAATAGAGTTGGGCGCAGAGCCTGGACATTAGTCTGGGGAGTAAAGAATGTTGTGCATAGGGCAAACAACCATGTCACATAAAATTTAGTGCGTTACAGACACAATAACGCAACCAACCCACCCCAAAAAAGGCCTTTCCTGGGGTTATTTGGGGCGCTGGTTCCTAAAATTTCACTGGATAGACCGCATCAGTTCTAGTTTCTTAGATAGATTGAATTTATACAATTTTAGCCCGATCTTTAAAAAAAAATCTCTTCCGCAGAATTGGGATGTCATAACAAGCTGTCTTATTTGAATTGGAAATCTATGTACAGTATTTAATTTACCTGCTTGCGTAGGTGCGTGCGTGCTTATGTGTGTGTGTGTCCTTTATTTCACAACTATTCGTCTACTTCCTTTCCTTGCACAATGGCAGAAAAATATAGCTAGAATGGCAAAATAGCTTTTTTTCGTTTTATTACATAATTATGTGCACAAAATTGAGATGGTAAATTATGATTTTTGTAGACTACACAAATTTGTATTTTGAAGGTTTTTCAACCTGATTTGTTTAAAATAGAATCCCATGTATCGATGGGGAGCCATCGGGTGATAGTGTGGGTGTGGTTAGTTCTTGATATTGAAGTATACACAGTGTTCTTGTGCCCTGTATTGATTTTGTTGTAAGTATATGTGATATGTGGTTGTTGGCTATGACCCCATCGAGCTCAATAAGTTGACTGTGTATGAGTTTGATTAGTACAGATGCTTTCTTATGGATGATAGTATATGTGCTGGGTGCACCTATAAGTATGTATGACAAGGTTGTAGTATGAGGTGGGATGGTGCCAATATATATTTATATACAGCTGATATGGGCTGACATACAATAATGCTTTTGATCTATGCTGACAACATGGTATGATTTATTTATGTAAGAGATCTTGAACGATGGTTCAGTTATGCATATTTGTTGCCGTGAGTTTTGATGTCGTTGCCATGCACGTATAGTATAATACATGCAATGTTGAGTTTTGATATGAGGCTTATTACAGCTGTTGGGAGGGACAGCTTTGTATGTTCTAGTGTTCGTGATAAATCCTGTTATGAGGGCCCTCACTCTGTTGACAATGCTTTACTTGTGTGTGGTGTTTATATTCAATGCATTGCCGAATATATGTATGTATGTATGTATGTATATATGTATGTGTGTGTATGTATGTATGTATGTATGTATGTATATATGTATGTGTGTATGCATGTATGTATGTATGTATGTATATATGTATGTGTGTGTATGTATGTATGTATGTATGTATACTTTTATATTGATTGCATTGACTGCTAAAGCTTCCTATGACAACGAAGGTTGATATGAGTGAGCATTACTGACTTGCATAATTTTGTTCAGTGATGCATTGTTATGCCATTACTTTCTATGTTATATACTCATTCCATTTTTTACAAATTGAACACCGCAGAGGTTAAGGCTACTTCAAGACGGAGTTGCTTGAACCATCCTGACGTATTTTGCCATATTTGTGGGGAGTATACACTGAAAGCAAGTAGGAAACCTATATTTGTGGGGAGTATACACTGAAAGCAAGTAGGAAACCTATTTTTGAGTTTGTAAAAAGAGCACATGTAAGTTATTTTGGTGTCAAGCTTGGAGATCAAGATAAGCCATGGGCTCCTCATATTGTATGCAAAACTTGTACGGACCATATGTGCCAGTGGATAAATGGAAAGAGAAGCTGCCTGAAATTTGGAGTACCAATGATGTGGAAGGAACAGACCACTTCGATGACTGTTATTTATTGTTAATACCATAGGGATCAATCAAAATAATCGTGACAGGTTGTCATACCCTGATCTACCTTCAGCCAGGAGACCTGTTCCGCATTCGGATCTTGTACCCATTCCACTTTCTCTTGAACTACCCCAGCTCTCAGAAGATGAGTCTTGCATGTCTGATATCGCACAAGGTAAAGAATTCGGGGCAGTGACAGTGAATTCCAAACAAATTCATTTATGTGATCATTTTGATCAGAATGAACTGAGTGATCTGATCAGGGACTTAGATCCTAGAAGTCCTTTGAATTGCTTGCCTCTAGACTAAAGGAAAAAATGTACTTCAGCATGGAATCTTCCTTCTTCTTCTTCTTCATTCGCTTCTACCACCAAGACCGCCCCGTGATCCTACTGAATTTACTCTAGTGGTTCTCAATAGGTCCCGTGGTCCCTAAAAGGACCAAACGAGATCCTCAAGGGGATCATAAGAGGTTCAGAGTATCTCAGGGCTTGAGCCTGTATTCTTGGTGGGTCTCAGAAGTGGGATTGCGTGACACAGTGGTTTTCGTTGCAAAAATTTAGTCTAGAGTTGGACTTTCTCACTGGAAAACCTCGACGTGTTTTGGAGTACCCGTGTATCCCCGCCGGGTGAGAGGTTGTTGCCCATCCAGTCCAACGCTGGACTTTCTCATCGGAAAACCTCAGCGTGATTAGGATACGCATACATCCCCGCCGGGTGAGAGGTGGTTGTCTATCTAGACTGCCCTGGTCCGGTGTCTCTGACTTCATCATTTTGTGGTCGTGGTCGCTACCTTTCCTAGTTGTGACCAGGACGGAGCTTTTGTCCAGCAGGACGAATCTTTGCCACTAGTTTAGCCGGTTTAGGTATATTATCCCAGTATTGGCGTGTTTGGGACGAGACCGACCTCTAGAACGGGGGTACCGTGATTTGAGTAGCCATCAAGTTTCACCCCTGGTTTAAGCCGGTTTAGGTATATTTCACCAGTATAGGTGTAGAACGGACGTGGCCGGTCTCTAAAGAAGAGGTGCCGTGGTATGAGTAGCTCTCGCCGCCATACTACTGACATACCGATTAAGCTTCACTTTATCCTTTCCATCACCTTTTCACATCGCCGCCGCACGGCAACCCTGATTGCTTTTCTGCAATTTCTTAATTGGCTGGGAGGATTTTCACTCTCCGCGCGGCATCCGAAGAGTCTCGCCAGCGGCTTCTTAACCCTTAGGTTAAGCCGGTTCAGGCAATTCGCCCGGTATGAGTGTACGTGGGACGTGGCCGACCTCCAGAGCAGAGATGCCGTGATTTGAGCAGCCCTGACCTCGAGACTACCGATTACTTCACTTAGTCCTTTCTGTCACCTTTTCCAGTGTCGCACAGCAACCCATAATCGCATCTTTCTTCACTGGCCGGGAGGAGCCCCACTCCACGCACGGCAGCTGAAGAATCTCGTCAGCAGCGGTAGATGAGCTACCAAACATGACTCTCATCTACCCGAAAAGTCTGGTTTTCAGGCGCCAGATATTTGCCTTCGCCCCTTCTCCTGTCAGTTTAAACAGTTCTGCCACGAGAAGGCCAGGAGCTGGACTTGACTGTCAGCGGCTATTTGAGACGCTCGCAACTGAAGTGGAGAGCGACGTATCCTCCACCCCACCTCTGGCAATAACAGTCCTTAGAACCAGCCTGGAATGAAAATTACATTTCATAGGAGAGAAAAAGATTTGCAGACATTCGTTACCCTAAAACAACAACTTAGTATTCTGCAATGATATCGGAAACCTTGTGAAGAAAACTGGTCTTTCAGAATGTAACCCAAGTGAGTGGCGTTTCATCGATAGTTAAAAACGTGGTTTGAAATGTGTTCTTTTAAATAACATAACAGAACAATGCTCAGAATGGCAGAGACAGCTATATATAAACTTTACTGATTTTGAAAACATGTTTGATAGTGTACACAGAGAAAGTATGTGGAGAATTTTGATAGCTTATGGAATCCCATGCCATTTTGTAGCAATAATCAAAAGTTCCCATGTCAGTTTCACTTTTAGTGTTGGCTGAAGTAATATAAACACTGATAACTGGGTTTAGACAAGGATGTATCCTATCATCTACCCTTTTCATTACTGTCGTAGACTGTGTGAATAACAAAACAACAGAAGTCACCCCACTACAATGGACAATGTTCTCCATGCTTGAGGGTTTGGATTTCGCAGATGATATAGCACTCTTAGCACATACTCACCAGCACATACAGGAGAAAACAAGTACTCTAGATATAGTCAGCAGACAAATGGGACTGAGCACTAATATAAAGAAGTCAGAGATAATGAAAGTAAACATAGAATATCAATCATACCTTTACATACCTTGGCAGCATACTAACACCTGATGGAGGATACCTTTACATACCTTGGCAGCATACTAACACCTGATGGAGGATACCTTTACATACCTTGGCAGCATACTAACACCTGATGGAGGATACCTTTACATACTTTGGCAGCATACTAACACCTGATGGAGGATACCTTCACATACCTTGGCAGCATACTAACACCTGATGGAGGATACCTTCACATACCTTGGCAGCATACTAACACCTGATGGAGGATACCTTCACATACCTTGGCAGCATATTAAAACCTGAGGGAGGATACCCTGAAATACCTTGGCAGCATACTAATACTTGAAGGAGGATACCTTGTCATACCTTGGCAGCATACTAATACTTGAAGGAGGGTACCTTCACATACTTTGGCAGCATACTAACTCCTGATGGAGGATACCTTCACATACCTTGGCAGCATACTAACACCTGATGGAAGAAAAAAAAATGAAGATAGAACAGCTTATATTAATCTTAGAAACATCTGGAAGTTCTTCCCCCCCCCCCCCACCCCCCACCCAAGTACATTACTAGAACTGAAATAAAACTGTACCAAAGTGGTGTTTTATCCATACTCCTCTATGGAGCAGAACACTGGAGAACAACTGAAAAAGAAATGGCCAAATTATCCAAATTATCCTAATTTCACACAACCTGCTTCAGAACGATTTTGAATATTTAATGGTCGCAAACAATAAATAAAAGACACCTACATGCCCAATGTGAAATAGAACATGATCAATCCATTTCCAGATTTTTTTGTTTGCTGATATAACAGCAAACAAAAAATCTGGAAATGGATTGATCATGTTCTCCGAAGAGACCCTAGCAACATCGCTAAAACAGTCATTGGATGGACACCCGATGGAAAAAGAAAGAGAGGGCGACACAAGGCTACCTGGTGGAGAACTGTAGAAGCGGAAATGAGGAGCATGGAGCACAACTGGGCCACAAACCAAAGGCTGATTGCAGACCATGAGATGTGGAGAGAACTTGTTGGATCCCTGCAAGACACCACAGGACACACTGGGCGGTGACTGCTTAGCCGATAACAGACCAACCATAGGGAGCAGAAATACAAACCCGAAAAATAAGCTCCATGTACTTGAACATATGCTCAAGACCCCACAGTCACTCAAGAATTATAACCGCAAGCCTGAGCAACTAGTCGTTATGTGTAAATTAAAACTCACATTAAAACAATATAAATACAATAACAGGAGCGTCATAAGCTTTTGGATGTAGTCTGAAGGACACAAGAAACAGAAACTGTTAGAGTCCGTATAACTGAGAATATACAATCAAGATTTTTTAAAAGAAAAGTAAATATAATCTCTGTTGACATATTTTTACACTAAAAACTGCTTAGTCGAGACGTTTCTTGTTCTCTGAGAAAAGAGGATAAGCACAGGAAAGAAGAAAAAAACGTGGGAGAATGAGCCTGCGCACATGAACACAGGACAATAAATTCGTTCAACAGATGATGCTCCACTACCATCTAAGTACGCTAAATAGGCAGAGTCCATGTATTCTGACTCTCTGGTAACCATAGCGACTCAGAAGCTTGACACTGTCAGGACACGCCCTATACGAGAGCGCAGAAAATTGGTTTTGATGAGCTTCCTAATGTCATCTTTTGCTGACCTTGTGTCCATCATTCTGTCGCGTGGATATTTTTAGTAACATGAGATAAGTGGAAACTCATAGACTGTGTCAGACACAAAGTTGACATATATCACACTGTGTGTAGAATACACAGTTGAGATAAATCACAGTTTGTGTATAATACACATTTGAGATATATCACAGTCTGTGTAGAATACACAGTTGAGATAAATCACAGTTTGTGTAGAATACACGGTTGAGAGGCGACCTAGTTAGCTGAGTGGTCAGGCTCTCGGTTTACTAAGCCGGTAGAAGCGGAATAAAATCCCAGCAGTTGGATTTTTTTTCTGGTACACGCCGACAAAAGGCCCCGAGGTTCACCAAGCATCTAAAAATGGGTACCAGAGCAGTCTGGGAAGGTAAAGCGGCCAGGCGTGATACTGACCAACCACATCACACTTTCAAGTGCCGGAGGTCACGGAAAATACGGGTCTAACGTCGTATTCCCAAATATGCCGTGGAAACTGGAATGTTCCCTTTTTAAAAAAAACACAGTTGAGATATATTACGTTTGTGTATGGCAGAAATATGAAACACGGTAGTTAACAAAACAAACAAACAAACAAACAGATAGACAAACAAATAAACAAACACACAAACACTGCAGATGTAAGCATCATATAAGAGAGAAACAAGGCAACAAAATGACTGTTATTAAAGTTCCGGCAGTCTGTCCGCTCTGTGCGTGCACTTCTTGCAGCGTGCTCGCCCCCGCAACAACGTATGGTCGATTCTTTGAAGAAGTTTTTCCTAGCGATATGTCTGCATTTCTTAACTCCATGTTTGCCTAGAGTTTGAAACTTCTCCCCTGTCTGTTGTATGTCTCTTCACATGAAACGATTTGTTAATCAATTTGTCTGACTTCACTGGGCAAACATTATGATTGCGGTGTATGAGTGTGGGTATGTGTGTGTGTGTGTTTTTTTTTTTGGGGGGGGGGACGCGTGCACTAACATCATGTCAGAGATACTATCACAACAAACGATTTCACAACATACTATGTCACATACACTGTCACAGCAAACGATTTCACAACATACGGTATGTCACATACACTGTCACAGCAAACGATTTCACAACATACGGTATGTCACATACACTGTCACAGCAAACGATTTCACAACATACGGTATGTCACATACACTGTCACAGCAAACGATTTTACAACATACGGTATGTCACATACACTGTCACAGCAAACAGTCAATCATTTGCATGTTCCTTGGGGAACTTTGCGTCCCTAACAGCTCTCCTGTAGGCCTCTCGGTTATGAGCAAGATGGCCTGCTGCTGATGCGTCCGTTCGGAGATCAACAACAATGTCTTGCAGCCATCTTTGCCTTGGTCTTTCTCTCTTTCTTTTTCCAGAAACATTTAAAATAATGCTAAAAGATGAATGTAAAATTAGAAAACAGAGAAACATTGAAAATAATGTTAAAAGATGAACGTAGGCGACTAAAACAAACACAACAGTTTGTTTTCCTCCTTTTCTTTTACATCATCCTTGCAGAAGATCGGGCAAGTAGGTGTTCTAACTGTTGGCGTTATTTGTAACATGTACCTGCTTCAAAACTGTCACTTCAAGTGATTCACAGAAGAGTTGTACAGTCTTCAAGCTTTCTGACTTGACAAAACATCACCTCAAGTGATTCACAGAAGAGTTGTACAGTCTTCAAGCTTCGTGACTTGACAAAACATCACCTCAAGTGGTTCACAGAAGAGTTGTACAGTCTTCAAGCTTCGTGACTTGACAAAACATCACCTCAAGTGGTTCACAAAAGAGTTGTACAGTCTTCAAGCTTCGTGACTTGACAAAACATCACCTCAAGTGATTCACAGAAGAGTTGTACAGTCTTCAAGCTTTCTGATTTGACAGAACATCACCTCAAGTGATTCACAGAAGAGTTGTACAGTCTTCAAGCTTTCTGACTTGACAGAACATCACCTCAAGTGATTCACAGAAGAGTTGTACAGTCTTCAAGTTTCGTGACTTGACAAAACATCACCTCAAATGATTCACAGAAGAGTTGTACAGTCTTCAAGTTTCGTGACTTGACAAAACATCACCTCAAGTGATTCACAGAAGAGTTGTACAGTCTTCAAGCTTTCTGACTTGACAGAACATCACCTCAAGTGATTCACAGAAGAGTTGTACAGTCTTCAAGCTTCGTGACTTGAAAAAAAAACATCACCTCAAGTGATTCACAGAAGTGTTGTACAGTGTTCAAGCTTTCTGACTTGACAGAACATCACATCAAGTGATTCACAGAAGAGCTGTAGTCTTCAAACTTTGTGACCTGACAGAATACAAAGAACATCACTTTAAGTGATTCATAGAAAAAAATGTCGGTTGCTTTCCTGATTCACCGGAAGTGGGTATCTTCAGACGTGAAGCATGATAGCCAGAGTTAGCTTCTCTTTCATTTTCCTGCTGCACTTGATTCTTACTTTCGCTTTTACTTTCTTGCCCTCTTCCCAGATCTGTTTCCGTTACAACAGGTCATTTCATATCTCCCAACTCCTTCATCCAATGTCGTACTTTCCTTACCCGGATACAAGCCTGACCTACCCGAGGAGCCCCAGGACTGGGCCCATTTTGGAATAAACTAATATTTTATTTGGTCAGTGTGACTCTTGATTTTAAAGATTTTGGCAAGACTATAGTTCAAGAAGTTTACAAGGAAGTGTTGTGTCGACTTGAGGTGAAAGGTCAGAGAATGAAGGTAGTTCTCAGGGTCATGAACGCTAAGAGATATTTGTAGGTTACCTCTATTAGTATTTGTTCTGTTCAACATGCTTGATATTTTGTTTTCGCGCAGTCTTATGATGGTTTGTACTTTAACTTTTCAAAACAATGATAATCGATCATAACAAAAGCTTTATCTACAGTCACATCATTATTTTCATTCACATCACTTTTGTCCACCTTCATATTATCATATTTACCCACGTTACCTGTATCTACTTTCACATCAGCATCTCTACTCGCATCTCTTCTATCTACCTTCACATCCTTATATCTGCCATCTACTTTTACATCATTATATCTACCATCTACTTTGATCATATCTACCCACATTACCTGTATCTACATTCACATCATCATCTCTACTCACATCGCTTCTATCTACATTCACATCATTATATCTACCGTCTACTCTCACACGAACATATCTACCCACATTAATTATATGTGCCTTCACATCATCACATCTACCATCTCCCTTCACATATCTACTCGCATCACTTCTATCATCACATCATCCTTATCTACTAACTTATATCTAGTTATATCATTTTCCCTAATATCCACTTACGTATATCCTCACCTCAGATAACTATCAGTTTGTCTTCGTTAAGACGCCATCATTTCATTCGTACCCTCTCCTCTATTTCTCAGACAGATCCATCTCTCTTCTTTAAGATCATACGCGTTCATCATTCCCCCTCCCCTTCTGAAAAAAATCCCCATTCAAACAATGAGCACCAATTTCCAGTTCCGTGTGTTTGGCCAGTTGGCTTGTTTTCTATCTTAAAGATCCGGTCCAATTTATCTGGAATCTTTCCAGCCATTACATCTCCTTGCTATGACTCATCCTACGACTCTCTCACATGTGCTCTTAATTTAACGTGCTCCTACACATAAATCACCTCCCTGTCTTATGCCCGTTTCTCCTGCCTGTCTATCATCTCCACAGTGTCCGTCAAAACAGTTGTAGTTCCAGTCTGTCATTATCAGCCGGCTTGGATCGGTCCAGCCAAATATGTAAAATCAACTGCGCAGTTAAACCTGAATTGGGAATGAGAAAAACTCACTGATGCAGGATGAATGAAATTAAACGTCATCGCCACTATCTGAAACATGATCTTTGGACAGAGGTGGAAATTAAATGCAAACCCTTTTTTTTTCATCGACGTCTCTCAAGGATTTTTAAAAATGTACTTCACTAGCTGGGGTATAAAACACAACCAGTTTGACAAAATTTGATTTAAAAAGAAGGGGTTTTCAAGGTCAAAACTTGCCACATTTTACCTAACAAACCAGCGTATGTCACAATGTGCCAGCAATCTTTCCAGCTCTGTCTTGCCATGTATGTACTCTTGTTTGCTGCTGATCTTTTTCTAACAATACGCAATGAAATTTCGTTCTTATTTCTGGCCGGCACCGACTCTCTAGCTTCTTGTTATAAGAGAGATTGATGACTTAAGACAAGTGCACTCACTTAACGTAGGAGGTCTCAGAGCTATAATCGATATTCTGGCAACAGAGTTTTCTACCCTGACTTCTGGGTGAGTCCACGGCTACGGCCACGGCAGGGTTGCCAGTCTACAGCGAGAAACTAATACATATCTTTACTCTGTGTATGTGTGTGTGTGTGTGTGTGTGCTGTGTAAGTTTGTTGGGGGGGGGGGGGGGGTAAAGTCGAGAAGTTAGATGCATGAGACGCCGTACGGAATATTATTCTAATAATAACTGAATGGATTATTAGATAATTAATTAAGGTTTTGAGGAGTGGAGTGGGGGCGATCTTTTATCCTTCATGAATATACAGAAGAAAGAGGAATACAAATGGGAGGATAACATAAATAGATAGATAAGAATCAGTTTGGCAGGATAGAAGGAATCAGAACAAGCTGGAAATTTACTCATGCCACCTGCCTTCTGGAGATGGTACAAGATGATGATGATCGCGGTAGCGTGCTCGGAGTTGGCAGCCGTGGCTAGCAGACGACAGAAACAAGTGGCGGGCAAATGGCTCCAGTCACAGAACGGTCACAGACAAGTACAGCAAAATCTGAGAGAAAAGAGGAAAAAAAAAAAAACAGACTCTGTGCTGGAGACAGAAGCAATTAACTCACAACTAGGACATCCACAAACATATTCTGTGATTTTTAGCAGAGACAGACACGTGAAAGTGTTTCAGAAGGAGAATAAGAACGTTCCTGGCAGAGGATGACGGAGAGGAAAGTAAGATGAACCTAGTTCTGGCCTTTGTTGAGAACAATTCTCTTATTCCAGCAACACGGTGCAGGTAGTGTGTCATTGGTCACAGTAGATCGATATTTCTACTGCTGCCGCGTGTTTTGCAGAACAATCAAGAATTTGGAATCGTTTCATGATGGCTGTAAGTGCCGGTCTCTTGGTTTCAATGTTGTGTCTGTGGACTTGCTACAAGAATGTCATGTTAGCAGGTCAGCATGGACAAGTCGTTGCCTTCTTTCAGGGTGAGCTATTTTCCGTTTGTACGTTTTAAAATACCAGGTTTCGTCTGTCCACTTATCTACAAAACTTGTCTACAATCATTTCACTCAAATCATTCAAGAGTATATAATACTTTATAACCGAGTGTCTATCTCTATGATAGACTGCCTGTCAGTGTGCTACATTTGTTAGTGTCTGTCAGTGTGTTGTATTTGTTACTGGCTGTCAGTGCTATATTCGTCAGTGTGCTGTTTTTGTTAGTGTGCTGTATCAGTGTTTGTCAACATGCTGTATTTGTTACTGCCTGTTAGTCTGCTACATTTGTTACTGGTTGTCAGTATGCTATATTAGTTAGTGTGCTGTATTAGTGTTTCATGCTGTATTTGTTACAAATGCCTGTCAGTGTGCTATATTTATTACTACCTGTCAGTGTGCTATATTTTTATTGCATGTCAGTGTGCTTTATTTGTTAGTGCCTGTAATTGTGACAGGTTTATGACTGTGTGTGTATGACATATTGGGGAGTGTCTGCATGACATGTGTCTCAGTATGATAAGAATGTGCCTCAGAATGACAAACATGTAAAGGGTTATCATATTGTAAAGTATCAGTTTCAGAGTTGAGATTATATTTGGTAAGTACTGTATTATCTATATAACATGTTATGCATAAAGCAGTGAACAGTGATTGTGTTAACCGATAATTACTGGTAAATTACTGATGAAAATAAAGAGAAAAACTAAAACTTTGGGAGGTCATTGGTTGCCAAAACCAGTTTATATTGTCAAAAACATAGTAACAAGCAGACAGCAAAATCGAATAGAGGATAATCGGGGCCAGTAGACTGATGATGCTGAGTTTGTATAGAGAAGAACAGCCAGTTTAGACTGTGGTTCAGCATGTGAGCATTTTGTCAAGATTAATCTCATGAGAAATAAGCTAAGAAAAAATCTCATGCAAACATTTAATTATTGTTGATGTTTGTATAGCGTGTTTAATTCCACGTAAAAAAAAGATACAGTGTACTGAACAAGAAAACTGGTATTCTGAAAGTATTTCATGCATAGTGAAAAACAAATATATTTATGCCAGTTTAAGAAAATCCTGGAGTGATCACTGAATGAGACGATGGAAATAAAATGACAGGAGCAATGGTAAAAATAAGAAAAACACATTCTTCCAGGAAATTGGAAGGAAAAAACTCTAACTGTAAAGGGAAGGAAACAGAACAGTCTTCCAGGAGAAACTCTAACTGGAACGCAATCTTCCAGGAAAAAGGGAAGAAAAAACTCTCACCAAAACAGCCTTCCATGGAAAGAGGAAAGGAAACTCAAATTGAAATACAGTCTTCCAGGATAAAAGAGAAGGAAAAACTCTAACCAGAACTTGGTCTTCCAGGAAAGAAAAAGGGAAAAACTCTAACCAGAACTCAGTCTTCCAGGAAAAAAAGGAAAAACTAACCAGAACTCAGTCTTACAGGAAAAAAGGGAATAAAAGGCTAACCAGAATATAGATGTTAGACTATTTTAAACAAAAGTAGGAACAGATTTATCAGTTAATAAGCACACACTTCTGCCTATTAATTAATAAAGCGGCTCCTACTTTTGTTTTGATTAGTCACAACATTTTGTTATCATTCAGTATATGAGCAACAGAGAAGGCAAATATGGCCAACTACCACACCAGTAATATTATGATGCCATAACAATTGGAGGTTATGAAATACCAGAGATTAGATATGCTGATGACACAGTACTACTGTCCACAGCACAAAAAGGAGTGTCAGTCCGTAAGAATAGTGAAGAGCAAAACCTGTCTATCTTAATGTGAGGAAAACTAAATTGATGACAACTGACAAAACAAATAAGGCAGCTGAAATATGTATCAGTGAGAAAAAATTGGAACAGTTGGAGAGTTTTGAATATCTTGGATCATTACTAACTAATAATGGAGATGCATTGAGGGAAATTAAAAGGAGGACATCTATCGCTCTTCAGAAAGTAAAACAACTAAAGAATCTGTGGAGATGAACAGACAGAACAGAACTACAAAAATAAGATTTTAAAGGGCATGCATCTTTCCCATCACAACATGTGCCTATGAGACCTGGACACTTAACAAAACAACTGAGAAACATAACTGCCTTTGTATGTAATGCTTCAGAAGAGTCCTTCAGGTATCAGACACAAAAAAACATACAAAAGAACAAATATATCCATACTTCAGTAACTTAATATTGGAGAAAGTTGTCTAGTAGTGAAGAAGATTTAAACAGAGAAAACTGAAATATTTTGGACATTAAACGTCATGATAATTTAGAGGAGACAGTCTTGGAAGGGTTACATAATGGGAAAAAGGAAGGGAGTTACATAATGGGTAAAAGGCAAAGATGGCTGCAAGACATCATTGATGATCTGCGAATGGACGCATCAGCAGCAGGGCATCTTGCTTACAACTGAGAGGCTTGCAGGAGAGCTTTTAGGAAGGCAAATTTCCGCAAGCATCATGCAAATGACTGACTGAGTTATAAAGTAGATGGAGATGTTTGGTTCATTTGGTGTCACCAACATCTGAGTGACATATCCAAGATGGCACTGACACTGGTCATCAACCACTTCTGTCAAGGAGCCCGCAAAGGAAAGCAGGACAATTCTTTCACTGCAATTTCCTCTTGTTCTTTGTATGAACAGTCTCAGAAAGCTCTGGAACAGCGCCTTATTTTCCAGACTGGCTGTCTCCACCCGGAGGGAATTAACAATGAATTTAGCTTTCTTTAAATCACTGTACATTTCCACCTACTTAGTACCTCTGTTTCTGCAATTTATGCGCAACCTTCTTTTCACTTTGTTGCCTTTTCTCATTCTTGCCACAGGCGTTTTAAGGTTAATTTTCCAGCCTTTCTATTCTCCTTCTCTAGCAGCTAGAAGGCCTTGGTAGCTTCCTTGTATGGCCATCTTAAGCAGTCTTGTCCTCTCTGTGTTCACTATTCACTCTCAACCTTCTTTCATCCACACATATCCCACACCCCCTCTTCCCCCCCCCCCCCCCCACCACAATCTTATTCTCTCACTTTTATTATCTGTGCCATTTGGGTGGCCTTTGTTTAGGTCACAGATACAAGATGGGAGCATAACAACATGTTGTTTACCATATGGTACCCTTTGTCATCCTCCCTTTAGCACATTTCTCAGCCTATTGTCTGTTTCCACTTTGTGCTTATCTATGTCTTTCTGGGCCCATTTTGTCCCCATCTTTCTTACAAGGAGGATGCCAAAAAAAAGCTGATTGTTTAATTTCTCATCTGGTTTTTTTTTTGTCTTTATCTGTTGTGTTGTTTTTGTATGTGATCTTTGAGAAAGGATTTTGATGAAATATTGGATTGTTGAATCTTCTTCATTTATACATGCCCATCTTACATTCTGCCATTTTTGTTTCTGCCCACTTCCTTACTCTTTCCATTTTTGTTGTGTAAAACTGAACCATACACCTCCATCTACAAGATAAAATAAAAACTGCAAGAAATTTTGGGGATTCCTGAAATAAATGCTTGCCTGAAGATGGCTTTATTAAACATCATGTTTGTAATAAAACAAAACTTCCCAATTTTGGATTACAGTGGAACAGTTACTAGGAAGTGTCCCAGATTAGAACATTATGATGAACCAAGCCTTACACAGTTTTTACTAAAAACTCTTGAATCATGGCTGGAGGCTGGAGGAAGGCAGAGACCCAGAATCTATTTCATTCTCAGTTTCCCATTACACAGCAGACCAGTATTTTCTGCCTGCTGCTCACAGATGAGTCAGTGGATGAGAATGTGAAACTAGTTCCCACTGGGGATTCATCATTCTCATTTTGTGGAAGAGAAGAGAGAAAAACCCACTTAAAAAATGTCATTCTGGGTTCTAAGCTCTTTTAGCCAGACAAATAAATGGCCTGCCAATGTTAGTTATTGATTTCAGTGACAATCCCTTCACAGGTTGTGGGTGCAGCTGTTGCTGAAGTATTTTGTTTCAGTTTTAGCTTCTGTCCAGACAGCGCAGGCTGTGTGCTTTTAATGACACATTATCATTTCATTGTCCCCCTTGTCAATGACAAATCAGGATCTTGCATTTACATAACAAAGAAAACACAAAAATGTCCAGGGTGCACTGCTACATGTTGCAGTACATTTTCACATCTGGCTGCACGTTTTCAAATCTGTATACGTTTTTCACATTATCTGTACATATTTTTGCCTCTGTGCAAACTGTCACACCTGTCTTTACACATTTTCACATGTACCTGTACACATTTTCACATGCACCTGTACAGATTTTCACTTGTACAAATCTTTTCCACCTTCTTCATATTTCATAATTAGTCTTCCTTTTCTGTATATATGATCATGAAATTGCTTAACAAGGTTGTGAATATTTCATTGTCTATCAGCATTTCTAATGTGAACATGTAAGTCTTTGCATTCCCAAGAGAAGGTTGTATTTCTAGATTTGTGCTGTGAAATTGGAGACATCAGGAGCAGAGTGTATTCACAGTATAAATCATTTATGCCTGCCTTGTACAAGTGAAGAGATATAACTTATATGTGCTTGATGCATATAGAGAGAGTTTTTTGTGCTGTTAGTGCAGTTATCTCATTATCTTTTACATTCAGTTTGAGTTGCTTGTTTCAGGGAGCTGTCATAACCTTTGACACAGAAAGAGCAAGCTGTTGGCCAGCTCCAAATGTCATATTCCCTCTATTAAATCATTACAGACAAGTTCTAAATGAACCAGCGCTTAGTTTGTCACCAGAATCACTTAGTTCTGCCATGTTAGCTGCTGTTTTCACTATTAGAGACTGGCATTTTTCTATTTATAGAAAAGTTATGAGTTAGTAAATTTCTTTTCTCTCCTACTGAGATGTAAAAAATGAAATTGCATGGATTACGTGCATATTATACAAGTAAAGGGATAAAAGAGTGCTTTCCTGTAACAGTTGCCTTGGGCATGGGGCAGTGAAGGTGGATTCTGTTCAGTGAAGTTCAGTAGTCAGAGAATTAAACAAAGGCCTCTTGATGTCATTTGATCTCACATCAGTGGCTAGGGTAGAGTGCCAGATATGACATCAGGTTAGCATGTGGGATGAGCAATGCTGTATATGACATCAGGTTAGCTTGTGGGATGAGCAATGCCAGAAATGACATCAAGTTAGCTTGTGGGATGAGCAATGCTGGATATGACATCAGGTTAGCTTGTGGGATGAGCAATGCTGTATATGACATCAGGTTAGCTTGTGGGATGAGCAATGCAAGAAATGACATCAGGTTAACTTGTGGGATGAGCAATGCCAGAAATGACATCAGGTTAGATTGTGGGATGAGCAATGCCAGAAATGACATAAAGTTAGCTTGTGAGATGGGCAATAAATGGCCAGTCAACCTCCTGTACTAACCATGCATGGCCATCATTAGTAAATTGTTTGGAGGTTTTGGAGGTTGTAGAGTATTGAGCAATTCACTGAAAGTCAAGCAGATATTGTAAAGAAAGAGCCCAGGATTTTAACACAGTCGGAGATACTCTTTTCAAAGAATCGGTGACTTTCAGTGAAAGATTTTTTAAATCATCGTACATGCTAAACACAGTATATAAATGCACATGGTATTGTCTACAAACCATTATTGATCAAATAATAAACTTGCCTAGAGATGTATCCTTCAGTAATGGCTTATGAACATGTTAATGTATTCACCAAGTGATTATGTGTATGTAAAAGGAGAGATAGTGTCTGTGTAAAAGAACTGGTCAAGGAATATCTGTTCTGTTTATATAAAATTGGGACATGTGCTCTGAATGACTGACAACTCACTACCATAAATAGCACCAAGATGGACACCACAGAGGAACAGAAGTAAGGGTAGACCAAAAAAGACATGGAGAAGAACAACAGAAAGGATGTTGAGCAATAGATTGCTCACCTGGGCAAGAGTGGAAAAAAAGGCAAAGGACAGGCATTTGTGGAAAACCCTTGCGGAAGCCCCATGTGCCCTGGGCACTTAAGGTTCAAATAGAGAGAGATAAAATTAGAATGCATAGGGAACGATGAAATATATAAATAAGAGCAGTATCAGTAGGGGTAGGGGTATCCCCTATCAAAGGAGAAGTAAGATGCCTCTTTCCCTCCGTCAGTCCATGGGACACCCTTGGGAAGGTGGAGTACCCATATAGCCCCTTGATCAGGGTGACGTGAAGCCATGGGAGCAGGTGGTGGATGGAATGGGAGAGCAGCCGACAGATAATGCTGGTTATGGTCACCATTCTATGATGGTAGGCAAATGATCTCACTGTAGGGACAATGGCTACGATCACTGACTAGTACAGTCACTGCCCAGAAGGAAGGCAATGGTAAACTATATTCTGGAAATATACCAAGAAACCCAGACAGCAACATGGAAAGTCAGACAGGAAAAAGATCTGGTGGTGAGAGGAAGAGTGTGAGACAGAGGTCAGTACTAGTAATTGTGATGACGGACAGAATCCTGACAGTGTTACTAAGGAAAATCCCTGCATCAAACTAAAAAGAAAAATAAGAGTAGGAACATGGAATGTGAGAAGTATGTGTGAGGGAAAGTCAAATAATAAGTGACGAAATGAAAAGAACGGGGATACACATTTTGGGAAACTGCGAACATCGATGGAAAGGATCAGGACACTTCAAGAGCGAGAATGATAATATCTTTATATACTCTGGTGGAGAATTAGGAGGAAAGAATGGAGTAGCTTTTTACTTGGACAAATCAACATCAAAAGCATTACTAGATTACAGTCCAGTAAGTGATAAAATCCTCACTATCAGACTTAAGAGCACTCCTAGAAATGTAACAGTCATTGAGATATATGCACCTACATCAGCAGCAGAAGAAGAGGAAGTAGAAGACTTTTATAACACACTGCAAATGACAGTAGACTAGGTACGGAAAAATGATATTGTATTAATAATGGGGAATTTTAATGCAAAGATTAGTACAGAAAGAGCAGAAGACGCAGGATGTGTTGTGTGGAATTTAGCATAGGACAGAAATGAGGCAGGTGACAGTCTAATGATGTTTTGCATGGAAAATCAGCCAATGATTTTTAAACAACATTCAAGAAGAGTTTACACATGAACATCAGCTGATTACATTTTAGTGCAAAGAAGGTGGAGATCAAGTATAACATCAGCAAAAACTTTACCAGGTACTGATTGTGACACGGACCATGAGTATTCATACCACTGCCAAAAAAAAGGTAACCTGAAATTATGCATAAACTATAGAACTGTTGCCCTGATTAGTCATGCCAGTAAAATTCTGTTAAAAATCATAATGGGTAGACTTTGTAAGAAAATAGAAGATGAATTCAATATGGTCCAAGCTGGGTTCATGCAAGGAAGAGGATCAAGAGATCATATATTCCATCTAAGATTAATAATAGAGAAATCCAGAGAGTTTAATGTGAATCTATATTTATCCTTTATAGACTACTCAAAGGCATTTGATTGTGTATAACACCAGAAACTTTGGGAAATAATGGAAAAAATGGGATTTCCAACACATTTGATACAGTTAACATCACTGCTATATCTAGACCAACAGGCAGCAGTAAGAATAAATGGTGAAACAACAACTTGGTTTGACATAAAACAAGGGGTCCGTCAGGGGTGCATATTGTCACCTTACTTATTTAACTTGTATACTGAAAATATGAGGAATGTTAAAGAAAGCATATTACGATGCCATAACAATTGGAGGTTATGAAATACCAGAGATTAGATATGCTGATGACACAGTATTACTGTCCACAACACAAAAAGGAATAGAAAAACTAATTATGTCAGTCCGTAAGAACGGCGAAGAGCAAAACCTCTATCTTAATGTGAAGAAAACTAAATTGATGACAACTGACAAAACAAACAAGGCAGCTGAAATATGTATCAGTGAGGAAAAATTGGAAGAAGTGAAGAGTTTTGAGTATCTTGTATCACTACTAACTAATAATGGAGATACAATGAGGGAAATTAAAAGGAGGACATCTGTCGGTCTTCAGAAAGTAAAACAACTAAAGAATCTGTGGAGAGGAACAGACAGAACTAGAAAAATAAGATTTTTAAAGGCACCATCTTTCTCATTGCAACATATGCCTGTGAGACCTGGACACTTAACAAAACAACTGAAAAACACATAAATGCCTTTGAATGTAAATGCTACAGAAGAGTTCTTCAAATATCATGGACGCAAAAAAGAACAAATATATCCATACTGCAAGAACTTAATATTGAAGAAGGCTGGCTAGTAAAGAGGATTAAAGAGAGAAAGTTAAATATTTTGGACAAATTAAACGTCATGATAATCTAGAGAAGACCATCTTGGAATGGTACATAATGGGAAAAAGAAAAAGAGGAAGACCAAGGCAAAGATGGCTGCAAGACATCGTTAATGATCTGCAAATGGATGCATTAGAATCAAGGCATCTTGCTTACAACCGAGAGGCCTACAAGAGTGCTGTTATGGAGGCAAAGTTCCGCAAGGGACAAGCTGAATAAAGATTCAGAAATGAGACTGAGATCTGCCAGATGTGAAGAGACTACCAAGACCTGAGTGTTCTGTTCACTAATTATTGGTAGTGAAACTTAATGCAAGAAAAATTGATGCTTTAGCAATGAGATTTTGGAGAAAACGGGCTGAAAAGATCATTTATATGTTCTCTGGGCCACAAACAGCACATGCTGATATGCATGAATAAAGTACAACCTGAGCATGGGGTGTTTTTGTATGATTTATGTAGAGTCCACAGTCAGAACATGTGGTGTCTCTCTAGGTGTGTCCTGTGTGTGGAGTCTATAGTCAGAGCAACTGATATTTATATATTATGTACTGTGTGTGGAGTCATTAATCCTGAACTTCATAGACTTTTAAAAAAAAGCATTTGATAGCATACATAGAGATTCATTGTGGAGACTATATGGAATACCATCTAAAATTGTCAACATTGTTAGAAATCTCTACAAGGGATATGTTTGTACAGTCAAGACAGAAGAAGGAATGAGCGAATGATTTCAGATTGAAACAGGCGTGAAACAAGGATGTATATTATCTCCATTGCTTTTTGGAATTGCCATAGACTTTATAATGAAAAGATGCTGTACAGGTAAAACCGGCATTGATTAGGTACATGGGACCCAAATAGAAGATCTTAATTTTGCAGATGACATAGCTCTTACCATTGACAGTGTGAAATCGATGCAGGAAAAAAACAGATTTCCAGTCTTCCTTGGCTATCAAAATAGGTCTTGAAATTAACAAAGACAAAACAAAAATAATGAAAGTTAAGATTATTCAATTCAGATATGATATCCACCCTCATTTATGCATGTGAAAGCTGGAGATCAACCAAAGAAATAGACAACAAATTAGACTCTTTTGAAAACAAATGGCTTAGAAAAATACTTAGTATAAAGTGGAACGAATTCAGGAACAATGCAGAGATAAGACAGATGAGCAAACAACAACCTGTCTCATGGGTGATCAGTAAAAGAAGATGGACATATGTAGGCCATGTGATGAAAAGAAACAATCAAAGAATACCAAAACAAGCTATCTAATGGAGCACAACAGGGCGAAGAAAAAGAGGTCAGCCACTTGAAACTCTAAAGAGGACATTGTAAGAGAAGCCAGTTTAGTGGGCATAACATCCCTTGATTAAGTAGAAAGACTTGGTGAGAACAGGAAAACTTGGCAGACAACTATGCGCGCCCTATGTGACGTTTAATGGCATGGGAAGGATGTAAGATATGTGGAGTCTACAGTCTGACCAGATGGTGTTTGTATGTTGTGTCCTGTGTGTGGAGTCTATAGTCTGAACAAATGTAGTCTCTGTATGTTGTATCTTGTGTGTGGAGTCTATAGTCTGAACAAATGTAGTCTCTGTATGTTGTATCTTGTGTGTGGAGTCTATAGTCTGAACAAATGTAGTCTCTGTATGTTGTGTCTTGTGTGTGGAGTCTATAGTCTGAACAAATGTAGTCTCTGTATGTTGTGTCCTGTGTGTGGAGTCTATAGTCTGAACAAATGTAGTCTCTGTATGTTGTATCTTGTGTGTGGAGTCTATAGTCTGAACAAATGTAGTCTCTGTATGTTGTGTCTTGTGTGTGGAGTCTATAGTCTGAACAAGTGTAGTCTCTGTATGTTGTATCTTGTGTGTGGAGTCTATAGTCTGAACAAATGTAGTCTCTGTATGTTGTGTCTTGTGTGTGGAGTCTATAGTCTGAACAGATGTAGTCTCTGTATGTTGTGTCTTGTGTGTGGAGTCTATAGTCTGAACAAATGTAGTCTCTGTATGTTGTGTCTTGTGTGTGGAGTCTATAGTCTGAACAAATGTAGTCTCTGTATGTTGTGTCTTGTGTGTGGAGTCTATAGTCTGAACAAATGTAGTCTCTGTATGTTGTATCTTGTGTGTGGAGTCTATAGTCTGAACAAATGTAGTCTCTGTATGTTGTGTCCTGTGTGTGGAGTCTATAGTCTGAACAAATGTAGTCTCTGTATGTTGTGTCCTGTGTGTGGAGTCTATAGTCTGAACAAATGTAGTCTCTGTATGTTGTATCTTGTGTGTGGAGTTTATAGTCTGAACAAATGTAGTCTCTGTATGTTGTATCTTGTGTGTGTAGTCTATAGTCTGAACAGATGTAGTCTCTGTATGTTGTGTCTTGTGTGTGGAGTCTGTAGTCTGAACAATTGTAGTCTCTGTATGTTGTATCTTGTGTGTGGAGTCTATAGTCTGAACAAATGTAGTCTCTGTATGTTGTGTCTTGTGTGTGGAGTCTATAGTCTGAACAAGTGTAGTCTCTGTATGTTGTATCTTGTGTGTGGAGTCTATAGTCTGAACAAATGTAGTCTCTGTATGTTGTGTCTTGTGTGTGGAGTCTATAGTCTGAACAAATGTAGTCTCTGTATGTTGTGTCTTGTGTGTGGAGTCTATAGTCTGAACAAGTGTAGTCTCTGTATGTTGTATCTTGTGTGTGGAGTCTATAGTCTGAACAAATGTAGTCTCTGTATGTTGTGTTTTGTGTGTGGAGTCTATAGTCTGAACAAATGTAGTCTCTGTATGTTGTATCTTGTGTGTGGAGTCTATAGTCTGAACAAGTGTAGTCTCTGTATGTTGTGTCCTATGTGTAGTCTACAAATAGTAACTTTCTGTTGAATTGTTTGTATGATAGATTGTATTCATTCTGCTTGTGTGACATTTGTTCAGTTACTTCAGTGATTATGTACCTTAATTATTCATCATTCTCTCACTGGTGATCTCTGTGCCCAGACTCTTGCACTACAGCTGTGCCCAACCCATGCCAGCAAGTATGTACAGATATCCAGAGTGGAGGCTTCTACTGCCAGTGTCAGACAGGTTTTATTATAAATGATGACGGAATGACATGCTCTGGTATGTACCAGTATATTCTTAGTCATGTTAACAAATATGTACTTTTTTTTGTTCATTAAGAATGGTCTGTTGTAGCACTCTTAACACATGTCCATCTTTTTGCCATACTTGCATAAATTAATCTTTATTTACTACTTACAAAAGTCTATCTTTGTTTACTTCTTACATGCTTATCTTTGCTTCCTTTGTACACAAGTTTATCTACTCTTTGAATAAGCTGATCTTTTTTATCTATTACATAAATCTGTTTTTCTTTTGTGCACTCTTTACAACCATTTATCTTTGTTCACTAATTACACAATTGTATCTTTGTTCATTCATTACACAATTGTATCTTTGTTCACTCATTACACAGTTGTATCTGTGTTCACTCATTACACAAGTCCATCAGTGCTTTCCTGTTTAAAAAATTGTCAAGTGAATCTTGCTTGAAGGATTGTGTGTCAGGACTGCTTCAGTGCCTCTCTTGACTTTGTCACTATTCTCTCCCAAAATTTCACATTATTTATCTTATTGTAATAAATCTTTTTCTTACCAGTTTTTACGTTTAAATAACTTTCCATGGCATTACAGCAGAGACTGAGTATATTTTTGTTCCCATCTTTGTGTGTGTATATTTTTGTTCACATTTGTGGGTGAGTATATGTTTGTTCACACTTGTGGGTGAGTATCACATCTGTGAATGTGTATATTTTTGTTCACATCTGTGGGTGAGTATATTTTTGTTCACATCTGTGAATGTGTATATTTTTGTTCACATCTGTGAGTGAGTATATTTTTGTTCACATCTGTGAATGTGTATATTTTTGTTCACATCTGTGAATGTGTATATTTTTGTTCACATCTGTGAGTGAGTATATTTTTGTTCACATCTGTGAATGTGTATTTTTTTGTTCATTAAGAATGGTCTGTTGTAGCACTCTTAACACATGTCCATCTTTTTGCCATACTTGCATAAATTAATCTTTATTTACTACTTACAAAAGTCTATCTTTGTTTACTTCTTACATGCTTATCTTTGCTTCCTTTGTACACAAGTTTATCTACTCTTTGAATAAGCTGATCTTTTTTATCTATTACATAAATCTGTTTTTCTTTTGTGCACTCTTTACAACCATTTATCTTTGTTCACTAATTACACAATTGTATCTTTGTTCATTCATTACACAATTGTATCTTTGTTCACTCATTACACAGTTGTATCTGTGTTCACTCATTACACAAGTCCATCAGTGCTTTCCTGTTTAAAAAATTGTCAAGTGAATCTTGCTTGAAGGATTGTGTGTCAGGACTGCTTCAGTGCCTCTCTTGACTTTGTCACTATTCTCTCCCAAAATTTCACATTATTTATCTTATTGTAATAAATCTTTTTCTTACCAGTTTTTACGTTTAAATAACTTTCCATGGCATTACAGCAGAGACTGAGTATATTTTTGTTCCCATCTTTGTGTGTGTATATTTTTGTTCACATTTGTGGGTGAGTATATGTTTGTTCACACTTGTGGGTGAGTATCACATCTGTGAATGTGTATATTTTTGTTCACATCTGTGGGTGAGTATATTTTTGTTCACATCTGTGAATGTGTATATTTTTGTTCACATCTGTGAGTGAGCATATTTTTGTTCACATCTGTGAATGTGTATATTTTTGTTCACATCTGTGAATGTGTATATTTTTGTTCACATCTGTGAGTGAGTATATTTTTGTTCACATCTGTGAATGTGTATATTTTTGTTCACATCTGTGGGTGAGTATACATTTGTTCACACTTGTGAGTGTGCATATTTTTCTTTACATTTGTGGGTGTGTATATTTTTGTTCACATTTGTGAGTGTGTATATTTTGTTCACACTTGTGAGCATGTATATTTTTGTTCATATGTATATTTTTTATCACGCCTATGAGTATGCATATTTTTGTTCATATTTATGGATGTGTATATTTCTGTTCACATTTTTGGATATTTAATTTGTACATCTTAGAACAAGCTGATTTTTTTTGTCCATATCAGAGTCAAAGAAAGACATAGAGAATACAGTCTTGCCAGATCAAGAGAATACAGTCTTGCCAGATCAAGAGAATACAATCTTGCCAGATCAGCAGGGAGACTTACCTCCTAGTGCTGACCTAACTAAGGAGATGCCAGTATCTGAGGGAATTTTTGCTGACAAAGCAGGCAGCAGTGATATACATATTGAAAGTGTGGATCTGAAAAAGGGTCTACCTTCTCTTCAAACTGATTCCTATACAAGGAGGTTGAAAACTGAGAGAGGTGTTGTTCTTGATCAGTATTTCTACAACATTCCAGAAAGAGCATCTAGTGATCACTACGCTAGTTCATTTTTCAACAATATGGACATACCAGAGGGAGGTGATCATAGTTCATATCCCACAAACCAAAATGGACTACTCTCATCTGAGGGAGATAAACTGGGGCACTTTGATGGGGAGTCATCTTGTGATAGGGTCATTTGTGAGAACAATGGAACATGTGCAGTGATGGGGTCAAGGGCAGTATGTCAGTGCCTGTTGGGCACTTTTGGAAAGCACTGTGAGAGAGGTAAGCATACAGAAATATTACATACGTGTAAATCAAGATTTATGAGAAACTAAAGCTTTGTATAATGAGGATGTTATTATAAGAGAAATATCATGATGCTTTAACAGTTCTAAGATATGTCTTACATCCTTTCCATGCTGTTAAACGTCACATGGTAGTTTACCAAATTTATATATAGAGATATGGTAAAAACTGCAAGTGCTGAGATATATAGAGAGATATATATATATGAAGCTGCAGGTGCTTAGAGAGATATATATAAAAGTTGCAGATGCTGCGATATACTTCTTCTTCTTCATTCGCTTCTACCACCAAGACTGCCCTGTGATCCTACTGAATTTACGGCTGTGGTCCTCGATAGGTCCCGTAGTTCCCCATGTGGTCCCCAAAAGGACCACATGAGATCCCCAAGAGGACCACAAGTGGTTCAGAGCGCAGGGGTTGAGCCTGTATTCTTGGTACATCTCAGAAGCGGGATTGCGTGACACCGTGGTTTTCGTTGCACCAGTTTAATCTAGAGTTGGACTTTCTCACAGGAAAACCTCAACGTGTTTTGGATATGAGTATATCCCCGCTGGGTGAGAGGTGGTAACCCATCCAGGCTAGAGTTGGACTTTCTCACCGGAAAACCTCAACGTGTTTTGAGATACCGATGTATCACTGCCAGGTGAGATTTGGTTGCCCATCCAGTCCAGCGTTGGACTTTCTCACTGGAAAACCTCAACATGATTAGGATACGCATACATTCTCGCCAGGTGAGAGGTGGTTGCCTATCTAGACTGCCCTGGTCCAGTGTTTCTGACTTCAGCATTTTGTGGTCATGACCGCTACCCTTCCTAATTGTGACCAGGACAGAGCTTTTGTCCAGGAGGACGAATCTTTGCCACTAGTGACTTCCACCCCTGAGTTGAGTCGGTTTAGGCATATTATCCCAGTATTGGTGTGTTTAGGACATGACCGACCTTAGAGCAGAGGTACAGTGACATGCGTAGCCATCAAGTTTCACCCCTGGTGTAAGCCGGTTTAGGCATTTTCACCAGTATGGGTGTATATCGGACGTGGCCAGCCTCTAGAGCAGAGGTGCCATGGTATGAGTAGCTCTTGCCGCGATACTACTGGTAATACCGATTAAACTTCACTTTATCCTTTCCATCACCTTTTCACATCGGCGCCACACAGCAACCCTAATTGATTTTCCGCATTTTCTTCCTTGGCTGGGAGGAGTTTCACTCCACGCGTGGCACCCGAAGAATCTCGTCAGCCGTGTCTTAACCTATGGGTTAAGCCAGTTCATGCATTTCGCCCGATATGAGTGCACTTAGGACATGGCCAACTTCCAGACCAGAGGTGCTGTGATTTGACTACTGTTTACTTCGCTTAGTCCTTTCTTTCACCTTTTCCACAGTGGTGCTGCGTGGCAACCTCATTCACACCTTTCTTCACTGGCCGGGAGGAGCCCCACTCCACGCACAGCAGCTGAAGAATCTCGCCAGCAGTGGTAGATGAGGTACCAAACATGATGCTCATGTACCCGAAGCATCTGGTTTTCAGGCGCCAGATATTTGCCTTCGCTCCTTCTCATCATCATCATCATGTGCCGTGCCGACTGGCCTTGGCTATTATGCTTCTCCAGAGTATCCGATCCTTCATACAGGCCATCAGCTCAGTTGGTGATCTCCTCTCACACCATCCCGTCAGACTGTCCAGTATCATTTCTCTTGGTCTTCCTCTTCATCTTCTTCCTTCTATTTTTCCTGTTGTTATAATATTTTCAGTGCCCCCTCTTCTCATTGCATGTCCTATGAAAGTACATTGTCTCTCTCTTATCTTTTTGACAAGGTTTTTTTGTCTCTCCAGCTCTTCTCATACATTCTTCATTAGTTATTTTTGCTGTCCAGGGGATTTGCAACATTCTTCTAATAAACCACGTTTCTGCTGCTTCCAATGATTTTTGTGCAGACTTGCCTATTGTCCATGATTTACTTCCATACAAGATAAGTTCAATATAGCATTTTAGGACTTGTTTTCTAACATTCATTGATAAGGATGTGTTGGTTAATATGTTTCTCATTCTCTGAAATGCAGTCTTTGCTTGGCCTGTTCTGTTCCTAATTTCTTTTCTGCATTTCCCATCTGAGGTTATTACTGCTCCAAGGTATTTGAATTTCTGCACCTGCTTTAGAGTAGTTCCGTTTAATTTTATACTGCATGCTGGTGGATTCTGTTTCTTAGATATAACCATAGTCTCTGTCTTTTTGATGTTCAAAGTAAGGCCTTTCTGTTCACTTTCTTTGGCGACTTTATCCAAGAGATTTTGCAGGTCTTGTTGGTTCTCAGCTATCAGTACTGTGTCGTCAGCATACCGAAGGTTGTTAATATTGTATCCTCCAATTTTTATGCCTGGTTCTGTGATGATTGTTCTTAGAATATTCTCGCTATATAGAGAAAAAAGGTCTGGAGATAGTACACATCCTTGTCGCACCCCTTGTTTTATAGGTTGATATTTTCCAATTCTGTTTTCAACTTGAACTGCTGCTTCTTGCTGCCAGTATGGATGTTTTACAATCCTCAGGTCTTTGCCATCTATATTGATGTCTTCAAGCATTTGAATAATTTTATTATGTTTCACCTTGTCAAATGCCTTGGTGTAATCAATGAAGCATAAGTAGAGATCTTTCTGTACTTCTAAAGCTCTTTCTGTTAGTGTTCGTAAAGCATAAATGGCATTGTGTGTTCCTTTTCCTTCAACAAATCCAAACTGTTCATCTGCTATTTCCATTTTTATCTTTTTCCTTGTTCTTCTCATAATGATTCTCAGAAGTGGCTTCGTTATGTGACATGAGAGGCTGATAGTCCTGTGGTCGTCACATTCCTTTGCACCTGGTTTCTTTGGTAGTGCTATAAACGTGGATTTAATCAGGTCTCTGGGAATATAACCACTGTTGTAAATGTCATTCAGTAACTTGGTTATTATTTTTATTCCTGTCTCCTCTAGTGCCTCTATTTCTTCTATTCTTATATTATCAGGCCCAGTCGCTTTTCCTTTCTTCATGTGTTTGATGGCATCTATGATTTCATCTTCAAGTATTGGTGGTCCCTCACAGTTTTCAGTATCTGGTGTTAATTCTGGTCTTTCTCCTCCATATAGCTCACCGATATACTCTGTCCACCTGCCCACAATGTCTTCTTTTCCCATTAACATTTTACCTTTTTTCAATTTCAGGCATCCTGTGGTATATTTTGTTTTCCTGCCTGTGAGTTCACTAATTCGTTTGTGCATGTTTTTGCTGTCTTTAATATGAGAGTCCTCTATCTGTCTGCACTGCTCATTTAACAACACTTCTTTTGCTTCTCTGCATTTGCGTCTTATTTCTTTATTTATCTTGTTATATTTTTTCTCATTATTTTTACTCCTCCTCCTCTTGTCCATCAGTCCTAAGATGTCGTCTGTCATCCATTTATTTTTAGGGGTTTCTTTTTTTGGTGGTATTATCTCCTTAACAGTTTGGTGGATAGAATCTCATAACATTTCCCATTGTTCATCTATACTATTTATCTTTGCTATTGCATTGTATCTATTTGTTATAATAACTTTGTATTGTTCTCGCAGTTCTTGGTCATTTTTAAGAAGTTCTATATTCAGTTTGATGTTTCTCACTTTTCTGCCTGCTTTCTTTAGTTTTATTCTAACTTTTCCACAGAGTGGATCATGGTCACTATTGCAGTCAGCTCCTGGCATGGTTTTTGTTGTCAGTAATGCATTGCGGAATCGTTTGTTGATTAATATGTAGTCTATCTGGTTAAAAGTCTTTTTGTCTGGACTGCACCACGTTGCCAGTCTTCGAGGATGTTGTTTAAACCAGGTGTTTCCTACAACCATGCTGTGTATTCTTGCTCATTCAATTAATTTATAACCTCTGTCATTCCTCTCCCCCAGTCCATAGTCACCAGCGATGTCTGAAGTTCTTCCTTTACCAACTTTGGCATTAAAATCTCCCATGACTGTGGTAACTTCATGTGACTTTGTGTGTTTTAGTGCTGTCTCTATGTCATTATAAAATAACTGTACATCTTCCTCAGAACTTTCAGATGTTGGAGCGTGCACTTGTATAATATTTATGTTTATTGGTTGTCCTTTCAGTTGGGCTAGCAGGACTCGGTCCGAGTTGTTCAAATATCCTACATTTGTCCTTGCCATTTGTTCATCAAATATAATTCCTACTCCTTGTTCATGTTTCTCACTTCCTGAATATATTATTGCTCCTTCTCCTGTCAGTTTAAACATATATATATATATATATATATATATATATATGTATATATGTATGGAGAGATATAAAAGCTACAAGTGTTGAGGTACTTCCTGTATTATGTGTATATCAATCTTCAAGCTGGTTTATTGTCAGATGATGCTGATAATAGCAAGGAGGGAGGAGATGTTAATGAATTGTTTGATTATGTGAAAGTTGTGGCCTGTAGATCCATCGCCATCATCCAGTGTTTTGCCCGCTGTAAGAATGGGTACCCGTCACTTGTATCGTAGAAACTGCCTCTCTGTAGGATTATACATACTGAATTATATTGTACAACATGGATCAGATTGGTATAACTGTCCCAGACAAGAAATATCACATTGGTTTAACTGTCCCACACAAGAAATATCACATTGGTATAACTGTCCCAGACAAATATCACATTGCTATAACTGTTCCAGACAAATATCACATTGGTGTAACTATTCTGGACAAATATCACATTGGTATAACTGTCCCAGACAAATATCACATTGGTATAACTATTCCAGACAAATATCACATTGGTATAACTGTCCCAGACAAATATTACATTGGTATAACTTTTCCACATGGAGGGAACACTTCAGCACCCTACTAAACAGAACACAAGCAGCATAAACAATAAACATCATTGTCATCATCATCATCATCATCGCCTTTCACTTCCTTGAGAGCATAGGCCACGGATAAAGGCTCTCCAGTCATCCCTGTTCTTGGAATTATTCTTTGCTTCCTTCCATGTGCATCAAACAATAAACATACCTGAAGCAAAAACAGAACTAAACTTCAGTACAGGACCAATAACAATAAGTGAAGTAAAGAAGGCAATAAAGAAGCTAAAATTAGACAGAGCACCAGGTGAAGATGAAGTGACAGCTGAGATGTTGAAAGCAGAAGAGATAAAAACACCAAAACAACTCTGCCAGATACCACAACAAATCTGGGATTAGATAAACCCCCAGAAGAGTGGAAAACTGGCCTTATAGTAAAACTACCAAAGAAGGGTGACCTCAGATTGTGGGAACTGGAGAGGCATTACCCTACTGCCACTCACCAGTAAAGTATTTTGCAGAATAATCATCAACAGAATTATACCAGCACTTGAGGGAAAACTTCAGAAAGAGCAGGCAGGATTTAGGAAAGGAAGATTGTGCATAGACCACATATTTGTACTTAGACAAATATTAGAGCAGGCAAATGAGTGGCACAGCATATGCACTGTTTATAGATTTAGAGAAAGCCTTTGGCAGTGTCAACAGAGATGCACTGTGGAAAATCCTAAGATGGCATGGCCTCCCCCATAAGATAGTGAATGTCATCAAAGCCCTATATGAGGGTTTTCAGTGCAAAGTGATCTGCGGAGAACACACCTCCAACAGCTTTAGGGTACAAACAGGAGACAAGCAGGGATGTGTACTATCACCAACATTATTTTAGCAGTAGACTGAAGGAGGCAACAACAGATAAACAAAGGATTACAATGGACACTCGACACAGTGCTCAGGGACCTTGACTTTGCTGACGACATTTGTCTACTGTCAAGCAGCCGCAAAGAAATGCAAGATAAAATAAACACACTAACTCAGAATGCTAAAACTATAGGATTAAAGATCAGTGTGGGAAAGACAAAGTTAATGAAGCAAAATATGAACAACAGAAATGTACTGAGAGTGGATAACAACCTAGTGGAGGTCAACGAATTTGTATATCTTGGTAGTAGAGTAATAGAAGATGGAGACAGAATAGAGGATATCAACAATAAATTTACTAGAGCAAACCAGGCTTTTGCAATGCTGCAGACAATATGGAAATCTAAAAAACTAAGCACGAAGACGAAAATCAGGATATTTAAGAGTAATGTTCTAGGTGTATTACCCTATGGAAGTTAATGCTGAAAATCACCAAAACTGTAGAAAACAAGCTGAATTCTTTCCAGGCTAAATGTTTACAAAGAATTAGAAGAATATTTTAGCCAAACACTGTATGACGTAACATCTTGTTGGCAGAAATGCAGATGAAACCACTGACAACAATTATTGAGGAAAGACGCTGGTGATGGTTGGGACATGTGCTCCGAATGACTGACGACTCACTACCAAAAATAGCACTAAGATGGACACCACAGGGGAGCAGAAGTAAGGGTAGACCAAAAGAGACATGGAGAAGAACAACAGAAAGGATGTTGAGCATTAGAGGGCTCACTTGGGCAAGAGCGGAAAAAAGGTAAAGACAGGCATTTGTGGAAAACACTTGCGGAAGCCCCATGTGCCCTGGACACTTAAGGTTCAGAGAGAGAGAGGGATAATTTTTCTAGCTTCATATATTCTGTGTTCCAAATCTCATAATGTTTTTAATGTTCCATTTTTATCTTTCCAATTTTGACGCTTCTCCATCTGTTCCATAACACTAATCTTTTTTTTACAGAGCATTGACCCCATGCTCCAACCCCCAACCTGGAGGACTAGGGTGCAAATTTCATCTGACCCCTACCCACACAGATCTTCCCAGCTTGGTTGGAGTAAAACTCTCGCTGGTATAGCTCTGGGGGTGCACATGAACTAAGTAGGCATGATATGGATGTTATAACATTACAGGAAATCAGATGGCTTTGAGAAGGTATAACAGTCTTAGGAGAAATGGTACTAGTATATGGAGGTATTACCAATGGAAGACATGGACTGGGACAGGTTTTGCTGTCAAGAGAAAAGTATGGGACATAGTGATGGACTTCAGTGCCACCAGTGAAAGAATCAGCAGGCTCTGCATCAAGGGAACAAAGAAAAATATAACAATGATTAATGTGCATGCACCAACAGAAGATACTATCTTGTGGGAGCTAAATTAAAATTCATACTGAAGAATAATTTTTATAGCAAATTAAATAAAAGCTCGGTAGTAAATAGAGATGCTTTAAAAAGAAAAGAAACTGAAGAAAAATTCAGAAGAGAGCTAAACCACAAGATAAACGCAAGAGGAAAAGAAGAAAATAAAAGCATTGATGACAGACAGGAAGATATAAAAACTGTTATATAGAACAAGCGGAAGATTTTTGGCTAATTTCAGAGTGGCTGAGGTCAAAGTGTCCTCTTGGCAGGTACCCTGATCAATATGCCCTTTGGTTAAACAAAAGTGTCGTTATTTTTTAACTAAATGAGATGCATGAGGCCTGCCCTGCACATCGAATGGCAGGGGTATGGTCCACATCTCATTACGGGTGGACCCGGTTTGCAGTACCACTGGGTCATGGCCTGTTGTTTTCGTCGTATTAAAAAAAAAGTGTGTGGAGTTCAACAAAGAAAGATGAACAGTTGCAAATCTCAAGATCTTAAGAAGAATCTTTAGGCCAATAAAGGACACCAATAGTGGAGAATGGAAAGTTAGAAATAACACTGAACTGACCAGCTTATTTAAATCCCAAAGAATTAGAAGAATATTTTAGCCAAACACTGTATGACGTAACATCTTGTTGGCAGAAATGCAGATGAAACCACTGACAACAATTATTGAGGAAAGACGCTGGTGATGGTTGGGACATGTGCTCCGAATGACTGACGACTCACTACCAAAAATAGCACTAAGATGGACACCACAGGGGAGCAGAAGTAAGGGTAGACCAAAAGAGACATGGAGAAGAACAACAGAAAGGATGTTGAGCATTAGAGGGCTCACTTGGGCAAGAGCGGAAAAAAGGTAAAGACAGGCATTTGTGGAAAACACTTGCGGAAGCCCCATGTGCCCTGGACACTTAAGGTTCAGAGAGAGAGAGGGATAATTTTTCTAGCTTCATATATTCTGTGTTCCAAATCTCATAATGTTTTTAATGTTCCATTTTTATCTTTCCAATTTTGACGCTTCTCCATCTGTTCCATAACACTAATCTTTTTTTTACAGAGCATTGACCCCATGCTCCAACCCCCAACCTGGAGGACTAGGGTGCAAATTTCATCTGACCCCTACCCACACAGATCTTCCCAGCTTGGTTGGAGTAAAACTCTCGCTGGTATAGCTCTGGGGGTGCACATGAACTAAGTAGGCATGATATGGATGTTATAACATTACAGGAAATCAGATGGCTTTGAGAAGGTATAACAGTCTTAGGAGAAATGGTACTAGTATATGGAGGTATTACCAATGGAAGACATGGACTGGGACAGGTTTTGCTGTCAAGAGAAAAGTATGGGACATAGTGATGGACTTCAGTGCCACCAGTGAAAGAATCAGCAGGCTCTGCATCAAGGGAACAAAGAAAAATATAACAATGATTAATGTGCATGCACCAACAGAAGATACTATCTTGTGGGAGCTAAATTAAAATTCATACTGAAGAATAATTTTTATAGCAAATTAAATAAAAGCTCGGTAGTAAATAGAGATGCTTTAAAAAGAAAAGAAACTGAAGAAAAATTCAGAAGAGAGCTAAACCACAAGATAAACGCAAGAGGAAAAGAAGAAAATAAAAGCATTGATGACAGACAGGAAGATATAAAAACTGTTATATAGAACAAGCGGAAGATTTTTGGCTAATTTCAGAGTGGCTGAGGTCAAAGTGTCCTCTTGGCAGGTACCCTGATCAATATGCCCTTTGGTTAAACAAAAGTGTCGTTATTTTTTAACTAAATGAGATGCATGAGGCCTGCCCTGCACATCGAATGGCAGGGGTATGGTCCACATCTCATTACGGGTGGACCCGGTTTGCAGTACCACTGGGTCATGGCCTGTTGTTTTCGTCGTATTAAAAAAAAAGTGTGTGGAGTTCAACAAAGAAAGATGAACAGTTGCAAATCTCAAGATCTTAAGAAGAATCTTTAGGCCAATAAAGGACACCAATAGTGGAGAATGGAAAGTTAGAAATAACACTGAACTGACCAGCTTATTTAAATCCCAATGAATTATAAATTTCTTGAAACTGAACAGACTATCCTGGTTGGCCCATGTAGAAAGAATGGAAGAGAACAGACAAATGAAAATTATGTAAGCACAAGAGATGAGGGAAACAAGACCAAGGGCTAGACCAAGAAAGATAACATGGAAGAGGATATAAAAGAAATTGGTGACACCAACTAGAGAGGGAAGATTAGGAATAGAGAGGAATGGAGGTGAACTTTATCTGCAGCAATGAGCCTTAATGGCCTTAATGGTTCCGACAAGAAATATCACAATGGTGTTACTGTCTGAGACAAGAAATATCACATTGTTGTAATTGCCTGAGATAACAAATATCACATTGTTACTGTATGAGACAACAAATATCACATTGTTGTAACTGTCTGAGACAATAAATATTACATTGTTGTAACTGTCTGAAACAACAAATATCACATTGTTGTAACTGCCTGAAACAACAAATATCACATTGTTGCAACTGTCTGAGACAATAAATATTACATTGTTGCAACTGTCTGAGACAATAAATATTACATTGTGACTGTCTGAGACTGTTGTAGCTGTCTGAGACAACAAATATCACATTGTTGTAACTGTCTGAGACAACAAATATCACATTGTTGCAACTGTCTGAGACAATAAATATTACATTGTGACTGTCTGAGACTGTTTGAGACAATAAATATTACATTGTGACTGTCTGAGACTGTTGTAGCTGTCTGAGACAACAAATATCACATAGTTGTAACTGTCTGAGACAACAAATATCACATTGTTGCAACTGTCTGAGACAATAAATATTACATTGTGACTGTCTGAGACTGTTGTAGCTGTCTGAGACAACAAATATCACATTGTTGTAACTGTCTGAGACAATAAATATTACATTGTGACTCTCTGAGACTGTTGTAACTGTCTGAGACAGTAAATATCACATTGTTGTAACTGTCTGAAACAAGAAATATCACACTGTTGTAACTGTCTGAGACTTTGAATATTACATTGTTGTAACCATATGAGACAAAAAAAATATTGTGTTTGTGTGCTTTTATATAAAAGTGAAACTTATTGTTGGCTTTGGTCATCAGTGATTGAAGTGAGATACCCCAGGTTTGAAGGCACAGGATATCTTGGATTGCCACTGCAGTCTAAGGCACATAAACAGTTTCGTTTAAGCCTTCAGTTCAAACCTGAATCACCAAATGGCCTTATGCTAATGAGTGGAGGAGCTGCCAGTGCCAACTCTGATTTTTTCTCTGTGGTTTTGGAAGATGGTTTCATCATTTACAGGTTAGGAATGTGTCAAAGAACAAATTAGTTCAAGTTATTTGATCTTTCACATACCTTATGGTAGTATGTTCATATCTTTGTCGTCATCAACCTGGCCACACAAAGATTTATAAGGCTTAGCTGTGGTCTCTGTCATATATGGTTTTGTCTGTTTTCATCTCATCTTTCCTGCATTTGGAGCTCTATCTAAAAGGTTTGTCTGTAGTTGTCCCTGGAACTGTTATCATATCTTCTTCATTTGTTAAATTAATTGTTTGTCTTCACCACATGTTCTCTATTGTGTTCTACATGTCCAGTCGAACTTCAGTTGCATTTTTTGTGTGTGTTTTTTTGGTCAAGATTCACCGTATTTATTCCAGCACTTTCTCAGATTTCCATATTTGTCTCTGTCTTCCCAAGTTATTCCCAGTAATCTTCTCAGTGCTCAGCCCTCATGCCATTCACCCACAACCTAGCCATGTCTAATAAGATGGTTTTGCTGATATAATATACAAGTTGAAGAATAGTTATTATAATTTTTTCTGACTTGCAATCTGAGACTTTGAAATCAATAGTTGAATGCAACAAAGAACATACACAACAAAGTCAGCATAAAGTGGTTATGATTAGCCTGGATGAGCTTATAGGCAACATGCAAAGATGGGACAAAAACATTGTAGACAAATCATGTAGAAAGTAAAAGATTAGACAAACATGTAGATGTTTATAGAAATTAAAATATTGTACAAATGTGTAGATTTTTATAGAAATAAAATAGTTGACAAACATATAGATTTTTATAGAAATAAAATAGTTGACAAACAACCAGATGTTTATAGACAGTAAAATAATAGATAAAGCATGTGGAGGTTAAAGAAAGTAAAATAGTAGACAAAGCATATAGAGGTTAGAGAAAGTAAAATATTAGACAAAGCATGTGGAGGTTAGAGAAAGTAAAATAGTAGACAAAGCATGTGGAGGTTAGAGAAAGTAAAATAGTAGACAAAGCATGTGGAGGTTAGAGAAAGTAAAATAGTAGACAAAGCATGTGGAGGTTAGAGAAAGTAAAATAGTAAACAAAGCATGTGGAGGTTAGAGAAAGTAAAATAGTAGACAAAGCATGTGGAGGTTAGAGAAAGTAAAATAGTAGACAAAGCATGTGGAGGTTAGAGAAAGTAAAATAGTAGACAAAGCATATATAGGAGGTTAGAGAAAGTAAAATAGTAGACAAAGCATATATAGGAGGTTAGAGAAAGTAAAATAGTAGACAAAGCATATATAGGAGGTTAGAGAAAGTAAAATAGTAGACAAAGCATATATAGGAGGTTAGAGAAAGTAAAATAGTAAACAAAGCATGTGGAGGTTAGAGAAAGTAAAATAGTAGACAAAGCATGTGGAGATTAGAGAAAGTAAAATAGTAGACAAAGCATGTGGAGGTTAGAGAAAGTAAAATAGTAGACAAAGCATGTGGAGGTTAGAGAAAGTAAAATAGTAGACAAAGCATGTGGAGGTTAGAGAAAGTAAAATAGTAGACAAAGCATATAGAGGTTAGAGAAAGTAAAATAGTAGACAAAGTATATATAGGAGGTTAGAGAAAGTAAAATAGTAGACAAAGCATATATAGGAGGTTAGAGAAAGTAAAATAGTAGACAAAGCATATATAGGAGGTTAGAGAAAGTAAAATAGTAGACAAAGCATATATAGGAGGTTAGAGAAAGTAAAATAGTAGACAAAGCATATATAGGAGGTTAGAGAAAGTAAAACAGTAGACAAAGCATATATAGGAGGTTAGAGAAAGTAAAATAGTAGACAAAGCATATAGAGGTTAGAGAAAGTAAAATAGTAGACAAAACATGTGGAGGTTAGAGAAAGTAAAATAGTAAACAAAGCATGTGGAGGTTAGAGAAAGTAAAATAGTAGACAAAGCATATAGGAGGCTAGAGAAAGTAAAATAGTAGACAAAGCATGTGGAGGTTAGAGAAAGTAAAATAGTAGACAGAGCATGTGGAGGTTAGAGAAAGTAAAATAGTAGACAAAGCATATAGAGGCTAGAGAAAGTAAAATAGTAAACAAAGCATATAGAGGTTAGAGAAAGTAAAATAGTAGACAAAGCATGTGGAGGTTAGAGAAAGTAAAATAGTAGACAAAGCATATATAGGAGGTTAGAGAAAGTAAAATATTAGACAAAGCATATAGGAGGTTAGAGAAAGTAAAATAGTAGACAAAGCATATATAGGAGGTTAGAGAAAGTAAAATAGTAGACAAAGCATATAGAGGTTAGAGAAAGTAAAATAGTAGACAAAGCATATATAGGAGGTTAGAGAAAGTAAAATAGTAGACAAAGCATATAGAGGTTAGAGAAAGTAAAATAGTAAACGAAGCATGTGGAGGTTAGAGAAAGTAAAATAGTAAACAAAGCATATAGAGGTTAGAGAAAGTAAAATAGTAGACAAAGCATATAGAGGTTAAAGAAGTAGAAGGTCTGGTAGAACAAGCAAACTTCTAGCCATAAGAGGACATTGTAGCAACCTGTAATCCATGAACATATAACAATGCTTAGAGGTTTATTTCATTGTAGCCCTATGTAGTCTGCTTTCAGAGTTTGTTGATATACTTATTTGATTGTAGCTCTAGTCTACTTTCAGACTTTGCTGACATATTTATTTGACTGTAGCTCTAGTCTACTTTGAGACTTTACTGACATTTTATATGATTGTAGTGCTAGTCTACTTTCAAACTTTCTGAAATTTACTTGATTGTAGCTGTGCTTTGAATTGCTGCATAGTTATTAATTCCCTTGCCAAAAATAGATAAAGACAATTCAAAACTGAATGGTTATTGAAGTATAACATTGCATAATGTATATGGCAAAGTGATCGAGAGGATTATAGTCGGGTGACTATCAGGCTTTCTAGAGGCCAGTGAGATACTATCGAATACATTAAGAAGTTATCATCCAGGAAGAGATACAACTAATAACACTTGGATACTGGCATATGATGTATATGAGGGATTCCATAGGAAAAGAGGAAACCATAGTTGTGGTACTTGATCTTGAGGATGTATGCAACAGAGTGGATTATACAACGCTGTTGACACTTCTGATGGAGTATGGGTTAGATGCAAGATCAGTCCGATGGATAGCTTCAGTGCTATTAAGGTGATCAGTTGCCTTGAGATACAGATCATGGATCTCAGAGCCCAGAACCATTGCTACGGGGCTGCCTCAGGCATCTCTTGTGTATCCTGTGCTATTCAGTGTATATTCTACTGTCACGACACTGTTATTTGGGAACGTTATGGGGTGAACGCTGAACTACACGGTTGATATATTAACATATAAGCATGGGAGGTGTAGAGAGGAACTAGACACAAGGGTGCAGAACAGGATGGATCAAAAGTGTGAGGATAACATACCTGTCCTGGTGTGAGGATAACAATGTGGTGATAAACTTTGAAAAGGCCAGCATCCTGTGGTGCTCATTCAATAATAATTGTAAGATCTGAAGTTCTGATTATGAAGTGTCAGGGGCAAGATATTAAGAGAACATATTTCATAAGGTATCTAAGGATCACATTTGATCAAACCTTATCCTTTGCACAACAAAGGCCAGGATAGCGTTGGGAGCAGTTAGGTTAATGACTGTAGCAAACTTTCCACAGCCACTCTATTTTTGTTGATGCAAGTGCTGGTGATGTCACCATTGGAGTATGGTCTAAGCCTATTCACCCTGTCAGATTCACAGCTGAACAAACTAGAGTGTGTACAGACTGAGACAGTGAGAGTGGTCTTGGATTGAACCAGAGGTACCTCTGTAGCGTCCGTGCACTTTCTGCTTGACATGCTGAGTGTGAGGTCAGAACACAAGTATACTCAGGTAAAGGCATACATCGGGTTGCCAGCATTAAGGACCATCCTCCTCATAAGGAGCTGGGGTTGACAAAGGGCAGACACATTAAATGTAGAGACTGGAGACAGGGGGCAGTTGAACTTTGAGTTCAAGATCTCATCCAACATCACTGTGGGTCTTCCAGCACGGTAATATATACAAATGGCTCAGTGATTCAGAACAACAGAAGTGGTTGGGGTTTTGTTGTCTATTGAAGTGGAAGAGTAGTGGCACAGGGTTTGGGAGAGTTTGAAGTCACCACATCAAGCGTGCAAATGGAAATTGAAGCTGTGTTGGTGGCAATGGAATGGCTAGTTGCCCATGATGTAGGTCATGGCGTCGTTGTGATGTATTCACAGAGTTTTCTTCATAAGGCTGAGAAAAAAATTTCTTCGAAAAGAATGGATTAATCTGCTAAGCCAGTCATCTGTGATAAGCCTAACGTGGCTTTATTGTCCATAGCATGCAAGAGTACATGGCAATGAAGTGGCAGATAGATTTGTTGGATAGACTAAAATAAATGGCAGGCTGAGAATAGACAAAGGTGACATTGCTGAAACCGTATTGGAAAGACTACGGGGAAAATGAAGAGCGGGAGTGGAGGAACATTGTAAGTGTGAAACAATTGCTGAGTTAGGACAAATTAAAGGTGCTAGTTCGAAGTCTGAACTGTATGGCAGAAAATGCATTGTAAATAACCAACATTTGATGGGAACTATTAGCAAACATACTCTTGGAAGGATGCTGTGGCATGCGGCAGAGCATATACGGGGCTGCCCTGAATGCAGTGACACTGGAGTCTGATTTTGAACCTTTTGAATCTACTTAGTCTGCTTTCAGACTTTGCTGACATATTTATTTGATTGTAACTCTAGTCTACTTTCAGACTTTACTGACATATTTATTTGATTGTAACTCTAGTCTACTTTCAGACTTTGCTGACATATTTATTTGATTGTAACTCTAGTCTACTTTCAGACTTTGCTGACATATTTAGTTGATTGTAACTCTAGTCTGCTTTCAGACTTTGCTGACATATTTCTGTAATGGTATGTATAAATTTGTGAGCGTGGTTTCTCAGGTTTGGCTGTGGAAGTAGGACAGTGGTGTTGAGAACTTCCAGCAGGGTGACACTGGCTGCTTGGAACAAGCTGGTCATCACAAGATCTAACACTAGAGGGACTGTCCAGCTAAACACAGAGCATCAGGTTGAGGGACAGTATCAGGTAGGAGGTTGTTGACTTGAAGATGAGTGATTGGATAGCTGTGGCTGATGGCAAGTTTGTGAATGAGTGTAAGTTATTGTTTATTGGCAAGTCCCTTATGATTTCTTTGCTAATTACAGGACGTAATTGATGTGATGCAAGATAAAAACAAGAGATAAGAGTGATTCACTTGCAGCCAGGTTTCCCTCATGGACACTGTTTCTTCAAACTGTTCAGAATCTGCAGAGAATATGTGTATTATTTTTATTATAAAATAGAAGCAGTTGTGAAATCAGTAATTGTCACCATATGTCATCCTCAGACTGAGTGCAGTAGGTTGCCATTCCACCACAGTTTATATCTTGGTGGATTCAGTGACATGAGAGAAATCTCTGGCCTAATGGCAACCTCAGATCGTTATGTTGGTTGTGTTCAGGAGCTGGCTTTTACAGGGCGCAAGTTTGACTTCAGAAGGAAGGGGACAGTTAGAGAGTCAACTTTTGGTGTTAATGTAGGTGAGTAATTATACATGTCTAGAGAAATGAAGCAGTCATAAAGAGTTGAGAAATGAAGTTGTGGGTGAGTAGCAATCATACAGTTCTAAAGAAATAAAGATGTGGGTGAGCAGTCACACAGAACTAAAGTAATTATGTCAGTAAGTAATTAGACTGATTTAAAGCAAAGTTTCCCTTGGTATTTAATATGAAGATCCAGTGGACAGTAAGGGAAATTGTAACACCAGGGAACATCAGAATGAGCTGAGTGAAGAAAAGTATTGGTGGTGCTAGGTGTGAAATGTTTGAGAACCACTGATCTGAGGTGTTCAAAATGTGAGACAGTAACAGGTTAATCTAAAGTAATGTGAAACAGTAACAGGTTAATCTAAAGTAGCGTGAAACAGTAACAGGTTAATCTAAGTAATGAAGAATATGAGTTAGTAGTCAGAGTGATCTAAATTAAAATACATAATGATCTCACTGTCACATTATGACAGAGGTACTGATTGTTGTCCTGTTTTTTTTTTGCCACATCTCTGTCACTTTGTGATATTGTTGGTGTTTGCACATTTCACATTTGAAATGAGTACATTGTGATGTTGAAGAATATCTTTGCCATATAATACAGCCTTTAGAATTTGTGCTTGCAAGAATGTCCAGCAAAAGCAGGTGTGTGTCATCAGACTGAAGCTATGATATAAACTGTTACAGACACGTGGAGATAACTGTGGAGCTTATTCTAACACTGCGTCTCTGATTTTACCATAAATCTACATCTGACAACGACAGAAAGACTGGCCCGGGTCACTATCTCAGAAAGTTTAGTTTTAATCATGAGGTTTATTCATGTTATATGCAGGTGAATGCAGTGAACATGTATGTGATGGTGTGATATGCTTGAACAATGGAACCTGCACAGTTAGATCAGCTGATGAAAGTACATGTCTGTGTCCATTAGGATTTCATGGAGAAACTTGTCAAAATGGTAAATGTTCATTTTTCTCTCTTTTTTTTTACCTTTAGCTGACAGATACAGGTAATGTTGTTTGATCTTTGTTGAAACCCTGAGAAACTTCATCATAGACTTTTTCTTCAGAATCTTGCAGCCATTTCCATTTAGTTAGATCTCTGTCCCTGGTTGATGTCAGTGCTGTAGAGCTGTGGAAAAGACAATGCCAGCATGTGTATTTAGTAACATACACAAAGTGTAACATTTTTGACCATAGAAAGTAACAAAAATGTCAGTTTATTTTATCTGTGAAACATTACAATAAAAATTGTTGTTTTGTACTTTGTTTGCCAAATTATTTCTATATATGTTGTGAAGATGTACCAGACTTGACATGTAAATCTGCATTATTTCTCCATACAACGGATTTTCTTGTCCATATACCAGACTTGACATGTAAATCTGCATTATTTCTCCATACAACAGATTTTCTTGTCCATATACCAGACTTGACATGTAAATCTGCATTATTTCTCCATACAACAGATTTTCTTGTCCATATACCAGATTTGACATGTAAATCTGCATTATTTCTCCATACAACAGATTTTCTTGTCCGTATACCATATGTGTCATGTATGTATATATTATTACACCCAACAGATTTTTTTGTCCATATACCAGATGTGATATGTAGATCTATATTCTTCATCACCATCATCTCATGCCATCTCCCCACAGAAGGTTGGCTGCAATAAATCTCCACTCTGTTATGTTTCTTGTCTTCATGGAGCACTCGGCCAAGCTTGTCCCTGCCAGTCTCTTGATGTTGTCCAACCATCTATGTATAACGCTGTCGTCTTCTCATTTTCTTCCCTTCAGTCTTGTCCTCAAGAAGGGTCTTCAATATCATATTAAGCCTCTTGACATAACCAAAGTTTTTATGATTTTCAGTTTTTATTTTCACTTCTAGCTGATTTAGCACTTTTTTAGGACTTTTTTTCTGTCCATGGGATATGCACTGTTCTCCTATATATCCATATTTCAGAGGCCTCAGTTTTCTTTTTTGTTATCATATTCAAAGTCCAAGCTTCTACTCTATATAAAGGAATATCAAGTATATTTAGAATTTTGTGATGCATAATCTCAATTGCTGTAATATTTGTTTTGATGTAAGGATCTTCCTCATTCTGCTAAAGGTTTTTTTTTTTGCCAAACCTTTTCTTCTGTTAATTTCTGTTTCACATTTTCCATCCTCTGTTATCATGTGCCCCAGATACCTGAAACTCTTCACCTGTTCAAGTAATCCTACATTTATTTTTATTTATTCATGCCTAGCTTTCTTTCTTCTCTGTTTATTACCATAACATTTGTCTTTCTGATATTTATTTCCAGTCTATACTTTTGACTTTTGGCATTTATTTGCATCACTAAATTCTATAGGTCTTCTTGGTGTCATCTGCATATCTTAGGTTATTAGTTCCTGTTCTATTAATGTTTAGTCCAGATATTTCACTAATTTCTTTGAATACATTTTCTTTATAAAGGTTAAACAGACACAGAGAAAGGACACACCCTTATCTGATCCCTCTTTTTATTGGTGTTAATTATTTTGTGTTGGACTGCACAACTGCTGTTTGTTCCCAATGTGGCTTACTTATTCTGATGCCTTTGCCATCAACATTAATCTCATTCAGACATTCCTTTAACTGTTCATGCCTGACTCTGTCAAAGGCCTTTGTATAGCTATCTATAAAACAAGCATAGATGTCTTTTTTTTTTTTTTTGTTTACTTCCATCTACGCACAAGAGACTGTTTTTCATATACCAGACTTGACATGTATATTTATATTACTACACCCAACAGATTCTGTTGTCCATACACCAGACTTGACATGTATATTTATATTACTCCATACAACAGATTTTCTTGTCCATATACCAGACTTGACATGTAAATCTGCATTATTTCTCCATACAACAGATTTTCTTGTCCATATACCAGACTTGACATGTAAATCTGCATTATTTCTCCATACAACAGATTTTCTTGTCCATATACCAGACTTGACATGTAAATCTGCATTATTTCTCCATACAACAGATTTTCTTGTCCATATACCAGACTTGACATGTAAATCTGCATTATTTCTCCATACAACAGATTTTCTTGTCCATATACCAGATGTGATATGTAGATCTATATTCTTCATCACCATCATCTCATGCCATCTCCCCACAGAAGGTTGGCTGCAATAAATCTCCACTCTGTTATGTTTCTTGTCTTCATGGAGCACTCGGCCAAGCTTGTCCCTGCCAGTCTCTTGATGTTGTCCAACCATCTATGTATAACGCTGTCGTCTTCTCATTTTCTTCCCTTCAGTCTTGTCCTCAAGAAGGGTCTTCAATATCATATTAAGCCTCTTGACATAACCAAAGTTTTTATGATTTTCAGTTTTTATTTTCACTTCTAGCTGATTTAGCACTTTTTTAGGACTTTTTTTCTGTCCATGGGATATGCACTGTTCTCCTATATATCCATATTTCAGAGGCCTCAGTTTTCTTTTTTGTTATCATATTCAAAGTCCAAGCTTCTACTCTATATAAAGGAATATCAAGTATATTTAGAATTTTGTGATGCATAATCTCAATTGCTGTAATATTTGTTTTGATGTAAGGATCTTCCTCATTCTGCTAAAGGTTTTTTTTTTGCCAAACCTTTTCTTCTGTTAATTTCTGTTTCACATTTTCCATCCTCTGTTATCATGTGCCCCAGATACCTGAAACTCTTCACCTGTTCAAGTAATCCTACATTTATTTTTATTTATTCATGCCTAGCTTTCTTTCTTCTCTGTTTATTACCATAACATTTGTCTTTCTGATATTTATTTCCAGTCTATACTTTTGACTTTTGGCATTTATTTGCATCACTAAATTCTATAGGTCTTCTTGGTGTCATCTGCATATCTTAGGTTATTAGTTCCTGTTCTATTAATGTTTAGTCCAGATATTTCACTAATTTCTTTGAATACATTTTCTTTATAAAGGTTAAACAGACACAGAGAAAGGACACACCCTTATCTGATCCCTCTTTTTATTGGTGTTAATTATTTTGTGTTGGACTGCACAACTGCTGTTTGTTCCCAATGTGGCTTACTTATTCTGATGCCTTTGCCATCAACATTAATCTCATTCAGACATTCCTTTAACTGTTCATGCCTGACTCTGTCAAAGGCCTTTGTATAGCTATCTATAAAACAAGCATAGATGTCTTTTTTTTTTTTTTTGTTTACTTCCATCTACGCACAAGAGACTGTTTTTCATATACCAGACTTGACATGTATATTTATATTACTACACCCAACAGATTCTGTTGTCCATACACCAGACTTGACATGTATATTTATATTACTACACACAACAGATTCTGTTGTCCATACACCAGACTTGACATGTATATTTATTACTACACACAACAGATTCTGTTGTCCATACACCAGACTTGACATGTATATTTATATTACTACACACAACAGATTCTGTTGTCCATACACCAGACTTGACATGTATATTTATATTACTACACACAACAGATTCTGTTGTCCATACACCAGACTTGACATGTATATTTATATTACTACACACAACAGATTCTGTTGTCCATACACCAGACTTGACATGTATATTTATATTACTACACACAACAGATTCTGTTGTCCATACACCAGACTTGACATGTATATTTATATTACTACACACAACAGATTCTGTTGTCCATACACCAGACTTGACTATTTATATTACTACACACAACAGATTCTGTTGTCCATACACCAGACTTGACATGTATATTTATATTACTACACACAACAGATTCTGTTGTCCATACACCAGACTTGACATGTATATATTACTACACACAACAGATTCTGTTGTCCATACACCAGACTTGACATGTATATTTATATTACTACACACAACAGATTCTGTTGTCCATACACCAGACTTGACATGTATATTTATATTACTACACACAACAGATTCTGTTGTCCATACACCAGACTTGACATGTATATTTATATTACTATACACAACAGATTCTCCTGTCCGTATTCCTTACTTCTCTGGTCATTCCTACTTGGTGTACCCTGGTCTGGAGAGGTCGGTGCTGTCCTACACAGAGATTGAGATTGTTTTCAAGCCAGTTAGTCCAGATGGCACCTTGTTCTACAATGGATACTCTAGTGATGGTAGCGGAGATTTCATCTCTCTGTCCCTGAGTGATGGACATTTAGAGTTTAGGTTTGACCTGGGCACAGGACCAGCCGTGATAAGGTAGGAGTTTTATTTTTGATATCTTTGTGCAAGAGTATCGGAAGGTGACCCACTCATTTATCAGCGGAAATATGTTAAGTGTTGAGTATTTAGTATTCTGTTGAATACAAATATATTATTTTTGAGATAATTGATGTATGTTTGATAATGGCTTCATTGCAGTCAAGAAATTCCTATATCTGTTTGATTGTTCCAATCATCACCTCAAAACAGATGTGGTAGGCAGCATAACACTCTAAGTGTCACATAAGTTTTTTTTATAGATTTTTCCAAGAATTTTCCCTGGGCTGCAGCCATATGGTCTACTCTTTCTGCAGTCTCCAACTGCCAAGGGATTTTTGCTCAGTGATGCACATGGACATTCCCTTTCTCAAGAGACGAGGGGAATTTACTGCCGGATTCATAAAAAAAAATCCCTGCCATTTTTGGTGGGATTTGAACCTGTGATCTCCAGCACCTTAGATATTAGAAATTTTATGGCAAACTTAAAATTTTTAATCTTGTACAGTCTTGAGCTGTTACAGGTGCTGCAGTGGTGTAGTGGTTAGTGCACTCACTTGCAGATTACAAGGTCCCTGGTTTGATTTCACATTTTGGCAGAATTTTTTTTGAACCGACTGTCACCGGGGTTCATCCAGGCTCAAAAGATGGGTACCTAGTGCTTCCATGGAAAAACATAGGCAGCAAGGACAGGTGCTAACATTCCTACTTCAAACACTGCAGTAGCCTAGAAATCTGAAGGCACTAACACTTCACATCCCTACAGCATGCACATGCTACCAGAACATAGACTTGAGCTGTTATGAAAACTGGCAGAGGCAGTATATGCCAACCACAAATTTCTGCTTTAATGAAATTGTATCCAGTTAGATTTTTAGATTGTATTGACTGAAATATTAATTTGTTGCCATTTGAGGAAAATATTCAACAGTTCAGAATTTTAGTACAACAAATTGTCCTTGATATATGTAGATCTGGGTCTATGTGAAGAAAAAAAAATTGTCCAACCAGTGTGTGCAAAAAAAATTTGTGGAATGTTATGGAACACAACAGATTCTGTTGTCCATACACCAGACTTGACATGTATATTTATATTACTACACACAACAGATTCTGTTGTCCATACACCAGACTTGACATGTATATTTATATTACTACACACAACAGATTCTGTTGTCCATACACCAGACTTGACATGTATATTTATATTACTACACACAACAGATTCTGTTGTCCATACACCAGACTTGACATGTATATTTATATTACTATACACAACAGATTCTCCTGTCCGTATTCCTTACTTCTCTGGTCATTCCTACTTGGTGTACCCTGGTCTGGAGAGGTCGGTGCTGTCCTACACAGAGATTGAGATTGTTTTCAAGCCAGTTAGTCCAGATGGCACCTTGTTCTACAATGGATACTCTAGTGATGGTAGCGGAGATTTCATCTCTCTGTCCCTGAGTGATGGACATTTAGAGTTTAGGTTTGACCTGGGCACAGGACCAGCCGTGATAAGGTAGGAGTTTTATTTTTGATATCTTTGTGCAAGAGTATCGGAAGGTGACCCACTCATTTATCAGCGGAAATATGTTAAGTGTTGAGTATTTAGTATTCTGTTGAATACAAATATATTATTTTTGAGATAATTGATGTATGTTTGATAATGGCTTCATTGCAGTCAAGAAATTCCTATATCTGTTTGATTGTTCCAATCATCACCTCAAAACAGATGTGGTAGGCAGCATAACACTCTAAGTGTCACATAAGTTTTTTTTATAGATTTTTCCAAGAATTTTCCCTGGGCTGCAGCCATATGGTCTACTCTTTCTGCAGTCTCCAACTGCCAAGGGATTTTTGCTCAGTGATGCACATGGACATTCCCTTTCTCAAGAGACGAGGGGAATTTACTGCCGGATTCATAAAAAAAAATCCCTGCCATTTTTGGTGGGATTTGAACCTGTGATCTCCAGCACCTTAGATATTAGAAATTTTATGGCAAACTTAAAATTTTTAATCTTGTACAGTCTTGAGCTGTTACAGGTGCTGCAGTGGTGTAGTGGTTAGTGCACTCACTTGCAGATTACAAGGTCCCTGGTTTGATTTCACATTTTGGCAGAATTTTTTTTGAACCGACTGTCACCGGGGTTCATCCAGGCTCAAAAGATGGGTACCTAGTGCTTCCATGGAAAAACATAGGCAGCAAGGACAGGTGCTAACATTCCTACTTCAAACACTGCAGTAGCCTAGAAATCTGAAGGCACTAACACTTCACATCCCTACAGCATGCACATGCTACCAGAACATAGACTTGAGCTGTTATGAAAACTGGCAGAGGCAGTATATGCCAACCACAAATTTCTGCTTTAATGAAATTGTATCCAGTTAGATTTTTAGATTGTATCTGACTGAAATATTAATTTGTTGCCATTTGAGGAAAATATTCAACAGTTCAGAATTTTAGTACAACAAATTGTCCTTGATATATGTAGATCTGGGTCTATGTGAAGAAAAAAAAATTGTCCAACCAGTGTGTGCAAAAAAAATTTGTGGAATGTTATGGAAGGAAACAGTGACTATATTCTTTACTCCCCAGACTAATGTCTAGCCCCTGCACAACCCAATTAGTCCTCTCTTAAGACATGTGTGGAAGGAAGCAGTGGCTATATTCTTTACTCCCCAGACTAATGTCTAGGCCCTGCACAACCCAATTAGTCCTCTCTTAAGACATGTGTGGAAGGAAGCAGTGGCTATATTCTTTACTCCCCAGACTAATGTCTAGGCCCTGCACAAACCAATTAGTCCCCTCTTAAGACATGCATGGAAGGAAGCAGTGACCATATTCTCCAGACTAATGTCCAGGCACCACTGCCACATGGCCAAGGTGGATATGCGGCACCACCTGTTGTAGAAAAGGGCATTGATGTAGTTTCATGTCAGGTTGTGGAAGCCACTCAGCATTATTTGCTCAGAATTATTTTGTCTTTGCTAACCATACTCATTCATTCATTTGCATGTCCCTTGTGGAACTTTGCCTCCCTAACAGCACTCCTGTAGGCCTTTGTCTACATCTTTTCTAACATTCCTCATTATATTTTCAGTATACAAGTTAAATAAGTAAAGCGATAATATGCACCCCTATCGGACCCCTTGTTTTATGTCAAACCAAGTTGTTGTTTCACCATTTATTCTTAATGCTGCCTGTTGGTCTAGATACAGCAGTGATGTTAATTGTATCAAATGTGTTGGAAATCCCATTTTTTTTCCATTATTGCCCAAAGTTTCTGGTGTTGTACATAATCAAATGCCTTTAAGTAGTCTATAAAGGATAAATACAGATTCACATTAAACTCTCTGCATTTCTCTATTATTAATCTTATATTGAATATATGATCTCTTGATCCTCTTCCTTGCATGAAACCAGCGTGGACCATATTGACTTCTTCTATTTTCTTACAAAGTCTCCCCATTATGATTTTTAACAGAATTTTACTGGCATGACTAATCAGAGCAACAGTTCTATAGTTTGTGCATAATTTCAGGTTACCGTTTTTTGGCAATGGTATGAATACAGTTCTTTTCCCTTCTTTTGGCTAAATACCTGAATGCCATATCTTTTTACATAGTGCATGATAGATTGTTGCACATTCTTTTCCTCCTGCTTTAATAAGTTCAGCTGTTATCTCATCACATCCTGGTGATTTACCATTTTTCAGTTTTTTTATTGCCCATAAAATTTCTATTGTTGGTTCGGGTTCTTTTTCCTCAAATAATAATTCACACTGTTGATTTCTGCTTTCATAGTCAGTTGTTTCATACATTCCTCTGCAATATTCCTTCCATCTTTCTAGAATTTCTTCTGTCTCTGTCAAGGTATTCCCCATCTTGTTACAAATTACATTTAGCTTATGTGTGACATTTTTCATCAATGTTTTCATTTCTTTAAACATTTCACTATCTCTTCCACACTTATGATGTCCTCCTATTCTTTCACAACAATCTTGTATGTATTGTTTTTTGTCTTTTCTTATGTTTCTTCGTACTTCTTTTGTTAAAGATTTATATTACTCTTTGTTGTTGTTTGTCACTTTCCATTGTGTCTTCATTTCTCTACATTGTTTTATCAGTTCTAGTGTGCCTGCTGTAATCCATTCATTATTTTGTGTTTTCATTACTGGAACCATGTCTTTAGCCGTTGTTATTAAGATATCTCTGGCCTATGTAGCCAGTTCATCTGGTGTCATCTCCTCCTGTACAGCCATCAGGATTTCAAAACAGTTCTTCACTTCTATACCATATTGTTCTGGTATTTTTGTAAGATCAAAGCAGAGTGGTCTTGATCCCATAACTGTCTTTTTTATCTTTATCTTCATGTCTGCTATTAATAACTCATGGTCCGTGTCATAATCAGCACCTTGTAAAGTTTTTGCTGATGTTATACTTGATCTCCACCTTCTTTGCACTAAAATGTTATATATTGATTCTTGGTTTTCCCATCAGCTGATGTCCATGTGTAAAGTCTTCTTGAATGTTGTTTAAAAAGTGTGTTAGCAATCATTAGCTCATTTTCCATGCAAAACGCCCTTAGATTGTCACTTGCCTCATTTCTGTGTCCTATGCTAAATTTCCCCACAACATATCCCTTGTCTTCTGCTCTTTCTGTACCAATCTTTGCATTAAAATCCCCCATTATTAATACAGTATCATTTTTCCATACCTGGTCTATCGTCATTTGCAGTGTGTTATAAAAGTCTTGTACTTCCTCTTCTTCTGCTGCTGATGTAGGTGCATATATCTGGATGATTGTTACGTTTCTAGGAGTGCCCTTAAGTCTGATTGTGAGGATTCTGTCACTTACTGGATTGTAACCTAGTAATACTTTGGATGTTGATTTGTCCAAGTAAAAAGGCACTCCATTCTTTCCTCCTAATTCTCCACCAGAGTATATAAAGATTTTATCACTCTTGCTCTTGAAAGCTAACCATTCTAGCACTTCCAAATCTTGCTTTGTCAAGGAAGTTGATTGCTTGCCGCACTGAAACCACCTGTTTCGCTAAAATAGGTCATAATATTTATGTTTATAAAACTGACATTTCTCAAGTCTGTGGTTTTAATATGTTTTTTTTTTTTGTGTGTGTTTATTGTTGTAAATCAAAGATTTCCAATTATGAAATGTATATTGAGCATGTTGGTGTTTGTCAGTGTTATGTGTGTGTATATTCTTGTATGTAGATGACGCACTGAATATTTGATTCAAAATTATATGCTGGCAAATAAAGTCCAAATGTGAATATTTATGTTGAAAGAAAATCAAATACTTAAGCAGATAGATCTCCTGTCCCAACATTGACACCAAAATAATATGTCATTCAGGTTAAATGTAAGCAGAAATTGAAATGTTATACTTGTAAAGATGTGTAGAAGTGTTAGCATCATTGCATGTCAACACTTTGATCTGTTCCAGTGAAGAGGGATCATAGCACAGTATATGAGCTTCATATACTTACTACTGACAACTGGGAGTTTTCATGTAGGATATGATGCTAAACTGACTGAGAGACAATGATTAGTATTATTATATAACTATTAGTATAACTATTAGTTCAGTCAGTTCTTCCTCAGTTTATACTTCCTGTTTACTGTATCTGCAAACTTCTGACAACTTTAGCTTAGTAACATACATGCACTTCACACTAGTAACTTACAAACACTTCACACTAGTAACATACAAACACTCCATCCTGGTAATATACATACACTTCACTAGTCACATACAAACACTTCATCTTGGTAACATACATACACTTCACACTAGTCACATACAAACACTTCATCCTGGTAACGTACATACACTTCACGCTAGTAACATACAAACACTTCACACTAGTAACATATAAACACACAGTAATTAAATAATGAAATCTGAGGGTGATAAATGTGTGAGCTAATATGAGTATCTCAGGTTCTATGTTTTGTCTGTAAGCAGGAAAGTATTGGTAATTTATGTGATGATGATGACAGTGGTGATGGTGACAGTGATGATAATGATGATGGCAGTGGGTATGATGATATTGACAATGATGATGGCAGTGGATATGATGATAGTGACAATGTTGGTGACAGTGAAATTGATGATGGTGATGATGATAGTGACAGTGATGATGACAGTGAAATTGATGATGGTGATGATGATAGTAATGATGATGATAGTAACTATGATGATGAAGACAGTGACTTTGATGATGATGACAGTGGCTTTGTGACAGTGACTATGATGATGTTGACAATCATGATGACAGTAACTATGATGATGGCAGTAACTATGATGATGATGACAATGACTATGATGATGTTGACAATCATGATGACAGTTACTATGATGATGGCAGTAACTATGATGATGATGACAATGACTATGATGATGTTGACAATCATGATGACAGTAACTGTGATGATGATGATGATGATGACAGTAACTATGATGATGTTGAGAATCATGATGACAGTAACTATGATGATGATGGCAGTGACTATGATGATAGTGACAGTGATGATGACAGTGAAATTTATGATGGTGACGATGATGATGACAATAGTGACAGTAACTATGATGATGACAGTAACAGTGATGACAAAGATGATGATGTTGATGGTGACTATGATGATGACAGTGACAATAGTGACAGTAACTATGATGATGACAGTAACAGTGATGACAAAGATGATGATGTTGATGGTGACTATGATGATGATCACAGTAAGTATGATGATGACAGTGACAATGATGATGACAGTAACTATGATGATGACATTAACTATGATGACAGTGACAATGATGATGACAATGAATGTGATGATGATATGATGACATTAACAATGATGCCAGTGATTGATGATGACAGTGACATTGATGATGGTGGTGATGATGATGATGACTGTGATAATGATATGATTACAGTAACAATAATGGTGACAGTAACGATGATAATGAAAATAACTGATGATGATATGAGGAAAGTGTCTATGATGATGATGATGATGATGACGATGAGTAACAATAAAGGTCAAACTTTCTCATGTAATATCCTGCTACTGATCTACTAGGAGCTTCGAAGCCCTGACAATGAATGTCTGGCATCTGGTGCAAGCTTCACGTACTGGTCTCATGGGCATTCTCAGTGTTGATGGTCAGCTACAGAGCACTGGTCACTCACGGGGTGCCTATACTCAGCTGACTTTGTTAGATGGGCTCTACCTTGGAGGTCACCCAAGTTATGACCAGACCTCCAGACATGCCAACACAACCAGTTCATTTACAGGTTGCCTACAGAAGGTATGCTAACATGTATGTATCATTCTTCCACCACTTGCTGTCAGAAGATATGCTAACATGTATGTATCATGTCTTCCACCACTTGCTATCAGAAGATATGCTAACATGTATGTATCATGTCTTCCACAAGGTATGCTAACGTGTGTATCATGTCTTCCACCACTTGCTATCAGAAGATATGCTAACATGTATGTATCATGTCTTCCACAAGGTATGCTAACGTGTGTATCATGTCTTCCACCACTTGCTATCAGAAGAGATTTAGAAATTCTTGTGTTTCTCTGGCATCTCCCTCATGTAACAGAGTTTTGTTTGTCCACAATTTTTCATTCACAGAAGAATGATGGATTTAGTGAAGGGAAAGTAAACCTTTCCTTTTCTGTATATGTTTATTTTACATGGTGATTGAGCCAAGTAAGAAGTTTGTTCTTTGTTAGGGTCTGAGAATTAAAGAAAGCTTTTAGTGAAATAAAAAAGGATACACCAAGGATCACAAAAAGATGAACAAACATGATAGCCAGTGCTACCTGGCATACCACATGTACAGTGTATGTATTTATAGCCATTCTTCATATTTTAAGCAGAGTTGAAAGATCATCAACATGACATCAGCAGTACAGAACTTGATCTGGTATTTGCAGACACATCAGTGTCCCACATTACTCTTGTCATTATATGTAAGTTTGTATTATTATCTCAGCAATCATCAGTGTCACCACATGACTTCCATCATCATATCACACACTATATTATCTCAGAGATTATCAACACACAATATGACTCTAGTCATTATATCACAAGCTATATCATATTATCTCAGAGATTATCAACACACAACTTGACATCATTGCACTTGTCATACTATCTCATCCTATAACTGACAGCTACCTGTCTGGTTCCATCAGGTGGCAGTTAATGGAAAGATAATAAATCTAATGAGTGGAGCTGTGACAGGTGTCAGCATAGCTCCATGTCCACATCCATGTGAAGGAGAGCCATGTATGAATGGTGGACAGTGTAAGCCACATTTGGACACATACAAATGCTCCTGTCCTTTAGGATATGGAAACAGCAACTGTGAGGAAGGTAGTTTGTCTTTGAAGTATATGGATCTCCACAGAAGTAAACAGTAAAAACTATCATCACAGCCAGCATCATCATCATCATCATCATCATATTGCTCTTGTTATTGTCAGTGGGCCAGTGACCACCCACTTCATGTCATGATTTGAGAGGGTGTATTCATGCGTGTGCTCTGTTCATGTTTTTCTTTCACCATCTTCTACACTTTCCATGTGCATTATAAATGTAACATCTGAGGATGTTCCTGCTGCATGGAAGACATTGTGTGTACCAACTCTAGCCTGGTGTATAGTTTTATATTCATGGAAGATTTTGTTTTGTGTGTACCAACTCTAGCTTGGGGTATAGTTTTATATTCATGGAAGATTTTGTTTTGTGTGTACCAACTCCACCCTGGTGTATAGTTTCATATTCATGGAAGTCTGTGTGTTCCACCTCTAGCTTGGTGTATATTTTATATTCATGGAAGATTTTGTTTTGTGTGTACCAACTCCACCCTGGTGTATAGTTTTATATTCATAGAAGACTGTGTGTACCAGCTCTGGCTTGATGTATAGTTTTATATTTATGGAAGACATTTTGTGTACCAACTCTAGCTTGGTGTATAGTTTTATATTCATGGAAGATTGTGTGTACCAAGTCTAGCTTGGTGTATAGTTTTATATTCTTGGAAGACTGTGTGTACCAACTCTAGCTTGATGTATAGTTTTATATTTATGGAATACTTTGTGTGTACCAACTCTAGCTTGGTGTATAGCTTTATATTCATGGAAGACTGTGTACCAACTCTAGCTTGGTGTATAGCTTTATATTCATGGAAGACTGTGTACCAACTCTAGCTTGATAGATAGAGACATTTCATTAGCGATAATGCTTGGTACCCTGATTTTTGTGATGCACCTTTTGGCTGGGTACCTCCGACTTCAGCACCTTTCCTTGCTAGGGCAGACTGTGGTCTTGCTTGGACTGCCATGAAGACAGTGGTGTAGGCTGGCCTGGCCAAAACTTTGTTTTCCAGCCTCTAGTAGCTGTACTTAACCTCATTCTCCACATCAGATCCAGCATGCAATGCTGGCTGGCCAGACGGCTTTGAGACAGTTCCACAGAGACACTCTGACTTTGAGATGAGGAATCTGACGAGAGCCTCAACAATATCCATTCCCCACCACCTACAGTCTGCTGGCTCTGTTTTGTTTACATCATTCTGAAAGCCAGTGTTGTAAAGACCCATAGGCTTGTCACGACAAAATTAATTGGTTTCACACCAGATTTTCCTCATCCCCGCCAGTGATCTCCATGTCCCCATCCATTACCAACCGGACATTACATTTTACAAAATAACAATTACAATTAGTGTTGATTGCTACAGATTTCTGGGCTACAGAAGTAGGTCAGAGTTTTTAAGCAAACAGATCTATGTTCCCTGTCTCACAAAGACTATGTTAAGATAAGTGTGTTCTTAACACAGTTGTTCCCAGAGGAGCTAGCTTGATGTATAGTTTTATATTCACAGAAGATTGTGTGTACCAACTCTAGCTTGATGTATAGTTTTATATTCACAGAAGACTGTGTACCAACTCTAGCTTGATGTATAGTTTTATATTCTTGAAAGACTGTGTGTACTAACTCTAGCTTGGTGTATAGTTTTATATTCATGAAAGATTTTACATATACTACCTCTAGCTTGGTGTATAGTTTTATATTCATGAAAAACTTTGTGTATACTAACTCTAGCTTGGTGTATAGTTTTATATTCATGAAAGACCTTGTGTGTACTAACTCTAGGTTGGTGTATAGTTTTATATTCATGAAAAACTTTGTGTGTACGAACTCTAGATTGGTGTATAGTTTTATATTCATGAAAGACTTTGTGTGTACCAACTCTAACTTGGTGTATAGTTTTATATTCATGGAAGACTGTGTGTACCAACTCTAGCTTGGTGTATAGTTTTATATTCATGGAGCTGGAGTAAAGTTTCACATTCCGTTAGTATTTTAAAGGGATGGTAAATGTATCTATTCATCTTGTAACACATTATGATAGTGAACTGTACTTAGCACCTGAACTTCACCATAATGATCTTATATTGATCAATATAACAGCCACACTGACTTAAGCACTTATAGCCACATCAGAAAAAGACCTACAGCAGAACATGGAGCAAAGACATATCAAAGCCACAACACAAAGATCAGTGCTGAGAAAACAGAAGTCATGACCATAGTGAGAGAAGATTCCAAACAAAGATCTTCCTAGACAACCAGCCTTCGAAACAAGTGAAATATTTCAAATACCTAGGTAGCATAATATCATCTTAGACAACCAGCCTTCGAAACAAGTGAAATATTTCAAATACCTAGGTAGCATAATATCATCTTAGACACCCAGCCTTCGAAACAAGTGAAATATTTCAAATACCTAGGTAGCATAATATCATCTTAGACAGCCAGCCTTCGAAACAAGTGAAACATTTCAAATACCTAGGTAACATAATATGATAGACAACCAGCCTTCGAAACAAGTGAAATATTTCAAATACCTAGGTAACATAATATCATTCTAGACAACCAGCCTTTGAAACAAGTGAAAGATTTCAAATACCTAGGTACCATAATATCATCCTCAGGGATGATTGATGCTGAGATTGAGAACAGATGCAATAAAGCAAATCAGGTCATTGGACAAATGACTCCTTTACTGAAAAATAAATACATCTCAACTGAAACAAAAAGGGCACTCTACAACACAATTTTCCTCCCAGCTCTATGCTATCAATGTCAAACATGGAGACTAACAGCCAAGAACAAAAGAAAAATCATCACGACAGAAATGAGATGTTTAAGGAGAATACTAAATGTGATAAGAAGAGACCAAATAAGAAATGACACCATGAGGGCAAAGCTTGGAGTAACACCAGTATTACACTATATCCAGAAACAGCAACTCAGATGGTTTGGCCATGTTACATGGTTACCACCAGACAGTATATCACAGAAAACATTCACACTAAGATTTGTAGGTAACTGAGGAAGAGACCGCCCATGCAGGAGATGGAGAGAGGAAATTACAGCAGCATTAAATAGCCCACTATATTAAGCAGATCATCGAACCCTGTCAAGATGTCTACCTGTCCCCTCAACACCAAAAGGTATATGAGGTAGAAGAAAAGACTGACTTAGACCAGATGGCCTGTCCCACAGCACTGACTGTATACCCCATGTTCAGTGTAAGTCTGCTGTCTACACGCAGGAAGACATCCTACAGGAAGATATCCTACAGGATCTGTGAGATTCTTGGATTTCGAAGATAAAAGGGATGGCGACTGCAGTAAAACTGGTTAATATAAATAAGGTAGATAGAGGTGTGTGGTGCAGTTTTACAAAGTGAGGGAGGAAGTGAGCAAGGTGAGAAAAAAACGAATATAAAGTATGAGAATGTATAAATGAAAAACATACAACATCCGATATTTCGGCGTGAGCCTTATTCGAGGATACATGCAAAAACAAAATACAAACATATATGACTTATCTGAAGCGTCTTGCTCTCAGTAAAGTGGAAATGTGTGTGGAAGAAGGAGGAGGAGGAGAAAAAAAAAAACCGTTGCCTACAGACAAAAGATTCCCGATATAGCCAATCATAGCGAAGAAGCGGAGAGAGAGGAGCGAGAGGAGCAGAACAAGTGGGAGAAAGGGGTTGGGGGAAGGCAATAGAAACATGATAGCCGCTAGAGGTGTCGGGGGGGGGGGGTTTGGGGGGAAAGGGGAGAGAAAAGAGGACGCGAGAGATAATGAATGAAGAACTTAAACACTTACAGGGAGGAAATGTAAAACTGGTGAATGGGACAAGACCAATATGTTGGCAGAGAAGGAAATAGGATGGTGGTAGGGAGGGGTAGCATAGAGAAAGAAATTAGAGTATAAAAAAGGCCAGTGGAAAAATAAAGAAGTTACAGAAAGCTGAAGACATTGTTAATTCCAGCTGGGTGGAGACAGCCAGTCTGGAAAATAAGGCGCTGTTCTAGGACCCTCCGAGATCGTACATCTGCGGAACAAGAGCGGATTGCACTAACCGAAATGTCCTGTTTGCCCCTGTGGTTGCCTCTCTCTCCGCTTCTTCGCTATGATTGGCTATATCGGGAATCTTTTGTCTGTAGGCAATGGTTTTTTTTTTTTCCTCCTCCTCCTTCTTCCACACACATTTCCGCTTTACTGAGAGCAAGACGCTTCAGATAAGTTATATATGTTTATATTTTGTTTTTGCATGTATCCTCGAATAAGGCTCACACCGAAATATTGGATGTTGTATGTTTTTCATTTATACATTCTCATACTTTATATTCGTTTTTTTCTCACCTTGCTCACTTCCTCCCTCACTTTGTAAAACTGCACCATACACCTCTATCTACCTTGGATTTCAAATACATTTTCTTTACCATCATTACTATATACTTTTCCAACTTTTCCATGAGAAGTCTTAGTAGATGATTGACAGTATTACTACCTGAGTGCCCTCAGTCTCTGAGCTTTGTTGAAATAACAGTTTTGTCAGGTTCAAATGTGTTACATAATTTGTTACACATTAGTAACAAAAATTCACACACACACAAAATAGAAAATGATACATTTATCAAATATTAAAAGTACTTCATGTAGCCATTGTAGAAGTATGTAATATACAATTAAAAAAAAACAAAGCATTAAAATGAAATGATGACAAACAGTTTGAAAATAAAGGATAAAAATTACATGTTTTGTCAGAACTAGCCTCATGACTGTCTAGTAAGATATGAATATAATTTCATCTGGTGTAAATGAAGCACTGAACAGTCTGGCCTCAAGAGAAGCATTATTTATTTACTCTGTTATATTTGTTTAACATAGTCATGTTATACTTGTATTTGTTTAACATAGTCATGTTATACTTGTATTTGTTTAACATAATCACGTTATACTTGTATTTGTTTAACATAGTCACGTTATACTTGTATTTGTTTAACATAGTCATGTTATACTTGTATTTGTTTAACATAGTCATGTTATACTTGTATTTGTTTAACATAGTCATGTTATACTTGTATTTGTTTAACATAGTCACATGACTGTAGCACTCATTTCTTCCTTTTTTAAAATAGTACCATCTTGTTTGTGAAGGTAACATAATGTTCAGGTTGAACTTGTTTGCTCATTGTTCTCTTAGATCTGTGAAATAATTATAATGTGAAGTAACACATAATGTATACACCAAACTTGTTGTTTGTTCTCTGTTATCTTAGATCTGTGAGATAATTATAATGTGAAGTAACACATGACATGTGCGCTAAATTTGTTATTTGTTCAGTATTTTCTGTGAGATGATTAGCTTAAGACAGACAAATAAGACATGCTTATATTTATATATCCAGCCCAGCAGCATCTACCTAATAGGCCAATGTTCCGAGGAGCAAGTTACCTCATGTATAAGGATAAGGAAATAACCAAGAGGTAAGTTAACTTACAACTACTGGCAGGCAAAGTTCTGTGTGCAGTTATGATAAGTGTGCAGCAAGCAACCATATCTGTGTGGCTTACTGCAGTAGTGCAGATTTCTTGAGAAATAGAGAAAACTGGTAGAGTCATTACAGATAGATTGTACGGAGGCTTAGAGGACTGCTGCTCAGTCTGAGACCTATGTTGATACCAGAAAATGCACAAGCAGATAAAGAAAAACTTTTGTAATGAAGCAAAGACTTGATAAATGCATCAGCTTTGTTCTAGTTATTTATGTACTTGTTGTAAGACCCACAACTGAGAGCTTGCTCATGAAGATACTTTGGTTAAATAAAAAGGTGAAGAAGAGAAAGCCATGTTGATTTCTTGTATATGAATGTTTCAGAGTAGCAGGCAGTCGCATGGATTTACAGATGTATATTCGTCCTCGAGGACATGATGGACTTCTTTTCTGGAGTGGGGAAGACCAGATTGGGAAATCCATAAGGGACTTTATATCACTGGGCTTTCATGGTGGAAGCTTACAACTGAGGTACAATCTTGGAAGTGGAGAGGCCCTTATCGGGTTCAATGACTCCAGAATGTTTGATGGAAGATGGCATTTTATCAGAGTTCAGAGGTAAATATATTTGAAGACATAGGATGGCATTTTATTAGATCTCAGAAGTGAACATTATGTGTATACAAACAGGGATGAACATTTTACAATCTCTGAAGTAAACATTATGTATATTTAAACAGGGATAAACATTTCACAATCTCTGACATGATAAAACTTTTTTTTTAACCATGTTGTAGAAATTTACTCATTTATTTATTATAAATAACACCCTCATTTATACATTCAAAAGCTAGAAAACAGCTAATAAAATAAACAACAAATTAGACTCTTTTGAAAACAAATGCCTAAGGAAAATACTCGGTATAAAGTGGAATGAATTCACGAACAACGCAGAGATAAGGCAAATGAGTGAACGACAACCAGTCTCATGGGTGATCAGAAAAAGGAGATGGACATATATTGGTCACATGATGAGAAGAAACAATTAGAGAATCCCAAAACAAGCTATCAAGTGGAGCACAACAGGTCAGTGAAAAAGAGGTTGACCACGTGAAACTCTAAAGAGGACATTGTTAAGAGAGGCCAAATTAGTGGGTATAAAATCTGTTGATGAGGTTGAAAAGCTCGCTGAAAACAGGAAAACTTGGTGAACTACCATGCGAGCCCTATGTGACATTTAATGGCACGGGAAGGATGTAAAATGTAAGTAGGAATGGTTTATAATCTGTTGAGTGGAGAACATAGTTATTATTAATGAAGTGTTGTGGATGATGATGTTGAAGAATATAGCATTTCATGATGATCATAAAAACAAACAAGCTCTCTGAGATGTTGCAAATCAGTTAATAAAACATAAACAAGAGAAACAAATAATTAAATGTGTGGTAAGAAGATGGTGACAGCAGAATGTGACACTCATTGAAAAACTCACACCTGAAAAAAAAAAGAGGGAGATAGAAATCTAAGACAAGGTGATGAAATTAGCAGAATAAAAGCAGCAAATATCCATGAAACTCAAAAAATATGATTACCTACAGTTGTGGTATGGCACATAATTATGATGAATGATGTGTGGTGATGCCAGCCTGTATTTTGTACAAGACACCATCTGAGCAGTGGAAAGCTGTTTGTCACAGGGCAGTGTATTTTATGACGCTATAAGTGTTAGCACAACTGGCTGCCAAGTGTACTGGGTGTGGTGAGAAATTTTCCAGAATGGTCGAGTTAAAAATTCATCATAGCTCCTGTAGGCCTCGGTCAGCCTTTAAGTAGTTTTCCATGCACGCAGGTCCTAGTACCTCCTCCATTGTGGAATGCTCCCTGAAAGTCCGTTTTGACAAAGTTGTCCAGCACCACATGCAGTTCCATCTGGGTTCCTCGAACAACATACTTTCAGTTTCATCTTCAGCTTCAGACACAGTGTTGAGTAGACTGTCAGCAAGAGCATTGTCATGTTCTCCTCCCCACAAGTCAAAGCATCTCCTTCTCGCAGTTTCACACACAAGTTTCACACACTCCTAACAGAACATCACACACAAGTTTCACACACTCCTCACAGAACATCACACACAAGTTTCACACACTCCTCACAAAACATCACACACAAGTTTCACACACTCCTCACAGAACATCACACACAAGTTTCACACACTCCTCACAGAACATCACAGACAAGTTTCACACACTCCTCACAGAACATCACATACAAGTTTCACACACTCCTCACAGAGCATCACATACAAGTTAGAGTTCACAGCCTGGCCAGCAAGGACATGATTTTCTCACTGTCACAGAAAATCATCACCATGCCCTTGACATTGCCTTTCTAGTGTGTTGCCTTTTTTGGATATTGGTGACCCTGGACTTTTCCACTGGAATGCTTGCTGCTTTGTCTCCAGGTCACAGCCATAAACCCAGCACTGTTCACCAGTCATGACCCTGGACAAGAAGGTTTTGTCCTCCGAGGTGAGTTGTTGAAGTTCAGTGCATACATCAACACATTGTTGCATTTAGTCAGCCATGAGGATCATGGAGACAAATTTGGCTGTGATGCCCCGTTCTTCATTGAGAATTGTCTAACATGTTCAGCAATGGTGGCAGGTTGCTTTTGACCATTTCACCCTCTCACAAGCAATACTCCAGTTGTCATGATATCTAATGTGGAGTTGGATTTCTGCACTGCTGGTTGAAAGTACTTGTGTACTGTGGTGGCTCTTTGCAGTTTGACCGAGCGTTGTGCGAACAAGAATGCACAAACGTGCCAAATGAGCAACATTGCCATCATTGCTTTCAAGATGGAGGTAGGTTCTGTGTGCCTAGCCACTGAGCTTAGTGCTATGGCACCACTGTGAGCTGTGATAGTTCTTTGGCACATAGTGTGAACTATGGTGGTATTATCTGTGTCCTGGTTCAGCTTGGTGCCTTAGCAATTGAGATCTTGCCTAGAGTGATGCTGACTAGTGTTGCAGTTGAACTGCTGCAGCTCCTAAAATGGCATCCTCGCTGGGTGGCTCACCATCAAGAACTAATACGAGTGACCATCGATGAACATTCTATGCGACATTCACTGGCGCAGGCAGTAGAGTGATTACATGAGTGTCTTGTTCACAGTGATATCAAGAACCTAGTCAGACTTAGAACAACTGTCTAACATGTCACAGAACCAACTCCCGTCATCTTATAAAGCTCTCGGACGAGCAACAGGATCTCTGTGATGTTTTGAGGAGTTGTGCGGGCTAAGGCCCTCACTGCCTGCTCACTGTCAGTAACTGATTTTTTTGTGCATGCCACATACCTGCCTCCAAACAAGAAACTGATCAGCAAGAACTTGTTGAATCTTTGTCAGGGTTTGTGTTGCAGTTTGTCTGAGAGTCACTAAATAATTTGATACAATTTCACTGCACTTTTTTACATCCATCTTGAAAAACACCAGACAGTGAGCGACTGATATCAAAAAATGTCACTTCTCTTTGTGTAAGCTTAACTCTATGCCACTTGGCCCACTGGTCCACACCACGTGCTGCAACTACCATCTGGTGTCACACTGTGCCACTCCTACAGGTTTAGATGCCTCAGCCTAAAGTATTTCCACTCACACTTCATATTACCTTGATGTAAGGGACTGACAGTATGTGAGCTTACAAGCTGTATTCCATGGATTTAAAGGACAGTGACAATATTTGAGCTCACAAGATGTATTCCATGGATTTAAGGGAGGGTGATGACAGTTGAACTCACAAGATGAATTCCATGGATGTATGGGACTTTGATGGCTACTTGACTCAAAAGATGAATTCTATGGATATAAGTGATCAATATGTGACTGCTAAAAAGGATGGTGCAGTTATTTGACAAAATTATCTATCTACCTCTGGATTTTGACTTTGTATTACTTCAGCCATTACATTGAGCTGGGATCTGTGTGTTTATGGTGTTGAATACTACGAAGAGAAATGCTTCTAGTATGTGCCCCAGGAACTACAAAAAGCAATCTCTGACTTATCAAGAATACACTTATTGCACATGCCCCAGGAACTACAAAAAGCAATCCCTGACCTACCAAGAATAATGCTTGATGCATTTTCTCCACAAACTTAAGCAAGCCTTGAAGTCTAGTCAGTGCCCAGTCCAGTGTCTTTACTGTAGTGTTGGCCGCAAACAGATGATAAGATTATGTTCACATTTACAAATGTCAACAACCAGTCAGCATACATATATACTGCAGACGTTTGCTTCCACTTAGAATATGTTAGACATGATAGTGAGCTGCTGATGGTGATTTTTTGTGTGTGCTAAACAGAGACAAACAAGATGCTTACATGGAGATAGACAAGAAAGAGATTGTGGAAGGCAGCTCACCTGGTGGATACACTTCACTTAACACCAATAAACTAGTTTACCTAGGTAGGTTGTTTGTCTCACTTGACAGTAACAGGCCAGTGTAATTGGGTAGTTGTGTACCTCATCTGACAGTAATAGGCCAGCGTAACTGGGTAGGTTGTGTACCTCATTTGACAGTAACAGGTCAGTGTAACTGGATAGGTTGTGCACCTCATTTGACAGTAACAAGCCAGTGAAACTAGGTAGGTTGTGCACCTCATTTGACAGTAACAAGCCAGTGAAACTAGGTAGGTTGTGCACCTCATTTGACAGTAACAAGCCAGTGAAACTAGGTAGGTTGTGCACCTCATTTGACAGTAACAAGCCAGTGAAACTAGGTAGGTTGTGCACCTCATTTGACAGTAACAAGCCAGTGAAACTAGGTAGGTTGTGCACCTCATTTGACAGTAACAAGCCAGTGAAACTAGGTAGGTTGTGCACCTCATTTGACAGTAACAAGCCAGTGAAACTAGGTAGGTTGTGTACCTCATTTGACAGTAACAAGCCAGTGAAACTAGGTAGGCTGTGCACCTCATTTGACAGTAATAGGCCAGCGTAACTGGGTAGGTTGTGCACCTCATTTGACAGTAATAGGCCAGCGTAACTGGATAGGTTGTGCACCTCATTTGACAGTAACAAGCCAGTGTAACTGGGTAGGTTGTGTACCTCACCTAACACTAATTATCTACATGTACAAGCTGTGTATCTCACTTAACACTAATAATCTACGTGTGGAAGCTGTGTACCTCACTTAACACTAATAATCTACGTGTGCAAGCTGTGTACCTCACTTAACACTAATAATCTACGTGTGCAAGCTGTGTACCTCACTTAACACTAATAATCTACGTGTGCAAGCTGTGTACCTCACTTAACACTAATAATCTATGTGTGAAAGCTGTGTATCTCACTTAACACTAATAATCTACGTGTGGAAGCTGTGTACCTCACTTAACACTAATAATCTACGTGTGCAAGCTGTGTACCTCACTTAACACTAATAATCTACGTGTGCAAGCTGTGTACCTCACTTAACACTAATAATCTACGTGTGCAAGCTGTGTACCTCACTTAACACTAATAATCTATGTGTGAAAGCTGTGTACCTCACTTAACACTAATAATCTACGTGTGCAAGCCGTGTACCTCACTTGACATTAATAATCTACGTGTGCAAGCCGTGTACCTCACTTGACATTAATAATCTACGTGTGCAAGCCGTGTACCTCACTTGACACTAATAATCTACGTGTGCAAGCCGTGTACCTCACTTAACACTAATAATCTACGTGTGCAAGCCGTGTACCTCACTTGACACTAATAATCTACGTGTGCAAGCCGTGTACCTCACTTGACACTAATAATCTACGTGTACAAGCCATGTACCTCACTTAACAGTCTACACATACAAGATGTGTACCTCACTTAACACTAATAATATACATGTGCAAGCTGTGTACCTCACCTAACACTAATAATATACACATACAAGCTATGTACTTAACACTAATAATATACACATACAAGCTATGTACCTCACTTAACACTAATAATATACACATACAAGCTATGTACCTCACTTAACACTAATAATATACACATACAAGCTATGTACCTCACTTAACACTAATATACACATACAAGCTATGTACCTCACTTAACACTAATAATATACACATACAAGCTATGTACCTCACTTAACACTAATAATATACACATACAAGCTATGTACCTCACTTAACACTAATAATATACACATACAAGCTATGTACCTCACTTAACACTAATAATATACACATACAAGCTATGTACCTCACTTAACACTAATAATATACACATACAAGCTATGTACCTCACTTAACACTAATAATATACACATACAAGCTATGTACCTCACTTAACACTAATAATATACACATACAAGCTATGTACCTCACTTAACACTAATATATACACATACAAGCTATGTACCTCACTTAACACTAATAATATACACATACAAGCTATGTACCTCACTTAACACTAATAATATACACATACAAGCTATGTACCTCACTTAACACTAATAATATACACATACAAGCTATGTACCTCACTTAACACTAATAATATACACATACAAGCTATGTACCTCACTTAACACTAATAATATACACATACAAGCTATGTACCTCACTTAACACTAATAATATACACATACAAGCTATGTACCTCACTTAACACTAATAATATACACATACAAGCTATGTACCTCACTTAACACTAATAATATACACATACAAGCTGTGTACCTCACTTAACACTAATAATATACATGTACAAGCTATGTACCTCACTTAACACTAATAATATACACATACAAGCTATGTACCTCACTTAACACTAATAATCTACACATACAAGCTGTGTACCTCACTTAACACTAATAATATACATGTACAAGCTATGTACCTCACTTAACACTAATAATATACACATACAAGCTATGTACCTCACTTAACACTAATAATATACATGTACAAGCTATGTACCTCACTTAACACTAATAATCTACCTAGATAGGTTGTGTACTTAACATTAACAAATTGGTCTACATGGATAGGTTTGACATATTTACCTTGATGTAATACTTAAAAATGACATGTTTGGTTGTGATAAAGCTCATTATACAACAACAACTCAGCAGCCTCCACCAGTCTTCTCCTTAAATAGATAATTATTATCCTAAGAATGAACTAAACATAACATTGACTATAAATTTCAATTTTCAAAATGTGGTAGAATTTTCTAAAATTGTATACAACAGAAAGTGTAGTAGTAGATGTATTCTGTCCTGTGATCAGTAAAGATTAAACTTGGCTGGTTAAACAACCATGTACTTCAATATTGTGCCCTGTACATAGATACTGTCCTTTATACATTGGACATTGTCCTTCAAAATTCACATTTTTGCCTTAAAACATGGATATTGTGCCTTAGTGCATGGATATTGTGCCTTAATACATGGATACTGTGGCTTAATAATGGATTTTGTGCCTTAATATATGGATATTGTACATTATATATGGGCATTGTCTTTTATACATAAACATTGTATAACAATGTACATGGACATCTGTCTGTATTCATATCTACCACTGTGAACATGGACATTGTTCTGTGTTCATATCTGTCACTTTAAACATGGCCATCATTCTGTGTTCATATCTATCACTTTGAACATGGCCATCGTTTTATGTTCATATCTACCACTGTGAACATGGCCATCTTTCTATGTTCATATCTACCACTGTGAACATGGCCATCTTTCTATGTTCCTATCTACCACTGTGAACATGGCCATCTTTCTGTGTTCCTGTCTACCACTGTGAACATGGGCATCTTTCTATGTTCATATCTACTACTGTGAACATAGGCATCTCTCTGTGTTCATATCTACCACTGTGAACATAGGCATCTCTCTGTGTTCATATCTACCACTGTGAACATAGGCATCTCTCTGTGTTCATATCTACCACTGTGAACATGGGCATCTCTCTGTGTTCATATCTACCACTGTGAACATGGGCATCTTTCTATGTTCATATCTACCACTGTGAACATGGCCATCTTTCTATGTTCATATCTACCACTGTGAACATGGCCATCTTTCTATGTTCATATCTACCACTGTGAACATGGCCATCTTTCTATGTTCATATCTACCACTGTGAACATAGGCATCTCTCTGTGTTCATATCTACCACTGTGAACATAGGCATCTCTCTGTGTTCATATCTACCACTGTGAACATGGCCATCTTTCTATGTTCATATCTACCACTGTGAACATGGCCATCTTTCTATGTTCATATCTACCACTGTGAACATGGACACCGACTTTTATGCATGTTTTTAATGCGAATATCTACTTATCGTTTATTTCATAAATGGCCATGTGTACAGTGTATTCTGGCATGTGAGGCCTTGCAGTCAGTGGCAAATTAACCACCACCCAGGCCCCTAGGCTAAACTTAGTAAGGGCCCCCACCTCCTCTAACCTATAGGCCCCTAGGCTAAACCTAGTAAGGGCCCCTACCTCCTCTAAGCTATAATGTTCATCAGCATATATCAGATTCACAAAACAGTAATCTGTTTTACAGATTTTCCTTGATGGGGTACTCTACCATTCAGGGCCTGTAGTCTTAAGTTTATTCATGCTAAAATATAATCTGCTACTGCTTGGAGACAGTTTTACCTGGACAAACAACAACAACTTACAGTAATACAGTACAAACCTCCCAGATGTCTCAGTGTTTCAGTAAATGTTTTTTTTTTCTGGTTGTTACAGGTGGTATGCCAAACATAGCAGAGAAAACTGGTGGAAGATATACAACAGGTTTTGTGGGATGTGTCAGAAATCTAAGATTAGCCACAGAGTATGATGTGAAACTCTTGGCTCAGGCACACAGTGGAAGAAATGTTGATCAGTGTCGCAAGAAGATTTTTACGTGATCCGTGCAGTGTGGGTTGTGTTTGATTTATGTATAGCTTGTCTCAGGATGTTCTGAATCATGCAGTGTGGGTTGTGTTTGATTTATGTCTCAGGATGTTCTGATCCATGCAGTGTGGGTTGTGTTTGATTTATGTCTCAGGATGTTCTGAATTATGCAGTGTGGATTGTGTTTGATTTATGTATAGCTTGTCTCAGGATGTTCTGAATCATGCAGTGTGGATTGTGTTTGATTTATGTATAGCTTGTCTCAGGATGTTCTGAATCATGCAGTGTGGATTGTGTTTGATTTATGTATAGCTTGTCTCAGGATGTTCTGAATCATGCAGTGTGGGTTGTGTTTGATTTATGTATAGCTTGTCTCAGGATGTTCTGTCACTGTCTTCACAAGGAAGATGTACATTTTTCTTACTTGATGTGGGGCCAGTGTTCTTTATTATAATGGGGGGAGAATTTGTGTGATATTAATATGATGTATGTAACATACACCATGTAGGTAACAATTATGTGGTTGATAGAAGGTAATAATAATTACAGATATGATGTATGTAACATATACCATGTAGGTAGCAGCAAGTGGTGTAATAGAAAGTAGTAATAGCATATTGATATAAAGTTTATAATGTACACAGTGTAGATAATTTTGTCTGATGAGATAGAAAGTAAAAATACCAGTTAGATATGATGTATGTAGCATTCATGGTGTAAGCAACAGTACGTAGTGTGATGGAAAATGGTGATACCATTCTGATGTGATATATGTAATACATGTACAGTGTTGGTGGTATTTTATGATGCAGTAGAAAAAAGACATATAGGTATATAGACAGAAAGAAGTAGCAGGTACCTTAAATATCCCTTTGTCTGGCACAAAATACCAGGTCTTACACATTTATGAGGGGGGAGACAAGACAGGATAGTAGAAATTAATGATATCCTACTTATATGATGTATATAGCACATATGTGATGTAGGTGGTAGTTTATTGTATGATAGAAAATACTGACACTATGTTTACAAAAAAAAAAACAGTAACAAGAGTGAAGTAGTGGATTGATTGATCTTTATTGATCATTATTTCAAAAGGGTTAAGAATTGGGCATGCAGGCCCATTTGACATTCTGGCCTTTATCATACAACTTTTACTCTGTTCCAGACATTCTACAGATATGCTGCTCATATAACAAGCATAATTAACAATAAAGTAACCACATACATACTTAAATGACAGTCTACCAAAACAGAAATTTTGGTACTATTCAGAATAAACAATTAACTGGACTCAGTGTCTGTAAGAGTAGTCTAAAAGAACTTTTTAAGTTTTATGATTCATAGAGGCATGTAGTCAAGGGATGAATGAGGGAGAATTAAAGATAATATAGTCTTTTACTACAGGTAATTGTGAGCAAATCAGTGTCATGGTTATATCACTTCTTCAGTTGATGTACTTCTTGTGTTGTTTCACTAAGTTCTTCATTCCTTAGAAGAAGAAGCACTTTGACTGTTCTCTCCAGATCTGCACTGCTTCCTTAACCTCATCATCAGAGGAGGTGAACCTGCAGTCATGTAGAGCCATTAGGTGGACCAGAGATGTGATAATTGCATGGCATCAGATCAGGACGAGGAAGAAATTCAAACTGCAGCTGTGTAGGTTTGTGTGTGTAATGTTGCTGGCAGACCAAATCAAGCTTTGTCATGTGTACATGTCATCTTTCCCACTTTGTTCCTTTCTTCCCTTTTATAAACTTTTTATTAGTCCTGGTGTCTTCATTTACATACTGAGCTAACATCCCGTGGTAAATTTGAGAAACTTTCACCCCCTGTGCCCAAAGAAGTTTGCTTTGGTGTGTTGGGCAACAGTGAAGCAATCCCACACCTCCCAGAGCTTTTATGTGTATTTAACCTTTGCTTCAACTAGACTAAGGGCAGAGCACTGCACTATGCATGTTCAAACTGCCCATCAGCCATTGCAACATGTTGCTTTGTATCAGCTTTTATTCATTGTGGTTGCCATGTGATTTTTATTCTTCCTCATACTAACATATGTTGCGAATCCCCTGGACAGCAGAAATAACTAATGAAGAATGTATGAGAAGAACTGGGGGACAAAAAACCTTGTCAAAAAGATAAGAGAGAGGTAGTGTACTTTCATAGGACATGCAATGAGAAGAGGAGGCATTGAAAATATTATAACAACAGGGAAAATAGAATGAAGTAGATCAAGAGGAAGACCAAGAGAAATGATACTGGACAGTCTGACGGGATGGTGTGAGAGGAGATCACCAACTGAGCTGATGGCCAGCATGAAGGATCGTGTACTCTGGAGAAGCATAATAGCCAATGCCAGTTGGCACGGCACCTGATGATGGTGATGATGAAACATGCATAAGGTATAAAAATAGTGTAAAATTAATGACATGTTTATATGTGGCATTTAACATAATGTCATATCATTCAGCTGTTTCTATAATGTTGCTAGTAAATGTCATTCTGTTGAATGTCATTCAGCTGTTACAATAACGTTACAAGTGTAGCATTTATTTTGCTGAAAAAGTTTATAAATGGTAAGCTTTTTGTTTTACTATTTATCCTGCATTGTGACTACTGAAGTGTAGTTTTTTATTGGTATAGTGTTGCTGTAACTTCTGGCAAGACTTGATAAGACAAATATAGCTTGCTTTACTGATAGTCTTAAACACAAAATTTATGCTGCCAAAAAAGCTCAAGTCCTTCAATTTTTGTTATCTGACTAGTCAACCATTAACAACATATGTCAGTTTTGATCATTTTCACATCAGATCACAAGTGATAAAATTAGAGTTACAAATTTATGGTATAAATTTCCAGTTGTTGGCTTTTCTTGACTATGTCTGATAGCAGTATCTTCTGATGTTTGGAGGTTTCAGATCTAACCAGCAAAAAGGCAGTTTTCAGACAGGTCAAAATTACTGTTGACATTTTGGTTTGTTTTGCTTATTTTCTCTGCCAAGTTATCATGGTAGAATGCATGGTGTGGTCAAAAAGTATCTGGAATGAGGGCATAATCTGGAACTGACTGACTAATTGGAAAGGGTTAGGCACAGGAAAGGGTTTGGCATATACTGGCATAAGTCACATCTCCCCAGCTTGTCTACTTTGTTTACAGTAGTGCTTTGCTCTTACATATCTGAATATGTTCCATCGCAGTTGTCATGTTGGAAAAAAACTAGATAAATTTGCATCAGATTTTGTGAAAATCTTGGCGAAATGTGCAAAGATACATACTTTGCTAGTGTTTGGAGAGGATTTATGAGCTGTACACAAGTTTATGAGTAGTATAAACGTTTTAAATATGGCTGTGAGCTGTACACAAGTTTATGAGTAGTATAAACATTTTAAAGATGGCTGTGAGCTGTACACAAGTTTATGAGTAGTATAAACATTTTAAAGATGGCTGTGAGCTGTACACAAGTTTATGAGTAGTATAAACATTTTAAAGATGGCTGTGAGCTGTTCACAAGTTTATGAGTAGTATAAACATTTTAAAGATGGCTGTGAAAGTGTTGAGGGGGATGAACAATCTGGGAGGCCAACAACCAGCAAAAGTGGAAAAAAATATTGAATTTGTCCATGTGTCTGTGCTACAGAATCACTGTTCCTGAGTTATCTAAAGACTTACATATTAGTTTCGGTTCAATACAGTCAATTCTTACGGATGATTTGAGCATGAGACATGTCTCAGCTAAATTTGTGCCAAAGTGCTCTCAGCTGACCAGAAACCAGGACTGTATTTTGGCTGCTTGTGACCTGCTTGAATGCGTCAAAAGCGACAACAACTTTTTGGAAACAATCATAACTGGTGATGAATCAAGGGTCTGTGGGTACAATACTGAAATTAAGGTCCAGTCTTTGCAGCGAAAGACCCAAATGACTCCAAGACCAAAAAAAAAAAGCGCAACAGTGCCACAGCAATTTCAAGAAAATGCTGACTGTTTTTTTTTTAAATTTTAGTAGAATTGTGCTCATGAATGTGCTCCATCTGGTCAGACAGTTAACAAGGAAAATTACTGTGAAGTTTTGAGGGACACAGTTTTTACACAAGACTGACATTGCATGAGAATGGCAAGTGGCATCTCTAGTGCACCTGCCCATTCATCACAGCTTGTGCAGCAGTTTCTTGCTAAACTGCATTCCACAGCTCTAATAACCACCATATTCACCTGATATCGCTCACTGTGAAAGGAAAACAATTTCCAGCTGTCAAAGAGATACAACAGAATATGACAAGACAACTGTTAGTCATGACTTTGAAAGGTGCTTTGAGCAATGGAAACAGTGCTGGACTAAGTGTCTTACTTCAGAAGGGAACCGTTTCAAAGGTGATTAAATTACAGATTGGTAACTCTGTAGTTTTCACTTTTTTTAATACTCCCAGTCAGGATACTTTTTGATCACACCTCATATTTTAAACATTTTTCGTAGTCCAGTTTTGTTTCTTTTAATTCAGTTTTTTGTTATTTTTGTGAGAGTTAACAGAATTTGTTTTTGTAAATATTGCTTATGTAACTATTGGTTATCATAATCATCAGTCATATGTATTAACTGAGTGTTAAGTTTGTATAAGCAGTATGTGAGTGCCATCATCAGTAACATGCAGGCATTAGTTTAATGTTGTCTGCAATCATAATCATCAGTGTAAGTGTTAAATGCTTCATGTTTATGTTTGCTTCAGTTCCTGCTGTATTTATTTTAGGAACTGCCTATGAAATTTGATTTCAAGTAAAATGAAATATGACTTTGGTCAGCCTTGTTTGTGTTCAGAGTTTTTGTACCAAAATTTTTATTCTCACAGTAAATACAGAGTATTCCAAAAGTTCCTTGACACTTTCCAGAGGACATGGCAGGAAGACAAATGCAACTACTTGGAGAAAATGTGTGTGTGTGTTAACTGCAGGAAGACAGATTTGTAGAGAAAGTGTCAAAGTTTTAAATCACGCATCATATAAGTATGTTATTATGAACAAATGACAGGGCTCTGTGTGCAAGATGGCAGAAGCATGAAAGTCATTTTGTGTCTTGGAATTGGCAAAAACTAACCATGTCACAGCAGAATTTCTGTACACATTTTATGTCTTGGAATTGTCAAAAACTAACCATGTCACAGCAGAATTTCTGTACACATTTTGTGTCTTGGAATTGGCAAAAACTAACCATGTCACAGCAGAATTTCTGTACACATTTTGTGTCATGGAATTCACAAAAACTATGTCACAGCAGAATTTCTGTACACATTTTGTGTCTTGTAATTCACAAAAACTATGTCACAGCAGAATTTCTGTAGATATGTCATGTTTCTGATTTGAAGAGGCCAGGTTGGCTGTGTCCTGAAAACATAGTTCACAGTCTGTCATGTCAGAGGCTGGAGGAAAGTCATAAGCCTCATCAGTACAGGTCATCAACATCACCTCAGTGAGGTAGCTGTGAATTCCAGATGCTGAAGACAATACTGTGTCTTTGCACATGCCCGTACAAGCTACAGCTAGCACATGATTTTTACAAAGGATGACAAAGTAATCGGACATCAATTCTGTACTGACTTTCAAAGCAATTTCGAGAAAGAAGGCTCATTTGCAGCAACAAATCAACGTTCCATTTAAGTAGCAAGTTGAACAAACATAATGTTTGTGTTTAGGATACAGAAGAACACCACCAAGTCACCCAGCATCAGCAGGTTTCATCAAAGATGAACATTTTTTGTGCCATTTTTCCAGTGAAAAGGTTTATATGGGTTTCTTCTTTGAGGAAAACTGTAACTGATAGGTCCTATCCCAGCGTGTTAATTGATTAGCTTGAGGAGGAAAGATGGAACTTAATTTTTTAGCAAGGCTGGGCACCTCCTTACAGACATGGAAATGTACATGCTTTTTTAAAATGCCGAATCATTGAAGTGAAAGACCTTGTAAAAGTAACTCAGATTTGTTGTGAAGGTCCCATAGATCCCCAGACCTGACATCATGTGACTTTTTCTTGCAGAGGTATATTAAAGACATTGTTTACCTAGCCCCACTTTCACATTATATGAACAATCTGAAAGAGCCAGTCATGGATGTAATCACATCTGTTACTCCACATAAAACCAGGGAGGACCTCAGTTATCTCATTGATGTGTGACATGTCATCAGAGGAACTCACATTGACTCCATGTAAGGTATATCTACAACTCTGACAGTTCCTCTACATAATAACACACACTTTCTCCATGTAGCTGCCACATTTGTCATTCTACAGTAAGGTAAAGGTAACTGTCGTACATTAGAGGCACATGGGATATTGGTGCCCATATTTTCCTTGACCTGTCAGCACACTGGAGGGTGATATGATCAGTATCACGCCTGGCCAGCTTTCCTTCCCCAAACTCCAGAAGAAGTCGGAAACCCATTTCTACAGCTGGGTGATGATTCAAACATGCAACCTTCACCATGAAAGACTACTCCACTAAACGCTTCATTACGCAGACACCTTTCTACAATGGTCTCTAGAAAGTGTAAAGGAACTTTTTAAATGCTCTGTTTATTTTTCATATCCCTTTAATAAATTTCCTACAACATTAGAACAGTGACAACATGAGAACATACGTGCCACTGTGTTATTAGGGCATTCGTTAAGTCATGATTGTGCCTTAAAGCGCACGATGATTCTCGTTTGTACATTATCTTGAAGCCATGTTTTCTGAGTGTTACAAGATCACTGACTCCAGCCATCAGCTTCACTTTTCTGGATTAGTTAATCACCATCTCCAGCCATTCTTCACTTCCAGGCTTTTTTCAAACCTAAGCTTAACAACACACACACCGATACACAAGTCAAGCCAGTCCTGTGTAACACTTGACGTGAGGTTTATTCATGGAATAGATGAAAATCATCTACTATCAAGCAGCCACAAAGATGTGCAAGATAAAATAAACAAGCTAACTCAGAATGCAAACAACATAGAACTAAAGATCAATGTAGGAAAGACAAAGTTAATGAAGCAAAATGTGAACAACAGAAATGTACTCAGAGTAGATAGCAAGTTAGTGAGGAGGTCAATGTATTTGTGTACCTTGGCAGTAGATTAGTAGAAAATGGAGACAGCACAGAGGACATCAGCAGCAGACTTACTAGAGCAAACCAGGCTTTTGCAGTGCTGCAGACTATATGGAAATCTAAAAAACTAACCATGAATATGAAAATCAGGATATTTAAGAGCAATGTTCTAAGTGTACTACTCTATGGAAGTGAATGCTGGAAAATCACCAAAACCGTAGAAAACAAGTTGAATTCTTTCCAGACTAAATGTTTACGAAGAATTAGAAAAATATTTTGGCCAAACACCATAAGAAATAATATCTTATTGGCAGAAATGCAGATGAAACCATTGACAGCAATTATTGAGGAAAGACGCTGGCGATGGTTGGGACATGTGCTCCGAATGACTGACAACTCACTACCAAAAATAGCACTAAGATGGACACCACAGTGGAACAGAAGTAAGGGTAGACCAAAAGAGACACGGAGAAGAACGACAGAGAGGATGTTGAGCAATAGAGGGCTCACCTGGGCAAGAGCAGTAAAAAAGGTAAAGGACAGGTATTTGTGGAAAACCCTTGTGGAAGCCCCATGTGCCCTGGGCACTTAAGGTTCAGAGAGAGAGAGATGAAAATCAGATGGTGATGATGATAATATGACTGCCGGCAGGGTTGCCCTGCCACATGGCGAGTCCATTATTACTTCCAGAACTCCAGAACAGATATGAACGTCCATTTACTCGACAGAGGTATGTCGAAAACCTTCCACTGAGGTACACATCCAAACCTAGACTAACTCACTCAACCCCCACCCCCATTATCCCAGTCTCAGGATTCACAAACCATGTGACCCTGACATTCAACATAAAAACTCATCAGGCAAGAAATGTCCTTTCTGTGGAGAAAAAACCAAATCATCTCCCAGTAACACTGCTACAGACATACAACATTTTACTACAACATCAGAATAATGACAACATACAACTTTTTAGTAGAACACCAGAACATTGACAATGAAACATGCTGTAGCACTTACATTCTTGCCGCAAGCTAGAGCAGTCAGTCTGATCTAATGTGCCAGACTCAAACACCAGATGGTACACAAGTCTGGGACAGGTGACAATGTTCCTGTGTGTAGCAAAGATCTGATGTAAATCTTTAAATTACTGGGACAAGTGACAATGTTCCTGTGTGTAGCAACGATCTGATGTAAATCTTTAAATTACTGGGACAAGTGACAATGTTCCTGTGTGTAGCAACGATCTGATGTAAATCTTTAAATTACTGGGACTAGTGACAATGTTCATGTGTGTAGCAACGATCTGATGTAAATCTTTAAATTACTGGGACATGTGACAATGTTCCTGTGTGTAGCAACGATCTGATGTAAATCTTTAAATTACTGGGACATGTGACAATGTTCCTGTGTGTAGCAACGATCTGATGTAAATCTTTAAATTACTGGGACATGTGACAATGTTCCTGTGTGTAGCAACGATCTGATGTAAATCTTTAAATTACTGGGACAAGTGACAATGTTCCTGTGTGTAGCAACGATCTGATGTAAATCTTTAAATTACTGGGACTAGTGACAATGTTCATGTGTGTAGCAACGATCTGATGTAAATCTTTAAATTACTGGGACTAGTGACAATGTTCATGTGTGTAGCAAAGATCTGATGTAAATCTTTAAATTACTGGGACTAGTGACAATGTTCATGTGTGTAGCAACGATCTGATGTAAATCTTTAAATTACTGGGACTAGTGACAATGTTCATGTGTGTAGCAACGATCTGATGTAAATCTTTAAATTACTGGGACTAGTGACAATGTTCATGTGTGTAGCAACGATCTGATGTAAATCTTTAAATTACTGGGACATGTGACAATGTTCCTGTGTGTAGCAACGATCTGATGTAAATCTTTAAATTACTGGGACTAGTGACAATGTTCCTGTGTGTAGCAACGATCTGATGTAAATCTTTAAATTACTGGGACTAGTGACAATGTTCATGTGTGTATCAAAGATCTGATCTAAATCTTTAAATGGCACGATAAATGTAAGGTTTTAGGAAACAAACACGGACTTCCTGTTCCTTGATATCTAACAGCAAAGTAGCACACGTCTCGTGTTACTTCCACCTGCAGACTTATCAGGGCGGGCATTAAATGTCAACCTTGTCTCAATTTTGTGTGTTTTCTTCAGGAAACTGGATATGTCCATGGATTACCTGTAGGCATTATTCCTACGACTCGATTACTATTAAGATTTTGGTTATTAGCAACAGGATAAGATGGGTTTAGCAGCGAGTCACCAGCGGCCTGTGTGAACATCTACAGCTGTAATAACCCGTATGCTTTTTTTAACGACACACCTTTGTAACCATCGACACATGTAAACACACACACCTGTGTAACCATGACCAATGTAACCTGCCTGTGTAGTAATAGATCTGTGTAAACCACCGACCTGTGTAATCACTGACCAAAATAACCAACCACCCCCACCCCACACGCGTCGTTCCATAAGACATAAAATCTGAAACAGAGAAAATTTCTTGTTACCTGGACAAAAAGGATGACACCAGACAGGTGGACCTCAGCTACTACTAGACCGGATTCCCCTCTCCCCACCCCCTGCATTTACCCAACTCTGCAAAATATTTCTTCTGGTGCTCACATACACAAATTATTAATGACTTTCAAACTTGCCATCTCATTGTGCTAAATTGTTAGATGTTTATACTTTTTAAAAAAAAAATATTTCCAAATTTTTAGGTGTCATGATAATTTCAGTAAAACTGGTATTTGGAGTGGAGGAAGACAGAAATGCATGGTTCAGTTTTACAGAAATCGATCCTAGTCAAGCAGAGGTAGAAGACAGAAAAAGAGACCTGTTAAAATCCAAAATCCTGTCTCAAAACACCAAAATAACAATCTACAAAACTATAATATGACCAGCCGTCATGTATGGATCAGAAACGTGGAGTACAACAAAGAAAGATGAACAACAATCGCAGATCTTTGAGAACAAGATCCTAAGAAAAATATTTGGGCCCATAAAGGATACCAACAGTGGAGAATAGAGAGCTAGAAAGAACACTGAACTGAACAGCTTATTTAAAATCCCAACGAATTATAAATATCTTGAAACTGAACAGAATACGCTGGGTGGGCCATGTAGAAAGAATGGAAGAGAACAGACAAACTAAAATTATGTACGCACAAGGGTTGAGGGAAAAAAGACCAAAGGGTAGACCAAGACAGAGATGGAAAGACAACATAGAAGAGGATATAAAAGAAATTGGTGTCACCAACTGGAGAGAGAAGATTAGGAATAGAGAGGAATTGCGGCGAACTTGATCTGCAGCAGTGAGCCTTAAAGGCTCGGAAAACTGAAGAAGTTTTTTTATATGATCCTTGAAAAAAGACTTTTGCCGAAATATTGGATTGTTATATGTCTCATTTATATTTTCTCATCTTATTTCTATCATTCTTGTTTCTGCCTACTTTCCTCACTCTTTCTATCGTTTTGTAAAACTGAACCATACACCTGTCTATTTTACTTATCCTTCAAGCCACCGTTTATTCAGCAAGATTTACCTGTCTTTAAAGCTACTGTTTATTCAGCAAGATTTACCTGTCTTTAAAGCTACTGTTTATTCAGCAAGATTTACCTGTCTTTAAAGCTATTGTTTATCCAGCAAGATTTACCTGTCTTTAAACCTACTGTTTATTCAGCAAGATTTACTTTTCATTCAAGCCACTGTTTGTCTAGCAAAATTTACTTATCATTCAAGCCACTGTTTATCTAGCAAAATTTACTTGTCATTCAAGCTACTGTTTATCTAGCAAAATTTACTTGTCATTCAAGCCACTGTTTATCTAGCAAAATTTACTTGTCATTCAAGCCACTGTTTATCTAGCAAAATTTACGTGTCCTTCAAGCCACCGTTTATCTAGCAAGATTTACTCGCCCATCAAGCTACTGTTTATCCACTAAGCTAACCTAATCCATCAAGTCACCGTTTATACTGAAGTAATTACTCGGCAACCTAACAGTTTATTTACTTTCGAGCTGTCAGTAATCCAACAGAAAAACAAGCAGATCGAGGCAGTCTTGAACCAAAGAAAAAAAATCAGTATAATCCTGGAAATCTGCGGCCGACAGGTGCCTTATTATTGTTGCATGATTTTCTCCGTTGATGTACTCGTGACCAGTTTGTTTTTCTTTCTCCGACATTTTTCTGCTGCAGAATTATACAGTTTTAGATTTGGCCCGTCAGAGGCTGCTTTGAGCATGAATCTGGGGAATATGTTGCTGTGTTTTTGTAAGCGAATCGTAAATAAAACATTTTTTCTTGGCTTTCCGTTTGTTTATCTTTGTTTTATCAGTAAATCTTGCACATTCTGTGTGTCTATGTGGGCGTTTTTACGTCTCTTTTTTTCTCTTTTTCCTCAATATATTGTGCGCATCTATTTTTTATTGCCTAGGTTTGCTTTTTTTCTGTTGAATTCGTGAAAAGGAGAGTGGTTGTTTGTAACCTTGCAGCTGTTTCTGTCTTTTGTAGCTTTTTATATCCGACCTCTTTCGCACACTCACTGCCTCGTGCATCCACACATACGAGGTGTGATCAAAAAGTGTCTGCGCTGAGGGCATAAATCCGGGATCGACTGACACAACCGAAAGGGAATCGGCACAGGTCGACCTTGGCGTATACTTGCATGTGGCATATCACGTCTCCCCAGCTTGTTTGCTTTCTGTACAGTAGTGCTTTGTTCTTACGTATCTGAATCTGTTCGTCGCAATTGCCATATCGGAAAAAAACCTGGATCAACGAAACAGGCCCGCGTTACGGCCTCTCCTGGCCTGCTTGAATGCGTGGAAAGCGACAAAAACTTTAAAAACAATCATAACTTGGTGATGAATCCTGGGTATATCCCCGAAACTAAGACCCAGTCTTCGCACTGGAAGACCCCGGCGTCTCACAGACCCCAAAAAAGCACGATAGAGTCGCACCAATTTCAGATAATGCTGGCTTTTTTTTTTTCGATTATAATGGAATTGTGCATCGTGAATACATTTCATAAGGTCAGACAGTCAACGAGGAGTATTATTGTGAAATTCTGAGGGAGGAAAGTTTGTCGCAAAAGGCCGACATTACATGAGTGTGTGGCAATTCCACCATGACAACGCGCTTGCTCATACATCGTAACTTGTGCAGCAGTTTCTTGCTAAGCACCGCGTTCCACAGGTCCAAAAACCAGCATATTCAGCTGATATCACTCTCTGTTACTTTTTCCTATTCCCAAAATTGAAAGGGAAAAGATTTCAGGAAATTGAGAGGATACAAGAGAATCCGTCGAGGCAGCTGGGCTTCATATCTGAAGATGATGGCTTTACAAAAGCTTCCAGTGGCGGAGACAGCGCCGGACTAAGTCTATTGCTTGGGAAGATGGCTTTACAAAAGCTTCCAGTGGCGGAGACAGCGCCGGACTAAGTCTATTGCTTGGGAAGATGGCTTTACAAAAGCTTCCAGTGGCGGAGACAGCGCCGGACTAAGTCTATTGCTTCGGAAAGGAACTATTTCCAAGGTGACTAAATTACAGAATGATAACTATTGTATTTTTTTTTTTAGTAAATCCAATCCGGATACTTTTTGATGACCCCTCGTATACATACTGACCATCTATATACGCTAACTCATACTAGACTACCACTTCAGTGCGAACTTTTTAAAACTGCATCACTCATACACTCATCAATAATGCTTTCTCTTACACTCACCAACACATGCTTTCTCTTACACTCATCAACACATGCTTTCTCTTACACTCACCAACACATGCTTTCTCTTACACTCACCAACACATCCTTTTCTCGTACACTCACCAACACATGGTTTCTCTTACACTCACCAACACATGGTTTCTCTTACACTCACCAACACATGCTTTCTCTTACACTCACCAACACATGCTTTCTCTTACACTCACCAACACATGCTTTCTCTTACACTCACCAACACATGCTTTCTCTTACACTCACCAACACATGCTTTCTCTTACACTCACCAACACATGCTTTCTCTTACACTCACCAACACATGCTTTCTCTTACACTCACCAACACATGCTTTCCTCGTACACTCACCAACACATGCTTTCTCTTACACTCACCAACACATACTTTCTCTTACACTCACCACCACATGCTTTCTCTAACACTCATCAATACATTTTTTCTCTTACACTCATTCCACTATACACGTGTTGTAGACTCTGTCATGTATACTATTTCATATGCTTAATTCACATAGACTTCCTTTCTTATACTAATTCATTCATTCCCTCATACACCCAGCCTTATATATATGCTCCATAATATACGTTGTCCTATTCATTCATTCGTACAGTTTGTCATATACTCATACACACATGGTTAAAACAATTTCTCCTATATTCACAGATTCACACAAAAATGACACATTTTCCCATTTTGGCATTGCTCTGTCACAAATCCCCATTAGGTTATAGTTACAAGGGCTGATTGATAAGTTCTCGGCATAATGTACAAATACGTGAAGCACACAGTTGATATTAGGTGGATTTGTGGATCAGGTTCATGTAAGATTAAACACCAAGTTTCAAGAAATTAACTGCAGCCAATTTTTTTTTTTTTTTACAGGCTACTGAAGTGGTAAGGGGTGGCAGAAATTGAGAAAATGGGTAAAATTTCTCATTGACCAATCATTCATTACCTCTGCATCAAGGGCTTATCATCGAAGGAGATCCATGAGGATATGGTGGAGACTCTAGGGGAGAGAGCCCCTTCACAGTGAAGAAATGGGCAGCTCAATTCAAACATGGAAGGGAGAAACTGGAAGATGATCATCATCCAGGAAGACCAAGAACGGTAACTACTGATGAAACAACCGGCAGAATCCATGACATGATAATGGAGGATCGACTACTAACTGAGCGGTACATTGCTACTGAGTTGGACATCTCCTAGGAACGTATTCATGCCATTATTCACAATGATCTTCACATGACAAAGGTCTCTGCTCGATGGGTCCTGAAACTTCTTGGAGCTGGTCACAAACGATGGCATGTCGAATGACAATCTTGGCCATTTTTCTGCAGATCCTGAAAAGTTTCTTCAGCAATTTGTGACTATGGATGAGACTTGGATTCATTATTTTCAACCAGAACAGTCAAAGCAGTGGAAACATCATGGATCCCCACCTCTAAAGAAAGCAAGGGTGGTTCTGTCTGCAGGCAAAGTGATGGAGTCCATCTTTTTGGATTCAGAAGGTGTGCTATTGGTAGACTAATTTCAAAATGGCAGAACGGTCACCGGGGCCTATTACGCTAATCTTGTGAAGCAACTGCGGGTCAGCCTGAAGGAAAAGCGTCGAGGGAAATTGACGAGAGGAGTCATCTTTCAGCAAGACAATGCTCCAGTTCACAAGTCGGTGGTAGCAATGGCTGTCATTCATGAATGCGGCTTCCAGCTTCTTGAACATCCTCCTTATTGACCCTTCGGACTATTACCTGTTTACCGAACTAAAAAAGGAGCTCAGTGGTCGCAATTTTGCTACAGATGATGACGTCATTCATGCTGTAGACCAGTTTCTACTGGCACAAGATGCTGACTTTTACAAAGAAGGGATCCGTATGATCCAGGATCGCTGGACTAAGTGCATAAACTTGCAAGGGGACTATGTTGAGAAATAACCCCAAAAAGTTGTCCATAAACGATCCGTTGTACCTTATACTGAGAACTTATCAATCACCTCTCGTATGTATGGGAGTGTTTAAGTTTACATTATAGTTCACATTTTGCAAGTATTTGTGAATCTGCTGCTCTTTTTTTTTTCGTGTCGTTTCATCAGTTCTTGTGCAAGTTTTACCACAGTCAGCACATATTAACCGATAAGAATATACTCAAGTATGAAAACATTTTTGTGGCAAGAAACTATCCATGTCCGTGCTGAGAGACTCTCAGCCTTGCGTGCCGTCTTGTCAACGATAGCACATATTCCCAGAACGAGTTTTCACGCCTGGTTACACCCACACTGTGAGGCGTGACTGCGTTTCTCAACACTTACAGTCTGACTAGTATTCCTGTCTCTTCTCATGTTTTCCTGTCTCTGCTTTCTGTACTCTTACAGTATCATACACAACTGCTGGACTTGCTTAGACCCGTAGCATGACTATCTTAGCAAATCTTTTGTCCATGTTCATTTCTTGATTTTATATCAGTATTTTGTAGATAAAATATTCTAATCTCATATTTTTTCCATCAATTTGTTTTTCTTGTAGCTCTCTCTCTCTCTCTCTCTCTCTCACACACACACACACACAATTTATTTGTCTTGCATCTCCTCTCTCTCTTTCTCTCTATTTTTCTCCCTCTCTCTCTATCTATCTATCTATCTATCTATCTATCTATCTATCTATCTATCTATCTATCTATCTATCTATCTATCTATCTATCTATCTATCTATCTATCTATCTATCTATCTACTATCTATCTATCTATCATGAAATTCTTGCAAAAAAGCTAGAAGGTTATAGATTACACCCTGACCTAACAAAATTTATTACATCTTTTCTCTCAAGTAGTTTGCTTTAGAAAAAAAATCTGACTCTTCTGTGGTTGATACTGGTATTCCTCAAGGCTCTATTCTTGGTCCTCTTCTCTTTGCTACCTATATTAACGACTTACCACCACATTTAAAGCACTCTACATGTGATCTTTTTGCTGATGACTGTACTGTTTACAATAGTGACTGTGACATCAATAACCTACAGACAACGCTCCAAAATAATATAAACAGTTTGATTAAATGGAGTAATAAAAATGGTATGTTGATAAACACCAACAAAACAAAATCCATGCTATTCACTACAAGACAGAAACTGCAGAATGCAACAAAAACTTCACTACAGCTTTGTGCTGGGACTAAGGCAATAGAAAATGTTCATAAACATAAAACTCTAGGACTCATCATTGATCAGCATTTAACTTGGAATTCTCACTTACATAACTTAACAAACTTGATTGCACAGAAAGTTTACCAACTAGTCAAAATTAAACACTTTATCGACAAAGACACAAGAAAGATATACTACATATCACAAATACAAACACACGTAGATTATTGTTCCACAATCTGGGATGGATGCTCAGTCTCAAACACAAAAAGGCTCCACTCACTTCACAAACGAGCATTAAATCTGATTTGTGACAAACACCCAGTGCAGACTGTAGATCAACACAAACAACTCAAAATTCTACCCATTAAATATAGAATCATTTTTAACAAAGTTACGTTTGTGCACAGAATTCTGTCGCACAGTGCTCCGCCTTACTTGTGGTCACTGTTTACATATAACACTAAACATAGCCAGCGTTTAAAAAACTATCTTTTTCCTAAACCCAGGATTGATCTGTTCAAGGAAAGCCTTGCATACTCTGCAGTAAAGCTATGGAACACTCTCCCCTATCATTTAAAATCCATTAGTAATACTTCATCCTTTAACTCAAACTTGCTTGTAATTACTTGCTTGTAATTATATGCTCCATAGAATAACCAGCACTCTCTCAACCCAAGACTTGCCAGCCATCAAATACTAAAATGACATAGTTCGAAAAGTAACTTGTTAGACAGTGTTAGAAATTATTTTAATGTTTGTTAAAAAAACATACGTTAGAAGATCTGTACTGACAATGTGTTTTTATTTATGCATATATCTGTGTGTGCGCGTGTATGTGTGTGTGAGTGCTATTTTATTAGGTTAATTACTTCTTCACTTTTACTTTGACTGTAATATTTTAATCTTACACTCTTTTGATATGTTTTTTTCCTAATGTAATTAGTATGCTTGTATTAAATCGAGTGTGTGGGAAGAAAGAAAGATGGGAGTGATGAAGAGCAGAGTGTAAGACGAGAGGGTGTTTTTAAAGTCTCACTACACTTTCTATGTAAAAATGAAGAAAATGAAGTCATAAAAAATGTGCTGCACAGTCAATCGCGAAGAAAAATGCAGTGAATGGTTGCCATCTGCTGGAGTAATTTTTTTGCACTCAAAACAGAATGGTGTTATCAACGGAAGAAAGAATTTTTTTGGTTGAACAAGTGTTTCGAAATGGCGGTCGATACACATGGATGGTTGTTCAAAGATTTATAGCAAAATTTCCTGATAAACAACCTATTCATCGCACTACGGTTAGAAATTTGTTGAATAAGTTTCGTGATACGGGAACTGTGGAAGATGCTCCGCGATCTGGTAGGCCTGTTGTGTCTGAAGAAAAATGTCTAGATATCCAAGACAGAATCCTGAAAAGTCCATGCAAGTTCTTAAGGAAAATGTCGCAAAAAGTGAAGGTATAACTGAGCACAGTGCACAAAATTCTTAAACATCGGTTAAATTTTCATCCATACAAGATTTCTGTTGTGTCTGAACTAAAAGTGTGACAGTTAATCCAGGGTCAACTACTCCACGTGGTTTCAGGCATTTTTAGCTGAAGAAGACGAGTCAATTCTCGATTTAACATTCTTCTCTGATGAGGCATGGTTTCATCTATCTGGATACATTAATAGCCAAAATAGTTGTATTTGGAGCAGTGTTAATCCCAATGCATTTCATGAATAGCCGCTACACGATGAGAAAATTGGGGTATGGTGTGCCATCAGTAGAAAACGTTTAATTGGATCAGTTTTCTTCAACAACACTATAAATGCCGATCAAGTTCCGTACTGACATTCTGGAACTTTTTTTTAGAACAGCTTAATGAACGTAAAAGTGAAGAAGCGTGGTTCCAGCAAGATGGTGCAACTGCACACGCAGCTAGATTTTTGGAAGAAATTTTCGCACGAGTCGCATATCTCGTGGAATTTGGCCTGCTCGTTCTCCAGATCTAAATCCATTAGATTATTATCTATGAGGTTTCTTGAAAGGAAATTTTTACAAAAATAATGTACAAACAATTGAGGACCCGAAAGAAGCAATCAGAATTACCATTCAAAAAATAACAACAGACATGCCGCACAAGGTATTTAACAATATGAAGATACGTGTACAGTTATGTCTTGAAGCCCGTGGTGGACATTTCCAACACCTGTTATAATGAATATTTCAGTGGTACATTCCAGCTAACCCAAAACAACGTTGTATCATTTAGTCACTATTGTAACTAATTAAATGACTTTTTTAGCACATTTTGTGATGACGTCATTTACTTCATTTTTCAGTTTTTTTTCTCTTAGAAAGTGTAGTGAGACTTTAAAAACACAATATATATATAAAGGTAGATAAAGGTGTATGGTGCAGTTTTACAAAGTGACGGAGGGAGTGAGTAAGGTGAGAAAAAACGAATAGAAAGTAAGAGAATGTATAAATGAAAAATATACAACATCCGATATTTCGGCGTGAGCCTTTTTCGATGATTACATACACAACGAGACAACAAAAAAAAAACGAAGAACTTATCTGAATGTGGCCTCCCCCAGAAGTAGAAAACAGAGAAATGTGTGTAGTAGAAGGAAGGACCACGCTGACCACAACAAAGGATACCCGATATAGCCAATCGTAAAGAAGAGGTGGAGAGAGAGGAGGAGAACAAGTGGGAGAAAGGGGTGGGGGGAAGGCAATAGAAACATGATAGCCGCTAGAGGAGAAGGTGTGGGGGGGGGGGAGGGGGAGGGAAAAGGAGACGCGGAGAGATAATAAATGAAGAACATAAACATCTGCAGGGAGAAAATGTGAAACTGGTGAATAGGACAAGACCCTATGGACACCAATATGTTGCCAGAGAAGAAAAAAGGGTGGTGGTATTATGTGCAAACGTTGCGGTTTGAAGTACATAGGGGAGACCGGCTTACGCTTAGGAGATCGATTTCGCCAGCATCTTAATGATATTTCTAAGAGGGCCTGGACACCTGTGGTGAAACATTTTTGCCTTAGCAACCACAGGGGAAAACAGGACATTTGTGTTAGTGCGATCCGCTCTTGTTCTGCTGATGTACGATCTCGGAGGGTCCTAGAACAGCGCCTTATTTTCCAGACTGGCTGTCTCCACCCAGCTGGAATTAACAATGTCTTCAACTTTCTGTAAGTTCTTTAGTTTTCCACTCCCTTTTTTTTAAACTCTACTTTCTTTCTCTATGCTACTCCTCTCTACCACCACCCTCTTTTCTACAAGTGATCTAGTACAGTTTTGTACGGTTAGCCTTAAAAAAAATTATAAACAACGAACTTTAGATGCGAGAGAAAGAAAAATGAGCTGGGACTTGAACTACGGACTCTGGTAGAAGGAAGAATCTCCAGCCGCGAGGGGGCGGCGGACAGACATGGTGGCTTTCTTGTTTCCTACGTCTGGGATGAAGGGTGGAATATCAGGCGGGCTTGTGGGCGTAGTTCTTTAACCTGTGAAATGAACGTCGTTCTTTCATATCTCTCTCTCTCTCTCTCACACACACACATAGTGATGAGAAACTAAAGAAAGAATGAATAATAACATGGAAAACAGAAAACATATTATTCTTTCTTTATTTTTTTCATTAACGTTTTCTTCCAATTCTTGTATTAATCGCTGAGCAGTTTCATAGGAAGAAAGAAAGAAAGAAAAGAAAAGAAATAGAAAGAAAGAAAGAAAAAAGAAAGGAATAAATGAAAAAAAAAGAAAGAAACAAGAAAGAAAGAAAAAAAGAAAGTAAGAACGCTGAACGCAGAAGAAGGCTGTAGCGGCTTGAGGTCAGGGTGTGGTAGGTTCTAGCTGAAAGATTTTCTCAGAGCAAACATTCCTTCTTCGCTCAGTCTGGCCGTCATTTATCTACATGACTGACCTCCCTGACCTACTTGGTACTGACAGCTTCTCAGGTGCCAGGGTCCAGCTGTTGGCCTGAAGCGGTGCTGTCAACTTTTTTTTGTCCAAAAAATATTTAGAAGTATCTAGATTTTAAAAACATTTGTCTAAAAAATTATCTTCTTCTTCTTCGTTCGCAAAAATTATCTAAAATGTACTTTATTGTTTAAAATATAAGTGAAAATTATAGGTGATTTTAATGAAAAGTAATATTAACATAGCGTTAATGATAATAATTATTTGATCAAGACACACAGAAGGTGAATATCATCATCATCATGTGTATCTGAGGGACTTAGCTGATGCAAAGTTTGATCTCCTTCAGATTTGTTTGACGTGCAGCCATTATTTTCGTATCTCTTATACTTGGAGGGGAAACTTGAACAGAGCCGTGGCAGTTTCTGTGATTCCCTAAGGTGAATCTGATCAGTAAGTCTAAGGTGAATCTGATCAATAAATCTAAGGTGAATCTGATCAGTAAGTCTAAGGTGAATCTGATCAATAAATCTAAGGTGAATCTGATCAGTAAGTCTAAGGTGAATCTGATCAATAAATCTAAGGTGAATCTGATCAATAAATTTAAGGTGAATCTGATCAATAAATCTAAGGTGAATCTGATCAATAAATCTAAGGTGAATCTGATCAATAAATCTAAGGTGAATCTGATCAATAAATCTAAGGTGAATCTGATCAATAAATTTAAGGTGAATCTGATCAATAAGTCTAAGGTGAATCTGACCAATAAGTCTAAGGTGAATCTGATCAATAAATTTAAGGTGAATCTGATCAATAAATCTAAGGTGAATCTGATCAATAAATTTAAGGTGAATCTGATCAATAAATCTAAGGTGAATCTGATCAATAAATTTAAGGTGAATCTGATCAATAAATCTAAGGTGAATCTGATCAATAAATTTAGGGTGAATCTGATCAATAAATCTAAGGTGAATCTGATCAATAAAAGAGCAAGAAGACGTTCTGGGTTAATTTAATGAATCAGTTTAGATTTGAGCAGGTTTATGGCGCTGAACAACTCTGTGTCAGCATTTGAACGTGCTAGTGTTAGAGCTAAGCTAAAACACACGGACAAAGTTCTTAACATGGGTTACATCCCCTGACATGTCTGTGGGTTACATCCCCTGACATGTCTGCGGGTTACATCCCCTGACATGTCTGTGGGTTACATCCCCTGACATGTCTGCGGGTTACATCCCCTGACATGTCTGTGGGTTACATCCAGTGACATCTGTACTGTTTTACCTTAATTCAGAAGACTTCTGTACCTTGTTTATTTGTCAAGTCAATTATTTTGATTCTTCTTAAATGGTATTTTGCTTTAGTGATTGAGTTTACAGACGCATTTAAATATTTCATTCCTTGACATGTTGAAGAGATGTCCTTCACTGATTGCAGAACATTGTTTATAGAGACACAGATATGTTCTTCAATGTTTCCATGTGTTTATAGAGACACAGATATGTTCTTCAATGTTTCCATGTTCCTATTAAGTACCTGTCTGCCCTGTTTAAATAACACAAGAAAATCTTAACACTGACCTCTTCTTCTTCTCATTTTTTAGTACAATAACTACTTCAATTCGTAACTTTTTATACATTTCTGAATCGGATCAGTAGCCTAAATATTATTTTTTAAAATGTAAATTATGTATTTCTAGAAAGTCCAGTCTTCTTGGAAGACACTCAGAGAAGATGTACAACTGCGATGAGCAAAGAATGGCTTACACATTTCATGAAAATAATGGATGACACCTCCTAATTAAGCTTCACATTCACCCACTTAATGAAGGCAACCATTTCATTGTGCACTATCTGTAAGTGTCCTTATTCTAGGCTGATCTCAGTCAATATATTCCTGCACTGAGAAAGGGTTAATTATAGAAGATTTATTCAAACTTCATTCTTATTTCCATTTTTTTTTTTTTGGTAGACTAATAAAATTATCCAGAATTATCTATATTCAGTTAAAAATTATCTAGATTTATAGCTAACATCTAGATGACTATTTTCATTATCTAGATGAAATTAAAATGATCTAAATCTAGATATAAAATATCTAAATCTAGATATAAAAAGTATAAATTGGCCGAAGTGGAATGAAGATTCCAGCAGATTCTATTTTTAATGAAGTATTTGTCTAATGTTTGCTTCTCTTGGTTTATTTCGTCACTTTATAAATACTATTATGTGCTCTTTTTATCTTAACATCGTACAGTGCACACTGCTGGTACACGCCGTACAGCGCACGCTGCTGGTACACGCCGTACAGCGCACGCTGCTGGTACACGCCGTACAGCGCACGCTGCTGGTACACGCCGTACAGCGCACGCTGCTGGTACACGCCGTACAGCGCACGCTGAGCATACACGCCGCACAGCGCACGCTGAGCATACACGCCGCACAGCACGCGCTGCTGGTACACGCCGTACATTGCACACTACTGGTACACGCCGTACATTGAATGCTGCGCATACACGCCGTACAGCACACGCTGCTGGTACACGTCGTACAGCGCACGCGCTGGTACAGATAAATAAAACATAGAGTAGTTCACCTGCTGGGATCTAATTTCTGATCTGTGAAATATTCTCTTGATAGTAGTGAACAAGTGAGCAAGTTAAGGGACACTACCATGATAAAGTTACATTCTTATATCTGTAAGATTGGGTAGGGGCAGTTCCCCTGAGATTTCACGGTGAGAACCATGTTGTCTTCAGTGTCTGTCTGCCAAAACTTGGTCACTGCTCGACAAACGCGTGATAAATACCGGACCGAAACTTGATCAATACTAGACCAAAATCATGATCAATACTGGACTAAAACTTGATCAATACCGAATCAAAATTTGATCTATACTGGACCAAAACATCATCAATACTGAACCAAAACGTGATCACCACCGAATAAAAACTTGGTACGTACTGAGCATAATTATATTATATATTAACTTATAATTACCTTAATTACTTATAAATTACTTAATTACTTATCATTCATTCATTCATTCATTCATTTATTCATTTGCATGTCCCTTGCGGAACTTTGCCTCCCAAACAGCACTCCTGTAGGCCTCTCCGTTGTGAGCAAGATGGCCTGCTGCTGATGCATCAATAATATAATAAGAAGATAATTTAATTTTTAAATTTTCAAGAGTCTTGAGAACATATGGCTTTCAAAAGTTATAAGCACAAAAACCAAGTTAAGACTATTCAATTCAAATGTAATATCCACCCTTATTTATGCATGCGAAAGCTGGAAAACAACTAAAGAAATAGAAAAGAAATTAGACTCTTATGAAAACAAATGCCTAAGGAAAATACTCTGTATAAAGTGGAATGAACAACGCAGAGATAAGACAGATGAGCAAACAACAACCTGTCTCATGGCTGATTAGAAAAAGAAGATGGACATATGTCGGTCATCTGATGAGAAGAAACAATCAGAAAATCCCCAAACAAGCTATCTAATGGAGCACAACAGGCCGAAGAAAAAGAAGTCGACCACGTGAAACTCTAAAGAGGACATTGTTAAGAGAAGCCAATTCATTGGGCATAACATGCCTTGATGAGATTGAAAAACTGGCCGAAGACAGGGCATCTTGGCGAGCTACCATGCGAGCCCTATGTTAAGTTAAATGGCACGGGAATGATGTAAGTACTGAGCAAATATGTTGCACCTGTTTCCATCTGTGTCAGGAAGTGATTTCTTTCTCTGAGTCTGGAACTGATTTCTCTTTCTCTGAGTCTGGGACTGATTTCTCTTTCTCTGAGTCTGGGACTGATTTCTCTTTCTCTCAGTCTGGGACTGATTTCTCTTTCTCTGAGTCTGGGACTGATTTCTCTTTCTCTCAGTCTGGGACTGATTTCTCTTTCTCTCAGTCTGGGACTGATTTCTCTTTCTCTGAGTCTGGGACTGATTTCTCTTTCTCTGAGTCTGGGACTGATTTCTCTTTCTCTGAGTCTGGGACTGATTTCTCTTTCTCTGAGTCTGGGACTGATTTCTCTTTCTCTCAGTCTGGGACTGATTTCTCTTTCTCTGAGTCTGGGACTGATTTCTCTTTCTCTGAGTCTGGGACTGATTTCTCTTTCTCTGAGTCTGGGACTGATTTCTCTTTCTCTCAGTCTGGGACTGATTTCTCTTTCTCTGAGTCTGGGACTGATTTCTCTTTCTCTGAGTCTGGGACTGATTTCTCTTTCTCTGAGTCTGGGACTGATTTCTCTTTCTCTGAGTCTGGGACTGATTTCTCTTTCTCTGAGTCTGGGACTGATTCCTCTTTCTCTCAGTCTGGGACTGATTTCTCTTTCTCTGAGTCTGGGACTGATTTCTCTTTCTCTCAGTCTGGGACTGATTTCTCTTTCTCTCAGTCTGGGACTGATTTCTCTTTCTCTCAGTCTGGGACTGATTTCTCTTTCTCTGAGTCTGGGACTGATTTCTCTTTCTCTGAGTCTGGGACTGATTTCTCTTTCTCTGAGTCTGGGACTGATTTCTCACTTCTCAGCTTCCGTGTCAAAAACTGAGTTATCAACCTTTGCATCAAGAAATTATTTCTCTACCAGTTGTCAAGAACTGATTTACCAACCTCGGCATCAAAAACTTATTTCTCTACCATTTGTCAAGAACTGATTTATCAACTTCTGCGTCAAGAACTTATTTCTCTACCTGTTGTCAAGAACTGATTTATCAACTTCTGCGTCAAGAACTTATTTCTCTACCTGTTGTCAAGAACTGATTTATCAACCTCTGCATCAAGAACTTATTTCTCTACCTGTTGTCAAGAACTGATTTATCAACTTCTGCATCAAGAACTTATTTCTCAACCTGTTGTCAAGAACCGATTTATCAACTTCTGCATCAAGAACTTATTTCTCAACGTGTTGTCAAGAACCGATTTATCAACTTCTGCGTCAAGAACTAATATCTCTGTGTCTAGAACTGTTCTTATGTACTAAGACAAGATGATAAGCACTGGTCACATGTCATGATAAGATCTGGAATTGACTGGAAAAGTCCAGGATCACAGAAGTAAGAGAAGCCAAAGTTCTTGATGGCCTGCAATAAATGAACAGAGCAGATTCTGTGAACACACGTGTTGTAATAGAGCAGATCTGTGGACACACGTGTTGTAATAGAGCAGATCTGTGGACACACGTGTTGTAATAGAGCAGATCTGTGGACACACGTGTTGTAATAGAGCAGATCCTGTGGACACACGTGTTGTAATAGAGCAGATCTTGTGGACACACGTGTTGTAATAGAGCAGATCTGTGGACACACGTGTTGTAATAGAGCAGATCCTGTGGACACACGTGTTGTAATAGAGCAGATCTGTGGACACACGTGTTGTAATAGAGCAGATCTTGTGGACACACGTGTTGTAATAGAGCAGATCTTGTGGACACACGTGTTGTAATAGAGTAGATCTTGTGGACACACGTGTTGTAATAGAGCAGATCTTGTGGACACACGTGTTGTAATAGAGCAGATCCCGTGGACACACGTGTTGTAATAGAGCAGATCTTGTGGACACACGTGTTGTAATTGAGCAGATCTGTGGACACACGTGTTGTAATAGAGCAGATCCTGTGGACACACGTCTTGTAACGCTAGCTAGTAACGTTGGCTTTTCTATAGTTAGCTTTCCTCCCTTGGAGAAATGATCGGCCAATCAGAGAAGTGCAAGCAGAGCCTAGCGCTGGCGCACCTTAGTCACGAAACACTCAACAGAACGTCGGCGATCATGTGAAGGTCCGCGATCTGGCACAGCTTGACAGCTAAGCTAACACTGTGGTGCCAGTGTGCTTCGTGAAGCTAGTTCTCTCGAAGAAGCAACTTACCAGACTAAATCATGACCATTCACCCGAAGAAGCAACTTACCAGACTAAGTCATGACCATTCACCTGAAGAAGAAGCAACTTACCAGACTAAATCATGACCATTCACTGGAAGAAGCAACTTACCAGACTAAGTCATGACCATTCACCTGAAGAAGAAGCAACTTGCCAGACTAAATCATGACCATTCACTGGAAGAAGCAGCTTGCCAGACTAAATCATGACCATTCGCCGGAAGAAGCAACTTACCAGACTAAATCATGACCATTCACCTGAAGAAGAAGCAACTTACCAGACTAAATCATGACCATTCACCTGAAGAAGAAGCAACTTGCCAGACTAAATCATGACCATTCACCGGAAGAAGAAGCAACTTACCAGACTAAATCATGACCATTCACCTGAAGAAGAAGCAACTTACCAGACTAAATCATGACCATTCACCTGAAGAAGAAGCAACTTACCAGACTAAATCATGACCATTCACCGGAAGAAGCAACTTACCAGACTAAATCATGACCATTCACCGGAAGAAGAAGCAACTTACCAGACTAAATCATGACCATTCACCTGAAGAAGAAGCAACTTACCAGACTAAATCATGACCATTCACCTGAAGAAGAAGCAACTTGCCAGACTAAATCATGACCATTCACCGGAAGAAGAAGCAACTTACCAGACTAAATCATGACCATTCACCTGAAGAAGAAGCAACTTACCAGACTAAATCATGACCATTCACCTGAAGAAGAAGCAACTTACCAGACTAAATCATGACCATTCACCGGAAGAAGCAACTTACCAGACTAAATCATGACCATTCACCGGAAGAAGAAGCAACTTACCAGACTAAATCATGACCATTCACCTGAAGAAGAAGCAACTTACCAGACTAAATCATGACCATTCACCTGAAGAAGAAGCAACTTACCAGACTAAATCATGACCATTCACCTGAAGAAGAAGCAACTTACCAGACTAAATCATGACCATTCACCTGAAGAAGAAGCAACTTGCCAGACTAAATCATGACCATTCACCTGAAGAAGAAGCAACTTACCAGACTAAATCATGACCATTCACCTGAAGAAGAAGCAACTTACCAGACTAAATCATGACCATTCACCGGAAGAAGCAACTTGCCAGACTAAATCGTAACTAGTCAATCCTCAGCTTTTCTGCCCATGACACACCAAATACGTCGGAGAAGACCAATAAATACTGCAGAATGTCTGAGTGTTCTAAAGTTCCTGTCAAGATTTGTCTAGATAAATGAAGATGGACACATCGAGTTACTTAAGTTGTGACATGATGAAAGTCAGGACTAAACTGTCACAGCGACTCCACTCCTGGTGCAAGTCTGTATAAATTGGAAAAAAGTAGGAGCAGCTTTATTACTTAACGATTACAAAGTTGTGACGTTTCGGCGTGACCCTTAATCATATAAAAACATACAGGACGAAGGAATAGAGAGAGGAGATAAAGAATAGATTCACATGAATACTATTTAAAAAATTTAGTAATAAAGTAAACAGTAACGTATCTGAACTTTACCTGTGAGTGAGCTCAGAGTTAAAGTACACAACAACGTATCTGAAATTTACCTGTGAGTGAGCTCAGAGTTAAAGTAAACAGCAACGTATCTGAAATTTACCTGTGAGTCAGCTCAAGGTTAAAGTAAACAGCAACGTATCTGAAATTTACCTGTGAGTGAGCTCAGAGTTAAAGTAAACAGCAACGTATCTGAAATTTACCTGTGAGTGAGCTCAAGGTTAAAGTAAACGGCAACGTATCTGAAATTTACCTGTGAGTGAGCTCAGAGTTAAAGTAAACAGCAACGTATCTGAAATTTACCTGTGAGTGAGCTCAGAGTTAAAGTAAACGTGAATCACAAGAACCTTTTTTCCTGGGGTAATGGCTCTAAATAGTAACCTTTGTTTTTTAGTTTTTAGTAATGCGGAGAATCTGGTTAGTTTAATAATGCGGAGAATCTGGTTAGTTTAGTAATGCGGAGAATCTGGTTAGTTTAGTAATGCAGAGAATCTGGTTAGTTTAGTAACGCGGGGAATCTGGTTAGTTTAATAGTGCGGAGAATCTAGTTCCAAGTTCTTGTCTGTGGCCCTTGTTCTCACCAGCTTGAGATGGTAAGTTTAGAGACTCTCTTGCCATTCTTTGAATGTTCTTCTCACCAGCTTTGGATGGTAAGTTTGGAGACTGTCCACATTGTTGTGGCCCTCGTTCGACTTCATCACTGCAGCAAACACTAGCAGTGCGACCAAGAGCTCGTGTTCAGTTCTGTCAAGATGTTTGTGTTAGTCGTTCCTTAAACAATTTATACTATCTTCTAACAATATCTTAACTCTGTCCACTAGTCTATATCATCTTACTTAATTTTATCCAGCAGTCTAGCTTGTCTTATTTAACTTTTATCCAGCAATCTACGTTGTCCTACTTAATTTTATCCAACAATCAACATTATCTTCTAGTCACATTTTAACGTTGTCAAACAATCTACATTATCTTCTGGCCATATTTTAACTTTGTCCAACAGTCTATATTATCTTTTAGTAATATTTTAACTTTATCCAGTAATCTACATTATCTCCTAGTCATATTTTAACTTTTGTTCAAACAATCTGCATTGTCTTCTAAAATAACTTTATCTAACAAACTGTTCCTGCTCGTCTAACATGGATTGTGTCCAAATGTCTATATAATTATCGCCTTTATCATTTTCTTTTTCTTTTGTCTGGTACACACCAAAAAGACATAGGCGTCGACCCAGCCTCTAAAGAAATGGGCACCAGATAAATCTGGCAAGGTAAAGCGGCCAGGCTTGATCCTGACAGATCTCACTTTCATGTGCCCAAGGTCATGGAAAATACGGCCCTAACACCTTATCCCTAATATGGCGAGGAAACCGGAGTTTTAGCTTTACCTGACGATCTTTTGTGTAAACTTAAGATGTAAGATGTGTAAACTTTGGCTTGAAGGAAGAGAATGAAAGAATGAATGAATGAATAATCTTTATTTTTAAAGGGTAAAGAATTGGGCACGCAGGCTCGTCTTACGTTCTGCCCTTCATCACTACATCTTTCATTCTTCCCATACAAGTATACAAGTTACATTAGAAAAAAAAATATCAAAAGAGTGTAAGATTAAAATATTACAGTAAAAGAGAAGAAGTAATTAACCTAATAAAATAGCTCTCTTACACACATACACGTGCACACACAGACATATATATAATCAAAAACAAATTGTCAGTTCAGATCTTCTAAGATATGTTTTTTTAACAAACATTAAAATAATTTCTAACAATATCTAACAATTTACTTTTCGAACTATGTCATTTTAGTACTTGATGGCTGGCAAGTCATGGGTTGAGAGATTGCTGTTTATTCTATGGAGGCATATAATTACAAGCAAGTAAATAATGAAACAGGTTTGAGTTAAAGGATGAAGTATTACTAATGGATTTTAAATGGTAGGGCAGTGTGTTCCAGAGTGTACTGCAGAGTATGCAAGGCTTTTCTTGTACAGATCAATTTAGGTTTAGGAAGAAGACAGTTTTTTAAACGCTGGCTATGTTTAGTATTATACGTAAACAGTGACCACAAGTAAGGCGGAACATTGTGCGACAGAATTTTCTGAACAAACTTAACTTTGTTAAAAATGAGTCTATATTTGAGGGGTAGAATTTTGAGTTGTTTGTGTTGATCTACAGTCTGTACTGGGTGTTTGTCACAAAACAGATTTAATGCTCGCTTGTAAAGTGAATGGAGTCTTTTTGTGTTTGAGACTGAGCATCCATCCCAGATTGTGGAACAGTAATCTAAGTGTGTTTGTATGTGTGATACGTAGTATATCTTTCTTGTGTCTTTGTCGATAAAGTGTTTAATTTTCACTAGTTGGTAAACTTTCTGTGCAATCAAGTTTGTTACGTTATGTATGTGAGAATTCCAAGTTAAATGCTGATAAATGATGATATAGTAGTAGGTTTAGTGGCAGCATGTGCCAATTAAAATAGAATGACATAGTATGGTATGTGCCAATTAAAATAGAATGTATGGTATGTGCCAATTAAAATAGAATGTATGGTATGTGCCAATTAAAATAGAATGTATGGTATGCACCAATTAAAATAGAATGGTATAGTATAGTATGAGGCAATTAAAATAGAATGATATCGTATGGTATGAGGCAATTAAAATAGAATGTATGGTATGTGCCAATTAAAATAGAATGATATCGTATGGTATGAGGCAATTAAAATAGAATGGTATAGTATGATATGTGCCAATTAAACTAGAATGATATCGTATGGTATGTGCCAATTAAAATAGAACGATATAGTATGGTATAAGTAAAAAAAAAGTAAAGGTAACCCTGTCATGCCTTAGAGGCACATAGAGATATGGTGTTAGTGTCCATATTTTCCTTGACCTATCAGTACACTAGAGGGTGATATGGTCAGTATCACGCCTGGCTGCCTTTCCTTCCCCAACTCCAGAGGAAATCGGGTACCCATTTCTACAGCTGGGTGACTGGGGTGCCGCCGGCCGGATTCGAACCCCCGACCTTCGCCATGAGAGACCAGTGCACTAACCACTTCGCCACTCAGGCACCCATAGTATGGTATGTGCCAATTAAAATAGAATGAAACAGTATGATATACGCCATTTAAAATAGAATGGTACCGTATGATATGTGCCGATTTAAATAGAATGGTGTTGTATGATATGTGCCAATTAAAATAGAATGGTATAGTATGATATGTGCCAATTAGAATAGAATGGTATAGTATGATATGTGCCAATTAAAATAGAATGGTATAGTATGATATGTGCTAATTAAAATAGAATGGTATAGTATGGTATGTGTCAAGTAAAATAAAATGATATAGTATGGTATGTGCCAATTAGAATATAATGGTATATTATGATATGTGCCAGTTAATACAGAATGGTATAGTATGATATGTGCCAATTAAAATAGAATGATATAGCATGGTACGTGCCAATTAAAATAGAATGATATAGTATGGTATGTGCCAATTAAAATGGAATGGTATAGTATGATATGTGCCAGCTAAAATAGAATGGTATAGTATGGTATGTGCCAATTAAAATAGAATGGTATAGTATGATATGTGCCAATTAAAATAGAATGATATAGTATGGTATGTGCCAATTAGAATAGAATGGTATAGTATGATATGTGCCAATTAAAATTGAATGATATAGTATGGTATGTGGCAAGACACGGCACTAATTAAAGTACTTCGCAGTTGTGTAAATCCGCCACCCAGTGATAAACGGAACTACTTTTTACATGTGAGGAATTTTAATGTGTAATTGAGAACGAACTCATCTCAACAGTTTGAGAATGACTAACACTCAAATTGATAATAGCAATTACACATATTTATTATGGGAAAAATGAATGGTGAATAAGTGAGGATGTAGCAATAAATTGAGTAAACAGATGAATAATCCAACTCCTACCCGCCGAGAACTAGTTCGCCATGTAGGGAGGGAGTGGGCAACAATCACTCTCTGCTTGGAAAAACAGGCATTCAACATGATGGAATAAGATCCAACTTACTAACTCACTGAAAATTACATGGATTTTTACATACAACTTCACATCGCCAAAAATATCGGACTTAAAGTCCTCAAAAATCTCAATAGAACTAATTCACATTTCTTCAGTTACAAACTATTTCTAACAACTCGTAGCTGCATAAAAAATTTACACATTGGATCCATGAGGGGAGAAAGTAGTTCACATCTTAGCATCCTATCTGAAACATCCTTCTCAGTCAAACTCTACATAATGAATTTACAATCATAATGAATCTCAAGCTACTAATCAATCTACTCCTTATCATAATAATCGTTCTACGTAAGAGTTGGATCCTTAAATATGAACCACAAATCCTATTCCTAAATCTTCCCGAAGATTCTATCTCGTGGAAGATAAAAATGGTGATTAAAACATTTCTGCCTAAAATTTCAATCCGTGAAAAAATTACCTGTTTATGACCTTGGACAAAAATTAAAAATAACAATCCTATTTTAAGCTTTTCTGTAACTAAATGTAATGAATTAAACAAATATGTCCTAATTAACTTTAGTATATGTAAAAAATTCCGTGCCTGCACATGGCAAGAAATGGCATTCAACATGTCAAACTTGACCTATAGTTGACCTGTACTTAAAAAAAAAAACTAAGGGCGTTAACCACAACGTCAATCTACGAAATAAATTCCTGGTTACCTCCTCCCATAACTTTAAATACACGAACAGAATTCCAGAATTAAGAAATTCCATAAATAAGGAATTCTGTTACAGTGAGTCCTAGAGTTTTATGTTCATGAACATTTTCTATTGCCTTAGTTCCAACACAAAGCTGTAGTGAAGTTTTTGTTGCAGTCTGCAGTTTCTGCCATGTATAGTGATAATGTATGCAGCATATGTTTGCTGAACTGATGCCTGTCATCTTAAGCTAGCTCTGATGTGCCTACTTTGTGTATGTTCTCACTAAATTATTCTTGTCTGCATCGTCAGCTCATCATGAAGCTTGATCTATGCCATCTTAGCTTTCTCTCTTGCTTTTCCGGGAATTATCACGGCGCATGTTGCCCCATGGTTCCTGATCTTGCTCCTAGATCAGCTCCACTGACTCTCTCGTCGGCGCCGAAAGGTAAAACAAACAAACAAAGCAAAGCTTGCAAGCTGATGTTTTGCCACGCGTAGACGAGTCGGATGTGAAGAATCCTGCAAACATCGCACACACCGCTACGGGGAGTTCCCCCCCCCCCCCTCCCGGACATTTTTAGAAAGCCACCGGTAAAACCCGAAACTAGAAGCACGGACCAGCAAAGAAGTGAGAAAGAAAGGAACATTTTCTACCACAAACACCTACTCTACCAGCGGAGAACGGCAAACGGACATACAGTACTTGTTTTTCCTGAGAGTTAGCCGGAGAAAAGAGACGACGATGGCTTCAAGATAAAGTGGACGCCTTCCCGCGGGGAAGGATATTGTCAAATTACCTTCCGGATTGTCTGGTCACTTTTTACTGAGGAGAGGGGGGGGGGGGGAAGTGTTTATCCTGGAGATTCAAACTGGAGTACCCGGCGCCACTGCCACCCTCCTTTCCCCCTGCAACCCGCCAGATCAGTGGTACAGTCCTGTCAGCTTTGCCATAACCTAAGCGCCCCCTCCCAGGGGCGTGGATCTGGCAGGGGCGTGGATCTGGCAGGGGCGTGGAGCAGACTTTGTTAGGGTATGTTTTATATAGATCTGAGTTTTAAACTCGCCATAAAAATTCCAGTAAAAATTTCTAATCTTTATATTCAAATAAAAACAAATTGATTTATTTCCTTAGTGGAAGTTCGGACTTTGTCACACAAACTGAAAAAACATACGTGCTGTGTCATACAAACGGAAAAAAACATATGTGTTGTGTCATACAAACTGAAAAAAAACATATAAGTGTTGTTTTCAGGAGGTACTACTCAACTGTGTTGTGTATGTGTGGGATTATGTGTGTTGTGTATGTTTTTATGTGTATGTGTGGGATTATGTGTGTTGTGTATGTTTTTATGTGTATGTGTGGGATTATGTGTGTTGTGTATGTTTTTATGTGTATGTGTGGGATTATGTGTGTTGTGTATGTTTTTATGTGTATGTGTGGGATTATGTGTGTTGTGTATATTTTTGAGTGTTTGTGCATGTTTTGTGTGTGTGTTTGTTATGTGTGTTGCGTATGTTTTTGTGTATGTATTTGTTATATGTATTTGCGTGTGTGTTTATACGTGTTTGTACGTATTTTATGTATGTTCGCGCTGTGTTTGTGTCTGCTTCTGTTGTGCTGTCTCTACCAGTGTCTTCTACCTGTAGTTGATGTTTGTGTTTCCTTCTATTGTGCTGTCTGTAACAGTTGTAACAGTGTTTACCATGTTGTTTAGATGAGGTCATTTAAGATCGATTTGTTTTGCTGATCACAAATATTAAACACTATTGTAGAGTCACGTATATTTAAGTTCCTTAGATCTGAACTGAATGCACTATTTCCCTTGTATAGTTCACATAGTTCAGCACGTGATTTAGCCTATCCATGTCTGTAATTTTGCAGACAAAATTGTAATCACTCAATGTTATTTTGCACGGAATTCCGAGAGAAAAGTTTCTTGGCTCTAGTAATTTTGAGCAGGTTGCGGAATTTCTCGGAATTTTTTTTTTTAACGAGTTTTGTTAGGGAAAGTTTCTTAAGTCTCAACGATTGGAATGTCGGTGTTGACTTAACAGTCTAAATTTAGTTTTAGAGTTTTAATTGCTTGTTTTAGGAACGAAAGTTCAAGGTTATGTTGTTTACGACTTGTCAACTTCATGGAGTTATGAATCTCGTGTTTTGGTGAAGCTCAGAGCAGTTATTTGTTTTTTGCATCCACGTGAACTGCACGGAGTGAAAGTTCTGGAAGGCTGGTGAAGTAAATGCGGGTTATATAAAAGAACTCGGAGCTTTGAAGCAGAATCACTGCGCCACTGAAGCAGGATTCCCCTTACAAGGAGACTACTGGATTGATTGAATCCTCTTGTGGAGTACAGTTTCAACTTATATAAGTTTCTTCTTGTTGCTGGTGTTCTAACCATCACCTAATTTTCTGTATTATACACTAAGAAAATACAACAAGACACCCAGGCTTTCCACTCCACAAAATTAGTACGAATACAACAACTTGAACATAACTTGGCAGTCTTCCGACCAAAACAAACTGGTCAACAATGAAAATTTCCACAAAGCCGATTTGTTGTAGTTTATCATCAGACAACACACATTTATTACAGAAATTCACAGCAACAAATGCCCGGCGTGAAATATCTACGCCACATGGGCAAGGAAAACCTTACAATGATTTATTCATACCAAAAACCATACTTACAGGCTTACCAAGGACTGCAGCCACACAGAAAAAACAAACTAAACTAATTCTGACAACAAGACTCGCTCTACCCCATTCTCGTTCGCCCAACACGTCCATCCAGTTCAACGATCACACAAAAACTGCCTAACGACCGGCTTTTTTTCACACGGACCTTTTTAACGACTTCTTTGCACACGTACTTTCCTAATGACGTAGTCTACGCAACACAATTATTAGCAATACACAAAAACTCTCTGAACAGAATGGCTATTCTGTTACAGAATATCTCCCCACCCCCTAAAGGTAGATATTTGGCCATCAAATATCTCCAACCAAACAAAAAAAAAATTGCGAACTTGCACAGAAAACTCTCACGAACTGTGAGCGATAACAATGAATTTAAAGCTGAATATGCAGCTACAAAAAAAATTTCATGCACCCACAATTTGTACAAATTAAGTACGTTAAACATTTGTGGTGCAAACATAAATATACATATATTTACAACATTTTTAATACTGAGTTCTGTGAACTACACCATCTATTTCTACTGCCATAGAAATAGGATAGAAGCAAAGGATGAACTCCTTTTTCGAAGAACACTACCCAACTAGTGTCTATTGTGCTTTTCTTTAGAAATCCCTATAGATTTCAAACTATTCAGTAGAAGGAATCGCAGTTAATATGTTGATCACAACACGTTCTATGAACTGCTTCCTGCCATCTAGTTCCAATAGTGGGAACTTTTCCATAAGTGCTTTATGGAGATCTTTCATCGTGAACGTTTCTAAGTCCACGGTATCCATTATCTGCCCTATTGCCACAACGAGCTTACGATCGGAGACGTACAACTGATCAATCTCCGTATCGCAGTCGGCACTAGGTGAAGTCTCTTCAGGGAAATAATCTTCACTGTGAGGACAGTGTTCCTTCTGAGACTGATGGCAGATATCGGCTCTCTTCCGTTTCTTCCGCCTATGCCGAGGTCGCAAGTCATCCACCGACATAGGAACTGCTGAGGCGGAAGCATCCACCTCCATATAGTGGTCTGAGGGAGGAGCTCTAGGGACCACTCTCTGCTGGGTTTCCTTCAGGTACCACGGTGGGAGCCTGGGAACAAAACGAGGAGGCGGCGGAAGAGAAAATCTCTGTCTAATGGGACGCGGCAAGTAAGATCTATAACGATCTTGCTGATACTGTCTCTGAAAGGTCCCACCAGGCAACGATACATTAATGGCGGCGTCCTGAACCATAGGACACAATGTATTAGTCGCCCTCTCTACTCTCTCTTTCTGCTGACAGGGACACGGCAAGTCAGTCTGCACAGAGCAATCTACTACAAGCGGGGGCTCTGCCTGTGAATAGGCCTCCACAACGCTCACTGACTTTACGACATATGTCTCAGATCCTTGTGACTGAGGGACGTCCCCATCAAGAACGTGAACTGGTACTGGTAGAGAAGTGGCACGATCGAAACTTGCCAACGTTGTCTCCCGCGCACCTGGATGAAAGAACATCTGAAGGTCCAGGGTGCGGAGGTTAGCAAACCACCTCTGCAACTTGACGTCTGACATCTCCTGTTTGCTGATAAATGCGTCCACCAAGGGTCTATGGCCAGTCTTCACAGCGAAATGTCTATTCGCCAGAAAATATCTCAACTTCTGCGTGGCGTAATGGACAGCATACGCTTCTCTCTCGAAAGTAGACCACTTAGTCTGCGAGCGCGACAGCTTCTGCGAAAGAAAATATAAGGGCTCTTCAACTGAGAGTCCATCAGAAGAGGAAGCTGTCTGCACCAAACAGGCTCCAACCGCAACATTGGAAGCATCTGTATACAATGTAAGTGGCTTATGCAAGTCAGGATGCGAGAGAAGCGGTACTTTCGCAAGGCGATCCTTCAAAGACTCGAACGCCATTTGACAGACTGGAGACCATTTGAACCTATGACCCTTCTTGGTGAGGTCCACTATGGGAGCCACAATCTCCGAAAAGTGGGGAATGAAACGTCGATAGTAACTGCACGTCCCCAAAAAAGAGCGCACCTCCTTCACATTCAAAGGAGACGGCATGTCGGCAATGGCTCTGACCTTCTCAGGATCAGGAGATATGCCTGACTGGCTGATGACATACCCGAGATACTTTGTCTCAGAGGCCGCAAAGTGACATTTGGATGGTTTGAGCTTGACCTGGTGCTCGCGCAATCGGTCGAATACCGCCTGAAGATCGCGAACATGGTCTTCGATCGTTCCATCAGTGAACACCAGTATATCGTCAATATAGGCTTGTGCAAACTTGCCTAAGCCCTGTAATACTGTGTCCATGAGTGCGACAAAGGTAGATGGTGCCCCTTTTAAACCAAAGCTCATGTAATTAAAACAGAAAGAACCAAGATGACAGCTAAAAGCTGACTTCTGCTGAGCGTCCTTGGACAAGGGAATACACCAAAAGCCACAACGAGCATCCAAAGTGCTGAAAAATTTGGCTTTTCCGATCGTGCTCAGGATGTCCTCAATGCGTGGCAATGGATATGACAATGAACGGGTCACCGCATTGAGTGCACGGTAGTCGCAGCAGAAACGATGGGTACCATCTTTCTTAGTCACCAAGACAACTGGTGATGACCACTCTGAGATCGTGCGAGAAATTATTCCGTCACGCAACATATTCTCGACGGCCCTCTCTATCACCTCTCTACTCGCCAACGGAGTGCGGTAGGGTTTCCTGGAGATTGGCGGATGATCGCCTGTATCAATCTCCATCTGCACTGTCGAGGTATGCGATATCTCGGAATCAGTCAAGGCAAAGACATCCTTGTTCTGTGTCAACAACCTGGATATTATGTCCTTGTGCACTTCAGGGCACTGAACCTGTCGAACGATAGTCTCAGAACGACTGTCAGGTGTTGTCTCCTCAGTACCAGAAGCCTGCTGGATAGAGTCAACTGACTCAGTGAATGGTGTCAATTTTCCTAAAACACATCCACGTCTGAGCTCGATGTGTTTACTAGAATGATTAATTACTGTCAACACGGGATAGCGATTAGTGTGGAGCTCACATACTGAGTCTACCAACTCTATCTCCGGCTGGGACAGTAAGAATGGTGTCTCAAGACCCTGAACCATATAAGAATTGCCAGATGGAAAATATGGTTGGGCTTTCAGTTTAAGAGGAATAAGATTGACGGAACGTGGAGAAAGAAGAGAAGAACGCTGGACACGAAGAATAGAAGCAATGTGTGCATCTAATTCTAAAGGAATCATCTTGTTATGTATGTTTAGTGTATTAGAATTGTAATCGATGACAGCACCAGAACGAGACAAAAAATCACGCCCCAGAATGGCGGAACGGTTCATGTTGCGAACCACATAAAAGCAATGAGAAACAGTGACACCAGCAATAGAAATAGGTAGGTAAACTCTGCCAAGTACTCTCATGGAAGCTGCAGTAACAGTCTGCAGAGTAATTCTAGCGGGCAAGAGCTTAGGAGCAGAACGTAAGGATCTGTATACAGAATCCTTGATAAGACAGACACTAGCTCCTGTGTCTAACAATGCTCGAATTCGAAAAGTATCAACAGAAACAAGGACAGAAGTAGGAGTCGGGGGATTCGCAGCCACCGAGCGTAGTGGTGTCGCATGCGAAAATGAGACAGAGTGTTTGGCAGATCTAGATGGTGTAAAGATACGGTCGGACACATGGGAGCTATTCATGCGCCGACTTGTCAGTTTAAATGTACACGATCCTTCCTTTCACTCTGCTTACAAAATCGGGCTATGTGACCTCTCCTTCCACAGTTATAACAAGATCTAGTTTCTTGTGGTAGTGTACTCGCAGGTTTAGCCTTCCTGGTATTCGATCTCTGGTGGTCTATCCTACCCGCTTCGAAGTGTGAAGACGTCCGTCGAGAGTTCTCCTGATGAGAGACTAACTGTACTCTCTGCGAATCCACACAAGGAGACTCTCTGTGTATCGTCACCTCACCGGACGGTCGAGAACCTGCAATGAAAGCTTGTCGGGAACTACAACTAAGATTCACCGACTTCATGAGGTCATTTTCTTGTAAGGCTAAGTCCACCGCCTGTGAAAACAGAACAGGTTTATCTCTTAATAATTTTGATTTCAATGCGCGAGAAAGTAGTGCATCTACAAACGACTGCACCATTTGCCTCTGCGCCAGCGGAGTTACCCATTCCGCCTCAGAGTAAGCAACTCTGGCTGCCTCACTGATGCGATCAGCCAGCGCTTGAATGGGCTCTCCAGGAGACTGTCGAGTAGAGGCTAGCGTATGCCAGGCCTCCTGAGGAGTCTGCAGCACCCCATATCGTGCTAATAAAACAGATACGAACTCCTCCCATGTCTCTTGAATCTGGAGTCGCTGTTTGACGAACTCTGCCAGGGAACCTGTGGTGCGTAAATACACCAAGTTCTTCTTACTGGGCACATCAGCATTCCGCATGTCCATAATCTTATTAATCTCATCCAGCCATGGTTTCAGTTTTGCTGGGTCCCCGTCGAACTTTGCTACAGCTGACATGACGTGGGAAAACCTCAAGTCATTGCTGACTTGGGACAGGGTATCTTGTAATAACCCCAGCAAATCTGACGTGGATGGAGCTGAAGCCATTGTGCGTCTATCCGTAGTGCACTCTACTTATTGTTAGTATATATCACTGGAATCAATACAATGCCACCATATACAGTAATGTCAACAATTATTCAAAACAATGGCATATCAATTATTCATTATAATGCACTAATGCCATCCAACTATTAAACATAGAAAAGAAATTCAATTAAATACCATACCACGCACTAACTAACTAACTAACTACAATGAAGTCCTAAGTTAAATGAAAAGCCACAAGAAGTCTATGTACTGTTCCGAATATCACCACTAAAATCAATGTTCAATAAAGTCCCGCTAATAACACTGAATAAGAATGTCCTACAATGTCTATTCCAAATATAAGTGAATCTACAATGTCTGAAATCCTACACCACACATAAAGAGCACAATCCAAACTGTCCATGTATCAATGTCCACTCCTGTCTATCTGCCGAAATTGTGGAAAACCGTTAATTTTGTCAACATGTTACCTCCCCGGACCGGATGGAGCTGGTTGAGAAGTAAATGTCGCTTGGAACAAACCGCTCTGATTTCTCACCGGATAGTAGTTCAGGTTCAGTCTCACTGGACTTGATTGCAGGCACAGGTAGGCTTCAGTAGCTGCACTGCCCAGGACCCAGGACTAGATGTGACACAAACTTTTGGGTAGGCTGGACATCATCGCCGCTTTGAATAACTTCTACGATAACTGTCTCTGACACTAACAAAAATACTATTCCCTAACCAAAACTTGAAAACCACTGACGAAACATACTAGCAACACACAACTGTGGGCTAGAAAAAACGTGCATGAACTGTTAAACATGTAAACAAACACACTGGACGTGACAAGTGGCCTGATACGGCACCACTGAAGCAGAATCACTGCGCCACTGAAGCAGGATTCCCCTTACAAGGAGACTACTGGATTGATTGAATCCTCTTGTGGAGTACAGTTTCAACTTATATAAGTTTCTTCTTGTTGCTGGTGTTCTAACCATCACCTAATTTTCTGTATTATACACTAAGAAAATACAACAAGACACCCAGGCTTTCCACTCCACAAAATTAGTACGAATACAACAACTTGAACATAACTTGGCAGTCTTCCGACCAAAACAAACTGGTCAACAATGAAAATTTCCACAAAGCCGATTTGTTGTAGTTTATCATCAGACAACACACATTTATTACAGAAATTCACAGCAACAAATGCCCGGCGTGAAATATCTACGCCACATGGGCAAGGAAAACCTTACAATGATTTATTCATACCAAAAACCATACTTACAGGCTTACCAAGGACTGCAGCCACACAGAAAAAACAAACTAAACTAATTCTGACAACAAGACTCGCTCTACCCCATTCTCGTTCGCCCAACACGTCCATCCAGTTCAACGATCACACAAAAACTGCCTAACGACCGGCTTTTTTTCACACGGACCTTTTTAACGACTTCTTTGCACACGTACTTTCCTAATGACGTAGTCTACGCAACACAATTATTAGCAATACACAAAAACTCTCTGAACAGAATGGCTATTCTGTTACAGCTTATTTTGGGAGGATGATGATGATTGTATTCGGAGTATGAGTATCGTGTGATAGAGGCAAGTCAGTAGTAGTTTTGTAGTGAATTCAGTCATGTCCTAGCTGAGTGTAGTAGCGCTTGTGTTGTCCTTTTTAGGACAAGGTTTTATTTGTAACAGTATGATAGGAATTATGTTGTAGTGTCCTTGCTAGGACCAGAGCTTAGTGTTTGTGTTTTCTTATTCTGGAAGATGAAGTGTTATTCTGGAAGTTGTTATTCATTGCAGACATTAGTAAGTACTGGGTTTTTGCATCTGCTTGCTGGTAGAATGTTTCTTCCTTATAGCACAGACTGCATGCGCGGGAAGTTTTTCATGTTTCACTTTTTTTTTGTCATTTCTGTATAACAGCAGTTTTTCCTACCATCGTCATATCTACCATCTTCATATCTACCATCGTCATATCTACCATCATCCACATCTTCCGCATCAATAGATATGTTGTCCATTGAATGTGAACTACACTCTTGACTGTTTCTACGTTTGAGTTACTGTTGCGTTGTAAGCTTGAATTATGGAGTCCAGATGTTCTGCTGTTGTCCACTGGAAGAAGGAGCGTGCTTGGGTGCATTGTTCTCTGAGTGTATCACAGAACACAAATCCTAGTCTCTCAGATCAATCTGTTTAATCTGAGAGAGAGAGAGAGAGAGAGAGAGAGAGAGAGAGTGTGTGTGTGTGTGTGAGAGAGAGAGAGACTAACTTTTATTCATAGTTGTTTTCCTGGACCATTAAACACGGCAGATACATTTTTTCTAGTGCCATATTGGCAAGTTAGTATTCAGCAAATCACACAGAACAGAAGACTATTTTACTTGTGCTGTGATCAGCTCTTTCTGTCGCGGCATGCGCCTTTAGCTGGTGCCTTGCTTTCACAGTCGGCACTATCTCAGCTGTTGGCACTGTCACGGCATACTTCTTTTGTTGGAGCTTCCGTGCACGGCATTTGTTATTCTAACAACATATGTTTAAACTAGTTCTGTTAGTGCACTGAGCATTAAGCTGCTGTTCTGGCAGTTATTTACTTCTGTTTTACACTTTACCGTCACACTTATAGTAATTCTTGGATTCAGCGTATGTTACCTACTATTTGTATTGTGGCTGTGTGTTGGCTACTGGTAGTTGAAAGTTACCTACAGATTGTGATGCAGTATTGCTTTAGAGTAACGACTGGTTAGAATAGTTTTTTGTGCTTGCTATAGTTAGGAGTTTGTTAGGAAAGTTAGTTGGTTAGGAAGGAAGACTCGTCGGTTAGATAACTAGCGTTCTATATTCGGTTGACATCCGTTCGGCAAGGTTGCCCGACATCGTTTGTTGGAGTCAAAAAGTAGTTTAGACAGTTTAGAAGTTGAGTTTATTGGCGTCTTTTGTCCTTCGAATTGTCGTCAGGGGCGTGTTGACTAGTCTGTGGAGCGTCTACTCAAGGCAGCGTCGATGTCCAGCTTGCCAAAAAGTTTGGGGCACCTCTACCTCCTGGGCCCTAGGCAGTGTTAGTACTGAAGCTTACCTGTACCTGCAGACCTCACCTGTGAGACTGACCCTGGACCTGTGTGCTGCGAGGATCCAGAGGAGCTTGTACACCGTACCTTGTCATCTCTGGGAGCTTGTACGCCGTACCTTGTCATCTGTAGGCTGACATGAGAGATAACGAGTTGTCATAGTAACTGTGTCGCAGCATTTCAGCGGTTAGTTCAGGCTTGCAGCAGCAGTGGGAGGATGAACTTTGTACAGACACTGCAAACTGAGGAACATTGTTAGTTCATCTGAGTGACTTAAGTCCATCAGTCTAATAGTTCATCTGAGTGACTTAAGTTCGTCAGTCTAATAGTTCATCTGAGTGACTTAAGTTCGTCAGTCTAATAGTTCATCTGAGTGACTTAAGTTCGTCAGTCTAATAGTTCATCTGAGTGACTTAAGTTCGTCAGTCTACTAGTTCATCTGAGTGACATAAATTCGCCAGTCTACTATATAGCAGTGAACATTTTTTGTTTGGAGACAGTGGTCGAGTGTTCTCCGTGCTTTGCGGTGGATTGTGGGCATTTTTCTGTGTGAATGTTGAGACATTCGGGATATTAACATTCAAAGTTGCAGATTCTCGTATCCTTTTTTTCAGGATTATATAATTCTAGTTTTGTTAGCTCATATCTCATTGAATCCCTTTTAGGATTACTTAACTGTGTGGTAGTTTAGCTATATTCATCAAGCTTAATTCTTTCCAGACTAAATGTTTACGAAGAATTAGAAAAATATTTTGGCCAAACACCATAAGAAATAACATCTTATTGGCAGAAATGCAGATGAAGCCACTGACAACAATTATTGAGGAAAGACGCTGGCGATGGTTGGGACATGTGCTCCGAATGACTGACAACTCACTACCAAAAATAGCACTAAGATGGACACCACAGGGGAACAGAAGTAAGGGTAGACCAAAAGAGACATGGAGAAGAACAACAGAAAGGATGTTGAGCAATAGAGGGCTCACCTGGGCAAGAGCGGAAAAAAGGTAAAGGACAGGCATTTGTAGAAAACCCTTGCGGAAGCCCCATGTGCCCTGGGAACTTAAGGTTCAGAGAGAGAGAGAGAGAGAGAAAGAGAGAGAGAAAGAGAGAGAGAGAGTTTAGCTATATTATTGATATTGCATTGACTGTACTACAGTTTGTGTTGATATTATTATATTACGGTAGAGAGATACATTTTGCATTGTAAGAAGTAGTAGTAGTTCTAAGTGAGGTCGCAGGATGGCTTCAGCTCCATCCACGTGGGATTTGCTGGGACTATTACAGAGTTCCCTGGCCCAAGTCAGCAATGACCTGAATCTCGGCCAGGTTATGTCAGCTGTAGAAAGGTAGGACTGGAACCCAGCAAAGTTAAAACAGAGGCTGGAGGAGCTTAACAAGCTCATGGAGGTGAGAGAGGCTGGAGGAGCTTAACAAGCTCATGGAGGTGAGAGAGGCTGGATGAGCTTAACAAGCTCATGGAGGTGAGAGAGGCTGGAGGAGCTTAACAAGCTCATGGAGGTGAGAGAAGCTGGAGGAGCTTAACAAGCTCATGGAGGTGAGAGAAGCTGGAGGAGCTTAACAAGCTCCTGGAGGTCAAAACTGCTGATCTGCCAACAAGAAAGAAAAGTGATGTACCTGCGCACCGCTGGTTCCCTGGCGGAGTTTGTTAGGCAGCGCCTCCATCTTCAGGAATCCTGAGAGGAGTTTGTGGCGGTTGTGCTAGCACGCTACGGTGTGTTATAGACCCCCCAAGAGGCCGGACTTACGCTAGCCTCAATCCGTCAGACTCCCGGAGAGTCAGTACAAGCACTGGCAGATCGCATCAGCGAGGTAGCCAGAGTTGCCTACTCTGTAGCGGAATTGGTATCTCCGCTGGCTCAGAGGCAACTGGTGCAGACTTTCACAGATGCACTACTCCCAAGAAGTCTTAAAACAAAACTGTTAAGAGATAAACCTCCTACTTTAGTTCAAGCAGTTGATATTGCTTTGTCACTGTAGCTCTTACATCTCTCATAGATGAGTACATGGTTGCTTGGTCACTGTAGCTCTTACATCTCTCATAGATGAGTACACGGTTGCTTGGTCACTGTAGCTCTTACATCTCTCATAGATGAATACACGGTTGCTTGGTCACTGTAGCTCTTACATCTCTCATAGATGAGTACAGTGTTGGTTGGTCACTGTAGCTCTTACATCTCTCATAGATGAGTACACGGTTGCTTGGTCACTGTAGCTCTTACATCTCTCATAGATGAGTACAAGGTTGCTTGCTCACTGTAGTCTTAATCTCTGGTGAGATGAGTATAATATCTGCGATGAGTAAGGAGAATATAAGAAATGCTGAAAACTTTCATCTTTCTTCAGCTGTCTTCAGCCTCACTTGTTTCGTGCAAGTATAGTCACTTTCTTAGGTTCATGTACAGAAACTGATATATGGAGGAATCAGAGCTGCTGTCAAAGAGCCATCTGTCTTCTCTCAGACACCTGTCAGAGCCACGTTCTCTGTAATGTCTTTAGCAGAACCTGTCTCGGTAGAGCAGCACCCGCAAGATAGCTGCATATTTTCTCACAGCGCGGACCAAGACGGAGACGGAAGCCAACGTATAAAGTTCAGTACAAGCAAGCCAAGGTCAAGTTCACCAAAGAGACAAACATTTTTCTCAGCAGAACTAAGAATTTTGAGAACTAAAGTTCTGTGTCTGGACATATGAGATATCTGCTTACTGAGCTCAGTCATACAAGAAGTTTCTGTCTAGTGTAAGAACTTAGGAACTCAATCTGTTCGTGTCGTGTCCTGACATTTGAGACACACGACCTTGCACTGACATCAGTATTTAGAAACATTTTTTCATCTGTTGAAAACTAAATCTCAGAAACGTCTAATCTACACGCCCGTTTGTACATACCGTTAATTTGTGTACATACTCGCTTGTACACACCGCATTTCCCGCCATATAAAACTCCAGCACAAGTGTCTTATAGCTAGATGCTTTTGGGTAGAGCTTGTGGTGCTGGAGCTACTTGGTGAAGCTGATGTGAGGATTTGTTCCCCCAATTCCTTGCCAGATTACGTGAAGGGACACACATCAATGCTAATGATCATGTTCTGTGACGTCATGACTCCTGAGTCGGTGGTTCATGAGTCGGTGGTTCATGAGTCGGTGGTTCATGAGTCGGTGGTTCATGAGTCGGTGGTTCATGAGTCGGTGGTTCATGAGTCGGTGGTTCATGAGTCAGTGGTTCATGAGTCGGTGGTTCATGAGTCAGTGGTTCATGAGTCAGTGGTTCATGAGTCTCGCCAACAGGGAAATATTTGTAATTATAACACTGGGACAGCTGTATTTTCTCTGGATAGAGGCTGAGGCTCTGACAGGTGTTTTCTGCTCTTGATAGAAGCTGAGGCTCTGACAGGTTTTTTTGTTTTTTTTTTTGCTCTTGATAGAAGCTGAGGCTCTGACAGGTTTTTTTTTTCTCTTGATAGAAACTGAGGCTCTGACAGGTGTTTTTTGCTCTTGATAGAAGCTGAGGCTCTGACAGGTGTTTTTTGCTCTTGATAGAAGCTGAGGCTCTGACAGGTGTTTTTTTTTTTTTTGCTCTTGATAGAAGCTTAGGCTCTGACAGGTTTTTTTTTTTTTTGCTCTTGATAGAAGCTGAGGCTCTGACAGGTTTTTTTTTTTTTTTGCTCTTGATAGAAGCTGAGCCTCTGACCGGTTTTTCTGCTCTTGATAGAAGCTTAGGCTCTGACAGGTTTCTTTGCTCTGGTTAGAGGCTAAGACTCTACATGTGTTTTTAGCTCTAGATAGAGGCTAAGACTAGACAGGTGTTTTTAGCTCTAGATAGAGGCTAAGACTAGACAGGTGTTTTTAGTTCTAGATAGAGGCTAAGACTAGACAGGTGTTTTTAGCTCTAGATAGAGGCTAAGACTGGACATGTGTTTTTAGCTCTAGATAGAGGCTAAGACTGGACAGGTGATTTTAGCTCTAGATAGAGGCTAAGACTGAACAGGTGTTTTTAACTCTAGATATAGGCTAAGATAGGACAGGTGTTTTTAGCTCTAGATAGAGGATGAGATTGGACAGGGTTTTAAGCTATGGATAGAGGCTAAGGTTAGACTTGGATTTTAGCTCTGGATAGAGGCTAAGACTGGAGTGGTGCTTTTAGCTCTGGATAGAGAATGAGATTGGACAGAGTTTTTACCTTTGCATAAAGACTAAGATTGGACTCGGATTTTAGCTTTGGATAGAGGCTAAGAATGGACAGGTGCTTTTAGCTCTGGATAGAGGCTAAGACTGAACTGCAGTTTTTAGCTCTGGATAGAGGCTAAGACTAGACAGGTGTTTTTAGCTCTTGATAGAGGCTAAGACTGGACATGTGTTTTAGCTCTAGATAGAGGCTAAGACTGGACATGTGTTTTTAGCTCTAGATAGAGGCTAAGACTGGACATGTGTTTTTAGCTCTAGATAGAGGCTAAGACTGGACAGGTGTTTTAGCTCTAGATAGAGGCTAAGACTAGACAGGTGTTTTAGCTCTAGATAGAGGCTAAGACTAGACAGGTGTTTTTAGCTCTAGATAGAGGCTAAGACTAGACAGGTGTTTTTAGCTCTAGATAGAGGCTAAGACTAGACAGGTGTTTTTAGCTCTAGATAGAGGCTAAGACTAGACAGGTGTTTTTAGCTCTAGATAGAGGCTAAGACTAGACAGGTGTTTTTAGTTCTAGATAGAGGCTAAGACTAGACAGGTGTTTTTAGCTCTAGATAGAGGCTAAGACTAGACAGGTGTTTTAGCTCTAGATAGAGGCTAAGACTAGACAGGTGTTTTTAGCTCTAGATAGAGGCTAAGACTAGACAGGTGTTTTTAGCTCTAGATAGAGGCTAAGACTAGACAGGTGTTTTTAGCTCTAGATAGAGGCTAAGACTAGACAGGTGTTTTTAGCTCTAGATAGAGGCTAAGACTAGACAGGTGTTTTTAGTTCTAGATAGAGGCTAAGACTAGACAGGTGTTTTTAGCTCTAGATAGAGGCTAAGACTAGACAGGTGTTTTAGCTCTAGATAGAGGCTAAGACTGGACATGTGTTTTAGCTCTAGATAGAGGCTAAAACTGGACATGTGTTTTTAGCTCTAGATAGAGGCTAAGACTGGACATGTGTTTTTAGCTCTAGATAGAGGCTAAGACTGGACAGGTGTTTTAGCTCTAGATAGAGGCTAAGACTGGACAGGTGTTTTAGCTCTAGATAGAGGCTAAGACTGGAGAGGTGTTTTTATCTCTAGATAGAGGCTAAGACTGGAGAGGTGTTTTAGCTCTAGATAGAGGCTAAGAATGGGCAGGTGTTTTAGCTCTAGATAGAGGCTAAGAATGGGCAGGTGTTTTAGCTCTAGATAGAGGCTAAGACTAGACAGGTGTTTTAGCTCTAGATAGAGGCTAAGACTAGACAGGTGTTTTAGCTCTAGATAGAGGCTAAGACTAGACAGGTGTTTTTAGGTCTGGATGTAGGCTGAGACTCTGACAGAAGCTGGTAGTGTCAACGTGGGTGAGAAATGTCCTGGAGCTGGCTTCCGGCCTGGGCGGTGTGACTGAACTCAGCGATATTTATCTGACACTTCTAACATGTCAAACCACTCACTCATGCAGACAACTCACGCACATCCGCTTAAGACCTTTTATTAAGGGCAATATTTTGGAAGTCTCGGTTCTGCAAATAAGAAACACTACACTTCCCCCAACAAAGAAGAAACATCACACTTCCCCTAACAAACAAGACACACCACATTTCCTCCACCAAACAAGACACATCACACTTCCTCCACCAAACAAGGCGTGTTACACTTCCTCCACCAAACAAGGCACGCCACACTTACCCCAACAAACAAGGCGTGCCACATATCCTATACAAAACAAGGCGTGCCACACTTCCTCCACCAAATAAGACACGCCACACTTCCTCCACCAAACAAGGCATGCCACACTTAATCCAGCAAACAAGACACGCCACACTTCCTCCACCAAACAATGCGTTCCACACTTCCTCCACAAAACAAGGTGTGTCACACTTCCTCCACCAAACAAGACACACCACACTTCCTCCACCAAACAAGACACGCCACACTTCCTCCACCAACGAAGGCGTGCCACACTTCCTCCACCAAACAAGGCGTGCCACACTTATCCCACCAAACAAGACACGCCACACTTCCTCCACTAAATAAGACACGCCACACTTCCTACACCAAACAAGACGTACCACACTTAACCCAACAAACAAGACACGCCACATTTCCTCAACCAAACAAGGCGTGCCACACTTCCTCCACCAAACAAGACGTACCACACTTAACCCAACAAACAAGACACGCCGCACTTCCTCCACCAAACAAGACACGCCACACGTCCTCAACCTAACAAAGCGTGCCACACTTTCTCCACCAAACAAGGCGTGCCACACTTCCTCCACCAAACAAGACACGTCACACTTCCTCCACAAAACAAGGCGTGCCACACTTCCTCCACCAAACAAGGCGTGCCACACTTACCCCAACAAACAAGGCACGCCACACAGACTCCACCAAACAAGGCGAGACACACTTCCGCCACCAAATAAGACACGTCACACTTCCTCCATCAAACAAGGCGTGCCACACTTCCTCCACCAAACAAGATACGCCACACTTAACCCAACAAACAAGACACGCCACACTTCCTCCACCAAACAAGACAAGTGACACTTCCTCAGCCAAACAAGGCGTGCAACACTTACTCCAACAAACAAAACACATCACACTTTCCTCGAACAAACAAAACACATCACACTTTCCTAAAAAAAAAACATCACACTTTCCTCGAACAAACAAAACACATCCCATTTCCCCAAACGAACAAAACACATCACACTTTCCTCGAACAAACAAAATACATCACACTTTCCTCGAACAAACAAAATACATCACACTTTCCTCAAACAAACAAAATACATCACACTTTCCTCGAACAAACAAAATACATCACACTTTCCTCGAACAAACAAAATGCATCACACTTTCCTCGAACAAACAAAATACATCACACTTTCCTTGAACAAACAAAATACATCACACTTTCCTCGAACAAACAAAATATATCACACTTTCCTCGAACAAACAAAATACGTAACACTTTCCTCGAACAAACAAAATACATCACACTTTCTTTGAACAAAGAAAATACATCACACTTTCCTCGAACAAACAAAACACATCACACTTCCCTCAGCGAAAAGACACGCCTCACTTCCTCCAACAAATAAGAAATCCTAACTTCCCCTAACAAACAAGATACATCATACTTTTCCCAACAAACAAGACACGCTGTATTTCCCACAACAAACAAGACACGCCGTATTTCCCACAAAAAACAAGACACGCTGTATTTCCCACAACAAACAAGACACGCTGTATTTCCCACAAAAAACAAGACACGCTGTATTTCCCCCCAAAAATAAGACATCCCACATTCCCCCCCCCCCCCAAATAAAACAATTCATACTTCCCACAAACAAACAAGACAGATCACATTTCCCCCAACAAACAAGACACTCCACACTTCCCCTAAGAAACAATACACTCCACACTTCTCCAAACAAACAATACACTCCACACTTCCTCCAACAAACAATACACTCCACACTTCCTCCAACAAACAATACACTCCACACTTCCTGCAATAAACAATACACTCCACACTTCCTGCAACAAACAATACACTCCACACTTCCTCCAACAAACAATACACTCCACACTTCCTCCAACAAACAATACACTCCACATTTCCTCCAACAAACAATACACTCCACACTTCCTGCAACAAACAATACACTCCACACTTCCTCCAACAAACAATACAGGCCACACTTCCTCCAACAAACATTACACTCCACACTTCCTCCAACAAACAATACACTCCACACTTCCTCCAACAAACAATACACTCCACACCTCCTCCAAGAAACAATACACATCACACTTCCTCCAACAAACAATACACTCCACACCTCCTCCAACAAACAATACACATCACAATTCCCCTAATAAACAAGATATAATTCCCCGAATAAAAAAAGATACATCACACTTCCCCTAGCAAACAATACACACCACACTTCCCCTAAAAAAAAAAAGAAACATCACAGCTCCACCGCGAAAACAAGACACATCACACTTCCCCTAACAAACAATTCACATCACACTTCCACTAACAGACAAGAAAAGTCGCACTTTCCACAAAAAACAAGATACACCACATTTCCACCATCAAACAATACACGTCACTCTACTCCTAACAAAGAAGAATATCCACACTTCCTGCAATAAACAATACACTCCACACTTCCTGCAACAAACAATACACTCCACACTTCCTCCAACAAACAATACACTCCACACTTCCTCCAACAAACAATACACTCCACATTTCCTCCAACAAACAATACACTCCACACTTCCTGCAACAAACAATACACTCCACACTTCCTCCAACAAACAATACAGGCCACACTTCCTCCAACAAACATTACACTCCACACTTCCTCCAACAAACAATACACTCCACACTTCCTCCAACAAACAATACACTCCACACCTCCTCCAAGAAACAATACACATCACACTTCCTCCAACAAACAATACACTCCACACCTCCTCCAACAAACAATACACATCACAATTCCCCTAATAAACAAGATATAATTCCCCGAATAAAAAAAGATACATCACACTTCCCCTAGCAAACAATACACACCACACTTCCCCTAAAAAAAAAAAAGAAACATCACAGCTCCACCGCGAAAACAAGACACATCACACTTCCCCTAACAAACAATTCACATCACACTTCCACTAACAGACAAGAAAAGTCGCACTTTCCACAAAAAACAAGATACACCACATTTCCACCATCAAACAATACACGTCACTCTACTCCTAACAAAGAAGAATATTCACACTGCCTCCAACAAACAGGACACACCAAACTTCCCCCAACTAACAAGGCACATCACCCTGCCCCTAACAAACAAGACATATCACACTTCTCACAGCGAATAAGACACATCACACTTCCTCCAACAATATAAAACACACCACATTGACTATAACAAACAAGACACATCACACTTCTCAAAACATAAAAGACACATCACACATCCCCAACAAACAGGACATATCACACTTCACCCGCAAATTTGACAAATCACACTTCCCCAAAAAAACACGAAACATCATACAACTCCCAACAAACAAGTCACATCACACTTCACTCAACAAACAAGTCACATGACATTTATACCAACAAACAAGACACATCACACTTCCCACAACAAACAAGACTCATAACACTTCCCACAACAAACAAGACTCATCACACTTCCCACAACAAACAAGACTCATCACACTTCCCACAGCAAACAAGTCAAATGCCATTTATCCCAACAAACAAGACACATCACACTTCACCTAGCAAATAAACACATCATACTTCCACTAACAAACAAGTCACATCACACTGCCTCCAACAAACAGGACACACCAAACTTCCCCCAACTAACAAGGCACATCACCCTGCCCCTAACAAACAAGACATATCACACTTCTCACAGCGAATAAGACACATCACACTTCCTCCAACAATATAAAACACACCACATTGACTATAACAAACAAGACACATCACACTTCTCAAAACATAAAAGACACATCACACATCCCCAACAAACAGGACATATCACACTTCACCCGCAAATTTGACAAATCACACTTCCCCAAAAAAACACGAAACATCATACAACTCCCAACAAACAAGTCACATCACACTTCACTCAACAAACAAGTCACATGACATTTATACCAACAAACAAGACACATCACACTTCCCACAACAAACAAGACTCATAACACTTCCCACAACAAACAAGACTCATCACACTTCCCACAACAAACAAGACTCATCACACTTCCCACAGCAAACAAGTCAAATGCCATTTATCCCAACAAACAAGACACATCACACTTCACCTAGCAAATAAACACATCATACTTCCACTAACAAACAAGTCACATCACACTTCCTTCAACAAAAAAGATATACCACACCTCCCCCAACTAACAATACACATCACACTTCCCTCAACAAACACGACACATCACATTCCCCCCAGAAAACAAGTCACATCACACTTCCCCTAATAAACAAGACACATCACACTTCCTCCAACAAACAAGACACACCACACTTCCCCAAGCAAACGAGTCACATCACTTTTCCCCCAACAAACAAGACACATCACACCTCCCCCGCAAACAATACGCATCAAACTTCCCTCAACAAACAAATCACGTCACAGTTCCCCCAACAAACAAGACACGCCACACTTCTCCCAACAAACAAGACACGCTACATTTCCCCTAACAAACAAGACACGCCACATTTCCCCTAACAAACAAGACACGCCACACTTCCCTCAACAAACAAGACACGCCACACTTCCCCCAACAAACAAGACACGCCACACTTCCGCCAACAAACAAGACACGCCACACTTCCTCCAACAAACAAGACACGTCACATTTCCTCCAACAAACAAGGCACGCCAAACTTCCCCCTAAAAACATATCACATCACACTTCCCCTAACAAACAAGACAATTATACTTCCCTCAACAAACAAGACATATCACACTTCCCTCAACAAACAAGATACGCCACAGTTCACCAACAAACAAGTTACATCACACTTCCCCGACCAAACAAGACACATCACACTTACAACAACAAACAGGCTACATCACATTTCCCCCTTAAACAAAATACATCACACTTATCTCAACAAACAAGTCACATCACAATTCCCCCACAAATAAGACACATCACACTTCCCCTACAAACACGTCACATCATACTTCCCCCAGCAAACAAGTCACATCACACTTCCCCTAACAAACAAGACACGCCACACTTCCCCAAACAAACAAATACATCACACTTCCCCTAACAAACAAGACACATCACAATTCCCCAAACAAACAAATACATCACACTTCCCCTAACAAACAAGACACATCACACTTCCCCTAACAAACAAGACACGCCACACTTCCCCAAACAAACAAATACATCACACTTCCCCTAACAAACAAGACACATCACAATTCCCCAAACAAACAAATACATCACACTTCCCCTAACAAACAACACATCACACTTCCCCTAACAAACAAGACACATCACACTTCCCCTAACAAACAAGACATCACAATTCCCCAAACAAACAAATACATCACACTTCCCCTAACAAACAAGACACATCACACTTCCCCTAACAAACAAGACACGCCACACTTCCCCAAACAAACAAATACATCACACTTCCCCTAACAAACAAGACACATCACAATTCCCCAAACAAACAAATACATCACACTTCCCCTAACAAACAAGACACATCACACTTCCCCTAACAAACAAGACACATCACACTTCCCCTAACAAACAAGACACATCACACTTCCCCAAACAAACAAATACATCACACTTCCCCTAACAAACAAGACACATCACACTTCCCCTAACAAACAAGACACATCACACTTCCCCTAACAAACAAGACACATCACACTTCCCCAAACAAACAAATACATCACACTTCCCCTAACAAACAAGACACATCACACTTCCCCTAACAAACAAGACACATCACACTTCCCCAAACAAACAAATACATCACACTTCCCCTAACAAACAAGACACATCACACTTCCCCTAACAAACAAGACACATCACACTTCCCCAAACAAACAAATACATCACACTTCCCCTAACAAACAAGATACATCACACTTCCCCTAACATACAAGACACATCACACTTCCCCCAACAAACAAGACACATCACACTTCCCCTAACATACAAGACACATCACACTTCCCCCAACAAACAAGATACGCCACACTTCCCCCAACAAACAAGACACGCCACACTTCCTCCAACAAACAAGATACGCCACACTTCCTCCAACAAACAAGATACGCCACACTTCCCCCAACAAACAAGACACATTACACTTACAACAACAAACAAGACACATTACACTTACAACAACAAACAAGACACGCCACACTACGTATACACCAGGTACTATCTTCTTTATGTAGGACCACGTACTACCTTAATTATGTACGGACCACGTACTATCTTAGTTATGTACGGACCACGTACTATCTTAGTTATGTACGGACCACGTACTATCTTAGTTATGTACGGACCACGTACTATCTTAGTTATGTACGGACCACGTACTATCTTAGTTATGTACGGACCACGTACTATCTTAGTTATGTATACACCACGTACTATCTTAGTTATGTACGGACCACGTACTATCTTAGTTATGTACGGACCACGTACTATCTTAGTTATGTATACACCACGTACTATCTTAGTTATGTACGGACCACGTACTATCTTAGTTATGTACGGACCACGTACTGTCTTAGTTATGTATACAGCACTTACTATCTTAGTTATGTATACACCATGTACTATCTTAGTTATGTATACACCACGTACTATCTTTGTTATGTATGCACCACTTGCTATCTTAGTTATGTATACACCACGGACTATCTTAGTTATGTACGGACCACGTGCTATCTTAGTTATGTTCGGACCACTTGCTATCTTAGTTATGTATACACCACGGACTATCTTAGTTATGTACGGACCACGTGCTATCTTAGTTATGTATACACCACGTACTATCTTAGTTATGTATACACCACGTACTATCTTAGTTCTGTTCAGACCACGTACTATCTTAGTTATGTATACACCACGCACCATCTTAGTTATGTATACACCACGTACTATCTTAGTTATGTATACACCACGTACTATCTTAGTTATGTATACACCACGTACTATCTTAGTTATGTATACACCACTTACTATCTTAGTTATGTTCAGACCACGTGCTATCTTAGTTATGTTCAGACCACGTACTATCTTAGTTATGTTCAGACCACGTACTATCTTAGTTATGTTCAGACCACGTACTATCTTAGTTATGTTCAGACCACGTACTATCTTAGTTATGTTCAGACCACGTACTATCTTAGTTATGTATACACCACGTACTATCTTAGTTATGTTCAGAGAACGTACTCGAGCTGGTCTCCTCTGCCTTCAAGACTCCTTCTTTCTAGCCTTCAGCTTGGTGGGACTGACTGATCAACTTGACAGAACTGACTGATCAACTTGACAGAATTGACTGATCAACTTGACACAACTGACGAGAGTCTACTTAAAAGAAAAGAGATTTTTTCCCTTCGTTTCCATGGTTACTACATACCTGGCGACGCTCTCTCCGGCATCTTGCTCAATTTTCTCTTCCATAATTTTCTAGCAGCACTTCATGCTGTGCAGAGAACAGATCCAAGAACAGGTACGACTTGGGAGCCTTTATCTCAGGCCTACGCTCTAAGGCACTGAAAATGATGATGATGATGATGATAATGGTGATGATGATGATGATGATACTGTTATAGCGAACATAGTCCCTATTATAATCTAATACAGTCAGATGTGCTGTGTTCCACGTGGTCAAGTACTGATTGTATGTTAACTGTATGTTGAATCTCCTATGTTGATTGTATATTTACTCTCCTATGTTGATTGTATGTTGACTCTCCTATGTTGACTTATGTTGACTCTCCTACAATGACTGTATGTTGACTCTCTTATGTTGACTGTATGTTGACTCTCCTACGTTGACTGTATGTTGACTCTCCTATGTTGACTGTATGTTGACTGTTCTTTTTAGACTGTCCTACGTTTCACAGGTAACAGAATCCTATACTTTTTATATGTAGGACACAAGAAGGCTTTCATACAGTAAAGTGATAGAGCACACAGTAAAGTGATAGAGCACACAGTAAAGTGATAGAGCACACAGTAAAGTGATAGAGCACACAGTAAAGTGATAGAGCACACAGTAAAGTGATAGAGCACACAGTAAAGTGATAGAGCACACAGTAAAGTGATAGAGTACACAGTAAAGTGATAGAGCACACAGTAAAGTGATAGAGCACACAGTAAAGTGATAGAGCACACAGTAAAGTGATAGAGCACACAGTAAAGTGATAGAGCACACAGTAAAGTGATAGAGCACACAGTAAAGTGATAGAGCACACAGTAAAGTGATAGAGCACACAGTGAAGTGATAGAGCACATAGTAAAGTGATAGAGTACACAGTAAAGTGATAGAGTACACAGTAAAGTGATAGAGTACACAGTAAAGTGATAGAGTACATAGTAAAGAAAAAAGTCTAAACAAGAACACCAGCCTAAAGAAGCAGGCTAGTCTGAGGAAAAAGAACAGCAGAAAGGATCATGTTTCCAAGACGTCATATTTAATAAGGGAAACAAGACCGAGAGTAGACTAAGACAAAGATCGAGAGACAACATTGAGGAGGAGGACATAAAGGAAAATGGTGTCTCCAACTGGAGAAAGAATATTAGGAATAGAGGAGAACGTTACTTGCAGCAATGGGCCTTAATAGCTCGGAAAACTGAAAAAGGTTACCAGTATAAACAAGGACAGCGCCTTACATGTCACCAGTATAAACAAGGACAGCGCCTTACATGTCACCAGTATAAACAAGGACAGCGCCTTACATGTCACCAGTATAAACAAGGACAGCGCCTTACATGTCACCAGTATAAACAAGGACAGCGCCTTAAAGATCAGCAGTATAAACAATGACATCACCTTAGAGATCACCAGTAAGAAAAAGAGGACAGCTTCAAGGACAACATCTTCATCAAGGTCGACGACGACTCCCACAACAAGCTTAACTTAAACATGAACCCAACAAAGAGACTGTCAAAGCATTGAAGAAGCTGATGTGTTTCTTTAGCAAAATCTGAGTCTTCTGTGTAACTTTTGCTGAAGTAGTCTCACTGAATACGTTTCAGAAACATTTTTTTTAATCAATAGGAAATGTCAGGAAAGGTTGGCGCAGTTCGTTAGTAGGCTGTTCTCTCGTGGCTAGACGGCTGCTGGTCCTACCGGAGTCCGTGTTCGAATCCCAGATACTTCTCTTGTGATTTTTCATTCTCTCCCTTTTTTTTAATACACCACATGGTGCTGCTAGATGTACCAGCTCGCGCTTGTGAGTGTGTTTGGTTTAACAACTTCTTAGCCAAAAGGCCGAGAAGCCTTCCTGAATTTGTTTCTCTCTCACTAAAGTGTCTACGATTTTTTCCAGGATTAATCCTACAAAACTGTCTTCTCTTACTTCTCCTTGAATAAGCTATCCTGTGTGGAGGATGGAGTGAGAGCAGGAGGGAAAACACGAACCAGAAGAAGCGGAGAACGGCCAGATGATACAAGGAGAGAAGAAGCGGAGAACGGCCAGATGATACAAGGAGAGAAGAAGCGGAGAACGGCCAGATGATACAAGGAGAGAAGAAGCGGAGAACGGCCAGGTGATACAAGGAGAGAAGAAGCGGAGAACGGCCAGATGATACAAGGAGAGAAGAAGCGGAGAACGGCCAGGTGATACAAGGAGAGAAGAAGCGGAGAACGGCCAGATGATACAAGGAGAGAGAAGCGGAGAACGGCCAGGTGATACAAGGAGAGAAGAAGCGGAGAACGGCCAGATGATACAAGGAGAGAAGAAGCGGAGAACGGCCAGATGATACAAGGAGAGAAGAAGCGGAGAACGGCCAGATGATACAAGGAGAGAAGAAGCGGAGAACGGCCAGATGATACAAGGAGAGAAGAAGCGGAGAACGGCCAGGTGATACAAGGAGAGAAGAAGCGAATGCGCGTGTTCAATGTTTCCTTCGCGTGGACATGATAAAGTTGCCATCAGTTCTAGTTTCTTCATACTTGTTCTTCTGATTCTGTCGGCTCTTTCATATCTGTGTTCTCTCCCTTAAATCACAACAAGCAGGCGTGTTATCTCCCATCGTCCTGACAGTCGCTCGGAGCTATTGTGTGGGACCCGTAGATTTATGGCACCCAGCCGGAACCTGGAGATACCTGATGACAAACGACAACCATAGACCTAAATGTTTAAAGTAAGAAAAAAGTAGGAACAGCTTTATTATTTAACGATATTTGTCATTAAATAATAAAGCTATTCCTGCTTGTTTCCCACTTGATACATTTTGGTATCAAAGCTTTGCTGCAGTGCTCTGTGTATAGTTGTATGTCTATAAACTAATTATTGTGTGTTAGCCATGGACCTAGAATTAAAATAAAGGTGGTTGGAGGGGTGGACTTGGCTGTCCAAAGCCTGGACACATCACACAGTGTTTGACACAACCTCTGTATCCCAGTTTACATCAAGCAAATGTGTCTTCTTGTACAGTGACTGTAGTAAAGATCAAAGCACTGAAGAAGCTGGGATATTTTCTACAGACTCTCACAGCTATCTCTTCCACTCCTTCTTCCATCCTGGATCGTGTAAGAACTTTATTCCTTTTTCCCAGCTTCTTAGGTTGCGACGTTTGTGTACTGAGGATGGTGATTTCCAGGATCAAGCCCACACAATGCTAGATTTCTTCCGTCAACGCGGCTATCCAGAACATGTTCTCTCTTCATCTTGGAACCGCATCAGCCATATATCGCGGCAACAAGCCCTCACCCCTAAACCGCACTGTAGCTCGGTCAGAGTTAAACTGGTACTCACGTACCACCCTCATAGCTTGGCAGTTAAAAACGTACTGTTTCGCCATCTCCATCTCCTCCAGACAGAGCCTGATACACGTGAACTTTTTGGGGAACCCCCATTGGTGACCTACAGACGGGACAAGAAACTCAGGGACCTTTTAGTTCGAACTCGCCTTAAGACAGATGACAGTTTTTTTTTATGGTACCAGACGTGCAATACTTGCCCGTTTGTTGTCAAGGCTAGCCAGATCTCCTTCCCTAAGTCCACGTTATCAGTTCAGGAGGGTTTCACCTGTAATTCACACAATGTTATTTATGCTATTATGTGCAAAAGTTGTAATACGAAGTACATAGGGGAGACCGGTTAACCCTTAGGAGATCCTTTTCGCCAACATCTTAATGATATTTCTAAGAAGGCCTGGACACCTGTGGCTAAACATGTTTTGCCTTAGCAACCACAGGGGAAAACAGGACATTTGTGTTAGTGCGATCCGCTCTTGTTCTGCTGATGTACGATCTCGGAGGGTGCTAGAACAGCGCCTTATTTTCCAATCCGGCTGTATCCACCCAGCTGGAATTAGCAATATCTTCAGCTTTTTACAAAAAGGGTTGGTTTAGAACTTATTTGTTTTTCTGTCTACTGGAATCGCACTATTCTTTAGTTTTCCACATTTTTTTATCTACATTCTTGTTTCTCTCTCCAAGCTTCTCTCCTCCTCCCTACCGCCACTTCTCTTCTTTTCTGGTGGCCTATAAGTGTTTATTCACCAGTTTCATATTATCTCCCTGCTCCCCCCCCCCGGGACATCTGCTTCTATAGCAACCGAAAGGTGTCTATTGCCCTTCCATTTTCCCCTCCCCCACCTGTTTCTCTCCCTTTCCCCGCCTCTTATATCCGATTTGAGTTATCTGCTATCCTTTGTGGCCCACCCCCCCACGTGGTCTCTGAATCGTCAATCGGACTCGCGTTCTCGTGTTTCCTACTTAGGAGGATGCCACTAAGATAAGTTTTTCTTTTAGTTACATGCCGTGTTTTGTTTGTGTAAGTAATCCTCGAAAAAAGCTCATGCCAAAATATTGGATGTTGTATGTTTTTCATTTATACATTCTTATCTTACTCTCATACTTTCTATTCGTTTTTTCTCCCTTTACTCATTCTCTCTGCCGCCTTGAAAAACTGCACCATACACCTCTGTGTAACCTTTATTGCTAAAGATAAGAACATCTCAGTACTGCACATGTGCAATACAACATCATCACCATCATCATCATCATCATCATCATCATCATCATCATCTCGTGCCGTCTCACCACGGAAGTTTGGCTGCTGTTTCTTGTCTTCATAGAGCACCCGGCCAAGCTGGTCCCTGTCAATCTCTTGATATTCTCCGCCCATCTTTGTTAGTGTCGTCCACTTTCTTATTCTCCGCCCATCTTTGTCATTGTCGTCCACTTGTTCTCTTCCCTTCGATGTTGTCTTCATGAAGTGTCTTCAGCCTGGTGCTATACCACTTTATATGCCTAAAGTATCTTAGCTGTCTTGTTTTTATGATTTTCAATATTTCTCTTTTCACTTCTGGTTGGTTTATAACTTGTTTGTTTGTTTGTATGCTTGTTTGTATGTTTGTTTGTATGTTTTTCTGTCTACTGGAATCACCCTATTCTTCTATAGCCTACATTTCAAGGGCCTCAATTTTCTTCTCTGCTCTCTTATTCAAGCTCCAGTCTTCTGCACTAGAAAGGAATATTAACATCAGATAGCATTTTATAAGTAATCTCAGTTGCTGTGATGTTTGTTTTGATGTAAGGATCTTCCTTATTTGTTTTGATGTAATTATCTTTCTTGTTCTGCTGCAAGTTGTTTTTGTTGTTGTGTTCTTGCCGTTATTATTCTGTTAATTTCTGTTTCACATTTTCCATCTCTTATTATTTTGTGTCCCTTGTTATTTTGTGTCCTTTGTTATTTTGCGTCCGAAATACCTGAAGCATTTCACTTGTTCAAGTAATTCTCTGTTTATTTTTATATTTATTCTGTTTGTGTGTATGTATGAACGTATGTATGCATGTATGTATGTATGTATGTTTGTATGTGTGTGTGTGCGTGAGCGTGAGTTTGTGTGTGTATGTGGATGGGTGCGTTCATGTGTGTATTTCTGTATATGTGTATGTATGTACGTATGTGTGTGAATGCGTGCATGTGTGTATGTATGTAGGTACGTATGTGTACGTATGTACGCCCGAGAGACACTAAAAGCAAGAAGACAGCTGTCATCATTGACTACTCCACAAACATGAGACGAACACAAACATGAGACGAACACAAACATGAGACGAACACAAACATAAGACGAACACAAACATGAGACGAACACAAACATGAGAACAACACAAACATGGGACGAACACAAACATGAGAACACAAACATGAGACGAACACAAACATGAGACGAACACAAACATGGGAAGAACACAAACATGGGACGAACACAAACATGAGACGAACACAAACATGAGAACACAAACATGGGAAGAACACAAACATAAGACGAACACAAACATGGGACGAACACAAACATGAGAACACAAACATGGGAAGAACACAAACATGAGACGAACACAAACATGGGAAGAACACAAATGTTCTGTGACGGGAAAGCACACGTTTTATTTTGACAATCCTGTCTGCTTATGTGTAGAAGGAACAGGCTGTTAGAACGTTAATCTCTAGAACAATGTTTCTCACTCTGTGTTGTGTACGGTCTCTAAGATTTTTTTATGTCAGGAAAGTATTTCGCTGTTTTTCTTAACTTCCCGAAGTGACGTGTCCGAGTTTTGAAACATGGGAAGATGTCAACAGATATTTCAGTTGTTGCTTTTGACAGTTCACATATATTTTGCTTCTGGAAAGCGGCATAGTTTCTTCCTGTGTTAGCTCAGATTTGTGGCTGGTAAATGTTACCTCGGGCTTCACAATCAGGACCGGCAGACAAGTTTCATTTTCCCTGAAGCGTACATCCGGGCATTTCATGCAACTATTTGTATAGACTGTGGCCAGGACAAAACAGCTTGAGAAACGTTGTCCTGTACTGAAGGAAATATCTACGGACATACATCACTATAAAGTAATGAAGGTCATCTCTGCGGACATTCACCACTATAAAATAATTTTTGGACTAGATTTGGACTTTCTCACCGGAAAACCTCAGTGTGATTAGGATACGCAAACATCCCCGCCGGGTGAGAGGTGGTTGCCTATCTAGACTGCAATGGTCCAGTGTCTCCGACTTCAGCATTTTGTGATCATGACCGCTACCCTTCCTAGTTGTGACCAAGACGGAGCTTTTGTCCAGGAGGACGAATCCTCGCCACTAGTGAGTTTCACCCCTGGGTTGAGCTGGTTTAGGCGTTTTATCCCAGTATGGGCGTGTTTAGGACGTGACCGACCTCTAGAGCAGAGGTACAGTGACATGCATAGTCATTAAGTTTTATCCCTGGTTTAAGCCGGTTTAGACATATTTCATCAGTATGGGTGTGGTTCGATGGACTGTTATAGCCGGAGGTGGGGTGGGGGGATACGCTCTCCACTCCAATGAAATGTCTCCAAGGCGTGCGTCTCAAATAGCCTCTGACAGTCAAGTCCAGCTCATGGCCTTCTCGTGGCAGAACTGTTTAAACTGACAGGAGAAGGGGCGAAGGCGAATATCTGGGCTTGAAAACCAGACGCTTCGGGTAGATGAGAGTCATGTTTGGTAGCTCATCCACCTCTGTTGGTGAGACTCTTCAGCTGCTGTGAGTGAGGGAAACTCCTCCCAGCGAATGAAGAAAAATGCGACTGGGGTTGCCGCGCAGAGTCGCCGTGGAAATGGTGAGGAAATGATTAAGTGAAGTTACCAGTAGTATCGAGGTCAGTACTACTCACATCACGGCACCCCTGCTCTAGAGGGCGGCCACGTCCTATATACACCCATTCTGGGGCAGATTCCTAAAGCGGCTTAACCCAGTGGTTAAGCTAAGATACTGCTGGCGAGACTTTTCACATGCCGCGCGTGGAGTGAAACTCCTAGCCAATGAAGAAAATACGAAAAAGCGATTAGGATTGCCGTGCGGCATCGCTGTGAAAAGGTGAGGGAAAGGATAAAGTGAATCTTTATTGATATGTCCAGTAGTCTCGCGGCGAGAGCTACTCATACCACATTAGTCACAACTATCACAACAGAAGTGACTTTGTGGTCAACTGAGCCGCATGTACTTAAGTCACAACCGTCACAATAGAAGTGACTTTGTGGTCCACAAAGCCGCATGTACTTAGTCACAACTATCACAACAGAAGTGACTTTGTGGTCCACAAAAGTGCGTGTACTTGGTCACAACCAACACAACGGAAGTGACATTGTGGTCCACAGAGACGCGTGTACGTAGTCACAACCATCACAACAGAAGTGACCTTGTGGTCCACACAGTCACGCACATGAAAATATTTCCAGCATAAACAATCAATTTGCATAGCTTGGCAGCTACATAGACCAGGATGGTGACACTAGGAAGGAAGTTAGGATCAGAGTTGCAAAAGCAGCATCAATCTTCAAGAATCTTGAGAACATATGGAATTCAAAAGTTATAAGCACAAAAACCAAGTTAAGACTATTCAATTCAAATGTAATATCCACCCTCATTTATGCATGCGAGAGCTGGAAAACAACTAAAGAAATAGAAAAGAAATTAGACTCTTTTGAAAACAAATGCCTAAGGAAAATACTCCACATCAAGTGGAATGAATTCAAGAGCACTGCAGAGATAAGACAGATGACTGAACAACAACCAGTCTCACGGGTGATCAGGAAAAGGAGATGGACGTATGTTGGCCACTTGATGAGAAGAAATGAGCAGAGAATCCCAAAACAAGCTATCAAGTGGACCACAACAGGCCGAAGAAAAAGGGGCAGACCGCGTGAAACTCTGAAGAGAACATTATTAAGAGAGGCCAAGTTAACAGGCATAAAATCCTTTGTTGAGGTTGAAAGACTCGCCGAAGACAGGCACAATTGGCGAACTACTTTGCGAGCCCTATGTGACGTCTAACGGCACGGGAAGGATATAAGATATATATATATATAAGATAAACAAAGAAGTAACTCGATGAGAATGACACAAGCACTATCTTGTGCAAGATTATGTTGGACGTGAAAGCCTTAACTCTAAAGATTATGTTGGACATGAAAGCCTTAACTCTAAAGATTATGTTGGACATGAAAGCCTTAACTCTAAAGATTATGTTGGACGTGAAAGCTTTAACTCTAAAGATTATGTTGGACGTGAAAGCCTTAACTCTAAAGATTATGTTGGGCACGAAAGCTTTAACTCTAAAGATTATGTTGGACGTGAAAGCCTTAACTCTAAAGATTATGTTGGACATGAAAACCTTAACTCTAAAGATTATGTTGGGCACGAAAGCTTTAACTCTAAAGATTATGTTGGGCACGAAAGCTTTAACTCTAAAGATTATGTTGGACGTGAAAACCTTAACTCTAAAGATTATGTTGGACGTGAAAGCCTTAACTCTAAAGATTATGTTGGACGTGAAAGCCTTAACTCTAAAGATTATGTTGGACATGAAAGCTTTAACTCTAAAGATTATGTTGGGCACGAAAACTTTAACCCTAAAGATTACATGAACATCAAGCTTGCTGTACCATACTTTTGCACTCTACTTCCACCTGCTGTCTTTGGACTATTTATCGACTGAACAACCATACTTCTGTACTCCCACGCGTTGTCCCTGGACTATTTATCGACTGAACAACCGTATCTCTTCACTCTACTTCCACCTTCTGTCCTCTTTACTACTAATCGACTGAACAACCACACTTCTGTAGCCTACTTCCACCTTTTGTCCCCTTTACTACTAATCGATGGGCCGGCTAGCGTAGTGGTTAGAGCACTCGTCGAATCCCCAGCTGAGCGGGATTTTTTTCCGACCAATACGGCCCTGAGGTCGACCCAGCCTCGTAAAATGGGTACCAGAGAAAATCTGGGAAGTAAAGGCAGCGAGGAAAGGAACTGGTCACCCTACCTCACACGCTGATGATCCAGCATAATGAGGTCTCTAACGCTTCACCCCCTACGGCATTTGAAATGCTATGGGACTATCTTTACTTTACTTTTACTACTAATCGACTGAACAACCATACTTCTGTAGCCTACTTCCACCTTCTGTCCTCTTTACTACTAATCGACTGAACAACCATACTTCTGTAGCCTACTTCCACCTTCTGTCCTCTTTACTACTGATCGATTGAACAACCATACTTCTGTATTCTACTTCCACCTTCTGTCCTCTTTACTACTGATCGATTGAACAACCATACTTCTGTATTCTACTTCCACCTTCTGTCCTCTTTACTACTGATCGATTGAACAACCATACTTCTGTATTCTACTTCCACCTTCTGTCCTCTTTACTACTGATCGATTGAACAACCATACTTCTGTACTCTACTCCCACGTGCCGCCTCTTGATTACTTATCGAGTGAACAGGGGTCGCAATGGAATGACGGGTTCTATCCGAAAAAAAAAAAAGATTTTATCGAGCAGAAGTCAGATGAGTCGGGCCAAATGGCGTATAATAGTTATAGCAACAAGCTGGTTCTAAGGACTGCTATAGCCGGAGGTGGGTGGGGATACGCTCTCCACTCCAATGAAATGTCTCCAAGGCGTGCGTCTCAAATAGCCTCTGACAGTCCAAGTCCAGCTCCTGGCCATCGCGCAGCGGAACTGTTCAAACTGACAGGAGAAGAGGCAGAGGCGAATATCTGGCGCATGGGTAGATGAGAGTCTTGTTTGGTAGCTCATTTACATGCGGCTTTGTGGACCACAAAGTCACTTCTGTTGTGATGTTGTGACTAAGTACATGTGGCTCATTTGACCACAAAGTCACTTCTGTTGTGATGTTGTGACTAAGTACATGTGGCTCATTTGACCACAAAGTCACTTCTGTTGTGATGTTTGACTAAGTACATGTGGCTCATTTGACCACAAAGTCACTTCTGTTGTGATGTTGTGACTAAGTACATGTGGCTCATTTGACCACAAAGTCACTTCTGTTGTGATGTTGTGACTAAGTACATGTGGCTCATTTGACCACAAAGTCACTTCTGTTGTGATGTTGTGACTAAGTACATGTGGCTCATTTGACCACAAAGACTTCTGTTGTGATGTTGTGACTAAGTACATGCGGCTTTGTGGACCAGAAAGTCACTTCTGTTGTGATGTTGTGACTAAGTACATGCGGCTTTGTGGACCAGAAAGTCACTTCTGTTGTGATGTTGTGACTAAGTACATGTGGCTTTGTAGACCACACGATCCTGGCAGATATTGTCAGAGAGCGCGGCATGTTTGTACGTCTGCTACTCGAACTGTTACTTGTCTCGTATCTCGTCTTTGTTCTTGTCAATTTTCCACTCATCCATCAAACTCCAACATTGGTCCGCCCCTAACCCCGCCCTATCAGTAAATGATCTGGCAGGGAAACCCCGCCCTGGAAAACGTCATTTGATAGACAAGAAGTGAAATCGATGCCTTGGCCAGTCAACGACGAGCTACTGTGTGGGTAATCTTAACGTGGCGTGGGGCTGACAGTAGCGTTCCGTTCCCTGTCTGCATCCAGTTCTGCTGGGCTGTGCTCCTCGTTGTTCCGTCTCGGTTAGGCTGTCAGGTGTATTTGGTACTCGTCTCTACTCACGCGAGTGTCTTTGTGGCACATGATAGACCTCGGGAACTAGATAATATGTTTGACGAACAGGTCAGTGGTTTCAAAGATGACTCTTTTCTGTTGTAACACGTGTGGTGGTCTATGTCTGGGCTTGAAGTCAGCTTCACACCAATTAGCTCGCTTGAAGCTCAATGTCATAGAAATCTGATTTTCTCGTGTTGAACGTTGACAATCCGAACTTTGGATTCAACATGAACTTTGACAATCAGCTTTGGATTTAACGTGAATTTTGATAATCAACTTTGGATTTAACATGAACTTTGACAGTCTGATTTTTGGATTTACATGAATTTTTACAATCAACTTTGGATTAACATGAACTTTGACAATCGCAACTTTGGATTAATGTTAAAACATTGACAGCCTGAACTGTGGATTAATGTGAACCGCGACAATCTGAACTTTGGATTAACATGAACTTTGACAATCGCAACTTTGGATTAATTAATGCAAACATTGATAATTTGAACTGTGGATTAATGTGAACCTCGACAATCTGAATGACAATCTGAACTATGGATTAACATGAACTTTGACAATCTGAACTGTGGATTACATGAACGTGAAAAATCTTGAACAGACTTGTACCATATATCATCTTGGAATTGTTTAATTGTCTGTAGAAGGTAAGATGTCAGCGTTGTGATCATCAGTCACAGTCATCGGTCACATTCATGGGTCACATTCATCAGTCACATTCATCTGTCACATTTATGGGTCACATTTGTTGGTCACGCACATCAGTTTCCTTACTGATACGTTGCTTTTTTTTCTGAGTTTAATATTTGGAGATCTCTCTCTCTCTCTCTCTCTCTCTCTCTCTCTCTCTCTCATTCACTCACTCACTCACTCACTCACAACCTTACAATCAGCTGATAAGAATGCTGATACAGTTGTTTTTAGCACCTGAACTAAGTGTAGAAATGACATCGACAGTTTGTAGAAATGTCCAAGGCAAACTTGTAGATATTTCAGAGATGGCACAGGAAATAGTTTGACAAGTTACACTTTAAAATAAAGTGAGTCACCCATTGTACCGCGTCTTGCCAGCAACAGCAACATAAACCTAGTTCAGCTCAGGGTTTCACATGTTACATTTTTTCAGTTGTAGTTTACATGGAAAACTTTCCGCCCGTTTCTAGGACAAACAGTAAGATAATAGTCTGTGATCTGAATCAGTGATGCGTGTATGAACAAACAGTGAGAGACACAGAGACAAGTCAGTGATGTGTGTATGAACAAACAGTAAGAGACACAGAGACAAGTCAGTGATGTGTGTATGAACAAACAGTGAGAGACACAGAGCCAAGTCAGCGATGTGTGTATGAACAAACAGTGAGAGACACAGAGCCAAGTCAGTGATGTGTGTATGAACAAACAGTGAAAGACACAGACTTGAGTCAGTGATGCGTGTATGAACAAACAGTGAGAGACACAGAGACAAGTCAGTGATGTGTGTATGAACAAACAGTAAGAGACACAGAGACAAGTCAGTTATGTGTGTATGAACAAACAGTGAGAGACACAGAGCCAAGTCAGCGATGTGTGTATGAACAAACAGTGAGAGACACAGAGACAAGTCAGTGATGTGTGTATGAACAAACAGTGAAAGACACAGAGTTGAGTCAGTGATGTGTGTATGAACAAACAGTGAGAGATACAGAGCCAAGTCAGCGATGTGTTTATGAACAAACAGTGAGAGATACAGAGCCAAGTCAGTGATGTGTGTATGAACAAACAGTGAGAGACACAGAGACAAGTCAGTGATGTGTGTATGAACAAACAGTGAGAGACACAGAGACAAGTCAGTGATGTGTGTATGAACAAACAGCGAGAGACACAGAGCCAAGTCAGCGATGTGTGTATGAACAAACAGTGAGAGATACAGAGCCAAGTCAGTGATGTGTGTATGAACAAACAGTGAAAGACACAGAGTTGAGTCAGTGATGTGTGTATGAACAAACAGTGAGAGATACAGAGCCAAATCAGTGATATATGTATGAACAAACAGTGAGAGATACAGAGCCAAGTCAGTGATGTGTGTATGAACAAACAGTGAGAGATACAGAATTGAGTCAGTGATGCGTGTATGAACAAACAGTGAGAGACACAGAGACAAGTCAGTGATGTGTGTATGAACAAACAGTGAGAGATACAGAGCCAAGTCAGCGATGTGTTTATGAACAAACAGTGAGAGATACAGAGCCAAGTCAGTGATGTGTGTATGAACAAACAGTGAGAGACACAGAGACAAGTCAGTGATGTGTGTATGAACAAACAGTGAGAGACACAGAGACAAGTCAGTGATGTGTGTATGAACAAACAGCGAGAGACACAGAGCCAAGTCAGCGATGTGTGTATGAACAAACAGTGAGAGATACAGAGCCAAGTCAGTGATGTGTGTATGAACAAACAGTGAAAGACACAGAGTTGAGTCAGTGATGTGTGTATGAACAAACAGTGAGAGATACAGAGCCAAATCAGTGATATATGTATGAACAAACAGTGAGAGATACAGAGCCAAGTCAGTGATGTGTGTATGAACAAACAGTGAGAGATACAGAATTGAGTCAGTGATGCGTGTATGAACAAACAGTGAGAGACACAGAGACAAGTCGGTGATGTGTGTATGAACAAACAGTGAGAGACACAGAGACAAGTCAGTGATGTGTGTATGAACAAACAGCGAGAGACACAGAGCCAAGTCAGTGATGTGTGTATGAACAAACGGTGAGAGACACAGAGACAAGTCAGTGATGTGTGTATGAACAAACAGTGAGAGACACAGAGACAAGTCAGTGATGTATGTATGAACAAACAGTGAGAGACACAGAGCCAAGTCAGTGATGTGTGTATGAACAAACAGTGAGAGATACAGAGCCAAGTCAGTGATGTGTGTATGAACAAACAATGCAGGGCTGGATTAAGACCTTTAGATGCCCTAAGCACTAAAAAGATTTTGTGGCCCTATATATATGTAATTCAAAATATAAACAGTAATAAATCATACAATAAAATTTTATGTATCTAAATTAAACAAAACTTACAACAAGATGGAAAATAATGTTTATTTTTGTATACTTCCACTTTATTTGTATTGGAGAAGTTTTCTCCTATTTTCTTTAAATGCAAACTTTTTTACCAGATCCTCAAAACTAATCTTATGTAACACATCTGCTTCTGTACTTAATAGAGATAAGGCATCCAGTCTGCCTTGTTGCATAGTTGTTCTGAAGAGATTTTTAATATAAACTGAGAAAATGAACGCTCAGCTGAGCAATTTGTGACCATTAATGTTAAAATTATACGAAAGCCAATGTCTACATTTGGAAAGGCACACTCAATGTTGTCTTCTACAATTATTTTATAAAGTTCAGCATGACTGAATCTTGTTTTTACATTTTTTGTTGCACTGAACTTATGGCGCACATATGAATGAAACTGCTGTAGCTCAGCTGAGAAATTACTGTTGAAGTTCTCTGGGTAAGCATCAATCAGCTTCTGACAGCACTGAGAATACCTCTCAATGTTAGTAGATGATGAAGTGACATTATGTGGCACATCACTTAGAAAAGAAAATCTCACTGCTATTTCTTTGTATATCTCTCCTTTTCTTTTCATCTCAGTTTCAAGTTTGTCAACAATTATGTAAAAGGTGGTGATACGAAATTTGTCTCTGGCATTCAGATATACTTCTGGTGCATCTCCGTCATTGGTTACCTTCTTTCTGGTACGTTTGCGAGTTGTGGGTGCCTTGTAATCAACATCTGGTAGCATTTCCTTTGTAGCTGTTTCTTATCTTTCAAATTCATCTCGTGAAGTCCACAGTTGGTCAGCTAATGATACATACAGATCTACACATGTTTTTAAGTTCACATCCTCATTTTGTAGAACATGGCTTACTCTGTGAAACTTCTGCAAAATCTCATTCCAAAAATTCATCATAAACACGAATTCTAGGCCTTGCATGTTATCTGCAATATTATTTGCTTCTCTTTCTAGCGTCTTCCTTTTGTGACTGGGCTGCGGCTATATACTCGTATTCTAAAGCTTCTAAAATTTGAAGGAAAGATTTCAAAATTGCTGCTGTTGCTGTAGTGCCTCCCATCTGGTATCAGAGAGGGATTTTAAGACGCTTTCATTTCCAATACAACCTTTAAGAATTTTCCACTGGCTGCTTGAGGCTGAAACAAAAATATAGAAACAGTAACTGCACTGTAGAGAAGAAATTACCTGCCTCTTGACAGAGGTCAACAGCACTTCGGCCTACCAGACTTAGTGAATGAACTGTGCAGGGCACATACGAGGGGTGATTGATAAGTTCTCGGCATATGGTACAAATACTTGAAACACACAGTTGATATTAGGTGCATTTGTAGATCAGGTTAATGTAAGATTAAAAACAAAGTTTCAAGAAATTAACTGCAACCAATTTTTTTTACAGGCTACTGAAGTGGTAAGGGGTGGCAGAAATTGAGAAAATGGATAAAATTTCTCACTGAGCAGTCATTTGTTACCTCTGCATCAAGGGATTATCATCGAAGAAGATCCATGAGGATATGCAGAGACTCTAGGGGAGAGCGCCCCTTCTTACAGCACAGTGAAGAAATGGGCAGCTCAATTCAAACATGGAAGAGAGAGTCTGGAAGATGATCATCATCCAGGAAGACCAAGAACGGTAACCACCGATGAAACCACTGGCAGAATCCATGACATGATAATGGAGGATCGACGACTAACTGAGCTGTACATTGCTACTGAGTTGTGCATCTCCCAGGAACGTGTTCATGCTGTTATTCACAATGATCTTCAAATGACAAAGGTCTCTGCTCGATGGGTCCTAAAACATATTGGAGCTAATCACAAACGACAGCGTCTCAACATGTCAAGAGACAATCTTGGCTATTTTCCTGCAGATCCTGAAAAGTTTCTTCTACAATTATTTTATAAAGTTCAGCATGACTGAATCTTGTTTTTACATTTTTTGTTGCACTGAACTTATGGCGCACATATGAATGAAACTGCTGAAGCTCAGCTGAGAAATTACTGTTGAAGTTCTCTGGGTAAGCATCAATCAGCTTCTGACAGCACTGAGAATACCTCTCAATGTTAGTAGATGATGAAGTGACATTATGTGGCACATCACTTAGAAAAGAAAATCTCACTGCTATTTCTTTGTATATCTCTCCTTTTCTTTTCATCTCAGTTTCAAGTTTGTCAACAATTATGTAAAAGGTGGTGATACGAAATTTGTCTCTGGCATTCAGATATACTTCTGGTGCATCTCCGTCATTGGTTACCTTCTTTCTGGTACGTTTGCGAGTTGTGGGTGCCTTGTAATCAACATCTGGTAGCATTTCCTTTGTAGCTGTTTCTTATCTTTCAAATTCATCTCGTGAAGTCCACAGTTGGTCAGCTAATGATACATACAGATCTACACATGTTTTTAAGTTCACATCCTCATTTTGTAGAACATGGCTTACTCTGTGAAACTTCTGCAAAATCTCATTCCAAAAATTCATCATAAACACGAATTCTAGGCCTTGCATGTTATCTGCAATATTATTTGCTTCTCTTTCTAGCGTCTTCCTTTTGTGACTGGGCTGCGGCTATATACTCGTATTCTAAAGCTTCTAAAATTTGAAGGAAAGATTTCAAAATTGCTGCTGTTGCTGTAGTGCCTCCCATCTGGTATCAGAGAGGGATTTTAAGACGCTTTCATTTCCAATACAACCTTTAAGAATTTTCCACTGGCTGCTTGAGGCTGAAACAAAAATATAGAAACAGTAACTGCACTGTAGAGAAGAAATTACCTGCCTCTTGACAGAGGTCAACAGCACTTCGGCCTACCAGACTTAGTGAATGAACTGTGCAGGGCACATACGAGGGGTGATTGATAAGTTCTCGGCATATGGTACAAATACTTGAAACACACAGTTGATATTAGGTGCATTTGTAGATCAGGTTAATGTAAGATTAAAAACAAAGTTTCAAGAAATTAACTGCAACCAATTTTTTTTACAGGCTACTGAAGTGGTAAGGGGTGGCAGAAATTGAGAAAATGGATAAAATTTCTCACTGAGCAGTCATTTGTTACCTCTGCATCAAGGGATTATCATCGAAGAAGATCCATGAGGATATGCAGAGACTCTAGGGGAGAGCGCCCCTTCTTACAGCACAGTGAAGAAATGGGCAGCTCAATTCAAACATGGAAGAGAGAGTCTGGAAGATGATCATCATCCAGGAAGACCAAGAACGGTAACCACCGATGAAACCACTGGCAGAATCCATGACATGATAATGGAGGATCGACGACTAACTGAGCTGTACATTGCTACTGAGTTGTGCATCTCCCAGGAACGTGTTCATGCTGTTATTCACAATGATCTTCAAATGACAAAGGTCTCTGCTCGATGGGTCCTAAAACATATTGGAGCTAATCACAAACGACAGCGTCTCAACATGTCAAGAGACAATCTTGGCTATTTTCCTGCAGATCCTGAAAAGTTTCTTCAGCAATTTGTGATTATGGATGAGACTTGGGTTCATCATTTTCAACCAGAAACCAAAGAACAGTCAAAGCAGTGGAAACATCATGGATCCCCACCTCCAAAGAAAGGAAGGGTGGTTCTGTCTGCAGGCAAAGTGATGGAGTCCATCTTTTGGGATTCAGAAGGTGTGCTATTGGTAGACTATCTTCAAAAGGGCAGAACGGTCAACGGGGCCTATTACGCTAATCTTGTGAAGCAACTGCGGGTCAAATTGAAGGAAAAGCGTCGAGGGAAATTGACGAGGGGAGTCATCTTTCATCAAGACAATGCTCCAGTTCACAAATCGGCGGTGGCAATGGCTGTCATTCATGAATCCAGCTTCTTGAACATCCTCCTTATTTTCCAGATTTGATCCCTTCGGACTATTACCTGTTTACCAAACTAAAAAAGGAGCTCAGTGGTCGCAAATTTGCTTTAGATGATGACGTCATTCATGCTGTAGACCAGTTTCTACTGGCACAAGATACTGACTTTTACAAAGAAGGGATCCGTATGCTCCAGGATCGCTGGACTAAGTGCATAAACTTGTTCCTGAATTTGTTTCTCCAGCCGTTGTCCCGCCCCTTGTCTGTGAGTTAAGTATGTTAGCATAGAGTCTCAGTGAGTTAAGTATGTTAGCATAGAGTCTCAGTGAGTTAAGTATGTTCTCAGTGAGTTAAGTATGTTAGCATAGAGTCTCAGTGAGTTAAGTATGTTCTCAGTGAGTTAAGTATGTTAGCATAGAGTCTCAGTGAGTTAAGTATGTTAGCATAGAGTCTCAGTGAGTTAAGTATGTTCTCAGTGAGTTAAGTATGTTCTCAGTGAGTTAAGTATGTTCTCAGTGAGTTAAGTATGTTCTCAGTGAGTTAAGTATGTTAGCATAGAGTCTCAGTGAGTTAAGTATGTTCTCAGTGAGTTAAGTATATTAGCATAGAGTCTCAGTGAGTTAAGTATGTTAGCATAGAGTCTCAGTGAGTTAAGTATGTTAGCATAGAGTCTCAGCGAGTTAAGTATGTTAGCATAGAGTCTCAGTGAGTTAAGTATGTTAGCATAGAGTCTCAGCGAGTTAAGTATGTTAGCATAGAGTCTCAGTGAGTTAAGTATGTTAGCATAGAGTCTCAGTGAGTTAAGTATGTTAGCATAGAGTCTCAGTGAGTTAAGTATGTTCTCAGTGAGTTAAGTATGTTCTCAGTGAGTTAAGTATGTTCTCAGTGAGTTAAGTATGTTCTCAGTGAGTTAAGTATGTTCTCAGTGAGTTAAGTATGTTAGCAAAGAGTCTCAGTGAGTTAAGTATGTTCTCAGTGAGTTAAGTATATTAGCATAGAGTCTCAGTGAGTTAAGTATGTTAGCATAGAGTCTCAGTGAGTTAAGTATGTTCTCAGTGAGTTAAGTATGTTAGCATAGAGTCTCAGTGAGTTAAGTATGTTAGCATAGAGTCTCAGCGAGTTAAGTATGTTAGCATAGAGTCTCAGTGAGTTAAGTATGTTAGCATAGAGTCTCAGTGAGTTAAGTATGTTAGCATAGAGTCTCAGTGAGCAGTGCTTTTTTCATGGTTATCAATTACAATATTATTTCTCCAGTCACTGAACCCTTCTGTTATTAAAAAAAAAATTCCAGACATTTTTAGGAGCACACACAAACAAAACAATAAATTGATCCTGTTGATGGTGAATACACTCTCTCTTGTATTTCTCACCATTGGGTTTTGTCCCAGCAAAAAGTTTCTGCGAACAATACCTCACTGGTTTGCCAGCACTGAAATGCTGGTAAGATTGTGATGTTGGCAGTCACTGGGTCCACAAGCAATCCAAGAATTCTCATCATCAGCAGAGAAATCAAGCCACAACCCTGGGTCCACAAGCAATCCAATAAGCCGCATCATCAGCAGAGAAATCAAGCCACAACCCTAGATCCTTTGCTACATTGTGATCTACGTCATCTTTTGCAGACAGAATAATTTCATCATCATCATCACCACGGTCCATTAAACTTTCATTTTCAGCAATTATTTCAAGCCCAGAAAAGTAACTTGAATCAACATTTGCAGTAGAGGTATCAAGAGAATTTACAGGCAAAGCTTGTGACAGCTCGCTGATTCTAGCGTCATCATATTTTGATTCTGAAGTGATGAAAGTGGCATTTACGTATTTGTGTCAGCTTCTGATGACAGAGATTAGCTTTGACCCAGAATATCATGGTGTGAAACTTGTGTGAAGAAAAGAGTCAGCTTTGCAGTCTCGAATTCTAAATTCAAAGTCTTCTCTTGTTTCTTTTTTGATAGTTTTCGCTTTTGTGCACCACTTGACTGAACTCATCTCCGTTCTTGGGGTTTGTGAAATACAGAAATAAACAGAACATTTTGTTTGAATTATTAAGCGGCATTATAACAAAGTCCTAGTCATGCCACCATTATAACAATGTCCTAGTCATGCCACCATTATAACAAAGTCCTAGTCATGCCACCATTATAACAATGTTTAGTTGTAAATTATATTTTAATGACTGATAGCTGAAGTGTTCACTGATCAATATAAAGCAGGATTCCCCTTACAAGGAGACTACTGGTTTGATTGATTCTTCTTGTGGAGTACAGTTTCAACTTATAAGTTTCTTCTTGTTGCTGGTGTTCTAACCATCACCTAATTTTCTGTATTATACACTAAGAAAATACAACAAGACACCCAGGCTTTCCACTCCACAAAAATTAGTACAAATACAACAACTTGAACATAACTTGGCAGTCTTCCGACCAAAACAAACTGGTCAACAATGAGAATTTCCACAAAGCCGATTTGTTGTAGTTTATCATCAGACAACACACATTTATTACAGAAATTCACAGCAACAAATGCCCGGCGTGAAATATCTACGCCACATGGGCAAGGAAAACCTTACAAATGATTTATTCATACCAAAAAACCATACTTACAGGCTTACCAAAGACTGCAGCCACACAGAAAAACAAACTAAACTAATTCTGACAACAAGACTCGCTCTACCCCATTCTCGTTCGCCCAACACGTCCATCCAGTTCAAAGTTCCACACATAGACTGCCTAACGACCGGCTTTTTCACACGGACCTTTTTTTAACGACTTCTTTGCACACGTACTTTCCTAATGACGTAGTCTACGCAACACAATTATTAGCAATACACAAAAACTCTCTGAACAGAATGGCTATTCTGTTACAGAATATCTCCCCACCCCCTAAAGGTAGATATTTGGCCATCAAATATCTCCAACCAAACAAAAAAAAATTGCGAACTTGCACAGAAAACTCTCACGAACTGTGAGCGATAACAATGAATTTACAGCTGAATATGCAGCTACAAAAAAAAATTTCATGCACCCACAATTTGTACAAATTAAGTACGTTAAACATTTGTGGTGCAAACATAAATATACATATATTTACAACATTTTTAATACTGAGTTCTGTGAACTACACCATCTATTTCTACTGCCATAGAAATAGGATAGAAGCAAAGGATGAACTCCTTTTTCGAAGAACACTACCCAACTAGTGTCTATTATGCTTTTCTTTATACCTAGCCAACGGAACACTTTCCGAACTCGAAGAAGAGTTAATTCCTGAAGGGGCCACCACGGATGTGGGCCCATCCATACCCGAAAGGGGAGTACTCTGCGCCCCCAATCGAGCCGTCGCCCTTTTATAGAGCTCCTGAAGGGGAACAGGGGCCTCTGAAGAGGATCCATCCCGTTCATTTCGAACATCCCTCAAAAGGTGTGAGAGGGGATCGCCAATCCCTCCTGTGTGTGTTTCACCATGACCGACATCAGATTCAACGTTGTCGGCATCGCTACCGCTGGAATCTGTTCCTTCCTCGATAGGTGGAAGAACAAATCGCGCCGAACGCAAACCATACAATTTATTCGAAGGAGGCTCCCTCCACTGAACCTCCACCTTGTGTATATTATTTGCATGAACCGAGTGGGTTCTCCCGTCAGCCTGGTTCTTGATCAGGAAGGTAACCGGAGACAAACGCTTCACCACCGTATAAAACGGGGCCCACCGCGCATCTAACTTAGAATGGCGTGCATGGATTCTATACGCTACACTGTCTCCCACTGAAATGTTTGGCATCTCCGCACGTTCATTATAGCTCGCTCTCTGTCTGGAGCGAGACTTATTTAACTGGCGAAATACTTGAAGGAACGTACGGTGCTGTTGCATCAACCTGATCTCCGTAGGGTCCTCCCCATAGTACTTAACATGGGGGCACAACAAATTATCCAGGGGCAACCAAGGGTGCCGGCCGTATAAAAAGAAGAAGGGAGACACCCCAGTACTTTCATTGACGTTCATACGAATGGCCCCCACTGCCATTGGTAAGAACACATCCCACATCTGTGGAATCTCGTGCACATGCTTGGACAAAATGTCAAGGAGGGTGCGATGCATCCTTTCATTCCTGGCGTTGCTCTGTGGGTGATACAACGCCGTAGTAACGTGTTGAACATGGAGCTGTTTGAACAGGTGGCTCAAGGAATGATTCACAAACTCAGCCCCATTGTCCGTTACCACTACAGATGGCGTGGAGTGACGCGGGATTATCCGCTGCAACAATACCTCAGCCACCGTGTGGGCTGTCCTGTCTGGTACTGGGAAACATTCGGGCCATAGGGTTAGCCAATCAACGACTGTCCATGTATCAATGTCCACTCCTGTCTATCTGCCGAAATTGTGGAAAACAGTTAATTTTGTCAACATGTTACCTCCCCGGTCTGGATGGAGCTGGTTGAGAAGTAAATGTCGCTTGGAACAAACCGCTCTGATTCCTCACCGGATAGTAGTTCAGGTTCAGTCTCACTGGACTTGCTTGCAGGCACAGGTAAGCGTCAGTAGCTGCACTGCCTAGGACCCAGGACTAGATGTGACACAAACTTTCTTTTGGGTAGGCCGGACATCATCGCCGTTTTGAATAACTTCTACGATAACTGTCTCTGACACTAACAAAAATACTATTCCCTAACCAAAACTTGAAAACCACTGACGAAACATACTAGCAACACACAACTGTGGGCTAGAAAAAACGTGCATGAACTGTTAAACATGTAAACAAACACACTGGACGTGACAAGTGGCCTGATACGGCGCCACTAAAGCAGTATCACGGCGCCAACTAAAGCAGGATCACGGCGCCACTAAAGCAGGATTCCCCTTACAAGGAGACTACTGGTTTGATTGATTCTTCTTGTGGAGTACAGTTTCAACTTATAAGTTTCTTCTTGTTGCTGGTGTTCTAACCATCACCTAATTTTCTGTATTATACACTAAGAAAATACAACAAGACACCCAGGCTTTCCACTCCACAAAAATTAGTACAAATACAACAACTTGAACATAACTTGGCAGTCTTCCGACCAAAACAAACTGGTCAACAATGAGAATTTCCACAAAGCCGATTTGTTGTAGTTTATCATCAGACAACACACATTTATTACAGAAATTCACAGCAACAAATGCCCGGCGTGAAATATCTACGCCACATGGGCAAGGAAAACCTTACAAATGATTTATTCATACCAAAAAACCATACTTACAGGCTTACCAAAGACTGCAGCCACACAGAAAAACAAACTAAACTAATTCTGACAACAAGACTCGCTCTACCCCATTCTCGTTCGCCCAACACGTCCATCCAGTTCAAAGTTCCACACATAGACTGCCTAACGACCGGCTTTTTCACACGGACCTTTTTTTAACGACTTCTTTGCACACGTACTTTCCTAATGACGTAGTCTACGCAACACAATTATTAGCAATACACAAAAACTCTCTGAACAGAATGGCTATTCTGTTACAAATACATCACAAACACATCACAAATTCCTGTGGTCTAGATTAGGTTTCACACACATCACAACATTAGCTAGACCAAGTCCGATGAAAGTTCACTGAATTCATTTAATTGTGACAAAAAAGGTCCCAGATTTATTATTGACATCACTTGGAATAAGATGCAGTAGAACATACAATTCTTAGAAGCACAAGATCATTGTTCACTAAATCAAACTCTAGCGTTATTTTAGATGCGGTACTTGTCAATGTTCTCAACTTCAAAATACTCCACACGTGATACGAGAACACTTCCAAACTGTGAACTATATCCACATCTGCAACACGAGGTCTGCTAATTCCTCGACTAAATCTCTTTACGCCAGCTTTCAAATGTATCCAAACTTCTGTATTCCTCATGCAGTACTAAAGTTAACACTCTTCGAAAATGAGACAATTTTTGTCTGTCATAAAACTAACTGTGGTTGTAAACTGATCTCTTGAGTATCTATTGCTCTAATTGTCCATCTGTTCTATATGTCGTTACCTTCGTCTTCTTTCTGTCGTTACCTTCGTCTTCTTTCTGTCGTTACCTTCGTCTTCTTTCTGTCGCTCTCGTTCTGCTTAAAAAAAAAATAATTATACACCACATGGTGCTGCTAGATAACTGTAGCATGGTGATGTGGTGAGGGGTTTTTAGATTAAAATCTTAGTCTGGACCGAGGGGTCACTTTGTTGATCGTAGTACCTTCCCCTCCTGTACTTATACTTGTGTGTCTTCTCGATCGCTCTTCCCCTCCGTGTCTCCCTCGTGTTTTCTCTCTGGTGTTATGTCTTCCTGGTCTTTTCCTAAAACTGCCCACGTGACTTATGTTGTAAGTCCAATAGGCCACGCCTCTAAATATTTTTAATTGGTCAGGTGTTCGAGTAGGTCTATTCCCTTATTTCAAAACCGTGTGCAATAGCGTCCTAAGATTAGCAAACATACGTGTCAGTGGTGTCAATTCCGTCTATACAGTTGTCAGTTATCTCAGTCATTTATCTTGCTCTTTCATGTCGGAGGTTTTATTGTGTCCTCTCTTTTCTGTCTCCCCTGTACTATTGTTATCTGAGCACATCCTCTTTGTCCGTATTCACTGTCAGTGTCTAGAATTTCTAAGTATCTACTCTTCTGATACTCTTCTCAGCGTATACACATTTCACAGACCGCATACAAAGTTTCCCCTGCTTTTATTTATGTGGGGTGGGGGGGATATTTTTTTCTTCGTTGTCATGACCTTGGCGGAGGTCTGTACTCTCTGGGTGCTCTTGTTATTATTGTATGTATCTTATGTCATTTTTTCATTTAATGTAGGGGCCCATTTTCCGGATCCCTGTTTAGCTGCACCATATGGCCCATGGTAAATTCGGCTATGGAAAATTTCTGTGGTGTCCCCCACCCCCAACCACCCCTCCCCCCCACTTTTTCCCTTGATGTCCTAAGCACGTGCTTATTGTGCTTAATAGTTAATTCAGTCCTGGAATAATGAGACAAAGAGAGCCAAGTCAGTGATGCGTGTACAAGCAGGCAGTGGAAGATACAGAGCTGAGTCAGTGATGCGCGTATAAACAAACAGTGAGAGATATAGAACTAAGTCAGAGATGCGTGTACGAACAAGCGGTTAGAGATACAGAGTCAAGTCTGTGATCCGTGTACAAACAAACAGTGAGAGATGCAGAACGAAATCATTGATGCGTGTACAAACAAGCAGTGAGGGATACATATCTGAGTCGGTGACGTGTTTACAAACAGCGAGAGATATAGAGCTAAGTCAGTGATGCATGTACAAACAAACAGTAAGAGATACATAGGCAAGTCAGTAATGCGTGTACAAAGAAACAGTGAGAGATACAGAACTAAGTCAGTGATGCATGTACAAACAAACAGTAAGAGATACATAGCCAAGTCAGTAATGCGTACAAAGAAACAGTGAGAGATACAGAACTAAGTCAGTGATGCGCGTACAAATAAGCAGTGAAAGATATAGAGCCAAGTTAGTGATTCGTGTAGAAACAAATAGTGAGAGATACAAAGCTGAGTCAGTACAGGGTGTACAAGCAAGCAGTGACAGGTACAGAGCTAAGTCAGTGATGCATGTAAACGCAAGCAGTGAGAGATACAGATTTGAGTCAGAGATGTGTACAAACAGTAAGAGTTACAGAGCTGCGTCAGTGGTGCGTGTACAAACATACAGTGAGAGATACTGAGCGAAGTCAGTGATGCGTGTACAAACAATCACTGAGAGATACAGAGTTGAGTAAGTGATGCATGTACAAACAGTGAGAGATAAAGAGTTGAGTAAATGATGCAGATACAAACAAGCAATGAGAGATGTAGAGCTTAGTCAATAATGCCTATACAAATAGTGAGAGATACAGAGCTGAGTCAGTGATGAGTGTACAAATAAACAGAGAAAGAGAGAGAGAGAGTGAGAGAGAAGGAGATACAGAGCTGAGTTAGTTATACGTGTACAAACAAACACTGAGAGATACAGAGTTGATTCAGTGATGTGTCTACAAACATGGATGCTAACAGCCAATTCTGCCTTCCAACTCACTGCTATCAACGTCAGACATGGACGCTAACAGCTAATGCTACCTTCCAGCTCTTTGCTATCAACGTCAGACATGGACGCTGACAGCTAAAGCTACCTTCCAGCTCTTTGCTATCAACGTCAGACATGGACGCTAACAGCTAAAGCTACCTTCCAGCTCTTTGCTATCAAGGTCAGACATGGACGCTGACAGCTAAAGCTACCTTCCAGCTCTTTGCTATCAACGTCAGACATGGACGCTGACAGCTAAAGCTACCTTCCAGCTCTTTGCTATCAACGTCAGACATGGATGCTAACAGCTAAAGCTACCTTCCAGCTCTTTGCTATCAACGTCAGACATGGACGCTGACAGCTAAAGCTACCTTCCAGCTCTTTGCTATCAACGTCAGACATGGACGCTGACAGCTAAAGCTACCTTCCAGCTCTTTGCTATCAAGGTCAGACATGGACGCTGACAGCTAAAGCTACCTTCCAGCTCTTTGCTATCAACGTCAGACATGGACGCTGACAGCTAAAGCTACCTTCCAGCTCTTTGCTATCAACGTCAGACATGGACGCTGACAGCTAAAGCTACCTTCCAGCTCTTTGCTATCAACGTCAGACATGGACGCTGACAGCTAAAGCTACCTTCCAGCTCTTTGCTATCAACGTCAGACATGGACGCTGACCTGGATTAGCCATTAAGTAAAATAATCACGTGCTTAGGGCTTCAAGGGAAGGAGGGGGTGGGGGGAACCACATAAGTTTTCCACAGCCGAGTTTACCATGGGCCATATGCTGCTGCTGAACCAGGATCTGCAAAATGGGCCCCCACAATAAATGAACAAATGACATAAAATACATACAATAATAACAAGAGCACACAGAGAGTGGAGACCCCCCCCCCCCCCCCCACTAAGGTCATGAAATCGAAGAAAAAAAATCTCCCCCCCCCCTCATAAACAAAAGAAGGGGAAACTTTGTATGCGGTCTGTGAAGTTGGTAAACTTTCTGTACAACGTTAGTGGAAAATAAACACACACATACTCCAACAAAAACATAATCTCCTTGACGGAAGTCAAAGTAATAATAATAGTAATGATAAAGGTTAATGATATATAATAATTTTGGGAATACAACAAAATTAGAATCTGGTAACTGCCCCACGGTCAACGGATGCTCACGTGATCGTTTAAGTGTTATAAGGGGATGCAGCAACAAATGTTAGAAACAAACAAATTTGCTATGTATGCGCCCTGTACAGCTCATTCACTAAGTCTGGTAGGCCGAAGTGCTGTTGACCTCTGTCAAGAGGCAGTTAATTTCTTCTCTACAGTGCAGTTACTGTTTCTATATTTTTGTTTCAGCCTCAAGCAGCCAGTGGAAAATTCTTAAAGGTTGTATTGGAAATGAAAGCGTCTTAAAATCCCTCTCTGATACCAGATGGGAGGCACTACGGCAACAGCAGCAATTTTGAAATCTTTCCTTAAAATTTTAGAAGCTTTAGAATACGAGTATATAGCCGCAGCCCAGTCACAAAAGGAAGGCGCTAGAAAGAGAAGCAAATAATAATCAGATAAGATGCAAGGCCTAGAATTCGTGTTTATGATGAATTTTTGGAATGAGATTTTGCAGAAGTTTCACAGAGTAAGCCAAGTTCTACAAAATGAGGATGTGAACTTAAAAACATGTGTAGATCTGTATGTATCATTAGCTGACCAACTGTGGACTTCACGAGATGAATTTGAAAGATAAGAAACAGCTACAAAGGAAATGCTACCAGATGTTGATTACAAGGCACCCACAACTCGCAAACGTATCAGAAAGAAGGTAACCAATGACGGAGATGCACCAGAAGTATATCTGAATGCCAGAGACAAATTTCGTGTCACCAAATTTTTACACAATTATTGACAAACTTGAAAACGAGATTAAAAGAAAAGGAGAGATATACAAAGAAATAGCAGTGAGATTTTCTTTTCTAAGTGATATGGCACATAATGTCACTTCATCATTTACTAACATTGAAAGGTTTTCTCAGCGCTGTCAAAAGCTGATTGATGCTTACCCAGAGAACTTCAACAGTAATTTTCAGCTGAGCTACAGCAGTTTCAGTCATATGTGCGCCATAAGTTCAGTGCAACAAAAAAAAATGTAAAAACAAGATTCAGTCATGCTGAACTTTGTAAAATAACAAGTTGATTACCCGGCGTTGCCCGGGTATTTATTTATCCCAATCAACAAAGTTGTATTCATTTTCACAACCTTGTAGACGGTTCTACAACGTTCTATTCATTTCCACAGCATTCAGAACGGTCTACAGGGGTCTATTCCACAATCTTCTATAAGGTTCTACAATGTTCTATTCATTTCCACAACCTTCTAGAAAGTTCTACAGAGTTCTATTCCTTGCATTCGACTAAACGTGGGCTTAAATGTCATCAGGACTGTCACCAGTCAGCTTAGCGACCGCGGACACTCGGTCAGTTTGGGCATTCTATTTTTCACCACTTCTCATTCCCCCTCCTCCAGGGCCGTGCCGATGGGAGCTGAACTTGCGAGAGCCACTATTCATATCAGCGACCCCGAAAACTATGGATTCGATACTAATATCGATCGCTTTCGATTATTTTTACATGTTACCCCATTCCATACCCACCCCCTAGGACCCCATGTCCTTTGGGACTGGTCTTGGACTTAAACGGCATCGGGAGTGTCATTATTCATCTCACCGATCCAGAAAACTATGGAACCGATACTAATATCGATCGTTTTCGATTATTTTTACTTGTCACCCAAACCTCCTAGGGGTCATAGGGGCCCTAGGGATGATCTAACCCTCACGGTGCACTGTCCAGATTTTAAGTCATATGTGTGCCAAGTTTGGTTGAAATTTCTCCAGGCGTTCCAGCTTGATGCTCTAACATACACACAAACACGTTTATATATTGTAGAAGACACTATTGAATATGCCTTTCGAAACGTAGACATTGGCTTTCGTATATTTTTAACATTCATTCATTCATTCATTCATTTGCATGTCCCTTGCGGAACTTTACCTCCCAAACAGCACTCCTTTAGGCCTCTAGGCTGTGAGCAAGATGGCCTGCTGCTGCTGCATCCATTTGCAGATCGTCAACGATGTCTTGCAGCCATCTTCGTTTTGGTCTTCCTCTTTTTCTTTTTCCCATTATGTATCCTTCCTATAAGGTCTTCTGTAAATTATCATGACGTTTAATGTGTCCAAAATATTTCAGTTTTCTCTCTTTAATCCTCTTTACTAGCCAGCCTTCTTCAATATTAAGCTCTTGTAGTATAGATATATTTGTTCTTTTCTGTGTCCACGATATTTGGAGAATTCTTCTGTAGCATTTACATTCAAAGGCATTTATGTGTTTCTCAGCTGTTTTGTTAAGTGTCCATGTCTCACAGGCATATGTTGCGATGGGAAAGATGCATATCCTTAAAAATCTTATTTGTGTGGTTCTGTCGGCTCCTCTCCACAGATTCTTTATTTGTTTTACTTTCTGAAGCGCGATAGATGTCCTCCTTTTAATTTCCCTCATTGTATCTCCATTATTATTTAGCAGTGATCCAAGATATTCAAAACACTCCACTTCTTCCAGTTTTTCCTCATTGATACATATTTCATCTGTCTTGTTTATTTTGTCAGTTGTCATCAATTTAGTTTTCTTTGCATTAAGATAGAGGTTCTGCTCTTTGCTTTTCTTACGGACTGACATAATTAGTTTTTCCATTCCTTTTTGTGTTGTGGACAGTAACACTGTGTCATATCTAATCTCTGGTATTTCATAACCTCCAATTGTTATGGCATCGTAATATTCTTTGTCTACATCCTTTGTAACATTCCTCATTATATTTTCAGTATACATGTTAAATAAGTAGGGTGACAATATGCAATCCTTACGGACCCCTTGTTTTATGTCAAACCAACTTGTTGTTTCACCATTTATTCTTACTGCTGCTTGTTGATCTAGATACAGAAGTGATGTTAATTGTATCAAATGTGTTGGAAATCCCATTTTTTCCATTATTTCCCAAAGTTTCTGGTGTTGTACACAATCAAATGCCTTTGAGTAGTCTATAAAGGCTAAATATAGATTCACATTAAACTCTCTGCATTTCTGTATTATTAATCTTATATTGAATATATGATCTCTTGATCCTCTTCCTTGCATGAAACCAGCTTGGACCATGATTACTTCTTCTTCTATTTTCTTACAAAGTCTACCCATTATGATTTTTAACAGAATTTTACTGGCATGACTAATCAGGGCAACAGTTCTGTAGTTTGTGCATAATTTCAGGTTACCCTTTTTTGGCAGTGGTATGAATACAGTTCTTTTCCATTTTTTTTTGGCCAAATACCTGAATGCCATATCTTTTTTATATAGTGCATGATAGATTGTTGCACATTCCTTTCCTCTTGCTTTAATAAATTCAGCTGTTATCTCATCACATCCTGGTGATTTACCATTTTTCAGATTCTTTTTTGCCCATAAAACTTCTTCTATTGTCGGTTCGGATTCTTTCTCCTCCAATAATAATTCACACGGTTGATTTCTGCTTCCACAGTCGGTTTTTTCATACATTCCTCTGCAATATTCCTTCCATCTTTCTAGAATTTCCTCTGTCTCTGTCCATCTCATCACAAATTATATTTAGCTTAGGTGTGACATTTCTCGTCACTGTCTTCATTTCTTTAAACATTTCACTATCTCTTCCACACTTCTGATGTTCTTCTATTCTTTCACAACAATCTTGTATGTATTGTTTTTTTTTGTCTCTTCTTATGTTTCTTCGTACTTCTTTTGTTAAAGTTTTATATTTATCTTTGTTGTTGTTTGTCACTTTCCATTGCGTCTTCATTTCTCTACGTTGTTTTATAAGTTCTAGTGTGTCTGCTGTAATCCATCCATTCTTTTGTGTTTTCTTTACTGGAACCACGTCTTTAGCTGTTATTATTAAGATATCTTTGGCCTGCGTAGCCAGTTCATCTGGTGTCATCTCCTCCTGTACAGCCATCAGGATTTCGAAACGGTTCTTCACTTCTATACCGTATTGTTCTGGTATTTTTGTAAGATCAAAGCAGAGTGGCCTTGATCCCCTAATTGTCTTTTTTTATCTTTATCTTCATGTCTGCTATTAATAACTCATGGTCCGTGTCACAATCAGCACCTGGTAAAGTTTTTGCTGATGTTATACTTGACCTCCACCTTCTCTGCACTAAAATGTAATCTATTTGATTCTTGGTTTTCCCATCAGGTGATGTCCATGTGTAAGGTCTTCTTGGATGTTGTTTAAAAAGTGTGTTAGCGATCATTAGCTCATTTTCCATGCAAAACGCCATTAGATTGTCACCTGCCTCATTTCTATGTCCTATGCTAAATTTTCCCTACAACATGTCCTTCATCTTCTGCTCTTTCTGTACAATTTTTGCTTTAAAATCACCCATTATTAATATAATATCATTTTTCCGTATTTGGTCTATTGTCGTTTGCAGTGTGTTATAAAAGTCTTCTACTTCCTCTTCTTCTGCTGCTAATGTAGGTGGATATATCTGGGTGATTGTTACATTTCTAGGAATGCCCTTAAGTCTGATTGTTAGGATTCTATCACTTACTGAATTGTAACCTAGTAATGCTTTTGATGCTGATTTGTCCATTCTTTCCTCCTACTTCTCCACCAGAGTATATAAAGATATTATCATTCTCGCTCTTGAAGTGTCCTGATCCTTTCCATCGATGTTCGCAGATTCCCTAAATGTGTATCCCCGTTCTTTTCATCTCGTCCCCTATTATTTGATACTTTCCCTCATACACACTTCTCATATTCCTTGTTCCTACTCTTATTTTTCTTTTTAGTTTGATGCAGGGGTTGTCCTTAGTAACACCATCAGGATTTTGTCTGTCACCACAATTACTAGTACTGACCTCTGTCTCGCACTCTTCCCCAGTGTTAAAATTAGATCTATCTGGCCTGGGGGCCTCACCACCAGATCTTTTTCATATTGACTTTCCATGATTGTTGTTTGGGTTTCTTGGTATATTTTCAGAAGATTGTTTACCATTGCCTTCCTTCTGGACAGTGACTGTACTAGTCAGTGATCGTAGCCATTGTCCCTACATTGAGATCATTTGCCTACCATCATAGAATGGTGACCATAACTAACATTATCTGTCAACTGCTCTCCCATTCCATCCACCACCTGCTCCCATGGCTTCACATCACCCTGATCGGGGGGGGGGGGGCTATACGGGTACTCCACCTTGCCCAAGGGTGTCCCGTAGACTGACGGAGGTAAGGAGGCGTCTTACTTCTCCTTTGATAGGGGATACCCCTACCCCGCTAACCAATTTTTAACATTAATGGTCACAAATTGCTCAGCTGAGCGTTCATTTTCTCAGTTTATATTAAAAATCTCATCAGAACAACTATGCAACAAGGCAGACTGGATGCCTTATCTCTATCAAGTACAGAAGCAGACGTGTTACATAAGATTAGTTTTGAGGATCTGGTAACAAATTTTGCATTTAAAAAAAGTAGCAGAAAACTTTTCCAATGCAAATAAAGTGGGAGTATAAAAAAATTAGACTCTTTTGAAAACAAATGCCTAAGGAAAATACTCGGCATCAAGTGGAACGAATTCAAGAACAATGCAGAGATAAGGCTGAACAACAACTAGTCTCATGGGTGATCAGGAAAAGGAGATGGACATATGTTGGTCACTTTATGAGAAGAAATGATCAGAGAATCCCAAAACAAGCTATCAAGTGGAACATAACAGGCCAAAGAAAAAGAGGCGGACCGCATGAAACTCTAAAGAGGACATTGTTAAGAGAGCCAAATTAACAGGCATAAAATCCTTTGATGAGGTTGAAAGACTCGCCGAAGACAGGAAAAATTGGCGAACTACTTTGCGAGCCCTATGTGACGTTTAACGGCACGAGAAGGATATAAGATATAAGATAGGATAAAAAAAACAACATTATTTTCCATCTTACTGTAAGTTTTGTTTAATTTCGATAAATAAAATTTTCTTTCACGGTTTATGTTGTTTATATTTTGAATTACAAACAAAGGGGCAGCAAAAACTTGTTAGTGCTTAGGGCATCCAAGGGTCTTAATCAGGCCATGCATGGACGGTAACAGCTAATCCTACCTTCTAGCTCTTTGCTGTCAACGTCAGACATGGACGATAACAGTGAATCCTACTTTCCAGCTCTGTGCTATCAAAGTCAGGAATGGACGATAACAGGTAATTCTACCTTCCAGTTTTCTGCTGTCAGTGTGGGACATGGACGCTAACAGCTAATCCTGCCTTCCAGCTCGTTGCTATCAATGTCAGACATGGACGCTAACACTTAATCCTACCTTCCAGTTATTTGTTATCATTGTCATACATGGATGATAACACCCAATCCTACCTACCAGCTCTGTGCTATCAGTGTCAGAAATGGAAGATAGCAGCTAATCCTATCTTCTAGCTTTGTGCTATCAATGTCATAAGTGGGTGCTAACAGCTAATCCTACCTTCCAGCTCTGTGCTATCAATATAAGACATGCTCGATAAAAGCCAATTCCCCCCCCCCCCCCAACTCTTTGCTATAAAAGTCAGACATGGGTGCTAACAGCTAATCCTACATTCCAGTTCTGTGCTATCAATGTCAGACGTGAATGATAACAGCTAGTCTTATCTTCCCGCTCTGAGCTATCAATGTCAGACATGGATGATAACAGCTAGTCTTATCTTCCCGCTCTGAGCTATCAATGTCAGACATGGATGATAACAGCTAATCCTACATTCAAGCTCTGTGCTATCAATGTACACTGTTGTGACTTTTAATTAGTTAACTAGTACACTCTTGTGACATTTTATTTGTTAACTAGTACACTCTTGTGACATTTTATTTGTTAACTAGTACACTCTTGTGACATTTTATTTGTTAACTAGTACACTCTTGTGACATTTTATTTGTTAACTAGTACACTCTTGTGACGTTTTATTGTTAGGAAGTACACTGTTGTGATGTTTTATTAGTTAACTAGTACACTGTTGTGCCATTTTATTTGTTAACTAGTACACTGTTTTGACGTTTTATTAGTTAACTATTACACTGTTGTTAGTTTTTATTAGTTAACTAGTACGCTGTTGTTAGTTTTTATTAGTTAACTAGTACGCTGTTGTTAGTTTTTATTAGTTAACTTGTACGCTGTTTTGATGTTTTGTTAAATAACGATTACACAATTGTGACCTTTCAGTTTGCACTTTAATGGAAACATACAGGACAAAGAAATAGGTAAGAAGATAAAATATAAATTCATATAAATTCTTTACAACAAATAGGAAGGAATAAATAAAACGAATGAAGCACATAGAAGCTGCTTCCAGGACTGCGAGAGGAAGAGCGCTGAGAATGTTTGAACAGAGAATCGCCATGTGCGATCGGTGAGTAAATAGAGACCAGATGTGTGATAGGTGAGTGGGGAGGTTAGGGTGGGAGCGGCTGAAAAGAAGAAGAGGGATATAATGATGAGAGAGAATGGTGGGTGGGGAGGTTAGGGTGGGAGCGGCTGAAAGGAGGGACAGGGATACAATGGTGAGAGGGAACGGTGGATGGAATAGATGGATGTGGGGTGGGGGAGGGTTTGTAATCTAAAGCAGCGAGGAGGTTCTGTCTTGAAGGTGAGGAAGAAGTATAACATTGTTTAGGTTGTTATTATTACTGTTCATTATTATGTTGAGATTTCCGAGATAAAACTGTGATGATGTTGCTTTCTGTTTGAATACTTGTAGCATGCACAAGTCACTGGTCATGTTTTATACGACGAACAGTCGTTGAGCAGCGACAACATGTTACTTCTTACTAGTCTTATCATTATTCATCGTATTATACTCAAATCTTCGTTAGACATTATGGGGCATTATCTTCACACACATCAATATTTCTCTGGTCTTGAATAAGCTTCACAAATATTAAAGGATTCACTTGACCAAGATCGCCGATTAAGTTCACTGAATCCATTTATCACCCAAGGTCGAATTGTAAGCTTGTAGAGGTAGATCAGAGAAGATGTGACGAGTATCAGGGTCGAGCTGTAGGCTAGTAGGGGTAGATCAGAGAAGATGTGGCGAGTATCAGGGTCGAGCTGTAGGCTAGTAGGGGTAGATCAGAGAAGATGTGACGATATCAGGGTCGAGATGTAGGCTAGTAGAGGTAGATCAGAGAAGATGTGGCGAGTATCAGGGTCGAGATGTAGGCTAGTAGGGGTAGATCAGAGAAGATGTGACGAGTATCAGGGTCGAGCTGTAGGCTAGTAGGGGTAGATCAGAGAAGATGTGACGAGTATCAGGGTCGAGATGTAGGCTAGTAGAGGTAGATCAGAGAAGATGTGGCGAGTATCAGGGTCGAGCTGTAGGCTAGTAGGGGTAGATCAGAGAAGATGTGACGAGTATCAGGGTCGAGCTGTAGGCTAGTAGGGGTAGATCAGAGAAGATGTGACGAGTATCAGGGTCGAGATGTAGGCTAGTAGGGGTAGATCAGAGAAGATGTGACGAGTATCAGGGTCGAGCTGTAGGCTAGTAGGGGTAGATCAGAGAAGATGTGACGAGTATCAGGGTCGAGATGTAGGCTAGTAGGGGTAGATCAGAGAAGATGTGGCGAGTATCAGGGTCGAGATGTAGGCTAGTAGGAGTAGATCAGAGAAGATGTGGCGAGTATCAGGGTCGAGGTGTAGGCTAGTAGAGGTAGATCAGAGAAGATGTGTCGAGTATCAGGGTCGAGGTGTAGGCTAGTAGAGGTAGATCAGAGAAGATGTGTCGAGTATCAGGGTCGAGCTGTAGGCTAGTAGGAGTAGATCAGAGAAGATGTGGCGAGTATCAGGGTCGAGGTGTAGGCTAGTAGAGGTAGATCAGAGAAGATGTGTCGAGTATCAGGGTCGAGGTGTAGGCTAGTAGAGGTAGATCAGAGAAGATGTGTCGAGTATCAGGGTCGAGCTGTAGGCTAGTAGGAGTAGATCAGAGAAGATGTGGCGAGTATCAGGGTCGAGATGTAGGCTAGTAGAGGTAGATCAGAGAAGATGTGTCGAGTATCAGGGTCGAGATGTAGGCTAGTAGGGGTAGATCAGAGAATGTGTCGAGTATCAGGGTCGAGCTGTAGGCTAGTAGGAGTAGATCAGAGAAGATGTGGCGAGTATCAGGGTCGAGATGTAGGCTAGTAGAGGTAGATCAGAGAAGATGTGTCGAGTATCAGGGTCGAGATGTAGGCTAGTAGGGGTAGATCAGAGAAGATGTGTCGAGTATCAGGGTCGAGGTGTAGGCTAGTAGAGGTAGATCAGAGAAGATGTGTCGAGTATCAGGGTCGAGCTGTAGGCTAGTAGGAGTAGATCAGAGAAGATGTGGCGAGTATCAGGGTCGAGGTGTAGGCTAGTAGAGGTAGATCAGAGAAGATGTGTCGAGTATCAGGGTCGAGGTGTAGGCTAGTAGAGGTAGATCAGAGAAGATGTGTCGAGTATCAGGGTCGAGCTGTAGGCTAGTAGGAGTAGATCAGAGAAGATGTGGCGAGTATCAGGGTCGAGATGTAGGCTAGTAGAGGTAGATCAGAGAAGATGTGTCGAGTATCAGGGTCGAGATGTAGGCTAGTAGGGGTAGATCAGAGAAGATGTGGCGAGTATCAGGGTCGAGATGTAGGCTAGTAGGAGTAGATCAGAGAAGATTTGGCGAGTATCAGGGTCGAGCTGTAGGCTAGTAGAGGTAGATCAGAGAAGATGTGACGAGTATCAGGGTCGAGCTGTAGGCTAGTAGAGGTAGATCAGAGAAGATGTGTCGAGTATCAGGGTCGAGCTATATTAGTGTCAGATCATGAAAGAGAAACCTGGTCGTGAAGGCCTCTTTACTGCTTACTTGTTGTTGAATGTTTTCCCAATGACTTTTTTTCTGGATAACAGCGAAGGCGATAAAATTCTAATAATTTGTTGGAATTGTTCATAAAGTCCGAATCATCCGGCCACAGGCGGTGGAGCCTACGGAGCAGTGAGCATGGGAAAGGATGGGTTGAGAGACATTATCTACTGGTACTGACAGTCGTGTCAGCTCTGTGTCCTACAAACCCACCGACAGCCACACATATCAACTTTATACTTCCTCTCTCTGTGTTCTACAAACCCACTGACAGCCACACATATCAACTTTATACTTCCTCTCTCTGTGTTCTACAAACCCACCGACAGCCACACATATCAACTTTACACTTCTTCTCTTTGTGTTCTACAAACCCACCGACAACCACACATATCAACTTTACACTTCCTCTCTTTGTGTTCTACAAACCCACCGAGAGACACAAATATCAACTTTACACTTCCTCTCTTTGTGTTCTACAAACCCACCGACAGCCACACATATCAGCTTTACACTTCCTCTCTTTCTGTTCTACAAACCCACCGACAGCCACACATATCAACTTTATACTTTCTCTCTCTGTGTTCTACAAACCCACCGACAGCCACACATATCAACTTTACACTTCCTCTCTTTCTGTTCTACAAACCCACCGACAGCCACACATATCAACTTTACACTTCCTCTCTCTGTGTTCTACAAACCCACCGACAGCCACACATATCAACTTTATACTTTCTCTCTCTGTGTTCTACAATCCCACCGACAGCCACAAATATCAACTTTACACTTCCTCTCTTTGTGTTCTACAAACCCACCGACAACCACAAATATCAACTTTACACTTCCTCTCTCTGTGTTCTACAACCCCACCGACAGTCACACATATCATCTTTACACTTCCTCTCTCTCTCTCTCTCTCTGTTCTACTAACCCAGCGAAAGTCACACATATCATCTTTACACTTCCACTCTCTGTGTTCTACAAACCCACCGACAGTCACATATATCATCTTTACACTTCCTCTCTCTCTCTCTCTCTCTTGTTCTACAAACCCACCGACAGTCACACATATCAACTTTACACTTCCCCCCCCCCCTCTCTCTCTCTCTCTCTTTCTGTGTTCTACAAACCCACCGACAGTCACATATATCAACTTTACACTTTCTCTCTCTCTCTCTCTCTGTATTCTACAAACTCACCGACAGCCAAATATATCAACTTTACACTTACTCTCTCTGTGTTCTACAAACTCGCCGACAGCCACATATATCTACATTACACTTCCTCTTACCCTGAAAATTGCAGAGATTCCATCTTATAATCCCGCACCAGCTGAAGGTAATACTCTCTGAGTGACTTCACAAAGCCGAACATTTCGTTGAGTGATGACACTAAGATATAGCTAAGTGATGACACAAAGTTATTGCTGAGTGATGATACTAAAATATGGCTGAGTTATGACACTAAGATATTGCTGTGTGATGACATTAAGATATAGCTGAGTGATGACACAAAGTTGTGGCTGAGTGATGATACTAAAATATGGCTGAGTTATGACACTGAGATATGGCGTGATGACACCGCTTGATGGAATAGTCAAAGCAGAACAACAGGTTTAAGGATAGGCAGAGAGTAGAACAAGAGGTTTAAAGAAAGATGGAGAGTAGGACAAGAGGTTTAAATAAAGGTAGAGAGTAGAACAAAAGGTTTAAATAAAGGTAGAGAGTAGGACAAGAGGTTTAAATAAAGGTAGAGAGTAGAACAAGAGGTTTAAATAAAGGTAGAGAGTAGAACAAGAGGTTTAAATAAAGGTAGAGAGTAGAACAAGAGGTTTAAAAATAGAGAAGAGAAAAAGAGGTTTGAAGAAAGATAGTGAATAGAATATGAGGTTTAAATAAAAGTAGAGAGTGGAATAAGAGATGTAAAGAAAGATAGAGAGTAGAAAAAGAGAGGTTAAAGAAAGATAGAGAGTAGAAAAAGAAAGGTTAAAGAAAGATAGATAGTAGAAAAAGAGAGGTTAAAGAAAGATAGAGAGTAAAAAGAAAGAGGTTAAAGAAAGGTAGAGAGTAGACTAAGAAGCTATGCTCAGGTCACATGACGGGTTACTGTGAGTAGTGCTGCACACTCTGACATGTCCTGTCAAGCTCGTGGATTCAGTTCGTGAGAAGAAACCACGTGCCGAGCCCGCGATGATAGAATCCATCTTCCACAGCTAATGTTGCTTACAGAAGTTGACTAATGCGAGTACATTTGTACTCGGCTGCTTTACAGTGTTTGATTGTGGGAGGTTATTATAGTTTGTTGTTGGAGCCCAAGTGTTCACTTGACATGTCTAGTTATAGACACATTATAGACACTATTGATATCCTTCTGTATATTTATAGAGACGTTATAGACAATTTTGTGTTTAGTTATATAGACGTAATAGGCATGTTTGTGCCTATTTATAGAAACGTTGTAGACATGTTTGTGTCTAGTTATATGACGTACGTTTATAGCCTATTTATAGAGACGTTATAGACATGTTTATGCCTATTTAAAGAGACGTTATAGACATGCTTGTAGCCTAGTTATAAGACGTACGTTTATAGCCTAATTACAGAGACGTTATGACATGTTTATAGCCTTTTATAGAGAAGTTTGTAGCAGAGTTATAGATACGTTATAGACATGTTCATAGCCTAGTTGTAGAGATGTAAAAGACATCTTTGTGACTGATCAAGAAAACGTCACAAGTTAGATAGAAATGTTGTGACTAAGCAAGAAAACGTCACAAGTTAGATAGAAATGTTGTGACTAAGCAAGAAAACGTCACACGTCAGATAGAACTGTTGTAACTAAGCAAGAAAACGTCACAAGTTACATAAAAATGTTGTGACTAAGCAAGAAAACGTCACAAGTTAGATAGAAATGTTGTGACTAAGCAAGAAAACGTCACAAGTTAGATAAAACTGTTGTGACTAAGCAAGAAAACGTCACAAGTTAGATAAAACTGTTGTGACTAAGCAAGAAAACGTCACAAGTTAGATAGAAATGTTGTGACTAAATGAAAAAAAGCCATGAGGTATTTATTTGTCTCTAGTGTTGTTTTCACTAATAAAGAAGATAGACTAAGATTGTATGTCTCTAATGTTGTTTTCACTAATAAAGAAGACAGACTAAGATTGTATGTCTCTAGTGTTGTTTTTAGAGAAGATAGACCAAGATTTGTCTTACTTGTTTAGGAAAGCTCAAATTTAGAACGCTACAGCTTGTCTAGGAAAGCTCAAGTTTAGAATGCTACAGTTTGTCTTATTTTTCTAGGAAAGCTGAAGTTTAGAAAGCTACAGTTGTCTTATTTGTCTAGGAAAGCTCAAGTTTAGAACGTTAAATCTGTCTTACCTGTCTAGGAAAGCTCAAGTTTACAATGCTACAGTTGTCTTATTTGTCTAGGAAATCTGAAGTTTAGAAGGTTACAACTGCCTTACTTATCTAGGAAACATCAAATTTAGAAGGTTACAACTGCCTTACTTATCTAGGAAACATCAAATTTAGAAGGTTACAGCTGATTTACTTGTCTAGGAAAACTCAAATTTAGAGGGTTTCAGCTGTCTTACTTGTCTAGGAAAACTCACATTTAGAGGGTTACAGCTGTCTTACTTGTCTAGGAAAACTCAAATTTAGAAGGTTACAGCTGTCTTACTTGTCTAGGAAAACTCACATTTAGAGGGTTTCAGCTATCTTACTTGTCTAGGAAAACTCACATTTAGAGGGTTACAGCTGTCTTACTTGTTTAGGAAACCTCAAATTTAGAAGGTTACAGTTGTCCTACTTGTCTAGGAAAACTCAAGTTTATAAGGTTTCAGCTATCTTACTTGTCTAGGAAAACTCAAATTTAGAAGGTTACAGTTGTCTTACTTGTCTAGGAAAACTCACATTTAGAGGGTTACAGCTGTCTTACTTGTCTAAGAAAACTCAAATTTAGAAGGTTACAGCTGTCTTACTTGTCTAGGAAAACTCAAGTTTAGAAGGTTACAGCTGTCTTACTCATCTAGTAATCCTCAAATTTAGAAGGTTACAGCTGTCTTACTTGTCTAGGAAACCTCAAATTTAGAAGGTTACAGCTGTCTTACTTATCTAGTAAACCTCAAATTTAGAAGGTTACAGCTGTCTTACTTGTCTAAGAAACCTCAAATTTAGAAGGTTACAGCTGTCTTACTTATCTAGGAAACCTCTAATTTAGAAGGTTACAGCTGTTTTACTTATCTAGGAAACCTCAAATTTAGAAGGTTACAGCTGTCTTACTTGTCCAGGAAACCTCAAATTTAGAAGGTTACAGCTGTCTTACTTGTCCAGGAAACCTCAAATTTAGAAGGTTACAGCTGTCTTACTTGTCCAGGAAACCTCAAGTTACAGCTTGTAATAATGGAAGAGGACGTCGAAGGATGAGAGGAATAGAATATCTGCCACACGTTAAAACAGGTTCATTCTGATGCATTAGTAGAACAAGTTTTTATTTCCCACAGTCTGTGTAGCTGTGCCCCACCATGCCTGGGGTCCTGTTATCTTATCACACGTCAGAGATAAGTTTCTTGTCAGAAGAAAGCTGTCAAATGACTTATCCGGGCTAATTAATCTACAACAGATTGGCTTGTTAGGTTCCTAGCTCTCGCCTGATAGCGCTCGGCTCCAGCAAGGAAGTAACAACATCAGGGTGCGCAACTACGTTGTTAATTAAGTTTCTCTGTTCGCCATAAAGCCCTGGAGAAACCCAGGTCCAAGATAAAAAAAAAAGAAAGAGATAAAGGCGAAATAAGCCATCAAAAACAACAGAAGAATAGCAGAAACAAAGAGTAATGAAGAGCAGAAATAGAATCAGCAAAAATGTCAGAATCTGGTGTGTTATATTTCTGTTTCTTTCCTTGTTATTTAAAACATGTTTTAAAAATCCTGCTCAGCACGCTCATAAAGTATGTTGATTTGTTGTTGTTTTCTTTATTTTGTAAACTGTACACAGAACGTTTAATTTTTATTTCTTTATCTTTATTTTACCTGTGATGAAATCATTACAGTTTTATTACTCTTTTATTACATTGATGTTCTTTTGTTTTCATTTGTCCAGACATGCTTTCTTCTTTACTCTCGTCGCACATCAGTACTTGTCTGTCAGACATCAACACTTCTATCACACATCCGTCGTTCTATTAGACATTAATATTTCTATCAGACATCCATCCTTCTATCAGACATCAATACTTCTATCAGACATCAATACTTCTATCATACATCTATACTTCTATCATACATCTATACTTCTATCAGACATCTATACTTTTGTCAGACACTCATATTTCTATACTTCTATCAGACATCCGTTCTTATATCATACATCTATACTTCTATCATGCAGCTTTATTTCTATCAGACATCTATATTTCTATCATACATCAATACTTCTATCATGCATTTATAATTCTATCTTAAATAATCCTTATATCAGCGCATATTCATAACTTGAGCGCAGACGAGATATCGTTGATATGTTGCAGATTTATGCATGCCCACTGTAGCTCAACTATAGGAAAAAGAAGAGTCAGTGTGTGATGTTCTTCCATGCTTTAGAAGTGTTCGTTCAACTTGTGCCCCACCATCTCCTGACATGTTTGTTACACCAAAATGTTGACGTACAGAAAGCACAAGACTATACAGATACCATCTCCTGACATGTTTGTTACACCAAAATGTTGACGTACAGAAAGTACAAGACTATACAGATACCATCTCCTGACATGTTTGTTACACCAAAATGTTGACGTACAGAAAGCACAAAACTATACAGATACCATCTCCTGACATGTTTGTTACACCAAAATGTTGACGTACAGAAAGCACAAGACTATACAGATACCATCTCCTGACATGTTTGTTACACCAAAATGTTGACGTACAGAAAGTACAAGACTATACAGATACCATCTCCTGACATGTTTGTTACACCAAAATGTTGACGTACAGAAAGCACAAAACTATACAGATACCATCTCCTGACATGTTTGTTACACCAAAATGTTGACGTACAGAAAGTACAAAACTATACAGATACCATCTCCTGACATGTTTGTTACACCAAAATGTTGACGTACAGAAAGTACAAAACTATACAGATACCATCTCCTGACATGTTTGTTACACCAAAATGTTGACGTACAGAAAGCACAAAACTATACAGATACCATCTCCTGACATGTTTGTTACACCAAAATGTTGACGTACAGAAAGTACAAAACTATACAGATACCATCTCCTGACATGTTTGTTACACCAAAATGTTGACGTACAGAAAGTACAAAACTATACAGAGCGTCTCAAATCATTTCCCATTTACAAACCGCTTTTCTGACGCTATATTGTAACACTGTGCTGGAATTTTAAAAACAAAATACTTTAGCTTTGTGTTGTTTTCATCACATCACCACTCACCACGATCCTTGGCCTGAAACTTTGTTTCAGATATCGAATGCATTTATATTTTCTTGTTAAACTGGTGTAAGTCTTAAACGTCTAGGCGACTGTTCTAGACATCCTGTCCCACTACTGACTCTACGTGTTGTTTGATTCGACCACAATCAATCACAATCAACCACAATCGATCACTGTTTCTGTTTCTGTCCGGCCTTCATGTGCTTGCGTCATTTATCTCCAGCTTCTGTCATTTATCTCCAGCTTCTGTCATTTATCTCTAGTTTCTGTCATTTATCTCCAGCTTTTGTCATTTATTTCTAGCTTCTGTCATTTATCTCCAGCTTCTGTCATTTATTTCTAGCTTCTGTTATTTATCTCCAGCTTCTGTCATTTATCTCCAGCTCCTGTCGTTTATCTCTAGCTTCTGTCATTTATCTCCAGCTTCTGTCATTTATCTCCAGCTTCTCTTCTGCCCGACTGCTGCAGCAGCAAAAAACAGCTTGGGACTCACATGACAGCCGCTCTCTAGATAATAATGAAAGGTAGTTTTCTAGATAATAATGAAAAGTAGTTTTCTAGATAATAATGAAAGGTCTTGTCTTGTGCTATCTCCTGTAAGTGTGAGCTGGTGTTCTTTCCAGCCGATGCTGTGAGGAGCTGAGATACAGCCCCGTATCGGCGTGGGAAGGGATTATGACACCAATATTTTCAGTCCCCGAGTACACCTAAAAAGCAGGGGGTGTGCAATGCTTCTTTAGTAGACTCCACCACCATGGGGACTATGGCGATCCCTGCTCCGTTAGCCAGGCTAGGCCTGTTACTGGGGGTACCACGGAGAGGTGGGACAGGGTCTTGGTCAGCTATGGGTCGCTAACCCTGATGCTAGCATGTCAGCTACAGGTCACTGTTTGCCTCATCGGACAGGGTCTTGGTCAGCTATGGGTCGCTAACCCTGATGCTAGCATATCAGCTACAAGTCGCTGTTTGCCTCATCGGACAGGGTCTTGGTCAGCTACAGGTCGCTGTTTGCCTCATCGGACAGGGTCTTAGTCAGCTATGGGTCGCTAACCCTGATGCTAGCATATCAGCTACAAGTCGCTGTTTGCCTCATCGGACAGGGTCTTGGTCAGCTACAGGTCGCTAACCCTGATGCTAGCATATCAGCTACAAGTCGCTGTTTGCCTCATCGGACAGGGTCTTCACCTGAACAGTGAAAGGTAGCTTTCTTACAGAATCTGTCTGGTCCTGCCTTTCTGGTCAGTAATACGTTGTTGGTGTTCTCGTCACGCTATTCACTCTTTTTAGACCTGTTATATTGTTAGTGTTGTGATCACTCATAATAATCACATTTACACTACTCTGAGGTCAGTGTTGCTGATTGTGCCAGGGCTAAGTTTATCTTCTGTTAGCGATGATTATCCATCTGGGACTCGTAGTTTTATTGTGTAAAATTTGTTTGTAACTCCGTTCTGTTTTCTAACATTTGTATCCGCTCTGTTTTCTAACATTTTTATCCGCTCTGTTTTCTAACATTTGTATCCGCTCTGTTTTCTAACATTTGTATCCACGGACAACATCACTCTCCTTGGCTACATGAAATGTTAGATTAATAAGTCCTTTCTCCCCATTTTACTTGCTCTTATGTTCTGTTATGTTTCTGTAATGAGGACTGTAACGTTGTGTTGTTGCTGATGTCACTTGAATATTTGTATGTTTTAGAAGAAATACTCTGAATTTGTTGAGAATGGCTGAAGATATGGTTCTGATTTTCTTTGGGGTTAGTTTCATTCCTTTTGGAGACATTTTCTCAGTGCAACTCCACAAGATGCCGGTGTGACGGCCGTCTAGGCAGGTTCCTGTTGACAAGATCTTCTTCCCCTACAGTCAAACTACTGCCAGCCTGCCGAACAGTTCAGACTCTGCCAACAGAAGACTGGTAAAGTCATCAAGATACAGGTCCGTGCTTGTAAGTTCCTGTTAGACATGACCTACATTTCTTATGACAGGGCGCATCTTTTCATTCAAAATAAAATAAGGAAGAGAAAATAATTTGACCTGGAAGTGTCAGGTCCTTACAGCTACAGGTTGTTGTTAGGATCTGTCATTCAAGCTAGGGCATTAAGTCTGCTCCTAGAGTTTAGTTAAAGACGGGTTTTGCCGTAATTTAAAACCTCAGCCTAGATCCACACAAATCCATCCATCAGATATTACCTGGAATGTTGGTTGTAGGCGGGGGGGGGGGGGGGGGGGGGGCGTTGGTCATGCTGCAATCTGGATAAGAAAGAGAAACATAAGATTTAAGCTCTGAGTTAAACAAGACCAGGGGAGAGATAGAAACAAACAACAGATTTCAGTTTTGACTGAACAAGGCCAAGGGAAAGATAGAAATAAATAGAAGATTTAAGCTTTCACTTAAACAAGACCAAGGGAGAGCTAGAAACACAAGATTTAAGCTTTCACTTAAACAAGACCAGGGGAGAACTAGAAACACAAGATGTAAGCTGTGACTTAAACAAGACCAAGGGAGAACTAGAAACACAAGATGTAAGCTGTGACTTAAACAAGACCAGGGGAGAGCTAGAAACACAAGATGTAACCTGTGACTTAAACAAGACCAGGGGAGAGCTAGAAACACAAGATTTAAGCTTTCACTTAAACAAGACCAAGGGAGAACTAGAAACACAAGATGTAAGCTGTGACTGAAACAAGACCAAGGGAGAGCTAGAAACACAAGATGTAAGCTGTGACTGAAACAAGACCAAGGGAGAACTAGAAACACACGATGTAAGCTGTGACTGAAACAAGACCAAGGGAGAACTAGAAACACAAGATGTAAGCTTTCACTGAAACAAGACCAAGGGAGAACTAGAAACACAAGATGTAAGCTGTGACTGAAACAAGACCAAGGGAGAACTAGAAACACAAGATGTAAGCTTTCACTGAAACAAGACCAAGGGAGAACTAGAAACACAAGATGTAAGCTGTGACTGAAACAAGACCAAGGGAGAGCTAGAAACACAAGATGTAACCTGTGACTGAAACAAGACCAAGGGAGAGCTAGAAACACAAGATGTAAGCTTTCACTGAAACAAGACCAAGGGAGAACTAGAAACACAAGATGTAACCTGTGACTTAAACAAGACCAAGGGAGAACTAGAAACACAAGATGTAAGCTTTCACTGAAACAAGACCAAGGGAGAACTAGAAACACAAGATGTAAGCTGTGACTGAAACAAGACCAAGGGAGAACTAGAAACACAAGATGTAAGCTTTCACTGAAACAAGACCAAGGGAGAGCTAGAAACACAAGATGTAAGCTGTGACTGAAACAAGACCAATTGAGAGCTAGAAACACAAGATGTAACCTGTGACTGAAACAAGACCAAGGGAGAGCTAGAAACACAAGATGTAACCTGTGACTGAAACAAGACCAAGGGAGAACTAGAAACACAAGATGTAACCTGTGACTTAAACAAGACCAAGGGAGAACTAGAAACACAAGATGTAAGCTGTGACTTAAATAAGACCAGGGGAGGGATAGAAACACAAGATTTAAGCTTTTACTGAAACAAGGCCAAAGAAGAGTTAGAAACAAACAGAACATTTAAGGTATGACTGAAACAAAGCCAGGGGAGAGTTAGAAACAAACAGAACATTGAAGCTTTGACTGAAATAAGGCCAGGGGAGAGTTAGAAACGGACAGGAGATTTGAGCTTTTACTGAAATAAGGCCAGGGGAGAGTTAGAAACATACAAAGACACACACATACATATATCTACAGATGTGCAATCAATGCGCCATTGGAGAAGATAAATTTCTTAGAAGTGACTGTGTACAAAATGCTGATATTGAAGAGCATTTCTGACACAAACGTAACAGTTTGGTATTGTTTTATAGCCAACATGTCTTGGGAATCATTTATCAACATAAATGATGCACACAAACACAAGCGCGCGCGCACACATGCGCGTCTTACCAGGTCTGTCCGTGCCTGTAGTGTGTGCCACAGCAAATCACAACCTTATCATCACGTGACCGCTTTCTCGGCGCTTGTATTGTGCTATAAGAACTCCAGCCACAAACAAGCTTGTTAGTTTTGCAGCTGTTGTTGTGCTCTTCGTCTGCTTTCGTCATTTTCTCATGTCAGTCATTTTCTTCAAGTTCTAGTGGGAGAATTCCATTTACCGGTATTGAAGTGATTCAGATATTTTCAGCGAGAAATGATACACATGATTTGTTCTGGCAGTATGCAGTGTTGATTTGTGTGTTTACCTCGCCGTACCATTAGTGGCAAACAAAAATTGCTATAGAACTAAATTACTTGGACAAGATTGTTTCCTGTTTTGTCCGAGCTGTTTTGTCGGTCATATAAAGATAGCAAATTAGAAAAAAAAAATAAAGTAAATGCAGTTTTAGAAAAAGATCCAAGTTTATATTAGAGAAAGATCTCAAGTTTATTTTAGAGAAAGATGCAAGTTTATCTTGGAGAAATATTTAAAATTATTTGATAGAAAAAGCGAAGTTTATCTCGGAGAAAAATTCAAGCTTTAGTGGTAGGGCCAAGTTTATCTTAGAAAAAAAAAGTTTGTTAAGAGAAAGAGCCAAGTTTATTGGGCGCTTCACTAAGAAAGAGCCAAGTTTATTGGGCGCTTCACTAAGAAAGAGCCAAGTTTATTGGGCGCTTCACTAAGAAAGAGCCAAGTTTATTGGGCGCTTCAATAAGAAAGAGCCAAGTTTATTGGGCGCTTCAATAAGAAAGAACAAGAAACAAAATTCTTAGGAGAAAAAAAGACAAATTAATATTCTTTGTATTCTTCATGACATGACAGAAGTTAGAGAGAATGACAGTCACTAGTTGGACATGTCATGATATGACAGAAGTTAGAGAGAATGACAGTCACTAGTTGGACATGTCATGATATGACAGAAGTTAGGGAACATGGCAGTCACTGGCTGGACATGTCATGACATATGACAGAAGTTAGAGAGCCTGACAATCACTGGCTGGACATGTCATGATATATGACAGAATTTAGAGAACATGGCAGTCACTGGCTGGACATGTCATGACAAGACAGAAGTTAGAGAGCCTGACAATCACTGGTTGGACATGTCATGACATGACAGAAGTTAGAGAACATGGCAGTCACTGGCTGGACATGTCATGACATGACAGAAGTTAGAGAACCTAGCAGTCATTGTCTGGACATGTCATGATATGACAGAAGTTAGAGAATCTGACACTCACTGGCTGGACATGTCATGATATGACAGAAGTTAGAGAACCTAGCAGTCATTGTCTGGACATGTCATGATATGACAGAAGTTAGAGAATCTGACACTCACTGGCTGGACATGTCATGATATGACAGAAGTTAGAGAACCTAGCAGTCACTGGCTGGACATGTCATGATATGACAGAAGTTAGAGAACCTAGCAGTCATTGTCTGGACATGTCATGATATGACAGAAGTTAGAGAATCTGACACACACTGGTTGGACATGTCATGATATGACAGAAGTTAGAGAACCTAGCAGTCACTGGCTGGACATGTCATGACATGACAGACGTTAGAGAACCTAGCAGTCACTGTCTGGACATGTCATGATATGACAGAAGTTGGACAAACACTGGAAAACTCAAAGAAAAAGAAAAAAGAGGGAGAAATGAGAACATTTTCTAAACGAGACGTGCAGCGGGCGGAGGATAAGACTGGGGAAAGATGAATGTATAAAATAGGACAAAAGTAGGAGCAGCTTTATTACTTAACGATTACAAAGTTGTGACGTGTGAGCCCATACAAAAACATAGCCGGAACGTCACAACTTTGTAATCGTTAAGTAATAAAGCTGCTCCTACTTTTGTCCTGTTTTATACTCATATAACAGGCCGAAGAAAAAGGGGCAGACCGCGTGAAACTCTGAAGAGGACATTATTAAGAGAGGCCAAGTTAACAGGCATAAAATCCTTTGTTGAGGTTGAAAGACTCGCCGAAGACAGGAAAAATTGGCGAACTACTTTGGGAGCCCTATGTGACGTCTAACGGCAAGGGAAGGATATAAGATATAAGATAAGATACATTCTGGTATCATAGCTTTACTGCAGTCTTCGTGTATAGTTGTATACTTATACATTCTGGTATCACAGCTTTACTGCAGTCTTCGTGTATAGTTGTATACTTATACATTCTGGTATCACAGCTTTACTGCAGTGCTTCGTGTATAGTTGTATACTTATACATTCTGGTATCACAGCTTTACTGCAGTGCTTCGTGTATAGTTGTATACTTATACATTCTGTTATCACAGCTTTACTGCAGTGCTTCGTGTATAGTTGTATACTTATACATTCTGGTATCACAGCTTTACTGCAGTGCTTCGTGTATAGTTGTATACTTATACATTCTGGTATCACAGCTTTACTGCAATGCTTCGTGTATAGTTGTATACTTATACATTCTGGTATCACAGCTTTACTGCAGTGCTTCGTGTATAGTTGTATACTTATACATTCTGGTATCACAGCTTTACTGCAGTGCTTCGTGTATAGTTGTATACTTATACATTCTGGTATCACAGCTTTACTGCAGTCTTCGCGTATGGTTGTATACTTATACATTCTGGTATCACAGCTTTACTGAAGTCTTCGCGTATGGTTGTATACTTATACATTCTGGTATCACAGCTTTACTGCAGTGCTTCGTGTATGGTTGTATACTTATACATTCTGTTATCACAGCTTTACTGCAGTCTTCGCGTATGGTTGTATACATATACATTCTGGTATCACAGCTTTACTGCAGTCTTCGCGTATGGTTGTATACATATACATTCTGGTATCACAGCTTTACTGCAGTGCTTCGTGTATGGTTGTATACTTATACATTTTGATATCACAGCTTTACTGCAGTGCTTCGTGTATGGTTGTATACTTATACATTCTGGTATCACAGCTTTATTGCAGTCTTCGCGTATGGTTGTATACTTATACATTCTGGTATCACAGCTTTACTGCAGTCTTCGCGTATGGTTGTAAACTTATACATTCTGGTATCACAGCTTTACTGCAGTCTTCGTGTATAGTTGTATACTTATACATTCTGGTATCACAGCTTTACTGCAGTCTTCGCGTATGGTTGTATACTTATACATTCTGGTATCACAGCTTTACTGCAGTCTTCGTGTATGGTTGTATACTTATACATTCTGGTATCACAGCTTTACTGCAGTCTTCGTGTATTGTTGTATACTTATACATTCTGGTATCACAGCTTTACTGCAGTCTTCGTGTATTGTTGTATACTTATACATTCTGGTATCACAGCTTTACTGCAGTCTTCGTGTATGGTTGTATACTTATACATTCTGGTATCACAGCTTTACTGCAGTCTTCGTGTATGGTTGTATACTTATACATTCTGGTATCACAGCTTTACTGCAGTCTTCGTGTATGGTTGTATACTTATACATTCTGGTATCACAGCTTTACTGCAGTCTTCGTGTATTGTTGTATACTTATACATTCTGGTATCACAGCTTTACTGCAGTCTTCGTGTATGGTTGTATACTTATACATTCTGGTATCACAGCTTTACTGCAGTCTTCGTGTATGGTTGTATACTTATACATTCTGGTATCACAGCTTTACTGCAGTCTTCGTGTATGGTTGTATACTTATACACCAATTATTGGGGAAAGATGAACATAGAACGTACAGTGACAGCATGAAGTCCTGCATACTCATATCTGTGTCATCTGATGGTGATGATGTTGATGATGAGATGACGATGATGATGGTAGTGATCTATCTATCTATTATCTCTCTCTCTCTCTCTCTCTCACACACACACACACACAGAGAGAGAGAGAGAGAGAGAGAGAGAGAGAGAGAGAGAGAATAGTTTGAATGGTGTAGCCATCTTGTCATATGATCTGTAGCTGTTAACAAGTTGAGTGATGTAATAGCCACTTTCGCTTCCTGTGCAAAATGTAAGAAAATATTTTAACATAAAGGTGTCAAGTTGATCAAATTTAATGTGAAAAAAAGATCGCAGGGGAAGCGACAAAATGCATTCATACAATATTTCAGCTCTAGTCTTCATCCAGCGCAAAGCTAAGTGCTAGGAGAAACTGACGGTCAATCTGATAGCGAAAAGTAGTCGAAATTTTAAAAAAAATTGTTTTATATATTTTAAATGTTTTTTTGCCAGCAACTGATTGTTTAAAACTGAGTTAATTTCTGTCAACATTTTCACTTTAAGATCTGGCAGAAGATCAGGGGCAGTGGAGAATATAATATTGCGTTTAAGTAACTATCGTTTGCTTGTTTCATTCAACAAAATTATTTATTTATCAGAAAGTTGTTCTTGATACTTCTGGAAGAAGAGAAAACAGAGAAATGAGTGAAGTCAAAATCTGATAGTAGGACATGAGAAAAGAAATCAGGTGTGTGGTATCTGATAGTAGGACATGAGAAAAGAAATCAGGGGTGTGGTATATGATAGTAGGACATGAGAAAAGAAATCAGGGGTGTGGTATCTGATAGTAGGACACGAGAAAAGAAATCAGGGGGTGTGGTATCTGATAGTAGGACATGAGAAAATATATCAGAGGGTGTGGTATCTGATAGTAGGACATGAGAAAAGAAATCAGGGGTGTGGTATCTGATACTAGGAGATGAGAAAAGAAATCAGGGGTGTGGCATCTGATAGTAGGACATGAGAAAATATATCAGGGGGCGTGGTATATGATAGTAGGACATGAGAAAAGAAATCAGGGGTGTGGTATCTGATAGTAGGACACGAGAAAAGAAATCAGGGGGTGTGGTATCTGATAGTAGGACATGAGAAAATATATCAGAGGGTGTGGTATCTGATAGTAGGACATGAGAAAAGAAATCAGGGGTGTGGTATCTGATACTAGGAGATGAGAAAAGAAATCAGGGGTGTGGCATCTGATAGTAGGACATGAGAAAATATATCAGGGGGCGTGGTATCTGATAGTAAGACATGAGAAAAGAAATCAGGGGTGTGGTATCTGATAGTAGAACACGATAAAAGAAATCAGGGGGTGTGGTATCTGATAGTAGAACATGAGAAAATATATCAGGGGGTGTGGTATCTGATAGTAGAACATGAGAAAAGAAATCAGGGGCGTGTTATCTGATAGTAGGACATGAGAAAATATATCAGGGGGTGTGGTATCTGATAGTAGGACATGAGAAAAGAAATCAGGGGTGTGGTATCCGATAGCAGGACATGAGAAAAGAAATCAGGGGTTGTGGTATCTGATAGTAGGACATGAGAAAAGAAATCAGGGGGTGCGGTATCTGATAGTAGGACATGAGAAAAGAAATCAGGGGGTGTGGTATCTGATAGTAGGACATGAGAAAATATATCAGGGGGTGTGGTATCTGATAGTAGGACATGAGAAAATATATCAGGGGGTGTGGTATCTGATAGTAGGACATGAGAAAAAGAATCAGGGGCGTGGTATCTGATAGTAGAACATGAGAAATGAAATAAGAAAGTCGTATTTGTTGTGTTTATCAAAACATGTAGTGTGTGTGTGTGTGTGTGTGTAGTCGTTGTGTAAATCTGTATTCACCTAACCAATGTGTGCGTGTGTGTGTAGTCGTTGTGTAAATCTGTACTCACCTAACCAATGTGTGTGTGTGTGTGTAGTCGTTGTGTAAATCTGTACTCACCTAACCAATGTGTGCGTGTGTGTAGTCGTTGTGTAAATCTGTACTCACCTAACCAATGTATGTGAGTGTGTGTAGTCGTTGTGTAAATCTGTACTCACCTAACCAATGTATGTGAGTGTGTGTAGTCGTTGTGTAAATCTGTACTCACCTAACCAATGTGTGTTTGTGTGTGTAGTCGTTGTGTAAATCTGTACTCACCTAACCAATGTGTGTGAGTGTGTGTAGTCGTTGTGTAAATCTGTACTCACCTAACCAGTGTGTGTATGTGTGTAGTCGTTGTGTAAATCTGTACTCACCTAACCATTGTGTGTTTGTGTGTGTAGTTGTTGTGTAAATCTGTATTCACCTAACCAATGTGTGTGTGTGTGTGGTTGCTGTGTAAATCTGTACTCACATAGCCAAAGCGCGTGCCGTTGCTGTGTAAATCTGTATTCTCATAAGCAAAATGTTGCCTTGTTATAGGAAACGTTTTCAAAACTGTACAGTCTGACATATTAACCTACGTCTTCACATTAAAATGCTAATTGTTGTTGTTAACATGGCTGTCATATAAGAAAAAAAAGCCGAGAATATTAACATTATGTAAATGTGATTTGTATCAGTGCGGTCTGTGAGACAAGGACCAAGAGAAAAGTTAAGGAAATCCTTTATAAAAATGATGTGAAAACTCAAGAAAAAAGCGTGAAATAAATGAGAATTGATGATGAAGATTGTTATAAAGAAAATGTCTTAAAAACATTCTCATTACCACTAGTTAGAAAAAACATTCTCATTACCACTAGTTAGAAAAAACATTCTCATTACCACTAGTTAGAGAAAAAAACATTCTCATTACCACTAGTTAGAAAAAACATTCTCATTACCACTAGTTAGAGAAAAAAACATTCTCATTACCACTAGTTAGAGAAAAAAACATTCTCATTACCACTAGTTAGAAAAAACGTTCTCATTACCACTAGTTAGAAAAAACATTCTCATTACCACTAGTTAGAAAAAACATTCTCATTACCACTAGTTAGAGAAAAAAACATTCTCATTACCACTAGTTAGAGAAAAAAACATTCTCATTACCACTAGTTAGAGAAAAAAACATTCTCATTACCACTAGTTAGAGAAAAAAACATTCTCATTACCACTAGTTAGAAAAAACATTCTCATTACCACTAGTTAGAAAAAACATTCTCATTACCACTAGTTAGAAAAAACAAAAAACATTCTCATTACCACTAGTTAGAAAAAACATTCTAATTACCACTAGTTAGAGAAAAAAACATTCTCATTACCACTAGTTAGAAAAAACATTCTCATTACCACTAGTTAGAGAAAAAAACATTCTCATTACCACTAGTTAGAAAAAACATTCTCATTACCACTAGTTAGAAAAAACATTCTCATTACCACTAGTTAGAAAAAAAAACATTCTCATTACCACTAGTTAGAAAAAAAAAACATTCTCATTACCACTAGTTAGAAAAAACATTCTCATTACCACTAGTTAGAAAAAACATTCTCATTACCACTAGTTAGAAAAAACATTCTCATTACCACTAGTTAGAAAAAACATTCTCATTACCACTAGTTAGAGGAAAAAAAACAACAAAATATATATCTTTTGTGAACGGTTTCTGTCAGTGTATGAACTTCTGAGATTCGGGTTTTGTGTTTTGTTAAAATAAATGTTCGGGTTAGATTTAAAGAGAGACACAGTTTGTGATAAGAACAAGTTATGAGAGAAACAGTTAATGAGATAAACGCGTTTTTATATAAACAGTTAATGAGATTAACGCTGTTGATATAAACAATTAATGAGATAGGCGTTTGTTGAGGTAGACACTCAATGAGATAGATGCTTGTTAAAATAAATAGTTAATGAAATAAACGCTTGTTGGTAAAACAGTTAATGAGATAAACGCCTGTTGAGAGAAATAGATAATGAGATAAACTTTATTTGAGAGTAACAGTTAATAATATAAACGCTTATTGTGAGAAACAGTTAATGAGATAAACGCTTTTTGAGATAAACAGTTAATGAGATAAAGGTTTTATTTTTAGATAAACAGTTAATGGATATATACTTGTTGAGAGAAACAGTTATATGATATAATAGCAACAGCAGTATTAACATTTAAATAAGATATTTGTTCTTGTGAACTTACTAGCGACGAAAGTTTATATCAGTTGTTTGGTTTGGCTAGCGACAAGACTTTATATAATTATTTTGTTTGGCCAGCGACGAAAGTTGACTTCAGTTGTTTGAGTAGCAAAGAAAGTTGACTTCAGCTCTTTGAGTAGCGAAGAAAGTTTTAATCAGTTTTTTTCACTAGCTACAAAAACTGAAGTCAATTATTTGACGAAAGTTGCTTGGTTAGCGAAGGAAAGTGTACTCACAGTAGCTTGGTTAGCGAAGGAAAGTGTACTCACAGTAGCTTGGTTAGCGAAGGGAAGTGTACTCCAGTAGTTTGGTTAACGAAAGAAAGTGTACTTTTGATTAGCGAAGGAAAGTGTACTCACAGTAATTTGACTAGCGAAGGAAAGTGTACTCACAGTAGTTTGGTTAGCGAAGGAAAGTGTACTCGCAGTAGTTTGATTAGCGAAGGAAAGTGTACTCACATTGGTTTGATTAGCGAAGGAAAGTATACTCACAGTGGTTTGATTAGCGAAGGAAAGTATACTCACAGTAGTTTGATTAGCGAAAGAAAGTGTACTCACAGTGGTTTGATTAGCGAAGGAAAGTATACTCACAGTGGTTTGCTGTACTGGATGTTGGCTAAGACCCTAGCGCCGCACTGAGGAATACGAGCATTGTTCTGTTTGTTGGTTTCCTCGGAAAATTAAAACCTCGACTCATCTACATGTGGACTGACTGAATAAGTTCAGCTCGTGGACTCATCTAAACGTGGACTGACTGAATAAGTTCAGCTTGTGGACTCAACTAAACGTGGACTGACTGAATAAGTTCAGCTTGTGGACTCATCTAAACGTGGACTGACTGAATAAGTTCAGCTCGTGGACTCATCTAAACGTGGACTGACTGAATAAGTTCAGCTTGTGGACTCATCTAAACGTGGACTGACTGAATAAGTTCAGCTTGTGGACTCATCTAAACGTGGACTGACTGAATAAGTTCAGCTTGTGGACTCATCTAAACGTGGACTGACTGAATAAGTTCAGCTCGTGGACTCATCTAAACGTGGACTGACTGAATGACTTGAGCTCGTGGATTCTCCTGTGTGTACCAAACCTTAAAGTGTTCATTTATCTGTGTTTACATACCAGTGTGGGGTTAGATCACAGCTGTGTACTGGACTTGAGAGTGCGGGATTAGATCACAGCTGTGTACTGGACTTGAGAGTGCGGGATTAGATCACAGCTGTGTACTGGACTTGAGAGTGCAGGATTAGATCACAGCTGTGTACTGGACTTGAGAGTGCGGGATTAGATCACAGCTGTGTACTGGACTTGAGAGTGCGGGATTAGATCACAGCTGTGTACTGGACTTGAGAGTGCGGGATTAGATCACAGCTGTGTACTGGACTTGAGAGTTGTATTAGACAAGATTATGACTGATATACACCTGCCAATGTCAAGGTTGTTTGAGGCGCTGGTAAGTTTATGTCTGCTGCAACATAACGTACCATAACGACACACACGTACAACATTACAGACTATTTTTTATGACATCATCAAAGTCATTAACTAGCTGGACCATAACAACCTTTTAGACTGAGGTCAATATTCTGTGTGGTACAGTTTATTTATGTGTCCAAAATGTAACGAAATATTATAATGTTAGTATTACAAATGACGGAAAAGGAAATGAAAATGTGATTTTTACTTGAAGTAAGCAAGCTCTGCTGAAGAACACAATTTCTGTCAGTACAAAAACTTTCCTACAAACTTTGTCTTGTCAGTACAAAAACTTTCCTACAAACTTTGTCTTGTAAGTACAAAAACTTTCCTACAAACTTTGTCTTGTAAGTACAAAAACTTTCCTACAAACTTTGTCTTGTAAGTACAAAAACTTTCCTACAAACTTTGTCTTGTAAGTACAAAAACTTTCCTACAAACTTTGTCTTGTAAGTACAAAAACTTTCATACAAACTTTGTCTCTTTATTCTTCAAAATCTGAAATGTAAACTTTTTCAAGTTGTGGATGTTGGAACAAACTGTCATGGCTGCATAAAGTACTGTTAGATCAGTACTTTGTCTTTGTACTATGTCCGTGTACCATGTCTGTATAGCTGTGTCTATGTACAGTGTACTGTCACTGTCTACAGTGTCTATGTACTGTCACTGTCTACAGTGTACTATATACCGTGTCTGTTTACTCGTGTCTGTGTACGGTGTACTGTGTACTGTGTACGGTGTACTGTGTACGGTGTACTGTGTACTGTATCTGTGTAGCTAAACTCACTTCATACAGAAAATTTGCCGTACGTATAATATAGGCATATTAATCCGTATATATAAATATAGACAGATTACACGCCATTTTTTACACGACTAAATCTTTCTATAAAACGGGGGGGGGGGGGGGGGGGGGGAATCGGGAAGTGGCAAGAAGAATATTTACCAACCGATAGTTAGAACATTGTTGTGTCTGCTTGCATGGTCTGCTGGGAGAAACTTACATCTAAGAAGATGGTACTCACTCTGTACTGTGTGTGTATGTGTGTGTGTGTGAGAGAGAGAGTAAAAGAGACAGGTAGTAAAATACTATGTTACCCGGTCACTTGTAGTGCTAATTTTTTTTACCACAAAAAAGTCACCTGCCAGTGCTAATTTTATACCACAAACAGTTAGGTTCCCTAGGGAAGCTAAAGTGAATTTTAATCAGAACAGCGGATGGAGTATCCATGCATCTGTGGCAGGAAATTTAACACTCAACGTGGCATGAAGATACACAGAACGAAGAAGGGATGTGGTGGTTCCTTGCTGCCCAATACTCAACAGTGCACTGTGACGCCAGTCTCAGATAAGACATTAGAAGATCTCTGCCAGGATATAAACCACAGTACAGAGAATATTCAGGTTGAGTCAGGCAGCAGGGAGGTAATGTAGCCCTCCAACGAAACCAGAGACAACATTAACTTCCCACTAGCAAGTGCCAAAAGCATATGGGAAAACCTGGACACAGTTTTATGCAAAGAACTGGACAAACAGCTAAGAGGAAAAAACCTGGAGCAAAAGCTGGAAGCATTTGGTAACATCATATATCTTCACTGCCACAAAGAGTTTGGAGCCAAACAGGCAAAAAGAGAAAAAGTGACACCAAGAAAGTCCAGAAGACAGAGGAAAATAGAAGCAATAAGACAGCAGAAGAACCATGCCCGGAAAATGTTCAAGAAGGGACATGAATCAGAAAAAGAAGGACTAAGACAGGTTTGGCAGCATCTAAAATCCCAGCACAATTCCCTTTGCAGAGCTGAAAGACTGTGTAAAAGGAAGAGGGAAACCAGATATGCAAGGGAGAAGTTCTACAGAGATCCCTTCGGATTTGCCAAGCAGTTATTTGAACAGCCAAAATCAGGTACGCTGAAAGCAGGTAAGGAGGTGCTCGAGGAACATCTGAGCAAGACTATAAAAATCAGCATACAGTTCTCGAGCAGATGAAAGGTCTAGTGTAGCCCTGTGCACCAGGCAGCAAATTCAAATGCAGCCCACCAACCTTACAAGAAGTAGAGAGCATCGTAGGAAAAGTTAAAGGCAAGTCAGCACCAGGCCCGAATGGCGTCCCTTTATATACAGTACAAAAGATGCCCCGAAGTTCTAAAGAAGCTCCATAAACTCCTACGAACAGCATGGACCAAGGGTCTCATAAGTAAAGAATGGAAAAAGGCTAACGGAGTACACATCCCAAAGGAGCAGAATTCCACTGAAATCAACCAGTTCAGACCGATCTCACTTCTGAATGTGGAAGGAAAGATATTCTTCTCCATGATGGCAAGGAGACTAACAACATACCTCCTAGATAATGGTTACATTGATACATCCATGCAGAAGGGAGGAATTCCAGGTTTCCCAGGATGTCTCGAGCATGCGTCAATGATTTGGGAAGCTATTCAGCAGGCAAGATCTAGAAAGCAAGATCTACAGGTAATATGGCTTGACCTACCCAATGCGTATGGCTCAGTACCGCACCAGATGATATGGCTAGCACTAAACATGTATCATGTGCCAAAAGAAATCACGGAGATGCTGAAAATGTACTTCACAGGGTTCCTCATGAGGTTTGGAACATCAGGATATATTACAAGATGGATCGAGCTCCAGGTAGGAATTGCAATGGGCTGTACAATATCTCCCATACTGTTCGTGCTAGCCATGCAAGTAATCCTGAGAGCAGCAGAAGGAGCAGCAGAAGGCCCAAGATTCAGAAATGGATGTCAAATGCCACCACTAAAAGCATTCATGGATGACACAACAGTAATAACCACCAGTGAAGCACAGGCACGAAAGATGTTAGAGAGTTTGGAAAGCCTTATCATATGGTGTCGCATGAGCTTCAAGTCAAAGAAGTCAAGAAGTCTGTCACTCATGAAAGGGAAAGTGATAGAAAGATCACACACAGTGGCAAATCAAATAATCCCAACTGTAGGGGAAGAGCCAGTGAAGAGCCTTGGCAGAGTATATGATGCATCCATGAAGGACTCAAGCACTGTGAAGCAGGTTATAGAAATGGCGCAGAATGGACTGAGCATCATAGACAAAAGCAGGCTACTGGGGAAGTTCAAAATATGGTGCCTCCAGTTCATGCTGATTCCAAAACTGATGTGGACACTACTCATTTACGAAGTAAGTACCAGCACAGTAGAGGCAGTCGAAAAAAAGATAAATAAAGCCATAAGAAAGTGGCTGGGCGTACCACCAGGATTAACTGATGTGGCACTGTACTGCAAGAAGAGCAAACTGCAGCTGCCATTCAAATCTGTGGTTGAAGAATACAAGGTAGGAAAAACAAGACTTGCAATGATGCTACAAGAATCTACAGATCCGGTGGTACGAGAAGTGCAGCCAACACTTAAAACTGGATGAAAATGGGAAGTAGGTGAGGAAGTGACCGCAGCCAGGGAAACACAGGGGCTGAAAGAAGTAATAGGGTACACCCAGGCCAACAGAAGGGGATTTGGTCATGGTGAAATCAAATAGTGGTCACAGGCCTCCTGCAAGGAAATAAGGGATATGATCATCAGTGAAGTAAGGAATTCAGAGGATGACAAGCGGGTCCAGAAGGCAGTCCAACAATCACAACAAGGGCAATGGACAACATGGGACAAGGTCTTGCAGAGATCACTAACATGGAATGACATCTGGAAAATGGCACCCTTGAAATTCAGCTTCATCATCAGAGCTACTTATGACCTTCTGCCTACAGGCTCCAACCTATACAAATGGGGTTTATCAGAAGACACAAAGTGCCCTCTCTGCAACGAAAGGCAAACATTGGAACATGTGCTGTCAGCATGCAGAGTATCATTAGGTCAAGGATGCTACACCTGGCGGCACAACAAAGTGCTGCAGGAACTAGTAGCCATCATAGACAGGGCAAAAGATAAAGCAAATAACAACAAAAGAGTTTAGGTCCCACCTAAATACTTCATAGGGGCTGGTACGACATCGAATATTGAAATCAGGAACATCCCCTTACCATCACTGCTAGATAGTGGAAATGACTGGGATGTGATAGCGGACCTACCACTGCCATCAAGAACACAGGAATGCGACCGGACATTGTAGTGTACTCCTTAGAAAAACAGGAACTAATAATGATCGAGCTTACGGTTCCGTACGAAACTAGAACAGAGGAGCAACATCTATTCAAATGTGAGAAGTACAATGACCTGGTCAAGCAACTGAGGCAGGGGGCAGGAGTCAGGGCAAAAGTGACAGCTGTAGAAGTGGGAGCAAGAGGATTCGTAGCAACATCAGCATATGACCTATGTAAGCAACTGGGCATAAAGGGGCAAGCAAGAGCAAGAGCATTGAAAAGCCTTTCAGAAACAGCAGAAAAGGCTTCATGCTGACTGTGGAGTGTGCGAAACAAGCATTGGGAACATAAGTGATTTCATTTGCCACAACCAATACCAGTCCTCCGTGACTGGATCGCTAAAGACGCACTTCAAAGTGCAGCGCCAGCTGAATCCTGGGAGGAAAAAAGCAACAACTCACAAGACCTCTGGGAGTCATGACCCAGAGGGGCCCATCCCCCTTAAAGTGTCAGGAATTTAATAGGGCCGAAATACTTATCTGAGGGGGGGGGGGGAGGTACTTCCTCTGAAGATCTGAAGAAGTTGCGTTGTTGTTACGCTGTCTACAGTAGAGAGTTTCCTGCATACATAGTGTAAGTTGACTGAGAGCTAGGACTAGCACAGATCGTCGACAGCACAGTTTTTGTGTGTGCTAGAAATTTCCGCCTTAAAATCTATTGTTGCTTCATGTCATTGTTTACACGTAGCCAGGGTTTGTGTATGTTGGTCATCCTTTCTTCCTGGAGTAAATTTTGTTTGCTTGTATTAGAACTGATAGATTTTTATAGCTTACTAGCTGAGTACCCGACGTTGTCCGGGTATTTATTAATCCCAGTCATGAAAGTTCTATTCATTCCCACAACCTTCTAAACGGTTCTACAACGTTCTATTCATTCCCACAAAAAATAGAAGGTTCTACAACGTTCTATTCATTCCCACAACCTTCTAGAAGGTTCTACAGAGTCTCGACTGTTCTACAGAGTTCTATTCCTTCTATTCGACTACTTTTACATGTCACGCCCATCCCACCCCCACCCCTACCCCCCCCCCCTCTACGCAGATGAGGGCTGAACTTGGACTTAAACGGCATCGGGAGTGCCACTATTCATTTCTGCGACCCCGAAAACTATGGATTCGACACTAATATCGGTCGTTTTCGATTATCTTTACATGTGACCCCCATCCCACCCAAGCCCCTGAGCCACCCTCATGCCGATGGGAGCTGACCTTGGACTTAAATGGCGTCGGGAATGCCCCAGTTAATCTCAAGGACTCCGAAAACTATGGATTCAACACTAATATCGGTCGTTTTCGATGCCTGGTACATGCCACCCCTTCCCACCCCCAGCCCAAGGGGTCCCCCCTAAGCCGTTACTTTTGCCACCAGTAGCTTGATGACGATCTGGCCTCACCTGTGGCTCGTGAGCTGCCCTATCGGACGAGGCTGTTCCAGAGGAACATCCGTTAACGTCGTTCATGGTGAATCTATTAATCTTTTGAGTCATAACTCTTCTTGGGAACTACAAGAGTAGTTTTCCGTTGTCTTCTGTCGGTTTGTGGACGGACTCTCCGCTAGCCTCTGGACTCCCTGTCCTACCCGCAAGGCAGCGGGAGCGAGAGGTTTTAAGGCGCCTCTTAGCCGCCTGGTATTCCCTTCACTAAGCACATGAGGCGGCACTTTATAGGAGTAGTAGAGGCACCTACTACCCCACCCCGCTCTCTGAGACTACCGCCAGTTGGTCCGCCCCTGCTTATTTGGGTAAACCCTTATTCACAGGGATCCTCCAAATCTGAAGGACGTTCACCATCCGCCACCTTTGACGCGCTGGGTTGGGGATGGTCGCCCCAGCTTTACCTCATACATGCATAATATGTGTGTGTTTGTACGTGTGTCTGTGTGCTGACATGTTACATTCTCGTCCTCTTCCCCCACCCCCCCCCCTTTTTTTATAGGTGAAGAAGTCAAGGTTAGAGCTTGAAAAAGGAGAAGGCTTACACTTACTTCAAGATACCAGCAACACTGGGTAAACTTGTACAATTTGTTAAGTTCTGGTCAATGTCGTGTTTTAGCAAGTGTTGTAAGAGAGCGAATGTTGTGAGTTAGTGGATGTTGTGAATTAAAGGATGTTGTGAGTTAGTGGAAGTTGTAAGTGGATATTGTGAGTTAATGAATGTTGTAAGTGGAATTTGTGAGTTACTGGATGCTGTAAGAGGATCTCGTGAGTTAGTGGTTGTTGTGAGTTTGGTTTATATTGTAAGTGGACGTTGTGAGTTACTGGATGTTGTAAGAGGATCTTGCGAGTTAGTGGATGTTGTGAATTAGTGGATGTTGTGAGTTAGTGGATGTTGTGAGTTAGTGAATGTTGTAAGTGGATGATGTGAGTTAGTGGATGTTGTGAGTAGTGAATGTTGTAAGTGGATGATGTGAGTTAGTGGATTTTGTGAGTTAATGGATGTTGTGGATAGTGAATGTTGTAAGTGGATGTTGTGAGTTAGTGGATATTGTAAGTGAGTGTTGTCAGTTAGTGGATCTTGTGAGTTAGTTGATGTTGTAAATGAATGACGTCAGTTAATGGATGTTGTGAATTAGTAGATGTTTTAAGTGTGTGCTGTCAGTTAATGGATGTTGTGAGTTAGTGGATGTTGTTAGTTAATTGACGTTGTGAGTTAGTGGATGTTGTTAGTTAATGAATTTTGTGTGTGTGGATGTTGTGAATTAATGGATGTTGTGAGTTAGGTATGCTGTGAGTTAATGGATGTTGTGAGTTAGTGGATATTGCGAGTTAGTGGATGTTGTAAGTGAGTGCTCTCAGTTAATGGATGTTGTGAGTTAGTAAATGTTGTAAGTGAAAGTAGTGAGATAGTGGATGTTGTGAGCTAGTGTATATTGTAAATAAGAGCTTCAGTTAGTGGATGTTGTGTATTAGTGGATGTTGGAATTGGATTTTGTGAGTTAGTTGATGTTGTAAGTAGGTATTTGTTGTGAGTTAGTGGTTATTATAAATGCATGCTGTAAGTATTATTATGTTATTAGGTGTTATTTATTGTAGGTGTATGTTGTGAATCAGTGTATGTTGTGATTTACTGGATATTATAACTGGATTTGCGATTTAGTGAATGTTGTAAATGGATGTTGTGAGTTAGTGTATGTTGTAAGTTAGTGGATGTTTTAAGAGGGTCTTGTGAGTTAGTGGATGTTCAGAGTTAGTGAATGTTGTAAGTATATGATGTGAGTTAGTGAATGTTGCGATTTAGTGAATGTTGTGAGTAGTGAATGTTGTAAGCGGTTATTGTAATTTAGTGGATGTTGTGAGTTAGTGGATGTTGAAAGTGGATGTCATGAGTTATAGAATAATGTAAGTGGATTTTGTGATTTAGTTAATGCTGTGAGTTAATGAATGTTGTGAGTTAGTGGATATTGTAAGTGGATGTTGTGAGTTAATGGATGTTGTAAGTGGATGTTGGGAGTTAGTGGATGCTGTGAATAAGTAAATATTGTAAGTGAATGTCATGAGTTGGTGGATGTTGTAAGTGGACGCTGTGAGCTAGTGGATGTTGTGAATAAGTAAATATTGTAAGTGGATGGTGTGAGTTAGTGAATATTATAAGTGTGTGTTGTTAATTAGTGGATGGTGTGAGTTAGTGAATATTATAAGTGTGTGTTGTTAGTTAGTGGATGTTGTGAGGTAGTGAATATTATAAGTGTGTATTGTTAGTTAGTGGATGCTGTGAGTTAGTGAATATTATAAGTGTGTGTTGTTAGTTAGTGGATGCTGTGAGTTAGTGGATGTTGTAAGTGAATGTTGTAAGTTAGTGGATGTTGTGAGTAAGTATTTGTTGTGAGTTAGTGACTGTTATAAGTGGACGTTGTAAGTGGATGTTGTGAGGTATTATTTGCTGTAGTGTATATTGTGAATCAGTGTATTTTTGATTTATTGGATATTATAACTGGATATTGCGAATTGGTGAATGTTGCAAGTGGAATGTGTGAATTAGTGTATATTGTAAAAGGGTGTTATGAGTTATTAGTGTATGTTGTAAGAGGATGTTATGAGTCATTGTTTGTTGTGAGTTAGTGGATGTTGTAAGAGATTATATGAGTTAGTGGATGTTGTGAGTTATTGGATGTTGTGAGTTATTGGATGTTGTGTTTTAGTGGATGTTGTGAGTTAGTGTATGTTGTAAGAGGATGTTGTGAGGTAATGGATATTGTGAGTGGGTATTATGAGTTAGTGTATGTTGTAAGTTAGTGAATGTTGTGAATTAGTGGATGTTGTAAGTGGATGCTGTGAGTTTTTAGATGTTGTTATCGGTTGTTGTACGTGTATGTTGTGAGTTAGTGAATGTTGTAGGTTGATGTTGTGAGTTAGTGAATGTTGTAGGTTGATGTTGTGAGTTAGTGAATGTTGTAGGTTGATGTTGTGAGTTAGTGAATGCTGTAGGTTGATGTTGTGAGTTAGTGAATGCTGTAGGTTGATGTTGTGAGTTAGTGAATGTTGTAGGTTGATGTTGTGAGTTAGTGAATGCTGTAGGTTGATGTTGTGAGTTAGTGAATGTTGTAGGTTGATGTTGTGAGTTAGTGAATGCTGTAGGTTGATGTTGTGAGTTAGTGAATGCTGTAGGTTGATGTTGTGAGTTAGTGGTTGTTGTAGGTTGATGTTGTGAGTTAGTGAATGTTGTAGGTGTATGTTGTGAGTTGTATTTTATTTATTGTCTGAGACACAAGCTTGTCTTTTTGAGTGTTCAGAATCTGAAGCACAATCTCGTATTTTTACATGTCTGCTGTTAAGACACAATCTCGTATTTTACACATCTGTTGTCTGGGCCACAATCTTATATTTTTACATGTCTGTTGTTTGAGATATACTTTTACATGTCTATAGTGTGAGACACAATCTTGTGTGTTTTACATGTTTGTTGTTTTATACACAATCTTGTATTTTTACTTGTCTGTTGTTTGAGACACAATCTCACATTTTTACATGTCAGGTGTGTGAGACACAATCTCATATTTTTATATGTCCGTTCTTTGAGACACAATCTCTGAGAAGGTGATGATCGTTTTGTCTGAGCAGGTTTGGATTGAACTGTCTGAGGTTTGTCTTGTCTACAGGCTCGATCCTTTGACTCCTGGTAGTGGAGGTGACAGTGGGGAGGAGTCTACCTCATTAGACCACTCGTGTTCTAGACTAGAACATTCTCTACATTCAGTTTTAAACAATGATAACAGTCACATGCAAGGTAAGCCACTCAGACAGACGTTCTGTATGGCTGAAATAATAACAGTAACATGCAAGGTTAGCTACTCAGATAGAAGTTCTGTATGGCTGAAATAATAACAGTAACATGCAAGGTTAGCTACTCCGACAGAAGTTCTGTATGGCTGAAATGATAACAGTAACATGCAAGGTTAGCTACTCAGATAGAAGTTCTGTATGGCTGAAATAATAACAGTAACATGCAAGGTTAGCTACTCAGATAGAAGTTCTGTATGGCTGAAATGATAACAGTAACATGCAAGGTTAGCTACTCAGATAGAAGTTCTGTATGGCTGAAATAATAACAGTAACATGCAAGGTTAGCTACTCCGACAGAAGTTCTGTATGGCTGAAATAATAACAGTAACATGCAAGGTTAGCTACTCAGATAGAAGTTCTGTATGGCTGAAATAATAACAGTAACATGCAAGGTTAGCTACTCAGATAGAAGTTCTGTATGGCTGAAATAATAACAGTAACATGCAAGGTTAGCTACTCCGACAGAAGTTCTGTATGGCTGAAATGATAACAGTAACATGCAAGGTTAGCTACTCCGACAGAAGTTCTGTATGGCTGAAATGATAACAGTAACATGCAAGGTTAGCTACTCAGATAGAAGTTCTGTATGGCTGAATTTACATCAGTGAATAGTTTCCCTATATTGTATGTTCTGTCAACGTGTGTAGCTAAGACTCGGCAACCATCTGTCAACATGTGTACCTAAGACTCGGCAAACATCTGTCAACATTAGTAGCCAAGACTCGGCAAACATCTGTCAACATTTGTAGCTAAGACTCGGCAAACATTTGTCAATATTTGTAGGTAAGACTCAGCAAACATCTGTCAACATTTGTAGCTAAGACTCGGCAAACATCTGTCAACATTTGTAGGTAAGACTCAGCAAACATCTGTCAACGTTTGTAGCTAAGACTCAGCAAACATCTGTCAACGTTTGTAGCTAAGACTCAGCAAACATCTGTCAACATTAGTAGCTAAGACTCAGCAATCATCTGTCAATATTAGTAGCTAAGACTCAGCAATCATCTGTCAACATTAGTAGCTAACGCTCAGCAGTCATCTGTCAACATTTGTAGCTAAGACTCAGCATTCATCTTTCAATATTTGAAGTGAGACTTCCATCATTTGACATCATTTATTATATTTACAGCTCCACCTTGTCCATATCAGCCAAAATCAGTTCTCACCTTCGTTAAGTTGACCTCCCATGTTGACTGTGCCATGTTGACTGTCCTATATTGACTGTTCTGTATTGACCGATCCATGTTGACTGTTCCATTTTGACCGTCCCATGTTGACTGTTCTATATTGACTGTTCTATATTGACTGTTCCATGTTGACTGTTTCATTTTGACCGTCCCATGTTGACTGTGCCATGTTGACTGTTTTATATTGACTGTTCTATATTGATTGTTCTTTGTTGACTGTTCTATATTGACCATCTCATGTTGACTTTGCCATGTTGACTGTTCCATGTTGACTGTTCCATGTTGACTGTTCCATGTTGACTGTTCCATGTTAACCGTTCTATGTTGGCAGTCCCATGTTGACTGTTCCATGGTGATTGTTCCATGTCGACTGTTCCATGCTGACTGTCCAATGCTGACTGCCCCATGTTGGCTGTCCCATACTGACTGCCCCATGTTGGCTGTCCTATACTGACTGCCCCATGTTGGCTGTCCTATACTGACTGCCCCATGTTGGCTGTCCCATACTGACTGACCCATGTTGGCTGTCCAATACTAACTGACCCATGTTGGCTGTCCCATACTGACTGACACATGCTGACTGTAATCTGGGTAGATGTAGCTCTGCTGCTGGTCCTGGGGAGTTCCCTCATGACGTGCCCGTACGTCTTGGACCTTTGACGTGCCCGTACGTCTTGGACCTTTGACGTGCACGTACGTCTTGGACCTTTGACGTGCCCGTACGTCTTGGACCTTTGACGTACCCGTACGTCTTGGACCTTTGACGTGCACGTACGTCTTGGACATTTGACGTGCACGTACGTCTTGGACCTTTGACGTGCCCGTACGTCTTGGACCTTTGACGTGCACGTACGTCTTGGACCTTTGACGTGCACGTACGTCTTGGACCTTTGACGTGCACGTACGTCTTGGACCTTTGACGTGCACGTACGTCTTGGACCCCTGCCATTAGGAATGTTTTTAGAGAAATTAAGTGTAAGATCGTCAACATGTTGCTTTAGAACCTGCTTTCTTGACAGTGAATCATTTTGACCGTTCGTTGTTTACAGTCTTATTTTGACTGCCTTATGTTGACACTGCTATTATCATGTTGACTGCCTTATGTTGACACTGCTATTATCATGTTGACTGCCTTATGTTGACACTGCTATTATCATGTTGACTGCCTTATGTTGACACTGCTATTATCATGTTGACTGCCTTATGTTGACACTCCTATTATCATGTTGACTGCCTTTATGTTGACACTCCTATTATCATGTTGACTGCCTTATGTTGACACTCGAATATCATGTTGACTGCCTTATGGTGACACTCCTATTATCATGTTGACTGCCTTATGTTGACATTTGAATATCATGTTGACTGCCTTATGTTGACACTGCTATTATCACGTTGACTGCCTTATGTTGACACTCGAATATCATGTTGACTGCCTTATGTTGACACTCCTATTATCATGTTGACTGCCTTATGTTGACACTGCTATTATCATGTTGACTGCCTTATGTTGACACTGCTATTATCATGTTGACTGCCTTATGTTGACACTCCTATTATCATGTTGACTGCAACAAGCTGTTGAAAGTGTCATGCTGGCAACGCATATTTTAATGTTGAGATTACTGTCAAGTTCACATCAACAGGTATGTTTGAGTTTACTGTGAAGTTCACATCAACAGATATGTTTGAGTTTACTGTGAAGTTCACATCAACAGATATGTTTGAGTTTACTGTCAAGTTCACATCAACAGATATGTTTGAGTTTACTGTGAAGTTCACATCAACAAATATGTTTGAGCTTACTTTGCTTACTGCAGCAAAGATTTACATGAGTTATTGAACAATTAACATGAGAAAAAAAGATCTAGAACTTTGTCTGCTATTGTTTGCTTTCCCTCTCTTACTGAGACCTTTAAAGAGCTTTGTCTACTATTGTTTGCTTTCCTTCTCTTACTGAGACCTTTAGAGAGCTTTGTCTACTATTGTTTGCTTTCCTTCTCTTACTGAGACCTTTAGAGAGCTTTGTCTACTATTGTTTGCTTTCGCTCTCTTACTGAGACCTCTAAAGGGCTTTGTCTACTATTATTCTATTTCTCTCTCTTACTGAGACCTCTAAAGAGCTTTATCTACTATTGTACTTTTCCCATCTCTTACTGAGGCATCTGAAGAGCTTTGTCTGCTATTGTTCCCATTTTCTCTCTTACTGAGACTTCTGAAGAACTATGTCTATTATTGTTCCCATTTTCTCTCTTAATGAGACCGCTAAAGAACTATGTCTACTATTGTTCTCTTTCTCTCTCTTACTGAGACCTCTGAAAAGCTTTGTCTTCTATTGTTCTATTTCTCTCTCTTACTGAGACATCTAAAGAGCTTTGTCTACTATTGTTCTCTTTCTCTCTTACTGAGACATCTAAAGAGCTTTGTCCACTATTGTAGTTTTCAAGTTTAATCATACTTTACTTTACTGAATGCTGTCACTTTACTCTGGACTGTCACTGTATTGTGCGTTGTCACTTTACTCTGCGCTGTCACTTTACTCTGCGCTGTCACTTTACTGTCTACATATTTCGTTGTTTCCAGATTGTTAAAACTATATTAAAGTTGGATGTTACTGTCGAGAACAAAAAATACCCTACACTCACGCACACACACACACACACACACACACACGGACACCCACACACACACACTCACACACACGGACACCCACACACACACACTCACACACACGGACACCCACACTCACACTCACTAACACAGACACACGCACATGAACACATACTCACACTCACAAACACAAACACAGACACATGACCACACACCCACACACCCAGACACAAGTCACCCCTGCTGTGTGTGACCTCCTACTGTTAACTTGTACAGATATCCTGCCAGGGTCTCCAGCTGACAGCACCGACTATGATGTTCACGATCAGTCTTGGCTGATGTGCGCTTCTACAGGAGAATCTTGTAAGTATGTTAGAGACCTCACACAGTTCAGATCTAACATAGTTCAGATCTCACATAGTTTAGATCTCACATAGTTCAGATCTCACACAGTTCAGATCTCACATAGTTCAGATCTCGCACAGTTCAGATCTCACAAAGTTCAGATTTTACAAAGTTCAGATCTCACACAGTTCAGATCTCGCACAGTTCAGATCTCACAAAGTTCAGATCTCGCACAGTTTAGATCTCACAAAGTTCAGATCTCACAAAGTTCAGATCTCACAAAGTTCAGATCTCACAAATTTCAGATTTTACAAAGTTCAGATCTCACACAGTTCAGATCTCACACAGTTCAGATCTCACACAGTTCAGCTCTCACAGAGTTCAGATCTCACACAGTTCAGATCTCACACAGTTCAGCTCTCACAGAGTTCAGATCTCATACAGTTCAGCTCTCACAGAGTTCAGATCTCACACAGTTCAGCTCTCACAGAGTTCAGATCTCATACAGTTCAGCTCTCACAGAGTTCAGCTCTCACACAGTTCAGATCTCGCACAGTTCAGATCTCACAAAGTTCAGATCTCACACAGTTTAGATCTCACAAAGTTCAGATCTCACAAAGTTCAGATCTCACACAGTTCAGATCTCACAAAGTTCAGATCTCACAAATTTCAGATTTTACAAAGTTCAGATCTCACACAGTTCAGATCTCACACAGTTCAGATCTCACACAGTTCAGCTCTCACAGAGTTTAGATCTCACACAGTTCAGATCTCACACAGTTCAGCTCTCACAGAGATCAGATCTCATACAGTTTAGCTCTCACAGAGTTCAGATCTCACACAGTTCAGCTCTCACAGAGTTCAGCTCTCACACAGTTCAGATCTCGCACAGTTCAGATCTCACAAAGTTCAGATCTCACACAGTTTAGATCTCACAAAGTTCAGATCTCACAAAGTTCAGATCTCACACAGTTCAGATCTCACAAAGTTCAGATCTCACAAATTTCAGATTTTACAAAGTTCAGATCTCACACAGTTCAGATCTCACACAGTTCAGATCTCACACAGTTCAGCTCTCACAGAGTTTAGATCTCACACAGTTCAGATCTCACACAGTTCAGCTCTCACAGAGATCAGATCTCATACAGTTTAGCTCTCACAGAGTTCAGATCTCACACAGTTCAGCTCTCACAGAGTTCAGCTCTCACACAGTTCAGATCTCGCATAGTTCAGATCTCACAAAGTTCAGATCTCGCACAGTTTAGATCTCACAAAGTTCAGATCTCACACAGTTCAGATCTCACACAGTTCAGATCTCACAAAGTTCAGATCTCACAAATTTCAGATTTTACAAAGTTCAGATCTCACAGAGTTCAGATCTCACACAGTTCAGATCTCACACAGTCCAGCTCTCACAGAGTTCAGATCTCACACAGTTCAGCTCTCACAGAGTTCAGATCTCATACAGTTCAGCTCTCACAGAGTTCAGATCTCACACAGTTCAGCTCTCACAGAGTTCAGATCTCATACAGTTCAGCTCTCACAGAGTTCAGCTCTCACACAGTTCAGCTCTCACACAGTTCAGATCTCATACAGTTCAGCTCTCACAGAGTTCAGATCTCACACAGTTCAGCTCTCACACAGTTCAGCTCTCACAGAGTTCAGATCTCATACAGTTCAGCTCTCACAGAGTTCAGCTGTCACACAGTTCAGATCTCATACAGTTCAGCTCTCACAGAGTTCAGATCTCATACAGTTCAGCTCTCACAGAGTTCAGATCTCACAGAGTTCAGCTCTCACACAGTTCAGCTCTCACAGAGTTCAGCTCTCACAGAGTTAGATCTCACAGAGTTCAGATCAGTCCTGCAGCTCAGAACTGAAGATACAGAGGTCAGATTTGACCAGGCCTGTTAGTGTCAGAGAAGAACGGGCAGGTCAAGGGTAAAATAAAAACAGGCGGGTCGGTCTGACACAACGGGCAGATATTGTCTCGTGGTGCTTTTGTGGTATTCTAACGCGCTAGCAGATATTGCAATGTTCCTACAGAAAGCAGACTTTCTGAAACGAGGAATAAATACTGTCATATTCGAACAGAAAGTAGATTTTCTGACACAAGGAGTAGATATTGTCGTGTTATTACAGAAAGCAAACTTTCTGGAACACGGAGTAGATATTGTCGTCCTAATACAGAAAGCAGACTTTCTGACACAAGGAGTAGATATTGTGTTCCTACAGAAAGCAAACTTTCTGACACGAGGAGTAGATATTGTGTTCCTACAGAACAAGGAAAAAGATAAAAATGGAAATAGCAGATGAACAGTTTGGATTTGTTGAAGGAAAGGGAACACACAATGCCATTTATGCTTTACGAACACTAACAGAAAGAGCTTTAGAAGTACAGAAAGATCTCTACTTATGCTTCATTGATTACACCAAGGCATTTGACAAGGTGAAACATAATGAAATTATTAAAATGCTTGAAGACATCAATATAGACGGCAAAGACCTGAGGATTGTAAAACATCTATACTGGCAGCAAGAAGCAGCAGTTCGAGTTGAAAATAGAAGTGGAAAATATCAACCTATAAAACAAGGGGTGCGACAAGGATGTGTACTATCTCCAGACCTTTTTTCTCTGTATAGCGAGAATATTCTAAGAACAATCATCACAGAACCAGGCATAAAAATGTGGAGGATACAATATTAACAATCTTCGGTATGCTGACGACACAGTACTGATAGCAAAGAACCAACAAGACCTGCAAAATCTCTTGGATAAAGTCGCCAAAGAAAGTGAACAGAAAGGCCTTACTTTGAACATCAAAAAGACAGAGACTATGGTTATATCTAAGAAACAGAATCCACCAGCATGCAGTATTAAATTAAACGGAACTGTTCTAAAGCAGGTGCAGAAATTCAAATACCTTGGAGCAGTAATAACTTCAGATGGGAAATGCAGAACAGAAATTAGGAACAGAATAGGCCAAGCAAAGACTGCATTTCAGAGAATGAGAAACATATTGACCAACACATCCTTATCAATGAATGTTAGAAAACGAGTACTAAAATGCTATATTGAACCTATCTTGTTATATGGAAGTGAATCATGGACAATAGGCAAGTCTGCACAAAAATCATTGGAAGCAGCAGAAATGTGGTTTATTAGAAGAATGTTGCGAATCCCCTGGACAGCAAAAATAACTAATGAAGAATGTAGGAGAAGAGCTGGAGAGACAAAAAACCTTGTCAAAAAGATAAGAGAGAGACAATGTACTTTCATAGGACATGCAATGAGAAGAGGGGGCATTGAAAATATTATAACAACAGGAAAAATAGAAGGAAGAAGATCAAGAGGAAGACCAAGAGAATTGATACTGGACAGTCTGACGGGATGGTGTGAGAGGAGATCACCAACTGAGCTGATGGCCTTCATGAAGGATCGCGTACTCTGGAGAAGCATAATAGCCAACGCCAGTCGGCACGGCACATGATGATGATGATTACAGAAAGCAAACTTTCTGGAACACGGAGTAGATATTGTCGTCCTAATACAGAAAGCAGACTTTCTGACACAAGGAGTAGATATTGTGTTCCTACAGAAAGCAAACTTTCTGACACGAGGAGTAGATATTGTGTTCCTACAGAACAAGGAAAAAGATAAAAATGGAAATAGCAGATGAACAGTTTGGATTTGTTGAAGGAAAGGGAACACACAATGCCATTTATGCTTTACGAACACTAACAGAAAGAGCTTTAGAAGTACAGAAAGATCTCTACTTATGCTTCATTGATTACACCAAGGCATTTGACAAGGTGAAACATAATGAAATTATTAAAATGCTTGAAGACATCAATATAGACGGCAAAGACCTGAGGATTGTAAAACATCTATACTGGCAGCAAGAAGCAGCAGTTCGAGTTGAAAATAGAAGTGGAAAATATCAACCTATAAAACAAGGGGTGCGACAAGGATGTGTACTATCTCCAGACCTTTTTTCTCTGTATAGCGAGAATATTCTAAGAACAATCATCACAGAACCAGGCATAAAAATGTGGAGGATACAATATTAACAATCTTCGGTATGCTGACGACACAGTACTGATAGCAAAGAACCAACAAGACCTGCAAAATCTCTTGGATAAAGTCGCCAAAGAAAGTGAACAGAAAGGCCTTACTTTGAACATCAAAAAGACAGAGACTATGGTTATATCTAAGAAACAGAATCCACCAGCATGCAGTATTAAATTAAACGGAACTGTTCTAAAGCAGGTGCAGAAATTCAAATACCTTGGAGCAGTAATAACTTCAGATGGGAAATGCAGAACAGAAATTAGGAACAGAATAGGCCAAGCAAAGACTGCATTTCAGAGAATGAGAAACATATTGACCAACACATCCTTATCAATGAATGTTAGAAAACGAGTACTAAAATGCTATATTGAACCTATCTTGTTATATGGAAGTGAATCATGGACAATAGGCAAGTCTGCACAAAAATCATTGGAAGCAGCAGAAATGTGGTTTATTAGAAGAATGTTGCGAATCCCCTGGACAGCAAAAATAACTAATGAAGAATGTAGGAGAAGAGCTGGAGAGACAAAAAACCTTGTCAAAAAGATAAGAGAGAGACAATGTACTTTCATAGGACATGCAATGAGAAGAGGGGGCATTGAAAATATTATAACAACAGGAAAAATAGAAGGAAGAAGATCAAGAGGAAGACCAAGAGAATTGATACTGGACAGTCTGACGGGATGGTGTGAGAGGAGATCACCAACTGAGCTGATGGCCTTCATGAAGGATCGCGTACTCTGGAGAAGCATAATAGCCAACGCCAGTCGGCACGGCACATGATGATGATGATGACAGAAAGCAGACTTTCTGACACGAGAAATAGATGTTGTCTTGTTTCTACAGAAAGCAGATTTTCTGTTTTGTCAGATAAGGTCCAGGAGTATGGACATGAGTTCCTCTGATATGAATTATTGATCACAACATTAGTAGCTACATCATATCTGATATGAATTATTGATCACAGCATTAGTAGCTACATCATATCTGATATGAATTATTGATCACAACATTAATAGCTACATCATATCTGATATGAATTATTGATCACAACATTAGTAGCTACATCATATCTGATATGAATTATTGATCACAACATTAGTAGCTACATCATATCTGATATGAATTATTGATCACAACATTAGTAGCTACATCATATCTGATATGAATTATTGATCACAACATTAGTAGCTACATCATATCTGATATGAATTATTGATCACAACATTAGTAGCTACATCATGTCTGATATGAATTATTGATCACAACATTAGTAATTACATCATATCTGATATGAATTATTGATCACAACATTAGTAGCTACATCATATCTGATATGAATTATTGATCATAACATTAGTAGTTACATCATATCTGATATGACCTATTTATCACAACATCAGTAGTTACATCAAATCTGATATGAATTATTGATCACAACATTAGTAGCTACATCATATCTGATATGACCAATTTATCACAACATCAGTAGTTACATCAAATCTGATATGAATTATTGATCACAACATTAGTAGCTACATCATATCTGATATGACCTATTTATCACAACATCAGTAGTTACATCAAATCTGATATGAATTATTGATCACAACATTAGTAGCTACATCATATCTGATATGACCTATTTATCACAACATCAGTAGTTACATCAAATCTGATATGAATTATTGATCACAACATTAGTAGCTACATCATATCTGATATGACCTATTTATCACAACATCAGTAGTTACATCAAATCTGATATGAATTATTGATCACAACATTAGTAGCTACATCATATCTGATATGACCTATTTATCACAACATCAGTAGTTACATCAAATCTGATATGAATTATTGATCACGACATCAGTAGCTACATCATATCTGATATAGCATCTTATTCACAACATCAGTAACTACATCATATCTGGTATGACATCTTGATCACAACATCAGTAGCTACATCACATCTGATATAGCATCTTGATTACGATATAAGTAGCTGCATCAAATCTGATATGACATCTTGATCATAAAATCAGTAGTTACATCACATCTGATGTTACCTATTGATTACAGCATTAGTAGCTACATCACATCTGATACGGTATCTTGGTCACAACATTAGTAGCTACATCACATCCGATATGGCATCTTGATCACAACATCAGTAGCTACATCACATCCGATATGACATCTTGATCACAACATCAGTAGCTATATTACATCTGATGTTACCCATTGATTACAACATCAGTAGCTACATCACATGTGATACGGCATCTTGATCACAACATCATTAGCTACATCACATCTGATATGGCCTATTGATTACACCATCAGTAGCTACATCACATCTGATATGAAATCTTGATCACAAAATCAGTAGCTACATCACCGGTTATCTTTCTTCTGTAACTTAAGTTTTGTTCTGTACTTGACATAGATGATTTCATCCAGGACAGTGCTGCTTTTGTTCTGTACTTTACATAGATGATTTCATCCAGGACAATGCATTCACACATCTGCTTTTGTTCTGTGTTCTTCACTTCTTCACAGGTGATGTGATCAGTGTACAAATTTGTTTTTGCTCTGTTTTCTGTACAGGTGATCTAGCCTAGAACAACAGACACAGAACTGACCCTTTTTCTGGTTCTATACAGATGTTCTAGTCTAGAACAACAGACACATAACTGATCCTTTTTTTTTCTACAAGGTCCGACAATTAAGTAATGAGACTAATTCCATAAAAAATAAAACAAACAACAGTTGAAGATATAACCTGTATTTTATTCAAAGTAAGCCCCTTGTGCATTGATACAACGAGTGCTATGATCTAACAAACACTGGAACGACCTCTGCAGTTCTTCTGTTGGTATGGCCCTTAAACACGATGTTACGGCCCTTTGAATGTCGTCACTATCGTCAAACAATCGTCCTTTCAATGCTAACTTTAATTTTGGGAATTAATCTGAGGGAGATAAATCTGGGGAATAGGGTGGATGGTTGAGAACACGTTTTCGGGCCAAAAATTCCTGTACAACTACTGCCCGGTGAGCCGCTGCGTTATCATGAAGAAGGAAAAAACTGTCAGGTGTTGAATATTCAGATTGGACTCGGAGAATCCTTTTCAGTAGGCGTTTCAAAATACTTAAATAAACTTTGGCAGTGACAGTCTGTCCCTCTGGAATAAATTCTTTGTGAATAACTCCTTTGCTGTCGTAGAAGCACATCAACGTTGTCTTCACTTTCGACTTTTGAAGACGAAGTTTTGTTGCCTTTTGGTGATGATGATGACTTCCACTGAGCACTTTGGCGTTTATTTGTGGGATCATAGCGGAAAATACATGTTTCATCCTCTGCAACAATCAAATTTAAGAAATGTTTATTTCTGCGACACGTTTTGATGATGTCTTTTGCGTACTCAACACCCTGATGTTTTTGGTCATCAAACAAAGAATGTGGTAGAAACTGACAAGCAACTTTTTTCTTGCCCAAATCTTCCACTAAAATTTTATGAGACCTCTTGGTTAACACCAAATTCATCTGCCATCATCCTCACAGTCAAACAACGATCTTCTTGTATATTGGCCGTCCATGTCTAGTTGCATTTGTAATCGTTTCCAAACCACTTTTGAATCGTGAATATCACCTGAACATCTGTGCACGAGATAAACAATTAATCCACATAAACTTGTCGCATCAATTCAACTGTCCCAGTGGTACTTTTTCTGAGTTTAAAACAGAATTTAATGTTAGCATTTTGCTCCATGCTGATTACGTAACAATGCACCTATAACTAGGTCAACAAAATGGTGGCTTGTTTGTCGTCTGCTTATCGGGCGGCGATGAAAAGTTGCCAGCTCAAAGATGAAAGTTGCTTCTTTGGATTCCATGCTTTGCTTCATAGATCGAATTTTTGTCTTGGCCATAATAAAATCAGTCTCATTACTTAATTGTCGGAACGTGTATACTAATGATCTAGTCTAGAACAATAAACACAGAACTAACTCTTTTTTGTTTTATACAGTTGATCTAGTTTAGAACAACAGACACAAAATTGACCCATTTTTGTTGTTGTTCTATACAGGTGATCTGAACAAATCTTCAAGTCTTTCCCACCAGTCTTCCAGCACCTTCGTGCCACAATTTTATAAGTAAGTAGAGAACATTTTGTTAGGGTAAGTAAGTAGGGAGAAAACATTTGTTACAGTAAGTAAGTAGGGAGAGAACATTTGTTACAGTAAGTAAGTAGAGAGAGAACATTTGTTACAGTAAGTAAGTAGGGAGAGAAAATATTGTAACAGTGATGCTTTGTAAGTAGCAGATAGAGAACATTTTATTACAGTGTTGTTTTGTAAGTAGTGGGTAGAGAACATTTTTTACAGTGTTACTTTGTAAGTAAGTGGGTAGTAGTTAGGTATAATAATTTGAACATAAAAACAGATACTCAGTACATAATTAACAGCTTCAATCAATACACAATAAACAGCCTCGTTAAGTACATAAGAAACAGCCTTTCTAAGTATATAAGAATCAACCTCGCTCAGTACACACGAAACAGCCTTTCTAAGTATATAAGAACCAGCCTCGCTCAGTACATAAGAAATGGTCTCGCTCAGTACATAAGAAATGGTCTCGCTCAGTACATAAGAAACTGCCTTATTCACTACATAAGAAACAGCCTAGCTCAGTACGTAAGAAATGATCTCGCTCATAACATAAGAAAAGGCCTAGCTCAGTACATAAGAAATGACCTCGCTCAGTACATAAGAAATGACCTCGCTCAGTACATAAGAAATGATCTCGCTCAGAACATAAGAAAAGGCCTAGCTCAGTACATAAGAAATGACCTCGCTCAGTACATAAGAAATGATCTCGCTCAGTACATAAAATATGATCTCGATCAGTACACAAAATATGATCTCGCTCAGAACATAAGATATGTTCTCGCTCAGAACATAAAATATGTTCTCGCTCAGAACATAAGATATGATCTCGCTCAGTACATAAGATATGATATCACTCAGTACATAAGATATGATCTCGCTCAGTACATAAAATATGATCTCGCTCAGTACATAAAATATGATCTCGCTCAGTACCTAAAATATGATCTCGCTCAGTACATAAAATATGATCTCGCTCGGTACATAAGATATGTTCTCGCTCAGAACATAAACTATGTTCTCGCTCAGAACATAAAATACGACCTCGCTCAGTACATAAGAAATGATCTCGCTCAGTACATGAGATATGTTCTCGCTCAGAACATAAAATATGTTCTCGCTCTGAACATAAGATATGATCTCGCTCAGTACATAAGATATGTTCTCGCTCAGTACATAAAATATGTTCTCGCTCTGAGCATAAGATATGATCTCGCTCACTACATAAGATATGTTCTCGCTCAGAACATAAAATATGATCTCGCTCAGTACATAAGACATTATCTTGCTCAGAACATAAGAAAAGGCCTAGCTCAGTACGTAAGAAATGATCTCGCTCAGTACATCAGATACGGTCTTGCTCAGTACACCAGATATGGTCTTGCTCAGTTCATAAAATATGATTTCGCTCAGTACATAAGATACGGTCTTGCTCAGTACATAAGAAATGATCTCGCTCAGTACATAAAGTATGATCTCGCTCAGTACATAAAGTATGATCTCGCTCAGTACATAAAATGTGATCTCACTCAGTACATAAGATATGATCTCGCTCAATACATAAGATATGTTCTCGCTCAGAACATAAAATATGATCTCGCTCAGTACATAAGATATGTTCTCGCTCAGAATATAAACTATGTTCTCGCTCTGAGCATAAGATATGATCTCGCTCAGTACATAAGATATGTTCTCGCTCAGAACATAAGATATGATCTCGCTCAGTACATAAGATATGTTCTCGCTTAGTACATAAGATATGATCTCGCTCAGTACATAAAATATGATCTCGCTCAGTACATAAAATATGATCATGCTCAGTACATAAGAAATGATCTCGCTCAGTACATAAGATATGTTCTCGCTTAGTACATAAGACATGATCTCGCTCAGTACATAAAATATGATCTCGCTCAGTACATAAAATATGATCATGCTCAGTACATAAGAAATGATCTCGCTCAGTACATAAGATATGTTCTCGCTCAGAACATAAACTATGTTCTCGCTCAGAACATAAAATATGATCTCGCTCAGTACATAAGATATATTCTCGCCCAGAACATAAAATATGTTTTCGCTCAGAACATAAGATATGATCTCGCTGACTACATAAGATATGTTCTCGCTCAGTACATAAAATATGATCATGCTCAGTACATAATATATGATCTCACTCAGTACATAAGATATGTTCTCGCTCAGAACATAAAATTTGATCTCGCTCAGTACATAAGATGGTTATAAGGACTGTTATTGCGTCTCAAACAGCCTCTGGCAGTCAAGTCCAGCTCCTGGCCTTCCCGTGGCAGAACTGTTTAAACTGACAGGAGAAGGGGCGAGGGCGAATATCTGGCGCCTGAAAACCAGATACTTAAGGTAGATGAGTGGCACGTTTGGTAGCTCATCTGCCGCTGTTGGCGAGTTTCTTCAGCTGCCGTGCGTGGAGCGGTGTTCCTCCCGGCCAATGAAGAAAGGTGCAAATGAGGTTGCTGCGCAGCATCACTGCGGAAAAGGTGGTAGAAAGGATAAAGCGAAGCAAACAGTCAAATCACGGCGCCTCTGCTCTTGAGGCCGCCCACGTCCGAAATACACCTACACTGGTGAAATATGCCTAAACCGGCACACACCAGGGGTGGAACGTGATGGCTAGACATGTCATGCCACCTCCGCTCTAGAGGTCGGTCACGCCTGATATACACCCATACTGGTGAATTTTGCCTAAACCGGCTCACACCAGGGGTGAATCTTGAAGGCTATGCATGTCACAGTACCTCTGCTCTAGAGGTCGGTCATGTCCCAAACACGCCCATACTGGGATAATATGCCTAAACCGGCTCAACCCAGGGGTGGAAGTCACTAGTGGCGAGGATTCGTCCTCCTGGACAAAAGCTCCATCCTGGTCACAACTAGGAAGGGTAGCGGCCACGACCGCAAAATGCTGAAGTCGGAGACACTGGACCAGGGCAGTCTAGATAGGCAACCACCTCTCACCCGGCGGGGATGTTTGCGTATCCTAATCACTCTGAGGTTTTCCGGTGAGAAAGTCCAACTCTGGACTGGATGAGCAACCACCTCTCACCCGGCGGTGATACACGGGTATCTCAAAACACGTCGAGGTTTTCCGGTGAGAAGATCCAACTCTGGCCTGGGTGGGCTACCGCCTCTCACCCAGCGGGGATGCACTGATATCCTAAACACGCCGAGGTCTTCCGGTGAGAAAGTCCAACCCTAAACTAAACTGGTGCAATGAAAACCACGGTGTCACGCAATCCCGCTTCTGAGACCCACCAAGAATACAGGCTTAAAGCCCTGTGATGCTCTGAACCCCTTTCGGGGACCACACAGGAGACCACGGAACCTAACGAGGACCACAGGCGTAAATTCAGTAGGATCACAGTGCGATTTTGGTGGTAGAAGCGAACGAAGAAGAAAAAGAAGGAGTACATAAGATATGATCTCGCTCAGAACATAAGAAAAGGCCTAGCTCAGTACATAAGAAATGATCTCGCTCAGTACATAAGATACGGTCTTGCTCAGTACATCAGATATGGTCTTGCTCAGTACATAAAATATGATTTCGCTCAGTACATAAGATACGGTCTTGCTCAGTACATCAGATATGGTCTTACTCAGTACATAAAATATGATTTCGCTCAGTACATAAGATAGTATAAAATCGGAAAAAAGTAGGAGCAGCTTTATTACTTAACGATTACAAAGTTGTGACGTTTCGGCGTGAGCCTTAATCATACAAAAACATACAGGACGAAGAAGCAGAGAGAGGAGATAAAGTATAGATTCACATGAATACTGTTTTAAAAAATTTTTGTTTAAAGGAGTACTTAGCTGTAAATTGCAAGGTGTGGCTTGTCCGGCGGTGTGTGTCAGGAATGGATCTAGTGGGACGTGGAGACTGTTTAAATAGAGACCTGTGACATGTGGTCGGTGGGTTGTAACTGGGGGTGGTGGATGGGGAACCGGCGAGGGGAGAGAGAGTGACACACTACTGGCCTAGCTAGGAGAAATTGAAACAGGTGATTGGGGAAGAGGGGTTGCAGAGAAAATAGCGGGGTTGCAGAGTGATGCTGTGAGGAAGTTTGAAAAGTAAGAAGGGGTGGATTTAGTGGAGAGGTACTATAGTGATTGAAGAAGATGATGTTATGTGTAACTAAACAGCGAGTTTAACCCATGTGGTTCCAGCGCCCCATAATTTTGAATGCAGCGGTTCTCAAGTGCCAGGCGGCTTGTGTCATCTGCGTGAGATTGTTTAATGGCTGTTACCAGAAAATCAGATTTGCCTCTGTGGTTGGGGCCATTGAAATGATTTGGGACTGGTTTCGAAGCATGCTGGGCGATGTCGTACAGATGTTTTTGCATGCGGTCCCCTAATCTGAGGCCAGTCTCACCGATATATGTTATCCTGCATCTTTTGCAAACGATGACATATATCACATTTCGGGACTCACATGTGAATCCCTCTTTGAAGAGTGAGGATAGTTTTGGGAAAGGTGATTGTTTTCGTTTCCCAAACTACAGGGCAGGTAACGCCGCGGGGCGGTTACATATTCTGGTGCCAACATATGTAAGGCTTTGCTTCAAGTGGCTGTGGACGAGGATGTATAGTTGTATACCTATACACCAATTATTGTAGTACATAAGATACGGTCTTGCTCAGTACAAACGATATAGTCTCACTCAGTACACAAGATATGATCTCGCTAAGTACATTAGAAATAGACTTAATCAGTACATAAGAAATAGTCTCCTTTAGTAAATAAGATATGATCTCGCTAAGTACATAAGAAATAGTCTCGCTCAGAATAAAAGAAATAGTCTCCTTTAGTACATAAGATATGATCTCACTAAGTACATAAGAAATAGTCTCCCTCAGTACATAAGATATGATCTCGCTCAGTACCTAAGAAATAGTCTCGCTCAGAATATAAGAAATTGTCTCCTTTAGTACATAAGATATGGTCTCGCCCAGTACATAAGAAATAGTCTCGCTCAGAATATAAGAAATAGTCTCCTTTAGTACATAAGATATGATCTCACTAAGTACATAAGAAATAGTCTCGCTCAGAATATAAGAAATAGTCTCCTTTAGTACATAAGATATGGTCTCGCTCAGTAAATAACATATGGTCTTGCTCAGTAAATAAGATAAGCTCTTCCTCAGTACATAAGATACGATCTCCCTCAGTACATAAGATATGGTCTCGCACAATACATAAGATTTGGTCTGGCTCATTACATAAGATATGCCCTCGCTCAGTACATAAGATACAGTCTCGCTCAGTACATAAATCATGATATCGCTCACTACATGAGATATGGTCTCGCTCATTACATATCATATGGTCTCGCTCTGTACATAACATATGGTCTCGCTCTGTACATAAGATGTGATCTCGCTCAGTACATAATATATTGTCTCGATCCGTCCTTCAGTTATGATCTCCCTCAATACATAAGATATGGTCTCCCTCATTACACAAGATATGGTCTCTCTCAGTATATAAGAATTGTCCTCACTCAGTGTATAAGATATGGTCTCGCTCAATACAGAATATATGGTCCCGCTCAGTACATAACATACAGCCTCGCTCAGTACATAAGAAACAGCCTCGCTCAGTACATAAGAAACAGTCTCGCTCAGTACATAAGAAACAGTCTCGCTCAGTACATAAGAAACAGCCTTGCTCAGTACATAAGAAACAGCCTTGCTCAATACTTAAGAAATAGCCTTGTTCAGTACACAAGAAACAGATTTGCTCAGTACATAAGAAATGGCCTTGCTCATTACATAACAAACAGCCTTGCTCAGCACATAAGAAATGGTCTAGTTCAGTACATAAGAAACAGACTCGTAGATAAGAAATGGTCTTGCTCAGTACATAAGGTACTGTCTCTCCTAGCACAGAAGAAATGTTCTCGCTTAGTACATAAGAAACAGCCTTGCTCAGTACATAAGAAATGTTCTCACTCAGTACATAAGAAATAGTCTCGTTCAGTACATAAGAAGTGATCTCGGTCAGTATTTAAGAAATTGTCTCGCTCAGTACATAAGAAATGGTCTGACTCAGTACTTAAGAAATGGCCTCGCTCGTTACAAAAGAAACTGCCCGTCTCAGCACATAAGAAATGGTATCGCTCAGTACATAAGGAAATGCCCGTCTCAGTATATAAGAAACTATCTCGTTCTGTACATAAGATATGATCTCGCTCAGTATATAAGATATGGTTTTGCTCAGTACATAAGATATGGTTTTGCTCAGTACATAAGATATGGTTTTACTCAGTACATAAGATATGGTCTTGCTCAGTACATACGATATGATCTTGCTCAGTACACAATATATGGTCTCGCTCATTACATAAGATATGGCCTCGCTCTGTACATAAGATATGGTTTTGCTCAGAACATAAGATATGGTCTTGCTCAGTACATAAGATATGGTCTTGCTCAGTACATAAGTAATGGTCTCACTCAGTACATCAGAAAGGATCTCGATAAGTACATAAGAAACAGCCTTGATCAGTACATAAGATATGGTTTCCCTCAGTACATAAGACATCTTGAGAGTTGGAGATATTAAGCTTATTGGCTTGAGGAAAGAGAAAGAGAGAGTTGGAGATATTCAGCTTATTGGGAGTTGGGAGGGGTGAGGGGAAGAAAGTGAGATATTCCTTTATATATATAAATATAATTAGATATATAAATTAAGAGAAGCTGCCAGCTATTGCAATCAAACATTGCGTGCTATAACTGTGCAAACTATAGTAGTAAAACTGTGCGTGCTATAACCGTGTCAACTATATCAGTCAAACATTGCATGCTATAACTATGCCAACTATAGCAGTTAAACATTGCATGCTATAACTATGCCAACTATAGCAGTTAAACATTGCATGCTATAACTATGCCAACTATAGCAGTTAAACATTGCATGCTATAACTATGCCAACTATAGCAGTTAAACATTGCATGCTATAACTATGCCAACTATAGCAGTTAAACATTGCATGCTATAACTATGCCAACTATAACAGTTAAACATTGCATGCTATAACTATGCCAACTATAGCAGTTAAACATTGATAGAATTAACCGGGGGAGAAGCTTCTGAGAGAAATAGTAATGTTACTTGTAAAAACAATAATTATCCAGGCTGTTACTTTTACAGTTAACACCTGTCTTTGTACTTGTACAAAAAGTTAACATACTCCTACAATAAAGCTGTACTATAAAGTGTAAAGAAGTGTACAATTATGTTGGGAATTTATAACGCAGTATGTTGTAATCTTTCCAGTTTGTGACGCAATATGCTATAATATATCCAATTTATACGCACTATGTCATAAGATGTCAAGTGTATGATGTGTTATTTGTTTTCTTATTTGCATATTTTGCTTAGATGCATTCAATGCGTCTATCATACACAGACATACACATACAGACATACGAACAGACATACACACAGGCATACGCACACTGGCATAAACACACAGACATACACACAGATATACATAGAGGCATACACCAGGCGTACACACACAGGCATATACACAGACATACACACAGATTGATTGATTGATCTTTATCTTAAAATGGTTAAGAATTGGGCACGCAGGCCCGTCTGACAATCTGCCCTTTATCATGCATCTTTCACTCTATTCCAGACATTCTATAAATATGCTGTTCATATAACAAACATAACTAACATTGAAGCTGAGAGACATAAAATAAAATATAACATTTACGTTTCGCTCTTAAACATTCACTCAGTACAGAAGTAACTACATACATTATAAATGACTATCTACTAAACAAAATTTTCGGGACTATTCAGAAAACAATTAATTGTATTCGGTGTCTGTAGGAGCAGTTTAAGATAACTTTTAAGTTTTATAATTCATGGAGGCATGTAGTTGACATCAAATAGATATTGGGAAAGCTTGCAGTTGTAGGAAGGAGTATAATTTATATTTTTTATATAGGATGGGAGGGTATTCCAAAGATGAGCAGCAGAATAACTAAAGCTTTTCTTGTAAAGATCAAGTCTAGGTTTTGGAAGACATATGTTGTTCAAGCGTTGGCTGCACTTTGGGCTAAATTTAAACAAGTTCCATAGATAAGGCGGGGCATGCCGTGAAAGAATTTGATGTACTAACTTGGCTTTGTTGAAGAGGAACCTGTTCTTAAGAGGTAGTATTTTGATACGTTTGTGCTGGCTAGTTGTTTGTGCTTGATCTTTGTCACTAATAAGCTTTACTGCTCGCTTTTGGAGTGAGCAGAGCCTCTTTGTATTTGACACTGAACAACCATCCCAAACTGTTGAGCAATAGTCTAAATGTGTTTGTATATGAGATATGTAGTATGTCTTCCTAGTGTCTTGATCGATGAAGTGCTTAATTTTAGCTAATTGGTATACTTTTTGTGCGATGAGTTTTGTTAGACATTGCACATGAGAGTTCCAGGTCAGATGTTGGTCAATAATAAGACCTAGTGTTTTGTGCTTACTACCGTTTTCTATCTGTGATGTTTCTGTACAGAGCCGAAGTGTTGTTTTTGTTGCGTTTTGTAGTTTCTGTCTTGTTGTTATGAGCATTGATTTTGTTTTATCGGTGTTTATAATCATGCCATTATTTTTGCTCCATCTAATTAAATTGTATATCTCGACCTGAAGAGTTGATTCTAGATTAACACAATCGTAGTCACTGGTGTAGACTGTGCAATCATCGGCAAAAAGGTCACAAGAAAAGTGTTTAAGATGAAGTGCAAGATCATTGATATAGATAGCAAAGAGCAAAGGGTCTAGAATAGAACCTTGCGGAACACCAGTGTCAACTTTAGCAGAATTTGATAGAGAATTGTTGAAGAATACTACCTGTTGTCTGTCTGAAAGAAACGATGCAATTAATTTTATTAGGTTAGGGTGCAATTTATAAGTCTTTATTTTTCTTACAAGAATACTGTGGTCAATCATATCAAATGCCTTTTTAAAGTCGACAAAGATGGCACCACATAGTCTGTCGTCATTTATGTTTACTAACCAGTTTTCTGTCATTTTGGTAAGAGCTGTGTGGCAGGAATGATTGGGTCTAAAGTCTGAATGACTGTCTATGAGTAAATTGTTCTCTTGCATGTGTCGTAGAGTTATTTTGTGTATATTTTTCCAGTGGTTTTGATAATGACGATAATATGGATATTGGTCTACAGTTGGTAAGATTGTTTGATGAGCCAGATTTAAAGCGAGGATACACCTTAACAGTTTTAAAAGCCTCAGGGAAATAACATTTTGCAATGCACTGGTTGTAAATATATGTTAGTGTATGTGAAATGACAGGTGCAGCATAACGTAAGATCTTATTACTAATATCGTCAAGCCCAGCTGTATTGTTGTTTTTTTAAGGTTAAGAGATAACTGTGAACTTCACTGACTGTTAAGAATGGAATGTGTAACTGTTTAAAATCAGTACATATGCTGTCCAGGAATGTTTGTAGTTCATGTAAGTCGCATACAGGAGCTGATATTGATGATTTAAGAACGTTGATTTCTTCTCTGAAATATGTACTGATATGTACACTAGTATATGCACGATTGATGGTTTGAGAATCAAATTCTTTTCTTTTATTTGATAGGGTATTTATGGCTTTCCAAATTGATTTACTGTCTGATTTATTCTGTATTAGATTCCTGAAGTAATTTTTTTTCTCTTGTCTTATTAAGTATTGAACTTTGTTTCTGAGTGAACGGTAGGTCATAAAGTCCTTGATATTGTGCGCCCGGTCACGTTCTCTCATGGATTGTAGTATTTCAGGTGTTATCCAAGGTGACTTCGTCTGGTGTTTTACTCTATATACATAGAGGCATACACCAGGCGTATACACACAGGCATACACACAGATATACACACAGACATACATACAAACATACACACAGACATACACACAGATATACATAGAGGCATACACCAGGCGTACACACACAGACATACATACAGGCATACACATAGATATACACACAGACATACACACAGATATACACACAGACATACACATAGATATACACACAGATATACACACAGACATACACACAGACATACACACAGATATACACACAGACATACACACAGATATACACACAGACATACACATAGATATACACACAGACATACACATAGATATACACACAGACATACACATAGATATACACACAGACATACACACAGATATACACACAGACATAGACATATACACAGACATACACACAGACATACACACAGATATACACACAGACATACACATAGATATACACACAGACATACACACAGATATAGACATATACACAGACATACACACAGACATACACACAGACATACACACAGACATACACATAGATATACACACAGATATACACACAGACATACACACAGATATACACACAGACATACACACAGATATACACACAGACATAGACATATACACAGACATACACACAGACATACACACAGATATACACACAGATATACATAGAGGCATACACCAGGCGTACATACACAGGCATACACACAGGCATAAACACAGACATATACACAAACATACACACAGACATACACACAGACTTACACACAGACATTCACACAGACATACGAGCGTGCATACATATACAGACATATACAGACATATACAGACATATACAGACATATACAGACATATACATACATATACAGACATATACAGACATATACAGACATATACAGACATATACAGACATATACATACATATACAGACATATACATACATATACAGACATATACAGACATATACATACATATACAGACATATACATACATATACAGACATATACAGACATATACAGACATATACAGACATATAAATACATATACAGACATATACAGACAACACCTACCAACAGAAAATCACTTACTGATAAAACTGACAATTCAAAACCTATGTACACCAAATCAATCAATGGTAAAACTGAATAGACAAAACCTATGTACACCAAATCAATCAATGGTAAAACTGAATAGACAAAACCTATGTACACCAAATCAATCAATGGTAAAACTGAATAGACAAAACCTATGTACAGCAAATCAATCACCTAAAAAACTGACCAGACAAAACTTATGTAAGGAAATCACTCACTGATAAAACTGACCAGACAAAACTTATATAAGGAAATCACTCACTGATAAAACTGACCAGACAAAACCTATGCAAGGAAATCACTCACTGATAAAACTGACCAGACAAAAGAGATGTAAGGAAATCACTCACTGATAAAACTGACCAGACAAAAGAGATGTAAGGAAATCACTCACTGATAAAACTGACCAGACAAAACCTATGTAAGTAAATCACTCACTGATAAAACTGACCATACAAAACCTATGTAAGTAAATCACTCACTGATAAAAATTGCACGACAAAACCTACCTACAGGAAATCACTCACTGATAAAACTGACCAGACAAAACCTATGTAAGGAAATCACTCACTGATAAAACTGACCAGACAAAACCTATGTAAGGAAATCACTCACTGATAAAACTGACCAGACAAAACCTATGTAAGGAAATCACTCACTGATAAAACTGACCAGACAAAACCTACTTACAGGAAATCACTCACTGATAAAACTGACCAGACAAAACCTACTTACAGGAAATCACTCACTGATAAAACTGACCAGACAAAACCTACTTACAGGAAATCACTCACTGATAAAACTGACCAGACAAAACCTACTTACAGGAAATCACTCACTGATAAAACTGACCAGACAAAACCTAAGTAAGGAAATCACTCACTGATAAAACTCCAGAACATACATGAAATCACTCACTGATAAAACTCCAGAACCTACATGAAATCACTCACTGATAAAACTCCAGAACCTACATGAAATCACTCACTGATAAAACACCAGAACCTACAGTAAATCATCCACTGATAAAACACCAGAACCTACAGTAAATCATCCACTGATAAAACACCAGAACCTACATGAAATCACTCACTGATAAAACACCAGAACCTACATGAAATCACTCACTGATAAAACACCAGAACCTACATGAAATCACTCACTGATAAAACTCCAGAACCTACATGAAATCACTCACTGATAAAACTCCAGAACCTACAGTAAATCATCCACTGATAAAACTCCAGAACCTACAGGAAATCACTCACTGATAAAACACCAGAACCTACATGAAATCACTCACTGATAAAACACCAGAACCTACATGAAATCACTCACTGATAAAACACCAGAACCTACATGAAATCACTCACTGATAAAACACCAGAACCTACATGAAATCACTCACTGATAAAACACCAGAACCTACATGAAATCACTCACTGATAAAACTGGCAAAATTATAAAACAGAACTGACAGAACATAAAAAAAGATTTGAAGAGATTTTGTGTTGATGTTAACTAGACACCACGTACCCCCCCCCCCCCCCAACCTGTCCTCAGCCAGGTTAAGACCAGCTGGACCTGGACAGATTTCGCTTCGATGCATCTGTTTGTCCTGTGTGTTCTACATGTTCACAACATTGTCTGCTTCATTTTCTTACTTGAATTGATTAGCCTCCCCTGCCATGTCCCATAATTCCCCAGCATCCAGGACTTTCCTGACCCGGTTTGAGCCAGAAAGTGTATGTCATCCATCAATGAAAAGAATGACCGCTGAGAGTGTCCAGTTTGACCATGAACTCCATCTTCCTTTCTTGTCTCCTGCTCGCAAACGGAAGCTCGCTCTGTCAAACCGGAAATGAGCATTTGACGGTTAATGAGAAGTTTGTTTAGCTTTGTGGGTATGCTAACCTGTTTAGCTCTGTGGGTACGCTAACCTGTTTAGCTCTGTGGGTACTTTAACCTGTTTAGCTTTGTGGGTACGTTAACCTGTTTAGCTTTGTGGGTACGTTAACCTGTTTAGCTTTGTGGGTAGGCTAACCTGTTTAACTTTGTTGGTACGCTAATCTGTTTAGCTTTGTTGGTACGCTAACCTGTTTAGCTTTGTGGGTAGGCTAACCTGTTTAGCTTTGTGGGTAGGCTAACCTGTTTAGCTTTGTGGCTACGCTAACTTGTTCAGCTTTGTTGGTACTCTAACCTATTTAGCTTTGTGGGTACTCTAACCTGTTTAGTTTTGTGGGTACTCTAACCTGTTTAGCTTTGTGGGTAGGCTAACCTGTTTAGCTTTGTTGGTACGCTAACCTGTTTAGCTCTGTGGGTACTCTAACCTGTTTAGTTTTGTGGGTACGCTAACCTGTTTAGCTTTGTGGGTACTCTAACATGTTTGGCTGTGTTGGTACGCTAACTTGTTTAGCTTTGTGGGTACGTTAACCTTTTTAGCTTAGTGGGTAAGCTATCCTGTTTAGCTTTGTGGGTACTCTAACCTGTTTAGCTTTGTGGGTACGTTAACCTGTTTAGTTTTGTGGGTACGTTAACCTGTTTAGCTTTGTGGGTAGGCTAACCTGTTTAACTTTGTTGGTACGTTAACCTGTTTAGCTTTGTTGGTACGCTAACCTGTTTAGCTTTGTGGGTACGCTAACCTGTTTAGCTTTATGAGTACGTTAACCTGTTTAGCTTTGTGGGTACGCTAACCTGTTTAGCTTTGTGGGTACGCTAACCTGTTTAGCTTTATGAGTACGTTAACCTGTTTAGCTTTGTGGGTACGTTAACCTGTTTAACTTTGTGAGTACGTTAACCTGTTTAGCTTTGTGGGTAGGCTAACCTGTTTAGCTTTGTTGGTACGTTAACCTGTTTAGCTTTGTGGGTACGCTAACATGTTTAGCTTTGTGGGTACGCTGACGTGTTTAGCTTTATGGGTACGTTAACCTGTTTAGTTTTGTGGATACGCTAACCTGTTTAACTTTGTGGGTACTCTAACCTGTTTAGCTCTGTGGGTAAGCTAGCCCTTAACTTTCAACGATAAATTTATGGTATTCCATCATCTTTCATATTATTTATGTGGTCGTGTGACATTTTGTTGTTTAGTGATGTCATTTTGTTGTTTAGTGATGTCATTTTGTTGTTTAGTGATGTCATTTTGTTGTTTAGTGATGTCATTTTGTTGTTTAGTGATGTCATTTTGTTGTTTAGTGATGTCATTTTGTTGTTTAGTGATGTCATTTTGTTGCTACCTTTGGGTTTTCCCTAATATTTGTTTTTGGATAATCCATATTTTCTATTTTTGAACTTTCCAAAAGAAAACTCTTGTGCTCTTCTGTTATTTTATACTGTACACTGTGTGTAAACATAAGAAAAATAAAAAGGAAAGAAATGCAACGGTAACTTGGCGATAGGAGAAAACAGTTGCCCAACTTCTCTACATCTGTGAGCGCTAACAAAACAGAAAGTTCTAGCAAATTTGATTATGACACGTCATGCATAATGTAACAATAGATAGGTGATAAATTTGGTTAACTGGATAGGTAGGCGAACAGATGTGCATAACTAGACAAGTAGGCGAACAGATGTGCATAACTAGACAAGTAGGCGAACATATGCGCATAACTAGACAAGTAGTCGAACAGATGCGCATAACCAGACAAGTAGGCGAACAGATGTGCATAACTAGACAAGTAGTCGAACAGATGTGCATAACTAGACAAGTAGTCGAACAGATGTGCATAACTAGACAGGTTTATGTCTAGTCAGACGTAATGCTGGTATGTAACCAGATGTAAGTAGACTGACAGACTTAAAAACAGACAGGTATGTAGACATATATTCAAGGACAGATAGGTAGATAAACAGCTAGACAGATATTCATGGACAGACAGGTAGATAGACAACTAGACAGATATTCATGGACAGACAGATAGAGGAACAACTAGACAGATATTCATGGACAGACAGGTAGATGGACAACTAGGCAAATATTCATTGACAGACAGGTAGATGGACAATTAGACAAGTATTCATTGACAGACAGGTAGATGGACAGCTAGACAAATATTCATGGACAGACAGATAGAGGAACAACTAGACAGATATTCATTGACAGACAGGTAGGTGGACAACTAGGCAAATATTCATTGACAGACAGGTAGATGGACAATTAAACAGGTATTCTTGGACAGACAGGTAGATGGACAACTAGGCAAGTATTCATTGACAGACAGGTAGATGGACAACTAGACAGGTATTCTTGGACAGACAGGTAGATGGACAATTAGACATGTATTCTTGGACAGACAGGTAGATGGACAACTAGGCAAGTATTCATTGACAGACAGGTAGATGGACAATTAGACAAGTATTCATTGACAGACAGGTAGATGGACAGCTAGACAAATATTCATGGACAGACAGATAGAGGAACAACTAGACAGATATTCATTGACAGACAGGTAGGTGGACAACTAGGCAAATATTCATTGACAGACAGGTAGATGGACAATTAAACAGGTATTCTTGGACAGACAGGTAGATGGACAACTAGGCAAGTATTCATTGACAGACAGGTAGATGGACAACTAGACAGGTATTCTTGGACAGACAGGTAGATGGACAATTAAACAGGTATTCTTGGACAGACAGGTAGATGGACAACTAGGCAAGTATTCATTGACAGACAGGTAGATGGACAACTAGACAGGTATTCTTGGACAGACAGGTAGATGGACAATTAGACATGTATTCTTGGACAGACAGGTAGATGGACAACTAGGCAAGTATTCATTGACAGACAGGTAGATGGACAATTAGACAAGTATTCATTGACAGACAGGTAGATGGACAGCTAGACAAATATTCATGGACAGACAGATAGAGGAACAACTAGACAGATATTCATTGACAGACAGGTAGGTGGACAACTAGGCAAATATTCATTGACAGACAGGTAGATGGACAATTAAACAGGTATTCTTGGACAGACAGGTAGATGGACAACTAGGCAAGTATTCATTGACAGACAGGTAGATGGACAACTAGACAGGTATTCTTGGACAGACAGGTAGATGGACAATTAGACAGGTATTCTTGGACAGACAGGTAGATGGAAAACTAGACAAATATTCATTGACAGACAGGTAGATGGAAAACTAGACAAATATTCATTGACAGACAGGTAGATGGACAACTAGGCAAGTATTCATTGACAGACAGGTAGATGGACAATTAGACAGGTATTCTTGGACAGACAGGTAGGTGGACAACTAGACAAGTATTCATTGACAGACAGGTAGATGGACAGCTAGATAGGTATTCATAGACAGACAGATAGATGGACAACAAGACAGATATTCATGGACAGACAGGTAGATGGACAACTAGACGTATATTCATGAACAGACAGGTAGACTGACAACTAGACACGTACTCTTGAACAGACAGGTAGAACGAACGAACGAACGAACATACTTTATTTTCAAAAGGTTAAGAATTGGGCACGCAGGCCCGTCTAACATTCTCCCCTTCATCATACAGCTTTCAGTCAGTCACAGTCATTCAGCATTTATTAATGACATAATAATCATGAAGATACAATTAAATTATTACATAAATAAATAATAAACTTATCTCTTGTCCATACACTCTACAGTCTGATTTATGCAACAACATGAAATAAACTTGCATTCTTACATTTATTCAAAGCTAACAAATTTATAGAAAAGCAACTGGATAAGTGTGCAAAGATGTGCGAGAGGTAGGCAGATGTAAATAGACGGACATATAAATAGACTGGCGGAGATGTTTATATCCAGCCATAGACTGAAGATGTAAATAGACGGACATATCAATATACTGGCGGAGATGTTTTAGATCCAGACATAGCCTGAAGATGTACATTGACGGACATATCAATATACTGGCGGAGATGTTTTAGATCCAGACATAGACTGAAGATGTACATTGACGGACATATGGCTAGACATACAGGTGCTAGGTAGACAGATGTGCATAGATCAACATATGGGTATGCTCATGTGCATAGATCAACATATGGGTATGCTCATGTGCATAGATCAACATATGGGTATGCTCATGTGCACAGAAGTCATGTCTTGATCTATTTGAATCAAGAAAATATCCATATTTGTACTGTCTATGTTATATCAGCTAATTACTGCCTGCTTCATGTTAGGTCAGCCAATTACTGTCTACTTCATGTTAGGTCAGCCAATTACTGTCTGCTTCATGTTAGGTCAGCCAATTACTGTCTACTTCATGTTAGGTCAGCCAATTACTGTCTGCTTCATGTTAGGTCAGCCAATTACTGTCTACTTCATGTTAGGTCAGCCAATTACTGTCTGCTTCATGTTAGGTCAGCCAATTACTGTCTACTTCATGTTAGGTCAGCCAATTACTGTCTACTTCATGTTAGGTCAGCCAATTACTGTCTGCTTGATGTTAGGTGAGCCACTTACTGCCTGTTTCATGTTAGGTCAGCCAATTACTGTCTGCTTCATGTTAGGTCAGCCAATTACTGTCTACTTCATGTTAGGTCAGCCAATTACTGTCTGCTTGATGTTAGGTGAGCCACTTACTGCCTGTTTCATGTTAGGTCAGCCAATTACTGTCTGCTTCATGTTAGGTCAGCCAATTACTGTCTACTTCATGTTAGGTCAGCCAATTACTGTCTGCTTCATGTTAGGTCAGCCAATTACTGTCTACTTCATGTTAGGTCAGCCAATTACTGTCTGCTTCATGTTAGGTCAGCCAATTACTGTCTACTTCATGTTAGGTCAGCCAATTACTGTCTGCTTCATGTTAGGTCAGCCAATTACTGTCTGCTTCATGTTAGGTCAGCCAATTACTGTCTACGTCATGTTAGGTCAGCCAATTACTGTCTGCTTCATGTTAAGTCAGCCAATTACTGTCTGCTTGATGTTAGGTCAGCCAATTACTGTCTGCTTCATGTTAGGTCAGCCAATTACTGTCTGCTTCATGTTAGGTCAGCCAATTACTGTCTGCTTCATGTTAGGTCAGCCAATTACTGTCTGCTTCATGTTAGGTCAGCCAATTACTGTCTGCTTCATGTTAGGTCAGCCAATTACTGTCTGCTTCATGTTAGGTCAGCCATTTACTGTCTGCTTCATGTTAGGTCAGCCAATTACTGTCTGCTTCATGTTAGGTAAGCCAATTACTGTCTGCTTCATGTTAGGTCAGCCAATTACTGTCTGCTTCATGTTAGGTCAGCCAATTACTGTCTGCTTCATGTTAGGTCAGCCAATTACTGTCTGCTTCATGTTAGGTCAGCCAATTACTGTCTGCTTCATGTTAGGTCAGCCAATTACTGTCTACTTCATGTTAGGTCAGCCAATTACTGTCTGCTTCATGTTAAGTGAGCCACGTACTGCCTGTTTCATGTTAGGTCAGCCAATTACTTTCCGTGTGATGTTAGGTCAGTCAGTTGCTGTCCACTTGATGTTAGGTCAGCCAATTACTGTCTGCTTCATGTTAGGTCAGCCAATTACTGTCAGCTTGATGTTAGGTCAGTCAATTACTGTAAACTTGATGTTAGGTCAGTCAGTTACTGTCCACTTGATGTTAGGTCAGTCAATTACTGTCAACTTGATGTTAGGTGATTTAACATTTTGGTTGTCCTTGCAGGTTCATGACATCTGAAAGTGATTAAACATTATGATTGGCGCTCTGCGTTAAGTCAGGGATTAAAGACACTCATTATCACTGGACGTTAGGTCAGGTATTAAAGATGTTGACTGTATCTGGGCGTTAGGTCAGGGATTAAAAATGTTGAATGTCGCTGGGTGTTAGGTCAGGGATTTAAAATCTTAGTTGTAGCTGAGTGTTAGGTCAGGAGTTCAAACTCTTGACTGCATTTGAATGTGTATCAGAGAGTATACGAGGTGTGTATAAAAAGTTGGGTGAATAGTATCAGAAAACAAACAAAGCAGGAAACAAACAAAGCAAGAAACAAACAAAGCAGAAGATACAAACAAAGCAGAAAACAAACAAAACAAAAAACAAACAAATCAGAAAACAAACAAAGCAGAAAACAAACAAAGCAGAAGATACAAACAAAGCTGGAAACAAACAAAGCAGGAAACAAACAAAGTAGAAAACAAACAAAGCAGAAGATACAAACAAAGCAGAAGATACAAACAAATCAGAAAACAAACAAAGCAGAAGATACAAACAAAGCAGAAAACAAATAAAGCAGGTAACAAACTAAGCAGAAGATACAAACAAAGCAGAAAACAAACAAAGCAGAAAACAAACAAAGCAGAAGATACAACTAAAGCAGGAAACAAACAAAGCAGAAAACAAACAAAGCAGAAAACATACAAAAAAGAAAACAAACAAAGCAGAAAACAAACAAACCAGAAGATACAAACAAATCACCGTAATTGGCCTTCAGAATAACCTTCACAACACACTTTTGGCAACGTTCATAAAGCTTGAGAAAACTGTTAACTGAGGCCTCTTTAGGAATCGGTTGCAGAACCTCTGTCACAAGTTCTTAGATTTCCGCACGTCCGCAAAACGTACGCCTTTCATGACGCTTTTCAGGCGGGGAAACAGAAAGAAGATTCCAGATCGAACTAGTAGCAAAATCCTCATCCCCTGTGACGATGGTTCTCAGAAGTAATTGAGGTTCCCATCCGTTTTGCTTTCTGTTCGTCTGTCGACCTGTGCGGCACAAACCGGAAATAGATCTCTCGCTTATTCGTTTGAACCAGTCGTAAACACTTTTTCTGCTCACGGCTTTCGTTCCGTACACTTGCACCAACATTTCATACGTCTCCGTCGCCGTTTACCCCAATTTGTAGCAGAACTTTATGTTCACTCTTTGCTCCATTGGACTGTGACCCTACCTCTCACACTGACAACGTTCCACTGCCCGCGGCGAGTTTTCCCTGTCGATCACATGTACTCACGCTAGGTGGCGCTTCTCGACGTGTCTCTGGCTAGCCATGCGGCCACGCACCTGGTACACGTTGCCATTGAGATGTTGGAGGTGACGGGTGAAGAGAAAGTCGGGTGATGGTGACAGTTAGAAGAGAAAGTGGAGTGATGCCGATAGTTAGAAGATAAAGTGGAGTAATGTCGACAGTTAGAAGAGAAAGTCGAGTGATGCCGACAGTTAGAAGAGAAAGTCGAGTAATGTCGACAGTTAGAAGAGAAAGTCGGGTGATGGTGATAGTTAGAAGATAAAGTGGAGTAATGTCGACAGTTAGAAGAGAAAGTGGAGTGATGCCGATAGTTAGAAGATAAAGTGGAGTAATGTCGACAGTTAGAAGAGAAAGTCGAGTGATGCCGATAGTTAGAAGATAAAGTGGAGTAATGTCGACAGTTAGAAGAGAAAGTCGAGTAATGTCGACAGTTAGAAGAGAAAGTCGAGTGATGCCGATAGTTAGAAGATAAAGTGGAGTAATGTCGACAGTTAGAAGAGAAAGTGGAGTGATGCCGATAGTTAGAAGATAAAGTGGAGTAATGTCGACAGTTAGAAGAGAAAGTCGAGTAATGTCGACAGTTAGAAGAGAAAGTCGGGTGATGGTGATAGTTAGAAGATAAAGTGGAGTAATGTCGACAGTTAGAAGAGAAAGTGGAGTGATGCCGATAGTTAGAAGATAAAGTGGAGTAATGTCGACAGTTAGAAGAGAAAGTCGAGTGATGCCGATAGTTAGAAGATAAAGTCGAGTAATGTCGACAGTTAGAAGAGAAAGTGGGGCGATGTGGACAGTTAGAAGAGAAAGTCGAGTGATGTGGACAGTTAGAAGAGAAAATGGAGTGATGTCGACAGTTAGAAGAGAAAGTGGGGCGATGTGGACAGTTAGAAGAGAAAGTCGAGTGATGTGGACAGTTAGAAGAGAAAATGGAGTGATGTCGACAGTTAGAAGAGAAAGTAGAGCGATGCCGACAGTTAGAAGAGAAAGTCGAGTGATGCCGACAGTTAGAAGAGAAAGTGGGGCGATGCCGACAGTTAGAAGAGAAAGTGGAGTAATGTCGATAGTTTAGAAGATAAAGTGGAGTGATGCCGACAGTTAGAAGAGAAAGTAGAGCGATGCCGACAGTTAGAAGAGAAAGTCGAGTGATGCCGACAGTTAGAAGAGAAAGTGGGGCGATGCCGACAGTTAGAAGAGAAAGTGGAGTGTTGTCGAAAGTTAAGAAGAGAAAGTCGAGTGTTGTCGAAAGTTAAGAAGAGAAAGTCGTGTGATATGAACAGTTATATAACAAAGTCGAGTGATGTGGACAGTTAAGAAGAGAAAGTAGAGTGATGTCGACAGTTAGAAGAGAAAGTCGAGTGATGTGGACAGTTAAGAAGAGAAAGTGGAGTGATGTGGACAGTTAGAAGAGAAAGTCGAGTGATGTGGACAGTTAGAAGAGAAAATGGAATGATATGGACAGTTAGAAAAAAAAGTCGATCGAGTGATGTCGACAGTTAAGAAGAGAAAGTAGAGTGTTGTCGACAGTTAAGAAGAGAAAGTCGAGTGATGTCGACAGTTAAGAAGAGAAAGTAGAGTGATGTGGACGGTTAGAGGAGAAAGTAGAGTGATATGGACAGTTAAAAGAGAAAGTAGGCTGATGTGGTCAGTTAAGAAGAGAAAGTCGAGTGATGTCGACAGTTAAGAAGAGAAAATAGAGTGATGTGGACAGTTAGAGGATAAAGTAGAGTGATGTGGACAGTTAGAAGAGAAAGTCGAGTGATGTGGACAAAGAGAAAGAAAATTTAAACCAGAAAGAGATAAAGGTATGCCTAAGAAGAACGGCGCCCACTAGGAAAGCAAAATTATGGCACTCTAAAGCAGTGGGCCACTAAGAAAGCAAAATAATGGCACTCTAAAGTTATGGGCCACAATGAAAGCAAAATTATGGCACTCTAAAGTTATGGGCCACTATGAAAGCAAAATTATGGCACTCTAAAGTTATGGGCCACTATGAAAGCAAAATTTAGGCACTCTAAAGTTATGGGCCACTATGAAAGCAAAATTATGGCACTCTAAAGTTATGGGCCACTATGAAAGCAAAATTATGGCACTCTAAAGTTATGGGCCACTATGAAAGCAAAATAATGGCACTCTAAAGCAGTGGGCCACTAGGAAAGCAAAATGATGGCACCCAAAAGTAGTGGACCACTATAAAAGCAGAATGATGCAACTCTAAAGCAGTGAACCACTAGGAAAGCAGAATGATGCAACTCTAAAGCAGTGGGCCATTATGATAGTAGAATGTTGCCACTCTAAAGCAGTGGACCACTAGGAAAGCAGAATGATGCCACTCTAAAGCAGTGGACCACTAGGAAAGCAGAATGATCTAAGAAGAGGATAGGGAAACCTACTAAGGAGGGACACCTGTACTGTATAATGATGCAATAATGCAGATGCGAACCAAGAGAAGGTGCACCAGCTGACATGTATCTCTCTATGTGATGTCCAACAAGAAATGGTGCACTAATTGAACACTTATCTGCCTTTGTGATGTGAATGTGTGCCTGAGATGGGCACTAGCTATAAAAAAAGACTGTACTGCTGTTGCTACTGATCTTCCTAGAGGAATAGCTGTTTTTTTTTTTAACATAGAATCTCTCTTTGTTCAACTTTAATGGATATGATCCAGGATCTCTTCAAACTCTGTTTGTCTGTTAAACACTAAGAAACCAGACAATTACCCAGGTACACGACTTTTCCACTAGGACAACAACAGTACGAGTAAACCAGACTTGGCAGTCTCCCAACTTGACAACATATCAACAGAGAGGAGTAATGAAGAATAGAGCAGGTTTAACATGTAGAACATAAGTTTATTAATGGCAAAGTTAGAGATGATTTTATGAGGATGAAAAAAAGTTTATTAATGGCAAAGTTAGAGATGATTTTATGAGGATGAAAAAAAGTTTATTAATGGCAAAGTTAGAGATGATTTTATGAGGATGAAAAAAAGTTTATTAATGGCAAAATGAGAATGATTTTATGAAGATGGAAACAAAGTACTGCCTCATGGCAGAGTTGACAATTACAGGACACTACTCAACTCTCCGGCAAGAACTTGTTTGCCATACAGGGAGAGAGAGCCTAAAATATAGAATGACAGGAACAATAAATACTTAAGCACCCATACTTACAGTTGTATAGAAAAATATCAGCACAACTGAAATTCACAACACATCGCTGAAATTTCCATAAATGGAAAAATTGACCACAAGCATAGTGTCCACCATTAAACCGACACACTGGGTAACATCATGGCTGTCTTTCTAAAATGTCCTAAAAGGACAAAAACTAGCAAATCACATGTTTTTTTAAAGAACAAATGGCAATTTCCACTCTACATCTGCAAAACCCAACTGAAAATACCAAAACAAGAACTACATTAACTTGAACTACTACTAATACTACTACTGAAACATAACCTTCACATCTTCTCTGCATCTCAACTACCTCTTTTCTATCCGGTCCTAACCTTCTTTTTTCTGCGTCTCCACCTCTCTCTTCACACTTTGGGCTCTTTCGTGTGACATTACAGCTCTCAGTCATCGCACTGCATAAGCCCTTACTTTGATACCAAAGTTTCCTAAAATAGATTTCTGACAAGGGAAGCTACACTTTCTTTATTCCGTTTAAAACAATAGTCCCCCTTTTCCCATATCTAATCTTTGACCTATGGCTAATTCTGTCACATGTCTTTTATGCCAGGGAGGCTCGTGAGTGAATTTTCCTTGATCTGTCGGCTCTCTAGAGAGTCACGTGGTCGTCATCATGCCCGGGCGTATTTCCTTACCCAGCTCCAGAAGAAGTCAGGTACTTAGTACACAGCTGGGCGACAGGGGCGTCACCGGCAAAACTTGAAACAGCGACATTCGCCATGAGAGACTAGTGTTCTAACCATTCCTCCACCCAGAAAGTGTAGAAAAAAGTGGGTAGTAAGGGTAGCAGCCTGGAGGCATATCATAGTAAACTTGGTTAGTGCACTGGATCTGGTTAACATCCTGTCCTACACTTTCCAAATGTTAGTAGTATAAGCCTCAGTCTAGTTAATCAGGCCAAGGTCCCGCTTACTCCTGTGGTGGCGGTTGCGGTGGTGATAGTGGTGGTGGTAGTAGTGATAGTGGTGATGGTAGTGGTGATAGTGGTGTTGGTTATGATAGTGGTGGTGGTAGTAGTGATAGTGGTGATAGTGGTGTTGGTTATGATAGTGGTGGTGGTGATAGTGGTGGTGATGGTGTTGGTTATGATAGTGGTGGTGGTGATAGTGGTAGTGATAGTGGTAGTTGTGGTGATAGTGGTAGTGATAGTGATAGTGGTCGTTGTGGTGATAGTGGTAGTGATAGTGGTAGTTGTGGTGATAGTGGTAGTGATAGTGGTAGTGATAGTGGTAGTTGTGGTGATAGTGATAGTGATAGTGGTAGTGATAGTGGTAGTGATAGTGGTCGTTGTGGTGATAGTGATAGTGATAGTGGTAGTGATAGTGGTAGTTGTGGTGATAGTGGTAGTGATAGTGGTAGTGATAGTGGTAGTGATAGTGGTAGTTGTGGTGATAGTGGTGGTAGTGGTGATAGTGTTGGGGATAGTGGTGGTGATAGTGGTGGTGGCAGTAATAATAGTGTTGTGGATAGTGGTGCTAGTGGTGATAGTGTTGGGGATAGTGGTGGTGATAGTGGTGGTGACAGTAATAATAGTGTTGTGGATAGTGGTGCTAGTGGTGATAGTGTTGGGGATAGTGGTGGTGATAGTGGTGGTGACAGCAATAATAGTGTTGTGGATAGTGGTGCTAGTGGTGATAGTGTTGGGGATAGTGGTGGTAGTACTGATAGTGGTGGTAATGGTGGTGATAGTGGTGGTAGTGGTGATATTGGTGGTGATAGTGGTGGTAATGGTGGTGATAGTGATGGTAGTGGTGATAGTGGTGGTGATAGTGGTGATGGTAATGGTGATAGTGGTAGTGGTCGTGGTAGTTGTGGTAGTGGGAATAGTGGTGGTAGTGGTGGTTATAGTGATTGTGGTGGTGATAGTTGTTGTAGTGGGGATAGTGGTGTGGTAATGGTGGTGGTAGTGATAATGGTGGTAGTTGTAGTTGTGATAGTGGCTATAGTGGTGTCGTATTGGCGGTGATAGTGGTGGTGGCAGTTGTAGTGGGGATAGTCGTGGTAGTGGTGATGGTGATAGTGGTGGTGGTAGTGGTGATAATGGTGGTAGTGGTGTTGGTAGTGTTGGTGGTAGTTGTGGTAGTGGGGATAGTCGTGGTAGTGGTGATGGTGATAATGGTGGTAGTGGTGTTGGTAGTGTTGGTGGTAGTTGTGGTAGTGGGGATAGTGGTTGTAGTGGTGGTAGTAGTGATAGTGGTGATAGTTGTGGTAGTGGGGTTAGTGGTGGTAATGATGGTATTGTTGATATTGGTGGTAGTGGTAGTGGTAATGGTGGTGATGGTGATAGAGATGGTTATGGTAGTGGTGGTACTAGTGATAGTGGTTTTAGTGGCGGTGGTGATAGTGGTGTATTGGTGGTTATGTTGGTAATGGTGATAGTGCTGGTGATATTGCTGGTGGTGGCGATAGTGGTGGTGTGATAGTCGTGGTGGTGATAATGGTGGTGATGATTGTGGTGATGGTAATAGTGGTGGTAGTAGTGGCGTTGGTGGTGGTGGTTTGGTAATGGTGGCAGTGCTGGTAGTGGTTGTGGTGATGGTGATGGTGGTTATGGTTGTGGTGGTGTATGTTGTGAAACTTTCTTGTTGGATTCAGTCAGGCTGACTTCGACAAGTCAATGTAACCTACCCCCTTCCCATTCCAGTGTTTTAGGGTCATCACGTGGTCTGGAAAAAATTGCAAGTTGGATGTTCCTGGGACATTTTAGGATCATCACGTGGTCTGGAAAAATTGCAAATTGGAAGTTCCTGGGACATTTTAGGGTCATCACATGGTCTGGAAAAATTGCAAGTTGGAAGTTCTTGGGACATGAAAACAGCTGGTGGTTATTGGTGCTGTTACCAACACCACAAATTCTTCTACTTTGACCTGTAACCACATATAACAGATGAATGTCCATTGATTGATGTATCACTGCAAACAACTCTGTCAAGTGGTCTGTTATTCTGATTTTTTTTTCTCACAAATTCCACACTAGACGGAGTTCCGAGTGTCCTGTTGATTTGAACCACATGAAGGAAATTCAGTGAAGCGAAAACTGGCATGATGAGATTTACTTGATATAACTCATTCAAAAATGTTTTGTTTCACACTTTGTCTTTGTGCTCTTCCAAGTCTGGCAGGTCAAGGACTTCAGATACGAGCTCTTTTCTAAAATCAACTTCCGACTGGCTGGAAAAGAGAAGTAAGAAATAGAGAAACAATTTTTAGAAAGTATTTACGAAACTTACACACATAACTGTTTTACTTTTCCATATAACTGCCACCCACAATCAGACACTTGTGGCACCATGACACCAGTATGTACAATCCCTCACAAAGAATGGTATGACCAGGATATCCAGCCAGTTGTTGACTCTATACATGAGTTCCTGGTTGAGTTAAAAGTGCTGGGTAGCCAGCCAGTTGTTGACTCCATACATGAGTTCCTGGTTGAGTTAAAAGTGCTGGGTAGCCAGCCAGACCTTCATCTTACAGAAGAGATGGTAACTGCTTGGAGCCAGGTCATGGTTATGTGCGGGTCAGAGGAAGATTTTTCAGCTCCTGGTGTGCAAGGGGCAGTGTGGGAAAGTGCAGTGTTGGAACGTGCGGTGTGGGGACGTGTGGTGTGGGAACGTGTGGTGTGGGGACGTGCGGTGTGGGAACGTGTGCTGTGGGGACGTGCAGTGTGGGGACTTGCAGTGTGGGGACGTGCAGTGTGGGGACGTGCGGTGTGGGGACGTGCGGTGTGGGGACTGCGGTATGGGGACGTGCGGTGTGGGACGTGCGAAGTGGGACGCGCGGCTTCGTGTTGTACTCTCTTATTCATGGATCATGCTTCACACCCATAAAACAAAACTGGCTCGATGTAACATTTAAGTACTCGGAATCTTGTTTCCATTGATATAGATCCGTTTCACAAGATGTGTCTCGTCGTCTGGAATTCTGACTTGGCTTGAGCACGTCTGCTTTTTATTTCGTTGTGACATTTCCCATCAGTTGTTATAATCGTTCATAAGTACTTGAATCTATCAACTTGTTTCAGATCTGTGTCATCAATGGTAATGCTACATTTTGGTGGTATTCTTTTCTTTGAGATGACCATCACTTCAGTCTTCTATTTTTTTCAGGCTGAGACCTTTATTTTTACTTTCACAAACCATCACGTCCAGAAGAGCCTGTAGCTCCCCTTCACTTTTAGCAATCTGAACTGTCTTTGTCTGCTTATCTTAAGTTGTTAAGGTTGTACCCGCCAAGTGATATTCATGGCATATTCTCTATATTTCTCATTATGCTTTCGCTGTACAAAGAGAAGAGGTCAGGAGATAGAACACATCCTTATCTCACTCCCAATTTTATGTCTTGGAATGCTCTTATTTAGTTCTTGACCCTCACTGCTGCTGATTGCTGCCAATATATGTGTTTGATAAGTTTCAGATCTTTCCCATCTATGTTGATGTCTTCCAGTATTCTTATAATTTCTGTGTGTCTCGCTTTATCGGACATCCGATGATTGTTCAGCGATTAAGAACAAACCTCTGACCTTATTGAGGTCCCTGGTGCCATGAATTCTTTAACAAAATGTCCCTGCCAAAACAGAGCACTGTGACCATCATTTCTCGGTTTGGAAGTGTTTGTCTGAGTTTCCTGGGTTTGTTTGGAGACTGAGTGTGGATCCACTGTTTGGACTGTTCCTTGCTCTCTGCATTCACAAACTGAGCCCATTTTTCGTTTTCAGCTACGAGATTCTGTCCAGAAATTCGCGCACCGCTTCCCAGAAGCACAGAAAGGAAGCTCATTCTTTGAGCTTTGTGAGCTTCAGTCATTTGTCTTGCTACTTGCCGTGCACTGTGTTAAGCTAATCTCCCTATGACATTTCAAATCAAACAAGTGTTGGAAATGTTGAGATAATTCATCAGAAAGATCTGAAATCATGAAACAACTTTTTCCGTCTCGACTTTTCCAACGAATTTATCAGTCAACTACCATCTCATTCACTCTCCCCTCTCCTTCCCTCGTCATGCACATCTGTGAATCCACATTTAAATTTCCTGCATCAGTTCCTCACAAAACTGTCACTCACAACGTTATCGCCGTACACACCATACAGTAGACATTGACTCTCCGCGCCTCCGTGACCTTCTGTGTGCAGAAAACGAAACATGCCACGGATCTCACATCTAACAGAAATGGAGATCCATGTTTACTTGGTCATTATTCGTGCACAACTGAACAAAATGGACTGTTGGTTGACATTTAGCAAGATAACACTTTACTTGTAACTACAGGAAAGGGGCGATGTCGCAAAGCAGCAGTTTTTTTTTCTAGGTTTTTTTTTACGAGCCAACCGGAAGCCAGTTTTGTAATTGCTGAGAGATAAGACAGTTGTTAGAATATTTCTTTATGTTCAGTACGAGTGCAAAATATGGTGTTTTATCCAGATAAACTGCGTCAGCAAAAACAACAGCAGAAATATCACCAACAACACTAGCAACAATATCAGCAACAACAATAGAAGCAATATCAGCAAAACAAAACAAAAACACCAGCAGTAATAGCAGCAGAAATACCAGCAACAACATGAACAGCAATATCGACAGCAACATCAGCCGCAGACATTCATACGAAACAAAATTAACTCATTTACAGGAGCTCCCGAATAAAAGAAAACTTTACTCAGATTGCTTAAGTCAAAGAAAACTTGACTCAGACTAGTTCCCTGATAGCTCAACGAAAACTTGGCTCAGACTGGTTCTATGATAAGTCAAAGAAAACTTGACTCAGACTAGTTCCTGATAAGTCAAAGAAAACTTGACTCAAACTAGTTCCCTGATAAGCCATAGAAAGCGTGACTCAGACTGGTGTTCCCTGATAAGTCAAAGAAAACTTGACTCAGACTAGTTTCTTGATGAGTCAAAAAAACGTTACCCAGGCTAGTTCATTGGTAAGTAAAAAACGTTACCCAGGCTAGTTCCTTAATGAGTTACAAAATAGTTATTCATTCTAGTTCCTTAATGAGTAAAAAAAAACATTACCATGACTAGTTTCTAGATGAGTAAAAAAAACATTACCCTGACTAGTTCTTAGATGAGTAAAAAAATACCATGACTAATTCCTAGATGAGTTTTAAAAATTTACACCTATCAAACTAGTTCCTATGTGAGTCGGAACACTTACCCTGATTAGTATCTAGATTAATAAAAAACTTACCCTGACTAGTTCCTATATGAGTCAAAAAACTTACCCTGACTAGTTCCTATATGAGTCACAAACTTACCCTGACTAGTTCCTAGATGATTAAAAAAACTTACCCTGACTAGTTCCTAGATGACTAAAAAACTTACCCTGACTAGTTCCTAGATGGGACAAAAAGCATTATCCTGACTAGTTCCTGGACGAGCAAAAAAATTACCCCGACTAGTTTCTAGATGAGTTAAAAAAAACTTACCTTATTTCCTAGCTGAGTAAAAAAATCTTACACTGACTATTTCCCAGATGATTAAAAAAATTTACCATGACTAGTTCCTAGATAAGTGAAAAAACATTATTCTGACTAGTTCCTCATTGTCATCATCATCAAGTGCCGTGCCGACTGGCGTTGGCTATTATACTTCTCCAGAGTACACTATCCCTCATGCAGGCCATCAGCTCAGTTGGTGATCTCCTCTCACACCATCTTGTCAGACTGTCCAGACTAGTTCCTAGATGATTAAAAGACTTACCCTGACTAGTTCCTAGATTAGTCACACAAAACTTACCATGACTAGTTCCTAGATGAGTTAAAAAACTTACCATGACTAGTTTCTAAATGAGTCAAAAAACTTACCATGACTAGTTCCTAGATGAGTTTTAAAAAATTACCATGACTAGTTTCTCAACAAACAGAAAATATAAAATGGAGAGTCAGAAAGAGATGCTGTCTATCTGTCACTGGCTCTTGTTATATATGATTTTGTTATGATAATGTCTGCCATAACATGTGTTATCATGATAGCTGACATAATATATGTTATCATGATAGCTGACGTTATAGATGGTCTTACAATAGCTGACATGATATATGTTCATATCACAGATGTCGTGACATGTGTTAAGATCACAACTGACGTGACATTTATTCTGATGAAAGTCAACATGTACTGTGTTTAGATGACATCTGACATTACTTTTTTTTAAAATGGAAGTTGGCATGACATTTGTTCTGGTGGAAGCTGACATAAAAGTTTGCTCTGTTGACAGCTGACATGATATTTGCTCTGTTGACAGATGACATGATATTTGACCTGATGATATCTGACGTGACATTTGTTCTGATGACAGCTTATATGACATTTGTTCTGATGGAACCTGACATGTATTCCTTATATGTGTCGTTGAGACATTTGTTGAAACATTTGATCTTTCTTCATTCAGAAATTTAATCAGTTCAAATATCAGCTACCACAGCCTGGGACATCAGCGGGCGCTAGACAGCCCTTCGTCTGTGTCAGTGCCAGGCGCTGACGAGAACAGCACATCTGACACAGACGAGTCGCGGCCCATCAGTCAGACAACATCAAACACCGCCGCCAGCCAGGAGAGTAACCATAGCAACATGAGCGTCTACGTGAGTCACGGTGAGAGCACCAGCAGTTTAATGCAGGCTGCCCGTTACCCTGGTTACCACCAAAGTGCTCAGAGCTACAGCATGCTCCAGACATCTTATGCCACTGACGCCTGTAAGTGCACCTTGTTTTTGTCTCAAGTCCAGAAAACACAAACATAACAGCTGATAAGGGTCTGTCATCCCTTGCGAGCTTTGCCTCCCTAACAGCTCTCCTGTAGGCCTCTCTGATGTAAGCAAGATGTCCTGTTGCTGATGCGTCCATTTGCAAATTATCAACGATGCCTTGCAGACATCTACGCCTTGGTCTGCCTCTCTTTCTTTTTCCCATTATGTACCCTTCCAAGACGGTCTTCTCTAAACTATCATGACGTTTAATATGTCCAGTTTTCTCTGTTTAATCCTCTTTACTAGCCAGCCTTCTTCAATATTAAGTTCTTGTAGTATAGATATATTTGTCCTTTTTTGTGTCCATGATATTTGAAGAACTCTTCTGTAGCATTTACATTCAAAGACATTTATGTGTTTCTCAGCTGTTTAGTGAAGTATATAGGTCTCACGGGCATATGTTGCGATGGGAAAGATGCATGACCTTAACAATCATATTTTTGTGGTTCTGTCTGCTCCTCTCCACAGATTCTTTAGTTGTTTTACTTTTTGAAGACCGTTAGATGCGCTCCTTTTAATATCTCTCATTGTATCTCCATTATTAGTTAGTAATTTTCCAAGATATTAAAAATTCTCCACTTCTTCCAATTTTTCCTCATTGATACATATTTCAACTGCCTTGTTTGTTTTGTCATTTGTCATCAATTTAGTTTTCTTCGCATTAAGATAGAAGTTTTGCTCTTCACTGTTCTTACGGACTGACATAATTATTTTTTTCCATTCCTTCTTGTGTTGTGGACAGCAATACTGTGTCATCAGCATATTTAATCTCTGGTATTTCATAACCTTAAGTTGTTATGGCATCGTAATATTCTTTGTCTACATCTTCTCTAACATTCCTCATTATATTTTCAATATACAAGTTAAATAAGTAAGCCGACAATATGCACCTCTGACGGACCCCTTGTTTTATGTCAAACCAAGTTATTGTTTCTTTCACCATTTATTCTTACTGCTGCTTGTTGGTCTAGATACAGCAGTGATGTTAATTGTATCACATGTGTTGAAAATATACAGTATTTATCAGAAAAAGACAAGCATAACAGCTGTATAGGGTACAGAACATAAATATCAGAAAACACAACAGCTGTATAGGGTACAGCACATAAATATCAGAAAACACAACAGCTGTATAGGGTACAGCACATAAATATCAGAAAACACAACAGCTGTATAGGGTACAGCACATAAATATCAGAAAATATAACAGCTGTATAGGGTACAGCACATAAATATCAGAAAACACAACAGCTGTATAGGGTACAGCACATAAATATCAGAAAACACAACAGCTGTATAGGGTACAGCACATAAATATCAGAAAACACAACAGCTGTATAGGGTACAGCACATAAATATCAGAAAACACAACAGCTGTATAGGGTACAGCACATAAATATACGTATTTATGCTACATCACATACAGTATTAGAAATAAGAGCACATTTTTATGATACATCACATATAGTGTTAAAAATAAGAGCACATTTGTTTATGATACATCACATACAGTGTTAAAAATAATAGCACATCTGTTTATGATACATCACATATAGTGTTAGAAATAAGAGCACATCTGTTTATGATACATCACATATAGTGTTAGAAATAAGAGCACATCTGTTTATGATACATCACATACAGTGTTAGAAATAAGAGCACATCTGTTTATGATACATCACATACAGTGTTAGAAATAAGAGCACATCTGTTTATGATACATCACATACAGTGTTAGAAATAATAGAATAGTGTGAGAAAGTGAAGCTGCTGTTTGAGATTCTCATGAATTTTGAGACTGGCGTTGATGAGATGTCAAAGGTCGTAGCTATTTTTATACTGAGACATCCGATCTAGAGCTTCTTTTTGTTCAGTCACACAGTGAGAAATTATTTGGAGAGTCAGAGAATAGAGAATTAGGAGTGACTGGGAGAGTCACACAGTGAGAAGTTATTTGGAGAGTCAGAAAATTGAGAATTAGGAGTGACCGGGAGAGTCACACAGTAAGAAGTTATTTGGAGAGTCAGAGAATTAGGAATGGTTGGAAGGCTCATAAGAAATTTCTCTGTTGATTGTTTGCAGTCGCTAAACCACATCCTCGCTCGTTAAATCATCTGATAATGTTGATTGTTTGCAGTCGCTAAACCATGTCCTCGCTCATTAAATCATCTGATAATGTTGATTGTTTGCAGTCACTAAACCACATCATCGTTCGTTAAATCATCTGAGAATATTGATTGTTTGCAGTTGCTAAACCACATCATCGTTCGTTAAATCACCTGAGAATGTTGATTGTTTGCAGTCATTAAACCACATCATCGTTCGTTAAATCATCTGAGAATGTTGATTGTTTGCAGTCACTAAACCACATCATCGTTCATTAAATCACCTGAGAATGTTGATTGTTTGCAGTCACTAAACCACATCATCGTTCGTTAAATCATCTGATAATGTTGATTGTTTGCAGTCGCTAAACCACATGCTGGTTCTTTAAATCATCTGAGAATATTGATTGTTTGCAGTTGCTAAACCACATCATCGTTCGTTAAATCATCTGAACATGTTGATTGTTTGCAGACACTAAACCATATCCTCGCTCGTTAAATCATCTGAGAATATTGATTGTTTCATTCATTCAAGTGCCATGCCGAGTGGTGAAGGCGATCATTTCTCTTCACAATTCCCTGTCTTTAGATTTGACTATGAGATCAGCCTGTGACTTTCTTCCTATCGACACTGACAGCCCATGCTTCTTTCTCTGTCTTCCTCTGTCTCTTCTTCCTTCACTTTCTCCAGTTGCCACAGTGTGTTCTAGTTTTCCTCTTCTCAGGAAATGTCTTATAAATCTGGCTTGTCTGCCTCTGATCTTTGCTATAATTTGCTTTCCAACTACAGCCTCTCTTAAGAATTCTTCATTGGTTTTCTTGGCTGTCCATGGTACCTTCAACATCCTTCTTATAAACCACATCTCCATGGCCTCCATTTCTTGTTGTACTCTCTTATTCATGGATCATGCTTCACACCCATAAAACAAAACTGGCTCGATGTAACATTTAAGTACTCGGAATCTTGTTTCCATTGATATAGATCCGTTTCACAAGATGTGTCTCGTCGTCTGGAATTCTGACTTGGCTTGAGCACGTCTGCTTTTTATTTCGTTGTGACATTTCCCATCAGTTGTTATAATCGTTCCTAAGTACTTGAATCTATCAACTTGTTTCAGATTTGTGTCATCAATGGTAATGCTACATTTTGGTGGTATTCTTTTCTTTGAGATGACCATCACTTCAGTCTTCTATTTTTTTCAGGCTGAGACCTTTATTTTTACTTTCACAAACCATCACATCCAGAAGAGCCTGTAACTCCCCTTCACTTTTAGCAATCTGAATTGTCTTTGTCTGCTTATCTTAAGTTGTTGGCATGTTCACTATATTTCTCATTATGCTTTCGCTGTACAATGAGAAGAGGTCAGGAGATAGAACACATCCTTGTCTCACTCCCAATTTTATGTCTTGGAATGCTCCTATTTGGTTCTTTACCCTCATTGCTGCTGATTGCTGCCAATATATGTGTTTGATAAGTTTCAGATCTTTCCCATCTATGTTGATGTCTTCCAGCATTCTTATAATTTTTATGTGTCTCGCTTTATCAAATGCTTTACAGTAGTCTATGAAGCATAAGTATAGGTCCATCTTTAGTTCTATTGACCTCTCCATCAAAGTTCTTATTATATATATGGCGATACTTGTACCTTTTCCTTCGACGAAGCCACACTGTTCTTCAGCAATTTCTGGTTTTATTTTGCTCCTGACTCTTCTCATAACAATACGAAGTAGGATTTTGGTAACATTGCTCATAAAACTAATGGTTCGATGGTCTTCACATGTTTGCATTGTCTGCAGTCGCTAAACCACATCCTCGTTCGTTAAATCATCTGAACATGTTGATTGTTTGCAGTCGCTAAACCACATCCTCGTTCGTTAAATCATCTGAACATGTTGATTGTTTGCAGTCGCTAAACCACACACTCGTTCGTTAAATCGTCGAGCATGATAATTATTTGCAGTCGCTAAACCACATGCTATTTCTTTAAGAATCAAGAGGTCCTTGAAGAGGTGCATCTCCTACCGCTCTTACCTCTTAAATTCAACAGAAAATAGGCAATGGCAAACCGTACACCAAATGTTTGTTACTCCACCCTACTGATACAACACTGGTGTAATTATTATCCTAATACAACGCTGGTGTAATTATTATCCTGATACAACACTGATGTAATTATTGTCCTGATACAACGCTGGTGTAATTATTATGCTGATACAACGCTGGTGCAATTATTATCCTGATACAATGCATGTGTAATTATTATCCTGATACAACGCTGGCGTAATTATTATCCTGATACAACGATGGCGTAATTATTATCCTGATACAACGCTGGTGTAATTATTATGCTGATACAAAGCTTAGTTTATTCCAGCTTAGAAGTTTATTACAAGGATTGTTTATTTTGTTGGTTTGCGTATAATACTCAAGTTTGTTCCAAAGATTATTTTGTTTGTTTCTCGTACAACTCTCAAGTTTATTCCAAGGATTGTTTAATTTGTTGTTTCTTGTACAACTCTCAAGTTTATTACAATGATTGTTTAATTTGTTGTTTCTCGTATATCTCTCAAGTTTATTACAATGTTTGTTTAATTTGTTGTTTCTCGTATATCTCTCAAGTTTATTCCAATGAATGTTTATTTTGTCTGTTTTTCACATAACTCTCAAGTTTATTACAATGATTGTTTATTTTGTTTGTTTCTCGTACAATACTCAAGTTTATTCCTAGAATTTTAAAATTTGTATGTTTGTCGTACAACACTCAAGTTTATTCCTAGAATTTTAAAATTTGTATGTTTGTCGTACAACACTCAAGTTTATTCCAAGGATTGTTTATTTTGTTTGTTTGTCGTACAACTCTCAAGTTCATTACAAACAAACGTTCCAGCCCAGTGTAGCTTTTAATTAAGTACAGAACACATATTAGAATATCTACAAATTTGGCTGTCTTTTATATCCATACAATTCTTCTTTGCATGTGTGGTTCTTCTTTATAAAGAAAATACTTTATAAAAATGATTAGTTCTTCTTCAAACACATACGTTTCACGTATACATACGTTGACATGTGTACAAGATAAGTTGCTGGAATCAGAAACAGAGTTGATGGTAGACATTGGGCGTATGGTTCTAGTAACTACAGAATGAAAAATACATCTCTCTAGCGATCCTATGCTCAAAGAATGTTTATATGTGTTTATGTACATCACACATACAGGGCATAATATACATGCATACTTCAGGGAACAAACGAACACTTTCTGACATAATTGACAGAACAAGAATGATTGGCCATGACCTTGATGATGATTTAATGAAAGATATTGGGAAAAAAGTCCCACAGATTTTTTAAGATACAATTTAAGATAGTTCTTTCACAGGTGCTGCTAAAAGGCGAACACTATAAGTACATTATGCTACAAACTATTGACTATTGCTACAAAGTCCAAAAAGAAGAAATGCCCCCAGGATTCACCGAAAGGTGGGGGGGGGGGGGGGGAGAATGATGGTGACTATACGGAAACGACCATGCCCGCCCCAATTAATTCGAGTTCAGAACAGCGGATGGAGTATCAATGCATCTGTGGCAGGAAATTTAACACTCAACGTGGCATGAAGATACACAGAACGAAGAAGGGATGTGGTGGTTCCTTGCTGCCCAATACTCAACAGTGCACTGTGACGCCAGTCTCAGATAAGACATTAGAAGATCTCTGCCAGGATATAATCCACAGTACAGAGAATATTCAGGTTGGGTCAGGCAGCAGGGAGGCAATGCAGCCCTCCGACGAGACCAGAGACAAGATTAACTTTCCACCAGCAAGTGCAAAAAGCATATGGTAAAACCTAGACGCAGGATTATGCAAAGAACTGGACAAACAGCTAAGAGGAAAAAACCTGGAGCAAAAGCTGGAAGCATTTGGTAACATCATATATCTTCACTGCCACAAAGAGTTTGGTAACATCATATATCTTCACTGCCATAAAGAGTTTGGTAACATCATATATCTTCACTGCCACAAAGAGTTTGGTAACATCATATATCTTCACTGCCACAAAGAGTTTGGTAACATCATATATCTTCACTGCCACAAAGAGTTTGGTAACATCATATATCTTCACTGCCACAAAGAGTTTGGTAACATCATATATCTTCACTGCCACAAAGAGTTTGGTAACATCATATATCTTCACTGCCACAAAGAGTTTGGTAACATCATATATCTTCACTGCCACAAAGAGTTTGGTAACATCATATATCTTCACTGCTACAAAGAGTTTGGTAACATCATATATCTTCACTTCTACAAAGAGTTTGGTAACATCATATATCTTCACTTCTACAAAGAGTTTGGTAACATCATATATCTTCACTGCCACAAAGAGTTTGGTAACATCATATATCTTCACTGCTACAAAGAGTTTGGAACCAAACAGGCAAAAAGAGAAAAAGTGACACCAAGAAAGTCCAGAAGACAGAGGAAAATAGAAGCAATAAGACAGCAGAAGAACCATACCCAGAAAATGTTCAAGAAGGCACATGAATCAGAAAAAGAAGGACTAAGACAGGTTTGGCAGCATCTAAAATCCCAGCACAATGCCCTTTGCAGAGCTGAAAGACTATATAAAAGGAAGAGGGAAACCAGATACACAAGAGAGAAGTTCTACAGAGATCCCTTCGGATTTGCCAAGCAGTTATTTGAACAGCCAAAATCAGGTACGCTGAAAGCAGGTAAGGAGGTGCTCGAGGAACATCTGAGCAAGACTATAAAAGTCAGCATACACCTCTCGAGCAGATGAAAGTTCTAGTGTAGCCCTGTGCACCAGGCAGCAAATTCAAATGCAGCCCACCAACCTTACAAGAAGTAGAGAGCGTTGTAAGAAAAGCTAAAGGCAAGTCAGCACCAGGCCCAAATGGCGTTCCTTACATACTATACAAAAGATGCCCCGAAGTTCTAAAGAAGCTCCATAAACTCCTACGAACAGCATGGACCAAAGGAGTCATATGTAAAGAATGGAAAAAGGCTAACGGAGTATACATCCCAAAGGAGCAGAATTCCACTGAAATCAACCAGTTCCGACCGATCTCACTTCTGAATGTGGAAGGAAAGATATTCTTCTCTGTGATGGAAAAAATACTAACAACATACCTTCTAGACAATGGTTACGTTGATACATCCATGCAGAAGGGAGGAATTCCAGGTTTCCCAGGATGTCTTGAGCATGCGTCAATGATTTGGGAAGCTATTCAGCAGGCAAAATATGGAAAGCAAGATCTACAGGTAATATGGCTTGACCTAGCCAATGCGTATGGCTCAGTACCGCACCAGATGATATGGCTAGCACTAGACATGTATCATGTGCCAAAAGAAATCACAAATATGCTGAAAATGTACTTCACAGGGTTCCTCGTGAGGTTTGGAACATCAGGATATATTACAAGATGGATCGAGCTCCAGGTAGGAATTGCAATGGGTTGTACAATATCTCCCATACTGTTCGTACTAGCCATGCAAGTAATCCTGAGAGCAGCAGAAGGAGCAGCAGAAGGCCCAAGATTCAGAAATGGATGTCAGATGCCACCACTAAAAGCATTCATGGATGACACAACAGTAATAACAGCCAGTGAAGCACAGGCACGAAAGATGTTAGAGCGTTTGGACAACCTTATCATATGGTGCCGCATGACCTTCAAGCCAAAGAAGTCCAGAAGTCTGTCACTCATGAAAGGGAAAGTGATAGAAAGACCGTACACAGTGGCAAATCAAATAATCCCAACTGTAGGGGAAGAGCCAGTGAAGAGCCTTGGCAGAGTATATGATGCATCCATGAAGGACTCAAGCGCCGTGAAGCAGGTCATAGAAATGGCGCAGAGTGGACTGAGCATCATAGACGAAAGTAGGCTACTGGGTAAGTTCAAAATATGGTGCCTCCAGTTCATGCTGATTCCAAAACTGATGTGGCAACTACTCATTTACGAAGTAAGTACCAGCACAGTTGAGGCAGTCGAAAGAAAGATAAATAAAGCCATAAGAAAGTGGTTGGGCGTACCACCAGGATTAACTGATGTAGCGCTGTACTGCAAGAAGAGCAAACTGCAGCTGCCATTCAAATCTGTGGTTGAAGAATACAAGGTAGGAAAAACAAGACTTGCAATGATGCTACAAGAATCTACAGATCCGGTGGTACGAGAAGTGCAGCCAACACTTAAAACTGGACGAAAATGGAAAGTAGGTGAGGAAGTGACCACAGCCAGGGAAACGCAGGAGCTGAAAGAAGTAATAGGGTACACCCAGACCAACAGAAGGGGATTTGGTCATGGCGAAATCAAATGGTGGTCAAAGGCCTCCTACAAGGAAAGAAGGGATATGATCATCAGTGAAGTAAGGAATTCAGAGGATGACAAGCGGGTCTAGAAGGCAGTTCAACAATCACAACAAGGGCAATGGACAACATGGGAGGAAGTCCTGCAGAGATCACTAACATGGAGTGACATCTGGAAAATGGCACCCTTGAGGCTCAGCTTCATCATCAGAGCTACTTATGACCTTCTGCCTACAGGCTCCAACCTATACAAATGGGGTGTATCAGAAGATACAAAGTGCCCTCTCTGCAACGAAAGGCAAACATTGGAACATGTGCTGTCAGCATGTAGAATGTCTTTAGGGCAAGGACGGTACACCTGGCGGCACAACAAAGTGCTGCAGGAACTAGTAGCCATCATAGACAAGGCAAAAGATAAAGCAAATAACAGCAAAAGAGTTGAGGTACCACCTAAATATTTCATAGGTGCTGGTACGACATCAAATATTGAAATCAGGGACATTCCCTTACCATCACTGCTAGATGGTACAAATAACTGGGATGTGATAGCGGACCAAACAGGAAGAAGAGAATACCCAACTGCCATCAAGAACATAGGAATGCGACAGGACATTGTAGTGTACTCCACAGAAAAACAGGAATTAATAATGATCGAGCTTACGGTCCCATACGAAACTAGAATAGAGGAACAGCATTTATTCAAATTGGAGAAGTACAATGATCTGGTCAAGCAACTGAGGCAGGGGGCAGGAATCAGGGCAAAAGTGATAGCTGTAGAAGTGGGAGCAAGAGGATTCGTAGCAACATCAGCATATGACCTATGCAAGCAACTGGGCATAAAGGGACAAGCAAGAGCAAGGGCATTGAGAAGTCTTTCAGAAACAGCAGAAAAGGCCTCATGCTGGCTGTGGAGTATGCGAAACAAGCATTGGGAACATAAGTGATTTCATTTGCCACAACCAATACCAGTCCTCCGTGGGTGGATCGCTAAAGACACACTTCAAAAAAGTGCAGTGGCAACTGAAAGATCATGGGTTCAATCCCGGAACGGGAAAAAAAAGCAACAACTCACAAGACCTCTGGAAGTCATGACCCAGAGGGGCCCACCCCCCTTAGAGTGTCAGGAGTTTAATAGGGCCGAAACACTTGTCTGAGGGGGGGTACTTCCTCTGATGATCTGAAGGAGTTGCGTTGTTGTTCCGCTCTCTACGGTAGAGAGTTTCCTGCATGCTTCAACAGAATCATGCATGAATATAATGCAGGAACAGAAGAAAACATGAATATAATGCAGGAACAGAAGAAAACATGAATATAATACAGGAACAGAACAAAACATGAATATAATACAGGAACAGAAGAAAACATGAATATAATACAGGAACAGAACAAAACATGAATATAATACAGGAACAGAAGAAAACATGAATATAATACAGGAACAGAAGAAAACATGAATATAATACAGAAACAGAATAATGCATTAATATAATATACAAGGTCTGACAATTAGGTATTGAGACTAATTACATTAAAAAATAAAATAAATAACAGTTGAAGATATAACCTGCACTTTATTCAAAGTAAGCCCCTTGTGCATTGATACAGTGAGTGGCACAATCTAACAAACACTTGAACGACCTCTGCGGTTCTTCTGTTGGCATGGCCCTTAAACTCGATGTTACGGCCCTTTGGATGTGATCAGTATCGTCAAAGAGGCATCCTTTCAAATGTAACTAATTTTGGGAACAGAAAAAACATGAATATTATACAGAAACAGAATAATGCATTAATATAATATACAAGGTCTGACAATTAGGTATTGAGACTAATTACATTAAAAAATAAAATAAATAACAGTTGAAGATATAACCTGCACTTTATTCAAAGTAAGCCCCTTGTGCATTGATACAGTGAGTGGCACAATCTAACAAACACTTGAACGACCTCTGCGGTTCTTCTGTTGGCATGGCCCTTAAACTCGATGTTACGGCCCTTTGGATGTGATCAGTATCGTCAAAGAGGCATCCTTTCAAATGTAACTAATTTTGGGAACAGAAAAAACATGAATATAATACAGAAACAGAAGAAAACATGAATATTATACAGAAACAGAATAATGCATTAATATAATATACAAGGTCTGACAATTAGGTATTGAGACTAATTACATTAAAAAATAAAATAAATAACAGTTGAAGATATAACCTGCACTTTATTCAAAGTAAGCCCCTTGTGCATTGATACAGTGAGTGGCACAATCTAACAAACACTTGAACGACCTCTGCGGTTCTTCTGTTGGCATGGCCCTTAAACTCGATGTTACGGCCCTTTGGATGTGATCAGTATCGTCAAAGAGGCATCCTTTCAAATGTAACTAATTTTGGGAACAGAAAAAACATGAATATAATACAGAAACAGAATAATGCATTAATATAATATACAAGGTCTGACAATTAGGTATTGAGACTAATTACATTAAAAAATAAAATAAATAACAGTTGAAGATATAACCTGCACTTTATTCAAAGTAAGCCCCTTGTGCATTGATACAGTGAGTGGCACAATCTAACAAACACTTGAACGACCTCTGCGGTTCTTCTGTTGGCATGGCCCTTAAACTCGATGTTACGGCCCTTTGGATGTGATCAGTATCGTCAAAGAGGCATCCTTTCAAATGTAACTAATTTTGGGAACAGAAAAAACATGAATATTATACAGGAACAGAAGAAAACATGAATATAATACAGAAACAGAAGAAAACATGAATATAATACAGAAACAGAATAATGCATTAATATAATATACAAGGTCTGACAATTAGGTATTGAGACTAATTACATTAAAAAATAAAATAAATAACAGTTGAAGATATAACCTGCACTTTATTCAAAGTAAGCCCCTTGTGCATTGATACAGTGAGTGGCACAATCTAACAAACACTTGAACGACCTCTGCGGTTCTTCTGTTGGCATGGCCCTTAAACTCGATGTTACGGCCCTTTGGATGTGATCAGTATCGTCAAAGAGGCATCCTTTCAAATGTAACTAATTTTGGGAACAGAAAATAATCGTAAGGAGACACATCTGGGGAATAGGGTGGATGGTTGAGGACCCACAACTTGTTTTGGGGCTAAAATTTCCTGTACAAGTACTGCCCAGTGAGCCGGTGCATTATCATGAAGAAGGAAAAAACTGCCAGCTGTTCAATACTCGGGTCAGACTCTGAGAATCATTTTCAATAGGCGTTTCAAAATAGTTAAACAAACTTTGGCAGTGGCAGTCTGTCTGGAATAAGTTCTTTATGAATAACTCCTTTGCTGTCGTAGGAGCACATTTTCGACTTTTGGTGATGATGATGACTTCCACTGAGCATTTTGGAGTTTAGTTGTGGGATCATAGCGGAAAATCTATGTTTCATCCTCTGTAACAATCAAATTTAAGAAATGTTTATTTCTGCGACACGTTTTGGTGATGTCTTTTGTATACTCCATACGCTGATGTTTTTGGTCATCAAACAACGAATGTGGTAGAAACCGGCAAGCAACTTTTTTCTTGCCCAAATCTTCCACTACAATTTTACGAATTGTCTTTCGGTTAACACTACATTTATCTGCCATCATCCTCACAGTCAATCAACGATCTTCTTGCATCCGTTCTCTGACTTTTGCAATGAGTTCCTCATTACGAACAGAAATTGGGCGTCCATGTCTAGATGCATTTGTAATCATTTCCATGCCACTTTTGAATCGTGAATACCACCTGAATATCTGTGCACGAGATAAACAATTATCCCCATAAACTTGTCGCATCAATTCAATTGTCTCAATGGCACTTTTTGTGAATTTTAAACAGAATTTAACGTTAGCTTTTTGCTCCATGCTGATTATGTGACAATGCACCTCTAACTAGGTCAACAAAATGGTGGCTTGTTTGTCATCTGCTTATCTGGCGGTGATGAAAAGTTGCCAGATCATAGATGAAGGTTACCTCTTTGGACTCCATGCTGTGCTTCATAGATGGCATTTTTGTCTTGGCATTAATAAAATCAGTCTCATTACTTAATTGTCGGAACTTGTAGGGACAGAACAATACATGAATATAATACAGGAACAGAATAAAATATGAAAATAATACAGGGACAGAACACTTCATGAATATAATATAGGGACAGAACAATGAATTAATATAATACAAGAACAGAACAATACATGAATAATTTCGTGTAGTATACAAACCTTTGTCAAACTGAATAAAGATCTATGGAACAATTGTTATTCATTTTTATAAGCCACGTCAAAAGTGATTAGTTCTTGTCATGTACAGACGTCAGGCCATCGAATCCTGCCATATTGTGTCCATTTTCGTCAGGGAGAGTCCTGTGTGGCCTTGCAAGAAATAAAATGATGAGTGTGTCAGTGACTGTCAGTGACAAATCTACACAACTGTCAGTGACAAATCTACACAACTGTCAGTGACAAATCTACACAACTGTCAATGACAAATCTACACAACTGTCAGTGACAAATCTACACAACTGTCAGTGACAAATCTACACAACTGTCAGTGACAAATCTACACAACTGTCAGTGACAAATCTACACAACTGTCAGTTTTCCTGTATCACTGGGCGGGGGGGGGGGGCGCTGTGGAGACGCTGTCCGACGAGGCAATCAGCGGCGACCCATAGCTGATATGTTAGTGTCAAGGTTAGCCAACCATAGCTGATATGTTAGTGTCAAGGTTAGCCAACCATAGCTGATATGTTAGTGTCAAGGTTAGCCAACCATAGCTGATATGTTAGTGTCAAGGTTAGCCAACCATGAACGACCTCTGCGGTTCTTCTGTTGGCATGGCCCTTAAACTCGATGTTACGGCCCTTTGGATGTGATCAGTATCGTCAAAGAGGCATCCTTTCAAATGTAACTAATTTTGGGAACAGAAAATAATCGTAAGGAGACACATCTGGGGAATAGGGTGGATGGTTGAGGACCCACAACTTGTTTTGGGGCTAAAATTTCCTGTACAAGTACTGCCCAGTGAGCCGGTGCATTATCATGAAGAAGGAAAAAACTGCCAGCTGTTCAATACTCGGGTCAGACTCTGAGAATCATTTTCAATAGGCGTTTCAAAATAGTTAAACAAACTTTGGCAGTGGCAGTCTGTCTGGAATAAGTTCTTTATGAATAACTCCTTTGCTGTCGTAGGAGCACATTTTCGACTTTTGGTGATGATGATGACTTCCACTGAGCATTTTGGAGTTTAGTTGTGGGATCATAGCGGAAAATCTATGTTTCATCCTCTGTAACAATCAAATTTAAGAAATGTTTATTTCTGCGACACGTTTTGGTGATGTCTTTTGTATACTCCATACGCTGATGTTTTTGGTCATCAAACAACGAATGTGGTAGAAACCGGCAAGCAACTTTTTTCTTGCCCAAATCTTCCACTACAATTTTACGAATTGTCTTTCGGTTAACACTACATTTATCTGCCATCATCCTCACAGTCAATCAACGATCTTCTTGCATCCGTTCTCTGACTTTTGCAATGAGTTCCTCATTACGAACAGAAATTGGGCGTCCATGTCTAGATGCATTTGTAATCATTTCCATGCCACTTTTGAATCGTGAATACCACCTGAATATCTGTGCACGAGATAAACAATTATCCCCATAAACTTGTCGCATCAATTCAATTGTCTCAATGGCACTTTTTGTGAATTTTAAACAGAATTTAACGTTAGCTTTTTGCTCCATGCTGATTATGTGACAATGCACCTCTAACTAGGTCAACAAAATGGTGGCTTGTTTGTCATCTGCTTATCTGGCGGTGATGAAAAGTTGCCAGATCATAGATGAAGGTTACCTCTTTGGACTCCATGCTGTGCTTCATAGATGGCATTTTTGTCTTGGCATTAATAAAATCAGTCTCATTACTTAATTGTCGGAACTTGTAGGGACAGAACAATACATGAATATAATACAGGAACAGAATAAAATATGAAAATAATACAGGGACAGAACACTTCATGAATATAATATAGGGACAGAACAATGAATTAATATAATACAAGAACAGAACAATACATGAATAATTTCGTGTAGTATACAAACCTTTGTCAAACTGAATAAAGATCTATGGAACAATTGTTATTCATTTTTATAAGCCACGTCAAAAGTGATTAGTTCTTGTCATGTACAGACGTCAGGCCATCGAATCCTGCCATATTGTGTCCATTTTCGTCAGGGAGAGTCCTGTGTGGCCTTGCAAGAAATAAAATGATGAGTGTGTCAGTGACTGTCAGTGACAAATCTACACAACTGTCAGTGACAAATCTACACAACTGTCAGTGACAAATCTACACAACTGTCAATGACAAATCTACACAACTGTCAGTGACAAATCTACACAACTGTCAGTGACAAATCTACACAACTGTCAGTGACAAATCTACACAACTGTCAGTGACAAATCTACACAACTGTCAGTTTTCCTGTATCACTGGGCGGGGGGGGGGGGCGCTGTGGAGACGCTGTCCGACGAGGCAATCAGCGGCGACCCATAGCTGATATGTTAGTGTCAAGGTTAGCCAACCATAGCTGATATGTTAGTGTCAAGGTTAGCCAACCATAGCTGATATGTTAGTGTCAAGGTTAGCCAACCATAGCTGATATGTTAGTGTCAAGGTTAGCCAACCATAGCTGATATGTTAGTGTCAAGGTTAGCCAACCATAGCTGATATGTTAGTGTCAAGGTTAGCCAACCATAGCTGATATGTCAGTGTCAAGGTTAGCCAACCATAGCTGATATGTCAGTGTCAAGGTTAGCCAACCATAGCTGATATGTTAGTGTCAAGGTTAGCCAACCATAGCTGATATGTTAGTGTCAAGGTTAGCCAACCATAGCTGATATGTTAGTGTCAAGGTTAGCCAACCATAGCTGATATGTTAGTGTCAAGGTTAGCCAACCATAGCTGATATGTTAGTGTCAAGGTTAGCCAACCATAGCTGATATGTCAGTGTCAAGGTTAGCCAACCATAGCTGATATGTCAGTGTCAAGGTTAGCCAACCATAGCTGATATGTTAGTGTCAAGGTTAGCCAACCATAGCTGATACATTAGTGTCAAGGTTAGCCAACCATAGCTGATATGTTAGTGTCAAGGTTAGCCAACCATAGCTGATATGTCAGTGTCAAGGTTAGCCAACCATAGCTGATATGTCAGTGTCAAGGTTAGCCAACCATAGCTGATATGTCAGTGTCAAGGTTAGCCAACCATAGCTGATATGTCAGTGTCAAGGTTAGCCAACCATAGCTGATATGTCAGTGTCAAGGTTAGCCAACCATAGCTGATATGTCAGTGTCAAGGTTAGCCAACCATAGCTGATATGTTAGTGTCAAGGTTAGCCAACCATAGCTGATATGTTAGTGTCAAGGTTAGCCAACCATAGCTGATATGTTAGTGTCAAGGTTAGCCAACCATAGCTGATATGTTAGTGTCAAGGTTAGCCAACCATAGCTGATACGTTAGTGTCAAGGTTAGCCAACCATAGCTGATACGTTAGTGTCAAGGTTAGCCAACCATAGCTGATACGTTAGTGTCAAGGTTAGCCAACCATAGCTGATACGTTAGTGTCAAGGTTAGCCAACCATAGCTGATACGTTAGTGTCAAGGTTAGCCAACCATAGCTGATACGTTAGTGTCAAGGTTAGCCAACCATAGCTGATATTTTAGTGTCAAGGTTAGCCAACCATAGCTGATACGTTAGTGTCAAGGTTAGCCAACCATAGCTGATATGTTAGTGTCAAGGTTAGCCAACCATAGCTGATATGTTAGTGTCAAGGTTAGCCAACCATAGCTGATATGTTAGTGTCAAGGTTAGCCAACCATAGCTGATATGTTGGTGTCAAGGTTAGCCAACCATAGCTGATATGTTGGTGTCAAGGTTAGCCAACCATAGCTGATACGTTGGTGTCAAGGTTAGCCAACCATAGCTGATACGTTGGTGTCAAGGTTAGCCAACCATAGCTGATACGTTGGTGTCAAGGTTAGCCAACCATAGCTGATACGTTGGTGTCAAGGTTAGCCAACCATAGCTGATATGTTAGTGTCAGGTTAGCCAACCATAGCTGATACGTTGGTGTCAAGGTTAGCCAACCATAGCTGATACGTTGGTGTCAAGGTTAGCCAACCATAGCTGATACGTTGGTGTCAAGGTTAGCCAACCATAGCTGATATGTTAGTGTCAGGTTAGCCAACCATAGCTGATACGTTGGTGTCAAGGTTAGCCAACCATAGCTGATACGTTGGTGTCAAGGTTAGCCAACCATAGCTGATACGTTGGTGTCAAGGTTAGCCAACCATAGCTGATACGTTAGTGTCAAGGTTAGCCAACCATAGCTGATATGTTAGTGTCAAGGTTAGCCAACCATAGCTGATATGTTAGTGTCAAGGTTAGCCAACCATAGCTGATATGTTAGTGTCAAGGTTAGCCAACCATAGCTGATATGTTAGTGTCAAGGTTAGCCAACCATAGCTGATATGTTAGTGTCAAGGTTAGCCAACCATAGCTGATATGTTAGTGTCAAGGTTAGCCAACCATAGCTGATATGTTAGTGTCAAGGTTAGCCAACCATAGCTGATATGTTAGTGTCAAGGTTAGCCAACCATAGCTGATACGTTAGTGTCAAGGTTAGCCAACCATAGCTGATACGTTGGTGTCAAGGTTAGCCAACCATAGCTGATACGTTGGTGTCAAGGTTAGCCAACCATAGCTGATACGTTGGTGTCAAGGTTAGCCAACCATAGCTGATACGTTGGTGTCAAGGTTAGCCAACCATAGCTGATACGTTGGTGTCAAGGTTAGCCAACCATAGCTGATATGTTAGTGTCAAGGTTAGCCAACCATAGCTGATATGTTAGTGTCAAGGTTAGCCAACCATAGCTGATATGTTAGTGTCAGGTTAGCCAACCATAGCTGATATGTTAGTGTCAAGGTTAGCCAACCATAGCTGATATGTTAGTGTCAAGGTTAGCCAACCATAGCTGATATGTTAGTGTCAAGGTTAGCCAACCATAGCTGATATGTTAGTGTCAAGGTTAGCCAACCATAGCTGATATGTTAGTGTCAGGTTAGCCAACCATAGCTGATATGTTAGTGTCAAGGTTAGCCAACCATAGCTGATATGTTAGTGTCAAGGTTAGCCAACCATAGCTGATATGTTGGTGTCAAGGTTAGCCAACCATAGCTGATATGTTAGTGTCAAGGTTAGCCAACCATAGCTGATATGTTGGTGTCAAGGTTAGCCAACCATAGCTGATACGTTGGTGTCAAGGTTAGCCAACCATAGCTGATACGTTGGTGTCAAGGTTAGCCAACCATAGCTGATACGTTGGTGTCAAGGTTAGCCAACCATAGCTGATACGTTGGTGTCAAGGTTAGCCAACCATAGCTGATACGTTGGTGTCAAGGTTAGCCAACCATAGCTGATACGTTGGTGTCAAGGTTAGCCAACCATAGCTGATACGTTGGTGTCAAGGTTAGCCAACCATAGCTGATACGTTAGTGTCAAGGTTAGCCAACCATAGCTGATACGTTGGTGTCAAGGTTAGCCAACCATAGCTGATACGTTGGTGTCAAGGTTAGCCAACCATAGCTGATACGTTGGTGTCAAGGTTAGCCAACCATAGCTGATACGTTGGTGTCAAGGTTAGCCAACCATAGCTGATACGTTGGTGTCAAGGTTAGCCAACCATAGCTGATATGTTAGTGTCAAGGTTAGCCAACCATAGCTGATATGTTAGTGTCAAGGTTAGCCAACCATAGCTGATATGTTAGTGTCAAGGTTAGCCAACCATAGCTGATATGTTAGTGTCAAGGTTAGCCAACCATAGCTGATATGTTAGTGTCAAGGTTAGCCAACCATAGCTGATATGTTAGTGTCAAGGTTAGCCAACCATAGCTGATATGTTAGTGTCAAGGTTAGCCAACCATAGCTGATATGTTAGTGTCAAGGTTAGCCAACCATAGCTGATATGTTAGTGTCAAGGTTAGCCAACCATAGCTGATATGTTAGTGTCAAGGTTAGCCAACCATAGCTGATATGTTAGTGTCAAGGTTAGCCAACCATAGCTGATATGTTAGTGTCAAGGTTAGCCAACCATAGCTGATATGTTAGTGTCAAGGTTAGCCAACCATAGCTGATATGTTAGTGTCAAGGTTAGCCAACCATAGCTGATATGTTAGTGTCAAGGTTAGCCAACCATAGCTGACCAAGACCCTTTCCCTCCTCATTGTTTGTACCGGTAGTAACAAGCCTAGCCTGGTTAACGGGACAGGGATCCCCATAGTCCCCATGGTGGTGGGTGGAGTCTGCTAAAGAAACATTGCACACCCCTCTGCTTTTTAGCTTTACTCCAGGACTGAAAAAGTAGCCGCCATATCCCGCTCCCACGCCGATACGATGCTGTACCTACCCGCCTCAGACTGCAGAGAACACCAGCTCGCAGTTACAGGGAGACAGCACAAGACAAGACAAGACAAGACAAGACAAGTATCACTGGACGATCATGTTCTGTTCATGTCTCAGCTTTCAGCGTGTAAGCTGGCTTTCTACACACCTCGGATGTTCTGACATTTGTGTCTAGATCTCATCATCATCATCATGTGCCGTGCCGACTGGCGTTGGCTATTATGCTTCTCCAGAGTATCCGATCCTTCATGCAGGCCATCAGCTCAGTTGGTGATCTCCTCTCACACCATCCCGTCAGACTGTCCAGTATCATTTCTCTTGGTCTTCCTCTTGATCTTCCTTCTATTTTTCCTGTTGTTATGATATTTTCAATGCCCCCTCTTCTCATTGCATGTCCTATGAAAGTACATTGTCTCTCTCTTATCTTTTTGACAAGGTTTTTTTGTCTCTCCAGCTCTTCTGTTTGGATCTACAAACCTCAGATGCTCTGACACTTGTGTTTAGATCATCAAACTTGAGTCAGAACTTGCTGTTATTTGATTTGTATCTAGATCATCAAACTTAAGTCAGAACTTGCTGTTACATGATTTGTGTCTAGACCATCAAACTTGAGTCAGAACTTGCTGTTATTTGATTTGTATCTAGATCATCAAACTTAAGTCAGAACTTGCTGTTACATGATTTGTGTCTAGATCATCAAACTTGAGTCAGAACTTGCTGTTATTTGATTTGTGTCTAGATCATCAAACTTAAGTCAGAACTTGCTGTTACATGATTTGTGTCTAGATCATCAAACTTAAGTCAGAACTTGCTGTTACATGATTTGTATCTAGATCATCAAACTTGAGTCAGAACTTGCTGTTACATGATTTGTGTCTAGATCATCAAACTTAAGTCAGAACTTGCTGTTACATGATTTGCGTCTAGATCATCAAACTTGAGTCAGAACTTGCTGTTACATGATTTGCGTCTAGATCATCAAACTTGAGTCAGAACTTGCTGTTACATGATTTGCGTCTAGATCATCAAACTTGAGTCAGAACTTGCTGTTACATGATTTGTGTCTAGATCATCAAACTTGAGTCAGAACTTGCTGTTACATGATTTGTGTCTATATCATCAAACTTAAGTCAGAACTTGCTGTTACATGATTTGTGTCTAGATCATCAAACTTGAGTCAGAACTTGCTGTTACATGATTTGTGTCTAGATCATCAAACTTGAGTCAGAACTTGCTGTTACATGATTTGTGTTTAGATCATCAAACTTGAGTCAGAACTTGCTGTTATTTGATTTGTATCTAGATCATCAAACTTAAGTCAGAACTTGCTGTTACATGATTTGTGTCTAGACCATCAAACTTGAGTCAGAACTTGCTGTTATTTGATTTGTATCTAGATCATCAAACTTAAGTCAGAACTTGCTGTTACATGATTTGTGTCTAGATCATCAAACTTGAGTCAGAACTTGCTGTTATTTGATTTGTGTCTAGATCATCAAACTTAAGTCAGAACTTGCTGTTACATGATTTGTGTCTAGATCATCAAACTTAAGTCAGAACTTGCTGTTACATGATTTGTATCTAGATCATCAAACTTGAGTCAGAACTTGCTGTTACATGATTTGTGTCTAGATCATCAAACTTAAGTCAGAACTTGCTGTTACATGATTTGCGTCTAGATCATCAAACTTGAGTCAGAACTTGCTGTTACATGATTTGCGTCTAGATCATCAAACTTGAGTCAGAACTTGCTGTTACATGATTTGCGTCTAGATCATCAAACTTGAGTCAGAACTTGCTGTTACATGATTTGTGTCTAGATCATCAAACTTGAGTCAGAACTTGCTGTTACATGATTTGTGTCTATATCATCAAACTTAAGTCAGAACTTGCTGTTACATGATTTGTGTCTAGATCATCAAACTTGAGTCAGAACTTGCTGTTACATGATTTGTGTCTAGATCATCAAACTTGAGTCAGAACTTGCTGTTACATGATTTGTGTCTAGATCATCAAACTTGAGTCAGAACTTGCTGTTACATGATTTGTGTCTAGATCATCAAACTTAAGTCAGAACTTGCTGTTACATGATTTGTGTCTAGATCATCAAACTTAAGTCAGAACTTGCTGTTATTTGATTTGTATCTAGATCATCAAACTTAAGTCAGAACCTGCTGTTACATGATTTGTGTCTAGATCATCAAACTTGAGTCAGAACTTGCTGTTACATGATTTGTGTCTAGATCATCAAACTTATAATGATCAGTCATATCAAATGCCTTTTTAAAGTCGACAAAGATGGCACCACATAGTCTGTCGTCATTTATGTTTACTAACCAGTTTTCTGTCATTTTGGTAAGAGCTATGTGGCAGGAATGATTGGGTCTAAAGCCTGACTGACTGTCTATGAGTAAATTGTTCTCTTGCATGTGTCGTAGAGTTATTTTGTGTATGTGTTTTTAGAGTGGTTTTGATAGTGACGATAATATGGATATTGGTCTATAGTTGGAAAGATTGCTGGATGAGCCAGATTTAAAGAGAGAGGATACACTTTAGCAGTTTTAAAAGCCTCAGGGAAATAACATTTTGTATGCACTGATTGTAAATGTATGTTAGTGTATCTGAAACGACAGGTACAGCATGACGTAAGATCTTATTGCTAATATCGTCAAACTCACCCGTATTGTTGTTTTTTAAGGTTAAGAGATAACTGTAAACTTCACTGACTGTTAAGAATGGAATGTGTAACTGTTTAAATTTAGTAGATCTGCTGTCCAGGAATGTTTGTAGTTCATGTAAGTCGCATACAGGGGCTGGTATTGATGATTTAAGAACGTTGATTTCTTCTCTAAATGTGTACTGATATGTGCGCTAGTGTATGCACGATTGCTGGCTTGAAAATCAAATTCTTTTCTTTTATTTGATAGGGTATTTATGGCTTTCCAAATTGATTTACTATCTGATTTATTCTGTACTATTCCTAAAGTAATTTTTGTTCTCTTGTCTTATTAAGTATTGAACTTTGTTTCTGAGTCTTCTTCTTCTTCTTCTTCGTTCACTTCTGCCACCAAAAACCGCACTGTGAACCTACTGAATTCACGGCTGTGGTCCTCGTTAGGTCCCGTGGTCCCCTGTGTGGTCCAAAATAGACCACACGAGATCCACAAGAGGACCACAAGGGGTTCAGAGTATCACAGTGCTTTAGCCTGTATTCTTGGTGGGTCTCGGAAGCGGGATTGCGTGACACTGTGGTTTTCATTGCACCAGTTTAGTCTAGGGTTGGACTTTCTCACCGGAAGACCTCGATGTGTTTAGGATATCAGTGCATCCCCGCTGGGTAAGAGGCGGTAGCCCACCCAGGCCAGAGTTGACTTTCTCACCGGAAAACCTCGACGTGTTTTGAGATACCCGTGTATCACCGCCGGGTGAGAGGTGGTTGCCCATCCAGTCCAGGGTTGGACTTTCTCACCGGAAAACCTCAGCGTGATTAGGATACTCAAACATCCCCGCCGGGTGAGAGGTGGTTGCCTATCTAGACTTCCCTGGTCCAGTGTCTCCGACTTCAGCATTTTGCGGTCGTGGCCGCTACCCTTCCTAGTTGTGACCTGGATGGAGCTTTTGTCCAGGAGGACGAATCCTCGCCACTAGTGACTTCTACCCCTGGGTTGAGTCGGTTTAGGCATATTATCCCAGTATGGGCGTGTTTGGGACGGGACCGACCTCTAGGGCAGAGGTACTGTGACATGCATAGCCTTCAAGATTCACCCCTGGTATGAGCCGGTTTAGGCAAAATTCACCAGTATGGGTGTATATCAGGCGTTACCGACCTCTAGAGCGGAGGTGGCATGACATGTCTAGCCATCAAGTTCCACCCCTGGTGTGTGCCGGTTTAGGCATATTTCACCAGTGTAGATGTATTTCGGACGTGGTCGGCCTCTAGAGCAGAGGTGCCGTGGTATAGCTCTCGTAGCGATACTACTGGACATACCGGTTAAACTTCACTTTCCACCACCTTTTCCCATTGGGTCCGCACAGCAACCTTTATTTCTTTTCCGCATTCACTTCCTTAACCGAGAGGAGCTTCACTCCACGCGCGGCATTTGAAGAGTCTCGCCAGCAGTGTCTTAACCTCTGGGACAAGCCGGTTCGTGCATTTCACCCGATATGACTGCACTCAGGACGTGGCCGACCTCCAGACCAGAGGTGTCGTGATTTGACTGTTTGCTTCGCTTTATCCTTTCTACCACCTTTTCCGCAGTGATGCTGCGCGGCAACCTCATTTGCAAATTTCTTCATTGGCCGGGAGGAGCACCGCTCCACGCACGGCAGCTGAAGATCTCGCCAACAGCGGCAGATGAGCTACCAAACGTGCCACTCATCTACCCTAAGTAACTGGTTTTCAGGCGCCAGATATTCGCCCTTGCCCCTTCTCCTGTCAGTTTAAACAGTTCTGCCACGGGAAGGCCAGGAGCTGGACTTGACTGCCAGAGGCTGTTTGTGGCGCGTTTGCAGTCCTTAGAACCTGTTTCTGAGTGAACGGTAGGCCCAAAAGTCCTTGATTTTGTGCGCCCGGTCACGTTCTCTCATGGATTATAGTATTTCAGGTGTTATCCAAGGTGACTTCGTCTGATGTTTTACTCTCACCTCTTTCATGGGGACATGTTTGTCTAAAATATCTCTGAAGATCTTTAGCCAATATTCTATTGCCTCATCAGGGTCAGTTAGTTGGTACACGTGTGTAAGTGAAGATGTTTGCAAATCATTAAGGAATAATTCTAGGTTAAATTTTTTGAAGTTTCTATATTTCCTTATGGTATGATTGTGTTTAAGAAGTTTATACCACTTTCTTGTCCACGTACAGCTGATTGGGTAATGATCACTTAACGAAGTATGAGGGATGTTACATTCAATGATGTTTCTGGGTGGACTACATATATAATGTGGATGATACTTCCTTTACTCTAGTAGGTTTGGTGACAATTTGGGGAAAATTGTAGGATAATATAATATTGCTACAAGCTGAATTTGATTGTGTTGGATCTATGTTGAAATCTCCAAGAATGATAATATCTTTGAACTTAAAGGTTGAAACCACATGGGATGATTCATTTGGATTACGGTACAAAAGTCCAATAACTAATGGTCTCTGGTTTAACGATTTAACTTCTGCCCAAATACATTCTACCTCTGATGATTCTATGTCTTCTCTACGACTAAACTGGACAGTTGTGGAGACATACATTACTAGACCTGTTTCTAGTTTCCTGGTTGGGTCACGCCGGATCAGATTAAAACCGTTAATTGTAATATCTTCATCGGTTATGTTCCTGTTTAAACGGCTTTCAGAGAAGCCAAACATGTGGACATTTTGATTTAATATGTGTGTTGCTTCAGGAATTTTACCTAATAGGTGTTATACATTCAGATGGCCTATTCGAAGTCCTTCTTTATGTAACCATTTTTCGGTAAGTGGGGGTCATGTTATATTCTTGCCTGCTATTATTGGTTTGAAAGTACAGTAATTCATATTATTGTACTCACTACTGAAATAACTAAACTGTTAAATATTACACTCTCTGTATATTAAACTTTAAACTGGTACACAACTCACCAACTGAAATAGTTGTAGACTGAAAGAGAGACACGTCTAACTAGTGAACAATTAAACTCTCAAATATGAGAATTCACTAACAAGTGGAGTAATCAAGTATATAGTTCTCACACACAAACAGACACAACTCACAAACTGCAAGGATCTAAAAAAAATTAACAAGAACTGCACATATAGGTTAAAAAAAAAAAGAAAGAAAAGGGAGGCAAGAAATAAAATGCAATAATAAAACGCAAAGAATTCTAAATAAGCTTAAGAACAAAGATATCAGTCACTATGTCTTGCTGAGTAGCAATTTGTTTTCTGACATTGCGGGTTGAAGGTTTCAGTTTGTGATATCTTCTTCTTCTTCTTCTTCTTCGTTCGTATTGTCTGTCTATAGCTGCAGTCCTGTCTCTTGGATAAATTTCACTGTTTTTTGTAACTCATGTATGGAACCGTAGAGCTTATCTTCTTTAGTGGTTTCACTGGGCCAGTAATTATTTCTCAGTGTCTCGTAGTTGATGCAGTTCTGGAGGATATGTTCCACAGTTTGGGGCACCTGGGCACATGTACATAGACTAGTAGTACCAACCTTAAACTTTGTATACGTATGACTTCGGAGTCGGCTGTGTCCTGTTCGGAGACGGAAGATGGTGACTTGTTCCTTTCTGTTTAGCATGTGATAGTCATCATGTGGTGGTGTTTGTGGCTTCCTGTAGGTTTTTATCATGCTTTTCTTCTGATTATAGGTGATTGGTATGTCTGGTTGCTCCATTTCGGTGCCCTCTTTGGCCAGATGGTCAGCTTTCTCATTGCCTGGTATCCCACAGTGGGAGGGAATCCACTGCAAAGTGACTCCATGTTGTAAGCCAATTTTTGACAAGGCATCCTTAAGGTCTGGTAGTTTGTTGCTCTGAAGAGCTTCCAATACTGATCTTGCATCTGTGAGAATTACTACAGGACATGTATCAATTCTGGAGTCTGATAGTTTTTCAACTGCAGCAATAATTGCCCTAACTTCTGCATCAAAGTTGTTGCAGTATTTACCAGTGGGTATGGAAATCTTGTCAACAGTGTTGTTTGGATATTCAATATATGCTCCTACCCCTCCATTCTTTACGGCATTATGTGCAGATCCATCTGTATACACACGTATCCAGGTGTCACATGGATATTTGTCATCTAGAACACTAAATGTGGCTGTTGATCTTACAAGACTGCTCTGCATCTCACCATTCTGCACACCTTTCACTTCAGTCTGAATAGTTATTTGTGTATAATCTGCTTCTTTCCGTGGTGTATGCTCTGGTACAGATGATAATGGAGCGATTACAGTTGGAAGGTCAGGTATCAGCTTACGCATACGCTTGGCCTGATGAATGAAGCTGCTTCTTTTAAGCCGTCCTAATGCCAGGTTATTGAATCTCTCCTTCAGGGGATGGCTTACAGAGCTAAGGAATTTTTCTCCCATGGTCATGACCTTTGTGTCTCTACGTTCCTTTAGCGGTTGAACACCAACTATTTTCTGCATTTCTACTATTGGTGTGGACCTCATGGCACCTGTGATAATCCGTAGTGACTGATTTTGAACCTTGTCTAGATTATGCAGCGTAGTGTTTGATGCTGTGCACCAAGATGTTGAGCCATATTCTAAATGTGGTAGAATACTTTGCTGATATACATTCTTGAGGATTCTTTCACTAGCTCCCCATGTCGTTCCACTCAATTTTCTTAATATGGCTAGTTTTCTTCTGGCTTTTGCTTCTGCACTGTTGATGTGTTGCTTCCACGTCAGTTTTGAGTCAAGAGTCACTCCTAAGTAAGTGGGTTGGTTGTCCATCCTTAAGGGTATATCATTTACAAAGATCTTACCTGCTTTCTGTTTAGATGAGAGGGTGAACAGAGTGGTACTTGATTTCTCTGTGTTGATACTTACACACCATTTGTTTGTCCATGATGTCAAGATGTCTGCTGCTCTTTGGAGTCTCTGTGTAGCAACTGTCGCATATTCATCTGTACACCACATGACCAGATCATCTGCATACAGTGCCGCTTTGATTCCATAGGGAAGTTCCTTGACCAGGTCATTAATGAATACAAGGAATAATGTAGGCGAAAGGACTCCTCCTTGTGGTACACCATGTCGCAGAAGTACTTTCTGGCTTTTGTGACCATCCATTACTACTCTAGCTCTTCTATTGTGTAAATAGGACTTTATTCACATTGCAGTTTCTTAGTTTCCACAGCAGACCTTTTTTCCATACTTTATCAAATGCTTTCTTCAGGTCTATCCACGCTGCTAGTACAAGGTTTTTCTCTTGGAATGCATCCTCAATCTCTTGAGAGAGATAGGTCACTTGATCTTCCGTACTGTAGTACTGCCTAAATCCTGCTTGTTGTGGAACGAGAAGGTTTTCACTTTCTAGGTACCATTTTAGCCTCAGGTCAATGATGCATTCCATCGTTTTGCATAGACAGCTAGTGAGACTGATTGGCCTGTAGCTGGAGGCAGTATCACTGTTTTTCCCTGGTTTTAGCAGTGGTACCATGCTTGCTTCCTTCCAGATTTGAGGTAACTTACCTGTGCTCCAGCACATATTGAAAATATCCAACAGCTTTCCCCTTGCTGCCATTCCCAGGTTCTTGATCATTTCATTGGACACTCCGTCTGGTCCTGGTGATTTCCTTGGTTTCAGTTTACTAACTGCTAGGTCTAACTCACTGCGTGCGATTGGTGCATCCATGACCTCCACTTTTCTGACTTGTTCCTCCTCTTTCTGTGGCTCGATGTGCACTGTACGCTCCTTCTCTGGATGGATATCAATGTTGCAGTCCTGTGCAAACATGCGAGCAAAGTGATCTTCTACCTGCTTACCTGTAAGAGTTTTCCCATCCTCTATTAGTGTAACCTTTGTACTTCTTCCAGTACTCTCATCATTTAACTGTTTGATTAGTTTCCACAGTTTCCTTCCATCCTTTTCAAAGTTTAGAGACTCTGTTTTCTCTCTCCAACTTTCCCGTCTGGCTTGCAGCTTTGCTCTCTGAAATTTGGCCTTAGAATGTTGGTAATTATTGTGGTGTTCTTGGCATGGTCTATTTTCTGCTTGCTTTCGAGCTGCTTCCACGTCATCATGGAGTTTTCCCAGCTCACTAGACCAGTATGGTTTATAGTCCCTGCGAGCTCCTCTGGGAATGGTTTCACGAGCGGCCTGAAGGATACAAGCATTGAATTCCTTCACTATGCTGTTAATATCCTTACCTTTTATGGACAGCTGTCCCACCAGGATACCTGTACGATGTCTGTACATTGTCCAGTTTGCTTTTTTATAGTTCCATCTGGGGAGAGGGCTACTGGTGTTAAAGAGTTCATTTTCTATTGTCAGGAAGACTGGTCGATGGTCACTACCTCCAAGTTGTTTTCCAACTTCACGTGTAATGCTCCACTTCAGATCTGGAGAGTGGAATGCCAGATCTGGTGTTGATTTTGTATGCCAAGCCCTTGAGTAAAATGTTGGGGGATCCATTGGCTGGTTGATCAGGAGAAGTCCATTATCATCCTGCCAGCTCTCAACTTCCTTTCCTCTCTTGTCTTTGTGGTCATAGCCCCAGCTCTGGGAATGGCTGTTAAAATCACCACAGACCATCAGTCTCTCTTTGTGTGGGATTGTTTCTAAAGCAAGTGGGCGGTCATTAGGACAGTAATAGTTAAGGAGGTGGAAATCTGTATTACTACTTTTTAGATGGATCATCTGGTATTCGGTTCCTTCCATGTACACTCCCACCTGACATGCGCTGATGTTATTCTTAACAAGTGTGAGTACTCCTCCTTTTCTTCTGTCCTGTCGGTCTGATCTAAAACACTGGTAGCCTCTGATTTTAAAAGCGACATCTTTGGTTAGGTGTGTCTCCTGTATGCAGCATATACTTACCTGCTCTGCAAAAAGTATGTTCTCTAGTTCAACCTTTTTGCTATAGCCATCTCTAACACTGCTGACACCCTCAGCATTCCACTGCATTATTTTCAGTTCTTGCTTTTTGGCTGTTCTCTTCTGTTGTATTTTTTGGCCAGTAGCTCTACTCTCATGTCTCCTGACTCCACAAGACAAACTGAGAGGACCTCCAGTAGCATTGGGTGGACCCTTTCGAGGCAGGGGGCCCGGCACTGCACCTGCCTGGTTAGTCTTCACAGGGCGAGCACCATGTTTGAAAACTGCAGATAGAGACATTTCATTAGCGATAATGCGTGTTACCCTGATTTTTGCGATGCACCTTTTGGCTGGGTAACTCCGACTTCAGCACCTTTCCTTGCTAGGGCAGACTGTGGTCTTGCTCGGACTGCCATGAAGGCAGTGGTGTAGGCTGGCCTGGCCAAAACTTTGTTTTCCAGCCTCTGGTGGCTGTACTTAAGCCCCTTCTCCATGTCAGATGGTTTTGAGACAGTTCCACAAAGACACTCTGACTTTGAGATGAGGAACCTGATGAGTGCTTCAACGATATCCATTCCCCACCACTTATAGTCTGCTGGCTCTGTTTTGTTTACATCATTCTGATAGCCATTGTTGTAAAGACCCATGGGCTTGTCACGTCCTGGATTCATTGGTTTCACACCAGACTTCCCTCATCCCCGCCAGAGACCTCCATGTCCCCATCTGTCCACCAACCTGACATTACATTTTACAAAAATAACAATTACAATTAGTGTTGATTGCTACAAGTTTCTGGGCTACAGAGGTAGGTCAGAGTTTTTAAGCAAACAGATCTATGTTCCCTGTCTCACAAACACTATGTTAAGATAAGTGTGCTCTTAACACAGTTGTTCCCAGGGGATCAGTTTGTGATGAATTACGATGATCCATCGGTCTAAGGCATGCGGTGTCTGTAAGGTACCATGCTATGTGAATTATGCAGAGACAACATATGTGAATTATGCAGAGACAACATACAGGCATGACTCAAGGCTGCAGGGTTAAATTGCAAAAAATGCTGTAGCTTTAGATTTCTTTGAAGATGTTGCATGGAACTTGCTTGGGTGTTGAAGTCTTCCAGTGAGTTGTGAGACATGTCAAAGTGTAATGTCATCTTGTGAGACATGTCAGGTGTAATGTCATCTTGTGAGACATGTCAGGTGTAATGTCATCTTGTGAGACATGTCAAAGTGTAATGTCATCTTTTGAGACATGTCAGGTGTAATGTCATCTTGTGAGACATGTCAGGTGTAATGTCATTCTATTACTTCTCTTGATTTTGCTTTAAAATGTTCCTTTTCAGTAACAACAAAAGTCAAGAACCCAAGTAACCAAGTGGTTGGTTCATGCTACATGACTGGTTATGGTCAGATTACACATGCTGGCCAGGGATATTATCCAGGTAAGTTCAGCTTGTATGGTGTGACAGGTAAGTTTAGACTGTATGGTGGTACAGGTAAGTTCAGCTTGTATTGTGTGACAGGTAAGTGCATGTTATATGGTGTGAAAGGTAAGTTTTTTGTTATATGGTGTGATAAGTAAGTTAATGCAAAGAAAACTAAAGTGATGACAACTGACAAAACAGACAAGGCAACTGAAATATGCATCAATGAGGAAAAACTGGAAGAAGTGGAGAGTTTTGAATATCTTGGATCACTACTAACTAATAATGGGGATACAATGAGGGAAATTAAAAGGAAGACGTATGTCGCTCTTCAGAAAGTAAAACAAATAAAGAATCTGTGGAGAGGAGCAGACAGAACCACAAAAATAAGATTTTTAAGGGCATGCATCTTTCCCATCGCAACATATGCCTGTGAGACCTGGACACTTAACAAAACAGCTGAGAAGCACATAAATGCCTTTGAATGTAAATGCTATAGAAGAGTTCTCCAAATATCGTGGACACAAAAAAGAACAAATATATCTATACTACAAGAGCTTAATATTGAAGAAGGCTGGCTAGTAAAGAGGATTAAAGAGAGAAAACTTAAATATTTTGGCCACATTAAACGTCATGATAATTTAGAGAAGACCGTATTGGAAGGATACATAATGGGAAAAAGAAAAAGAGGAAGACCGAAACGAAGATGGCTGCAAGACATCGTTGATGATCTGGAAATGGATGCAGCAGCAGCAGGCCATCTTGCTCACAACCGAGAGGCCTACAGGAGTGCTGTTTGTGAGGCAAAGTTCCGCAAGGGACATGCAAAGGAATGAATGAATGAAGTAAGTTTAGGTTGTATGGTGTGACAGGTAAGTTCAGCTTGTATGGTGTGACAGGTAAGTTCAGCTTGAATGGTGTGACAGGTAAGTGCAGGTTGTACTGTGTGGCAGGTAAGTGCAGGTTATATGGTGTGACAGGTAAGTGTAGGTTGTACTGTGTGACAGGTAAGTAAGTGCAGGTTACAAAATAAGTGTAGGTTGTACTGTATGACAGGTAAGTGTAGGTTGTACTGTGTGACAGAAGATAATAATTAAAATTCATGAAAAAAATGAAAACAAATTGATGGAAGTGGAGTTCTATGTTTTGTTGATAAACTGAAGAGTTTTATGTTTGATCTGTCATGTCTGTTGATAAGATGAAGAGTTTTATGTTTGATCTGTCATGTTTGTTGATAAGGTGAAAAGTTTTATATTTGATCTGTCATGTCTGTTGATAAGATGAAGAGTTTTATATTTGATCTGTCATGTTTTGTTTGTAAGATGAACAGTTATATATTTGATATGTCAAGATGAAGAGTTTTATGTTTGATCTATCATGTTTTGTTGGTAAGTGAAGAGTTTTATCTTTCATCTGTCATGTTTTATTGACAAGATGAAGTGTTTTATGTTTGATCTGTCACGTTGGTTGATAAGATGAAGAGTTTTATGATTGATCTGTCATATTTTATTGATATGATGAAGAGTTTTGTGTTGATCTGTCATATTCGTTGATAAGTTGAAGATTTTTATGTTTGATCTGTCATGTTGTGAAAGAATGACAAGAAATAATTAATAGTTTCAGACTATTCAGTGATATGTTACATGTTGATAATTAAAAATACTTTGAGTATTCTGGAGGATTATATTTATCTTTTTCTTGCATCTAGTTTTGTCATTTCTCTTGTGAGAATCATGAATTTCCGTATCATTGTCATGTTTCAGGTACTACAGAGAGTCTTTCTTATGGTACAGCAAGCTCTGTGGCAGGATATGTAAGTTAACAAGTTCTTGTCTCCTTTCTAGATTACTATTCCCTTGTTTCATCTTCCTTCTCTTATTTCATCTATGTTGTTTTATATGTTTGCTTCCATCTATCATATTATATAAGTGTGTTTCCATCTATCATGTTATAATTTTATTCCAGATACCAGGTTATAAGTTTGCTTCCATCTATCATATTATAATGTTGCTTCCATCTATCAGGTTATAAGTTTGCTTCCAGCTACCAGGTTATAAGTTTGCTTCCATTTATCAAATTATAATTTTGCTTTCATCTATCAGGTTATAAGTTTGCTTCCATCTATCATGTTATAATTTTGCTTTCATTTATCAGGTTATAAGTTTCCTTCCAGCTACCAGGTTATAAGTTTGCTTCAATCAGTCAGGTTATAAGTTTGCTTCAATCAGCCAGGTTATAAGTTTGCTCCCAGCTACCAGGTTATAAGTTTACTTCCAGCTACCAGGTTATAAGTTTGCTTCCAGCTATCAGGTTATGAGTCTTCATCCAGCAGCCAGGTTATCAGTTTGCTTCAATCTATAAGGTTGTAAGTTTGCTTACAGCAGCCAGGTTATAACTTTTCTTCCATCTACTAGGTTATAAGTTTACTTCCAGCTACCAGGTTATAAGTTTGCTTCCAGCAGTCAAATTATAAGTTTCCTTCCAGCTATCAGGTTATAAGTTTCCTTCCAGTTACCAAGTTGTAAGTTTGGGTCCAGTTATCAGGTTATAAGCTTGCTTCCATCAGCCAGGTTATAAGTTTGCTTCTTGCAGCCAGATTTAAAATTTGCTTTTAGCAACCAGGTTATAAGTTTGCTTTCAGCTATCAGGTTATAAGTTTGCCTCCAAGAGCCAGGTTATATGTTTACTTCCAGCAGCAAGGTTATCAGTTTGCTTCATGCTATCAGGTTATAAGTTTGCTACCAGCTATCAGGTTTTAAGTTTGCTACCAGCTATCAGGTTATAAGTTTGCTACCAGCTATCAGGTTTTAAGTTTGCTACCAGCTATCAGGTTTTAAGTTTGCCTCCAAGAGCCAGGTTATATGTTTACTTCCAGCAGCAAGGTTATCAGTTTGCTTCATGCTATCAGGTTATACGTTTGCTACCAGCTATCAGGTTATAAGTTTGCTTACAGCTACCAGGTTATAAGTTTGCTACCAGCTACTAGGTTATAGGTTTGCTACCAGCTATCAGGTTATAAGTTTGCTACCAGCTATCAGGTTATAAGTTTGCCTCCAAGAGCCAGGTTATATGTTTACTTCCAGCAGCAAGGTTATCAGTTTGCTTCATGCTATCAGGTTATACGTTTGCTACCAGCTATCAGGTTATAAGTTTGCTTACAGCTACCAGGTTATAAGTTTGCTACCAGCTACTAGGTTATAGGTTTGCTACCAGCTATCAGGTTATAAGTTTGCTACCAGCTACTAGGTTATAAGTTTGCTACCAGCTATCAGGTTATAAGTTTGCTACCAGCTACCAGGTTATAAGTTTGCTACCAGCTATCAGGTTATAAGTTTGCTTCCAGCTACCAGGTTATAAGTTTGCTACCAGCTACTAGGTTATACGTTTGCTACCAGCTACCAGGTTATAAGTTTGCTACCAGCTACCAGATTATAAGTTTGCTACCAGCTATCAGGTTATACGTTTGCTTCCAGCTACTAGGTTATAAGTTTGCTACCAGCTACTAGGTTATAAGTTTGCTACCAGCTATCAGGTTATACGTTTGCTTCCAGCTATCAGGTTATAAGTTTGCTACCAGCTACCAGGTTATAAGTTTGCTACCAGCTATCAGGTTATAAGTTTGCTACCAGCTACCAGGTTATAAGTTTGCTACCAGCTATCAGGTTATATGTTTGCTACCAGCTACCAGGTTATACGTTTGCTACTAGCTACCAGGTTATAAGTTTGCTACCAGCTATCAGGTTATAAGTTTGCTACCAGCTATCAGGTTATAAGTTTGCTACCAGCTATCAGGTTATAAGTTTGCTACCAGCTATCAGGTTATAAGTTTGCTACCAGCTATCAGGTTATACGTTTGCTTCCAGCTACTAGGTTATAAGTTTGCTACCAGCTATCAGGTTATACGTTTGCTTCCAGCTACTAGGTTATAAGTTTGCTACCAGCTATCAGGTTATACGTTTGCTTCCAGCTACTAGGTTATACGTTTGCTACCAGCTATCAGGTTATACGTTTGCTTCCAGCTACTAGGTTATAAGTTTGCTACCAGCTATCAGGTTATAAGTTTGCTACCAGCTATCAGGTTATACGTTTGCTTCCAGCTACCAGGTTATAAGTTTATAATGAAGCTACTGACAGCAGTTATTGAGGAAAGACGCTGGCAATGGTTGGGACATGTGCTCTGAATGACTGACAACTCACTACCAAAAATAGCACTAAGATGGACACCACAGGGGAACAGAAGTAAGGGTAGACCAAAAGAGACATGGAGAAGAACAACAGAGACGATATTGTGCAATAGAGGGCTCACCTGACCAAAAGCAGATAAAAAGGCAAACGACAGGCATTTGTGGAAAACCCTTGCGGAACCCCCATGTGCCCTGGGCACTTAAGGTTCAGAGAGAGAGAGGGAGAGCAAGGTTATAAGTTTGCTTCATGCCACCATGTTATAAGTTTACTTCCAGCTACAAGGTTGAAAGTTTGTTTCCAGCTACCAGGTTATAAGTTTACTTCCATCTATCAGGTTATAAGTTTGTTTCATGCTACCAGGTTATAATTTTGCTTCCAGCTACCAGGTTATAAGTTTGTTTCCAGCTATCAGGTTATAATTTTGCTTCCAGCAGCCAGGTTATAAGTTTGCTTCCAGCTATCAGGTTATAAGTTTGCTCCAATACAACAAAGTTAATTCTTTGCTCCAAACAGCAAGATTATAAGTTGTTTTCAAATAATAGGGTTATTAGTCTGCTTCTAACAACAGAATTATAAATCTCTTTATGATAGACAACTGGGTTCAGATTTCACTTGAAACAAAAATCTATTTCTGAATGATAATTTTCCATTTTGTGTTTATGTTTTGTGTTGTTCTTGCTCTACTACAGTTATGTTTTGTGTTGTTCTTGCTCTACTACACTTATGTTTTGTGTTGTTCTTGCTCTACTACAGTTATATTTTGTGTTGTTCTTGCTCTACTACACTTATGTTTTGTGTTGTTCTTGCTCTACTACACTTATGTTTTGTGTTGTTCTTGCTCTACTACACTTATGTTTTGTGTTGTTCTTGCTCTACTACACTTATGTTTTGTGTTGTTCTTGCTCTACTACACTTATGTGCATTCTGTGTTTTCTTGTTTCTGAAAACAATTCAGGAAATAAGTTCAGGTGAGAATTTCTCCCAGCAGCAAGAAAACAAATAAATTTGTCAAGAATTTCCACGGAAAAAAAATGTTCTTGTATTTGAAGGTTAGGGGAAGTAATTTAGCAGGTAATCAATACTTTCTGTAAGATGAGCATGTTGAGAGCTCTGTTTGCAGGAGGCAACATGTCTTTATCTTGGGAAAGCTCCGTCACTTTTCTCTGCTTCTATTGATTTTTCTCCTAGCAGACCAGCATGCCACTCTCTTGTCTGCCATGCAGGTCTCTTCTTTTATGTATTTCCGCTTCACTTTGCCGCCTTTGTCAGAGGTTCTCTTCACCTTGTCTGTTTCTCACAATGTTCAGACAGGTCATGTCTTTCCACAACTAATTTTTATCTTTTAAACATTTTTTTTTAGAAATCCAGTCTGTTGTGACTTTTATGTTTATGTCTTTTGCTGTCAGAACTGGTTTTATTACCTATGCTTGCCTAACATAGATATTAGTCAGGTCCCACTTTTGTGCTGTGCTTGGAGTAAAGACTGGACTGAAGTGGACAAGCTCACTTCGTATTTCACACTGTTTTATTTATTTATTTCTCATGAACTTTACTGAAAATGTTTCTGTGTAGTTTCTACTGTAGACATGTTTTCTAACATGGAAATAGTCTGTACTGCTAGTCAGGTCATGTTTTATAACTTTGACTAGGACTATCTGTATTGTTAGTCAGGTCATGTTTTATAACTTTGACTAGGGCTATCTGTATTGTTAGTCAGGTCATGTTTTATAACTTTGACTAGGACTATCTGTATTGTTAGTCAGGTCATGTTTTATAACTTTGACTAGGGCTATCTGTATTGTTAGTCAGGTCATGTTTTATAACCTTGACCAGGACTGTCTGTCCTGCTAGTCGGGTCATGTTTTATAACTTTGACTAGGACTATCTGTATTGTTAGTCAGGTCATGTTTTATAACCTTGACTAGGACTGTCTGTACTGCTAGTCAGGTCATGTTTTATAACTTTGACTAGTGCTATCTGTATTGTTAGTCAGGTCATGTTTTATAACCTTGACCAGGACTGTCTGTACTGCTAGTCAGGTCATGTTTTATAACTTTGACTAGGACTGTCTGTACTGCTAGTCAGGTCATGTTTTATAACTTTGACCAGGACTGTCTGTACTGCTAGTCAGGTCATGTTTTATAACCTTGACTAGGACTGTCTGTACTGCTAGTCAGGTCATGTTTTATAACTTTGACTAGGACTATCTGTATTGTTAGTCAGGTCATGTTTTATAACCTTGACTAGGTCTGTCTGTCCTGCTAGTCGGGTCATGTTTTATAACCTTGACCAGGACTGTCTGTACTGCTGGTCAGGTCATGTTTTATAACCTTGACTAGGGTCCTACAAATGTTTTCTAACTATGATGAAGGTTGTCTGTACTGCTAGTCAGCTGATGTTTTATAACTATGATGAAGGTTGTCTGTACTGCTAGTCAGCTGATGTTTTATAACTTTAACGGGAACTAATTTATTTACTGAGAATGAAAGAGGCGAGAGTGTGTGTGTGTGTGAGTGAAAGAGGAATATAAGGATAGAAGAGATAAATGAGTCAGAGCAAGAAGAAATGATTTAAAGAGAGAAGAGATAAATGAGAGAGAGAGAATGAAGGAATGGTATGATGAGATAGAGAACATAAAGGAAGAAAAGAGAGGGAAAGAAGGAAGGGTTTAATGAGAGAGAGGAGATAAAGGGGGAAAAGAGAGAGTGAAAGAAGAAGAAGGAAGGGTATAATGAGAGAGAGGAGATGAAGGAGGAAAAGAGAGAGAAAGAAAGAAAGGTATCATGAGAGAGGAGATAAAGAAGGAAAAGAGAGAGAAAGAAGGAAAGGTATAATGAGAGAGAGAGGAGATAAAGGAGGAAAAGAGAGAGAAAAAAGGAAAGGTATAATGAGAGAGAGGAGATAAAGGAGGAAAAGAGAGAGAAAAAAGGAAAGGTATAATGAGAGAGAGGAGATAAAGGAGGAAAAGAGAGAGAAAAAAAGGAAAGATATAATGAGAGAGAGGAGATAAAGGAGGAAAAGAGAGAGAAAAAGGAAAGATATAATGAGAGAGAGGAGATAAAGGAGGAAAAGAGAGAGAAAGAAAGAAAGGTATAATGAGAGAGAGAGAGGAGATAAAGGAGGAAAAGAGAGAGAAAAAAGATAGAGAGGAGATAAAGGAAGAAAAGAGATAGAAAAAAGGAAAGATATAATGAGAGAGAGGAGATAAAGAGAGAGAAAGAAGGAAAGGTATCATGAGAGAGAGACAGAGGAGATAAAGAAGAAAAAGAGAGAGAAAAAAGGAAAGGTATAATGAGAGAGAGGAGATAAAGGAGGAAAAGAGAGAAAAAAGGAAAGGTATAATGAGAGAGAGGAGATAAAGGAGGACAAGAGAATGAATAATCTTTATTTTTAAGGGTAAAGAATTGGGCACGCAGGCCCGTCTTACATTCTGCCCTTCATCACTCCATCTTTCATTCTTCCCACACACTCGGTTTAATACAAGTATACAAATTACATTAGGAAAAAAACATATCAAAAGAGTGTAAGATTAAACTATTACATTCAAGGTAAAAGAAAAGAAGTAATTAACCTAATAAAATAGCACTCACACATCCATACAGGCGCACACACAGACATATACATAATCACAAACACATTGTCAGTACAGATCTTCTAACGTATGTTTTTTTAACAAACATTAAAATAATTTCTAACAATATCTAACAAGTTACTTTTCGAACTATGTCATTTTAGTATTTGATGGTTGGCGAGTCATGGGTTGAAAGAGTGCTGGTTATTCTATGGAGGCATATAATTACAAGCAAGTAAAAAATGAAACAGGTTTGAGTTAAAGGATGAAGTATCACTGATGGATTTTAAATGGTATGGGAGGGTGTTCCAGAGCTTTTCTGTGAAGAAACTTAACTTTGTTAAAAATGACTCTATATTTGAGGGGTAGAATTTTGAGTTGTTTGTGCTGATCTACAGTCTGTACTGGGTGTTTGTCACAAATCAGATTTAATGCTCATTTGTGAAGTGAATGGAGCCTTTTTGTGTTTGAGACTGAGCATCCATCCCAGATTGTGGAACAGTAATCTAAGTGTGCTTGTATGTATGATATGTAGTATATCTTTCTTGTGTCTTTGTCGATAAAGTGTTTAATATTGGCTAGTTGGTAAACTTTCTGTACAATCAAGTTTGTTAGGTTATGTACCAGAGAATTCCAAGTTAAATGCTGATCAATGATGAGTCCTAGAGTTTTACGTTCATGAACATTTTCAATTGCTTTAGTCCCAGCACAAAGCTGTAGTGAAGTTTTTGTTGCACTCTGCAGTTTCTGTCTTGTAGTGACTTCCTGTTGTCTGAACATGGGCGTCATCTGTTGTTTGTGGATGACAGGCATCATGAAGGCTTGGCTTAAAGCTGTTGTCTGAACATGGGCGTCATCTGTTGTTTGTGGATGACAGGCATCATGAAGGCGTGGCTTAAAGCTGTTGTCTGAACATGGGCGTCATCTGTTGCTTGTGGATGACAGGAATCATGAAGGCATGGGTTAAAGCTGTTGTCTGAACATGGGCGTCATCTGTTGCTTGTGGATGACAGGAATCATGAAGGCATGGGTTAAAGCTGTTGTCTGAACATGGGTGTCATCTGTTGCTTGTGGATGACAGGCATCGTGAAGGCTTGGGTTAAAGCTGTTGTCTGAACATGGGTGTCATCTGTTGCTTGTGGATGACAGGCATCATGAAGGCTTGGGTTAAAGCTGTTGTCTGAACATGGGTGTCATCTGTTGCTTGTGGATGACAGGCATCGTGAAGGCTTGGGTTAAAGCTGTTGTCTGAACATGGGTGTCATCTGTTGCTTGTGGATGACAGGCATCGTGAAGGCTTGGGTTAAAGCTGTTGTCTGAACATGGGTGTCATCTGTTGTTTGTGGATGACAGGCATCATGAAGGCTTGGCTTAAAGCTGTTGGGTGAACTGCGTCAGGTAAAGTAGATTCTGATTCCACTGCGGCGGCGGTTGCTTGATCAAATGGAAGGTGGAATTGTAAAGGGGACCAGTAGATCGACTGTGAGATGGTTGAGAGGCAGCAGATGATGACTTCAGGGTCCTGGAACTTTGCGTTTGGTTTTGAGTTTGTGTGGCTGGAACTACCAGACGTGTGGGGTTGCTTGTGTTGTTTCTGGTTGTTTAATTATGCTTTTGCATTCTGATCGGTTCTTACGAGATATTTGATATTTTTGGCAAGAATGTTGCTGCCAGTCTTGTTGGTGTGAATGTTGTCCCTGTAGAATGGTGGTACCAGCCAGTCTTGTTGGTATGAATGTTGTCCCTGTAGAATGCTGCTGCAAGTCTTGTTGGTATGAATGTTGTCCCTGTAGAATGGTGCTGCAAGTCTTGTTGGTATGAATGTTGTCCCTGTAGAATGGTGGTACCAGTCAGTCTTGTTGGTATGAATGTTGTCCCTGTAGAATGCTGCTGCAAGTCTTGTTGGTATGAATGTTGTCCCTGTAGAATGGTGGTACCAGCCAGTCTTGTTGGTGTGAATGTTGTCCCTGTAGAATGGTGGTACCAGCCAGTCTTGTTGGTGTGAATGTTGTCCCTGTAGAATGCTGCTGCAAGTCTTGTTGGTGTGAATGTTGTCCCTGTAGAATGCTGCTGCAAGTCTTGTTGGTGTGAATGTTGTCCCTGTAGAATGTTGCTGCAAGTCTTGTTGGTATGAATGTTGTCCCTGTAGAATGGTGCTGCAAGTCTTGTTGGTATGAATGTTGTCCCTGTAGAATGGTGGTACCAGCCAGTCTTGTTGGTGTGAGTGTGGTCCCTGTAGAATGGTGCTGCACGTCTTGTTGGTGTGAATGTTGTCTCTGTAGAATGTTGATGCCAGTCTTGTTGGTGTGAGTGTTGTCTCTGTAGAATGGTGATGCCAGTCTTGTTGGTGTGAATGTGGTCCCTGTAGAATGGTGCTGCACGTCTTGCTGGTGTGAATGTTGTCTCTGTAGAATGCTGCTGCAAGTCTTGTTGGTGTGAATGTTGTCTCTGTAGAATGCTGCTGCACGTCTTGCTGGTGTGAATGTTGTCTCTGTAGAATGCTGCTGCACGTCTTGTTGGTGTGAATGTTGTCCCTGTAGAATGCTGCTGCAAGTCTTGTTGGTGTGAATGTTGTCCCTGTAGAATGCTGCTGCACGTCTTGCTGGTGTGAATGTTGTCTCTGTAGAATGCTGCTGCAAGTCTTGTTGGTGTGAATGTTGTCTCTGTAGAATGCTGCTGCAAGTCTTGCTGGTGTGAATGTTGTCTCTGTAGAATGCTGCTGCACGTCTTGTTGGTGTGAATGTTGTCCCTGTAGAATGCTGCTGCAAGTCTTGTTGGTGTGAATGTTGTCCCTGTAGAATGCTGCTGCAAGTCTTGTTGGTGTGAGTGTGGTCCCTGTAGAATGCTGCTGCAAGTCTTGTTGGTGTGAATGTGGTCTCTGTAGAATGCTGCTGCAAGTCTTGTTGGTGTGAATGTGGTCTCTGTAGAATGCTGCTGCAAGTCTTGTTGGTGTGAATGTGGTCTCTGTAGAATGCTGCTGCAAGTCTTGTTGGTGTGAATGTTGTCTCTGTAGAATGCTGCTGCACGTCTTGTTGGTGTGAATGTGGTCTCTGTAGAATGCTGCTGCAAGTCTTGTTGGTGTGAATGTGGTCTCTGTAGAATGTTGCTGCAAGTCTTGTTGGTGTGAATGTTGTCCCTGTAGAATGGTGCTGCAAGTCTTGTTGGTGTGAATGTGGTCCCTGTAGAATGGTGATGCCAGTCTTGTTGGTGTGAGTGTTGTCTCTGTAGAATGCTGCTGCCAGTCTTGTTGGTGTGTATGTGGTCTCTGTAGAGGCCTTTTTTGGGAACACTTGTTGCTGGGGTAAAAAAAATGTATTTTGTTTCTAAAAACAATTTTGGTTGTTCTGACATAATTTGTGAAGTATTTTGTTGTTTATATCCACCAAGCAACGACCAGGCCCAGAGCTATGCGGGAAGATGGAAGAGATGTGTATGTTGAGGTGCTTCTTTTTGATGGTGGATATCAGTTCTTGTATGTCAGAGGGCCGAAGACTCCAGCCACACATGCTGTCATTAATGGCAACATGTACGTTCGTTCTCTCCACCTTTCTATCAACGCTGAGTTGTTTCAGTGTCTTGGGTTAGTTTTACAATGTCAGCATGTACAGTCGTTCTCTCCACCTTTCTATCAACGCTGAGTTGTTTCAGTGTCTTGAGTTAGTTTTACAATGCCAACATGTACAGTCGTTCTCTCCACCTTTCTATCAACGCTGAGTTGTTTCAGTGTCTTGAGTTAGTTTTACAATGCCAACATGTACAGTCGTTCTCTCCACCTTTCTATCAACGCTGAGTTGTTTCAGTGTCTTGAGTTAGTTTTACAATGCCAACATGTACAGTCGTTCTCTCCACCTTTCTATCAACGCTGAGTTGTTTCAGTGTCTTGAGTTAGTGTTATAATACCAGTTCCTGGTACTGGCATGACGGAGACATCGTCATCCGTCCTAACTGACGTTCGTTCCTCATATATTCCCGAATTATTAAGAGAGTTGTGTGTTCTTTGATGTTGCTATGGCACTGTTGTTGCTGAGTATCTTGTTTTTTATGATCTTTGTGAGAGTGTGACTAGTGGATTGATTTCCTGTCTGTGTGGGTACTGCTTGCTTGTTAATGTAGGGCTGTCTTGTAAGACTTGAAATCTGTTGTTTATATGCACGTCGATAGGATATGCTTTGTTTTCTTGTCAGGTTTTGTAGATGATACATTTCTGTCGTGTTTGTGCTTATGTCCAGTATCTTGCTGTTGTTTATCTTTTGTGTTGGAAGCCGGTGAATGAGTGCATGAATATAATGTTAGATCTTCTGTATCTGCAGTCGCCGTGTGAGTACTGTTAGATTATCTGTATCTGCAGTGACCGTGTGAGTACTGTTAGATTATCTGTATCTGCAGTTGCCGTGTGAGTACTGTTAGATTATCTGTATCTGCAGTCGCCGTGTGAGTACTGTTAGATTATCTGTATCTGCAGTTTCCTTCTGAGTACTGTTAGATTATCTATATCTGCAGTTGCCGTGTGAGTACTGTTAGATTATCTGTATCTACAGTCGCTGTCTAAGTACTTGTCTCCTGTCCCTTGTTGCGCTTGTGCAAGTCGTCTTGCAACTCTGAGATAATGCGCCTCATTTTTTTTTCATGTTGGTCTGTCATAGACAGAATTTCTGCTCTGAGACTGTCATATTCTCCAGAAAGTATGACTTCTTAAGTGTCGCTGCCATGTCGGTAATGATGTTCTTAACAAGCTCTCTGATGTCAGCCATTATATTCTGGCCATATGTGGCTGGTAGTTTCTCAATAGAAAAACTATGTGTTGTGAAACAATCTCCTGAGCATCCCTGTGGTGTAAGGTGTCTACACCAGCTGATGTGTTATTGTCTGACTGCTCTGTCAGTGTCTGGACATTTGTGGGTTCAGGCCCTGTGACTGAAAGCTCAGGCAGGCTGTTGTCTGCGGAGTCAGCGTCACCATGTCCATCGTTGGTGACGGCGTCGTCAGGGCTGATAACACTGGTGGTAGCGTCGTCAGGGCTCTTCTTCTTCGTTCGCTTCTACCACCAAAACTGCACTGTGCTCCAACTGAATTTACGCCTGTGGTCCTCGTTAGGTCCCGTGGTCTCCATATGAGGACCACAAGGGGTTCAGAGTATCACAGGGATTTAGCCTGTATTCTTGGTGGGTCTCAGAAGCGGGATTGCGTGACACCGTGGTTTTCGTTGCACCAGTTTAGTCTAGGGTTGGTCTTTCTCACCGGAAGACCTCGACGTGTTTAGGATATCAGTGCATCCCCGCTGGGTGAGAGGCGGTAGCCCACCCAGGCCAGAGTTGGATCTTCTCACCGGAAAACCTCGACGTGTTTTGAGATACCCGTGTATCACCGCCGGGTGAGAGGTGGTTGCCCATCCAGTCCAGAGTTGGACTTTCTCACCGGAAAACCTCAGCGTGATTAGGATACGCAAACATCCCCGCCGGGTGAGAGGTGGTTGCCTATCTAGACTGCCCTGGTCCAGTGTCTCCGACTTCAGCATTTTGCGGTCGTGGCCGCTACCCTTTCTAGTTGTGACCAGGATGGAGCTTTTGTCCAGGAGGACGAATCCTCGCCACTAGTGACTTCCACCCCTGGGTTGAGCCGGTTTAGGCATATTATCCCAGTATGGGCGTGTTTGGGACGTGACTGACCTCTAGAGCAGAGGTACTGTGACATGCATAGCCTTCAAGATTCACCCCTGGTGTGAGCCAGTTTAGGCAAAATTCACCAGTATGGGTGTATATCAGGCGTGACCGACCTCTAGAGCGGAGGTGAAATGACATGTCTAGCCATCAAGTTCCACCCCTGGTGTGTGCCGGTTTAGGCATATTTCACTGGTGTAAGTGTATTTCGGACGTGGTCGGCCTCTAGAGCAGAGGTGCCGTGGTATGTATAGCTCTCGTAGCGATACTACTGGACATACCAATTAAACTTCACTTTATCCTTTCCACCACCTTTCCCATCGGAAACGCACAGCAACTTTTATTTCTTTTCCGCATTTCTTCCTTGGCCGGGAGGAGCTTCACTCCACGCGCGGCATTTGAAGAGTCTCGCCAACAGTGTATCGTCAGGGCTGATAACACTGGTGGTAGCATCGTCAGGGCTGATAACACTGGTGGTAGCATCGTCAGGGCTGATAACACTGGTGGTAGCATCGTCAAGGCTGATAACACTGGTGGTAGCATCGTCAGGGCTGATAACACTGGTGGTAGCATCGTCAGGGCTGATAACACTGGTGGTGGCGTCGTCAGGGCTGATAACACTGGTGGTAGCATCGTCAGGGCTGATAACACTGGTGGTAGCATCGTCAGGGCTGATAAGACTGGTGGTAGCATCGTCAAGGCTGATAACACTGGTGGTAGCATCGTCAGGGCTGATAACACTGGTGGTAGCATCGTCAGGGCTGATAACGCTGGTGGTAGCATCGTCAGGGCTGATAACACTGATGGTAGCATCGTCAGGGCTGATAACACTGGTGGTAGCATCGTCAGGGCTGATAACACTGGTGGTGGCGTGGTCAGGGCTGATGACACTGGTGGTGGCGTGGTCAGGGCTGATAACACTGGTGGTAGCATCGTCAGGGTTGATAACACTGGTGGTAGGATCGTCAGGGCTGATAACACTGGTGGTGACGGCGTCGTCAGGGTTGATAACACTGGTGGTAGCGTGGTCAGGGCTGATAACACTGGTGGTGGCGTGGTCAGGGCTGATAACACTGGTGGTGGCGTGGTCAGGGCTGATAACACTGGTGGTGGCGTGGTCAGGGCTGATAACACTGGTGGTAGCGTGGTCAGGGCTGATAACACTGGTGGTAGCGTGGTCAGGGCTGGTAACACTGGTGGTAGCGTCGTCAGGGCTGATAACACTGGTGGTAGCGTCGTCAGGGCTGATAACACTGGTGGTAGCATCGTCAGGGCTGATATCACTGGTGGTAGCGTCGTCAGGGTTGATAACACTGGTGGTGACGTCGTTTTCTTGTTTGTCATGAATGGTGTCATAGTCATCGCTAGTGTTGGTGTTTTCTTGTACAGTTATATCCGTCCTGGTGGTTGATGGGTGTAGTTGATTGTACTCAACCGCCAATCTGTAGTCAGCAGAGTTCTCTTTTCTGTCACTGGCGTTGGCGTTGTCTAAACTGACATCGCTTGTGTTGTCTAAGCTGACATCGCTTGTGTTGTCTAAGCTGAAATCGCTTGTGTTGTCTAAGCTGACATCGCTTGTGTTGTCTAAGCTGACATCGCTTATGTTGTCTAAGCTGACATCGCTTGTGTTGTTTAAGCTGACATCGCTTGTGTTGTCTAAGCTGACATCGCTTGTGATGATGTTTTTCCAGTCCTGCTGATTCTGTTATGATGGTTATGATGGTACTCCTGTATTAGGTTGAACTCGTCGGCCAACCAGGAGCCAACAGCCCCAGCTGTACCCTGATCTATAATCTTATTTTTGGTGGGCGTTTTTATTACGTCCTCAGCCTTCGCTCATCTTTTTCAGTCCTTTCTCGGTTTGGTTATGGTAGAGAGAGAAATGGAGTGGCAGAATGAGAAAGTGAAAGATAAAAGGGAAAAAAGGCAGAAACACGTAGAAACAGAAGAAAGAAGAAGCCAGAGAAAGGATTTTGGGGTGGGGGGGGGGGTGTAAGCATGAGTTCTCATGCCATCTTGTTTTTTTAAGTTTATAGCAATAAATCTGGCATTATATTTTTGTTGTAAATATTACAGCAATATGTTTGACTTTATATAGTGGTAGAGATTACATCAATAAGTCTGACGTTAGATTGCTGTTGTAAAGATTACATCAATAAATCTGTCATTAGGATGTTGTTGTTGTAAAGAGTACAGCAATAAGTTTGTCACTACACTGTTGTAAAGATAACAGCACTAAATATAGCGTATATTATTATTGCAAAGTTTATAGAACTAAATATGTTGTATTCTTTTATTATTGTACAGTTTTTAGCACTGAATATATTCATTTATTATTACACATTTTATAGCAATAAATATACTCTTTTAGTATTGTACAGTTTATAGTTATAAATATCACATATTGTTTCCACAAACTTTATATCAATAAATATGACATTTTATGTCATTATTGTAAAGCTTATATCAATAAATACGACATTTTATTGTTATTGTAATGACTGCAACAACATATGTAACGTAATATTTAAAGCAACATACGTGACATATTGTTATCTTTACAGCAATATACGTGACATACTGTAATGACTACAGAAACATACGTGACATATTGTAATAACTATAGCAACATACGTGATATATTATAATGACTGCAGCAACATAAATGACATACTATAATGACTACTGCAACAAACGTGACATATTGTAATGGCCGCAGCAACAGATGTGACATATTATAATGACTATAGCAACAAATATGACATGTGGTAATTACTACAGCAACAAATGTGATATATTGTAATGGCTACTGCAACAAACGTGACATATTGTAATGACTGCAGCAACAGATGTGACATATTATAATGACTACAGCAACAAATGTGACATATGGTAATGACTACAGCAATAAATGTGATATATTGTAATAACTATAACAACAAACGTGACATATTATTATGACTACAGCAAGAAATGTGACATATTGTAATGACTACAGCAAGAAACATGACATATTGTATTGACTACAGCAACAAACGTGGTGTATTGTAATGACTACAGCAGTAAATGTGATTTACTGTAATGATTACAGTAACTAATGTGACATATTGTAATGACTACAGCAACGAATGTGACATACTGTAATGACTACAGCAACGAATGTGACATACTGTAATGACTACAGCAACATACGTGACATATTGTAATGACTGCAGCAACAAATGTGATATATTGTAATGACTGCAGCAAAAAATGTGGCATATTGTAATGACTACAGCAACATACATGACATATTGTAATGACTACAGCAACAAATGTGACATTATTCCTGCTTTGCCAAAAACTTCTTCATAGGATCCTAAGAAAATCTGGGTTGTCATTTGTGTATGATTGATTGTACATGATTGATTGTACTGATGTAGAATATAGAACATGTCTGACTTTAGATGTAGATTATAGAACATGTTTTAATTTAGATCTAGAATAATGATCTGACTTTAGATATGGAGTAAAGAACATGTCTCTGACTTTAGATGTAAAGTAAAGAACATGTCTTAGTTTAAATGTGGAGTAAAGAACATATCTAACTTTAGATGTGGAGTAAAGAATATGTCCAACTTTAGATGTGGAATTAGATAACATGTTTTAGTTCACATGCAAAATAGGATGTTTACCATTAGATGACAGAGTAAAGAATATATAAGAATTTAGATATGGAGTAACAAACATATCAGAATTTAGATATGGAGTAAAGAACATATCAGAGTTTAGATGTGGAGTAAAGAATATATCAGAATTTAGATGTGGAGTAAAGAACATATCAGAATTTAGGAACATAATTTAGATGTGGAGTAAAGAACTTTGTAGATTTGGATTGGGCATCAATAATTATGTTTATTTAGTCTTTTTTTTTAATTTCATTTTCAAATATATTTATAATTGCACAAACATGTTTGTGTTTCATTTCATGAATAGCTTTTGATGGTGTCATAAACATATTTTTGTGTCATTTCATGAATAACTTTAGAATAACTTTTGAGGGTGTCACAAACATGCTTATGTGTTATTATTTCATGAATAACTTCTGATGATGTAGCAGATATAGCATTGAAATGACACAGCATCATCACAAACATGGTAAATGAACACCTGATGATAACCATAACTGTACTATCACGACCTGAACTGAACTTGAAGAATGGCCATGCTCTGCTGCTGGCCTAGAGATAGGGCTGGTTGCTTCCAGGACATCCCATATTTGCTTGGCCTTTAACCTCAGTGTTGTCCGTAATGTGTGATGGTGCCAGTAGCTTGATCTTTCCCGCAAAGTTCTGAAGGTCTACCACTGCCCTTGGTTATTCCCTTTTCACATAGTCTTTGGTGATAGGTTCTGTATTCATATTTTTTTAGCACATCTCCCTGTAATTTTTATTGGGTGGCTGTTATAAGGTCTGCCTCGTCCATTTGTAAGTTGTCCAGGATTGTTGCTTTGTTTGCCAGTTGATCTAACTATCATGACTGTACTGTCAGGGTGTACTATCACAAATGTGCTGTTAGAGTGCACTTTTATGACTGTACCATCAAGGTGTACTATCACAAATGTAATGTTTGCACCTTCATGACTGTACCATCAGATTACTATCACAAATGTGTTGTTAGAGTGCACTTTCATGACTGTACCATCAGTGTACTATCATGCATATGCTGTCATAGTGCACTTTCATGACTATACCATCAGTATAATATCACAAATGTGTTTTTAGAGTGTATTTGCATGACTATACATCAGTGTACTATCACAAATGTGTTGTTAGAGTGCACTTTCATGACTGTACCATCAGTGTACTATCATGCATATGCTGTCATAGTGCACTTTCATGACTATACCATCAGTATAATATCACAAATGTGTTTTTAGAGTGTATTTGCATGACTATACATCAGTGTACTATCACAAATGTGGTGTTAGAGTGCACTTTCATGACTGTACCATCAGGGTGTACTATCACAAATGTGCTGTTAGAGTGCACTTTCATGACTATACCATCAGGGTGTACTATCACAAATGTGGTGTTAGAGTGCACTTTCATGACTGTACCATCAGGGTGTACTGTCACAAATGTGCTGTTAGAGTGCACTTTCATGACTGTACCATCAGGGTGTACTATCACAAATGTGGTGTTAGAGTGCACTTTCATGACTGTACCATCAGGGTGTACTGTCACAAATGTGCTGTTAGAGTGCACTTTCATTACTGCTTTCAAAGTCATATTACAGTGAGAGAAATGGGCCATATGAAACAAATGTACAAGAGTAAATGAAAACAAATTAAAATAGCAGATTAAATAAAACAAAATAAAATACCAAATTAAAACACAAATTAAACAACAAATTAAAACAGCAAATTAAAACAACAAATTAAAACACAACTTTAAAACACTACATTATAACACCAAATTAAAACACCAAATTAAAACATCACACTAAAACAACAGATTGAAAGAACAACTGACATCAAATTAAAACAACATATTAAAACAACAGATTAAACCACTAAATTAATACAACAAATTAAAACAACATATTAAAACACCAAATTAAAAACCCAAATTAAAAAAAAAACAAATTAAAACACTAAAAAACCAAATTAAAAGAACAAATTAAAAAACTCATTAAAAAAACAGATTGAAACACCACTTTAAAACAATAAATTAAAACAAATCAAAACAACAAATTAAACAACCACATTAAAACAACAAATTAACACAACACATTAAAATATGAAATAAAAAACCTAACTAAAACAGCAACTTAAAACACCAAATTAAAACAACAAATTAAAATAACAAATAAAAACAACACATTAGAATAACGCATTAAAACAACATATTAAAATACAGGACTGAAACAGCAGATTAAAACAAGAGATTAAAATAATAGATATTAAAACAACAAATTAACAGAACCAATTAAAAAATCAAATTAACACAACAAATTAAAACACCAAATTAAAAATCAGAAATTGAAATAACAAATTAAAGCAACAAATTCATTCATTTGCATGTCCCTTGCAGAACTTTGCCTCACTAAAAGCACTCCTGTAGGCCTCTCAGTTGTGGGCAAGATGGCCTGCTGCTGATGCATCCATTAACAACAAATTAAAACACCAAATTAAAAATCCAAAATTGAAACAACAAATTAAAACACCAAATTAAAATGACAAATTAAAAAACCCAAATTAAAACAAGAAATTAAAAAACCAAATTAAAATAACAAATTAAAAGAACAGATTAAAACAACAAAATAAAATAAAAAATAAAAAAACCAAATTAGAAAGACAAATTAAAGAACCAAATTATAACAACAAATTAAAACACCAAATTCAAATAACAAATTTAAACAAGAAATTAAAACAAGAAATTAAAATAACACATTAAAACAACAAAATAAAACAACAAATTAAAACACAAAATTAAAACAACAGATTAAAACACAAAATTAAAACAACAGATTAAAACAACAAATTAGAACAAAAAATTAAAAGAAGAATTTGAAACAACAAATTAAAATAACAGAAACAACTGGGAAAAAAATCCAATTAGAGTTTTACTGAGAATCTATCAGTTAGAGAATACTAGAAAGTTAATCTTGCAACAATGTAAGTGGAGCAAAGAGTTTACTGGTTAGAGAAGTAGTTACTAGATAGTTGATCTTATAACAGTGTAAGTGGAAAAGAGATTTTACTGGTTAGAGAAATGATTAGAAGACATATGATTAAAAGACATGTGATCAGAAAAATGAAGTACAACATGGCTCATTACATATTTAGACAATATTTAATATTTTTTATTCAATCTCCCAACAGTGCTTGAAGTTTGTATATGGGAATGTTTGTATATATTTATGTACATCACACATACAGAGCACAATATACATACATACTTCAGGATTCCCAAAACACACTTACACATACTTCATACAAATATACACATACACACACCATACATAATACATAAATATACACATACACACATGCATACATACACATACATACACTCATACATATACATACACTCATACACATATGTACATATAACACCATATGCATAGTTACACACATACACTCATACATATCAAAACATACATTACATACATACATACACACATATATGCACACAGATAGAATGTGGCATAACCTGTTAAGTAAACTAATATGTACAATATTCATTTTGAAACTTCTCTCCACCACCTCATCATAACCCAAAGGATAACAGTTTCTATGGTTACGGTGGTCCAGTCACAGACTACTACTCTCAGTACCCATACCTGTCAACAACAACAACAACATCATCACCATCATCTGTAACATCAACCACAGTCGTGCCTTCAACACAAACCTACCAGCTCATGGACATAACAACAACAACAACAACAGCCACTGGCTCTGGTAAGTTTCTTTTTATTTATAACAGTAACATTATCTACAACAGCAGCAACAAGTGTCTGGTAAACTTATCATTCCTTACAGTCATGGATGTTCAGTCACTTGTGTTTTTTTGTTAGTTCCTTAATGGGTTATTTCTTTATATTGTGGAAATGCACTTGTATAATGTCACGCGAGAAATATCACACCTAAGCTAAATGTAATTTGTGACAATATGGGGAATATCTTAATAGAGACAGAGGAAATTTTAGAAAGATGGAAGGAATATTGCAGAGGAATGTATGAAACGACTGACTGTGAAAGCAGAAATCAACAGTGTGAATTATTTTTGGAGAAAAAGAACCCGAACCAACAATTGAATAAGTTTCATGGGCAAGAATCTGAAAAATGGTAAGTAACCAGGATGTGATGAGATAACAGCTGAACTTATTAAACAGGAGGAAAGAAATGTGCAACAATCTATCATGCACTATGTAAAAAGATATGGCATTTGGGTATTTAGCCAAAAGAATGGAAAAGAACTATATTCATACCACTGCCAAAAAAGGGTAACTTGAAATTATGCACAAACTACAGAACTGTTGCCCTGATTAGTCATGCCAGTAAAATTCTGTTAAAAATCATAATGGGTAGACTTCGAAAGAAAATAGAAGAAGAAGTCAATATGGTCCAAGCTAGTTTCAGGCAAGGAAGAGGATCAAGAGATCATATATTCAATATAAGATTAATAACAGAGAAATGCAGAGATTTTAATGTGATTCTATATTTATCCTTTATAGACTACTCAAAGGCATTTGATTGTGTACAACACCAGAAACTTTGGGAAATAATGGAAAAAATGAGATTTCCAACACATTTGATACAGTTAATATCTCTGCTGTATCTAGACCAACAGGCAGAAGTAAGAATAAATGGTGAAACAACAACTTGGTCTGACACAGAACTTATTTAACTTGTATACTGAAATTATAATGAGGAATGTTAGAGAAGATGTAGACAAAGAATATTATGATGCCATAACAGTTGGATGTTATGAAATACCAGAGATTAGATATGGTAATGACGCAGTATTGCTGTCCACAACACAAAAAGGAATGGAAAAACTAATTATGTCAGTTTGTAAGAACAGCGAAGAACAAAACCTCTATCTTAATGGAAAGAAAACTAAATTGATGACAACTAACATAACAAATAGGGCAGCTGAAATATGTATCAATGAGGAAAAACTGGAAGAGGTGGAGAGTTTTGAATATCTTGGATCGTTACTAACTAATGATGGAGATACAATGAGGGATTGATTGATTGATCTTTATTTCAAAGGGTTAAGAATTGGGCATGCAGGCCCGTCTGACATTCTGCCCTTTATCATACATCTTTCACTCTATTCCAGATATTCTACAAATGTCTACCATCATTCTTCATATGTCTACCAATATGGCATTTTCTTAATGATATAAGTCTACCAGTCTGATGCCTTCATAATGATATAATGTCTACCAGTCTGGCACCTTCGTAAATGACATGTGTCTACAAACTTGACTCCTTCATAAATTACATATGTACAAACTTGACTCCTTCATAAATTACATATGTCTGTAAATGTAACTCCTTCATAAATTACATATATCTACAAACGTGAATCTTCATAAATTACATGTGTACAAACATGACTCCTTCATAAATTACATATGTGTACAAACTTGATTCCTTCATAAATTACATATGTGTACAAACTTGACTCAATCACAATTATATACGATAGGTGATTGATAAGTTCTCGGCCTAAGGTACACCGGATTATCTGTGGAAAACTTTTTTGGTTAATTTCTCAACATAGTCCCCTTGCAATTTTATGCATTTGGTCCAGCGATCCTCGAGCATACGGATCCTTTCTTTGTAAAAGTCAGCATCTTGTGTCAGTAGAAACTGGTCTACAGCATGAATGACGTCATCATCTAAAGCAAATTTGCGACAACTGAGCTCTTTTTTTGAGTTTGGTAAACTAGTAATAGTCCGAAGGGATCAAATCTAGGGGAAAAGGAGGATTTTTATTATGCTGGAAGCCGCATTCATGAATGGCAGCCATTGCATTGCCACCGCCGACTTGTGAACTGAAACATTGTCTTGATGAAAGATGACTCATCTCGTTAATTTCCTTCGACGCTTTTCCTTCAATTTGACCCGCAATTGCTTCACACGATTAGCATAATAGGCCCCGGTGACCGTTCTGCCCTTTTGAAGATAGTCTACCAATAGCACGCGTTCTGAATCCAAAAAGATGGAAGCCATCACTTTGCCTGTAAACAGAACCACCCTTGCTTTCTTTGGAGGCGGGGATCCATGATGTTTCCACTGCTTTGACTGTTCTTTGGTTTCTGGTTGAAAATGATGAACCCAAGTCTCATCCATAATCACAAAATGCTGAGGAAACTTTTCAGGATCTGCAGAAAAATGGCAAAGATTGTCTCTTGACATGTTGAGATGCTGTCGTTTGTGATCAGCTCCAAGAAGTTTCAGGACTCATCGATCAGAGACCTTTGTCATTTGATGATCATTGCGAATAATGGCGTGAACACGTTCCTAGGAGATGCCCAACTCAGTAGCAATGTACCGCTCAGTTAGTTGTCGATCCTCCATTATCATGTCATGGATTCTGCCGGTGGTTTCATCGGTGGTTACCGTTCTTGGTCTTCCTGGACGGGGATCATCTTTCAGACTCTCCCTTCCATGTTTGAATTGAGCTGCCCATTTCTTCACTGTGCTGTAAGAAGGGACACTCTCCCCTAGAGTTTCTACCATATCCTCATGGATCTCCTTCGATGATAATCCCTTGATGCAGAGGTAGCGAATGACTGCTCGATGAGAAATGTTATCCATTTTCTCAATTTCTGCCACCCCTTACCACTTCATTATCCTGTAAAAAAAATTGGTCGCAGTTAATTTCTTGAAACTTGGTGTTTAATCTTACATTAACCTGATCTACGAATGCACCTAATATCAACTGTGCTTTTCAAGTATTTGTACCTTATGCCGAGAACTTAGCAATCACCCCTCCTACTTCTAACAACTTTGACAGTACAACCCTGACTAATCGTGAATTTTGCCTGTAACTTGCATACATTCTCAATATTCAGGCAAGTCATGCTGAAGTGTGTGGTGGGGTGTGCAAGGAAGTGTGTGGAAGTAGGTGGCAAAGTGTATGATGAAGTGTGTAGTGTAGTGTGTGATGAAGTGTGTAGTGAAGTGTGTGATGAAGTGTGTAGTGAAGTGTGTGATGAAGTGTGTGGCGACGCGTGTGCTGAAGTGTGTGGTGAAGAATGTGGTGAAGTTTGTGTTGAAGAATGTGGTAAAGTGTGTTGTGTATTATGAAGTGTGTGGTATAGTGTGAAATGGGTGGTGGAGTGTGTAGTGAAATCTATGGTGAAGAGTGTAGTGAAATGTGTGGTGAAGTGTATGGTAAAGTGCGTAGTGAAGTGTGTAGTGTAATTGAAGCGTGTGGTGAAATGAATGGTGAAGTGTGTGGTGAAATGTTGTAGTGAAGTTTTTAGTGTTGTGTGTTGTGAAATTGGAGGATACAATATTAACAACCTTCGGTATGCTGACGACACAGTACTGATAGCAGAGAACCAACAAGACCTGCAAAATCTCTTGGATAAAGTCGCCAAAGAAAGTGAACAGAAAGGCCTTACTTTGAACATCAAAAAGACAGAGACTATGGTTATATCTAAGAAACAGAATCCACCAGCATGCAGTATAAAATTAAACGGAACTATTCTAAAGCAGGTGCAGAAATTCAAATACCTTGGAGCAGTAATAACTTCAGATGGGAAATGCAGAACAGAAATTAGGAACAGAATAGGCCAAGCAAAGACTGCATTTCAGAGAATGAGAAACATATTGACCAACACATCCTTATCAATGAATGTTAGAAAACGAGTCCTAAAATGCTATATTGAACCTATCTTGTTATATGGAAGTGAATCATGGACAATAGGCAAGTCTGCACAAAAATCATTGGAAGCAGCAGAAATGTGGTTTATTAGAAGAATGTTGCGAATCCCCTGGACAGCAAAAATAACTAATGAATAATGTAGGAGAAGAGCTGGAGAGACAAAAAACCTTGTCAAAAAGATAAGAGAGAGACAATGTACTTTCATAGGACATGCAATGAGAAGAGGTGGCATTGAAAATATTATAACAACAGGAAAAATAGAAGGAAGAAGATGAAGAGGAAGACCAAGAGAAATGATACTGGACAGTCTGACGGGATGGTGTGAGAGGAGATCATCAACTGAGCTGATGGCATGCATGAAGGATCGCGTACTCTGGAGAAGCATAATAGCCAACGCCAGTCGGCACGGCACATGATGATGATGATGATGTGTTGTGAAGCATGTGGTGAAGTGTGCGATGAAGTGTGAAGCATGTGGTGAAATGTGTGAAGTATGAGGTGAAGTGTGTGGTGGAGTGTGTAGTGAAATATAAGGTGTAGTGTGTGGTGAAGTATCTGGTGGAATGTGTAGTGAAGTGTGTAGTGAAGTGTGTGGTGAAGTGTGTAGTTAAGTGTGTGGTGAAGTGTGTAGTGAAGTGTGTGATGAAGTGTGTAGTGAAGTGTATGGTGAAGTGTATAGTGCAATATGTAGTGAAGAGTGCGTTGAAATGTGTGGTGACGTGTGTAGGGAAGTACGATGTAAAGTGTGTGGTGAAGATTGTGGTGAAATGTATGGTGAAGTGTGCAGTGAAGTGTATGGTGACGTGTGTAGCGAAGTGTCTTGTGAAGTGTGTAGTTAAGTGTGTAGTGAAGTGTGTATTGAAGTGTGTAGTGAATTTTGTGGTGAATTGTGTAGTGAAGTGTTTAGTGAAGTGTGTAGTGAAGTGTTTAGTGAAGTGTATGGTGAAGTGTTAGTGAAGTGTCCAATGAAGTGTGTGATGAAGTGCATCGTGAAGTGTGTAGTGAAGGTTCTGTAGCTTGGGTTCATGTGAGAGAACTGGGGTTTATTAGCTTGCGTTCATGAGAATGAACTATATGTTCTGTACTTTAATTCATGTCAGAAATCTAAGGTTCAGCAGTTTGGGTTCTTGTCAGAGAATATTGTTTCTCTTGCTTCGTTTCATTTCAGAAAACTAATGTTCTGTAGCTTGGGTTCATGTCAGAGCACTAGGGTTTGTAACTTTGGGTTTATGTGAGAAAACTAGGGTTCTGTAGCTTGGGTTAATTTCAGAGAACTAAGGATTTCTAGCTTGTGTTCATATCGGAAAAGTAGGGTTCTGTAGCTGGATTTATATCAGAGAACTAAGGTTCTGTCGCTTGTGCTCATGTCAGAGAACTTCGGTTTGTATGCTTTGCTTCATTTCAGAGAAAGAAACTTCTGTAGCTTGGATTCATATCAGAGAACGAAGTATATGTAGTCTGTGTCCATTTCAGAAAACTAAGGTTTTCTAACTTGTGTTCAGGTTAGAGAACTGGTGTTCTCTTTCTCGGGTTCATCTCAGAGAACTATGGTTCTCAAGCTTGGGTTTATGTCAGAGAACTATGATTCTGTAGCTTGGGTCTGTGTCAGAGAATTAGAGTTCTGTAACTTGTGTTCGTGTCAGAGAACTAAGGTTCTGTAGTTTGTGTTCATGTCAGAGAAATATAGGTTCTGTATCTTCTTTTCATGTCAGAGATCTAAGGTTGTGTAGCTTGCATTCATGTCAGAGAACTAGGGTTCGGTAGCTTTGGTTCAATGTTAGAGAAATAAGGTTCTGTCTCTTGTGTTCATATGAAAGAAATAAGGTTATTTAGCTTTGGTTCATTGTCAGAGAAATATGGTTCTGTAGCTTGGGTTTGTGTCAGAGAACTAATATTCTGTAGCTTAGGTTCATGTCAGAGAACTAAAGTTCTGTAGTTTTGCTTCATTGTCAGAGAACTAAGTTTCTTTAGCTTATGTTCGTGTCAGAGAACTAAGGTTCTGTAGCTTTGGTTCATTCTCAAAGAAATACGGTACTGTAACTTTAGGTCATTATCCGAAAACTAAGGCTTTGTAGCTTTGGTTCATTATCAAGGAATTACGGTTCAGTAACTTAGGTTCATTTTCAGAGAAGTATGGTTCTGCAGCTTGTGGTCATTTCAGAATACTAGGATTCTGAAGCTTAGGTTCGTGTCAGAGAAATAGGATTCTGTAGCTTGGGTTCATATCATAAAACTAACATTCTGTAACTTGGGTTCATGTCAGAGAACTAGGCGTCTGTTTATTTGTTACAGATCTTAGAACTTGCGTTCTGTAGCTTGGGTTCGTGTGAGAAAACTACTGTTCTGTAGATTGCGTTCATGTGAGAGAACTAGGGTTTATTAGCTTGGGTTCATGTGAAAGGACTATGATTCTGTCTTTTATTCATGTCAGAAAACAAACTTGGGTTCTGCAGTTTGGGTTCATGTCAGAGAACTATGGTTCCATAGCTTGGGTTCAAGTTAGAGAATTGAGGTCTGTACCTGGGTTTCATGTCAGACAACTGAGGTTCTGTAGCTTAGATTTATATCATAATATTTGTTTTCTATAGCTTCAGTTCATGGCAGATAACAATGGTTCTGTAGCTTGGGTTCATGTTAGAGAACTAGGGTTTGTAACTTTGGGTTTATATCAGAGAACTAGGGTTCTGTAGCTTTTGTTTATTTCAGGAAATTGAGATTCTGTAGCTTATGTTCATGTAAGAGAACTAAGGTTCTTCAGTTTGATTTTATATTAGAGAACTAAGGGTCTGTAGCTTTGGTTCATGTCAGAGAAGGATTCTGTACTTTGGTTCATGTAAAGGAACTAACATTCTGTAGCTTGGGTTCATGTTAGAGGACTAGGATTATGTAGCATGGTTCATGTCAGAAAACTATCGTTTTGTAGTTTGGGTTCATATCAGACATCTGATGTTTTGTAGCTTTTGTTTATATCATAATATTAGGGTTCTGTAGCTTGATTTCGTGTCAGAGAACTAGTGTTCTGTAACTTGGGTTCATGTCAGAGAACTAGTATTCTGTAGCTTGAGTTCATGTCAGAGAACGATGTTTCTGTTACTTGTGTTTATCTCGGAAACTAGTTTTATGTCTGCTGGTTTCATGTCCGAAAACCAGCATTTGTAACCTTTGCTTTATGTGAAATGACTAAAGTTCTTAGCCTGGGCTCATTTCAGGGAACTAAGGTTCTCTAGCTTGTGTTCATGTCAGAAAACTAAGGATATGTAGTTTTGGTTCATCTCAGAGAACTATGGTTTTCTAGCTTGGGTTCATTTCTGAGAAGTAAGGTTCTGTAGCTTGTGTTCATGTCAAAGAACTGAGGTTCTGTTGCTAGAGTCTGTGTCAGAGAAGTAGGGTTCTGTAACTTGTGTTCATCTCAGAGAACTAAGGTTCTGTAGCTTGTGTTCATATCCGAGAACTAAGGTTCTGTATCTTGTTTTCATGTCAGAGAAGTAAAGTTCTGTAGCTTGCGTTCATGTCAGAAAACTATGGTTCTGTAGCTTGGTTCATTGTTAGAGAAATAAGGTTTTGTAACTTGTGTTTATACGAGAGAACTAACGCTATTTAGCTCTGGTTAACTGTCAAAGAACTATGGTTCTGTAGCTTGAGTTTATATCAGAGAACTAAGGTTCTATAGCTTGGGTTCATGTCAGAGAACGAAGGTTATGTAACTTTGATTTATTCTCAAAGAAATACGGTTTTGTTGCTTTGCTTCATTGACGGAGAACTAGGGTTCTGTAGCTTTGTTTCATTATAAGGAATCTAAGGTTCTGTAGCTTAGGTTCACTGTCAGAGAACTAAGGTTCTGTAGCTTAAGTTCATTGTCAGAGAACTAAGGTTCTGTAGCTTGTGTTCATATCAGAGGACTATGGTTCTGTAGCTTGGGTTCATGACAGAGAACTAGTGTTCAGTAGCCTGTGTTCATGTTAGAAATCTAATGCTCTGTATCTTGTGTTCATGTCAGAAAATTAAGGTTCTTTAGCTTGGTTTCATATCAGAAAATTAAGGTACTGTAACTTGGATTCATGTCACAGAACCATTGTTTTATAGCTTTGGTTCAGGACACGAAACTAGGGTCTGTAGCTTGTGTTCATGTCAGAGAACTAAGGTTATCTAACTTGCGTTGAGATAACTTAAGTTCTGTTATTTGGATTCGTATCAGAGAACTAATGTTTTCTACTTTGATTTCATGTCAAAGAACTAAGGTTCTGTAGCTTCGGTTGATATCTGAGAACCAAGGTTTTGTACTTGGGTTCATGCAAGAGAATTAGGGTTCCGTAGATTTTTTTCATGTCAGAGAACTAGGGGTCTGTAGTTTCGGTTATTGTCAGAGAACTAGGGTTCTGTAGCTTGGGTTAATGTCAGATCACTAGGGTTCTATAACTTAAGTTCGTGTCAGAGAGCTAATTTTGTTGTTTTGGTTCATGTTAGAGAACTATGTTATGTAAGCTTGGGTTCATGTCAGAGAGCTAATTTTGTTGTTTTGGTTCATGTTAGAGAACTATGTTATGTAAGCTTGGGTTCATGTCAGAGAGCTAATTTTGTTGTTTTGGTTCATGTTAGAGAACTATGTTATGTAAGCTTGGGTTCATGTCAGAGAGCTAATTTTGTTGTTTTGGTTCATGTTAGAGAACTATGTTATGTAAGCTTGGGTTCATGTCAGAGAACTAGGGTTCTGTACTTTAATTCATCTCAGAAACATAAGGTTCTGTAGCTTGGGTTCATGTTGAAGAAATAGAGTTCTGTAGCTTGTGTTCATGTGAGAGAATTATGTTTCTGTACTTTGGTTCTTGTCGGAGAATTACTATTCTGTATCATGGGTTTATGTCAGAGACCTAAGATTCCATAGTTTTGGTTCATGTCAAAGAAGTAAGGTTCTGCAGCTTGGGTTCATGCCAGAGAACTCGGGTTTGTATGCTTGTGTTTATGTCAGAGACTAGGGTTCAGTAGTGTCGATTCATGTCAGAGAACTAAAGTTCTGTAGCTTGTCATTTCAAAGAACTAGAATTCTGTAGCTTGTTTAATGTCAGAGAACTTAGGTTCTGTCGCTTGTGGTCATTTCAGAGCACTAGGATTCTGTAGCTTAGGTTCATGTCAGAGAAATAGGATCCTGTAGCTTAGGTTCATGACAGAGAAATAGGATCCTGTAGCTTAGGTTCATGTCAGAGAAATAGGATTCTGTAGCTTGGGTTCATATCAGAAAACTAGAATTCTGTAGCCTGGGTTCATGTCAGAGAACTAGATGTCTGTTTATTGGTTACATATTAGAGAAATAGGGTTCTGTAGCTTTGGGTTCATGTCAGCGAATTCAGGTTCTGTACTTGGGATTCATATTAGACAACTGTGGTTCTGTAGCTTAGGTTTATATTATAATAACTGGGCTCTGTAGCTTCGGTTTATGTCAGAGAACTAAGGTTTGTAAGCTTGTGTTTATGTGAGAGAACTAGGGTTATGTAGTTTGGAATCATTTCAGCCAATTGAGGTTCCGTAGCTTGGGTTCATTTCAGAGAACTAATCTTCTGCAGTTTGGTTTCATATTAGAGAAGTAAGATTTTTAAGCTTTTGTTCATGTCAGAGAAGGATTCTATTCTTTGGTTCATATAAAGGAACTAAAGTTCTGTAGCTTGGGTTCACGTCAGAGAACTAGGGTTTTGTACCTTGTGTTCATCTCAGAGAACTGTTTTGTAGCTTGGGTTCGTGTCAGAGGACTAAGGTTATGTAGCTTTAGTTCATGTCAGAAAAATGAGGTTCTTTAGCTTGGGTTCACCTCAGAGAACTGAGGTTCTGTTGCTCTGGTTCATGTCAGAGAACTAATGTTCTGTAGCTTAGGTTCATGTCAGAGAATTAGGGTTCTGTAGCTTTGATTCATTGTCAGAGTACTAAGGTATTGAAGCTTTGGTTCTATGTCAGAGAACTACGGTTTTATAGTTGTAGTTCATTGTCAGAGAACTAAGATTCTGTAGCTTTTGTTCTTTGTCTGGGAACTAACGTTCCATAGCTTAGGTTCATTGTCATAGAACTAAGGCTCTGTATTTTATGTTCATATCAGAGAACTATGGTTCTGTAGATTGAATCCATGTCAGAGAACTAAAGTTCTGTAGCTTGTGTTTATGTCAGAGATCCGGGGTTCTGTAGCTTCTTTTCATTTCAGAGAAACAGGGTCCTGTAACCTGCTTTCGTATCAGAGAACTAGGATTATGTACATTGGGTTCATGTCAGAGAGCTAAGATTCTGTACTTTGGTTCATGTCAGAGATCCAGGGTTCTGTAGTTTGGGTTCATATCACAGAACTAAGTTCTGTAGTTTGGTTTCATATCACAGAACTAAGTACTGCAGTTTGAGTTCATATCACAGAACTAAGTTCTGTATTTTGGGTTCGTGTCACATAACTGGGGTTCTGTAGTTTGAGTTCATGTCATTTTCAGTAGCCTTAAAGAAATAATAATAATTTGCATAAAATATCGTTCATGATCGTGATATTTTGTATAAAAATCTAGTTCACAATGGTGATTATTTGTATTAAATCCAGTTCACAATGGTGATTATTTATATTAAATCTACTTCATGGTGGTGATTATTTGTATTAAATCTACTTCATGATGGTGATTATTTGTATTAAATCTAGTTCATGATTGTGATTATTTGTATTAAATCTACTTCATGATGGTGATTATTTGTATTAAATCTAGTTCATGATTGTGATTATTTGTATTAAATCTAGTTCACAATGGTGATTATTTGTATTAAATCTAGTTCACAATGGTGATTATTTCTATTACATCTAGTTCATGAAGGAGATAATTTATTTAAAATCTACCTCACCAACACCCACAATAAAAATCACTCACATGTCAGTTCTCTATCTCCTCCATCTATCCTCACTCACATGTCAGTTCTCTACCTCCTCCATCTATCCTCACTCACACGTCAGTTCTCTACCTCCTCCATCTATCCTCACTCACATGTCAGTTCTCTACCTCCTCCATCTATCCTCACTCACAAGTCAGTTCTCTATCTCCTCCATCTATCCCCACTCACATGTCAGTTCTCTACCTCCTCCATCTATCCTCACTCACATGTCAGTTCTCTATCTCCTCCATCTATCCTCACTCACACGTCAGTTCTCTACCTCCTCCATCTATCCTCACTCACATGTCTGTTCTCTACCTCCTCCATCTATCCTCACTCACATGTCAGTTCTCTACATCCTCCATCTATCCTCACTCACATGTCAGTTCTCTACCTCTTCCATCTATCCTCACTCACAAGTCAGTTCTCTATCTCCTCCATCTATCCTCACTCACATGTCAGTTCTCTACCTCTTCCATCTATCCTCACTCACATGTCAGTTCTCTACCTCCTCCATCTATCCTCACTCACATGTCAGTTCTCTATCTCCTCCATCTATCCTCACTCACACGTCAGTTCTCTACCTCCTCCATCTATCCTCACTCACATGTCTGTTCTCTACCTCCTCCATCTATCCTCACTCACATGTCAGTTCTCTACCTCCTCCATCTATCCTCACTCACATGTCAGTTCTCTACCTCCTCCATCTATCCTCACTCACAGCTCCTCTGCTACTCTAACTTACCTCCTCCAGCTATCCTCACTCACAGCTCCTCTGCTACTCTAACTTACCTCCTCCATCTATCCTCACTCACATGTCAGTTCTCTACCTCCTCCATCTATCCTCACTCACATGTCAGTTCTCTACATCCTCCAGCTATCCTCACTCACAGTTCTCTACATCCTCCAGCTATCCTCACTCACACGTCAGTTCTCTACATCCTCCAGCTATCCTCACTCGCACGTCAGTTCTCTGCATCCTCCAGCTATCCTCACTCACATGTCTGTTCTCTACATCCTCCAGCTATCCTCACTCACATGTCAGTTCTCTACCTCCTCCATCTATCCTCACTCACAGCTCCTCTGCTGCTCTAACTTACCTCCTCCAGCTATTCTCACTCACAGCTCCCCTGCTGCTCTAACTTACCTCCTCCATCTATCCTCACTCACATGTCAGTTCTCTATCTCCTCCAGCTATCCTTACTGACATGTCAGTTCTTTACCTCATCCAGCTATCCTCACTCACATGTCAGTTCTCTACCTCCTCCAGCTATCCTCACTCACATGTTAGTTCTCTACCTCCTCCATCTATCCTCACTCACATATCAGTTCTCTACCTCTTCCGTCTATCCTCACTAACAGCTCCTCTGCTGCTCTACCTTACCTCCTCCAGCTATCCTCACTCACAGCTCCTCTGCTACTCTAACTTACCTCCTCCATCTATCCTCACTCACAGCTCAGCTGCTGCTCTATCTTACCTCCTCCAGCTATCCTCACTCACAGCTCCTCTGCTGCTCTAACTTACTTCTTCCAGCTATCCTCACTCACAGCTCCTCTGCTGCTCTAACGTACCTCCTTCAGCTATCCTCACTCACAGCTCCTCTGCTGCTCTAACTCACCTCCTCCGTCTATCCTCACTCACAGCTACTCTAACTTACCTCCTTCAGCTATCCTCACTCACAGCTCCTCTAACTTACCTCCTTCAGCTATCCTCACTCACAGCTCCTCTAACTTACCTACTTCAGCTATCCTCACTCACAGCTCCTCTAACTTACCTCCTCCATCTATCCTCACTCACAGCTCCTCTAACTTACCTCCTTCAGCTATCCTCACTCACAGCTCCTCTAACTTACCTCCTCCGTCTATCCTCACTCACAGCTCGTCTAACTTACCTCCTCCAGCTATCCTCACTCACAGCTCCTCTAACTTACCTCCTTCAGCTATCCTCACTCACAGCTCCTCTAACTTACCTCCTCCAGCTATCCTCACTCACAGCTACTCTAACTTACCTCCTTCAGCTATCTTCACTCACAGCTCCTCTAACTTACCTCCTGCATCTATCCTCACTCACAGCTCCTCTAACTTACCTCCTCCAGCTATCCTCACTCACAGCTCCTCTAACTTACCTCCTCCAGCTATCCTCACTCACAGCTCCTCTAACTTACCTCCTCCAGCTATCCTCACTCACAGCTCCTCTAACTTACCTCCTCCAGCTATCCTCACTCACAGCTCCTCTAACTTACCTCCTCCAGCTATCCTCACTCACAGCTCCTCTAACTTACCTCCTCCAGCTATCCTCACTCACAGCTCCTCTAACTTACCTCCTCCATCTATCCTCTCTCACAACTACTCTAACTTACCTCCTCCAGCTATCCTCACTCACAGCTACTCTAACTTACCTGACGTTTCACTTTCTCTACAGCACCAGAAGTGAGTTATAATCACCTGACAAGCCACTCACCATCAACCACAGACAATGGTAATATCTCAAGTAAGCGTTTGTGATGTTCTGTTTGTCATGTGTGCCCACATTCTTCTTGTCATGTGTGCCAACAGTCTGTGATGTTCTGCTTGTCATGTGTGCCAACAGTCTGTGATTTTCTGCTTGTCATGTGTGCTCACAGTCTGTGATGTTCTGCTTGTCATGTGTGCCTACAGTCTGTGATGTTTTGCTTGTCATGTGTGTCCACAGTCTGTAATGTTCTGCTTGTCATATGTGCCTACAGTCTGTGATGTTATGCTTGTCATGTGTGCTCACAGTCTGTGATGTTCTGCTTATCATGTGTGCCCACAGTCTGTTATGTTCTTCTTGTCATGTGTGCCCACATTCTGTGATGTTTTCCTTGTCATGTGTGCCCTTCCCACGATCTGTGATGTTCTGCTTGTCATGTATGCCTTTCGCACAGTCTGTGATGTTCTGCTTGTCATATGTGTCCACAGTTTATGATGTTCTTCTTGTCATATGTGCCCACAGACTGTGATGTTCTGCTTGTCATGTGTGCTCACAGTCTGTGATGTTCTGCTTGTCATGTGTGCCCAAATTCTGTGATGTTCTCCTTGTCATGTGTGCTCACAGTCTGTGATGTTCTGCTTGTCATGAGTGCTCACAGTTTATGATGTTCTGCTTGTCCTGTGTGACCACAATTTGTGATGTTCTGCTTGTCATGAGAGCCTACAGTTTGTGATGTTCTGCTTGTCATGTGTGCCTACAGTCTGTGATGTTCTGCTTGTCATGTGTGCCCTGACCACAGTCTGTGATGTTCTGCTTCTCATGTGTGCCTAGAGTGTGTGATATTGTGCTTGTCATGTGCGCCTACAGTTTGCGATGTTCTGCTTGTCTTGTGTGCTCACAGTAGTTGATGTTCTGCTTGTCATGTGTGCCCACAGTTTGTGATGTTCTGCTTGTCATGTGTGCCTATAGTTTGTGATGTTCTGCTTGTCTTGTGTTTTCACAGTCTGTGATGTTCTGCTTGTCATGTGTGCTCACAGTTTGTGATGTTCTGCTTTTCATGTGTGCCCTGCCCACAGTCTATGATGTTCTACTTGTCATGTATGCTCACAGTCTGTGATGTTCAGCTTGTCACGTGTGCCCACAGTTTGTGATGTTCTTCTTTTCATGTGTGCCTACAGTTTGCAATGTTCTGCTTGTCATGTGTGCTCAGAGTATTTGATGTTATGCTTGTCATGTGTTCTCACAGTCTGTGATGTTCTGCTTGTCATGTGTGCCCACAGTCTGTGATGTTCTGCTTGTCATGTGTGACCACAGTCTATGATGTTCTGCTTGTCATGTGTGCCCACAATTTATGATGTTCTGCTTGTCAGGTGTGACCACAATTTGTGATGTTCTGCTTGCCATGTGTGTCCTGCCCACAGTCTGTGAAGTTCTGCTTGTCATGTGTGCCCTGCCCACAGTCTGTGATGTTCTACTTGTCATGTGTGCCCACAGTCTGTGATGTTCTGCTTGTCATGTGTGCCCACAGTTTGTGATGTTCTGCTTGTCATGTGTGCTCACAGTCTGTGATGTTCTGCTTGTCATGTTTGCCTACAGTTTGTGATGTTCTGATTTCACGTTTGCCCACAGTTTGTGATGTTCTGCTTTTCATGTGTGCCTAAAGGTTTTCATGTTCTGCTTGTCATGTGTGCCCACAGTCTGTGATATTCTGCTTGTCATGTGTGCCCACAGTCTGTGATGTTCTGCTTGTCATGTGTGCCCATAGTCTGTGATGTTCTGCTTGTCATGTGTGCCTACAGTTTGTGATGTTCTGCTTGTCATGTGTGCCCACAGTCTGTGATGTTCTGCCTGTCATGTGTGCCCACAGTCTGTGATGTTCTGCTTGTCATGTGTGCCCACAGTCGGTGATGTTCTGCTTGTCATGTGTGACCACAGTCTATGATGTTCTGCTTGTCATGTGTGCCCACAATTTATGATGTTCTGCTTGTCAGGTGTGACCACAATTTGTGATGTTCTGCTTGCCATGTGTGTCCTGCCCACAGTCTGTGAAGTTCTGCTTGTCATGTGTGCCCTGCCCACAGTCTATGATGTTCTACTTGTCATGTGTGCCCACAGTCTGTGATGTTCTGCTTGTCATGTGTGCTCACAGTTTGTGATGTTCTGCTTGTCATGTGTGCCCACATTCTGTGATGTTCTGCTTGTCATGTTTGCCTACAGTTTGTGATGTTCTGATTTCACGTTTGCCCACAGTTTGTGATGTTCTGCTTTCATGTGTGCCTAAAGGTTTTCATGTTCTGCTTGTCATGTGTGCCCACAGTTTGTGATATTCTGCTTGTCATGTGTGCCTACAGTCTGTGATGTTCTGCTTGTCATCTTTGCCCATAGTCTGTGATGTTCTGCTTGTCATGTGTGCCTACAGTTTGCGATGTTCTGCTTTTCATGTGTGCCCACAGTCTGTGATGTTCTGCTTGTCATGTGTGCTCACAGTCTGTGATGTTCTGCTTGTCATATGTGCTCACAGTCTGTGATGTTCTGCTTGTCATGTGTTCCTACAGTTTATGATATCTTCTTGTGATGTGTGCCTATAGTTTGTGATGTTCTGCTTGTCATGTGTGCCCACAGTTTGTGATGTCTGCTTGTCGTGTGTGCCTATAGTTTGTGATGTTCTGCTTTCATGTGTGCCTGCAGTTTCTTGTACAACAGCTTGATGACTATTCATTCAGATTATGAAATGTGTTTTATCATGGAAGGACATTTGCAATATTTCTGACAAGAATTTTCTTCCGGTTGTTTAAAATCTGTGCCGTTTGTTTGAATGTTGTTGACAATCGTAGTACTTATCTATATTGTTGACAATCTTAATAGTTATCTATACTGTTGACAATCTTAATAGTTATCTATAATGCTGACAGTCTTAATAGTTATCTATACTGTTGACAATCTTAATAGTTATCTATAATGTTGACAGTCTTAATAGTTATCTATAATGCTGACAGTCTTAATAGTTATCTATAATGTTGACAGTCTTAATAGTTATCTATATTGTTGACAATCTTAATAGTTATCTATACTGTTGACAATCTTAATAGTTATCTATACTGTTGACAGTATTAATAGTTATCTATAATGTTGACAGTCTTAATAGTTATCTATAATGCTGACAATCTTAATAGTTATCTATAATGTTGACAGTCTTAATAGTTATCTATAATACTGACAGTCTTAATAGTTATCTATACTGTTGACAATCTTAATAGTTATCTATACTGTTGACAATCTTAATAGTTATCTATAATGTTGACAGTCTTAATAGTTATCTATATTGTTGACAATCTTAATAGTTATCTGTATTGTTGACAATCTTAATAGTTATCTATATTGTTGACAATCTTAATATTAATCCTTATTTTTGACAATCTTAATAGTTATATATATTGTTGACAATCTTAATAGTTATCCATATTGCTGACAATCTTAATAGTTATCTATGTTGTTAACAATCTTAATAGTTATCTATGTTGTTAACAATCTTAATAGTTATCTATGTTGTTAACAATCTTAATAGTTATCTATGTTGTTAACAATCTTAATAGTTATCTATGTTGTTAACAATCTTAATAGTTATCTGTCGTTATTGCTTTGATGACGTCTGACGGTTTTCTTATGGTTTATTGTTTTTACTTTTATTATATATTTATCTGGATTTTATGTCTCGCCCTCACCTTCACCTTAACCCACACCCTCGCCCAAACTCTTACCCTCACCTTCACCCACACTCTTACCCTCACCTTCACCCACACTCTTACCCTCACCTTCACCGCCCACATTCTTACCCTCGCCCCCACCTTCACCCACACTCTTACCCTCACCTTCACCCACACTCTTACCCTCACCTTCACCTTAACCCACACCCTCGCCCACACTCTTACCCTCGCCCCAACCTTCACCCACACTCTTACCCTCACCTTCACCCACACTCTTACCCTCACTTCACCCACACTCTTACCCTCACCTTCACCTTAACCCACACCCTCGCCCACACTCTTACCCTTGCCCCACTTTCACCCACACTCTTACTCTCACCTTCACCTTAACACACACCCTCGCCCACACTCTTACCCTCGCCCCCACCTTCACCCACACTCTTACCCTCACCTTCACCTTAACTCACACCCACGCCTACACTCTTTCCCTCACCTTCACCTTAACCCACACATCACCCACACCCTCACCCACACTCTTGCCCTCACCCACATCCACACTTTTACACTCGCCGTCACTCACACCTTTACCCTCACCCTCACTGAAACCCTCACCCAAACCCTCACCCACACCCTCACCGAAACCCTCACCCACACCCTCACCCAAACCCTCACGCACACCTACACTAAACCAAAACATGCTGGATGTCCAGGAAGGGGCACGAGGTCCAGGGGAAGGAGTAGAATCCAGCCATCCCCGGGTCCTGAGTCTGACCTTGAACGCGTGTTCGTGTGGGACCTTGATGAGACTATTATCATCTTCCACTCTCTGCTCACCGGTTCCTACGCTCAGAGATACACAAAGGTGGGCTCACGTTTTATTTGATTGTTTGTTTTGGTTGGTTCTTAGTTTTTGGTTTGTTTGGTTTTTTCTTTGTTTGTTTAGTTTATTTGTTTGTTTCTGGTTTCTGGTTTGTTTATTTGGTTTGCCTGTTTGGCGTTTATTTTGTTTTATTTGTTTTTTATTAGTTTGTTTTGTTTTATTTGTTGTTTGTTTTGCTTTGTTTGATTTTGGTTTGTTTGTCTGGATGCAGTTCTTTCTTCATTTTATTTGGATTATGTATCTGCCTTGAATTAATCACTTTAGACACTTAATGTTGTCTGACACAGATAATCTGTATTTTTATTGTGCCAAACGTGGACAGCAGAATGTAGGACGATCTTACATGCCCAAGTCTTCATCATTTGAAAAACAAAGGTGTTTTCTTCATCTCTCTGTCTATCTTTCCGTCCGTCTGTCTGTCTACTTGTCTTCTCTGATGAGATATTTCTCCATAAACTCGAGGACACAGAGACATTTCTATGACATATTCATTCTTTTACAAACTCTGACCTTTAGCAAAAGATCAAGAAATGTGATTTTTGTCCGGTCATACCTGTGAGACAGGTGAAACAATGGCGTGGCTGAGGAGTCGGATCAGGTTTATAAACTAAGGCCTATCTCAGTGCATAAACAGAAAAGTATCTAGGGCTTGCGCACCAACATGAATTATTTCTGATATATCCAGGAAATTCACGTAGATGTTCCAGTACCAGGAAGTAGATGTAGATATGAAAGTGAATGGGTACATCTTGATATAATACACGGCTGTGCCGTCACGCCAGAATTCCAAAGTCTTTGAAACTAGTTTAATTTTTTTTTTTCACAAGATAATGCGAACTTAGCAGTAAAAAGTTTTTGTTGATTAGAAAAAAATAATTAGCGTCTTTCTTTGTGCAGTCTTACGAATCTAATATAACATAAATTTTGTGTGTAGTCTCATGTGTCCAGGGTGTCTGAGTGGCGAAGTGGTTAGTGCACTGGTCTCTCATGGCGAAGGTCGGGGGTTCGAATCCGGCCGGCGGCACCCCAGTCACCCAGCTGTAGAAATGGGTACCCGACTTCTTCTGGAGTTGGGGAAGGAAAGGCAGCCAGGCGTGATACCGACCATATCACCCTCTAGTGTGCTGACAAGTCAAGGAAAATATGGACACTAACACCATATCCCTATGTGCCTCGAAGGCATGACAGGGTCACCTTTACCTTTTTTTTTTACCTCATGTGTCCAATATAACAAATTCTCTGTGTATTCTAACGTGTCTAATATAACATAAATTCTTTGTGTATTCTAATGTGTCTAATATAACATAAATTCTTTGTGTATTCTAACGTGTCTAATATAACAAATTCTCTGTGTATTCTAACGTGTCTAATATAACATAAATTCTTTGTGTATTCTAACGTGTCTAATATAACAAATTCTCTGTGTATTCTAACGTGTCTAATATAACAAATTCTCTGTGTATTCTAACGTGTCTAATATAACATAAATTCTTTGTGTATTCTAACGTGTCTAATATAACAAATTCTCTGTGTATTCTAACGTGTCTAATATAACATAAATTCTTTGTGTATTCTAACGTGTCTAATATAACATAAATTCTTTGTGTAGTCTCAGGTATCTAATATAACAAATTCTCTCTGTATTTTAACGTGTCTAATATAATAAATTCTCCCTGTATTTTAACGTGTCTAACATAACAAATTCTGTGTATTTGAACGTTTCTAATATAACAAAGAAATTGCTGCCATTGTTCTTCCTTTGATTGCGACAAATATGAGATGTTCTCTGTCCGCTCGAGTGCTGGGAAGTGGGGGGGGGGAGAGAGATAAGATGTGAGGTGTTATCTGTGTCACTGTGTGTGGGTTGGGAGGGAGAAGAGTGTGAGATGCTCTGTGTGTATGTGGGGTGAGGAGAAAATATGAGATGTTCTTTCTTTGGGGTAAGTGGGTGAAAGATAGGAGATATCCTGTTTGTATGTTTGTGGGTAGGGGGGGGAGAATGCTATGATATGTCTGTGTGTGGATGTGGTTGAGTTGTGGGGGAGAGAGGAGAGAGATTTCAAGTATGTGTGTTTGTGGTGTGAGGGAGAGGAAAGAGGTTTCAAGTCTGTGTGATTGTGGTGTGAGGGAGAGGAAAGAGGTTTCAAGTCTGTGTGTTTCTGCTGTGAGGGAGAGGAGAGATATTTCAAATCTCTGTGTTTGTGATAAGGGGAGAGAGGAGAGAGATTTAAAGTCTGTGTGTTTGTGATATAAATAGAGGAGAGAGAGATTTCAAGTTTGTGTGCTTGTGGTGTGGGGGAGGGGGAGAGGAGATAGATTTAAAGTCTGTGTGCTTGTGGTGTGGGGGAGGGGGAGAGGAGATAGATTTAAAGTCTGTGTGCTTGTGGTGTGGGGGAGGGGGAGAGGAGAGAGATTTAAAGTCTGTGTGCTTGTGGTGTGGGGGAGGGGGAAAGGAGAGAGATTTAAAGTCTGTGTGCTTGTGGTGTGGGGGAGGGGGAGAGGAGAGAGATTTAAAGTCTGTGTGCTTGTGGTGTGGGGGAGGGGGAGAGGAGATAGATTTAAAGTCTGTGTGCTTGTGGTGTGGGGGAGGGGGAGAGGAGAGAGATTTAAAGTCTGTGTGCTTGTGGTGTGGGGGAGGGGGAGAGGAGAGAGATTTAAAGTCTGTGTGCTTGTGGTGTGGGGGAGGGGGAAAGGAGAGAGATTAAAGTCTGTGTGCTTGTGGTGTGGGGGAGGGGGAGAGGAGAGAGATTTAAAGTCTGTGTGCTTGTGGTGTGGGGGAGGGGGAGAGGAGAGAGATTTAAAGTCTGTGTGCTTGTGGTGTGGGGGAGGGGGAGAGGAGAGAGATTTAAAGTCTGTGTGCTTGTGGTGTGGGGGAGGGGGAAAGGAGAGAGATTTAAAGTCTGTGTGCTTGTGGTGTGGGGGAGGGGGAGAGGAGAGAGATTTAAAGTCTGTGTGCTTGTGGTGTGGGGGAGGGGGAGAGGAGAGAGATTTAAAGTCTGTGTGCTTGTTGTGTGGTGTGGGGGAGAAAAGTAGGAGATAGATTTCAAGTCTGTGTGCTTGTTGTGTGGGGGGAGAAGAATAGGAGAGAGATTTCAAGTCTGTGTGCTTGTTGTGTGGGGGGAGAAGAATAGGAGAGAGATTTAAAGTCTGTGTGCTTGTTGTGTGGGGGGAGAAGAATAGGAGAGAGATTTCAAGTCTATGTGCTTGTTGTGTGGGGGGAGAAGAATAGGAGAGAGATTTCAAGTCTGTGCTTTTGTTGAGAGAGAGATTTCTTCAAGTCTGTGTGCTTGTTGTGTGGGGGGAGAAGAATAGGAGAGAGATTTCAAGTCTGTGCTTTTGTTGAGAGAGAGATTTCTTCAAGTCTGTGTGCTTGTGATATGGCGAGAGAGGAGAGAGATTTCAAGTCTGTGCTTTTGTTGAGAGAGAGATTTCTTCAAGTCTGTGTGCTTGTGATATGGCGAGAGAGGAGAGAGATTTCTTCAAGTCTGTGTGCTTGTTGTGTGGGGGGAGAAGAATAGGAGAGAGATTTCAAGTCTGTGCTTTTGTTGAGAGAGAGATTTCTTCAAGTCTGTGTGCTTGTGATATGGCGAGAGAGGAGAGAGATTTCTTCAAGTCTGTGTGCTTGTGATATGGCGAGAGAGGAGAGAGATTTTAAGTCTTTGTTTTTGTGGTGTACGGAGAGAGGAGAGAGATTTCAAATCTCTGTGTTTTGTTGTGGTGAGAGAAGACAGAGATTTCAAGTCTGTGTGTTTGTGATGTGAGGAAAGAGAATAGAGATGTCATTTATGTGTGTTTGTGGTGTGGGGAGAGAGGACATAGATTTCAAGTCTGTGTGTTTGTGTTGTGGTTTATCATTTTTCAACCCACTCTGGTACATATTTTTCTATACCTGGTTCCAGTCAATACTCCAGTAAGGACACTTTCCAGTCAATACTCCAGTAAGGACACTTTCCAGTCAATACTCCAGTAAGGACACTTTCCAGTCAATACTCCAGTAAGGACACTTTCCAGTCAATACTCCAGTAAGGACACTTTCCAGTCAATACTCCAGTAAGGACATTTTTCCAGTCAATACTCCAGTAAGGACATTTTTCCAGTCAATACTCCAGTAAGGACATTTTTCCAGTCAATACTCCAGTAAGGACATTTTTCCAGTCAATACTCCAGTAAGGACACTTTTTCCAGTCAATACTCCAGTAAGGACACTTTTTCCAGTCAATACTCCAGTAAGGACACTTTTTCCAGTCAATACTCCAGTAAGGACACTTTTTCCAGTCAATACTCCAGTAAGGACACTTTCCAGACAATATATTTATGTCTGTTAGTAGCGTCTCAGTACTCAGTTCGTTCATTTCTACACCTGGATTTGTACAGACAGTTTAACCATTTGGGTGGGGGGGGGGATATGACATTATCTCTGTGCAGGGAAGGGAGAAGAAGACGAGATATGAGACGTTCTCTCTGTGTTGCGGTGGGGGAGGAAGGGAAGAATAAGTGGAGATATCAGAACTTCTCTCTGTGTTGTGGTGGGGGAGGAGGGGAAGAAGAAGAGATATGAGACGTTCTCTCTGTGTTGTGGTGGGGGAGGAGGGGAAGAAGAGAGATATGAGACGTTCTCTCTGTGTTGTGGTGGGGGAGGAGGGGAAGAAGAAGAGATATGAGACGTTCTCTCTGTGTTGTGGTGGAGGAGGGGAAGAAGAAGAGATATGAGACTTTCTCTCTGTATTGTGGTGGAGGAGGGGAGAAGAAGAAGAGATATGAGACTTTCTCTCTGTATTGTGGTGGAGGAGGGGAGAAGAAGAAGAGATATGAGACTTTCTCTCTGTATTGTGGTGGAGGAGAGGAGAAGAAGTAGAAATATGAGACGTTCTCTCTGTGTTGTGGTGGAGGAGGAGAGGAGAATAAGTAGAGATATGAGACGTTCTCTCTGTGTTGTGGTGGAGGAGAAGAGGAGAATAAGTAGAAATATGAGACGTTCCCTCTGTGTTATGGTGTGTGAGGAGGGGAGAAGAAGTAGAGATATGAGACGTTCTCTCTGTGTTATGGTGTGTGAGGAGGGGAGAAGAAGTAGAGATATGATATTTTCTCTTGAGTGGAGGGGGTAGTTATGGGTGTGAAGATAGTACAGCGTGTTTATTTCTAGTTTATTTATTTCTAGTTTGTTTATTTCTAGTTTGTTTATTTCTAGTTTTGCCTTGTTTAGAATTGGCTGCATTCGTTGTCATGGAAACGTTTATCTCCGAATCTGAGATACCAGTGCTTTGCCGCTGTATGCTGGCTCCACTCTACCTTGAGCAGAAATATGGAACAAATGATCTATCATAAACGAAGACAAACAGGACGTAAGGAAGATCATATTCTTGTAAACAGCTATGGCTTGTAAACAGCCATGGCTTGTAAACAGCCATGGCGTGTATGCTGAACTTCAGAGCTCAAAATAAATATAGTTTTCTCTGAAACACCGTGTATAGAGTTATGTTAGTTGTGATTTTGCATCAGATTGTATGTCATCCTTTGTGATTCCCAGCAGTTTTACTTGTGTGAATCCCAGCAGTTTATCTTGTGTGATTCCCAGCAGTTTTACTTGTGTGATTCCCAGCAGTTTATCTTGTGTGATTCCCAGCGGTTTATCTTGTGTGATTCCCAGCAGTTTTACTTGTGAGATTCCCAGGATTCCCAGCAGTTTTATTTGTGTGATTCGTAGCAGTTTATCTTGTGTGATTCCTAGCAGTTTATCTTGTGTGATTTCCAGCACTTTATCTTGTGTGATTCCCAGCAGTTTTACTTGTGTGATTCCCAGTAGTTTTACGTGTGTGATTCCAAGCACTTTATCTTTTATGATTCCCAGCAGTTTTACTTGTTTGATTCCCAGCAGTTTTACTTGTGTGATTCCCAGCAGTTTTACTTGTGTGATTCCCAGCAGTTTTACTTGTGTGATTCCCAGCAATTTATCTTGTATGATTCCCAGCAGTTTTACTTGTGTGATTCCCAGCAGTTTTACTTATGTGATTCCCAGCAGTTTATCTTGTGTGATTCCCAGCAGTATATCTTGTGTGATTCCCAGCAGTTTTACTTGTGAGATTCCCAGTAGTTTATCTTGTTTGATTCCCAGCAGTTTTACTTGTGTGATTCCCAGCAGTTTTACTTGCGTGATTTCCAGCACTTTATCTTGTGTGATTCCCAGTAGTTTATCTTGTGTGATTCCCAGAAGTTTATCTTGTGTGATTCCCAACAGCTTTACTTGTGTGATTCCCAGCAGTTATACATGTGTGATTCCCAGCGGTTTTACTTGTGTGATTCCCAGCAGTTTATCTCGTGTTATTCCCAGCAGTTTTACTTGTGTGATTTCAAGCAGTTTTAATTGTGTGATTCCCAGCAGTTATACTTGTGTGATTCCCAGTAGTTTTACTTGTGTGATTCCTAGCAGTTTTACTTGTGTCATACCCAGAAGTTTATTTTGTGTCATTCCCAGCAGTTTATCTTGTGTTATTCCCAGTAGTTTTACTTGTGTGATTCCCAGTAGTTTATCTCGTGTTATTCCCAGCAGTTTTACTTGTGTGATTCCCAGCAGTTTATTTTCTGTGATTCCCAGCAGTTTATCGTGTGTGATTCCCAGCGGTTTATCTTGTGTGATTCCCAGCAGTTTTACTTGTGTGATTCCCAGCAGTTTATCTTGTTTGATTCCCAGCAGTTTATCTTGTGTGATTCCCAGCAGTTTTACTTGTGTGATTCCGAGCACTTTATCTTGTGTGATTCCCAGCACTTTATCTTGTGTTATTCCCAGCAGTTTTACTTGTGTGATTCCCAGCACTTTATCTTGTGTGATTCCCAGCACTTTATCTTGTGTGATTCCCAGCAGTTTATCTTGTGTGATTCCCAGCATTTTATCTTGTGTGATTCCCAGCAGTTTTACTTGTGTGATTCCCAGCAGTTTTACTTATGTGATTCCCAGCAGTTTTACTTGTGTGATTCCCAGTAGTTTATCTGTGTGATTCCCAGCACTTTATCTTGTATGATTTCTAGCAGTTTTACTTGTGTGATTCCCAGCAGTTTTACTTTTGTGATTCTTGACAGTTTTACTTGTGTGATTCCCAGTAGTTTATCTTGTGTGATTCCCAGCAGTTTTACTTGTGTGATTCCCAGCAGTTTATCTTGTTTGATTCCCAGCAGTTTATCTTGTGTGATTCCCAGCAGTTTTACTTGTGTGATTCCGAGCACTTTATCTTGTGTGATTCCCAGCACTTTATCTTGTGTTATTCCCAGCAGTTTTACTTGTGTGATTCCCAGCACTTTATCTTGTGTGATTCCCAGCACTTTATCTTGTGTGATTCCCAGCAGTTTATCTTGTGTGATTCCCAGCATTTTATCTTGTGTGATTCCCAGCAGTTTTACTTGTGTGATTCCCAGCAGTTTTACTTATGTGATTCCCAGCAGTTTTACTTGTGTGATTCCCAGCAGTTTTACTTGTGTGATTCCCAGCACTTTATCTTGTATGATTTCTAGCAGTTTTACTTGTGTGATTCCCAGCAGTTTTACTTTTGTGATTCTTGACAGTTTTACTTGTGTGATTCCCAGTAGTTTATCTTGTGTGATTCCCAGTAGTTTATCTTGTGTGATTCCCAGCAGTTTATCCTGTGTGATTCCCAGCAGTTTTACTTTTGTGATTCTTGACAGTTTTACTTGTGTGATTCCCAGTAGTTTATCTTGTGTGATTCCCAGTAGTTTATCTTGTGTGATTCCTAGCAGTTTATCCTGTGTGATTCCCAGCAGTTTTACTTGTGTGATTCCTAACAGTTTATCTTGTGTGATTCCCAGCAGTTTATCTTGTGTGATTCCCAGCAGTTCTACTTGTGTGATTCCCAGCAGTTTATCTTGTGTGATTCCCAGCAGTTTTACATTGAAATTATATTTATTTTCCAACACATTAGTTACCTTCTCAGTTGTTCTCAGTTCATTCGAAACAGCAACGAGAGTGGAAAACGGTACCTGCTTTTTCCTGACACTTTTTATCTGTAATTTCTCTAAAGTATCACAGTAGAATTTTGCTCGTATTCCCTTCTAGGAGGAGACCAACAAGCTAAATCTTTATTGTTCATACTTTTGTCTGTTGTGCTGTTTCTATATGTGATCACTGAAAAAGAATTTTGCCGAAATATTGCATTGTTGTATGTTCTTCATTTGTATGTACTCATCTCGCTTCTTGTCATTTTTGTATCTACTCGCTTTCCTCTTTTTTTTTAAAACAGAACCATACACCTCCATTTACATTAAGCTCAACATAGTATCACTATGGAGTTTATATTATCTGTAAGCTCAACGTAGTATCATTATAGGGTCTACCTTATCACCCGTAAGTTCAATTATAGTTTCACTGTGGAGTTTATATTATTAACTGTACATTCAACATTGTATCATTGCAGAGTATATCTTATTATCTGTAAGTTTAACACAGTATAATTGTAGGGTTTACTTTTTTATCTCTATGCTCAACAGAGTGTTAATGTGGACCTTACCTTTGTTTCTAACCTCAACAAAGTGGAGTTTATCTTAAATGTGGAGTTTATCTTAAATGTATGTGGACGAAAAAGTATCATGGTAGACTGTACTTACTTTATTGTAGGCATGAAAAGTCTCTTTGTAGGGTCAGTGAGCATAACAAAGTTTCATTGTAGTCTACTTTCTTATCTGCAAGCACACAAAAGTTTGAAGACACACAGAGTCTAACACTTGTATCTAGCCACTCAAGACACACAAAGTCTAACACTTGTATCTATCCACTCAAGACACACAAAGTCTAACACTTGTATCTACCCATTCAAGATACACAAAGTCTAACACTTGTATCTAGCCAGTCAAGATACACAAAGTCTTACACTTGTATCTACCCATTCAAGACACACAAAGTCTAACACTTGTGTCTAGCCAGTCAAGACACACAAAGTCTAACACTTGTATCTAGCCAGTCAAGATACACAAAGTATAACACTTGTATCTAGCCAGTCAAGACACACAAAGTCTAACACTTGTATCTAGCCAGTCAAGACACACAGTCTCACACTTGTGTCTAGCCAGTCAAGACACACAAAGTCTCACACTTGTGTCTAGCCAGTCAAGACACACAAAGTCTAACACTTGTATCTAGCCAGTCAAGACACACAAAGTCTAACACTTGTATCTAGCCAGTCAAGACACACAAAGTCTAACACTCGTATCTAGCCAGTCAAGACACACAAAGTCTCATACTTGTATCTAACCAGTCAAGACACACAAAGTCTCACACTTGTATCTAGCCAGTCAAGACACACAAAGTCTCACACTTGTATCTAACCAGTCAAGACACACAAAGTCTCACACTTGTATCTAGCCAGTCAAGACACACAAAGTCTCACACTTGTATCTAACCAGTCAAGACACACAAAGTCTCACACTTGTATCTCAGAAATCAACCAATCACAAAGTATGTGCTCGGCCCTTTCTTATATTATTCCTGTTTTGTATTATCCTTAATTTTATATTAAACTTGTCTTATATTATTCCTCTCTTGTATTATCCCTGTCTTACATTTTTCCTGTCTTAGACTATTTCTGTCTTGTATTATTGCTGTCTGTATTATCCCTGTTCTGTATTATTCATTCCTTATATTATTCCTGTCTTATATTATCCATGTCTTATATTATTACTGTCTTATATTATCCCTGTTTTATATTATCCCTGAATTGCATTATCTCTGTCTTGTATTATTCTTGTCTTGTATTATTCTTGTCTTGTATTATTCTTGTCTTGTATTATTCCTGTCTTATATTATCCCTGTCATATATTATCCCTGTTTTATATTATCCCCGTCTTTATTCATCACATTTACTTTTATTTGAGAAATTTATTTGTCGTTTTGTTTTTAGTAAATCTTCTTTACAAATTTTTTTTTGTAACGATAATGGTGGTGGTGGTGGTGGTGGTGGTGGTGGTGGTGGTGGTGGTGGTGGTGGTGGTGGTGGTGGTGGTGGTGGTGGTGGTGGCTGCATGCCGTATAATTAATGTGAAGCGTGGTCGAGTTCGGAGGCGATGAAACAAAAGATGTTGGAACATAAATCATAGACACAGTCCAGGCACTGACAGAAACAAGGTCATTCATTTATTGATTCCACGCAAGAAAAGGAGGAGGAGAGCTGCAGAAATAAGGGGGAGGGCGGCAGTTATGAATGAAGGAAAAGGAAATGAGAGGAGAAGACCAGAGCTCGTGTTTCACGTAGTTATTCCACGTGCAGCCCGCGGCGGAAGATCTTTTATAACCCGACTTCCTCAGATAAAGCGCATGGGCTGCTGCAGGCAAGACAACACGGTCGGACCAGCTAATGGCCTTCCCAGCTCGTCATCCAGGAGTGTAGCCGCCTCAACATCTGCCACGACATCAACGATTTTCACGATGACACAAGGCAGATGATGAAAGCTTGGTAAACGGAGCGTGTACACCAAGATAAAAAATATCGATTTTACAGCAAGAAGATTCTCCAGTAAAAAGCGGAGGTGAACGACGTCTATCAAGTTTTCCCTTGTCCAGCGTTTGTTCTGTCGTTCAGATCTAAGCCTGGTCAATATTTACTACATTATCAAACTAAGCAGAAATGTGCTACATTTCCAAGCAAAACAGAAATATGCTACATTATAAGGCTAAGCAGGAATTTGCTATATTATCAAGCTAAACAGAAATGTGCTACATTATGAGGCTAAACACAGATTTATTACATTATCAAGCAAAACAGAAATGTGCTACACTATAATTCTAAATAGAACTTTGCTACATTATCAAGCTAAAAAGAATTGTGCTACATTATGAGCTAAACAAAGATGTGCTACATCATCAGGTTAAACAGAAAAGTGCTACATTATGAGGGTAAACAGAAATTTGCTACAATATCAAGCCAAACAGAAATGTGCAACATTATCAGGCTAAAATCTGCCACATTATCAGGATAAACAGAAAATCTGCCACATTATCAGGATAAACAGAAAATATGCCACATTATCAGGCTATACAGAAAATTTGCTACGCTATCAGGTTAAACAGAAACATGCCAAACCTCGAGGATGACAGAAGCTGGCGAGTCTGTAGTTTGAAGATTTACAATTGTCGTGGCTAATTTATTAGAGAGGAATCATAACAAGTCATGGAACAATACCAGCTGTGATAAGTGAAAGAACAACAGAGACAGTGACAGAACAACAGAAACTGTGACAAGCGACAACGACAGACAGTGGCAAGTAATAGAACAATACGTACTGTGACAAGTGAAAGAATAACAGAGACTGAGAGAAGTGGTAGAGCAATACACACTGTGACAAGTGAAAGAATAGCAGAGACTGAGAGAAGTGGTAGAGCAATACACACTGTGACAAGTGGCAGAACAAACAGTGACAAGTGATAGAAAAACAGAGACAGTGGCAAGTGACAGAACAACAGACAGTGACAAGTGATAGAGCAACAGAGACAGGGCAAGTGACAAACAACAGACAGTGACAAGTGATAGAGCAACAGAGGCTGTGGCAAGTTATAGAACGGCAGACAGTTGAAAGTGATAGAATAACAGACAGTGGCAAGTGATAGAGCAACAGAGACAGTGATAAGTGACAGGAAAACAGACAGTGACAACTAATAAAACAATACACACTGTGACAAGTGATAGAGCAACAGACAGTGGCAACTAATTACATCAGTGACCACAACAAGTGATAGAATACGAGAGACCATGGAGATTAGCTGAAGGTTCCTGGATTCAGGTTTATTGCCTGGATGATTTAAGATCGCCCTTGATAACCTAGGTGATTTCACATGGTGTTTGATTATCTGGATGATTTCAGATGTTGTTTGATTACCTGGATGATTTCAGGTGGTGTTTGATTACCTGGGTGATTCAGGTGGTGTTTGATTACCTGGGTGATTTCAGGTGGTGTTTGATTACCTGGGTGATTTCATGTGGTGTTTGATTACCTGGGTGATTTCAGGTGGTGTTTGATTACCTGGGTGATTTCAGGTGGTGTTTCATTACCTGGATGATTTCAGGTGGTGTTTCATTACCTATACGATTTCAGGTGCCGTTTGGTTATTTGAGGTTAATCTGTCGTGTGTTGTGGAGCGGGGCATCTCGTGACGTCCATGATCTGTCTACGCTGGTTTGTCTAGCGTTGATGTCCATGATCTGTTTACGCTGGTTTGTCTAGCGTTGACGCCCATGATCTGTTTACGCTGGTTTGTCTAGCGTTGACGCCCATGATCTGTTTACGCTGGTTTGTCTAGCGTTGACGCCCATGATCTGTTTACGCTGGTTTGTCTAGCGTTGACGCCCATGATCTGTTTACGCTGGTTTGTCTAGCGTTGACGCCCATGATCTGTCTACGCTGGTTTGTCTAGCGTTGATGTCCATGATCTGTTTACGCTGGTTTGTCTAGCGTTGATGTCCATGATCTGTTTACGTTGGTTTGTCTAGCGTTGACGTCCATGATCTGTTTACGCTGGTTTGTCTAGCGTTGATGTCCATGATCTGTTTACGCTAGTTTGTCTAGCGTTGATGTCCATGATATGTTTACGTTGGTTTGTCTAGCGTTGATGTCCATGATCTGTTTACGCTGGTTTGTCTAGCGTTGATGTCCATGATCTGTTTACGCTGGTTTGTCTAGCGTTGATGTCCATGATATGTTTACGTTGGTTTGTCTAGCGTTGATGTCCATGATCTGTTTACGTTGGTTTGTCTAGCGTTGATGTCCATGATCTGTTTACGCTGGTTTGTCTAGCGTTGATCATCCTGGGAGACGATAAAAGCTTTCACTTCCTCATTCACGTGAGATGTTTGTTACATATGAGAGCTTAAAGTCTCTTGAAGGGATTGTCTTGTCTTCTGATGTAACTGTGAGCTGGTGTTCTTTGGAGCCGGTGCTGCAGAAGTGTTGAGGCACAGCATCGGATCTGCGTGGGAGCGGGTTATAGCAGTATGTTTTTTCAGTCCCGGAGTACAGCTAAACATCGGGGGGGGGGGGGGGTATGGAATACTTCTTTAGCAGACTCCACTACCTTCGGGACTATTGTGATCCCTGCTCCGTTAGCCAGGCTAGTCCTGTTATTGGAGCTACCAACGGAAAGGTGGAACAGAGTCTTGATCGGCTATCGTTCGCTAACGCTGACGCTAGCATGTTAGTTATGGGTCGCTAACCATGGCGCTAGCATATCAGCTATGGTTCGCAAACCATGACGCTACCATATCAGCAATGGGTCACTAACATTAACGTTAGCAAGTCAGCTGTGAGTGGCTAATATTAACGCTTGCAAGTCAGCTGTGGGTGGCTAACATTAACACTAGCAAGTGAGCTGTGGGTGGCTAAATTTACACTAGCAAGTCAGCTGTGAGTGGCTAACATTAACGCTTGCAAGTCAGCTGTGGGTGGCTAACATTAACACTAGCAAGTGAGCTGTGGGTGGCTAAATTTACACTAGCAAGTCAGCTGTGAGTGGCTAACATTAACGCTAGCAAGTCAGCTGTGGATGGCTAACATTAACGCTGGCAAATCAGCTGTCGGTGGCTAACATTAACGCTTGCAGGTCAACTGTGGGTGGTTAACATTAACGCTAGCAAGTCAGATGTGAGTGGCTAACATTAACGCTAGCAAGTCAGCTGTGGGTGGCTAACATTAACTCTAGCAAGTCAGCTGTGGGTGGCTAACATTAACTCTAGCAAGTCAGCTGTGGGTGGCTAACATTAACTCTAGCAAGTCAGCTGTGGGTGGCTAACATTAACTCTAGCAAGTCAGCTGTGGGTGGCTAACATTAACACTAGCAAGTCAGCTGTGGATGGCTAAATTTACACTAGCAAGTCAGCTGTGAGTGGCTAACATTAACGCTAGCAAGTCAGCTGTGGATGGCTAACATTAACGCTGGCAAATCAGCTGTCGGTGGCTAACATGAACGCTTGCAGGTCAACTGTGGGTGGTTAACATTAACGCTAGCAAGTCAGATGTGGGTGGCTAACATTAACGCTAGCAAGTCAGCTGTGGGTGGCTAACATTAACGCTAGCAAGTCAGCTGTGGGTGGCTAACATTAACTCTAGCAAGTCAGCTGTGGGTGGCTAACATTAACTCTAGCAAGTCAGCTGTGGGTGGCTAACATTAACTCTAGCAAGTCAGCTGTGGGTGGCTAACATTAACGCTAGCAAGTCAGCTGTGGGTGGCTAACATTAACGCTAGCAAGTCAGCTGTGGGTGGCTAATATTAACTCTAGCAAGTCAGCTGTGGGTGGCTAACATTAACGCTTGCAAGTCAGCTGTGGGTGGGTAACATTAACGTTTGCAAGTCAGCTGTGGGTGGCTAACATTAACGCTTGCAAGTCAGCTGTGGGTGGCTAACATTAACGTTTGCAAGTCAGCTGTGGGTGGCTAACATTAACGCTAGCAAATCAGCTGTGGGTGGCTAACATTAACGCTAGCTAGTCAGCTAGCCCCCCCCCCCCCCCCCCGTCATGAAAGGATAAGAGAAACAATCAAAGCGCCCAAGAAGAACTGGTTTTCTAGCTCCAGCGAAGTATGAAAGTTCCCCTGTCACTCTAAAATACAGGATGGCTTAGAACTTTCATGTGTTCACATACTATACAGCCGTACAATGCTCTTAAAGCCGTACAATGCTCTTGCCGCCATATAATGCTCTTACCGCCGTACAATTCTTTTACAGCCGTACAATGCTCTTACCGCCATACAATGCTCCTACCACCATACAATGCTCCTACCGCCATACAATGCTCTTACCGTCGTACAGTGCTCTTACCGCCGTACAATGCTCTTACCGCCATACAATGCTCCTACCATACAATGTTCATACCGCCATAAAATGCTCTTACCGCCATACAGTGCTCTTAACGACGTACAATGCTTCTACCGCCACACAATGCTCTTACCGCCATACAGTGGTCTTACCGCCATACAATGCTCTTACCGCCATACAATCCACCTACCGCCATACAATAGTCTTACCGCCATACAAAGGTCTTACCGCCATACAATCCACCTACCGCCATACAATGGTCTTACCGCCATACAATGGTCTTACCGCCATACAATGCTCTTACCGCCATGCAATCCTCCTACCGCCATACAATGGTCTTACCACCATACAATGTTTTACCGCCATACAATGTTTTACCGCCATACAATGTTTTACCGCCATACAATGTTTTACCGCCATACAATGTTTTACCGCCATACAATGGTCTTACCGCCATACAATGCTCTTACCGCCATACAATCCTCCTACCGCCATACAATGATCTTACCACCATACAATGTTTTACCGCCATACAATGTTTTACCGCCATACAATGCTCTTACCGCCATACAATCCTCCTACCGCCATACAATGCTTTTACCGCCATACAATCCTCCTACCGCCATACAATGCTCCTACCGCCATACAATGCTCTTACCGTCGTACAGTGCTCTTACCGCCGTACAATGCTCTTACCGCCATACAATGCTCCTACCATACAATGTTCCTACCGCCATAAAATGCTCTTACCGCCATACAGTGCTCTTAACGACGTACAATGCTCTTACCGCCATACAATGCTCCTACCATACAATGTTCCTACCTCCATAAAATGCTCTTACCGCCATACAATGCTCTTACCGCCATACAATCCTCCTACCGCCACACAATGGTCTTACCGCCATACAATGGTCTTACCGCCATACAATGCTCTTACCGCCATACAATCCTCCTACCGCCACACAATGGTCTTACCGCCATACAATGGTCTTACCGCCATACAATGGTCTTACGCCATACAATGCTCTTACCGCCATACAATAGTCTTACCGCCATACAATGGTCTTACCGCCATACAATGGTCTTACCGCCATACAATCCTCCTACCGCCATACAATGCTCTTACCGCCATACAATGGTCTTACCGCCATACAATGGTCTTACCGCCATACAATGCTCTTACCGCCATACAATCCTCCTACCGCCACACAATGGTCTTACCGCCATACAATGGTCTTACCGCCATACAATGGTCTTACCGCCATACAATGCTCTTACCGCCATACAATAGTCTTACCGCCATACAATGGTCTTACCGCCATACAATGGTCTTACCGCCATACAATCCTCCTACCGCCATACAATGCTCTTACCGCCATACAATGGTCTTACCGCCATACAATGCTCTTACCGCCAAACAATCCACCTACCGCCATACAATCCACCTACCGCCATACAATAGTCTTACCGCCATACAATGGTCTTACCGCCATACAAGTCAGCTGTGGGTGGCTAACATTAACGCTAGCAAGTCAGCTGTGAGTGGCTAACATTAACGCTAGCAAGTCAGCTGTGGGTGGCTAACATTAACTCTAGCAAGTCAGCTGTGGGTGGCTAACATTAACTCTAGCAAGTCAGCTGTGGGTGGCTAACATTAACTCTAGCAAGTCAGCTGTGGGTGGCTAACATTAACTCTAGCAAGTCAGCTGTGGGTGGCTAACATTAACACTAGCAAGTCAGCTGTGGGTGGCTAACATTAACGCTAGCAAGTCAGCTGTGAGTGGCTAACATTAACGCTAGCAAGTCAGCTGTGGGTGGCTAACATTAACGCTTGCAAGTCAGCTGTGGGTGGCTAACATTAACGCTTGCAAGTCAGCTGTGGGTGGCTAACATTAACGCTAGCAAGTCAGCTGTGGGTGGCTAACATTAACGCTAGCAAGTCAGCTGTGGGTGGCTAACATTAACGCTAGCAAGTCAGCTGTGGGTGGCTAACATTAACTCTAGCAAGTCAGCTGTGGGTGGCTAACATTAACTCTAGCAAGTCAGCTGTGGGTGGCTAACATTAACTCTAGCAAGTCAGCTGTGGGTGGCTAACATTAACGCTAGCAAGTCAGCTGTGGGTGGCTAACATTAACGCTAGCAAGTCAGCTGTGGGTGGCTAACATTAACTCTAGCAAGTCAGCTGTGGGTGGCTAACATTAACGCTTGCAAGTCAGCTGTGGGTGGCTAACATTAACGTTTGCAAGTCAGCTGTGGGTGGCTAACATTAACGCTTGCAAGTCAGCTGTGGGTGGCTAACATTAACGTTTGCAAGTCAGCTGTGGGTGGCTAACATTAACGCTAGCAAGTCAGCTGTGGGTGGCTAACATTAACGCTAGCTAGTCAGCTAGCCCCCCCCCCCCCCCCCCCGTCATGAAAGGATAAGAGAAACAATCAAAGCGCCCAAGAAGAACTGGTTTTCTAGCTCCAGCGAAGTATGAAAGTTCCCCTGTCACTCTAAAATACAGGATGGCTTAGAACTTTCATGTGTTCACATACTATACAGCCGTACAATGCTCTTAAAGCCGTACAATGCTCTTGCCGCCATATAATGCTCTTACCGCCGTACAATTCTTTTACAGCCGTACAATGCTCTTACCGCCATACAATGCTCCTACCACCATACAATGCTCCTACCGCCATACAATGCTCTTACCGTCGTACAGTGCTCTTACCGCCGTACAATGCTCTTACCGCCATACAATGCTCCTACCATACAATGTTCATACCGCCATAAAATGCTCTTACCGCCATACAGTGCTCTTAACGACGTACAATGCTTCTACCGCCACACAATGCTCTTACCGCCATACAGTGGTCTTACCGCCATACAATGCTCTTACCGCCATACAATCCACCTACCGCCATACAATAGTCTTACCGCCATACAAAGGTCTTACCGCCATACAATCCACCTACCGCCATACAATAGTCTTACCGCCATACAATGGTCTTACCGCCATACAATGCTCTTACCGCCATGCAATCCTCCTACCGCCATACAATGGTCTTACCACCATACAATGTTTTACCGCCATACAATGTTTTACCGCCATACAATGTTTTACCGCCATACAATGTTTTACCGCCATACAATGTTTTACCGCCATACAATGGTCTTACCGCCATACAATGCTCTTACCGCCATACAATCCTCCTACCGCCATACAATGATCTTACCACCATACAATGTTTTACCGCCATACAATGTTTTACCGCCATACAATGCTCTTACCGCCATACAATCCTCCTACCGCCATACAATGTTTTACCGCCATACAATCCTCCTACCGCCATACAATGCTCCTACCGCCATACAATGCTCTTACCGCCATACAATGCTCTTACCGCCGTACAATGCTCTTACCGCCATACAATGCTCCTACCATACAATGTTCCTACCGCCATAAAATGCTCTTACCGCCATACAGTGCTCTTAACGACGTACAATGCTCTTACCGCCATACAATGCTCCTACCATACAATGTTCCTACCTCCATAAAATGCTCTTACCGCCATACAATGCTCTTACCGCCATACAATCCTCCTACCGCCACACAATGGTCTTACCGCCATACAATGGTCTTACCGCCATACAATGCTCTTACCGCCATACAATAGTCTTACCGCCATACAATGCTCTTACCGCCATACAATAGTCTTACCGCCATACAATGCTCTTACCGCCATACAATGCTCTTACCGCCATACAATGCTCTTACCGCCATACAATCCACCTACCGCCATACAATCCACCTACCGCCATACAATAGTCTTACCGCCATACAATGGTCTTACCGCCATACAATCCTCCTACCGCCACACAATGGTCTTACCGCAATACAATGGTCTTACCGCCATACAATCCTCCTACCGCCATACAATGCTCTTACCGCCATACAATGGTCTTACCGCCATACAATGCTCTTACCGCCATACAATCCACCTACCGCCATACAATCCACCTACCGCCATACAATAGTCTTACCGCCATACAATGGTCTTACCGCCATACAATCCACCTACCGCCATACAATGGTCTTACCGCCATACAATGCTCTTACCGCCATGCAATCCTCCTACCGCCATACAATGGTCTTACCACCATACAATGTTTTACCGCCATACAATGTTTTACCGCCATACAATGCTCTTACCGCCATACAATCCTCCTACCGCTATACAATGGTCTTACCGCCATACAATCCTCCTACCGCCATACAATCCTCCTACCGCCATGCAATGGTCTTACTGCCATACAATAGGCTTACCGCCATACAATGCTCTTACCGCTGTACAATGCTCTTACCGCCGTACAGTGCTCTTACCGCCGTAGAATGCTCTTACCGCCATACAATGCTCTTACCCCATGCAGTGCTCTTACCGCCGTAGAATGCTTTTACCGCCGTACAGTGTTCTTACCGCCATACAATGCTCTTACCGCCATGCAGTGCTCTTACTGCCATACAATACTCTTACCGCCGTACAATGCTCTAACGCCATACAATGCTCTTACCGCCGTACAATGCTCTTACCGCCATGCAGTGCTCTTACCGCCATACAATGCTCTTACCGCCATGCAGTGCTCTTACCGCCATACAATGCTCTTACCGCCATACGGTGCTCTTACCGCCATACAATGCTCTTACCACAATACAATGCTCTTACCACCATACAAAGGTCTTACAGCCATACAATGTTTTACCGCCATACAATGCTCTTACCGTCATACAATGGTCTTACCGCCATACAATGCTCTTACCGCCATACAATGTTTTACCGCCATACAATGCTCTTACCGCCATACAATCCTCCTACCGCCATACAATGCTCTTACCGCCGTACAATGCTCTTACCGCCATGCAGTGTTCTTACCGCCATACAATGCTCTTACGGCCATACAGTGCTCTTACCGCCATACAGTGCTCTTACCGCCATGCAGTGCTCTTACCGCCATACAATGCTCTTACCGCCATACGGTGCTCTTACCGCCATACAATGCTCTTACCGCCATAGAATGCTCTTACCGCCATACACTGCTCTTACCGCCATACACTGCTCTTATCACCATACAATGCTCTTACCGCCATACAATGTTTTACCACCATACAATGCTCTTACCGCCATACAATCCTCCTACCGCCATACAATGCTCTTACCGCCATACAATGTTTTACCGCCATACAATGCTCTTACCACCATACAATGCTCTTACCACCATACAATGGTCTTACAGCCATACAATGTTTTACCGCCATACAATGCTCTTACCGTCATACAATGGTCTTACCGCCATACAATGCTCTTACCGCCATACAATGTTTTACCGCCATACAATGTTTTACCGCCATACAATGCTCCTACCGCCATACAATGCTCTTACCTCTGTACAATGCTCTTACCGCCATACAATGCTCTTACCTCCATGCAGTGCTCTTACCGCCATGCAATGCTCTTACCGCCATGCAGTGCTCTTACCGCCGTATAAAGCTCTTACCGCCATAAAGTGCTCTTACCCCCGTACAATGCTTTTACCGCCTTACAGTGCTCTTACCGCCATACAGTGCTCTTACCGCCATGCAGTGCTCTTACCGCCATACAATGCTCTTACCGCCATACAGTGCTCTTACCGCCATGCAGTGCTCTTACCGCCATACAATGCTCTTACCGCCATACAATGCTCTTACCGCCATACAATGCTCTTACCGCCATACAATGCTCTTACCACCATACAGTGCTCTTATCACCATACAATGCTCTTACAGCCATACAATGCTCTTACCGCCATACAGTGCTCTTACCGCCATACAGTGCTCTTACCGCCATACAATGCTCTTACCGCCATACAGTGCTCTTACCTCCATACAGTGCTCTTACCGCCATACAGTGCTCTTACCGCCATACAGTGCTCTTACCGCCATACAGTGCTCTTACCGCCATACAATGCTCTTACCGCCATACAGTGCTCTTTCCGCCATACAGTGCTCTTACCGCCATACAGTGCTCTTACCGCCATACAATGCTCTTACCGCCATACAGTGCTCTTACCGCCATACAATGCTCTTACTGCCATACACAAATCAGCGGGTTTGGTTTTCGATTAATTCGTGACATGTCCTGAAGCGTGAGCTGGGCACAAGGCTAACAACCTTATCCGGAGACCCGTCTAGAGGGTGGGGGCGTAGAACATTTTGTGGAAACTCGCAACAAAACCAACTCAGGGATACCAACTCCGAAGAACTCAGACAAAGATCGAAAGAATGCATTCATCGGCCCAAATATGTGACAAACATTGGATCCTGGAAAGTAAGAACAATGGCAGCACCATCAAAAACTGCTCAAGTAATTCGAGAAATGTATAGATACCACCTAGACGTCCTGGACATCAGTGAAATGAGATGGCCAGAAGCAGGAAAAAGATCGGCGGACAACCGTAAGTTAATCATACATTCAGACAGAGACGGTGGGAAACATCAAGAGGGGGTAGATATAAGCATCCCCCGTGTGGTACCCGGGATCTGCAAAGAATAGGACCACTGTACCCTACCATGCATGATCGTAAAAGGCGACTAAGGAGGGTTCAGCATAGGGCCAGCAACCCTATCTGGTAAAAAAACTATCAGACTGCTACAGAAACGGAAGCAAGGGAAAAAGCAAATGCAGGTGGAAGGAGAAATGCGTATCAGGAAACTGAGCCCATGAAGGTTGTGGATGAAAGCCAGCCACTGGAAGTCCCCAGCCCGACTGCAGACCTCCTGGAACCTAAACATAAGATGCAAATAGGCAGCTGGAATGTAAGAACACTAAACCAGACTGGAAAACTAGCACAAACCATCAAGGAAATGCACAGATACAAACTAGACATACTAGGAATACAAGAAGCAAGATGGACAGGACAAGGCAGAAGGAAATTAACAACACAGCACACAGAAGATACAATAATATGGTCAAGTAAAGAAGATCTTCATGAAGGAGGAGTAGCATTGATTATAACAAAAGAAGCATCAAGAGCATTGCTGAAATGGACCCCAATAAATGAGAGATTATTATATGCACGGTTCAACTCAAGATTCACGAAGCTGTCTATTATAGTTTGTTATGCACCAACAGAAGCAGCTGAAAAGGAATTAAAAGAAGATTTTACAACAGCCTCCAAACAACAGTAGAAACAATACCCAAGCATGATATGCTACTCATCTTGGGCGACTTCAATGCAAAAGTAGGTGAAGGAAATGAAGATAGAAGAAGAATCATGGGAAGAGAAGGAATTGGAGAAATAAATGAAAATGGAGAAAGACTGTGCAGTTTCTGTGAAGAAAACATGATGACCATCGGAGGGACAATTTTCCAACACAAAAACATCCATAAGGTGACTTGGAGGTCACCAGATAAAACCACAGAAAACCAAATCGATCACATACTAATAAACAACAAGTGGAAACGGTCACTACAAGATGTACGAGCAAGGAAAGGAGCAGATGTAGGAAGTGATCACAACCTTCTGGTAGCAAAAATAAAACTAAAATTAAGGAAAGCCAAAATCGGAGAACACAGAAAGATGCATTTTGATACAAGCAAACTGATAGACCAGCAAACAAGAAATGAATTCTCAATAGTACTTAAGAACCGCTTCAGTGTCCTACAAGACGAAGCAGAAATGTCCATATTAGAGTTCAATAAAACACTACAGGAAACAGCAAAAGAGGTGCTGGGATATCGGAAAAGGAGAAAAGAGGAATGGATAAGCGAGACCACATGGGAAAAGATAGAGCAAAGAAAAGAAATCAAGAAAAAATTACTGAACGCCAAATCACAACGGCTTAAAGAACGAGTTTTAAGTAATTATGCACAAAAAGACAAAGAAGTGAAGGAATCATGCCGTCAAGATAAAAGTCAATATTATGACAACTTAGCAGAAACAGCAGAGAAAGCAGCATATACAAATGACATGAAAACCATATATAAAATCACAAAGCAGATGACAGGTAACTTCAACACAAGATGTGAAAGTGCAGTAAGAACACAAAATGGACAACTGGTCAGTGGAGAAAGAGAAAAAATTGAAAGATGGAGGGAACACTTTAACACACTACTAAACAGAACACAAGCGCACAAACAATAGACATACCTGAAACAAAAACGGAACTAAACATCAATACAGGACCAATAACAATAAATGAAGTAAAGGAGGCGATAAAGAAGCTAAAATCAGACAGGGCACCAGGTGAAGATGAAGTGACTGCGGAGATGTTGAAAGCAGAAGAAACAGAAACACCAAAACAACTTTGCCAGATATTACAACAAATTTGGGATTTAGAAAAAGCCCCAGAGGAGTGGAAAACTGGGCTTATAGTAAAATTACCAAAGAAGGGTGACCTCAGAGATTGCGGGAACTTGAGAGGCATTACCCTACTGCCTCTCACCAGTAAAGTATTTTGCAGAATAATCATCAACAGAATTGTACCAACACTTGAGGAAAAACTTCGGAAAGAGCAGGCAGGATTTAGGAAAGGAAGATCATGCATAGACCACATATTTGTACTTTGACAAATATTAGAACAGGCAAATGAGTGGCATAGCACAACATATGCATTATTCATAGATTTTGAGAAAGCCTTTGACAGTGTCAACAGAGATGCACTGTGGAAAATCCTAAGATGGCATGGCCTACCCCATAAAATAGTTAATGTAATCAAAGCCCTATACGAGGGTTTTCAGTGCAAAGTTATCTGTGGAGAACATACCTCCAGCAGCTTTAGGGTACAAACAGGAGTGAAACAGGGATGTGTACTATCACCAACATTATTTATCTTGGCAGTAGACTGGTTAATGAAGGAGGCAACATCAGACAAACGCAGAGGATTACAATGGACCCTTGACACAGTGCTGGAGGACCTTGACTTTGCGGACGATATTTGTCTATTATCAAGCAGTCACAAAGATATGCAAGATAAAATAAACAAGCTAACTCAGAATGCAAACAACATAGGACTAAAGATCAACGTAGGAAAGACAAAGTTAATGAAGTAAAATGTGAACAACAGAAATGTACTCAGAGTAGATAACAAGTTAGTGGAGGAGGTCAACGAATTTGTATACCTTGGCAGCAGAGTAGTAGAAAATGGAGACAGCACAGAGGACATCAACAGCAGACTTACTAGAGCAAACCAGGCTTTTGCAATGCTGCAGAATATATGGAAATCCAAAAAACTAAGCATAAATATGAAAATCAGGATATTTAAGAGTAATGTTCTAAGTGTACTACTCTATGGAAGCGAATGCTGGAAAATCACCAAAACCATAGAAAACAAGTTGAATTCTTTCCAGACTAAATGTTTACGAAGAATTAGAAAAATATTTTGGCCAAACACTATAAGAAATAACATCTTATTAGCAGAAATGCAGATGAAACCACTGACAACAATTATTGAGGAAAGACGCTGGCGATGGTTGGGACATGTGCTCCGAATGACTGACAACTCACTACCAAAAATAGCACTAAGATGGACACCACAGGGGAGCAGAAGTAAGGGTAGACCAAAAGAGACATGGAGAAGAACAACAGAAAGGATGTTGAGCAATAGAGGGCTCACCTGGGCAAGAGCAGAAAAAAAGGCGAAGGACAGGCATTTGTGGAAAACCCTTGCGGAAGCCCCATGTGCCCTGGGCACTTAAGGTTCAGAAAGAGAGAGAGAGATATAAGCATATCAAATGTAGCAGCAAAGAGCCTTGTAGAATGGGAACCAGTGAACAGTCGTATAATAAGAGCACGATACAACTTAAGACACAGAAGAATGACAGTCATACAATGTTATGCACCCACGAACGATGCAGACGATGAAGTAAAAGACGATTTCTATCACCAACTACAACAACTTATAAACAAACGTACCTAAACACGACATCCTACTTGTCATGGGAGACTTCAACGCCAAGCTAGGAACAGATATCATTAACGTCGAAAAAGTAATGGGGAAAGAAGGGTAATCAGAATGGAGAAAGATTAATTGAAATATGTCTAACAGAGGGCATGGTCACTGGAGGAACAATATTTCCACACAAAGAGATACATAAAACAACACGGATGTCCCCAGGTGACAGAATCAGACATCAAATAGATCATTTTTGTATTAGAAAGCAGTTCAGAACATCTCTGATAGATGTAAGGACATACAGAGGTGCAGATGTTAACAGTGATCACAACCTGACTAAATAAGACTAAAACTGAAAAGCGAACACAAGAAATCAGTACACAGAAAGATATACGGCCACAGCCTACAAGAAGAAAATACTAACAGTAATTTCAATCAGGAACTTACCAAACATTTTGCAACACTCACTGAGGTAGAGGAGATAGATATGGATGAGTTATAGAATTCTTACAGCACAGCCATAATCACAGCACCAAAAGCAAGCGCTGGACCGCAGAAAACAAATAGAAAAGCATGGATATTTAAAAAAACACATGGAAATACATAAATGAAAGACGAGCAGCTAAGTTAGCCATGTTGAATGTAAAGACAGATCTTGAAAAAGATTTCGCAAAAGCAATATACAAAGAAATAGACAATAAAGTAAAAAGTTCAGGTAGAAGGGATAAAAGAGAATACATAGACAATATGGCGAAAGAGGCAGAGAAAGCAGCAAAAACAGGAGAGAGCAAAACTTTATATAACATACAGGAAAGGCTATCTGGTGCTATTACATCCAAAGAAAGACCAATCTTTAGCAAAACTTTAACCCTATTAACATCAAGTAAAGACCAAAAGCAAAGATGGGCCGAACACTTCCAAGAAATACTTAATCGACCACACCCAAAAGAACTGATAAATCTTGAAACAAAAATACCAGTCCTACAACTAAATGTCAGCCTGTATGAAATTACATTGAAATTACATTTAAACGGCAGTGAATCTGACTAACAACAAAGCTACAAGTTAAGATGAAACAACAGTGGAAATTTTAATAGCTATTAAGAGTGACACCAGGAACAAACTACACAGAATGTTTAATAAAGCTTAGAAAGAAGAGAAGGTCCCTTCTAAATGGAAAAAAGAAATCCATTGTTAAAACATCAACAAACAAACAAAAATGCAACCTTAGCCACTGCAGTAATTGGACAGGACAGACTTACTACAAGTATCAGTCATGTCAAAAGTATTTTGCAAGTCATTCTGAATAGAACTAAAGATATAGTAGATACTGCAATGAGAGAAGAACAAGTAGGATTTCGAAAAGGGAGAAGCTGTCTCGACCAGATCTTTCAGAATAATGCTTGAACATGTTTATCGACAAGCAAAAAACCATTAATCCTGAACTTCATAGACTATAAAAAGGCATGTGATAGCATACACAGATTCATTGTGAAGAATTTTAATACTATATGGAACATCATCTAAAATTGTCAACATCATTAGAGATCTCTACAATGTATATATTCGTCCAGTCAACACAGAAGAAGGAATGAGTGAACGGTTCCAGATTGAAACAGGCGTGAAACAAGGATGTATATTACCTCCCTTTTTTTGGAATTGCCATAGACTTCAGCATGGAAAAAACACTGCACAGGTAAAACGGCCATTGATTGGGTACATAGGACCCAACTAGAAGATCTTAATGTTGCAGATGACATAATTCTTATCAGTGACAATGTGAAATCGATGTAAGAAAAACATTAACAAGGAAAAAAAACAAAAATATTGAAACTTCTCAGTAATCACAAAGGAAAAATATACGTGAAGGAACAGCTGCTGAAGAAGTACGCAGATTTTCATACCTTAACAGCTACGTAGACCAGGATGGTGACACCAGAAAGGAAGTTAGAATTGCAAAAGCAGCATTGACATTCAAGAATCTCGAGAACATAAGGCATTTAAAAGTTATAAGCACAAAAGCCAAGTTAAGATTATTCAATTCAAATGTAATATCCAGCCTCATTTATATATGTAAAAGCTGGAAAACAGCTAAAGAATTAGACAAGAAATTAGACTCTTTTGAAAGCAAATGCATAAGGAAAATATCAGTATATGAATTCAAGAACAACGCAGAGATAAGGCAGATGAGAAACAACAACCTGTCTCATTGGTGATCAGAAAAAGAAGACGGACATATGTCTGTCATGTGATGAGAAGAAACGGTCAGAGAATTCCGAAACAGGCTATAAAGTGGAACACAACAGGCTGAAGAAAAAGAGGTCGACCACGTGAAACTCAAAAGAGGACATTGTTAAGAGAGGCTAGTTTAGTGGACATAACCTCCCTTGATGAGGTTGAAAAGCTCGCCGAAAATAGAAAAACTTGGCGAACTACCATGCAAGCCCTATGTGACGTTTAGCGGCACGGGAAGGATGTAAGTTTCATTTTGCCCTCGCTTCATATGTTCATGTATTGTACAGCCGTGCCCGCCAAATATCAGCTTGACTATCAGATTACATGAACCGTCCATGAATCATCAGCTTGAGTGATCGCAAATACTGTCACGCGAGATAAGCAAAAAGATCATCTTGTCCCTTACGACAGCAGTCTGGGGTTTAAAACTTAGACATCCGTTACTGTCCATGAGGAAAAGTCAAGTGATTTAGGCTCCATACATCTGTCACTGTCCAAGTGGAAAAGTCAAGTGATCTAGGCTTCATATATTTGTCACTGTCCAAGTGGAAAAGTTAAGTGATCTAGGCTCCATACATCTGTCACTGTCCAGGTGGAAAAGTCAAGTGATCTAGTCTCCACTCATCTAAGTGACAGTGTTGCAGAGTAATTCATGTTTGCAGGTTATACCATAAACAAATGTGTTGTTCTATGTTTGCAGGTTATATCATAAACAAATGTGTGTTATTCTATATTTGCAAGTTATATCATAAACAAATGTGTGTTTTTATATGTTTGCAGGTTATATCATAAATACACGTGTGTTATTGTATGTTTACAGATTATATCACAAACAAACGTTTGTTTTACTAGTCTCAGATGATCTATGTTTTTCTTTTTTAGATAAAAGAACACAAAATAGTTCCTACGCGTCTGTGTATAGAGATTTTTCTATATGTCTGTGTACAGAGATGTTTCTATGTGTGAGCGTTTGTGTGTACAGTGATGTTTCTGTGTGTCTGTGTACAGAGATGTTTCTATGTGTCCGAGATTAGAGATTCTTCTATGTGTCTTTGTACAGAGATTTTTCTATGTGTCTGTGCATGGAGATGTTTCTATGTGTCTATGCACACAGATGTTTCTATGTGTCTATGCACAGAGATGTTTCTATGTGTCTATGCACAGAGATGTTTCTATGTGTCTATGCACAGAGATGTTTCTATATCTCTATGCACAGAGATGTTTCTTTGTGTTTGTGTACAAAGATATCTCCATGTGTTTGTGTATAAAGATGTTTCTTGCAAGTGATGTTCGAGTATGTTTGATGTCTGAACGTATGTGATGTCTGAGCATATGTGATGTCTGAGGTGTGATTTCTGATCATGTGTGATGTCTGAGCATGTTTGATGTCTGAGCATATGTGATATCTAAGCATATGTGATATCTGAGCATATGTGATGTCTGAGCATGCGTTATGTCTGAGCATGTGTCATGTCTGAGCACGTGTCATGTCTGAGCATATGTGATATCTGAGCATATGTGATATCTGAGCATATGTGATGTCTGAGCATGTTTCATGTCTGAGCATGTTTGATGTCGGAGCATATGTGATGTCAGAGCATTTTTTATGTCTCAGCAGTGTAAAATTCAACAGTGTGTAGTATTTTTTAAAATGTAATGGCCGTGTATTTATGTCGGTACATAGTGACCTAGGTGTGCTTTATATCGTGTTGTGGTATGCAGACTTCCGGTGTGACGTGCAAGATGGCGGGGTTTTTTTTTTTAACGCTCTCGCCGGCATGCAGAAATCAGCGGAATTCAGCTTGATTTGTCACATATCATGTACCGGGAGTTGGGCATAAGGCTAACAACCTTATCCTGGGACCTATCTAGAGGCGACTCCAGTTGGGAAAAAACAGATGTCGTTACGGAAACTCGCACAGAAACCAACCGAGCATCAGGGATGCCAACTCCGAGGAGCTCATTCGTCGACTGAAAAAAAAAAACAAATAGAAAAGCATTGACATCAGAAAAAACATGAAAGACGAGCAGCCAAATTAGACATGGTGAATGTAAAAACAGATCTTCGAAAAGATATAGCAAAGCAACATACAAAGAAACGGACAAGAAAGTAAAAAAATGTCAGCTAGAAGGGATAAAAGAAATACATAGACATTATGACGAGAGGCAGAGAAAGCAGCAAAAACAGGAGAGAGCAAAACTTTATATAACATACAAAAGAGGCTAACAGGCACTATTACATCTAAAGAAAGACCAATCTTTAGCAAAACTGGAACCCTATTATCTTCAAGTAAATACCAAAAGAAAAAATGGGCTGAACACTTCCAAGAAATACTTAATCGACCACACTCAAAAGAATTGTTAAGTAGGTTGTGTCAGTGTTTTGATTTGATTAAGTAGGTTGTATCAGTGCTATGATTGTACTAAGTAGGTTGTGTCATTGTTATGACTGTATTAAGTAATTTATCATTGTTATGATTGGATTAAGTAGGTTGTATCAATGTTGATGTCAATTCCTACTCTTTCATTTCTCATCTGGTCTCCACGACTTCGACCTGTTCATGGTTTCGTGCTGAAAAATATGGAACCAATGCTGACCTTGTGACCTTGACCTTGAGTTTGTGCTGAAGAATGCCGTACTAGAACTCAGTGCAACTCGCGGTCTTACTACCAGAATAAATAAATGACAGTAATTTCAGTGTATGCTCCTGGAAATTTCTGGTTCAGCAATTCATAGTCTTTAATATGCATCCTCAGTGCAGCTTGGATATAGATATATTTATAGTTTTATGTTTAATACACAGCCTCAGTACAGCTCGGATATAGATATATTTATAGTTTTATGTTTAATACACAGCCTCAGTACAGCTCGGATATAGATATATTTATAGTTTTATGTTTAATACACAGCCTCAGTACAGCTTGGATATAGATATATTTATCGTTTTATGTTTAATACACAGCCTCAGTACAGCTTGGATATAGATATATTTATAGTTTTATGTTTAATACACAGCCTCAGTACAGCTTGGATATAGATATATTTATAGTTTTATGTTTAATACACAGCCTCAGTACAGCTTGGATATAGATATATTTATAGTTTTATGTTTAATACACAGCCTCAGTACAGCTTGGATATAGATATATTTATAGTTTTATGTTTAATACACAGCCTCAGTACAGGTCGGATATAGATATATTTATAGTTTTATGTTTAATACACAGCCCCTTACAGGTCGGATATAGATATATTTATAGTTTTATGCTTAATACACAGCCTCTTACAGGTCGGATATAGATATATTTATAGTTTTATGTTTAATACACAGCCTCAGTACAGGTCGGATATTGATGTTATTCATAGTTTTAAATACACAGCCTCAGTACAGGTCGGATATTGATGTTATTCATAGTTTTAAATACACAGCCTCAGTACAGGTCGGATATTGATGTTATTCATAGTTTTAAATACACAGCCTCAGTACAGCTTGGATGTAGATATATTCATAGTTTTATGTTTAATACACAGCCTCAGTACGGCTCGGTTATAGATGCATTCACAGTTTTATGCTTGATACAGAGCCTTAAGAACGGTTCGGATATAGATATATGCATAATTTTATGTTTAAAACACAGCCTCAGTACAGCTCGGATATAAACGTATTCATAGTTTTGTGTTTGATACAAAGCCTCAAGAAAGGCTCGGATATAGACGTATTCATAGTTTTATATTTGATACACAGCTTCAGTACAGTTCGGATATAGATGTATTAACAATTTTATGTTTGATACACAACCTCAGTACATCTCGGATATAGATGTATCATAGTTTTATGTTTAATACACAACCTCAGTACATCTCGGATATAGATGTATCATAGTTTTATGTTTAATACACAACCTCAGTACATCTCGGATATAGATGTATCATAGTTTTATGTTTAATACACAACCTCAGAAAGGCTCGGCACAGACAACCACAGAATTGTCAGGGTGGAATTGCTCTCAACATATCCAGTTTCGTTGAAATGAATTAGGATATAGTTAACACTTACATTTTATTTTTAACTGTTAGGTAGGCAAAGTTCCGCAAGTGACATGCAAATAATTGACTGGCTTATAATATTCTAGCCAGCCAACACTTATGTTTTGTCTACTGACTTATAATACTGTAGCCAGCCAACATTTATGTTTTGTCTACTGACTTATAATACTGTAGCCAGCCAACACTTATGTTTTGTCTACTGACTTATAATACTGTAGCCAGCCAACACTTATATTTGGTCTACCTATTTATAATATTGTAGTCAACACTTATATTTTATACACTTCTTTTCGCCAAAGGAAGTTAACAGAAAGGCCTTATTTTGAAGATCAAAAAGACAGAGATTATGGTTATATCTAAGAAATAGAATCCACCAACATGCAGTATTAAATTAAACGGAACTATTCTATACTAGGTTGAGAATTTTAAATACCTTGGAGCAGTAATAACTTCAGATGGTGAATACAGAACAGAAATTAGGAACAGAATAGACCAAGCAAAGACTGCATTTCAGAGAATGAGAAACATATTATGCAA